>OX637463.1:42950817-44308105 GCA_951799995.1 Trifolium subterraneum | reverse complement strand
GTCTGCTGAAAATAAGAAGATTTTTGCCAAACATAATAGAGTGAAGAATATGATGATGTCTGCTATTTTTCATGATGAATATACTAAGATTGTGGACAGATCTACAACAAAAGCAATGTATGATTCACTCTGTGCAACATATGATGGGAATAAGCAAGTTCAGAATGCTAAAGGAAGACTCTTAGTTCAACAGTATGAACTTTTCACAATGAAGCCAGATGAAGACATTATGATTATGTTTTCTAGGTTTCAGACTCTGGTGTCCAACCTCAGAGTTCTCAAGAACAATTATACTACATCTGACCATGTTTGGAAGATTCTGAATAGCTTCACAGATAAGTGGAGACCAAAGGTCACAACTATTGAGTAAGCAAAAGATCTTGAGAGTATAAGTCTTAAGTCTTTAATCAGCAATCTCAAGAGCCATGAGTTGGTATTGAACGTTGATGTAGCTAAGAAGAAAATTAAGGTCAGTGGCTCTGCCATTAACCAGAAGATCTTCTAAAGCACTCAAGGCCAAAACTATTGAGATTGATGAAGAATCTTCCCTAGATGATCAAGAGAAGGAACAATATGATGAGGAGTTTGCTATGTTTACAAGAAACTTTCAAAAATGGGCAAAAATGAACAACAGAAACTTCAAGGAAACAACTCAAGGAATAATGGCAGCAAAGAAGAAAAGAATTGCTTCAAGTGCAAGAAACCTGGACACTTCATTTCTGACTGTCCAGAAGCTTCACCAAAAGACAAAAGCAAGAAGTTCAGTAGTAAAACAGAAAACTTCAGAAGAAAGTTCAAGAAGAGTCTGATGGCCACATTTGAAAACTTGGAAATGTCTTATGAAGATGATGATGAGGAAGCTAATGTAGCACTTATGGCAGAAGCAAATTTTGATGCTGGTTCTGAACAAGATACAGACTCTAAAGGATCAGATACTGAAGAATGTGGAGAGGTATTTATGAATTATTCTAAAGAACAACTTTTAGCTTATGTTGGCATGTCTTTAAGCAAATTTGTTAAAGCATCAGCTGAATTAAAACTTTTAAAAACAAAGCATGATGATTTAACAAAGAAAGCTAATCATTTTCAAACCTTATATAAAAACTCTTTAGTTAAAATTCAAGAGCTTGAAAATGGTTGTGCTAAATGCAACAAACCCAGTGATGAGCATGAAATTGCTCTTCAAGAGTTTGTTAAGCAAAATGTCAATAAAAGCAAAGTTGCTTCTATGATTTATGGTGTTTGTAGAAATAGAGGAGAAGGAATTGGTTACTCATATGGTAAAACTTATGGAGAACCAAGTTCTTCTGTGTGTTTAAAGAAAACCCCACTCATCTTTGTTCTACGTTTGTATCAATGAAAGGAAAAAGGTCAAGCTCTGAATGTTTTAGACTCTGAAGATGTCCCTGAAGTCTGTGAGACAGGCTCTGAAGGAAACTCAGAGGCTGTCAATTAGAACCTCAAGATAAGTTACTCATAACCTAAGGATTCAAAATCTAAGATTGAAAAGTCAAAGAATCTGAATACTCTGAAACTTAGTAACTCTAACACTCAGATTCTAAAACATACAAAGCCTATGATTAGTAATCAAAATAAAACTTTAGTGAAAAATAAATCTAATCAAAGATTAGAAAAACACTCAAAGTCTTGTATTGATCACCAATCAAAATCTAAGGCTCAAAAGCAATGGACTAAGAAAATTGTTTTTCAAAGGCCAAATTTTCAAAGAAAATTTTATACAAGTCCACATAGCTTTTCAAAGGTACAAGCTAGAACAAAGAACTTTAGAACTAACCAACATGGACCCAGAAGAGAATGGGTACCAAGATGTGAAATTGTATACCATTCAGATCTATCTTGTAGGAAAGAATATTTCTCAACAGGTAAATGGAAGCAAGTCATCAGCAAAGGAAGAAAAGCATATGTTCCAAAACATTTTTTTACTTCTGACTATGCTGAGTTGAAGAACGACGATGACTACTGGAATGAATATCACATTGAATGTGGAGATTACTATTACAATGATTGATATTGTTTCTTATAACAGCTATCCAGCCAAAAAGAAAATTTCAAACAATCATGGTATCTGGATAGTGGATGTTCAAGACACATGACTGGTAACAAAAGTCTGTTTACATCTCTTAATCTGGAAGATGGAGGATCAGTTGGCTTTGGTGGAAACCAGAAAGGTAAAATCAAAGGTACAAGTACTGTTGATAACTCTTCTCTCTTAATTAAAAATGTATGGTTTGTAGATGGACTAAAGCATAACCTATTTAGCATCAGTCAATTTTGTGAGAATGAGTTTAATGTTTTATTTAATAAAGATTCATGTATAGTCACTAGAAACTCTGACAAATCCATAGTATTCAAAGGAAAAAGGATAGGCAATGTGTATAAAATCAATTTATCTGAATTGGCAAATCAAAAAGTTAAATGTTTATTAACTCTGAGTGTTAGAATATTGAAAGATAAGAGAAAATATTGGGAGAAATGAGTTATTCATTATTCAACTCACTTAAAAAGTGATAATCTGCTTACAATGGATATATATAGTAGAAGTAAGGTGTATGAGCTAATGGTAGTCCTTACTGTACCATAGTGTAGCAACAGAAAATTATCACTAATACTAAAAGATTAATCTAGTAAAACTAAGTGAAGCAAATCATCTTAACATCCTCCCTCAAGCTTAGGGTGGTAAATGTCATGTAACCCAAGCTTGGAAATAAAATTGTTGAACCTGGGACCTGGTAAGGCTTTGGTTAAACAGTCTGCCAATTGATCTTGTGTAGAAACTGGAAGTAGTCTAAGTATCCCTTGTTGAACCTTTTCTCTAACCAAATGGCAGTCAATCTCTAGATGTTTTGTTCTTTCATGGAAAACAGGATTGGATGCTATGTGCATTGCACTTTGGCTGTCACAATAGATGACTGGAGGCTTGTCACATTTAATCTTCAAATCCTTCATCAGTGATAGTAGCCAAAGTAATTCACATGTGGTGCTAGAGAGAGCTCTGTATTCAGCCTCTGATGAGGACCTTGAAACTGTCAGCTGCTTCTTTGCCTTCCAAGATATGAGAGAAGATCCAATGAAGAAGCAATATCCAGTAGTGGACCTTCTAGTATCCACACATCCTGCCCAATCTGCATCTGAGAAACCAAGAATTTGCAAATCAGCAGATCTGGGAAAAAGCAAACCTCTGCCAGGATTTTGTTTCAAATACTTGACAACTCTGCAAGCTGCATTGTAATGAGTCCATGTAGGTTTGTGTAAGAATTGGCTGAGTTGCTGAGTTGCATAAGCAATGTCAGGCCTTGTGTTAGTCAAGTAGAGCAATTTTCCAACAAGCCTTCTATATGAAGATATATCATCATAAGGTTTGGCTTCATCATTGTATAGCTTTATTGCAGGATCCAATGGAGTAATGGCTGGTTTTGCTGCTAATAAACCAGAATCATGGAGTAAATCAAGGCAGTATTTTCTTTGTGAGATGTTAATACCCTCCCTTGATTGAACAACCTCTAGACCTAAGAAATATTTCAGAGTACCTAGGTCTTTTATTTTAAAATGTGAGTCAAGAATGCCTTTAATACGATCAAACTCTGCAATACTAGTGCCAGCCAGGATAACATCATCTACATAAACTAGTAATGCAGTAAAGGCAGAAGCAGTTTGAAGAGTAAAAAGAGAATAATCAGCAGTGGATTGTGTATATCCTTCATGAATAAGGAGAGAAGTAAGTTTCTCATACCACATACGACTAGCCTGTTTAAGACCATACAAACTCTTCAATAACTTGCATACTTGACCAGGTTTGGAGTGTTGAACCCCAGCAGGAATATGCATATACACATCTTCTGCCAAATCCCCATGTAAGAAAGCATTGTTTACATCAAGTTGATGTAAATGCCAATTCTTGATAGAAGCAATAGCAAGGAGAGTTCTAACAGTGGTTAGTTTGGCTACAGGGGAAAAGGTATCAAAAAAATCCAAACCTTCAATCTGATTGTAACCTTTGGCTACAAGTCTAGCTTTGTACCTTTCTATGGAACCATCAGATTTGTACTTAATTTTATACACCCATTTGCTGCCAATGGGTTTGGCTAGAGGTGGTAAATCAACATAAGTCCAAGTACCTGTCTTAGTTAATGCATCTAATTCATCATTCATAGCCTTTTTCCAATGATCAAACTTACATGCTTCAGCATAAGAGTGTGGCTCAGTGTGGTGTGTGACAGACAATGTGTATGCATGCTGTATAGGAGACAAATGACTAAAAGAGTGATAGGCCGAGATAGGATACAAAATACCTGGAGATGACAGTGCTGTTGATGACTGTGAGTGATTACACACATAGTCTGAAAGATGAGAAGGTGCATTCCTGGTTCTGGAAGGTCTGACAGTGGGGGTAGGTACAATTGGCTCAGTATCTGGTGTAAGTGCAATTATTTCAGCATTTGGTGTGTGTGTAGCAGGGTCAGATGTATCAGAAACAGGAGTGTTGCAATCAGAAGATAAAAGAGGTGCAAGTTCAGAAATGGAATTATCACTATGATTATTTGGGGAAAAGGAAATGTGATAATGCCATTTGGGAGATGTGGGTGAGTTATAAGGTAGGATGTGGTCATGGTGAGTGACATTTCTAGAAAGAAAAATTTCTTTACTATGTAAATCATAAAGGATTGTGCCTTTGACACCTTGCTTGTACCCCAAGAAAATACATTTTCTACTCCTAGGATCAAGTTTAGTTCTATGAGCTTGAATTGTGGAAGCATATGTCAGAGACCCAAACACTTTCAAGTTATGTAATTCAGGGACTTCATTATGTAATAATTCAAAAGGTGATTTATTTTTCAAAAGAGGTGTAGGAATCCTGTTAATCAAATATGTGGAATGCTGAATGGCATAAGACCAAAAAGTCTTAGGTAATTTAGCATGAAACAGTAATGCTCTACCAACATTTAAAAGATGTTGGTGTTTCCTTTCCACACGTCCATTTTGTTCAGGAGATTCCACACAAGTAGTTTGATGCATTATACCTTTTGAAGCATAAAACTGGGGCATTAAGAATTCAATTCCATTATCTGATCTGATTATTTTAACCTTGGAATTGTATTGATTTTCAACAAGTTTCACAAAATTTTCAATGTTAGTTCTAGCCTCAGATTTGTGTTTCATTAGGATAGTCCATGTAAATCTACTATAATCATCTACCATAGTTAAAAAATAAGAATGGCCATGCAAAGAATGTGTATTAATAGGACCCCAAATGTCAACATGTAATATTTCAAAAGGCTTAACAGCTTTATTCAAACTATTTACATAAGTATTTTTCTTGTGCCTAGCAAGGTGGCAAACATCACAAATGCCTTTATTATCTACTTTGATATAAGGAAACTGAGAATTTAAAAATTGCATTCTACTTATTGATAAGTGTCCTAATCTAAAGTGCCAAATTGCTTGAGTGGGAATTGTGTTGCTATCAGGTCCTTCAGCAGAATTGATATGTACTTCATCATCTTTTAAAGCTAAGTAGTATAATCCCTCAATTGCATCAGCAGAACCAATCATCATCTTGGTAGCTGTGTCCTGAATGGTGCATTGAGAGTCATTAAAATGAAGCACATATTTGGAATTTTTACACAGTTGAGACACTGATAGTAAGTTAACAGAAAAATTAGGAACACAAAGCACATCAGTTAAAATGAGACTTGAAGAAAATTTGATTATGCCTGATTGCTTTGCAAAGACCTGATTTCCATTGGGCAATTTGACTCTAATAGGAGTGATTTCATTGTAGGAATGAAACCATTGAACAGTGTTACATATGTGGTGACTAGCACCAGAATCCAAAATCCAATTTCCTAAGCTACATGTATGAATAGAATTAGAGACATTACCTTGATTTACTGATGTATGACCAGTAAAATCACTTGTGCCAACCTTACTTGAAGATGCACTGTTTGCATTGGAATTAGGAAATGAACTTTGAAGTAGAGACATTAGCTGCAAGGCTTGATCTTGAGTGATGACATTGGATCCAACATTGTTTTCAGCAGCATGATTCACATCATCAACTCCTCCCTCAGCTGTAGCATTGTTGGAGCTGGAAGTCTTCCTAAGGTGTGGAGGAAGTCCATACTTCTTGAAACAATTCTCCACAATGTGGTTATCTTTACCACAATAAGTGCAAACACGAGTAGGAGTCTTGGAAGAAGAACCTCGAAACTTAGCAGCATTTATCAGAACTTTGGAGTCATCACCAAGAACAGCATGAGTCTGACGTTCGTGTTGCAAAACCATGGAAAACACCTTGGTCATAGAAGGAAGAGGATCCATGAGAAGGATCTGAGACTTGACCATAGCAAAATTCTCGTTCAAACCAGTGAGAAAACGAATGATGTAGAGGAGAGTATGATTCAGACGAGCCAAACGCATAGCATCGCAAGAACAGCGTTGGCGACAACTACAATTAGGGATTGGCATATAGATTTCCAATTCTTCCCAAAGAAGCTTCAAATCAGAGTAAAATTCAGTTACAGAACGAGATTCTTGCTTAAGCGCATAGATTTCTTGTTGAATCTCAGAAATTCGAACCAAATCAGCTTGAGCAAATCGCTCTTTCAAATCAATCCAAACATCTAAAGCATTTTCCATGAATACAATTGATTGAGCAATAGATTCAGATACAGAATTCATGATCCAAGAATGGACTAACATATTGCAGCGGTTCCAAGCACGGAAAGAAGGATCGAAAGGATCGGTAACGATCGGAATAGTTCCGTCGATGAATTCAAGTTTGAGCTTACCTCCAAGAGCTCGACGCATGGAGCGAGACCAGGAATGGTAGTTCGAACCGTTGAGAAGAGGAGCAACCTTGACGGAGGAAGGTCCATCGGAAGAATGCACGAAGAACGGGGAAGTTTGATCGGTGGAAGGATCCACCGGAGCAACGCGAGGAGGCATAGTTCGCCGGAAAAAAACGGTTAGAAACAGTTAGAAACCGTTGGGGAATCAGTTACGGTGGTAGATCGGAGAAAGAATCACAGGCTCATGATATCATGTTAGAATATTGAAAGATAAGAGAAAATATTGGGAGAAATGAGTTATTCATTATTCAACTCACTTAAAAAGTGATAATCTGCTTACAATGGATATATATAGTAGAAGTAAGGTGTATGAGCTAATGGTAGTCCTTACTGTACCATAGTGTAGCAACAGAAAATTATCACTAATACTAAAAGATTAATCTAGTAAAACTAAGTGAAGCAAATCATCTTAACACTGAGTGAAGAAAAAGGTTTAATAACTCAGGACAACCAATCATTGCTAAATGTTCAAGGTTTGGAAGGTGATGCACATCTTCAGGCAGTGAAATCAATTTTGGACAATTTAAAATATGAAGCATCTTGAGAGAACTAAAAGTTGACAACCACTTAGGAAGCTCCTCAAGATTTTCACCGTTTCCAATAGATAAGGTATGTAGGGTGTTTGCACATCCTTGAAACCATTGCGGAAAAGTCACTATTTGAGGCAAGGAGTTAAGACTTAGTAACTTTAACTTTAACTTGGGTATTTCGTTGCTGTTATCATCACCCATTGACAATATCACCATATTACAGTTGGCAATGAACAAACCCTCTATATTTAGGAAATTGTATTCCTTCAAAAGAAAACATCAAATTATCACAATAACTGAATGCTAAAATTTCTAGAGAAGAATATTTGGCTAACTCTTCTGGGAAGTTAGATTGCTTAGTGGTTATATATAGTTCTCGAAGTTTGACCAAACTTCCTATTCCATTGGACAATTTTTGTAGCTTTTCACATCCAATGAGATTTAAAGTTTGCAAATTTTGTAGTTTGCAAATAGAATCAGGAAGCCTCTCCAATTCCTTATTTGTTGAAAGATTGAGACATCGTAAATGTTTCAACTTACCAATGGAGTAGGGCAAATTTTTGTATCTAGATTTATTTAATTGCAAAAGTCGCAAGTATTTGCACCTTGATAGACAAGTATTCAAGAAAGGGTTATCATTTGCTCCTTGAGGAAAAAGTATGGTTCTCAACCCAGTGGGAACTGAAATTTGGCCAAGCAAATCATTTTCAGGAATCGACAAATGGCGGACATTTTCTCTTATATTTTCACATTGAAAGTTCAATAGTTGAAAATCATCTCTTGCAACATATAATGCAAGATCATGCACCAAATCGTGCAATTCAAATGAGCAACTACCACCAGTATCTACAAAAGTTTGAAGAAAAGACCATGATCGTAGCTCATGCAAGAGTTGCTTTACAATATCTCAGGAATTTTCACCTTTTCTCGGTGTTCGAAGAAAACCCAGTGCGTCCCAAAATCCAGTAACATGAAGATGTGAAAAATAAATTCCCTTTTCAAGTAGGGAGAAGCATGCAAATCATCGTTTTAGGTATGATGGTAATTGATCATAACTCAATTTGATAGCCGGCAAAATACCATCATCTTGTTGTGGTGAATTCCAAATCTCACTATCTTTCACAAATTTCCACTCTTCTATATCAAATTTTAAGAATAAGGAACTCCCCAATGTTCTTATAGCCAAAGGAAGGCCTCCACATTTTTGCACAATATCTTTTCCCACCTCCATCAGTTCTGGATGTTTCCTATCTTCTCCTTCTTTGAAAGCCCATTTAACAAATACAGACAAGGAATCATTTTGGGAAAGACCTTGTAAAATGTGAGATGTGTTGGTGGTCATCACATCAGCTGTTTTGTGGCTACGCGTAGTCACTAGTACTTTACTTCCTTTAGCATGTACATACTTGAATTAAATCCTTGAATTCTTCCCATTTGACCCGACTCTCGTTCCATACGTCGTCCAGGATGAGCAAGAACTTTTGATCGACAAGTGTATTTTTTAAGTGATTTTGTAATTGCTCTATATCAAAGTTTTGAATGTTTTCTCGTTGAAATGTGTTAGGAGAAGAATCAGTAGCAGAATTAAGGATTTTAACAAGTAAATGCTTAAGTTCAAAATCATGAGAGACACATACCCACATCTTTTTTTGAAAAGCCTCGCCTAAACGTTCATCATTGAAGACTGACTTTGCAAGTGTAGTCTTTCCCATACCCCTCATTCCCACAATAGGAATAACAGATAGACTTGTATCATCACCATCTTGCAATAAGAGGTTTATGATTTTTTATTCATCATGTTCTCTTCCTATGACATCCGAATCATTTATATGAGAATGAGTCAATTCACGCTTTTGCACGACACGAGTATCAGTGTAATTGGTTTGAAGGCCAAAATCATGCCTATCAGCTGCAACCATAGTTAATCTCGCATTGATATCTTTGATTTGATGTGCCATCTTGATGCGATAAACAAAAGGATTAGAACTTGAGAAGTAACGACGTACCTTCCTTCCAATGCTACCAGAGGTGTTGACAAGTTGCAAACTCAACGCCTCGCACTCAAAATCATCGATGACATCTTCAGCATCAGAGAAGACATGCTTAATCTGTCTCAACCATTCACGCAACTCATTATTGTTCTTCCACTGCTTTTGTTCAGCATCCAACAACACAGCTTTGATTAGTGACGAAGTGCCTTTGATCCGTTGTAAATCGTCATAGACGCCTAGTGCCAAGGAAGCTTCATCAAGAACTCGAGAAGTAAGTTTGCAAATGAATGACTCGGCAACACTAAAGAGGAGTGATTCTGTCATATGGAATAATCTTGGCTATGTTGTTAATAAGGTAGAAGTGAGAATGAAAGGAATGAGAAGTAAGATGAAAGAGCAGGGTCAATTTGAAATGCAATAGTTTTTTTTTTTTTTTTTGAATGAGGTGGATTACAGGAGCCAAGAGTAATAATATAGATAGTGAGTCAATGGCTAGCAAGTCTTTTAGTTTTAACTTTTAACAGTATTGTTCAGCAACAGCTGGAAATTAGATGTGAACTAGATAAATAGTAGTTAAGACCTGCTCTGTGTGGTTGAAATTAGTTGTTGTGAGAGGTTGGATACATTTATAAAAAAATGGGACATCTCTCCAACATCAAGGGGGAGTCACGTGTATATAATCGGGGAGTTCTTCAACACATTTGGTTAATGCCCCATTAACCAAATGTGTTGAAGAACTCTCCGGTTATATACACGTGACTCCCCTTGATGTTGTAGGCATAAAATCTTTCAAACTTAAAAGAATACTGTATTTACTTTTAACTTTGTTTTAACTTTATCATCCGCAAACAATCAAAAGGTGTCCCATATACAATTTCTCGTAAACAAATAGTTGAGGTGTTGGAGATCAAATTTGGTCAATGTCAGTTAACCAAATGTGTTGAAGAACTCCCCGATTATATACACGTGACTCCCCTTGATGTTGTAGAGATGTTCCCTTTTGATGTTTAAATAACATTTCTCGGGTATTAATAATGCCGGAGTGATCATCTATAAAATTAGTTGTGCTATAGTACTGGACTCATTTATAATGGCAGGGTTTAGGGTATTATTGCTAGAGACTTTCTTTTGCCGCCCCACCTACTTATCGCGCGCCCTACGCGTTTTTAGTTTTACCTTCCGCTAGAGTAGGTAGTCCACATGATAAGCTAGTTACACAAGCTCATACACTAACTATACCTAGGTAGAGAGAAACTTCAACAATAGTATGTACCAAAAAAATAACTTCAACAATAGTAATGAGAAGAAAATCTGATTTAGTTTTTTTTGAGGTGTAATATTTTAAGGAAAATGCTATTTAGTAAGAACTTTTTGATGCAAGAAAGAGAAGAATTTTAGGTGGCAACTTTTGATTGGTCAAATTCTAATAACTCTCTCTCCCATGTATGGTTAGCCAATTTTTAATTGGTCAAATTTCCTAATTTTGTGGATTCATCTCTTTCTTGTGTAAATATTTCTTACTAAATAGCAATAATTGGTTGTGCGTACGAGTGAGGTGTTAGGTTATAGGTTAGTATTCCTGCAAGAATTTCTCTTAAACTACAGAAATAAGTAAACAAAATACTTAATACCTCCGTCTTTAAATATAAGACTCTTTGAGTAAATCACGAGAATTACAAAAGTTAATTGTGAACTTGTTATATTAAATTTGTTGACAATTAGTATAAATTTTTTAAGTTTATCCAGAGATAATTAATTAATGTTGGCACTAAAGTATTTATTACTGATTGCAAGATCAGGGAAGGGCATGTCTGAATGCACCTGGCAGGTTGGAAAGGGAAATATGGAAATAGTCTAGATAAACCAACGCGCGTCATTCTTTCCTTCTGAGCCATCCAACCAAGTCTGATGTAAGTGCATCCAGGTAAACTTATTTGGTGCATCAACCTGCCAAAAGTCCACAACCTGTTAGTAATTGGTAACATATTTCAAAATATTCATTAAAATCAAATTACCACATAGAAATATATGGTTAACAACATTTTTCGTCTCTATAATATAAGAGAAATCTCTATAAATGATATACTTTTTGAATCTATAAATTGATTCTGTTCGATGAGTTCTCAGGTTGCATGAAACCACCATGACAATCTTCTACTGGACAATGACATGACACCACCATCTCAGGCTGCATGCCATGTCAGCAAGTCATCGGAGCTCTTTGTATCCCATGTTAAATTTTTCGGATAGAAATACAACTTCAGGAATCAAAGCGCTATTAACCTTAAAAAATAATCTACCAAATATGCAGTGATTAAAAAATGGCTCTCTTATATTATAGAGACCAAAAGTGTTATTAACTCTAAAAAAATAAGAACAGAGACTTGAAAAGACCAAGAGTAAAATGTTCACCTTTGAGTTCATCAAAACCTTTGTTAAACAACACCTTAACTCATTCCCTGATTTTGGATGACAGATATTAGTAAGTCAAAGAATAGCAAGTAATAGAAAGAAAAATCATAAAATCAAATTATAAAAGGAATAAGAATTAAGCAATACTTAACAGGCTTATATAAGTAACCTAAATTACAAGGTGAATGAATAAAGAAACAAAAGTAAAATCAAATTTGACATAAGTAAATTGAAGTTAGAAAATTGTCTCACCAGATAATTCCCACTTATCAAATTTGACCAGCCATGAGCCCAAACTAACCTCTGCAAAAGATACACGATCGATCCAAACTCGAAAGTCAAGGCCCTGCTTCTCACCAAACATCTTTGGTAAAGTATCTACAATTTGTTGCATTGGCCGATCAGCTCCTGAGGGATGGACAAAATTTCCAGTAGAATGCTACAGATAAAAAAGCAATGTGAGAAAATAGCAATGGCAAATACATCTTTAGGTTTTCAAAAGTCAGATAGAAAATAGTTGGTGATACAAAAGTCTGCATTTCATAGACTATGTATGAACTGGAACTTAATATTTTGTGTACTTTTGTTTCTCCTTTCACTCTTTTTTACAATAAATGATAAAGCAATATGTCTAGTCAAAGCTACAAAACCTTTTCTCATTCAATTTAATCATAAAGATGTCTCTTTTCTTCCGATACCTAACAGTTCTAAATTATTCCAATTCCAAAAGTCATCATTTAGTATTCAAGCATTCAATAGATTCGGCTCTGGCCGGGTTGGCAATGGATTTCAAATTAATTTCGCAAGCGCACATAAAATCGTGAAGTTGTATGAA
This sequence comes from Trifolium subterraneum, assembly GCA_951799995.1. NCBI lineage: Eukaryota > Viridiplantae > Streptophyta > Magnoliopsida > Fabales > Fabaceae > Trifolium > Trifolium subterraneum. The sequence goes on along the minus strand of OX637463.1, from coordinate 44,295,468 downwards.
ACTTACAAATATTGATTTTAGATTTTGTATATACTGCTCAGAATTCTCAATTTCTCCACGCATCCATCTCTCATAAAATAGGTAGAACATCACTACTTCATGACTAGGACTAAGAATTTTAATGGTTAACATTGAGTCTTTAATATCTCTTGGAGACACATTTGGACCAAGAGTGAAGTTACCAATGGCTTGCATTATACCAGCTGCACATCTCTCTGTTGCATGGGTTATTTGTGCATTGTCCCTTGCGTTTTGTGCATACCATTCAACTAATTCTTCTTGCGCATTACTAACCTGCAAATTTGGGAGTTGACTGATTATTTTTCAGTAAAATAATACTAATTAAAAAGCACGGCAGAAAACCGCAAAAACATGTTTTTAAATTGCGATTCACAACCGAAATGTTGTGGATTTTGAAGTCTCCGCAACATAAAGGTTCGCAGCATAACCGCAGCCGCAATTCAAAACCATGGTGACATGTATATGAAGAATTTAGTAATTCTTAAAATGTTACAAACCATGACACCATACACTTCAGGTACACCGAATAATTCAGCGTCATTTCCAGAATCACCACAAACAAGAGTGTTGAGTGGTCCTAGTCCAGCAGCTTTTAGTTTTTGAAGCAAAAAATCAAGGGCTCGTCCTTTTCCAGCAGCTTGGGGTAGTACATCTAAAGCAATACCATTGCTATAAATTATTTTTACATCTAACTGGAAAATAAATGAGTAATATCAAAAATCACAAAATCATAAAGAAATATATTGAAACTACTTGATCAGCTATCTTAAGCATCAACTATAAAAAAATCTGCACCTAAAGCTTTCAAACAAAGTTTATGATACAATCTTAGTCCATGTTTTTGTAGATAATGATAATAATCTTACCCCACGATTTTCCAAACATTTTGAGAGAGCTTGCACGACTTTTGATGCCTTCCCTTTCTCCAAATAGAAGCTAACCTTGTGAGGCCGTTGCTCTGTCTCTGACTGCAGTTACACCAGAAATTTCAAATACAGCATAACGGTAAGTAAATATAAATGCTCCTCAAATAGCTAATTGTAATACTGCAATGCATTTAATTTAAGTTCATCCTCCCTATCATGATTCAATATATTATAATTTTGATAAACGATAGAGGGCAACCTAGTGCACGAGTCTCTCACCATGTGGAGTATGGGGCACGTACATGTACACAGCCTTACCCCTGCAAGGAGAGCCTGAATCTAAGATTTGTACTGATAATCTCCAGGTCACAAGGCAACAACCATACCATTGTGTTAAGGCTCGTCCATCTAATAGATGATAAGCATCTTAATTTTTATAAATTAACAGATTGACATGAGAGTTACGTACTTGACTAGTTAGCTCAGGAAACTTGGCTGTTTTCTCCACAACTATGTCCCTGTTCCATTTATGATCCAGATACTGTTTCCACCCGTCATCCGGTACCATGGATTCACCATATGTAATCTCAGTTCCCACAGACATTATCGTTATATCGGGAGTCAACAAAGGTTTCTGTTTTCTTAACTCTTTATATATAGTAGGTGATCTCCCAGTGGAGAATACTAGCAGAGAATTATGACGATAATAAGCTTCCCATAGTGCATTGAACCTGAGAAGAGCAAGGTTTTCTGGATCATCATGGTCTACCTGCAATGAAACACACAGGCTTCACCACTTTTTTTCCCACAAGAATCATCCAAAGCCATATACCGCTATTGAAATTATATTTACCATTGTGTAATCAAGATCTGAAACAGGAGGGTCTTAGAATTTGTGTTTGAGCTAACTCAACCCTACAAAACCGGCTTGCAGAGTGAGTGACATTTCTCACTTATAAGCTCATTATCAAAGTGAGACTCTTAACACCCACTTCACGCCTAGGACTAGTCATATGGAGATTGACCCACACGCCTAGGACTAGACATATGGAGATTGACCCGAGTGGTCTGATAGAAGGTGGACCAGTGGATCTTGGATAGACTATGGCACCATCTTAAAATTTTGGTTAGCCTAATTCAACCAAACAAAACCGACTTGTATGGTAAGGGATGCCTCCTACTTATAAACTCATTTTCACGCCTTATCTCATCCAATTTGGAACTCTTAATATAAGGGATAGAACCCTTAACCTCCGATATTCCATCTTCGTCTCCTACACATCCCACAACTCACCACTCATCAAACCCCTAAACCGTCTTACTAACAACCCAAAATATGCCCAAATCTATATTAACAATCTCACAAAAAGTTGTCAAAAGAAAAATAGTGAAATATACCATGGATTGTTAACACGGGCCCAAATCTATTAAAGTGTTACAATTAGTATAAGTATAGTGTAGTCCAACAATATTAATAATACAATTTACAACGAAATATATACAACTAGGACGAACCCGAGTGCGATTCCTGGGGTAACAAGTTCATACTTTACTTACCTCACGACTCAACTCTGGATTACCAAGGTCCTTCCCCGGGTTAATACCAAAGAATATATGCAACTAATATTTACTATATATGATTAGTGTAATCATGCGAAAGGACAAATTTTGCAGCTGCTATGTTAATTGGGACATAAACATCACGAAGAAACAATGATTTCAAATAAAAAATATCATCTTTAAGAAAAATGCTGCTAATTGAAAATGAAAAACCTAAAATCATTGGAAGAAAATTGGAAATAGAAGAACTGTATGAACAATAAGCTACCTTGTTTTGACGATTGAAACATGTAGATTTAACCATACATCGATAGAATCTGCAGTAGAGTTCAAAAAATTACAGAGCAATCAAAGATTGAGAGAGACCAAATTGCAGGAACAAGACACCAACATTTTAGCAAAGAATCAATTATTCATAAAGATGATGAACACGATGAATATGTTTTATTTTTAAAAAAATTATTTAATTAATAAAATTAGTAATGACATGGATACCAATGTTGTGGTTGGTAAAAAAAAAAAAAAAGTCGAGTGAAATGCTAAATATTCCCTTGAAATCTTAAAATTCGTCAAATATTCTTCTGAAATTTGGAAATAGATAAATTTTCCAATAAAATTGTAAAACGTCAATTAAATTGTCCATTCCGTTAGTTTGTTCCGTTAAATGCGATGATGTGAGTAATAAAGGGAGACGTGGCATGATGATGGGTACAAAGTTATGAAGTCACATCATACGAACAATTTGCTGAAATTAGTTTTTATAAAAAAAAATTTATCATCTCAAATTCATCTTCATCCTTCATGATCATCATCATCATCTTCTTCTTCTTCAACCTTCAACAATACCAATCTTCATCAACAACACAAACAAGAACTTTTTTTTTATAATAGATGTATCTCATCATCATAATAAAATTCATTATAAAATTAAATCAAAATCACATCTTTACCAACGATTTTGAAGTCATAAAAAGAGGATTTAGAGCTTTACTTCTCCTCATCACCTTAATCAACAACAGCACACTATGCTCCTTCAATAACAAATTTATTCACCAAAGCAAAACCCCAAATTGATCCCAAAACCTCAATTTGTTGGTTGTTCAGAATATCAATGTTTGCAATTTTTTCTTGTTATTTCTTTATGGGTTGTTTATCCATTATTTTTAGGGACTGATTTATGGGTTGAATTTTTGGATTTTTGGGTTTTGTTGTTTGTGCCATGAATGTTTGAATTTTTGACTTGAAGTAATGAATGTTGTTATGGATTTGTATGTCATGACTGGTTGATGATGGTAGTGTTGAAGTTGTTCTTGTTGTGAAGAAGAATTTCTATCAAGTCATATCGACTAGAATACATTGGTTCTTTCTCCCGTGTACATCACCGCTTATGATAATTCGATAATATGTTTTCGATGAGACCTGAAAATTAAAAAAGAAAAACGAAAGTTGCGTTTACTTTTTTTTTTACCAAAGGAAACTTGCCAAGGAAGTCAGCGCCATAAAATATATGTAAATGCATGTGCTCTCTCTTAGGGTTCGTTTGATCTGCAAAATAAAAGTACTGGACAGGACAGTACAAGACAAAACAGCACAGGAGAAACATTTATCGTATTGAACAAATTTTGTTTTATATGATGCTTGATTGAGAAAATGTTATTTTGGTGATTTAAACAACTTGCGCTGAGGACAAAAAGTTGTCTCATGGTTCAGTAGGGGACAAGAATATATGTTTTTGTCCTGTCCCTTGACCCCCAACTTGTTCAGTTACAGTTTTACAATCAAACACAGTACAACTGAAGTTGTCCTGTCCAGTCCCATCTTTTTTTGCAGATCAAACACACCCTTAGTTTTTCTAAAAGTTTATTATTATTTTGTTTGCAAAAATACATGAAACAAGTTTATTCTTTCTAAAAATTGATTTTTCAACCTGGGTATACAGGCGAATATATATGTTCATGATTAGCAGAAATCATGAACCATTGCACAAAACTTATGAACCGATGCATAAGAGATCTGAAAAAATCAGAGTATTTTGTACGGGTACATAACCATGTTGAACCGATACAAGATTCCACTAGGAAACTTGAACTCGTGCAAGACCTATACGAACTAGTGTAAAGCCCTTTGTCAAATACCCAAAGGAATTTTGTACTGGTACAAGACCTATATTTTTCCATTGGTTACGCAACGCTTTTTATTTTTCGTAGTCTAAAGTGAACAAATTGTTGCCTATACAACGGTCGTATACTCCATGACTGAAAAACCGTTGTCTAAATGTTTAGGAAACAATTTATGTACTTTAAGCCACAGTTTTCTCCAGTTGCCGAAAGTGAAAATTTTTGTAGAGAAAGAAGCTTCCTGCGAATTTTTGAACTGGTCCATCTACTCAGATGAACCAATGCATGCTTTTATTGTGAACCAATGTATTGCTCTGTTAGATCAATATTTTGCAAACGTCACTTCATTTTTCCTTGGTTTACAAATAATACTTACCAACACAAACGCCGTACTCGGACGACGAAATGACAAATACAAAAGAAATCAACTAAAAGACTCAATGTGAAAATCACTTATTTAGATTGAAAGCAAGAAAAAAGATGCAGAGAAGTTATTTTAGGCTAAATATGAGCTAAAACCACCCCCTAACCAAGAGTGGAAGAAGAAACTTCAAAGGGAAAAATTAGGGCCGACAAGAATAGTACGTAGCATCAAGATTGTGCATAAAAGCAAATTAATAGAAAAGTAAGTGCATGCATCAGGGCAAAGTTATTATGCATAAGTCTTTCTTTGCTAAAACGCAGCGGATTTTAAAATTTAGATTTTCCTTCAATGGATCCATGTGAACGTTCATGAATAGGGATAGATTGTTACCTTTGAAGAACCGTTCTTTGCTTTCGATCTAATCATGAGCACTGCACTTTAAATCACGAGCACAACAATTTGAAGAACGTGTGTGTAAAAAATAAAGTGCATAAAAGCAAATTAATAGAAAAGTAAGTGCATGCAACAGGGCAAAGTTATTATGCAGAAGTCTTTCTTTATACACGGTACATAAATACCCCAGATTGGTTAGTGCACCCCCCAGATTTCTAGTGCCCCCAGATTCCGTAGCGCACCCCCAGATTGCTTAGAGCACACCCCAAATTTCTCGCGCACCCCCGGAATGCTTAGCACACCCCCCAAATTTCTCGCACACCCCCATATGTCTTGCGCGCCCCCCAGTTTTTTTTCCGCCCCCAAATTTCTAGTCAAAATCATTTTGTTGTTGGAATGGTTTCAGAGGGTTGTACTCCAAAACCATTAGGTGCATAAAATGGTTTTGGAGTACAACCTTATAATTATGCACTTAACATATTTTTTTTTCTTCCTCCCCCCAGATTTCTAGCCAAAACCATTTTATGCACTTAATGGTTTTGGAGTGCAAATCTCTGAAACCATTCCCACAACAAAATGGTTTTGGCATGATTTGAAGGGCGCACTATAAATCTGGGGGCCGCGCGAGAAATTTGGGTGGTGAGCGAAAAATTTGGGGGGTGCGAGAGAAATTTCGGGGTGCGAAAGAAATTTGAGGGTGCGAGAGAAATTGGGGGGTGCACTAGAAATTTGGGGGTGCGCTAAACAATTTTCCCTTATTTATGCATGGTGCATAAAGCAAGGCTTATTCACCATAACCACTCTCAGGTCATCAAAGGTAAAAGTGCATAAAAAGAAAAATTGCTAGAGAGTAAACAAATGACATGCTTAATCAGATACAGATAACCGACAATCATTTTATATATTAAATGTGATTTCTAAAATGCATTAAGCGGTCTGTAATTAATATAATGCCCTTGAACCTCGTTATAGAAAAAATTGGTAACCGCCTAAGCTAATAACGATGTTCAACATTGCCTTATATGTATGTCTTATTTAGAGCTATCAAGTGAGTTGGTCCGCCTCAGCCTGCTTTGGCCCAATGAGCCATCACAGATAAAAGGGCTTTAGTGGATCTATCTATTTACTTCATGGGCGGCTAAAATTGTGCCCAATCTAATTACTAATGGGTTATGTGGTCTGATGGGTTGGTCCGACTAATTCCCATACTATTTTTTAATTTAAAAAAAGTGCAATAGACAAAAAAACTACATATCACATAAATTTTGAATTAGAAAAAGTTTTGAATCACGAAAATGCAATTGTACCCTTAAAAATTGGGATTTTTTTTAATTTGCCATTGAGAATAGGGATGTCAATTTGCATATGTTAATGGAGTACCCCGTGGGGATTATCTGTTCTGACCTCTGAAGGCAAAGATCTTTTTCCTTGCAGGGACGGGGTTGGAGGAAAAAGTTCCTTTGAATACATTTCGGGCGGGGAAGTGCCAATTGCCCCCACGGGGATCTGTGGGGACGTTGATGGAGGAAAATATTTAGTGGGCCAGCCCGATAGACTAACCCAGGCTAACCCATGAAAAATATAGGTCTGAGGGGCTGACGCAGAAAGATACATTCATTTTTAGGTGTTTATTTGAGTGAAGGTTGCCATGTCCCATAGCTAAATATGTTAGTTTGAACTATTTATCAATTATTTTAAATGATAGAAAAATTATTTCCTTAAAAAAATAATTCATTTACATAGTAATTTAATGATCTAATATACCGGTACATTAAATTTTTTCATATGTACCATAAAATTTACCTAAAAAGTAAAGCGGGTGATTGTGTTGTTTAAAGAGATCTTAAGGGGAGGTTAACATAATTTCTCCTAAAATTTAATTATAAGTGAATTGAAGTGTCATATAATTAGAAAGAAAATCCTTGGCAATATAAAAGTATATAGTATTTCATAATCATAGACCATGCATGTGTTTACACTTTCAATATATACCTAACGGTTCTGAGTAATTACAATTTTGAAGTCAGCATTTAGTATTCGTGTATTCTTAGCAATTGGCATATTGAAAAACATATCAAAAATAATTTTTTATCTTTCTCTCTTCTCTCACTCTCTGCCGCCTCCTTTCTCATCTCCCTTCTTTGTTGTTTTTTTGTTTTGTTTAACAATTAGAGAGGGGTGGTTTAGGATCAATTTTGATCCGGAATCACCCCTCTTGATCATTTTTTATTTCTTTTTATTAAAATAAGTTATACTCACATATTTTTAGGTTTTGTTTGAGTCTTCTTTTTCGTGTTTTTTTATTTGGTGTTGTTTAATCCCGTATTAGTGCGGAGTTTTGGTTTTGTCCCGTCTTAGTGCGGAGTTTTGGTTTGTCCCGTCTTGGTACGATGTTGTTTTTATTCATATTTGCAGGTTTGCTTCGATCCAAATTCAGTGCAGATTCAATGACTTGTGCCGCCAATGTTGCAGATCTGGATGCATGACTATTTCAGACATTTGAATTTTGTCAAATCAATTGTAGGCTTTGTCATAGACATTTGGCCGTTTTATGTTATTAACTTGGATGCTGTGAGCATGTTCGCAGATTCATCCTTATTAGTTTTTAACGAAATTGAACATGTAATGATTTTGATTGATGTATTCTCTCTGAATTTGAATGAATGAATACTGTTCTTTTTGAGTCAAAAACTCTTTGTTAGTGATATAGTAATATACATGAAAATGCAATAAACTTTCCATTCCATAGATTAAAAGGCAAGTGATACTAGGATGGGGAAAACAGAAATGTTATACAATACAATATGAAATTATTAAAATAAAATAAAATACAAAGAAGAAAATAAAACACAAGAAACTTAATACATTCAAAGTTTTTTTTTTTTTTTAAACGTTCAAGGTTTTTTTTTTCAATTACAACCCTTCATTTTTTTTTGATTCTTCTGAGTACAAATCAGGAGTACCAGCAGTACTCATCAACAAAAAAGGAAAAAGATCTAAAACAAAAAAAGAAAACTCCCAAAAGTTAGAAACCACCACAACCGCCCAGAGAAGACACCAAAATAGGGGGAAAGGGAAAAAACCAACTAAACGAGAACACCCGAAGAGATACTACTCAACCAAAACCTGATAAATCCAGGCACCACAAGCTCACATTGTCTTACTGGACCAACACAATATAGGTTGCACCTCCCACTCGTAGAGGGAGCAAGGACTATCAGGGTTTTTACCTATAAACCATTTCCAGGAGGAAAGTTTCACCATATCCATAAGATCATCAACAGTTGAAGACTTACCGACAAAGATCATATCATTCCGGGAGGTCCAGATAGTCCACACAACAGCATGCCATACTAGAATCAAACCTAATTGAACCCGACTCCCCACACCTAACCCAAAGAAACTCTCAAAAACTTGCATAATACTATTGGGGGCACATACTCGATCCCTAACCACCTAGAAACACGGTACCAAATAGGAGAGATCCAATCACAAGAAACAAAAAGGTGATCTACCGACTCCTCAACCGCTCCGCAAAACACACAAGAAATATCAGTAGCTCCTACCATCACCCTCCGCCTACGAAGGTTTTGCCGAGTTGGAACGCAAGAGAAATAAAAGTTGACAGCCACTTAGGAAGCTCTTCAAGATTTTCACAGTTACTAATAAATAAGTGATGTAGGGTGTTTGCACATCCTTTAAGCCATTGCGGAAAAGTCACTATTTGAGGTAAAGATTTAAGATAAAGAAAATTCAACTTTAAGTTGGGTATTTCGTTGTTGTCATCGCCCTTTGACAATATCACCATATTACAATTGTCAATGAGGAAACTCTCTATATTTGGAATGATATGAAATGGCAATGATTTCATATTCCCACAACGTCCAAAACCTAACATTTTAAGGTTAGGAAATTGCATTCCTTCAAAAGAAAACATCAAATTATCACAACAACTAAATGATAGAATTTCTAGAGAAGACAATTTGGCTAACTCTTCTGAGAAGTTAGATTGCTTTGTGGTTATATATAGCTCTCGAAGTTTGATCAAGTTTCCTATTCAATTCGGCAATGTTTGTAGTTCTGTGCATGCTCTGAAATCCAAAGTTTGCAAATCTTGCAGTTTGCACACAGAATCAGGAAGCCTCTTCAGTTGCCCGTTCCTTTGAAGAATGAGACATCCTAAATGTTTTAACTTACCAATGGAGCAGGGCAAACTTTTGTATCTAGAGTTATTTATTTGCAAAAGTCTTAAGTATTTGCACCTTTTTAGACAAGTATTTAAGAAAGGTTTATTGTTTGCTCCAACAGGAAATAGTATGGTTCTCAACCTAGTGGGAATTGAAATTTGGTCAAGTAAATCATTTTTAGGAACCGACAAATGGAGGACATTCTCTCTTATATTTTCACACTGAAAGTTCAATAATTGAAAATCATCTCTTGCAACATATAATGCAAGATCATGCACCAAATCGTGCAATTTAAAAACGCAATTACCACCAATATCATCAAAACTTTGAAGAAAGGACCTTGACCATAGCTCAAGCAAGAGCTGCTTTCCAATATCTCCCAAATTTTCACCTTGTTTTGGTGTTGGAAGAAAGCCCAGTGCGTCGCAAAATGTAGTAAGCTCAACGTGAAAATGATGAGTGTTCTTTTCAAATAGGGAGAAACATGCAAAACACCGTTTTAAGTAAGAAGGTAATTGATCATAACTCAATTTTAAAGCCGGCAAAATGCCATCATCTTGTTGTGGTAAATTCCAAATCTCACTATCTTTGACAAAATTCCAATCTTGTATATCAAATTTTAAGAATAGCGACTACCCAATGTTCTTAAGGCCAAAGGAAGGCCTCCACATTTTTGCGCAATATTTCTTCCTATCTCCACCAATTCTGGATGTTTTTTATCTTCTCCTTCTTTGAAAGCCCATTTAACAAATACTGACAACGAATCATTTTGTGAAAGACCTTGTAAAATGTGAGATGTGTTAGTGCTCATCACATCAGCTGTTATCCGGCTACGTGTAGTCACTATGACTTTACTTCCTTTTGCACATACTTGAATAAATCCTTCAATTCTTCCCATTTAACCCGACTCTCATTCCATACATCGTCTAGGACGAGCAAGAACTTTTGATCGGCAAGTGTGTTTCTTAAGTGATTTTGTAATTTCTCTATATCAAAGTTTTGATAGTTTTCTTGTTGAAATATGTTAGGAGAAGAATCACTCGTTGAATTGAGGATGTTAACAAGTAAATGCTTAAGTTCAAAATCATTAGAGACACATACCAACATCTTTTTTTGAAAAGCATCGCCTAAACGTTCATCATTGAACACCGACTTTGCAAGTGTAGTCTTTCCCAAACCCCCAATTCCCACAATAGGAATAACAAATAACCTAGTGTCATCACCATCTTGCAATAAGAGGTCTATGATTTTTTGTTTATCATGTTCTCTTCCTATGACATTCGAATCATTTATATGAGAATGAGTCAATTCGCGCTTCTGCACAACACGAGTATCACTATAATTGGTTTGAAGGCCAAAATTTTGCCTATCAGCCGCAACCTTAGTTAATCTCGCATTGATATCTTTGATTTGATGTGCCATCTTGAGGCGGTAAGCAAGAGGATTAGAACATGAGAAGAAACGGCGTACCTTCCTTCTAATGTTACCAGAGGTGTTGACAAGTTGCAACTTCAACGCCTCACACTCGAAATCATCTATGATATCTTCAGCATCAGAGAAGACACACTTAATCTGTCTCAACCATTCACGCAACTCATTGTTCTGCCACTGCTTTTGTTCAGCATCCAACAACACAGCTTGGATTAGTGACGAAGTGTCTTTGATCCGTCGTAAATCGTCGTACACGCCTAGTGCTAAGGCAGCTTCATCAAGAACTGGAGAAGCAAGTTTGCCTATGAATGACCTAGCAACACTGAAGAGGAGTGATTCTGCCATATGGATTACAGCTTTGTGTTGGTTGTTAATGAGCAGGTGTGGGAATGAAAGCAATGAGGTAATAATGAGATTAATTTGAAATGCAATGCATTTTTCAGAATGCGGTACAGGAGCAATAATATACTACATACTATCTCAAAGGCTCGAAATTTGTTGTGAATGTGATTACTGACATGTTTATTTAATAATAAAAGTTGTTTAATTTTGCAAATTGAGAAGCAGATTAGATGTGCTAATTCCGTGATTTAAGGTGTCATGACCCTATAATAATGACAGTGAGCTGGGAAAAATTGGCGTGTGCTGCAACTTACAATTAAACTACAATAAATTGTTTTTGGGAAAGCAAATTTATAACTTAAACACTGCACAAGAATTGCATTGGTACAATTATCTAAGATCTAAGCACATGATGCTTCAATTTTACTGTAATTTAATTTCACAAGTAAAAATAGTACAACCTTCGTGTTTTTCGAGTATAACTCAGCTGGTGACGTTACATGTAATATGTCACGACCGGAGTTCGAACTCTAATATTCCCACTTATTCACCTTAAAAAGTGATCTTCTCGCCATTAAACTGCTTGACCAAAAATAAAAAAATGCTACTAGAAGAGAATTAGAAAAATCATTGGTGATATTAATTTCTTGACAATTAAAAATTTCATTAGTTTACTGCGTGACAGATTACCCACATAAGCCAATCTGGTCACTCGCGGCATCTTATCTCCTACAACCCACTTGTGCGTTTCTGATTGTGGAGAGGTCGAGACGGCCCATCACGTATTCATCTCCTGCAGCACTTTTGTTTCTCTTTGGACATCCGTATGTTCGTGGGTCGGCATCACATTGGTGGAGTCTACTTTGCGTGACCACTTTGTTCAGTTTACTTATTCAACAGGTGGATCTCGGGCGCGTCGCTCCTTTCTGCAACTCATTTGGTTTGCTTGCGTTTGAGTTGTGTGGACGGAAATAAATCATAGATTGTTTAGAGGCTCAACATGCAGCTCTCATCATTTGTTGGACAAGATCAAGATTTTTTCGTTCCGGTGGTTGAAGACGAAGAGTGCTTCTTTGGCTTTAAACTATCATAGTTGGTGGTCTAGTCCTTTGCGTTGTTTGGGCCTTGTATGATTTGTTTCTCTCTTTTTTTGCTACCTTGTAGTCATTTGTAGTCTATATCGGTACATCTTGTGCCGGGGAGACTGTTTATTAATATATCTCATTTTGGCTTGTTCAAAAAAAAAAATTCATTAGGTTATTCTTCAAAGAGAAAAATAATTAATGTTTACAAGTACTCCCTCCATCCGTCTCATATTATAAGAAGAAAAATTATTTTTTCTTGTCCTAAATGATTAGCAAAAACAACTCACTTTTATCATTTTCAAGCTAGTAATTACAAATTATACCTATGAATATTCTTATGATATGCTAGTAATTAATAAGAAACTTTGATTACATCTTAAGAAACTATAATTACTGTATTTTGTACAACATTGGGCTAATAATTTTTAAACTAGTTGTAATATATAATAGTATCGTGATGAGATCAAGACTTTGATTGTTTATTTTATCAAGTCATATCGACTAGAATACACAAGCTCCTTCTCCCGTCTACATCACCGCTTGTGATAATTCGATAATATGTTTTCGGTGAGACCTGAAAATTAAAAAAGAAAAACGAAAGTTGCGTTTACTTTTTTTTTACCAAAGGAAACTTGCCAAGGAAGCCAGCGCCATAAAATATATGTAAATGCATGTGCTCTCTCTTAGTTTTTTTAATTTTTTTAATTTTTTTGCAAAAATACATTAAACAAGTTTATTCTTTCTAAAAATTGATTTTTGAACCGAGGCATACATGCGAATATATATGTTCATGATTTAGAGAAATCATGACCCTGTGCACAAAACTTATGAACCGATGCATAAGAGATATGAAAAAATCAGAGTATTTTGTACCGGTACATAACCATGTTGAACCCATACAAGATTCCTATATGAAACTAGAACTGGTGCAAGACCTATATACGAACCAGTGCAACACTTTTTATTCTTCGTAATCTAAAGTGAAAAAACCGTTGCCTAAACGTTTAGGCAACGGTCGTATACTCCACGCCTGAATACTGTTGTCTAAATGTTTAGGCAACAGTTTATGTACTTTAAGCCACAGTTTTCTCCGGTTGCCGAAAGTGAAAATTTTTGTAGCAAAAGAAGCATCCTGGGAATTTTTGAACTGGTCCATCTCCTCAGATGAACCAATGCATGCTTTTATTGTGAACCAGTGTATTGCTCTGTTAGATCAAAATTTTGCCAACATCACTTCATTTTTCCTTGGTTTACAAATAACACTTTGCAAGATTTAAGAAGTGACTTTCAATTTTAGAAAAAGAGAGAATATATGAGTGAGTCATTGTGAATCATTGAGAGATACACATCAAAGCCTGCATCATTCATCTTCATTCTTCATCACTCTCACTATTGCCGATTGTAACGATTGATCTGATATGAGTTGGTGATTCAAGCTTGGGGATAACGTCCAATTTGTTATACATAACTCTTTGAACTCTTTCCAAAATATTCATAGTACGCTCTTTAATGTTTGATCACTTTACTTAAAGCAGCTTTGAGAGCCGTCTGTCCTACAGTAAAATCTTTATTCGTCAATCCCACAAATAGAGAAACTCCGGTAAATTTTTATATCATTGGTGGCGTCTAAGGTGAACCATCAATCAAGTGGTTCACCGGTGTACCATTTATATACATCGTTAGGTTTATTTCAAAAATAATTAAAGGTTTAGATGAATTAAAAATAGGACAAAACTTACATGCATTTTCATACATGCATTTCTTACTTTTCCTCTCACAAAGAGGTAGTTTTTTTTATTAAAAATAATTTTCTTTTATTTTTTCAAAATGAAAAAACACAAATAACCACCTGTTTGTGAGTGGAAAAGTAAGAAATACATGTAAGTTTTATCCATAAAAATAAATGCGAGAATATGTGTATCTTTCCACACACACACAATCATCCCTAGCCCCCCTCTCTCATTAGCATCTTTCTGGCATATGTTTCATAACCGCTACGCTCTTAAAAATTCATGAAAAGATATATTAATAGCATCACCCTTTGATTTCATAAATCTGATTTGTTGATTAAAAAAAAATTCCATCATAATTTCAATTGGTATGTATATGAACGGAATAGTCTTTAAATTCGAAGGAAAACTTGAAACTTCCAATCTCTGCCACAATTTCATACATGCCTTTTTACTATCCTTGTTGTTGTTCTATTTTCAAAAGAGAGAACTAAAAGTTACTTGGATGTAATGTTTGTAAAATATTGCACATCATTGTTTTTTGTCAAATACTCAAACTATGTGTTTGAAGTTTGAGCGAGGGATTCAGAGTTACGGTTTAGATGGAGTTTGCCATTGCCAATAAAACATGAGGAAGAGAAACATGAAGTTAATTCAAAAAATAAAATAAAATAAAAGGGTGATCTAGTGTATAATATATATGCGAAGTTGATAGATCTAATGGCTCTCAATGGTTATACGAAGTGGTTCACCGGTGAGGGACTTGATAGAACCCTCACCCTAGAATCCACCCTTTTTAATTAATTTATTTATTTTTTAAATCTCAAAATATTTATCTCTTATATTATAAGCTTGTTCCGTTTTGCTATTCCTAACTCTAATTTTTTCCCCGCTCATTTTCCCTCTAATTTTATCCTAACATTAATTAAAATAAAATGTTAAAAAAATACCTCACAAAGAATCGAACCCATAACTTTTAACTCACCATGTTAAATATTTATTATCTCTTATATATTATAAGCTTGTTCCGTTTTGCTATTCTTAACCCTAATTTTTTTCCCGCTCATTTTCCCTCTCATTTTACCCTAAAATAATTAAAATAAAATGTTAAAAAAATACCTCACCAAGAATCGAACCCGCAACCTCTATTTTTGTTTTTTGTCACTACACTGCATCAATCAATTTGATATTATTTTACAGAGTAATAGTGTGAGTGGGACTACAGCAACAAATATGGTAGGGTGGGAAAAACCAGCTCTAGGCTGGGTAAAATGCAATGTTGATGTGGCGTTCGTGTCTGGCTCTGGAAGGACCTCAGTGGGTTTGTATTTTCGCGATAATAATGGTCAGTTCATGGCTGGTATGACACAATGGCAGCAAATTGTGATTTCTTCTTTAGAGGGAGAAACATGAACTTTACTTTTAACAATGCAAGAAGCTAGCTAGACATAGAGGCAGGGGCGGTGCTGCATACCCACCAGGGGGTGCATATGCACACCCTCACTTCTTAACAATTACTCCTACTATCCTATTGAAATCAAGGCTTACACACCCTGACCTTTTGCTATTGCACCCTGCACCTACAACCATAGTTTGACACTTGTACAGCTTTCGTAATTTCATACTTATTTTGTCATTTTATTTTTATTTATTTTTATTTTGATTTAAGTGGCTGCATTATACTTTCTCTGTTGGTAGTCCTATAATCCTATTATATATTCATGTTTAAATTACAAAAATTATGACACTGATATTTGATTGAAGAGTGAAGACCCATTTTAGTCCCTCACAATTTTTTGACTCGACAATCTAATTCCTAACAAAAATAAAATTTAAATTAGTCACTAACATTTCGTATTTGGGACAAATTAGTCTCCAATTCGTTATAAAAGAAAGATTACTCATTTTCAATTACTCAAACCAATTTCAATTACTCATTTTTATATATTATAATTATTAATTAAATTTTAGGATATGTTTGGTGTATACCCATTTGAGAAAGATTGAAATATGAGATAGTGATGTAATAGACGTGATATGATATGAGATAAAATGAGTTGTTGAATAAGTAATAGGGAATAAAATGTGTTTAAATATAAGGAAAAAGCTAAAATGGGTCCTTAGGGCACAAGTTAATAATTCGAAAAAAAAGAAATGTTTAATTGTAATCTATATATCAATTCAATTTTTAAATTTTTTACAAATTAATTGCATAAATTTAAACAAAATGTTTCTAATTTTTAACCTATGAGGGACA
Organism: Trifolium subterraneum; assembly: GCA_951799995.1. Lineage (NCBI taxonomy): Eukaryota > Viridiplantae > Streptophyta > Magnoliopsida > Fabales > Fabaceae > Trifolium > Trifolium subterraneum. Next base: position 44,279,115 of record OX637463.1, on the reverse strand, counting down.
CATGTTATCAAGACCCTAGACATAATAGTTATAAAATTTAAAAATCTGCACCTCCTGAGCCAGGGTCTCGGCTCCGCCACTGCATAGAGGTTTGGATCGAGTTCAAGTTGAAAGTGATTCGAAGGTGTTGATTGATGCCATTCATATGAAGCGTAGAGGCAATTCTGAGTTTCTTTCAATTGTTCATGATATTCTCAGTCTTATGTCATCTTTTCTAAACTTTGAGGTTAAGTTTGTTAGGAGGCAAGCGAATTCGGTTGCTCATACTCTTGCTAGGGCGGCCAATTCTTGGACTAGCTTCCATAGATTTGAGAATATTCCCTTATGTATTGAACATTTATTAGTTAATGAAATGCAGTAAGTTTGTTTGATTCAAAAAACATCTAATAAATATGAAATTGTATATATATCTCTCTCACCATGTTAAATATTTTTTTATTATTATTATTATTATTGTTATTATATATTAAGTATTATATTATATTTTTATTTTATATTATTATTATATACTCCCTCCGTTTTTTTTAAGTGTCCGTTTAGAATAGTAACACCAAATTAAGAAATTGGATCTTTGCATCTTATCTTCCTATTATACCCTCATCAATAGATTTATTGTTATACAAAAGAAATATTTTCAGATTATTGTTATCAATAGAATATAACAATAAACAAACTTTTTTGTTTTTTTTTTTAAAAAAAAAGCCTTTAGTTTTTCAAATATATAAAAAAAATATTTATTGAAAAAGATAAGTGTATTTAAAAAAAGGATACAATTGACAAATCGTACCCTTAAAACACAAAATGGACAGTTAAATAGAAACACTAAATCCGACAAAACTGGACACTTAAAAAAAACGGAGGGAGTATTATATAAGGATCGATGCTAAACAAAGTCACCATATTATCAAATGCAAGTTGGGTGCGATTAAAAAGAAGTTACTAAAAATAATGAAAACAAAATAACCAAATAACCATGTTTACAGAAACTACTGGGTAACATGTTTAGGAAAAAAAGACTTTTGAAATATATCCCATATTATTATTATATTATATATACAGCATAACAAACTTTCGAAAACTTACGATCACTTATTTGATATACATACACAACATAACCAACTCTTTTAAAATATATCCCATATTATTTTATTATTATTATATTATTATATATACAACATAACAAACTCTCGAAAATTTATGATCACTTATTTGATATACATACACATATTTGATATACCGTCTCATGGCTAATATTTATATTTCATTGGCCGCTCTTTCTCCTGAAAAAAAAAAAGATTTAAAAGCCAAAATTCGCGTGGCAAACATGAATCTTCTTTTGGTTGATGAGCAGGTAATATTAAAACAAATTATCAATTATTTTGTTTAACTTATTTTCATATTTGTACATATATTAATTATAACGTTGATGTTCTTTTTATATTGTTGTTAAGGGTGACAAAATACAATTTGCCGTAAGGAAGGCCCTGATGCAGAAAATTCGAGGCATGGTTAAGGAAGAAAATACTTATGTTTTACATATTACAACGTGCACGGGTCAAAATTCTAGTTTTAAGAAATCTCATAGGAGTTCATGTCTGCTACTATAAAATTAGAGCGGATATTTGTATTGTTTAAAAAAACCTTAGGGGAGGTTAATGTAATTTCTCCTAAAATTTAATTATAGAAGTGTCATATTATTAGATAGAAAATAATTGGTTATCAAAAAAAAGAAAAAGATAGAAAATAATTGGCGATATAAAAGTCTATGTTTCATGGACCATGCATGCATGTATCGATCAACTTAACTTCATATGTTGTGAACTTTCCACTATTTTAAAAATGAATCGCTCAAAGCTACAAAACAAGTTCCCATTCAATTTAAAATTAAAAATCTTTAGATATTCCTTTAATCAATAAGGGATGGAGTCAGAAATTCAGTTTAAGGGAGATCGAATTTTAAAGCACAATCCACTAAAGAAAAATTTAAAAGCATAACATAGTGGAATCTTCATTCTATAGGCAATTTTTTTTAAGTTGAAATTTTAGGCCCTTCCATTTTCACATTTATTATAATTTTAGTCTCAACTCATGTGTTTTGCCATAAAAATTATGATTTTTTGTGTAAAAAAATGTGAATTTTAGTCTCAAAAGAAATATTTTGTCATTAAGAAATATTTTTAGGGAAAGACAGTCGCTGAGATCAAATTTACAACAAATTTATAATAGTACTTAAAATATTGGATTAATAAAGAATGATCATTTGCATAAGTTTAATAAAAAGATGGAGACTAAATATGAAATTGAACCAATAGTATAAAAAAACACTAGTATAAAATTTTTTATAAAAAATTTAGGAGAGGCGACGGTCCCCTCCTAGCTCCGTCCCTGTTTTAATTGTAGCTTATTATATTGATTGTTAAAGCGGGTGTTTGTGTTTTTTAAAGAGATCTTAGGATGAGGTTAATGTAATTTCTCCTAAAATTTAATTATAAGTGAATTGAGATGTCCTATAATTAGATAGAAAATAATTGGCAATATAAAAATATATATTTCATAGACCATGCATATGTATCAAAGCTACAAAACATTTTTTCATTCAATTTAACCTTAATGTTAAAATTAAAAATCTTTAGATATTTCTTTAATTGTATAACTTAATAGATAACAGATTGATGTTAATCTCATAGACAATACAACTTCCTAAATTAGTGTTTAATTGTAGCATAATTATGAATACAAGTTGTGTGTTATGATTCTTATGAATATAAACACAGATATACATATGTTTACAATTTTACACTTTGAAGATATACCTGACGGTTCTGAATAATTACAATTCCAAAATCAGCATTTAGTATTCGTGTATTATTAGTGGAAAAACACAAAAGGCAAGTGATACTAGGAAGTGAAAAACAGAAAAGTTATACAATACAAGATGAAATTTTTATTCAAATTATAATAATAAAATACAAAGAAGAAAATCTAACAAGAGAAACTTAATACATTCAAATTTTGATCCTACACGTATAGGAACTCCATTTAAACTTCTTCTTGTAATGCAACGGTAACATATTTGATATGTGATATCTTGTTCCAATCTCTTCCAACATATGGCCGGTATCTTCTATATAACTCAGGACAACCATTGATTATTAAACTTTCAAGATTTTGAAGGTGATGCATATCTTCAGGTAGTGAAATCAATTGTGGACAGTTTTCTATTGAAAGAAGCTTGAGAGAAATAAAAGTTGACAACCACATAGGAAGCTCCTCAAGATTTTCAAAGTCTTCAATATCTAAGCCATCTAGGGTGTTTGCACATCCTTGAAGCCATTGTGGAAAAGTCACTATTTGAGGCATGGAGTTAAGACTTAGGAACTTTAACTTTAAGTTGGGTATTTGGATGTTGTTATCACCCATTGACAATTTCACCATATTACACCTGTGAATGATCAAACGCTCTATATTTGAAATGATATGAAATGGCAATGACCTCAGATTCCCACATGATACAAAACTTAACCGTTTAAGCTTAGGAAATTGTATTCCTTCAAAAGAAAACATCAAATTATCACAATGATTGAATTCTAGATTTTCTAGAGAAGACAATTTGGCTAACTCTTCCGGGAAGTTAGATTGCTTTGTGGTTATATATACTTCTCGAAGTTTGATCAAATTTCCTATTCCATTGGGCAATTTTTGTAGATTTTTACATCCAAAGAGATTTAAAGTTTGCAAATTTTGGAGTTTGCACACAGAATTAGGAAGCGTCTCCAGTTGATTGTTTCCTTGAAGATTGAGACATCGTAAATGTTTCAACTTACCAATGGAGCGGGGCAATTTTTTGTATCTAGAATTATTTATTTTCAAAATTCGTAAGTATTTGCACCTTGATAGACAAGTATTTAAGAAAGGTTTATTGTTTGCTCCATCAGGAAAAAGTATGGTTCTCAACCCACTGGGAATTGAAATTTGGCCAAGCAAATCATTGTCAAGAACCGACAAATGGCGGACATTCTCTCTTATATTTACATGTGGAAAGTTCAACAGTTGAAAATCATCTCTTGCAACATATAATGCAAGATCGTGCACCAAGTCGTGCAATTCAAAACTGCAAAAACTACCAGCTTCTATAAAATGTTGAAGAAAAGACCTTGACATTAGCTCATGCAAGAGTTGCTTTGCAATATCTCTCGAACTTTCACCATTTCTTGGTGGTGGAAGAAAACCCAGTGCGTCCCAAAATACTGTAACATGAAGATCAGAATAACCAATGCCCTTTTCAAATAGGGAGAAGGATGCAAAACATTGTTTTAGGTAAGATGGTAATTGATCGTAACTCAATTTGATAGCTGGCAAAATGCCATCATCTTGTTGTGGTAAATTCCAAATTTCACTATCTTCGACAAAATTCCACTTTTCTATATCAATTTCTAAGAATAGCGAACTACCCAATGTTCTTATGGCCAAAGGAAGGCCTTGACATTTTTGCACAATACTTTTTCCCACCTCCATCAATTCTGGATGTTTCCTATATTCTCCTTCTTTGAAAGCCCATTTAACAAATACAGACAAGGAATCATTTTGGGAAAGACCTTTTAATTCTAAAATGTGAGATGTGTTAGTGCTCATGATATCGGCTGTTCTGTGGCTACGTGTAGTCACTAGTACTTTACTTCCTACGGCACACAGTTGCATTAAATCCTTCAATTCTCTCCATTTGACCGGATTCTCGTTCCATACGTCGTCTAGGACGAGCAAGAACTTTTGATTGTGAAGTTTGTTTCTTAAGTCATTTTGTAATCGCTCTACACTAGGAGAAGAACCACTAGCAGAGTTGAGGATTTTCGGAAGCAAATTGCTAAGTTCAAAATCTTGAGTGACACTGACACATACCCACATCTGTATTTGAAAATGCTCTTCTAAATGTTTATCATTGAACACCAACTTTGCAAGTGTAGTTTTTCCCATACCCCCCATTCCCACAATAGAAATAACAGATAGACATGTATCATCACCATCTTGCAATAAGAGGTTTATGATTTTTTCTTTATCATGTTCTCTTCCTATGACTTCTGAATCAATTATATGAGAATGAGTCGATTCACCATTTTGCACAACATGAGTATCACTATAATTGGTTTGAAGGCCAAAATTATGCCTATCAGCAGCAGCCTTAGTTAATCTCGCATTGATAGCTTTGATTTGATGTGACATCTTGATGCGATAAACAAAAGGATTAGAACTTGAGAAGAAACGACATACCTTCCTTCTAACGCTACCAGAGGTGTTGACAAGTTGCAACTTCAATGCCTCGCACTCGAAATCATCGATGACATCTTCAGCATCAGAGAAGACACACTTGATCTGTCTCAACCATTCACGCAACTCATTGTTCTGCCACTGCTTTTGTTCAGCATCCAACAACACAGCTTGGATAAGTGACGAAGTGTCTATGATCCGTTGTAAATCGTCATAGACGCCTAGTGCCAAGGAAGCTTCATCAAGAACTCGAGAAGTAAGTTTGCCTATGAATGACTCAGCAACACTGAAGAGGAGTGATTCTGCCATATGAAATAATTTTGGCTATGTTGTTGTTGATGAGGTAGCCGTGAGAATGAAAGCAATGAGAAGTAAGATTAAAGAGCAGGGTAATTTGAAATGCAATAGATTTTTTTTAGAATGCGGTTGATTACATGAGCCAATTAAGAGGAATATATAGATAGTAAGTCAACGGCTAGGATTTGACCCGCTCTGCTCAATGTGTGAATGTGATTATTTTTTACAGTATCAGCAGCCCAAGTGGTACGTCTACAGCTAGCAAAAGTCCTTCTATTTGTTTTATACTGTTCAGCAACACCTCGAAATTAGTAGTTATGAATGTGATTATTAACATGTTCAATTATAAAAGTCGTTTTCAAATATAAACTGATTTGTTTTAGATGATGATGAATTAGTGTTTTAACGACATTGTCTAAGGAACTAAAAACTAATTTGATGGTTAGTGTCATACCCCATTTTTTGACCAATTGCTTTTAAGCGTCTTTTTACGACGATTTTTTTTTTCTTTGTTCATTTTTGACGAAATTTCGGCAGAGAGGTATTTTAAAATACCTCATTTATTTAGTTTCATTTTATTTTCCTTTTATTATTATTATTATTATTATTATTATTTTTATTTGTTTTTTATTCTATTATTATTATTATTAATTCATTTTTCGTTTTTTATTATTATATATATATTATTATTTTTTATTTTAATCTTTATTTGTGTATTTTTTCCATTTTGGTGTTTTTTTTTTTTAAAGAAGTCCAGATCAGGTTTTTTGTCCAGGCCCAAAGGGGCAATTTTGTCCAAATTGAGTATTTTTCATCTGTCAAACCCTAGGTCTGACACAGTACAAATAACACAGTTTCCAAGAAGGTCAGATCATCAGCCGCAATCCAGATCAAAAATCACAAAAAAAACCCACAAAACAGAAATCAAAAAAAGATAAAGAACCCAGAAAATTAACAGAACGAAAATCACCATTTTCGTTCATCATCACTACTATTCATCATCACAGAACACAAAACCAATATCATCACCCAGAAATCCTCATCTTCGTAAATCATCATCATCACCAACAAAAATTCAGAAACACAAGTTCATCACCATCACTCTCATTCCGTCCAAAACCCAGAAAACGCGAACCACTATCACCATCGATCATTCATCATTGTTCATCTATAGAAACCAACAACAAACCCTCGATTCACAAATCCAAACCCAAATCCGGATCCAAATTCAAACCCAGATCGAAACAAATCAAAACAAAACGGAATCAAAGACAAGAAGAAGAAGAAGAAATTGTAAATCAGAGAACGAAATCAAAAACGAAAACAAAAGAAGAAGAGGAGGTTCGAACAGATTCAAAAACCGGAGGTTGTTTTTTATCATTTCGATTTTTCTTCCGTTCTGTTTTTTTCTCTCAATCTGGATTAAGGAGGGTTGTTTGTTTATTTTGGATCTTAGATTTGGATTTAAGGGTTAATGTTTGATGTTGATTTACTTTGAAAAATTTGGTTTGTGAAAGAAAGAAAAAAACACAGAACAGAGAGGAGGAGATGAGAGAAAGAAGTTAACGGCCGCGGGTTGAGAGAGAAGAAGAAATCTCTGTTTTTAGGGTTTTTACGTTTATATATATAACCTGCTTATAATCCTGTGCGCGCAGGTGCACAGTCTTATGGTGCACCTACGCGCCTATGGCCCTCTGATCTTAATCCAACGCCCACAATTGACTTTTCCTGTGATCAAATCAGGGACGTCTGATCAATCAGACGGCCCTGATCAAACCCTTTACATTTTGTGCAGTTGGGCCTCTCTTGACTGGGCCTTGCTCATTCTGCTTACTTTCTGCACCCCTTTTCTGTTTTTAATTATTATTTGCACCCTCTTTTGCTTTTATTTTTTTTTCCTTAGATTGTATTTTTAGGATTTGATGTAAATTTAGATAGATTGCATAGCATACTCTTGCATTCATTTCATATTTATTTTTTGCAAATATTTTAGATTGTAATTAGGAACAAATGTACACTATAAATGAAAAATCGCATCTCATGCATATTTATTTATCGCTTTCCGCAAATCGTTTCACATATCATCAAGCATCAAAAACATTTTTGTCATCATACACTTTTTTCAAAACTTTGGATTTTAAACCAAACGTTTCTTTTACCGTGAAAACCTTGGATTTTAACCCAAGAGTCTTTTTTACCGCGAACTTGGATTTTAAACCAAGTGCCTTGGATTTTAAACCAATGGCTTCTTTTATCGCTAAAACCTTGGACTTTAACCCAAGTGTCCTTTTTCTCGCCTAAAACCTTGGATTTTAAACCAAGTGCATTTGTCTCATTCATACATCATTAATCATGCATAAACCTTGGATTTTAAACCAAGTGTCTTTTATCACTTCAAACATTTTCTCAACAAACCTTGAATTTTAAACCAAGTGTCCGCATCTTATTTTCTTAATCAAAACTTTAATCAATGTAACCATATAGACTTTTTTTTCACAAATTAACATCAATCAAACTCACATTTTGCCATTTTTGGCTTTTGGTATTTTAAAACCATTTTCAAAACCTTAAAATCAAACAAACAAATTTACTCGTCTTTTTATCCCGAACTACGGTGGTTTGATCCCTCGGGTACGTAGGCATGAGACTTGTCTCTTCAATCAATAAAATCAACAAAAACATTTTCCTTCTTTTTTTTCATCACTTTAAAACATATTTTTTTTATCATCACTTTAATTCTCATACTTATACATTTTTTACAAAACAATTAAAATAAAGCGCATAGATAGAATAAAAACAAGAGGTTCCTATAGAGTACTATAGATACTTAGGGTGCTAATACCTTCCCTTCGTATAACCAACCCCCGAACCTTGTTCTCTTAAAATAGGGTTTTTTCGAACTTTTTCCCTTTCCCTCGGATAAATTAAAGATCGGTGGTGGAATATCAAAATTGCGATTCGAAGTTAATTAATAACTCGATATCCAAAAATCACCGCGACAGAAATGGCGACTTCACTGGGGACAACCAAGCGGGTTGAACCTAACTTGTTTAATTACTATCTTCGCGCTTTTTTCTTTTAATTGTAAAATATTTGTACATATATTGGGGAATGTTGAGTGGTGAGATAAGTCCCCCACCCGGACTTGAGGGAACCATAAGATAGGATAGTGGTATAATCATAATGTCTATCCGAGAGTAAGTTTCGGCCGTGGCATATGTGGTAACCACACTCAATTGAGGAACTTTGGAGGTAATAGTGCCAACATGAGTAGTCGTGTTTGACATTCTATCTTCAAGGAACCGACGATGTTGAGGACTTTTAGTTACACCTAACCCATCTTGGCCTCTTTAGGGCGTAGTGCGGTGGCTAATCGAGAGTAAGTCTCGGATTGGTTGATACGCGATACTACACTCAAATGAGACTTTTCTACGGATTTTGTTGGATCGGAAGTAGTTCCGTAACCCGATGATTTTCGGAGGAGGTCAATGACTTTGAGAACTTTGTAGAACCCGCAATGCAGGTACAAATAATCCTAGTACATACCATGTGGGGGGTTTCACCTTTGACTCCAACATTATACCTTAACCCCACCATGTTTTCCGCATCATGCATGCACTCATTCATAAATTCTTTTTTCTCATCCGATGTCGAAGGACTTAAGACAAATTCTTTGTAAACATTGTAGAGAATATTCATTTCAAATGACACATAATAAATTTTTTTTCCTTCTTTTCTCCTTACAAAATCCATATCTAAATGTTTACAACCAATTTGGGATAAGTCCTTCGATAACAAAAAAAAAACATTGTATATTTTAGCATAAACACATCATGCATCATACTACATTCATAAGTTTCCAAACTCAAGTCTCATATTTTCCTGTTCTCTCTACCTCAGTAAAAAGTGGCTCGGCGTATTCAGTACAAACCAACTCGTGTCTACAATACTCGGTTCAGGTTGAGAAACAAGATGAACAATTTTGAGGAAGAAAACCATATGCTCCGGGAACAGGTGACAACCATGCAGACGGAAATTGAGAAGGTGACTAGCATGGTGGCATCTTTGATGGCTGCCCAGAATCGAGTGTCAGCACCAGTACCTCAGTCTAGCGATACCTTTGTACCTCCTCCTGTTGCATCTGCGCCTCTTGGCGCTCCTCAGTTTGTCATGCCTGAAGGTTACCCGTGGGGCATGCCAATCGGCTTTCTTGGGGCAGAATCACGTCCTGTAATATCAGAGATTCCCCATGTCCAATCGACAGTGCCTATTCCTCAGCTCGGTAGTACACTTCCTCAGGTTTCTGCACCTTTGGTTCATACTATCCAACAAAACCAGATGCCTATCTTTAATGCTGAAAGAATGGGAGATTATGGTAGGATGGATGACTTGCAGATCAAATATGATGAGATGCAAAAAGAGATGAGAGCTCTTAGAGGAAAGGATTTGTTCGGACAAGACGCGCATGAACTATGCTTGGTCCCTGACGTTGTGGTCCCTCATAAGTTCAAAGTTCCGGATTTTGAGAAGTACAAGGGGAGCACTTGTCCCAAGGCTCACTTGATAATGTATGCTAGAAAGATGTCTACTCAAACCAGTAATGATAAGTTGCTGATCCATTATTTTCAAGACAGTCTTACCGGCGCAGCTCTGAGGTGGTATATGGACCTTGATAGGGCTAATGTTAGTTCCTTTAATGATTTGGCCAGTGCTTTCATCAAGCAGTACAATTACAATTCATATCTGGCCCCTGATAGGGATGAGTTACGAGCATTGGCACAAAAGGAGAAAGAACCTTTTAAGGAATATGCTCAAAGGTGGAGGGAGCTTGCTGCTCAGATTCGTCCTCCAGTGGAAGAAAAAGAGTTGTGTAAGTTATTTTTGCATACTCTGAGCCCATTCTTCTATGAGAAAATGGTTGGTGTTGTATCAAGAAGCTTCACAGAAATGGTGGAAATGGGAATGTGCTTAGAAGAGGGAGTCCGTCAGGGACGGTTGACAAGAGAGAAAGCTCCGACTAATACTGCCAAGAGATATGGTAACAACTTTTCTGAGAAGAAAGAATCTGAAGTTGGCATGGAGGCCCAAGGAGGACATAATTCGAGCAACCTAGCTTATCCGCATATTGCAGCCATAGCACTACCACCACAATACCCACAATCTCATCACTTACCATCTCCCCAACAATCATAACCGTGCTCAGAAAAATCAACCATTTGACCCTATACCTGTGAAATATGCTGACTTACTCCCCGCCTTACTTGCTAAAAACTTTGTCCAAACAAGGCCACCTCCACCTGTGCCAGCAGTACTACCTCCCTGGTACCGCAGTGATTTAACTTGTGCCTTCCATCAAGGGGCCCCTGGCCATGATGTAGAGCGTTGCTATCCTCTCAAGAAAGCTGTTCAGGATTTAATCTGTAACAATGTGCTATCTTTCAAGGATGAGAACCCTAATGTTCAAGGTTCATCCTCTGCTTAATCATGGGTCCTCCGTCATATTCAAGATTATCAAGAAGTTTGTCCCTAGGATCACTAGGTCTTTTATGTTCAAATTGCAATTTCTTTCTTGCCAAACATTTATTTGCATTTTAAAAGTTGTATCTTTTAATTAAAATTTCTAAACAATGAGCATGCATATTTTGGAATCCATCCATTCGTATTCACTCTTTTCTTGTGCCATCATAAATGATAATGTTTTTCTACTTCACTTTTCTTGTTTACAAACTTGAGGGGAGAATGATGTAAATTAAATGTTTAAAATTACTGATATATGCTTTCATTAGTAAGACCCGGTTGATGATGTAAGGCATTGTTTCACTTCCCAAACACTGGAGAAATAAGGAGATAATCCGCAGTCAACCCCTTTGAGCCAGAAGTTGGTGTTTCTTTCTATATAAAAAAAACCTTTAATCTTGACCCGGGGCAGGGTAGTCTTTCAAATAATTCAATGACACATCCCAATACAAGAGGACAAATTTATTGAGATAGAGGAAGTCATGAGTAGACAAAACTCACAATAACATGTGACAGTCACAAACATCCTACACCAAAACAAAAAAACAAACACAAACAAAAAACAAAAAAAACAAAAAGCCCGCTAGGTAAATAGACTTAGGCAAAATTCAGGGCATCCCGATGGACCGCAAAATCCGAAAGAATTGGTCCATGCAAAAATAAGGGACTAAGAGCAAAAACATTGAAAACAAGCTTGTGAATGAAAAGTGATTGTCACTTCAAGAATCTCATCAAAACTTCGACCAAAGCGTCAACCCCAAATATCATTGTCAAAATAAATTATCTTGTCAACCAAAGCATGTCTGATGAATTAATTGAATATAGGAATGAAGGACATCAAAGAAGAGTGGGTGGGTTAAAACAGAAATTTTGAGCCTAATAATCTTTTCTTTCATAACCATGAACCAGGCCACGTTATAACCCTCAAAAGACCTAATTGAAGCTAGGTTTATTTTGAAAGCATAATCAGCAAAATTATTGTTAAAATTGACTCCACCTGTTTGTTGAGTAACAATCTTTTACACACACCACATATGTTTCATATAAATTTTTGCGATTCCAAAACTTGCATGTACATTACATCAGAAACATCTTTCAAAAGAAACAATTTTGTTTACAAATTTATATTTGGCATCAAGGAAATTCAATCAAATGGTCTAATCAAGGACGAATCAATTCAAAGCGCTCCTAGATTGAGGCAAATTACATCAGGAAGCTGCCAATCAGGGGCAATAATTTACATACAGGGGCATACACTTCAAAGATTCAAGGTCAATGTTTCACTCACTTGGGGCACCTGAAGTGGTTTCTAGGGGCAATCCAGATCTGCCAAGATAGTTGTTATGTTTCTTCCTCCTTGAGCCAATAATCGTCGAGTCGATATCTTGGGTTCTTAGTAATCTCCATTGAATACTGAACTTGGGTGTTCTCTAGTAATCTCCAGCAAGTGGTTATCTTCAAAAGCTTATATGATTTTCTTTTCCCCAGTGAAAGAAAAAGCTGAGACCCGTTTTGGAAGGCTCATATCAACAGCAAATGGCATCTCTTTGAGAAGTTTGCACATCATCAGCAAATGACTCCTCTTTGAGAAGTTTGCATATCATCAGCAAATGGCATCTCTTGGAGAAGTTTGCGCATCAGCATATCAGTCTTGTTTCTTTTTGTCAAAAAAAAAAGCAAAAGCAAAAAATAGCAAAAAAGAACAGCTCGCTAAGTTGAAAACCCGAAAGGGCGGCTTAGGCAAAAATGAGCGTCCCGGTGGATTGAAAACCCGAAAGGGCGGTCCAGGCAAAAATTAGGGGCAAAACAAAAAAAAGAAATATATTCCCGGTGGATTGAAAACCTGAAAGGGCGATCCAGACAAAAGTTAGGGATTTCAAAAAAAAAGCAAAAAGCATGACTGTTGAAACAAGACCATGAGAAAATATTCGGTTTCAGTATACAAAATGGCGACTTCTGCCAGATCTCTGACCATTGGGCTTTACCCCCAAGAAGCAATCATTCTTACCATGGATCAACATACTATGTCGGGTTTTACCCCGAGGATCTGATTTATTTCACCTATAAGGACGCTGTCCCCAGTGGAGAACTACCGAGTGGTTGTACGGATACGTCGGCCCAATGCTCATCTTATCTGACCAAGCTTTTGTCTCATCCAGTCATGTACAAATATCATTCAATCATACCAATACAATCATTCACATGTACATACATACAATCATTCACATATTCATACATACATAACAATCATTCACATATGTGCACATACGTTTATATTCACATGCAACATGCAAACAAAATCATTCATACATACAACATTGACCATCATGTGTCCTGCTTCAATACATCACAAAAAGAGTCATCCCCAGTGTATCTGGTCCAGAGATGTCTCCATCAATCATACAAAACAAAAAAAGAGTCATCCCCAGTGAGTCTGGTCCAGAGATGTCTCCATCAAACATATTCAAAGTAGCAGATTTTGCAAACAATCAACTGCAAACTTACAGTTCATTTCCCCAAAAGGAGTCATCTCCAGTGTGTCTGGTCCAAACAAATACATATTCTTGTCATGTCTCGCTCTCCCACAATGTCAGCAGACAATTTATTTCCTCGGTATGTCCTTACCATCCCACAATGTTGGTGGACACTGTCTTTACTTATGTCCGCACACAGGACTTTACTGCTTTCTGTCTTTACTTCTGTCCGTACACAGGACTTTATCTGCTTATGTCCGCACACAGGACTTTACTGCTTTCAGTCTTTACTTCTGTCCGCACACAGGACTTTATCTGCTTATGTCCGCACACAGGACTTTATCTGCTTATGTCCACACACAGGACTTTACTGCTTTCTGTCTTTACTTCTGTCCGTACACAGGACTTTATCTGCTTATGTCCACACACAGGACTTTACTGCTTTCTGTCTTTACTTCTGTCCGTACACAGGACTTTACCGCTTATGTCCGCACACAGGACTTTACTGCTTTCTGTCTTTACTTCTGTCCGCACACAGGACTTTACTGCTTATGTCCACACACAGGACTTTATCGCTTTCTGTCTTCATTACCCCTGTCAAATAATCTTCATTACATTCAAACACTTTGTGAATATAGCACTCATAAACATAGCATTCATAAGCATTACATTCATAACATCATATTATAGCATTTTATAGTTCAATCCGGTCAAAAAATGGTGAACTCTGTATTTAAGTCTCTTCCATCGTCGAACCAAAACAAAAAAATCATCAAAAATCATCTTTTTCTTTTTATCTCCGATGGAAGAAACTTAAATAGGGGCATCTGTCATACCCCATTTTTTGACCAATTGCTTTTAAGCGTCTTTTTACGACGATTTTTTTTTTCTTTGTTCATTTCTGACGAAATTTCGGCAGAGAGGTATTTTAAAATACCTCATTTATTTAGTTTCATTTTATTTTCCTTTTATTATTATTATTATTATTATTATTTGTTTTTTATTCTATTATTATTATTATTAATTCATTTTTCGTTTTTTATTATTATATATATATTATTATTTTTTATTTTAATCTTTATTTGTGTATTTTTTCCATTTTGGTGTTTTTTTTTTTTTAAAGAAGTCCAGATCAGGTTTTTTGTCCAGGCCCAAAGGGGCAATTTTGTCCAAATTGAGTATTTTTCATCTGTCAAACCCTAGGTCTGACACAGTACAAATAACACAATTTCCAAGAAGGTCAGATCATTAGCCGCAATCCAGATCAAAAATCACAAAAAAAACCCACAAAACAGAAATCAAAAAAAGATAAAGAACCCAGAAAATTAACAGAACGAAAATCACCATTTTCGTTCATCATCACTACTATTCATCATCACAGAACACAAAACCAATATCATCACCCAGAAATCCTCATCTTCGTAAATCATCATCATCACCAACAAAAATTCAGAAACACAAGTTCATCACCATCACTCTCATTTCGTCCAAAACCCAGAAAACGCGAACCACTATCACCATCGATCATTCATCATTGTTCATCTATAGAAACCAACAACAAACCCTCGATTCACAAATCCAAACCCAAATCCGGATCCAAATTCAAACCCAGATCGAAACAAATCAAAACAAAACGGAATCAAAGACAAGAAGAAGAAGAAGAAATTGTAAATCAGAGAACGAAATCAAAATCGAAAACAAAAGAAGAAGAGGAGGTTCGAACAGATTCAAAAACCGGAGGTTGTTTTTTATCATTTCGATTTTTCTTCCGTTCTGTTTTTTTCTCTCAATCTGGATTAAGGAGGGTTGTTTGTTTATTTTGGATCTTAGATTTGGATTTAAGGGTTAATGTTTGATGTTGATTTAATTTGAAAAATTTGGTTTGTGAAAGAAAGAAAAAAACACAGAACAGAGAGGAGGAGATGAGAGAAAGAAGTTAACGGCCGCGGGTTGAGAGAGAAGAAGAAATCTCTGTTTTTAGGGTTTTTACGTTTATATATATAACCTGCTTATAATCCTGTGCGCGCAGGTGCACAGTCTTATGGTGCACCTGCGCGCCTATGGCCCTCTGGTCTTAATCCAACGCCCACAATTGACTTTTCCTGTGATCAAATCAGGGACGTCTGATCAATCAGACGGCCCTGATCAAACCCTTTACATTTTGTGCAGTTGGGCCTCTCTTGACTGGGCCTTGCTCATTCTGCTTACTTTCTGCACCCCTTTTCTGTTTTTAATTATTATTTGCACCCTCTTTTGCTTTTATTTTTTTTTATTTTTTTTTCCTTAGATTGTATTTTTAGGATTTGATGTAAATTTAGATAGATTGCATAGCATACTCTTGCATTCATTTCATATTTATTTTTTGCAAATATTTTAGATTGTAATTAGGAACAAATGTACACTATAAATGAAAAATCGCATCTCATGCATATTTATTTATCGCTTTCCGCAAATCGTTTAGCATAATTAATTCCGAGGGAAAAGACACCGTTTTGATCAAAATATCATTACGGATCGTCTTCGCGCTTATTTTGCCTTTTGCGACGTTATTAATTTTAGCGCTACCTTTTTTATTTTAACCCAACCAATCAAATAATTAGTCATTTTATTCACAAAAATGAGGTCAACACCTCTTCAAAAATAGTTAGTCATTTTTATTCTCAAAAATGAGGTCAACACCTCTTCAAAAATAGTTAGTCATTTTATTATCAAAAATGAGGTCAAAACCTCTTTCACAAATAGCAAAACAATTCATTTTCACATATCATCAAGCATCAAAAACATTTTTGTCATCATACACTTTTTTCAAAACTTTGGATTTTAAACCAAACGTTTCTTTTACCGTGAAAACCTTGGATTTTAACCCAAGAGTCTTTTTTACCGCGAACTTGGATTTTAAACCAAGTGCCTTGGATTTTAAACCAATGGCTTCTTTTATCGCTAAAACCTTGGACTTTAACCCAAGTGTCATTTTTCTCGCTTAAAACCTTGGATTTTAAACCAAGTGCATTTGTCTCATTCATACATCATTAATCATGCATAAACCTTGGATTTTAAACCAAGTGTCTTTTATCACTTCAAACATTTTCTCAACAAACCTTGGATTTTAAACCAAGTGTCCGCGTCTTATTTTCTTAATCAAAACTTTAATCAATGTAACCATATAGACTTTTTTTTCACAAATTAACATCAATCAAACTCACATTTTGCCATTTTTGGCTTTTGGTATTTTAAAACCATTTTCAAAACCTTAAAATCAAACAAACAAATTTACTCGTCTTTTTATCCCGAACTATGGTGGTTTGATCCCTCGGGTACGTAGGCATGAGACTTGTCTCTTCAATCAATAAAATCAACAAAAACATTTTCCTTCTTTTTTTTCATCACTTTAAAACATATTTTTTTTATCATCACTTTAATTCTCATACTTATACATTTTTTACAAAACAATTAAAATAAAGCGCATAGATAGAATAAAAACAAGAGGTTCCTATAGAGTACTATAGATACTTAGGGTGCTAATACCTTCCCTTCGTATAACCAACCCCCGAACCTTGTTCTCTTAAAATAGGGTTTTTTCGAACTTTTTCCCTTTCCCTCGGATAAATTAAAGATCGGTGGTGAAATATCAAAATTGTGATTCGAAGTTAATTAATAACTCGATATCCAAAAATCACCGCGACAGTTAGGATAACAATAAAATATAATAATCCTATTATATTCCGTCACATTTTAATATTTGATGAAACAATAAGGTATGCTAAGTTAATATTAAAACTTATGAGTTAAAAAAATTATCCTAGTTTTAACCTGGAATAATAGAAACCAGCAAGATAGGATAATAATTTACTGATTTGTCCATATAAAATATAATTTAAAATAAAAAATGAAATTTAATAAAATATAAATAAAACATAATTTGATGTTAAATTAAAAAAATATTAATGAAATTCTGGCACGTGAGGGACCAATGTGGTGCACGATGTTGTAACACTGGTCCTCCTGAACACATAAAAATAAAACGATAGAATTTTAAATAACACAAGTTATTGTTAACCCAGTTCGGTGCAACTCACCTACTCTGTGGCATACCAATCCAGGAAGGAAATCCACTTGGTAAAGTAGTTCAAAGCTCTTGTTAAGATTTCCATGGTTTGGAGAAAATGGAGAAAACTTTAGAAAATCTTCAAGATAGTAGATATCATATGGATTCATATTTGTTAAAAGATAATGGAAAAGAGTACAATTGGTGCTCTTATATAGAGCAACTTGAGGCCTAACTAATTAACTACCTAATAACAAACTTAACAAACTATATTCTTAACATCCTCCCTCAAACTCAACATTGAGAAATTCACCAATTTGAATTTGGAATACAATGAAAATACAAATTCTTAACCTAAGTTTGACAAAGCCAAATAAGAAAAAATGACAAACAAAGCTAGAAATAAAATTGCTTCTTCTAGGTAGTTTTGCTCTATCACACCAAAACATCCACTGCATTTTGACTTGCTCTGATATTGGTGCACACTTTGTCTCATAGTTCAATATGATGATCTCTCTCCCACTGATAAAATTGGAACCACCTTCAAACTAACAAGGAAAGCCATTAAGGCTAAACATTGCTTCTGGTGCATGTTACTTCCAGGCTAGAATATAATTGTCGAAGCCTTGAATTAACTCCAAATAGAACAACATGCAAGTTCTAGAATCAACATTAGATTGGACCTCTATACTAGCCATTAAATGAAACCTTCATCTCTAATCCATCAAATACTTGAAAAACTTAAACTGTTCTGAACTCTTGCAGACATTCTGACGCCTTTTTGAGCTTCTGAACTTTGTTTAGCTTCTGACCACGTTGTAGCTTCTGAACTCTTTCAGCGTGTAAAGATTCAGACTTCCATTTAGGTTTCATCAGAGTCTAAATTAGGTGTGCTCTTGATATAACGTTGGATTCTCCTGCACACTTAATTTAAACATTAGTAACATCAATTGTCCATTTAATACTTTGTTATCATCAAAACTTAAGGGTGTGTATTAACACATATTTTGTTCCAACACTTTATAGCCATGCCCATTGACTCTTAAGGCTTCAAAGTCTATTGGTTTTTCCATAACCAATTTAATTTCTTCAAAGCGAAGATCCATTGTAGCATCTTTAAGATAGGAATCTTCAGCGTAGATATTAATTGGGATGTCCTCTGGAAACCTTAATTGAGAAGATGAACTTGTCATTTCTGAGGTTTAAGAACTGGGTTGTGCTAATTGGAGGGAGAAAGAATATGTTCTGGGTTTTAGAGAATGAAAAGTGTGGGATGTGAGAGTGAACTTGTGTGAAAGTGAGTAAAGTGATTTTGAAAAACTCTTATTGAAACAATCATGAGGGAGTACAGTCGTTGCATTAAAGAATTTCGTCATAAACTGCCTTTACTCTAACCAATCAGAGACTGTGAGTAAAGACAAAGTAATTGACACGTGTACTCCACTTGGTTAAAACACTTTAGAGTTTAAAAACCTTCAGCTTCTGAACACTTTTCAGAATTTAAAGAGTTCAGAGGCTGAATTCACAATTTTGTTTTCAGAGCTTGTTTTCTTCAGAGACTAAAGACATGTTCAGATGCTTTTTAATAAAGTCTAGTCTTTCAACTGCTAAGGGTTTTGTAAATATATCAGCTCATTGTCTTTCAGTCTCAATGTATTGAATATTTACACTACCCTTCTGAACAAGGTCTCTGATAAAATGATGATTAATTTCAATGTGTTTAGCTCTTGAATGCAAAATTGGATTTTTAGAAAGTTGAATAGCTGCATTGTTATCACAGAAAAGTGGAATATTGTGACTATTAACTTTGTAATCCTCTAACTGGTATTTCATCCAGAGTAGTTGTGTACAACACTTGGCTGCTGATATGTATTCTGCCTCTGCTGTAGACAAAGCTATAGTAGTTTGTCTTTTGCTGGCCCAAGATATGAGATTTTCTCCAACAAATTGGCAATTACCACTTGTGGATTTCCTCTCAATCTTGTCTCCAGCAAAGTCAGCATCACAGAATCCTATCAACTTATAATCATTTGTTTTCTTATAAAATAAGCCAAGATTTGTGGTTCCCTTCAGATAACTAAAAATTCTCTTTACAGCAGTAAAATGAGATTCTCTAGGATCTGATTGGAATCTAGCACACAAACAGACACTGAATAAAATATCAGGCCTTGATGCAGTTAGGTAAAGTAGAGAACCTATCATACCTCTATATAGCTTAAGATCTACTTTGCTTTCTAACTCATCCTTGCTGAGACTGCTTGTTGGATGCATTGGTGTTGTCATTGGTTTCCAGTCTTCCATGTTGAATTTCTTCAGCAGCTCCTTTGTATACTTGGTCTGATGAATGTAGGTTCCATCTTTGTTTTGGTTGATTTGAATTCCCAGAAAGAATTCCAGCTCTCCCATCATGCTCATTTCAAATTCTTCCTGCATAATCTTAGAAAATTCCTTGCACAAAGATGGATTAGCAGATCCAAAAATAATGTCATCAACATAAATTTGAATAATTAGAATGTCATTCTTAAATGTTTTACTAAAGAGAGTATTGTCAACTTGACCTTTTTGAAAACCTTTTTCAACTAAGAAATTGCTCAGCCTTTCATACCAAGCTCTGGGAGCTTGTTTCAGACCATAGAGTGATTTTTTTAGCTTAAAAACATGTTCAGGATGTGAAGCATCCTCAAAACCAGGAGGTTGTTTGACATATACTTCTTCAGAAATGTAACCATTTAAGAATGCACTTTTAACATCCATTTGATATAAAATTATATTGTGATGAGTAGCATATGAAAGGAGTAATCTAATAGCCTCAAGTCTAGCAACTGGAGCAAAAGTTTCAGTGTAGTCAATCCCCTCTTGTTGACTATATCCTTGAGCTACTAGTCTTGCCTTATTACGAACAACTTCTCCTTGTTCATTTAGCTTGTTTCTGTAGACCCATTTTGTTCCAATGATGTTCTTCTGAGAAGGTTTAGGTACTAAGCTCCATACTTCATTCCTTTCAAATTGGTTTAGCTCTTTTTGCATTGCTACAATCCATGCATCATCAGCTAGTGCCTCATTAATTGAACTTGGTTCAACTAAGGATATTAGACCAATTAATGAGTCTTCACTTCTGAAGCTTGATCTGGTTTTCCTTGGACTGTCCTTGTTACCCAAGATTAGCTCTTCAGGATGTGATGATTTGTATTTGAAAGAATGCTTTGACTGTTCAACTCTGCTTGGACTGCTTCTGATAATTTCTGGTGCTGAATGATCTTCAGAGTCCAAAGTTTCAGGAGTTGAATTCGTTTCTTCAGAAGTTGGTTGAGATGGTTCTGATGTTTCTTCAGGTTCTGATTCTTCATCATCTGATAGTTGTAGATCTGAAAAATTCTCAACTAGCTCTGACACTTTGTCAGGCTGCTTGTCATTAAATTTTATGTGCATACTTTCTTCCACTGAGTGAGTTTCAGAATTATAGACTCTGTTTGCTTTTGAGCATTCAGAGTATCCAATAAAGATAACCTTATAAGCTTTAGCACCAAATTTCTTTAGATGAACTTTTGTATTCATAATGTAACATGTACAACCAAATTGATGAAAATATGATACACTGGGTTTCTTTCCCTTAAATAGTTCATATGCTGTTTTATTCAGAATAGGTCTAATATAGATTCTATTCTGAACATAACATGCTGTGTTTATAGCTTCTGACCACAGATACTTGGCAATGTTAGTCTCATGCATCATGGTTCTGGCCATTTCTTGCAGAGTTCTATTCTTTCTCTCTACAACTTCATTTTGCTGTGGAGTTCTAGGAGAAGAAAACTCATGTAAGATGTCATATTTTTCACAAAATTTTTCAAACATTTCATTTTCAAATTCACCACCATGATCACTTCTAACTTTTAAAATGTGTAAACCTTTTTCTTTTTGTATTTGTGCGCAAAAACTACTAAAGAAATCATATGCATCATCCTTATTTCTGAGAAATTTAACCCAAGTCCATCTACTGTAATCATCAACAATGACTAGTCCATATTTCTTCCCATTGATTGAGGCTGTGCTCACAGGACCAAACAAATCAATGTGAAGCAGCTCTAAGGGCCTAGAGGTAGAAACAACATGTTTAGATTTAAAAGAAGTTTTCACACTCTTTCCTTTTTGGCAGGATCCACAAAGAGCATCTGAGTGATAGTGCAGCTTAGGTAGGCCTCTGACAAGGTCAAGTTTGCTAAGCTTAGAGATTAACCTCCAGTTAGCATGGCCTAACCTTTTATGCCATACCCACTTCTCTTCACTCAGAGTTAGCAAGCATTTGACCTCTTGATCTGCCAAATCAGAAAGGTTTATTTTAAACACATTACCTATTCTCTAACCTTTGAACACTATGGACTTGTCAGATTCTCTAATTACAGTACATGATCCTTTATCATAATTAACCACAAACCCATTGTCACAAAATTGACTAATGCTAAATAGGTTGTGTTTGAGTCCATCTACAAACCATACATTTTTAATTAAAAGGGAGGAGTTACCTACAATACCTGTACCTTTGATTTTGCTTTTCTGGTTACCTCCAAAGCCAACTCTTCCACCATCTTCAAGGTTTAAAGATGTGAACAATTTCTTATTACCAGTCATGTGCCTTGAAGATCCACTATCCAGATACCATGATTGATTACCATTTTCTTTCAGTCTGGATAGCTGTAGAATAAACAAGGTCAATCATTGTAATAATATCCTCCACATTCATTGTGAAGTTCTCTCCAATACTCATTAGCTTTGTCCACTTCAGCAGCTTTGGAAGTAAAGTAATGTTTTGGAACATAGGCTTTCCTTCCACAGCTGATCACTTGCCTCTATTCATCTGATTTGAAATGGTTTTTCCTACAAGGAAGATCTAAATGGTAGACAATTTTACATTTTGGTACCCATTGCTTTCTGGGTCCAGTTTGGTTAGTTCTATAATCTTTAGTTCTTCCTTGCCTCTGTGAAAAGCTTTGTGGACTCTTAAAAAATTTCCTTTGAAAGTTTGGTCTTTGAAAATTGACCTCCTTAGTCCATTGATTTTGAAAATGAGGCTTTGATGATAATCACTATAGGACTTAGGTTGCTCTTCTAATCTCGGATTAGTTTTGCTTACCAGAGTCTTATGTTGATTATTTATCATCAGCTTGGTTTGTTTTAGAGTCTGATTGGATGAGCTTCTGAGTCCCAAAGTTTTCAGAGTCTTAGAATTGACAGTCCCAGGTTCTGAATGCTTAGGTCCTGAGTTGCTTTCTTTGGGGCTCTGAGAAACAACATCTGATGTGACTTCAGAGCTTGTTTTGCAGACCCCAGAGATACCCTCAGAGTCTGAAACAACCACAGCTTTGCCTTTGCTTTTCGCAGGCACAAAGGTTGAATAAAGATTATCAGGAGTATTATTCAAACAAATATAGGAATTTTGTTTTCAGAGCTTGTTTTCTTCAGAGACTAAAGACATGTTCAGATGCTTTTTAATAAAATCTAGTCTTTCAACTGCTAAGGGTTTTGTAAATATATCAGCCCATTGTTGATAACACCGAAAAATGCACTATTTATTTAATATTATTTGTCTTGATATTTTAATATTTTCTCTAAATTATTGTGTTATCAATAAAATAATTATTACATTTTATTGAAATACAGATGCAGCCGAAATTTAGCAAAACATGAGTTTTATGGGACTAGAAGTCAAAACAACAGCCAAGACACAAGTGCATGGCACTAGCCATGGCACTTGTGCCCACCACCTCACATACACACATGGCGCTGGCCATGATGCCTGTGACCACCATCATTTCTTTTTCAATCACGTGGGTAGAAGAAAGTTTCAAAGGGAGGCGTGGCCCCCACATAGAAACAACTTTCTCCTATAATTATTGAACAAGGCGCTGGCCATGATGCTTGTGGCCACCAGTCACAAGCTATATTCATGCAACAAACTGTCCCACGTTTTCCTCGGTGTACCGGATCTATCGTATAGGCAACAAAATTTCCTATTATGAAGAGAAAAAAAAGGCTCAACTGTTACTTCATAGAGCCTATATATAGAGGAGCCTTCACTATTATTTTTCTTTCTTCTTTTTCACGCACTATTTGAGATTTTAAGCTTTTATTATTCTGGTGTTTTGCTTTCATTCCAGTTGCTATCTGTAAGTTACTCTATTTAATATATTAAATTCAGTTCAGTACTTTAAATTCCTATCAGTTAATTTATTTTTGCCATTGACACAGTACATCTGAATTGTTAATTTTAATTTTCAACTCAGTACCATATACTGTCACGCACAGTATATGGTCTATAGTTTCTTGTTTTTGCTTTGTTTTATGTTTTATTTGTTAGCCGTAATTGTTATCCACTGCTACTAATTTAATTTCAGTTTCAATTATTTTATTGGTATCTGATATGTTCTTAATCAAATCAATTATTATTTATTTAATCGTAATGTTTTTATTTACAATTATGTCGAACTAATTTAATATAACTGGAATGTGAATAAGAAGCTGATTTGGGTTTAGTAATTAAGTTGCAAACTTTATTTTCAAACAAACTAGTTTTCTGTTTCAGTTTTTAATTAAACGATAGACTATAATTTTGCACGAGAGTGAAAATTAATTAAAGTGTAAGTCAACAGCGCGAGAGTGTGAGATTTATACTAGATAGTAAAAACTGGACATTAATTTTAAACACCGCGACAGCTCTTTAAAATTAATTAAACTGTATTAGTTTCCAAAAAATATTTTATAAATTAAATATGAGAGCGAAAGTGAAGTATTTATTTATATTTTATGATTTAGTTCAATAGCGCGAAAGTGTGAGACCTCAGTCTTTAAACTAATATTGTTTTGTGAAAACTAGATCTTTTTAATTAAATTGAATTGATTTTCAAAAAGTATTTTTATAAGTAATTGTGAGAGCGAGAGTGAAGCATTTATTTTATAACTTTACAATATTAACCAACAGCGCGAAAGTGTGAGGAGCGTGTTTTTAAATCAATATCAGTTTGTTAAAAAGTAACATTATTTCTAAATGCAATTTAATTACCGAACCCATTGAAGCGACTTAAAGTAACATTCCAGTTTAGTTAAATCCAATTGTTTAAATTACATTAATTATTTTACAATCCCTTTCCAATTAATATTTAGCCTTAACCTTACATTTTATTAAAAACATAAGCGAAGATTTGGAAAAATAGTCCCTGAAGGAACGATAATCTTTTATAACTACACGATAAGTCTGTGCACTTGCAGAAATATCGCATCAAGTTTTTGGCGCCGCTGCCGGGGACTAATTTAGTCCAAATATTCGCTATTTAGTTTTTAATTCGTAACGATTAAGGCACTCCCTTTAAGTTCTTCCTCCGCTTAGGTTGTATGCCCAACACTCGATCTTCCGAGGCCGAGTTAGAACAACCTATTTCTGAGATAGAACGTTTTCTTCGTTTACAACAACGAATTCGTGAATTCCAAAAACAATTTGAACTCTTACCGATGGCGAACCGCGAACGTCCTCTTAAGGAGTACGCCGTCCCTTCCGAAGAAGAACCTCATTCGAGCATCGCGCCCCCTACCATCGAAGCAAGGAACTTCGAACTGAAACCTGCTTTGTTGCAAATAGTGCAACAAAATCAATTCTCTGGTTCCCCTACGGAGGATCCGAACCTCCATTTGTCAGTGTTTGTGCAGTACGCAGACACGATAAAAGCCAATGGTGTCGAACCCGAAGCAATACGACTCCGTCTTTTCCCGTTCTCTTTAAGAGACAGAGCTAGAGCTTGGCTTCAAGCTCTACCTTCGAACTCCATCACTACATGGAACGAATTGAAGAAACAATTCTTGGCCAGATACTTCCCGCCAAGCAAAACAGCTATGTTGAGAGCCCAAATCAACGGATTTAGGCAAAAAGATGGAGAATCACTCTTCGAGGCATGGGAACGATACAAGGATATGATGAGACTCTGTCCACATCACGGTTTAGAACAATGGCTCATAATCCATACCTTCTATAATGGGCTGCTCTATAACACTAGACTCACCATAGACGCTGCTGCTGGTGGAGCTCTAATGGATAAACCTTATCAAGAAGCCACACAACTTATAGAAAACATGGCTCAGAACCATTATCAGTGGGGAAGCGAACGCGCTGCCATAGAAAAATCCCAGCAAAAGGGCGGTATGTACGAAGTAAGCGGCATAGATCATGTCAGTGCGAAAGTAGACGCTCTTTCTCAAAAGTTAGATAGCCTAACTCTACCTCCCGCAGCTACCGTAGCCGCGATACAACCAAACTGCGAACTATGTGGAGTTCCTGGACACACACCCTCTGAATGTCAATTATTGGCCGGACTCGAACAAGTTAACTATGCCCAAGGAAACTCTTATAATCCTGGTTGGAAGAACCATCCTAATCTCTCTTACAAGAGCAATAATGCACTATTTCCTCCAAATCAGACACCTCCAGGTTTTCAAAAGTCAGTAGGACAACAAGCTGCAACTTATCCACCTAATAAGTCAAATCTGGAAATTATGATGGAAAATTTTATCCTATGCCAGACTCAGCAAAATAAAGAATTCATGAATCAAAACACTCAACTCATGAATCAAAACATTCATGCTAATGAATTAATTAAGCAACTGGCAAACAAAGTAGAGGCTATAGCCACACACAACAAAATGTTAGAGACTCAAATATCTCAAGTGGCCCAACAGCAGGCAGCTATAGCTCCCCCAGCCGGAACATTCCCAGGCCAACCACAACCTAATCCTAAGGGACACATTAATGCTATAATGCTGCGAAGCGGAAAAGAGTTACAGGATCCCCCTGCTGGAATAGTTAGAAGTCATGACCTAGGAAAAGGTGTAGAGAAGGACACTACAAAAGATACTTGGAGTGAATCAATGATAGTTGACAGTGGACAAACACTCAAGTCTGAGAAGGCAGGGGAAAATGAAAAGGAAACACCATATGTACCCCCTCCTCCTTACAAACCTCCAATTCCATTTCCTCAAAGACTTGTCAAACCTAAGAATCCAGGGCAGTTTAAAAAATTTATCGAGATGCTAAAAAGGCTTCATATCGACATACCATTCATTGAGGCTATAACCCAAATACCCTCTTATGCAAAGTTCTTAAAGGAAATTCTGTCAAACAAGAAAAAGCTTGAAAACATTGGGACAGTGGAGTGCAATGCTATTAGTGAAAACAAGCTCGCCCCAAAACTCGAGGACCCAGGAAACTTTTCTATTCCTTGCGTTATTGGTAGACATATCATAGATAAAGCCCTTTGTGATCTAGGATCAAGTGTAAGTTTAATGCCACTGACTCTCTGCAAAAGGCTCGGACTTGGAGAGTTAAAACCTACTAAGATGTCCCTACAGCTGCCTGATAGAACCATCAAATACCCAGTAGGAATTCTGGAAAATGTTCCAGTAAGAATCGGTCATCTGTTTATCCCTACTGATTTTGTCATTATGGACATAAAGGAGGATGATGATATCCCCATTCTGTTAGGTAGACCTTTCCTAGCTTCTTCAGGCGCTATAATTAATGTAAAAAGAGGGAAAATAACCTTCGAAGTAGGAGATGAGAAAATCGAGTTCATAATGTCTCAATTCCTGGAAAGCCCTACCTTGAAAAACTCTTGTTGTCGACTCGACATAATTGAAAGAAATGTCGATAAATTCCCCTCTGAACAAGTCCCTCCTGACATACTAAAAGCTCACCCAGAACATAATATCTTTCAAGATAAGACACCCCCGTCTATTTCACAGAGAAAGAAAGGAAAAAGCAAAACACCATGGTTTGGAAAAAGGAAAACACCTATGCGATGGTCGGACATGTTCAAATGGAACCCTAAGGATGTTGAGCACAATATTAACGATGTGAGTTTGGAAGAGGCGCCATTTTGATTTAAAGGTTTGAGAAGTCGAGCTAAACGACTTTAAACAAAGCGCTGCGTGGGAGGCAACCCATGAGTTTTCAATTTAATATTTTTGTTTTTCATTTGTTTATCAGCAAATAAAGAGATTGATGGCTTTGCACCTGTCAGCTGCTTATAGGCGTGAATCTCCAGGTTTCCCGCTCCAATCCTTAACATGAGTCGCAACAGTGAGGACACTGTTGGATTTAAGTTGAGGGGAGGACTTTATTGCTTTTATTTACTTTTCAGTATTAATTTTACTTTCTAGTTTAGTTTTCCTTTTCGCAAATAAATTTTTTCGGTGTAATTTTTCATTTTTCCAAAATCTTGAGCCATAACAAAAATTTTGAGAGCAAAATAATTTTTGAAATTCCTGGGTCACAGACATAATTAAGACTGAATTTTCAAACTAAGTGTATCTTTTGTACCAGCTATATCATTTTAACACCTTAAATTTCTTAATTATGTAGACCAATTTGGATACTTGCTAGAAACTGAACTTAAATTTCTTGACACTTTACTAGTCCTTGATTAAGCCCATAGGTAGTCGGCACCATCTACGATCACTATCTAAGTAGTTGAGTCGACGAATATAAGTGAATGACTTTGAATGAAAAATGAAAATCAAGGATGTATAAATCTGAAAAGGGACTACGCACTCTAAGTCAGATGACCCTCACCCGGTCATTTAGCCCAACTGCGAAATACCTCAAAGATATAAAAATATCCTATGACATAAAGTAAGAGAAGAGAAAAATAAATGATATGAAAAAGAATCAGGTCATAATCACTAACAGGCTCACTACCATGTGTGTGTGAATAGATAACGGGCTTAATGTGATTACCATGGGCTAAAAAAGGATAACGAAAGAAGAAATGAAAGTTAAGTTCAGCTATAGTAAAACTACTCGGAACGGTTTATATAAGGAAGAAATTCATGTTCATTTGTGATTTGTGTTCCCATGATATTTTTGGTACGATAAATAAATTAGTTTTTTTTATTTGGTCGAGATTAAAAATGCGACTCTTGGAAAATCGTTTTGTTTTGTTTCTCTGTCACAAAATGATATATCTTTTTGCTTGAGGACAAGCAATGGTTCAAGTTTAGGGGAGTTTGATAACACCGAAAAATGCACTATTTATTTAATATTATTTGTCTTGATATTTTAATATTTTCTCTAAATTATTGTGTTATCAATAAAATAATTATTACATTTTATTGAAATACAGATGCAGCCGAAATTTAGCAAAACATGAGTTTTATGGGACTAGAAGTCAAAACAACAGCCAAGACACAAGTGCATGGCACTAGCCATGGCACTTGTGCCCACCACCTCACATACACACATGGCGCTGGCCATGATGCCTGTGACCACCATCATTTCTTTTTCAATCACGTGGGTAGAAGAAAGTTTCAAAGGGAGGCATGGCCCCCACATAGAAACAACTTTCTCCTATAATTATTGAACAAGGCGCTGGCCATGATGCTTGTGGCCACCAGCCACAAGCTATATTCATGCAACAAACTGTCCCACGTTTTCCTCGGTGTACCGGATCTATCGTATAGGCAACAAAATTTCCTATTATGAAGAGAAAAAAAAGGCTCAACTGTTACTTCATAGAGCCTATATATAGAGGAGCCTTCACTATTATTTTTCTTTCTTCTTTTTCACGCACTATTTGAGATTTTAAGCTTTTATTATTCTGGTGTTTTGCTTTCATTCCAGTTGCTATCTGTAAGTTACTCTATTTAATATATTAAATTCAGTTCAGTACTTTAAATTCCTATCAGTTAATTTATTTTTGCCATTGACACAGTACATCTGAATTGTTAATTTTAATTTTCAACTCAGTACCATATACTGTCACGCACAGTATATGGTCTATAGTTTCTTGTTTTTGCTTTGTTTTATGTTTTATTTGTTAGCCGTAATTGTTATCCACTGCTACTAATTTAATTTCAGTTTCAATTATTTTATTGGTATCTGATATGTTCTTAATCAAATCAATTATTATTTATTTAATCGTAATGTTTTTATTTACAATTATGTCGAACTAATTTAATATAACTGGAATGTGAATAAGAAGCTGATTTGGGTTTAGTAATTAAGTTGCAAACTTTATTTTCAAACAAACTAGTTTTCTGTTTCAGTTTTTAATTAAACGATAGACTATAATTTTGCACGAGAGTGAAAATTAATTAAAGTGTAAGTCAACAGCGCGAGAGTGTGAGATTTATACTAGATAGTAAAAACTGGACATTAATTTTAAACACCGCGACAGCTCTTTAAAATTAATTAAACTGTATTAGTTTCCAAAAAATATTTTATAAATTAAATATGAGAGCGAAAGTGAAGTATTTATTTATATTTTATGATTTAGTTCAATAGCGCGAAAGTGTGAGACCTCAGTCTTTAAACTAATATTGTTTTGTGAAAACTAGATCTTTTTAATTAAATTGAATTGATTTTCAAAAAGTATTTTTATAAGTAATTGTGAGAGCGAGAGTGAAGCATTTATTTTATAACTTTACAATATTAACCAACAGCGCGAAAGTGTGAGGAGCGTGTTTTTAAATCAATATCAGTTTGTTAAAAAGTAACATTATTTCTAAATGCAATTTAATTACCGAACCCATTGAAGCGACTTAAAGTAACATTCCAGTTTAGTTAAATCCAATTGTTTAAATTACATTAATTATTTTACAATCCCTTTCCAATTAATATTTAGCCTTAACCTTACATTTTATTAAAAACATAAGCGAAGATTTGGAAAAATAGTCCCTGAAGGAACGATAATCTTTTATAACTACACGATAAGTCTGTGCACTTGCAGAAATATCGCATCAATTGTCTTTCAGTCTCAATGTATTGAATATTTACACTACCCTTCTGAACAAGGTCTCTGATAAAATGATGTTTAATTTCAATGTGTTTAGCTCTTGAATGCAAAATTGGTTTTTAGAAAGTTGAATAGCTGCATTGTTATCACAGAAAAGTGGAATATTGTGACTATTAACTTTGTAATCCTCTAACTGGTATTTCATCCAGAGTAGTTGTGTACAACACTTGGCTGCTGATATGTATTCTGCCTCTGCTGTAGACAAAGCTATAGTAGTTTGTCTTTTGCTGGCCCAAGATATGAGATTTTCTCCAACAAATTGGCAATTACCACTTGTGGATTTCCTCTCAATCTTGTCTCCAGCAAAGTCAGCATCACAGAATCCTATCAACTTATAATCATTTGTTTTCTTATAAAATAAGACAAGATTTGTGGTTCCCTTCAGATATCTAAAAATTCTCTTTACAGCAGTAAAATGAGATTCTTTAGGATCTGATTGGAATCTAGCACACAAACAGACACTGAATAAAATATCAGGCCTTGATGCAGTTAGGTAAAGTAGAGAACCTATCATACCTCTATATAGCTTCTGATCTACTTTGCTTTCTAACTCATCCTTGCTGAGACTGCTTGTTGGATGCATTGGTGTTGTCATTGGTTTCCAGTCTTCCATGTTGAATTTCTTCAGCAGCTCCTTTGTATATTTGGTCTGATGAATGTAGGTTCCATCTTTGTTTTGGTTGATTTGAATTCCCAGAAAGAATTCCAGCTCTCCCATCATGCTCATTTCAAATTCTTCCTGCATAATCTTAGAAAATTCCTTGCACAAAGATGGATTAGCAGATCCAAAAATAATGTCATCAACATAAATTTGAATAATTAGAATGTCATTCTTAAATGTTTTACTAAAGAGAGTATTGTCAACTTGACCTTTTTGAAAACCTTTTTCAACTAAGTAATTGCTCAGCCTTTCATACCAAGCTCTGGGAGCTTGTTTCAGACCATAGAGTGATTTTTTTAGCTTAAAAACATGTTCAGGATGTGAAGCATCCTCAAAACCAGGAGGTTGTTTGACATATACTTCTTCAGAAATGTAACCATTTAAGAATGCACTTTTAACATCCATTTGATATAAAATTATATTGTGATGAGTAGCATAGGAAAAGAGTAATCTAATAGCCTCAAGTCTAGCAACTGGAGCAAAAGTTTCAGTGTAGTCAATCCCCTCTTGTTGACTATATCCTTGAGCTACTAGTCTTTCCTTATTACGAACAACTTCTCCTTGTTCATTTAGCTTTGTCGCGGTGATTTTTGGATATCGAGTTATTAATTAACTTCGAATCGCAATTTAATTTTCCACCACCGATCTTTAATTTATCCGAGGGAAAGGGAAAAAGTTCGAAAAAAACCCTATTATTAGAGAACAAGGTTCGGGGGTTGATTATACGAAGGGAAGGTATTAGCACCCTAAGTATCTATAGTACTCTATAGGAACCTCTTGTTTTTATTCTATCTATGCGCTTTATTTTATTTTTTTGTAAAAAAATGTATAAGTGTGAGAATTAAAGTAATGATAAAAATGCTTAAAATGATGGAAAAGGAAAAATGTTTTTGTTGATTTTATTGATTGAAGAGATAAGTCTCATGCCTACGTACCCGAGGGATCAAACCACCGTAGTTCGGGATAAAAAGACGAGTAAATTTGTTTGTTTGATTTTAAAGTTTTTGAAAATGGTTTTAAAATACCAAAAAGCAAAAAATGGCAAAATGTGAGTTTGATTGATGTTAATTTGTGAAAAAAGTCTATATGGTTAAATTGATTGAGATTTGATTAAGAAAATAAGACGCGGACACTTGGTTTAAAATCCAAGGTTTGTTGAGAAAATGTTTGAAGTGATAAAAGACACTTGGTTTAAAATCCAAGGTTTATGCATGATTAATGATGTATGAATGAGACAAATGCACTTGGTTTAAAATCCAAGGTTTTAGGCGAGAAAAAGGACACTTGGGTTAAAGTCCAAGGTTTTAGCGATAAAAAAAGGAGCCGTTGGTTTAAAGTCCAAGGCACTTGGTTTAAAATCCAAGTTCGCGATAAGAAAAAGACACTTGGGTTAAAATCCAAGGTTTCAACAATAAAAGACGCCGTTGGTTTAAATTCCAAGGCACTTGGTTTAAAATCCAAGTTCGCGGTAAAAAAGCACTCGGGTTAAAATCCGAGGTTTTCGCGGTAAAAAGAAACGTTTGGTTTAAAGTCCAAAGTTTGAAAAGTGTATGATGACAAAATATTTTTGATGATATGTGAAAATGAATTGTGTTGATATTTTTGAAAGAGGTTTTGACCTCGTTTTTTAGAATAAAATGACTAACTATTTTTGAAGAGGTGTTGACCTCATTTTTGAGAATAAAATGACTAATTATTTGATTGGTATGTTGGGTTAAAATAAAAAAAGTAGCGCTAAAATTAATAACGTCGCAATAAGCTAATTAAGCGCGAAGACAATCCGTAATGATATTTTGATCAAAACGGTGTCTTTTCCCTCGGAATTAATATGCTAACGTTTTTGCGGAAAGCGATAAATAAATATGCATGAGATGCGATTTTTCCATTTATGGTGTACATTTGTTCCTAATGACATTCTAAAGCATTTACTAAAAAATAAATATGAAATGAATGCAACATAATGCTATGCAATTTTAATTTAAATTTACACCAAATCCTAAAAAATACAATCTAATGTCTTTACAAATAAATAATTAATCATGCAAAAATAAAATAAAAAAAAGAAGGGGGTGCAAATATTAAAAACAAAATAAAGGGAGTGCAAAGAGCAGCAAAAACGTAAATCCCAGCCCAACAAGGGCCCATCTGCGCACAAACAAACAAAAATGGCCAGGGTCAAATATTGGCCGTCTGATGGATCAGACGGTCGTGATCAGATCTTAAAAAGGAAAGATCAAGGCCATGCAATTGAAATCAGGGGACAAAGGCGCGCAGGTGCACCGTAAGACCGTGCACCTGCGCGCACAGGATCAAGGAGGGGTATATAAGGCAAACCCTAGACCAAAAAATCAGAAATCACACTTCTTTCTCTCTCAACATCGCCGCCGGCAGCTTCATCCTCTCCTTCTCTCAACTCTGTTCTTCTCTCTCGTTTTGCTTCTTTCTTAAACTCCATAGTTCTCAAAACTCTCAACATCAAACAAATGCAAATCCAAACCCGAAACCTAGATATAAACTCTGAAAAAAAACAAAAAAACAGTTAACAAACCGGATCGGGAAAAAGAAGAAGAGTTCAACCCTTCGCTGTGTTCTCTCGTTCCGATCCTATTTCTTCTTCTCCGTTTCTTGTTCTTCTTTCCGTTTTTGATTCTGTTATGGATTTGATCTGGGTTTCGAGGATGATGAAGGATGGTTATTGATTTCGTTTTGATTTTGGATCCAAAATGGAACTGGGTTTTTCGGTTCGGTTTTTGGTTTACGGATCTGTGATGCTTTTTTTGGATTTGATTTCGGTGATGGAGGTTGATGATGATTGGGTTTGGGTTGTTTGTGATTTGGATTTGAATGATTTTTTGGTTCGTGGTAATTGATGATGAAGATGAATGGATTCTGATTTTCTGGGTTTGAATTTGATATTTGATGATGAACAAATGATGATTCTGTGATTTTTTGATTTTTTTGATTCTATTGGATTCTGTTTTTGTGGAAACTGTGCGGCTGATGATCCCCTTTTCCTTGGAAACTGTGTACTATTTGTACTATGTCAGACCTAGGGTTAGTACAGATGAAACTTCTCCATTTGGACAAAATTGCCCCTTTGGGCCTGGACAAAAACACCTGATCTGGACCTCTTTAAAAAAATGGCAAAAACATCAAATGGAAAAATACACAAATAAACATATTAAAATAAAATAAAATATATATATATATATTAATAATAATAATAAATACGAAAATAATAAATAATAATAATAAAAAAATGAAAAATAAAGAAGTAAAAAAAAATAACAAAAAGAAAATAAAATAGAATCAAATAAATGAGGTATTTTAAAATACTTCTCTGCCGAAATTTCGTCAGAAACGAACAAAGAAAAATTCGTCGTAAAAAGACGCATAAAAACGATCGGTTAAAAAATGGGGTATGACAAGCTTGTTTCTGTAGACCCATTTTGTTCCAATGATGTTCTTCTGATAAGGTTTAGGTACTAAGCTCCATACTTCATTCCTTTCAAATTGGTTTAGCTCTTCTTGCATTGCTACAATCCATGCATCATCAGCTAGTGCCTCATTAATTGAACTTGGTTCAACTAAGGATATTAGACCAATTAATGAGTCTTCACTTCTGAAGCTTGATCTGGTTTTCCTTGGACTGTCCTTGTTACCCAAGATTAGCTCTTCAGGATGTGATGATTTGTATTTCAAAGAATGCTTTGACTGTTCAACTCTGCTTGGACTGCTTCTGATAATTTCTGGTGCTGAATGATCTTCAGAGTCCAATGTTTCAGGAGTTGAATTCGTTTCTTCAGAAGTTGGTTGAGATGGTTCTGATGTTTCTTCAGGTTCTGATTCTTCATCATCTGATAGTTGTAGATCTGAAAAATTCTCAACTAGCTCTGACACTTTGTCAGGCTGCTTGTCATCAAATTTTATGTGCATACTTTCTTCCACTGAGTGAGTTTCAGAATTATAGACTCTGTATGCTTTTGAGCATTCAGAGTATCCAATAAAGATAACCTTATAAGCTTTAGCACCAAATTTCTTTAGATGAACTTTTGTATTCATAATGTAACATGTACAACCAAATTGATGAAAATATGATACACTGGGTTTCTTTCCCTTAAATAGTTCATATGCTGTTTTATTCAGAATAGGTCTAATATAGATTCTATTCTGAACATAACATGCTGTGTTTACAGCTTCTGCCCACAGATACTTGGCAATGTTAGTCTCATGCATCATGGTTCTGGCCATTTCTTGCAGAGTTCTATTCTTTCTCTCTACAACTCCATTTTGCTGTGGAGTTCTAGGAGAAGAAAACTCATGTAAGATGCCATATTTTTCACAAAATTTTTCAAACATTTCATTTTCAAATTCACCACCATGATCACTTCTAACTTTTAAAATGTGTAAACCTTTTTCTTTTTGTATCTGTGCGCAAAAACTACTAAAGACATCATATGCATCATCCTTATTTCTGAGAAATTTAACCCAAGTCCATCTACTGTAATCATCAACAATGACTAGTCCATATTTCTTCCCATTGATTGAGGCTGTGCTCACAGGACCAAACAAATCAATGTGAAGCAGCTCTAAGGGCCTAGAGGTAGAAACAACATGTTTAGATTTAAAAGAAGTTTTCACACTCTTTCCTTTTTGGCAGGATCCACAAAGAGCATCTGAGTGATAGTGCAGCTTAGGTAGGCCTCTGACAAGGTCAAGTTTGCTAAGCTTAGAGATTAACCTCCAGTTAGCATGGCCTAACCTTTTATGCCATACCCACTTCTCTTCACTCAGAGTTAGCAAGCATTTGACCTCTTGATCTGCCAAATCAAAAAGGTTTATTTTAAACACATTACCTATTCTCTAACCTTTGAACACTATGGACTTGTCAGATTCTCTAATTACAGTACATGATCCTTTATCATAATTAACCACAAACCCATTGTCACAAAATTGACTAATGCTAAATAGGTTGTGTTTGAGTCCATCTACAAACCATACATTTTTAATTAAAAGGGAGGAGTTACCTACAATACATGTACCTTTGATTTTGCCTTTCTGGTTACCTCCAAAGCCAACTCTTCCACCATCTTCAAGGTTTAAAGATGTGAACAATTTCTTATTACCAGTCATGTGCCTTGAACATCCACTATCCAGATACCATGATTGATTACCATTTTCTTTCAGTCTGGATAGCTGTAGAATAAACAAGGTCAATCATTGTAATAATATCCTCCACATTCATTGTGAAGTTCTCTCCAATACTCATTAGCTTTGTCCACTTCAGCAACTTTGGAAGTAAAGTAATGTTTTGGAACATAGGCTTTCCTTCCACAGCTGATCACTTGCCTCTATTCATCTGATTTGAAATGGTTTTTCCTACAAGGAAGATCTAAATGGTAGACAATTTTACATTTTGGTACCCATTGCTTT
This sequence comes from Trifolium subterraneum, assembly GCA_951799995.1. NCBI lineage: Eukaryota > Viridiplantae > Streptophyta > Magnoliopsida > Fabales > Fabaceae > Trifolium > Trifolium subterraneum. Next base: position 44,242,596 of record OX637463.1, on the reverse strand, counting down.
CTGGGTCCAGTTTGGTTAGTTCTATAATCTTTAGTTCTTCCTTGCCTCTGTGAAAAGCTTTGTGGACTCTTAAAAAATTTCCTTTGAAAGTTTGGTCTTTGAAAATTGACCTCCTTAGTCCATTGATTTTGAAAATGAGGCTTTGATGATAATCACTATAGGACTTAGGTTGCTCTTCTAATCTCGGATTAGTTTTGCTTACCAGAGTCTTATGTTGATTATTTATCATCAGCTTGGTTTGTTTTAGAGTCTGATTGGATGAGCTTCTGAGTCCCAAAGTTTTCAGAGTCTTAGAATTGACAGTCCCAGGTTCTGAATGCTTAGGTCCTGAGTTGCTTTCTTTGGGGCTCTGAGAAACAACCTCTGATGTGACTTCAGAGCTTGTTTTGCAGACCCCAGAGATACCCTCAGAGTCTGAAACAACCACAGCTTTGCCTTTGCTTTTCGAAGGCACAAAGGTTGAATAAAGATTATCAGGAGTATTATTCAAACAAATATAGGAATTTTGTTTCCCATATGATTTACCATATGAGTAACCAATTCCTTCACCTATATTTTTGCAAACATTATAAATCATAGACGTCATCTTACTTTTGTTGACGTTTTGATGAGCAACCTCGTGCTCATCAGTAGGTTTGTTACATCTTGTGCACCCATTTTTAAGTTCTTCAATTTTGATTAAAGAATTTTTATATAGAGCTTGAAAATGTTCAGCTTTCTTTGCTAACTCATCCTTCTGTGTTTTTAAAAGTTTTAGTTTAGAGGATGATTCAGCAAACTTGCTTAGTGACATACCAAGGTAGGTTAAAAGTTCTTCTTTAGAATAATTTAAAAATACCTGTTCAGATTCATTAGAGTCTGATCCATCAGAGTCTGATTCTTCAGAGTCTCCATCAGCTGTAGCCATCAGAGCCACATTTGCTTCTTCATCATCACTGTCTGAGGATGTTTCCAGGTTCTCAAATGTTGCCATTAAGCTCTTCTGGAATCTCCTCTTGTAGCTCTCTCTCTTGCTACTGAACTTCTTGTTCTTGTCCTTTGATGATGCTTCATGACATTCAGCAATGAAGTGTCCTGGTTTGTTACACTTGAAGCAGTTCTTCTCTTCTTTACTAGAAACATTCCTTGAGCTATTTCCTTTGTGACTCTTGTTCATTTTTGCCCATTTTTGAAAGTTTCTGGTGAACATGGCAAATTTCTCATCCTCTTCATCTTCTTGATCATCTGAAGAAGAATCCTCCTCAACCTCCAGAGTTTTAGCCTTGAGTACTTTAGAAGATCTCTTGGTTGAAGTTAAAGCCACTGAGCTTTGCTTCTTCTTTACTGCATCAACATTCAATACCATCTCATGGCTCTTGAGATTGCTGATGAGTGATTCAAGAGTAATTTTCTCAAGATCCTTAGCTTCTTCAATAGCTGTGACCTTAAGTGTAACACCATACTTATATCTACCCAAAAATTTCGACCACATAAATAAATAAAACGCAAGTAGACACAAGAAGAGCGTTACATGTGAAAATCATCAATCAATCATAGCATATAAGCCAAACATATATCATGCTCATCACAAACATTGCAGCGGAAATAATAATAAGACCTCATCATACAAGTCATGATTCAAATAATAAAATCATAAATAAGTCAACAACTGAATATTCATTAAGTTCAACAACAATAAACCAACTACCACATAAATCACCTACTAATATCTCATCATCAAATAAAGAGGCAATTAAGTACTTGGCATAAGCCTTACACCATCATACATAAACAAGGTCTAACAACGACACTAGGCAAAACCCAACAATAAAGATAAACCCCAACATGGTGTTACAAATCTTTCAGAGCAATGGACACGGGTACTACACTAATAGTAAGACACATCTCCTCACCCCGAATACTTGGCAATAATGCCGGGTACTCCTCCTAAGCAAGTAAAGCAAATCCTCACGCCTGAGAATCTGAATCGTCCAACGATCCATTACAAAGAAATAGAGAGTTACTACATATAATCGGCATTGAAATAAATGAAAGTAAATAACTAACATTAAATCCAATTCAACATATACAATACATCCAGATACACATTCATTCACTATCCACATAAACAACACTCATACAATACCAATTCATCACCATCAACAAGGCACATACATATAATCAATCTATATGTAACAATCAACAAGATAAATGCACATTTAATGAGAACACCATTATTCAAATATCACATCATTATCACATCAACACAAATAAGGTTCACCTTCCTAATGCATCTAATGTCACCTTCATGTATGTCCTAGACATGTCTACATGTGGTACCATATCACCATCTATATAGGATACAAGAATCCCTTCACCATCTATTATCACCATCAATTGACACAACTTATGCATGAATGATGTGTCACGACATTTCATCAATATAAATCAATTTATATATTCACCAACACTTCATGTATTAATACATGATATCACCAACTCACCATCAATATTTCATACACATATAAGCATATTCATACACATACACCTTAACATATTCATTACAATCCACCATCAATATCATTATACATATTCAACGAGTATATGAAAAGCATCGTCATCCATCTTATCATATCATATACATTCCAACACATTTATACATACACATAATTGAGATTAATTCAATTCATCATCATCCATCATATAACTCTCATATAAAAACATTATCATTATTCATGTATCTCTATAAGACTAGCAACCTATACACTAAACCATCATCATCATCAATTAATAATCAACTAAATCTGACTGCCTTCGCTAGCTCTCGCTAGGCGAGCTCTGGCGAAACAAGTCAGAAGCTTACTCGCCATCTGGCGAGTCCTAGCGAGCAAGTCTGGCAACCTTCGCCATTCGCTCGCTAGCTCTCGCTGTAGCGAAGCAAGTCAGACAGAACAGGGCTGGTTGGCGAGCACTGGCGAGCCTAGCGAGTTCCCTCGCTAGCTCTCGCTAGCCCTCGCTTAGCGACGAGTGCCCAGAATTTCTGCTCTGTTTTCGTGGCTGTTCGCATTCCACTACCAAATCACCCAAAACTTGTTCCATATTTAAAAAGATATTTCCTTTAGATTATAAACATGTTATCATACATAGAAGTACAAGTTTCATCTCTTACAAACACCAAAATCATCACCAATCAAAGATTATGCATATTTTTCATTCAAAACTCAAAAACTCATAATTTCATATGAACATACTTTGATTCTCAAAATTGAAAGCATCAATAAGTACTTTTAGCATCACATAACATAGATATCACGAAATCATTACAAAAGGAAGCATTTTGATTCATATAAAAACATAAAAATGCTAACTTTAAGCATAGCAAAGGGTGAGAGGGTTTGGCCAAAGAGAACATGATTTCTCCTCCCTCTTTATCACCCACAAATTATATGAAACTACTCTCTTACCTCTAATTCTTCAAGAATTAGCTCCTCCAAATCTCTATCTTAGCTCCTCTTCTATGTTCTTCTCCTCTCCTTCTTCTCTAGACCTTCTCTCTCTAATTCTTCACAAAAGTGTGACAAATGACTTTCTCTCAAATTACTAAATTTCCCTTCCTCATAAGCCCATTCTAATTCTCTATTTACACCTCCTAAAAACACTACTATTCTAATCACAACACTACACTAAAAGCCACATATTTAAATAAATCACACAATATGGAAATTAAATAAATAAATCAAATCAAATAAATAATTAAATAAAAACGGGATGTGACAACTCTACCCCCCTTAAAGAATTTTCGCCCTCGAAAATTTACCTAAAAACAAATCGGGATACGAACTCTTCATCTTGCTCTCCAATTCCCAAGTTGCATTCTCTCCCGGGGGACCTCCCCAAATAACTTTCACCGAAGCAATCTCTTTATTCCTTAACTTCTTCACTTCTCTTCCTTCAATTCTCAACGGAATAGTCTCAATAGTCAAATTATCCTTCACTTGGATATCATCCGATTCAATTACATGAGATGGATCCGAAACATATTTCCTCAATTGGTGACACATGGAACACATCATGTAAATTTGATAGTGTTACCGGCAAAGCAATCCGATAAGCTACCTTTCCAATCCTCTCCGAAATCTGATACGGTCCAATGAACTTCAATGTCAACTTCTTAGACTTCAATGTTCTCCCTACACCGGTAGTAGAAGTCACTCTTAAGAACACATGATCTCCCTCTTGGAATTCCACATCCTTCCTCTTCTTATCATGGTAACTTTTCTGCCGACTTTGAGATGCTTTCATCTTCTCTCGAATCATTCTAATCTTCTCCGTAGTCTCTTGTACAATATCGGGACCCAAAACTACAGTCTCACCAGATTCATACAAACAAAGGGGCGTACGACATCTTCTCCCATACAAAGCCTCAAAAGGAGCCATTTCGATACATGAGTGAAAACTATTATTGTAAGTAAACTCGATCAAAGGTAAACATGAATCCCAACTTTCTCCTTGTTCCAAAACACACGCTCTCAACAAATCTTCCAAAGATTGAATCATCCTTTCGGATTGACCATCCGTTTGAGGGTGATAAGCAGAACTCAACCTCAACTTAGTTCCCAACGCTTCTTGCAAGCTTTCCCAAAATCTAGAAGTGAACTTCGGATCTCTATCTGATACAATACTAGATGGAATACCATGTAATCTTATAATCTGCTCAACATAAAGCTTTGCCAACTTAGGTACCAACGTTCCAATCTTTATAGCAATAAAATGAGCCGACTTCGTCAAACGATATACTATAACCCAAATCACTTCATTCCCTTTCGCTGTCTTTGGTAACCCTCCAACAAAATCCATAGCAATACTATCCCATTTCCATTCTGGTATGAACAACGGTTGCAACAAACCAGACGGTTTCTGATGCTCAATCTTCGATTTCTGACACACCAAACAAGCATACACATGTTCCGCAATTTCCTTCTTCATTCTAGGCCACCAAAATAACTTCTTCGAGTCTTGATACATCTTAACCAATCCAGGATGAATACTAAATCCACTTTTATGACCTTCATCAAAAATCATTTTCTTTAACTCGGGCACATCGGGTACACAAACTCTTCCTCGAAATCCCACTACTCCATTCTCATCAATCTTAAAATCATTCTCTTGTCCTTAAATTACTAGTGCCACTCTCTTCATCAATTTCTCATCTTCTTTTTGACATTCTCTAATCTTCTCAAGAAAAGGGTTGGTTAACTTCAACATTCCCAACTTCACACTATTGGAGGTGACTTCACATACCAAACTCAAGTCTCTAAATTCTTCAATCAACTCCAACTCTTTTGCCATAAGCGATGACATGTGCAATGAATTCCGACTCAAAGCATCTGCCACCACATTAGCTTTTCCAGGATGATAACTCAACTCAAAATCATAGTCCTTCAAGAATTCCAACCATCTTCGTTGCCTCATATTCAATTCTTTCTGATCAAACAAATACTTCAAACTCTTGTGATCACTAAACACTTCAAACCTTGACCCATACAAGTAGTGCCTCCATACCTTCAAAGAAAATACTACGGCTGCTAACTCCAAATCATGGGTGGGGTAGTTCCTCTCATGAACCTTTAACTGACGAGATGCATAAGCTACAACTTTTCCTTTTTGCATGAGTACACCACCAAGTCCCAACTTTGATGCGTCACAGTACACTACAAATGATTCCTTGGCATCAGGCAAAATCAACACAGGCGCGGTAGTCAATTTCTTCTTAAGCTCTTGAAAACTTTTCTCACACTTCTCATCCCAATGGTAACGCCATCTTCGAGAATCCCTCAATGAACCTTCTATAGTAACCAGCTAATCCAAGAAAACTTCTTATCTCTGAAACAGACTCAGGTGTTCCCCATTTCATTACAGCATCAACCTTTGCAGGATCCACCGCTATACCTCCACTAGAAATTACATGACCAAGAAAACTCACTTCTTTCAACCAAAATTCACATTTAGACAACTTGGCATATACTTCTTCTCCTTCAAAACATATAATACAATTCTCAAATGCTCTTTGTGCTCTTCCTCCGACTTAGAATAAACCAAAATATCATCAATGAACACTACCACAAACTTATCCAAAAATGAATGAAAGATCCTATTCATGTACTCCATGAAAACACCAGGGGCATTCGTAACTCCAAAAGGCATCACTGTATACTCATAATGACCATACCTCATTCTGAAAGCAGTCTTAGGAACATCCTCCATCTTCACTCTTATCTGATGGTATCCAGACCTCAAATCAATCTTGCTAAACACACAAGCTCCAACTAGTTGATCCATCAAATCATCTATCATCGGAAGAGGATACTTATTCTTGATCGTTTCCTTATTCAACTGACGATAATCAATGCACAACCTCATACTCCCTTCCTTCTTCTTAACCAACAACACTGGTGCACCCCAAGGTGACACACTTGGACGTATGAACTTCTTTTCCAATAACTCTTCAAGTTGCTTCTTCAATTCATTCAATTCCGATGCCGACATACGATACGGTGCCATTGATATCGGGCTAGTACCAGGTACTAAATCGATACTGAACTCAACTTCTCTTTCGGGTGGTAAATCAGATATATCTTCCGGAAATACATCCGAGAATTCACTAACAACTGGTATCTCTTCCAACTTAACTCCACCTTCAAGCTTCAATGATCCAAACACCATGAACAACTCTCCGTGATCATTCAAAGATTCCTTCACCTCTTCTCCATTCATCAAGGACAAACTTCCTTCCGACTTCGGGAAAATCACAGTCTTCTCACAACAGTTAATATGAACTTGGTTAAAGACTAACCAGTTCATCCCAAAGATAACATCAATACCACTAAGTGGAATACACACCAAATCCATACCAAAATGTCTACCAAACACAGATACAGGATAATTACGACATACAAGACGAGTAATAACCGAACCACTAGCAGGAGTCTCAATATTCATACAACCAGACATTTCATAAACAGGAATATTCAAACGCTTCATACAATCCATAGAAATAAAAGAATGTGTTGCTCCGGTATCAATAATCGCAATTAAAGGAGTGTCATGAATGAAACACGTACCTCTAATGAGATTATCAACTTGATCAGCTCCCTCTCCATTCAAATCAAACACTTTCCCGGTAACCTTCTTTGGCTTCTTACATTCCGGACTCTTGTGACCTTCTTCACCACAGTTAAAACAAGTAGGAGTAGTTGCCTTGCACTCTTTAGATCTATGTCCTTCCTTCCCACAATTATAGCACACATCATTATCCTTCTTACACTCAAAAGAACGGTGTCCAATCTTGCCACACCTATAGCACTTGTCATTATCCATTTTCTCCTTTCCCTTTCCACCTCTAGCACTTCCTTTTCCCTTAACCTCATAAGGCTTGGCACGGTCTTGACTGCTTCCTCTAACCGCCTTGAAGTAGTTACTCTTAGCTTTCCCATCTTCATCACAAATTCTAGCCTTAGCCACCAAAGTAGTGAAGTTTCTAATCTCCGCAAATCCAATGATATGCTTGATGTCGGGGCGTAGACCACTCTCAAACTTAACACATTTGTCGTTCTCCACCTCCGGGGTATTGTAGTGAGGACTAAAAGCACACAAGGACTCAAACTTAGCCGCATACTCCGCTACCGACATATTCCCTTGTTCTAACTTCATGAACTCTACCAATTTCTTATTCTTCACATCCGCCGGAAAATACTTGTTAAAGAATTCCCGTTTGAACATTTCCCAAGTGATGACAACACCTCTATCTCCAAGTCTCAACTTAGCATTCTTCCACCATTGGTTTGCCTCCTCCCTAAGCACATAGGTTCCCAATGCAAGCTTGTTCTCATTAGCACACTCCATAGCATCAAAGATAATCTCAACTTCTTCAACCCACTTAACCGCTCCATCCGGGTTAAAACCTCCAACAAAGAAAGATGGTTTGTGCTTCAAGAACCTATCCAAGCGCTTCTCTCCATCCCTAGCCGGATCATCACCTCTTGCCAAAAGATGAGTCAAAGTAGCAAGTGACTGCGCGATCTGAGCATTAGCACGTGCCGACGTCATGGTCCTGAACAGTCAATTCCAATCAACAAATAAACGTTACAACAAAAGTACAAACAGTGCACCCTACATATGTTGTACAACGGGTTACTAAGCCTAATTGATTCCAATGAATCAACCAGGCTCTGATACCAATTGTAACACCCTACTTATATCTACCCAAAAATTTCGACCAAATAAATAAATAAAACGCAAGTAGACACAAGAAGAGCGTTACATGTGAAAATCATCAATCAATCATAGCATATAAGCCAAACATATATCATGCTCATCACAAACATTGCAGCGGAAATAATAATAAGACCTCATCATACAAGTCATGATTCAAATAATAAAATCATAAATAAGTCAACAACTGAATAGTCATTAAGTTCAACAACAATAAACCAACTACCACATAAATCACCTACTAATATCTCATCATCAAATAAAGAGGCAATTAAGTACTTGACATAAGCCTTACACCATCATACATAAACAAGGTCTAACAACGACACTAGGCAAAACCCAACAATAAAGATAAACCCCAACATGGTGTTACAAATCCTTCAGAGCAATGGACACGGGTACTACACTAATAGTAAGACACATCTCCTCACCCCGAATACTTGGCAACAATGCCGGGTACTCCTCCTAAGCAAGTAAAGCAAATCCTCACGCCTGAGAATCTGAATCGCCCAACGATCCATTACAAAGAAATAGAGAGTTAGTACATATAATCGACATTGAAATAAATGAAAGTAAATAACTAACATTAAATCCAATTCAACATATACAATACATCCATATACACATTCATTCACTATCCACATAACCAACACTCATACAATACCAATTCATCACCATCAACAAGGCACATACATATAATCAATCTATATGTAACAATCAACAAGATAAATGCACATTTAATGAGAACACCATTATTCAAATATCACATCATTATCACATCAACACAAATAAGGTTCACCTTCCTAATGCATCTAATGTCACCTTCATGTATGTCCTAGACATGTCTACATGTGGTACCATATCACCATCTATATAGGATACAAGAATCCCTTCACCATCTATTATCACCATCAATTGACACAACTTATGCATGAATGATGTGTCACGACATTTCATCAATATAAATCAATTTATATATTCACCAACACTTCATGTATTAATACATGATATCACCAATCAAAGATTATGCATATTTTTCATTCAAAACTCAAAAACTCATAATTTCATATGAACATACTTTGATTCTCAAAATTGAAACCATCTATAAGTACTTTTAGCATCACATAACATAGATATCACGAAATCATTACAAAAGGAAGCATTTTGATTCATATAAAAACATAAAAATGCTAACTTTAAGCATAGCAAAGGGTGAGAGGGTTTGGGCAAAGAGAACATGATTTCTCCTCCCTCTTTATCACCCACAAATTATATGAAACTACTCTCTTACCTCTAATTCTTCAAGAATTAGCTCCTCCAAATCTCTATCTTAGCTCCTCTTCTATGTTCTTCTCCTCTCCTTCTTCTCTAGACCTTCTCTCTCTAATTCTTCACAAAAGTGTGACAAATGACTTTCTCTCACCAAGTTTCCAAACTTATACCTAGGTTAATTCCTCCTCAAATTACTAAATTGCCCTTCCTCATAAGCCCATTCTAATTCTCTATTTACACCTCCTAAAAACACTACTATTCTAATCACACCACTACACTAAAAGCCACATATTTAAATAAATCACACAATATGGAAATTAAATAAATAAATCAAATCAAATAAATAATTAAATAAAAACGGGATGTTACATTAAGCCTCCATTTGTCAGTCAAGCTGTTCAGGATCTTCCACACATGATCAGAGGTTGTATAGCTTTTCTTCAGAATCCTGAGATTAGACACCAGAGTCTGAAATCTAGAAAACATAGTCTCAATTTCTTCCTCAGGTTTCATGGTAAAAAGCTCATACTACTGAACCAGTAGTCTTGCTTTGGCATTCTGAACTTGCCTATTACCATCATAGTTTGAGCAGAGAGAGTCATACATAGCTTTTGCTGTAGATCTATCCACTATTTTGGTATATTCATCATGAGATATAGCTGACATCATGATTTGTTTGACTTTGTTGTGCTTGCCAAATATCTTCTTGTTCTCAACAAACAATGCTCTCTTCTGAGCTAACGTAATCTTTCCATCAGGACCTATTCCATCAATAGGCACTCCTTCTTCTATTAGGTCCCAAAGCTCATAATCAATTCCATTGACATAGTGGTAAATGCTATCCTTCCACCATTCAAATCTTAGAGCATCACCACTAAAAACTGGAACCTTTTTATTGCTTGAATCATGATTAGACGTTGAAGATGTAGAAGTCATGGTGTCGTAGTTGTATTGAACTTGAGAGAGATCTGAAGCAGTACGTATAGGTGTAGTTGTGGATTCCCCAGACATACAGTGTTTTTCAAAGATCTTTTACTGTCTCACTGTGAAGTGATTAAAAAAAAGAACCGGAGCTCTTGATACCAATTGAAGGTGAAAAACACAAGAAGGGGGGTTGAATTGTGTTTTGAAAAATTAAATCTTTTCTAGCAAACAGATTGTAAAGCAGCGGATGAAAAAGGTTAGTTAAAGAGCAAAACACAAATAAGACACTGAGAGAGAGAGAGAAGAGTGCACACACAAAAATTATACTGGTTCCTCTCACAAAACGAGAGTAGTCCAGTCCCCTTGCACTTCCAAGGGATTTCACTATGATCTCAAAGATTACAATACAAATGCTCAAGCACACAAGCAAGAGACTTCCTTGCTCTAGGTCACACAAGACAAAGAAACTTCCTTGCTCAAATCACACAAGATAAGAGACTTCCTTGCTCAAGTCACACAAGACAAGAGACTTTCTTGCTCAAGTCACACAATTAACTTAATACACAGATTAAGTATGACTGAAAGTTCTAAGCTAGACTCTCTAAACACTCAGTTCAGAGCCTACAATATCAAAAGATATTTGACTTAGAATTTACACAAGAAAGAATGAAAACAGTTCACAGCTTGAATACAATTTAAGTCTTTCTCTGAGTTTTGATAATCTTCCAGTAGTCTTCTCTCAGGCATAAAGTCTTCTATTTATACTCTAAGTATAAAGACGTTGAGAAAGGACCGTTGGTAGTACAATCTTCTTTTTGCTGATAAGACAGTTGTACTATTCCATTAGTTATGAGCTGTCTTTCTTCAGAGAGTGTCATTCAGAATCTGGTAATAACATAATTCATTGATCTTCTGAATGGTGTACGCAAGCTTTAGACTGTGTTACTCTCTTTGGCATCTGAGGACTTCTTCAGAGGCTCTGAAGCTTCATGCTTCTCAGAGTCTAAACGCTTCAGACTGTGTCCTTTAGAGGCTTAATTGATGATCTAAGTGAATAAGATTTTTACTTTGTTCCTGCACACTAGATCATTCATTAGTAATACCAATTGTCCATTTAATACTTTGTTATCATCAAAACTTAGGGTGTTTTATAATTAAAACTCATTTTGTTCCAACAAATCTAATATCATGGTTCAGTAAGAAACAAAATTGTGTGTCTCTTTCAACTGCAGAAGCCGAGTACATCGCAGCTGGGAGTAGTTGTTCACAACTGGTCTGGATGAGACAGATGCTAAAGGAGTATAATGTTGGGCAAGATGCTATGGCATTATATTGTGATAATCTAAGTGCAATTAATATTTCCAAGAATCCTATACAACATAGTAGGATGATGACGTGTGTCATTACATTAAAATAAAGACCAAATGCAAGCATTTTAGAAGGTTTTTGATTGTTATAATGGAAGAATAAGGCATTGAAGTGATACTACAAACAAAGGAAGAAACATTTGAATTTTGATGAACAAAATGAAGTTTTACGCCTGGGGCGTAGAAATCCACGCATGGGGCGTAAAGATGGTGAAAAGTTTATGTCAGTTTCTGTTTTTCCGCCTGGGGCGTAAAAACTGGCGCCTGGGGCGTAAAACTTGTGTTTAGTTTGGGCCAGCCTCTGTTTTTCCGCCTGGGGCGTAGAAAATGGCGCCTGGGGCGTAAACTCTTGTGTTTGAAGCGTAAAACTTGTGTTTGAGGCGGAAAACGTTATTTTCTGACGGATCTATTAAAGGAAAACGGAAATTTTAGATGGGGATCGAATTTTGACAGCAGAAACGGAGTTTTGAAGCAATTTTGAAGGTCAAGGAGCATCCAAGCAAGGATTGAAGTGTGGAAACACATCAAGATCATCTTGTAATAATGCTTTCTTTCATTCTTTTGGATGTAATGTTTAATTCAATTATGTCTAGCTAAATTCTCATAGTTGATCCTTAGGGAATTCTAATTACTTTTGATCTTGAATTATGTGACTCTCATTTGATATGATAATGAATTGCGAAGTTAGTTTCTATCGATTATTCTTTGTTCTTAATGCTTTATATGATTTGGCCAATTGTATGATGATTTCAATTATTTGTTTTACTATGAAAATAGGAATGAATCATCGATCTAGGAATAATTGATCAATTGATTTTACTTTAGAGATTTTGAATTATCAATTGAGATTAAAAGGATTAGAGTTTTTATTCCTTACTTGATCATAGTTTATCCTAAGAAATTAGAGATTGATGATTAAGGAAGAGGATTATGTTACCAAGACATTGGGCATAATCAATTATGTTTTAATCTAATCATGAAACCAATTTGAGTAAATTTGTTATCATACATGAAGTTACCAAGAGAAATAGTAGTTAGATGAACCGAAAGGATCAATTGCCGTTCTTTTATAAATTTGAATACCAAAGTTTATCATTAGTTTATGAACAAACTTGAAACCAAGAAACTCCCCCCAATTTACATTTATGTCAATTTTTATGAGTATGAATTCAAATTGCATTTGAATTACAACAATCCCTGAGGAAAGAACGATTTTTATATACTACTTGACGGCATTTAGTATACTTGCTAAATTTCTATCAAGTTTTTGGCGCCGTTGCCGGGGATTGTTGATTAAATCAACAAGGCAATTGAACCATACTTATTAATTTTATTGTTTTTCATTTTCTTTTGTTATCATTATTCAACATATAAAAATAAAAAATTACTAGTTCTAAATTATATTTTCTTTTTCATTCTTGTGTAGTGCAGTTGCTTCTAAAGGTATTTTCTAGTTGTTTATGCAAGGTAGAAAAGAGGTCAGACAACTTATCTTTGATCCGGAAATCGAGAAAACAGCTAAAGCAAACAGAAAAGCAGTTCGGTTAGCCCGAGAGGCTGCCCGATTAGGCGCTACACCAGAAAATAGTGAAGAAGGGGTTTCTAGTCCAATCATTTCGGACAACGAAACCAACGACATGGCAGGCGTACCACCACCTGAGAGGACATTGGGTGACTATGGACAGAGAAATAATGGAGAACTGGCAAATCTGGGATTTCAACCTGTCAATCCCGTGACTTTTGAAATCAAAAATTCAGTGCTCAGCGCCCTAAAAGATAATCAATTCTCCGGGGCTGAAACACAATGCCCAAATCTCCATCTTGAACATTTCTATGAAGCATGTGACTACACAGATCCACCAGGTGTAACCGAATCAGATAAGAGGTTAAGGCTCTTCAAATACTCTTTAGCTGGAAGAGCAAAAGACTGGTTAGACACAATACCACCTAATACCATCAACACTTGGCAAGAGTTGGAGCTGAAATTCATGGAGAGATACTTTCCAATTCACAAGTATCTTGAAAGAAGGCAAGACATTACAAGTTTTGAGCAAGGAGATTCTGAAACATTGTATGATGCATGGGAAAGATTCAAACTTTGTCTGAAGAAATGTCCTAAGCATGGGCTAGATAATCATACCCAGATGCAACACTTCACTCAAGGGTTGAGAGCTCAAACTAGAATGTTCTTGGATGCATCAGCAGGTGGATCTTTGAAGAATAAGAATCAAACTCAAGCTAGAGAGTTAATAGAAAACATGGCTCAAAATGAATACCGAGTTCAAAATGATCGCGGTGGAAAGAAGAAGCAAGGCATGCTGGAGCTTGATACTCAAACTGCTCTTCTAGCCCAATCTACATTGATGAACTCTCAAATGGCAGCTGTGTTGAAACATATTACTAGCACCTCCAACTCCCAAATGCCAGTCATGGCAGCTAATGAAGTACAATGTGATTCTTGTGGACAAGGACATGCTAATGGACAATGTTTTCCTGACGGCTCAGAAGAAGCAAAGTATTTAGCCAACTTTAAAAGGAACAACCCCAAGCATGATCCGTATTCAAACACGTATAATCCAGGTTGGAGAGATCATCCAAATTTTGGTTGGGGAGGAAATCAAAACTCCAATCAATCCCAGCAACAATCACAAAGTTCTCAACAAAGGAAGCCTTCTCAACTAGAAGACACACTAACTCAATTTATCAAGGTGACCCAAGGAAATTTTGAAGCCATGAAGGTTAGCCAAGATCAGATGAAAGCTAATCAAGACATTGCCAACAAAAATCATGAAGCTTCAATCAAAAATCTTGAAACGCAAATGGGTCAATTGTCAAGGCAGTTCGCGGCCACTCAAAATAATGGATTTGAAGGTTCTACAAAAGATAATCCTGGTCATGAGAGCTGCAAGGCAATTAATTTGAGAAATAGAGTGGTGCCTTCACCTGAAGTTGTGACGAATAAAAAGAGTGAATCTAGTGTTGAGGGAGTGAGAGAAAAAAATGATGTTGAGGGAGAAGTTGAAAAGAAGCATGAGGGAGAAGTTGAAAAGGAGCATGAGGGAGAAGTTGAAAATAAGAAAGATAAAAAAATTGAAAAAGAGAGTGATGAGAAGTTAGTTGAAAAGAGAGGCAAGGTTGTCGAGGAGAAGGAAAGTTCACTCCATGCCAAATTGCCATATCCGCGCAAGAAGAAGGCAAAGGCAAATGATCACCAACAATTCAAAAAGTTTATGAAGATGCTTAATGATCTCCAAATTAATATTCCTTTTGCTGAAGTGTTGGAACAAATGCCTGTCTATGCCAAATTCATGAAAGAACTTATGACAAAGAAGCGGAAACCTCTTGATGATGACACAATTGAGATGACGGAGGAATGTAGTGCTATAATCCAAAAGAAGCTTCCTCAAAAGAAGAAAGATCCAGGAAGTTTTACTATACCATGTTCAATAGGTAACATTGCCGTTGGTCGAGCTCTATGTGATTTAGGAGCTAGCATCAACCTGATGCCGCTGTCAATGATGAAAAAGATACCCGGTGCTGTTGCAAAACCCACAAAGATGCAGCTCTCTTTGGCTGATCGTTCTATTGTACATCCATACGGCGTACTTCATGATGTGTTGGTAAGAGTTGCTGAATTTGTCTTCCCGGCTGATTTCGTAATTCTTGATATGGAAGATGATGCCGAAGTGGAACCATTATTATTGGGTAGGCCATTCCTAGCTACCGGGAGAGCTTCGATTGATGTAGAGATGGGAGAACTTATGTTGAGGACACATGGAGAACAAGTGATGTTTAATGTGTTCAAGGCAATGAAGCATCATGATGATGAACCACAATGTTACAAGGTTGATGTGATAGAGGAGGTGGCTGAAGATGTGGTAATCGAAGAAACACCCTCTCTCCCTTTAGAAAGAGTCATTGCAAATTCTATTGATGATCTAGAGGAGGAATGGGAGAAAGAAATTGAAATGTGTCTCCGTCAACTTGAATCTTGTAAAGAAGAAGAGACACAAAAAGAATTTGAAAATGTGTTTGCTGTGGATGAGAAAGCTAGTGGTAAGGAAGACCCAAAAGTTACTTTTCCGGAGTTGAAGGAGCTTCCCCCTCACTTAAAATATGTTTTTTTAGGGGAAGATGCTTCACAACCAGCAATCATAAGAGCAAGTTGAGTTCTTTGGAGGAAGAGAAGCTAACTAGAGTCTTGCGAGAAAATAAAGAAGCCATGGGTTGGAGCATCGCTGATTTGAAAGGGATTAGTCCCGGGTTTTGCATACATAAAATTAAGATGGAAGATGAATACAAACTTGTGGTGCAACCTCAACGGAGACTCAATCCAACCATGAAGGAGGTAGTGAAGAAAGAGGTACTTAAACTTCTAGAAGCCGGTATGATTTATCCTATTTCGGATAGTGCTTGGGTGAGTCCAGTCCATGTGGTCCCTAAGAAGGGTGGTATGACAGTTGTGAGAAATGAAAAAAATGAACTGATTCCCACTCGCACCGTCACAGGGTGGCGGATGTGTATCGACTACCGGCGGTTGAATTCTGCAACCAGGAAAGATCATTTTCCTCTTCCGTTCATGGACCAGATGTTGGAAAGGCTTGCGGGGCAGGCCTACTATTGCTTCTTGGATGGATATTCCGGGTATAATCAAATTGTGGTAGACCCGGCTGATCAAGAAAAGACAGCTTTTACTTGCCAGTTTGGAGTATTTGCTTATCGGAAGATGCCTTTTGGGTTGTGCAATGCACCGGCTACATTCCAGCGGTGCATGCTTTCTATTTTTGCTGATATGATGGAGGACACAATCGAGGTATTTATGGATGATTTTTCTGTTTTTGGTAAGTCTTTTGATAATTGTTTAGCCAATTTGAATGTTGTATTGAAGAGATGCATAAGTACCAATTTAGTGTTAAATTGGGAAAAATGTCATTTTATGGTAAAAGAAGGTATTGTTCTTGGACACAAAATCTCTTCAAAGGGCATTCAAGTTGACCAAGCAAAGATAGAGGTTATTAAGGAATTGCCTCCTCCCGTTAATGTTAAGGGAGTAAGAAGCTTTTTGGGTCATGCCGGTTTTTATCGGCGTTTCATCAAAGATTTTTCTAAGATAGCAAAGCCCTTAAGTAACCTCCTTGTGAAGGAAAATGAATTTAAATTTGATGATGAATGTTTGAATGCTTTTGTTGTGATTAAAGAAAAGTTGGTCACCGCGCCCATAATCGTTGCACCTAATTGGGATCTTCCTTTTGAATTAATGTGTGACGCAAGTGATTATGCGGTTGGAGCGGTGCTTGGCCAACGACATGCGAAATTTTTCCATGCCATATACTATGCAAGCAAGGTTTTGAATGAAAACCAAATCAATTACACAACTACTGAAAAAGAGTTGCTTGCAATAGTATTTGCTTTGGAAAAATTTCGCTCTTATCTAATTGGATCAAAAGTTGTTGTTTTTTCAGATCATTCGGCACTTAAGTACCTCCTCACAAAAGGCGACTCAAAGCCTAGACTCTTGAGGTGGGTACTGCTCTTGCAGGAATTTGATTTGGAGATAAAAGACAAGAAGGGTGTTGAGAATGTGGTAGCTGACCACTTGTCAAGGTTAGAGAATCCAATGGTGACCAAAAAAAAGAAGTGCATTAACGAAGAGTTCCCGGATGAAAAATTACTGATGGTTTCTAAAAGGCTTTGGTTCGCCGACATGGCTAACTTCAAGGCAGGAAATGAAATTCCGGAGGACTACTCATATCAACAAAAGAAGAAGTTCTTTAGAGATGCTAACTTCTATTTTTGGGATGATCCATATCTTTTTAAGGAGGGACAAGATGGCTTGATCCGTAGATGTGTTGATGAGGAGGAGGCGCAAAGTATAATGTGGCATTGTCACAGTTCTCCTTATGGTGGGCATCATAGTGGTCCACGAACAGCCGCAAAGGTGCTTCAAAGCGGGTTCTTTTGGCCAACATTGTTTGCGGATTGTGTAGAGTTTGCTAAAAGATGTGATAGTTGCCAGAGGACCGGCAATGTTTCAAAAAGGGATGAGATGCCTCTAAATCAAATGCTTAAAGTGGAACCGTTTGACTGTTGGGGGATTGATTTTATGGGACATTTTCCATCTTCACAATCTAACCTCCATATTTTAGTTTGTGTTGATTATGTTACAAAATGGGTTGAAGCTATTCCTTGTCAAGCTAATGATGCCCATACCGTAGTGAAATTCCTCAAAAACAATATTTTCACTCGGTTTGGGGTTCCTAGAGTTCTCATTAGTGATGGAGGTAAACATTTTTGCAACAAATACTTGGATAATCTCTTGGCTAAGTACAATGTTAAGCATAAAGTTTCCACTCCATCTGGGTTTCTCTCCTTACCAACTGGTCAATTGAAACAAATTCTTGAGAAAACGGTTTCTACTTCAAGAAAAGACTGGTCAATGAAGCTTAATGATACACTTTGGGCTTATAGAACCGCTTTCAAGACACATCTGGGTTTCTCTCCTTACCAACTGGTCTATGGTAAATCATGTCATTTTCCGGTTGAGCTTGAACATAAGGCATATTGGGCTGTGAAATTTTTAAATTTTGATGCAAGTTTAGCAGGTGCGAAGCGACTACTTAAGCTGAATGAGCTTGAAGAGTGGAGGTTGCAGGCATATGAGAATGTTGTGATCTTCAAGGCAAGAACAAAGAAGTATCACGATAAAGGGTTGGTAAGCAAGGAGTTTAAGAAAGGGCAACAAGTCTTGTTGTTCAATTCTCGGTTAAGATTGTTCCCGGGTAAACTCAAGTCCAAGTGGTCTGGTCCATTCGTCATTAAAGAAGCCTTCCCACATGGGGCTGTGGAAATTTTTCAGTCAGGTGAGGAGGAGAAATCTTTCAAAGTCAATGGACAAAGACTTAAGTTATATAAGGGAGGCAATTTTGATCGACACAAGGTGGCAGTTCTTTTTGAAGGTCGTTGAGTTAGGGACCGTCAAGCTAATGACATTAAAAGTAGCGCTGCTTGGGAGGCAACCCAAGGTTTTATTTAACCATAATATTTTATTTTCTGTTGCTTTTTAGTGTTTTGCAGGTAAAAAAATAAAAAAAAAAAAAAAAAAAAAAGAAAAAGAAACTGAAGCTTCTGTTTTTACGCATGGGGCGTAAGAATTACGCCTGAGGCGTAAACAATTGGGAAAATGTAGCTGGCCACTGTTTTTACGCGTGGGGCGTAAAGTCTTTACGCCTGGAGCGGAAGGTCGTGCTGCAATTGTGCTTGATTTTCATTATTCCAACACAACTTCATCTTCTCCAACACAAAACCTTACCCCATATTCACAAAAACTCAACCCATTCATCACAAACCTTTCCCAAGCCACAAAATCAACAAATCTCATCAAACTATCATCAAATTCACCTATTTCCTTCCATCATCATCAACAACAACCACCAAATTTCATCTTCTTCACTATCCAAAAACCCAATTCCACCATTAAACCTTACCCAAACCTTCATCCAAACCACCATAAATCTTCCTTTTCTTTACCACAAACCTCATCTAACAACCATACCCTCACCAATTCTTACTTCTCTCACCTTAAAACCCTTATTCCAAAAATTCACCATAACCAACCTACCCTAACCCTACACGAAAATTACCACTTCCACAATGAAAAATCTCTTCAAGAAATCATCAAAAAGTAAAGAAAGTGAAGGGGGTTCTTCAAAATCTAAGGCTTCAAAGGCATCAAGATCCAAGAAGAGGAAAGTGAGCCGAGCTCCTTCACCATCACCTTCTCCTCCACCGTCACCACCTAGAGAGCCTTCACCACCACCTAGAGCACCGGGTATGCCGGAAATTCCGCGGGAGCGTTTTGATCGTGCAGGAGCATTCAACCGGTATCAACACATTCGGGAAAAGATAAGCATCTCACGGATGAGGTGTTGGCATATCCTATCATTGAAGCGGAATTTACTCAAAGGCAATGGTATGATTTTAACTCTTGTCTTAAATCTGAAAATTGTACTATAGCCATGGAATTTTTGAGTAATGCTTGGAGAATTAAAAAACCTGGTGATACACAAAGACATGCTAAAGTCCGTGGGATAGTGGTAGATTACTCGCCTGAAGCAATAAAGCGTGTGTTTAATTTTCTTGTCCCTGAGTTTTGTGTCTTAGAAAAAAGGCGTATGGACAGAATGACCATGAACTCTGAGGAACGTTGGGCATTGAAATCTCAGTTGACTGTACCATGGAGTGTATGGGTGAGACCGTCTAAACAACTACCACCACAACGGTTTAAAACAGCTCATTTGTTGGATATTCCACGTATTTGGGCAGAGTTTTGGTTAAATAATGTGGAGCCGAGTGGAAATAATTCTGAGATATCTATGGATGTAGGGCTGGCGCTTCAGACAATTTTGTTGGGTGAAGACATCAATTTAGGACAATTTCTTAGTGATGACTTGGCTGAACTAATCCAAAAGGAGCCAGGTTCCTTTAGTCTAACACATTTGTGCTTGATCACAAAATTGTGTCTTGATCAACATGTTCCTGTCTATGGTGATGATTACATGGAAAAGCCAAAAACACTCACTACGGCCTTTGTAGAAGATGCGAGGAGAAAGACTTTCGGGAAAAGATTTATCCCGTTTGCTGATATTAATGATGTGATGGACTATTCTGGTGATGGTGGAGGTGTGCAATTTGAAGAAAATGTTGAGAATGTGATGGGACAGGACATCCCACATGAAGAGAATGCTCCGGAGATGGAAAGCTTTCCAGCTCCACAATTTGATGAAAATGTCCTTGCTGAGATGGTGTGTAGGATGGATTTGTGCACCCAAAATGGAATTGACATGGAGGATCGTTACAACATTTCCTCGGCACTATGGCAGCAGTCTATGGCTTACCGTGAGAGCCACCCGGCTTACTTTTATCCGAGGTATCAAACAATGCATGATTTTGATGCTGCTCATACTAGAAGAATCCAGAGGCTGACTGAAACTCATGAGGTGAATCGTGCAACTTATATCCGCCAAAGAAGGGAAGCTGGCCTTCCTGATGAAGGACCCTCAAACATGCAATTTCCGGGAAACCTGCCGCGATTTGATCATGATCATGTCATACCTGAGCAGGATTGAGGGTTTGTGCTATCCCTCTTTTCTCTCCCTTCTCTTGTCATTTATTTATTTTGGCCTGTTTTATGTCTTTGTTGAAGTTGCTGCATGCTTGATATTGGTCTATAATAAGTACTTGAGCTAGTCGTTGTGTTTTCTTTGAATGTTTTAGTCCTTAAGAAAACTTTGTACTATTTGCAATACATGTGACTATTACTCTTAGAATCACAATGGTTGACTAATTGCATGACATGATTTGTGATGTTTTTAAGTGGTTCCTTATGTATTTTGGTTGATTACTTAGGCAAAAACTTAGGGACTCTCACAAATTTTGACCACTCATTAATCCGGCCTAGCCGTGAGTTTTTGAACCCATACACTTCTCTTTTATTGATTATGAGAGCTCCACACTTAGCTATTTCTCTAGAACTTGCGCATGTTCTCTCTAATTGGTTAATTGTTTTGATGTACACACGAGGCACATTTTTGGTACCTTGGGCCTTTTCAAACCACCCTTTATTGTTCTGCTATATCCTTTGTTAACCCTTGTTGAGCCGAAAGAAAATATGTCTTTGTGAATCTACCCAAAATTTATGAAACATTTAAAATAAATAAAAAAAAATGATTTTCTTGGAAGTTTAGGAACTTGATTAGTGATTGATGCACAATGCACAACACTAAGTTTGGGGTTGCTTTTGGGAGTAAGCAATTTCTTAAGTTTGGGGTGTGTGTATTAGAGAACCTAAAAAAAAAAAAAGAGGAATTTTGCATATTCAAGAGGTCACCCATGAAAAAGAGAAAAACAAAAATTATAAAAAAATAAAAATAAAAATGGTGAACCTCTTCAAAAATTTATATATGTGAAAGTGGACAAAGCTAGTCCAGAAAAAAAAAGAAAGAAAGGAAATGATGTGATAAGGGTTCTCTAGTATCAATTTTGAAAAAATGGGGTTTGGGAATTAAAATTTCTTTTAGGTGTATCTTATTCCAAGTTTTTCTACTCACCTACCAAAAACGTCCACCATCCACCCATTAACCCGAGCCACGTTACAACCTAAAAAGTCCTCTAAATGTGTGTACTCTTAGCATGGTGACTGATTTTTGAGAATGTTTGCAAGCTTATGGTAGATTAGTTATGATGTGTAGAGTTGAGAGTATATGTACCGATTTAAACAAGAGATTTGGTGAGTGTGAGATGTGATTAAGTGTGGTCAATATTTGTCTGATGCTCTTTATTTTGCTTAAGTTGAAATTATGTGCAAGTGAACCATGATGAAATTGATCATTGAAATGTTGTGCAATTGTGTCTAACTTTATTGGATTTGAAGTCTTTTTAGTCACAGGTGTTGCAGTAGTACTTCTTTTTCTTAGAGATTGAGATATTCCTTGAGGACAAGGAAAAGTTCAAGTTTGGGGTTGTGATGACGTGTGTCATTACATTAAAATAAAGACCAAATGCAAGCATTTTAGAAGGTTTTTGATTGTTATAATGGAAGAATAAGGCATTGAAGTGATACTACAAACAAAGGAAGAAACATTTGAATTTTGATGAACAAAATGAAGTTTTACGCCTGGGGCGTAGAAATCCACGCATGGGGCGTACAGATGGTGAAAAGTTTATGTCAGTTTCTGTTTTTCCGCCTGGGGCGTAAAAACTGGCGCCTGGGGCGTAAAACTTGTGTTTAGTTTGGGCCAGCCTCTGTTTTTCCGCCTGGGGCGTAAACTCTTGTGTTTGAAGCGTAAAACTTGTGTTTGAGGCGGAAAACGTTATTTTCTGACGGATCTATTAAAGGAAAACGGAAATTTTAGACGGGGATCGAATTTTGACAGCAGAAACGGAGTTTTGAAGCAATTTTGAAGGTCAAGGAGCATCCAAGCAAGGATTGAAGTGTGGAAACACATCAAGATCATCTTGTAATAATGCTTTCTTTCATTCTTTTGGATGTAATGTTTAATTCAATTATGTCTAGCTAAATTCTCATAGTTGATCCTTAGGGAATTCTAATTACTTTTGATCTTGAATTATGTGACTCTCATTTGATATGATAATGAATTACGAAGTTAGTTTCTATCGATTATTCTTTGTTCTTAATGCTTTATATGATTTGGCCAATTGTATGATGATTTCAATTATTTGTTTTACTATGAAAATAGGAATGAATCATCGATCTAGGAATAATTGATCAATTGATTTTACTTTAGAGATTTTGAATTATCAATTGAGATTAAAAGGATTAGAGTTTTTATTCGTTACTTGATCATAGTTTATCCTAAGAAATTAGAGATTGATGATTAAGGAAGAGGATTATGTTACCAAGACATTGGGCATAATCAATTATGTTTTAATCTAATCATGAAACCAATTTGAGTAAATTCGTTATCATACATGAAGTTACCAAGAGAAATAGTAGTTAGATGAACCGAAAGGATCAATTGCCGTTCTTTTATAAATTTGAATACCAAAGTTTATCATTAGTTTATGAACAAACTTGAAACCAAGAAACTCCCCCCAATTTACATTTATGTCAATTTTTATGAGTATGAATTCAAATTGCATTTGAATTACAACAATCCCTGAGGAAAGAACGACTTTTATATATTACTTGACGGCATTTAGTATACTTGCTAAATTTCTATCATAGGACAAAGCACATAGAAATTCGTCATCATTTTATCAGAGATTTAGTAGAAGAGAATGTGGTGGTTTTGAAGCATGTTGCTACTGAAGAACAGCTTGCAGATATATTCACTAAAGCCTTAGATGCAAATCAATTTGAGAAGCTAAGGGGCAAATTGGGAATATGTCTCTATGAATTATAGCAATTAGTGAGGGAGTGGCGTGCGTCAGTTATTTTCTCTTCCATCCCTTTAGTGGTGCACGCAAATTTAGGAACCACAATTCAAACTTTCCATAACTACAACTGTCTACACTATCAACATCCTCCTATACGCATCATGAAGGTGAAAAACACAAGAAGGGGGGTTGAATTGTGTTTTGAAAAATTGTTTCTTTTGCTTTAAGAAATATAGAAATACAGCGGATATGATAAACTAGACTAAACACAAAACACAAATAAGAACAGTGAGAGAGAGAGAGAGAAAGAACACACAGAAGTTTTATACTGGTTCCTCTCACAAAAACGAGAGTAGTCCAGTCCCCTTGCACTTCCAAGGGATTTTACTATAATCACAAAGATTACAGAACTAATGCTCAAGCACACAAGCAAGAGACTTCCTTGCTCTAAGTCACACAAGACAAAGAGACTTCCTTGCTCTAATCACACAAGATTAGAGACTTCCTTGCTTAAGCACACAAGCTTAAGACTTCCTTGCTTAAGCACACAAGCTTAAGACTTCCTTGCTCAAGTCACACAAGACTTAAGACTTCCTGCTCTAAGTCACACTAGACAAAGAGACTTCACAAACTAACTTAATACACAGATTAAGTAGGACTGAAAGTTCTAAGCAAGACTCTCTAAACACTAAGCTCAGAGTCTGTAATATCAAAAGATATTTAACTTAGAATATAACACTAGAAAGAATAACACAGTACACAACTTTGAATATGATTTGAATCTTTCTGAGTTCAGATGATCTTCCAGTAGTCTTCTCTCTATGAGGATGTCTTCTATTTATACTCTAGGTATAAAGACGTTGAGAAAAGAACCGTTGGTTGTACACTCTCCTTTTTGTTGACAAGACGGTTGTACTCTTTGACAGGACCGTTGTACTATTGCATTGGTTATTAGCTGTCTTTCTTCAGAGAGAGTTCTTCAGGATATGATGATATCGTTTATTTGATCTTCTGAAGATGTTCACGCGCTTCAGACTGTGTTTCTTTCTTTGGCCTCTGAGAACTTCTTCAGAGGCTCTGATGCTTCCAGTACTTTCAGAGCCTTAATACTTCAGACTGTGTCCTTCAGATGCCCAAATGATGATCTACGAGGATGATATTTTTACTTTGTTCCTGCACACTAGATCATTCATTAGTAATACCAATTGTCCATTTAATACCTTGTTATCATCAAAACTTAGGGTGTTTTATAATTAAAAACTCATTTTGTTCCAACAATCTCCCCCTTTTTGATGATGACAAACATAGATATTAAATACAATTGTTTGTTGATTAATTTAATTATGTCAACATCAGGTTGTTGAGGTTGTAAGCTCCCCTTGAGTCTGATAAACCATTAGGGTTAGGTTTGCAAGCTCCCCCTAAGTTTTATCCTTAATTAAGTTGAATCAGTATAAGAACAATTTGATAAACTTGATTGTATCTACATACTTGACTCTCAGAGTTTGAGGTTTGCAAGCTCAACTACTGAATCTGATAAAAATAATTAAGAGCACAATCTTAACTACCTTCATCAATGCAAACACAATTATGTTTATTAATTTGTTCCCCTTATCACTTAAGTTCATAAACATTTTGCAAGATAAAGAAAATGAGATTATTATTTCAGACAGTTTCAGATTATTATGTGAGTAGAAATAAAAACTACTGACAATTGTACAACTAAATAATACTCCCCCTTTTGTCATAAGCAAAAAAAATTTTAAACAAATAATGAAGAACAATAGGCTAACAACAAAAGGTGAAAAACAAGAATCCTAAGGGTGTTTGGAAAAACGGAGAGTGAGAAGTTGTTGAGCCAGTCTTGCAGATGCCCCTGAGTAGGCTACCAGCTCTAGCAGCTTATCTTCTTGTTCAGCAAGCGTATTTTGTATTATGTGTAGAGCCGTTGCTATGAAGTCTGAATTATCTGCTTCTGGCTGTGCCACAGGTGGTGCAAATACTGATTGACTTGGACCACTAGGTAAGCGAGTCACATGATCAGTTGGTACATCAATTCTATCATTTATTGCAATTTCAGTATCTAAAAGCATCAGAGGCAAGGAGGAGTTGTGAGAGTCTGATGGAATTGATGGAGATGGGTCAAATGATATGGCATTGGGTGGTTCAGAGGTTTCATGAATTGGAGAAACTCTAAAAGAAGTTTCTTTCAGAATCTCTTCCTCAGTGAGAATTTTGGGTGATGACTGAGGGATAGAACTATTGGATGGCTCAGCTGTTTCCTCCTCAGGAATATGCTTAGCTTTAGAAGAAAATTGTGCAAAACTATCCATAAGGTCATCAAACGAGGAGTCAGAAGACTCTGACTCAGAGTCTGAAATTTTGACCAATTTACTTTCTTCAAACCTAAGATTCATAGTGGCATCTTTAAGATAGGAGTCTTGAGCATAGATGTTGATTGGAATGTCCTCTGGGAATCTTGATACAGACGATGAACTTGCCATTGTTGAGGTCAGCGAACAGGGTTTTGCTAGTATGATGGAGAAAGAAAGTGCTCTGGGTTTTAGAAGAGAAGGGCTATATGGGAAAGTGAACTTGTGCGAGAAGGGAATAAAAAGATTTTGAAAAACTCTAGTAAAAACAATGATGGGGGAGTACATTCGTTGCAATAAAGAATTTCATCATAAACTGCCTTTACACTAACCAATCACAGACTTAAGAGTAAAGACAAATTAATTGACACGTGTACTCCACATGGGTAAACACTTCAGAGTTTAAAAATTTTCAGAGACTGAATCCATAGTTCAGAGGCTGAATCCACAATTTTGTAAGTCAGAGCTTGATATCTTCAGAGACCAAAGTCATGTTCAGATGTTTTTTGATAAAATCTAGTCTTTCAACTGCTAAGGGTTTTGTAAATATATCAGCCTATTATCTTTCAGTTTCAATGTATTAAATATTTACACTACCCTTCTGAACAAGGTCTTTTATAAAATGATGTTTAATTTCAATATGTTTAGCTCTTGAATGCAAAATTGGGTTTTTAGAAAGTTGAATAGCTACAATGTTATCGCAGAAAAGTGGAATATTATGACTATTAACTTTGTAATCCTCTAACTGATATCTCATCCAGAGTAGTTGTGTACAGCACTTGGCTGCTGATATATACTCTGCTTCTGCTGTGGACAAAGCTATTGCAGTTTGTCTTTTGCTAGCCCAAGATATAAGATTTTCACCCACAAATTGACAATTGCCACTTGTGGATTTTCTCTCTACCTTATCTCCAGCAAAGTCAGCATCACATAATCCTATCAGCTTATAATCATTTGTTTTCTTATAAAATAATCCAAGATTTGTGGTTCCCTTCAGATATCTAAATATTCTCTTTACAGCAGTAAGATGAGATTCTCTAGGATCTGATTGGAATCTAGCACACAAACATACACTAAACAAAATATCAGGCCTTGATGCAGTTAGGTAAAGTAAAGAACCTATCATACCTCTGTAGAGCTTCTGATCAACTTTGCCTTCTGAATCCTCCTTGCTGAGACTGCTTGTTGGATGCATTGGTGTTGTCATTGGTTTGCAGTCATCCATGTTGAACTTCTTCAGCAGCTCCTTTGTATACTTGGTTTGATGAATGTAGGTGCCATCTTTGTCTTGGTTGATTTGTAGTCCCAGAAAGAATTTTAGCTCTCCCATCATGCTCATTTCAAATTCCTCCTGCATAATCTTAGAAAATTCCTTGCACAAAGATGAATTAGCAGATCCAAAAATAATATCATCAACATAAATTTGAATAATTAGAATGTCATTCTTAAATGTTTTGCTGAAGAGAGTATTGTCAACTTGACCTTTTTGAAAACCTTTTTCAACTAAAAAATTGCTTAGTCTTTCATACCAAGCTCTGGGAGCTTGTTTTAGACCATAAAGGGATTTCTTTAACTTAAAAACATGGTCAGGATGAGAAGTATCCTCAAAACCAGGAGGTTGTTTGACAAATACTTCTTCAGAAATGTAGCCATTTAAGAATGCACTTTTAACATCCATTTGATACAAAATAATATTATGATAAGTAGCATAAGAAAGAAGTAGTCTGATAGCCTCAAGTCTAGAAACATGAGCAAATGTTTCAGTGTAGTCAATCCCCTCTTGTTGACTATACCCTTGAGCTACCAGTCTTGCCTTATTACGAACAACTTCTCCTTGTTCATTTAACTTGTTTCTGTAGACCCATTTTGTTCCAATGATATTCTTCTTGAAAGGTTTGGGTACTAAGCTCCAGACTTCATTTCTTTCAAACTGGTTGAGCTCTTCTTGCATTGCAACAATCCATGCATCATCAGCTAGTGCTTCATCAGTTGAACTTGGTTCCACTAGGGAGATTAATCCAATTAATGAGTCTTCATTTCTGAAGCTTGATCTGGTTTTTCTTGGACTGTCCTTGTTTCCCAAGATTAGCTCTTCTGGATGAGAGGATTTGTACTTAAAAGATTGTTTTGATTGCTCAATTCTGCTTGGACTGCTTCTGATAAGTTCTGATGCTGGTTGATCTTCAGAGTCCAAGGTTTCAGGAGCTGAATATGTTTCTTCAGAGGTTGGTTGAGTTGGTCCTGATGTCTCTTCAGGTTCTGATTCTTCATCATCTGATAGTTGAATATCTGCAAAATTCTCAACTAGCTCTGACACTTGGTCAGGCTGCTTGTCATCAAATTTTATGTGCATACTTTCTTCCACTGTATGAGTTTCAGAATTATACACTCTGTATGCTTTTGAGCGTTCAGAGTATCCAATAAAGATACCCTTGTAAGCTTTAGCATCAAATTTCTTCAGATGAACTTTTGTATTCATAATGTAACATGTACATCTGAATTGGTGAAAGTAGGATACATTGGGTTTCTTTCCCTTAAATAGTTCATATGCTGTCTTATTCAAAATAGGTCTAATATAAATTCTATTTTGAACATAACACGCTGTGTTTACAGCTTCTGCCCGCAGATACTTAGCAATGTTAGTCTCATGCATCATGGTTCTGGCCATTTCTTGCAGAGTTCTATTCTTTCTTTCTACAACTCCATTTTGCTGTGGAGTTCTAGGAGAGGAGAACTCATGTAAGATGCCATATTTTTCACAAAAATTTTCAAACATTTCATTTTCAAATTCACCACCATGATCACTTCTAACTTTCAAAATGTGTAAACCTTTTTCTCTTTGTATCTGTGTGCAGAAACTGTTAAAGACATCATATGAATCATCCTTATTTCTGAGGAATTTAACCCAAGTCCATCTACTGTAATCATAAACAATGACTAGTCCATATTTCTTCCCATTGATTGAGGCTGTACTCACAGGACCAAACAAATCAATGTGAAGCAGTTCTAAGGGATTGGAGGTAGAGACAACATGTTTTGGTTTAAAAGAAGTTTTCACACTTTTTCCTATTTGGCAGGAACCACACATAGCATCTGAGTGATAATGTAGCTTAGGTAGGCCTCTGACAAGGTCAAGTTTACTAAGCTTAGAGATTAACCTCCAGTTAGCATGACCTAACCTCTTATGCCAAACCCACTTTTCTTCACTCAGAGTTAGTAAGCATTTTACCTCTTGGTCTGCCAAATCAGAAAGGTTTACTTTAAAAACATTGCCTATTCTCTTACCTTTGAACACTATGGACTTGTCAGATTCTCTAATTACAGTACATAACCCTTTATCAAAGTTAACCACAAACTCATTGTCACAAAATTGACTGATGCTAAATAGGTTGTGTTTAAGTCCGTCTACAAACCAAACATTATTAATAGAAAGGGAGGAATTACCTACAGTACCTGTACCTTTGATCTTGCCTTTCTGATTTCCTCCAAAGCCGACTGTTCCACCATCTTCAAGTTTCAATGACGTGAACAATTTCTTATTACCAGTCATGTGCCTTGAACATCCACTATCCAGATACCATGATTGATTACTAATTTCTTTCAGTCTGGATAGCTGTAGAATAAACAAGGTCAATCATTGTAATAATATCCTTTACATTCATTGTGAAGTTTTCTCCAATAATCATTTGCTTTGTCCACTTCAGCAGCTCTGTAAGTAAAGTAATGTTTTGGAACATAAGCTTTTCTTCCACAGGTGATCACTTGCTTCCATTCATCTGATTTGAAGTGATTTTTCCTACAATGAAAATCTGAATAGAAGACAATTTTACATCTTGGTACCCATTGTTTTCTGGGTCCAGTTTGGTTAGTTTTATAACCTTTAGTTCTTCTTTGCCTCTGTGAAAAACTTTGTGGACTATTAAAGAATTTCCTTTGAAAATTTGGTCTTTGAAAATTGACCCTCTTAGTCCATTGATTTTGAAATCTAGGCTTTGATTGATAATCACTATAGGACTTGGATTGCTTTTCTAATCTAGGATTAGTTTTAATTACCAGAGTCTTATATTGATCATTAATCATCAGCTTAGTTTGTTTTAGCGTCTGATTGGATGAGCTTCTGAGTCCCAAAGTTTTCAGAGTCTTAGACTTGATAGTCACAGATTCTGAACACTCAGGTCCTGAGTTGCTCTCTTTGAGGTTCTGAAAGACAACCTCTGATGTAGCTTCAGAGCTTGTCTTGCAGACCCCAGAGATACCTTCAGAGTCTGAAACAATCATAGCTTTGCCTTTGTTTTTCACAGGCACAAAGGTTGAATAAAGATTATCAGGAATATTATTTAAACTAATGTAAGGATTTTGTTTCCCATATGATTTACCATATGAGTAACCAATTCCTTCACCTACATTTTTACAGACATTATAAATCATAGACGCCATTTTACTTTTGTTGACGTTCTGATGAACAAATTCCTGAAGAGCAACCTCATGCTCATCAGTAGGTTTGTTACATCTTGTGCACCCATTTTCAAGTTCTTCAATTTTGATTAAAGAATTTTTATATAGAGCTTGAAAAGGTTCAGCTTTCTTTGCTAACTCATCCTTTTGTGTTTTTAAAAGTTTTAGTTTAGAGGATGATTTAGCAAACTTGCTTAAAGACATACCAAGATAGGTTAAGAGTTGTTCTTTAGAATAATTTAACAATACCTGTTCAGATTCATCAGAGTCTGATCCTTTAGAGTCTTCATCAGCTGTAGCCATCAGAGCCACATTTGCTTCTTCATCATCACTATCTGAGGATGCTTCCAGGCCTTCAAACGTTTCCATTAAGCTCTTCTGAAATCTCCTCTTGTAGTTACTGAACTTCTTGTTCTTGTCTTTTTTTGAAGCTTCAGGACATTCAGCAATGAAGTGTCCTGGTTTGTTGCACTTGAAGCAATTATTCTCTTCTCTGCTGGGAGTGCTCCTTGAACTATTTCCTTTACGACTCTTACTCATCCTTGCCCATTTTTGAAAGTTTCTGGTGAACATGGCAAGTTCTTCATCTTCTTCTTCTTCTTGATCATCTGAGGAAGAATCCTCCTCAACCTCCAGAGTTTTAGCTTTGACAGCTTTTGAAGATTTCTTGGTTGAAGTTAAAGCTACTGATCTTTCCTTCTTCTTCACTGCATCAGCATTCAATACCATCTCATGGCTCTTGAGATTGCTGATAAGTGATTTAAGAGAGATTTTCTCAAGATCCTTAGCTTCCTCAATAGCTGTGACCTTAGGTCTCCATTTGCCAGTCAAGCTATTTAGAATCTTCCACACATAATCAGAGGTTGTATAACTTTTCTTCAGAATCCTGAGACTAAACACCAGAGTCTGAAATCTAGAAAACATGGTCTCAATGTCCTCATCAGGTTTCATGGTAAAAAGCTCATACTTCTGAACCAGTAGTCTTACTTTGGCATTTTGAACTTGCCTATTACCATCATAGTTTGAGCATAGAGAGTCATACATAGCTTTAGCTGTAGATCTATCCATGATTTTGGTATACTCATCATGAGATATTGCTGACATCATGATTTGTTTGACCTTGATGTGTTTAGAAATTTTTTTCTTGTTTTCAGCAGATAGAGCTCTTTTCTGAGCTATGGTAATCTTACCATCAGAGCATATTCCATCAATAGGTACTCCTTCTTCTATCAGGTCCCAAAGCTCATCATCAATTCCATTGACATAGTGGTAAATGCTATCTTTCCACCATTCAAATCTTAGAGCATCACCACTAAAGATTGGAACCTTTTTGTTGCTAGAATCATGATTAGACGCTGAAGAGGTAGAGGTCATGTTGTCGTAGTTGTAGTGAACGTTGGATAGATCTGAATTAGAAGATGTAGGAATAGGTGCAGGTGTAGATGTTTCTTCCCCAGACATACAGTGTTTTTCAAAGATCTTTTACTGTCTCACTGTGAAGTGATTAAAAGACAGAACCGGAGCTCTTGATACCAATTGAAGGTGAAAAACACAAGAAGGGGGGTTGAATTGTGTTTTGAAAATTGTTTCTTTTGCTTTAAGAAATATAGAAATGCAGCGGATATGATAAACTAGACTAAACACAAAACACAAATAAGAACAGTGAGAGAGAGAGAGAAAGAACACACAGAAGTTTTATACTGGTTCCTCTCACAAAAACGAGAGTAGTCCAGTCCCCTTGCACTTCCAAGGGATTTTACTATAATCACAAAGATTACACAACTAATGCTCAAGCACACAAGCAAGAGACTTTCTTGCTCTAAGTCACACAAGACAAAGAGACTTCCTTGCTCTAATCACACAAGATTAGAGACTTCATTGCTTAAGCACACAAGCTTAAGACTTCCTTGCTTAAGCACACAAGCTTAAGACTACCTTGCTCAAGTCACACAAGACTTAAGACTTCCTGCTCTAAGTCACACTAGACAAAGAGACTTCACAAACTAACTTAATACACAGATTAAGTAGGACTGAAAGTTCTAAGAAAGACTCTCTAAACACTAAGCTCGGAGTCTGTAATATCAAAAGATATTTAACTTAGAATATAACACTAGAAAGAATAACACAGTACACAACTTTGAATATGATTTGAATCTTTCTGAGTTCAGATGATCTTCCAGTAGTCTTCTCTCTATGAGGATGTCTTCTATTTATACTCTAGGTATAAAGACGTTGAGAAAAGAACCGTTGGTTGTACACTCTCCTTTTTGTTGACAAGACAGTTGTACTCTTTGACATGACCGTTGTACTATTGCATTGGTTATTAGCTGTCTTTCTTCAGAGAGAGTTCTTCAGGATCTGATGATATCGTTTATTTGATCTTCTGAAGATGTACACACGCTTCAGACTGTGTTTCTTTCTTTGGCCTCTGAGAACTTCTTCAGAGGCTCTGATGCTTCCAGCATTTTCAGAGCCTTAATACTTCAGGTTGTGTCCTTCAGATGCCCAAATGATGATCTACGAGGATGATATTTTTACTTTGTTCCTGCACACTATATCATTCATTAGTAATACCAATTGTCCATTTAATACCTTGTTATCATCAAAACTTAGGGTGTTTTATAATTAAAAACTCATTTTGTTCCAACACATCATTACTCGCAATCACTCCAACATCAAAAACCTCTCCTATTCCATATCAAACTTCTTCTCCGTAACCTTTTACGCTCAACCAACTTCTAAAACTTCTACGCTCTCCAAACACCTTAATCTCACCATGTCTACCCCTACCAAAACCTCTTCTCTCAAAGATTCTACTACTTGTACTTCTTCAAAATCTACTCGTTCTAAATCACAGGAAACATCAACGGCAGTAATTGTACAAGCAACTCCACTTGCTGCTGTGCATGCATCGGAGTTGGAAGGACGATCTACTCGATCAAAGAGTACTATCAAGAAGGAGAAGATTACAAAATCTCCTGTTGTACAGAAAAAGGGGTCGAAATCAAAGCCTAAGAAGAAACGTGGTAAATCAACCGCGACGATAGGTCTCTCTATGTCAGACCTGTATCACTTTGACAATCCTTTCAAATCGCGCGATGTCGCGACTAATGTTGGCGCATCTGGCCATGATACAAAAGGTAACAATGCTATACCCTCTGACTCTGGTATTGATGGAAAAAAAATTGTTGAAAAGTCTGTTGAATTGGAAGATCTAGGTGAAATTAGGCAAACTGAAACCCTAGGTAAATCTGATTTAGAGACTGAGAAGAACACTGATGTAGTTCCTGATGCTGATGATATTGTTGCTAAGAATAATCCTGTTGTTGAGACTGAGAAGACTGGGAATGTTGTTAAAGTAGTTGAAAAGTCTATTGAATTGGAGAATTTAGGGAAAACTAGTCAGATAAACCCTAGATACTGCTGATTTAAATACTGTGAAGGATCCTGAGGTAGTTCCTAGTATTGATGACATGGAAGTTGATACTGATCCTGTTGATAAGAATACTGAAACTGGTGATATTGTTGTTGATGACATTATGAGCAAGGACTCTGTGCTCCAATCTGATGTTGGGCCAGATGCTAAAGCATCTTTGGACCAACAGGTTCGTCATCCTGATAATGTAGCAGAAGTATGTTCTGACTCTGGATTTAGTAGTGAGAACACTGGTAAGACAGGTACTGCTGGTGAGAAGACTGATGATGATGTTGTGGCTAAGGATACTGGTGAAAAATCACAGTCTGATAAAACTGAGGAAACAAAAGCTGATAAGGATAATGAAGGTGAGGAATCCTCAGATGAATCTGAAGGTGTGGTTGGTTCTGGTGATAAGGATAAATCTGCTAGTGGTAACACTGTGGGTGTTACTGATAAGGGTAAGAAAGTTGTGTCTGTTGAGAAGAATGTGATTGATGTTGATGAGCAGGGTTTTGTCTCCACCCCTGGTGAAGACGTTTGGTGTTGGTGTGGCTATGAGACTGAGGAGCAGATCTGGTAAAGTTATACCATCTGTCCCCAAGTCCCCTGTTGTTGAATCAGTGAATAAACCTGCCAAGAAAACCATGTATGGTCCTCCTAGACCTAAGAGTCGTTTTGAAACTCCTGTTGTCCAGAAGAAACAGATGAAGAGAAAAGCTGTTGAGAGGGATTCTGATTTTGAGGATGAGGTGTCTGTGACTAAAGGTGAAGCATCTGGTGGAGCTTCTATTGGCAGAAAAAGTGTGGGTGGCAGAAAAGTACCAACCGATGTACCTGAAGTTGCCATTGATAATATCTCATTCCATCTTGCTAGCTGTGTAGGCAAATGGAAATATGTTGTTCAAAGAAGAGTTGCCCTAGAGCGAGAGAACTTGGAAAAAAAGCTCTGGAGTGTACTGATATTGTGAGCTTGATAGAGGAAGCTGGATTGATCAAGACTGTGTGGGGACTGGGTGATTGTTATTAACAGCTTGTGAGAGAGTTTATTGTGAATGTCCCTGAGGACTGTGATAACCCCCAAAGTCCTGAATATCATAAGGTTTTTGTCTGTGGTTTATGTGTTGAATTATCCCCATCTATCATTAATAACTTTCTGGGAAGGGATGATGATAGGACTCCTGAGGTAGAACTGACTGATGGTGATCTGGCCAAGGCTATTACCAATGGTAGTGTGAAGCAATGGCCTAAGGGAAAGAAGGTGTCTTCCAGCAAACTGACTGTAAAGTTTGCTTGTTTGAACAAGATAGGTACTGTGAATTGGGTACCCACTGTGCATACCTCTGATATTTCTACTGAACTGGCAAGGTTTATTTACACTATAGGGTCCAAGACAAAGTATGATTATGGCTCTTATATCTTCAATCAGACCTTAAAGCATGCTAACAGTATTGCCATCAAGAAGCATATTGCTTTTCCATCTTTGCTATGTGGCATTATTTTGAATCAACAACCTGGTATTCTAAGGAGTACTGATTTTCCTATGAAGAGGAAAGCTCCTCTGATTCTGCACAGCAAATTATTTGAAGGGTCACATGCTCCTAGTATTGCTACAACATCTGTCCAGAAGTCTTCTGCAGTGCTGACAAGGAAGGAGATGATTGTAGAGCTGAAAGCTACCTGCAAAGGGTTAGAGGACCAGAAGCTGAAGCTGGAAGCTGTTATCCAGGCCCTAGAGCTTGAGGAAGCTGGTGCTGGAAATTATGATGATGTTGCTGATGGTGAACCTGTGATAGAGGGCTCTGATGAAAGCCTCTCTGGATGATGATTTTGCTCCTGTGTTTTCCTGCTCCTGTTTTTTTCCCTGTCTTTATTTTGAGGGTTATGCCCAGGATATTTTGTGCACTTACATGTGATACTGGTCTGTAATAATGGTACTCTGATGTGATGTTACTTCTGTTTTCTTCCATCTATGCATGAAGTGTTCTGTTTGTCAAAATTATGGCTAAAAAGGGGGAGTAGTAATAGTAGTAGTATCTGTTCATGGTGATGATGTGACACGTGCTATACCATCTATCTGTCTATGTGTGTGCTGAGTTTGAGGGGGAGCAAGTATTCTATATGTGTATGTATGCTATGTTGAGGGGGAGCATTCTCTACTATGTGACATATGCATGAACTCAGGGGGAGCAATATATCTTTTGTTGTGATGCATGTTGTGTGTGACAGATGCCACTCCAAATGCTAAGGCATCTTGTCTATTTTAAAGGAATCCACTTTTACTTGATACCTGAGAATTTATTTTTCTCAGAGGTATAGGAATTTATTTTTCCTATGATGAATCATGATTGTGGGAATTTATTTTTCCCTGGTACGATTGTATGGCGCTTATGTTTGTGAGAGTTTATTTCTCTCCTATCTTGTACTCTATGAGGCTAAGTTGTGTATTTCCGTTGTTGCATGCCTCTAATGCTGCTTGTTCATTATTTCTCACTTGAAGACCTCTTTTGAAAATAATGTGACAATGTATTATCTTCTTTCTTAGCTGTGTGTTTGCATTGACTTGAAGGAAGGTATGTATTGCATCTCTCCAGAACTTGTCTTAGCTTGTTTTAGCCAAAATTTGCCAAAGGGGGAGATTGTTGGTGTTTTGTATATTGGCCTCATTTTGCAAAAACAAGTTCTAGCAAGATGTTGGACCAGATGTCGTAGCATGTGGGTACAACATATGTCATGCCGATAATTAATGCTTATTTGTGCGCCATATCTTTGAAGATTCTCTGAAGCAACATTTTCGCATTTCTTGTGTATCAAGACGCACGTTTTAAACAAGGGTTTATAAGGCGGATGCACCAAGAAGTATTTTCAGAAGATGCTACGCCATTTATGGAAACAAGTGATTCTTTCAATTTCATGTGTGCTGGACTTTGCAAAAGGACAGCTGAAGTTTAAAGCCCAAGATGAAGACCTAGCCCATGCTAACTCAGGTCGTATATATATGTGAAGACTAAAAACCTAAAGACTACTAAAGCCGTATTTGAAGAATATAGTTTTAGGGTTTGAGTCTTGTTAATTGTGAGTCTTTCTTGTGTCTACTTGATGCAAGCTTAAGACTGTTTTTGTGTTGTATTTTGTGT
Source organism: Trifolium subterraneum (assembly GCA_951799995.1). NCBI lineage: Eukaryota > Viridiplantae > Streptophyta > Magnoliopsida > Fabales > Fabaceae > Trifolium > Trifolium subterraneum. The sequence continues at coordinate 44,205,509 of OX637463.1, read as the reverse complement.
AACTTCTCCTAAGCTTTTAAGTACGGAGACTGTTTGTTTTTGGTGAGTGAAACCACACTGTTTGTATTACGGTTATAATCACAGGGTGTGTGATTGAAAGGAAGTGAGACGGGGTCTCAAACTTAGGAGTTCCTAGGTTGAGTTAGCACGGGTAGAGTCTAGGAGATAAGTCGTAAACTTGTATGTTTGTTGAGGGCTTAGATCTATATCTATTATAGTGGATTCCTTCCTGGCTTGGTAGCCCCCAGAGTAGGTCGTTGTTTACGCCGAACTGGGTTAACAATACTCTGTGTTATTTATGTTTATTGTCTGTTGTTTTAATTGTTCATTATATGCTACTGTGGACACACACTAGAGCATTTGTCTTAGCTTTACAACTGGTTACATACGACAAGTGTTATAGCTTCTGTCTTAACATCTATCCCCAGTAGGTGCCAGAATTTCACTTCACATTTGACCTTGGCTTCGCCTTCCTTAGTAATTTGTTGAATTGTCTTCCAAGTAATACTAAGGCATCTGAGATGCTTTCATCAGCTTCTTTGTCACTCTCTGACTTTTCATCAGCATTGGAAATAAAAGCAATGCTCTTGTTCTTCTTCTCAGTTCTATCTTTCATAGAGAGCTCAAAGGTTTGAAGGGAACCTACTAGTTCATCCAGTTTCATGCTTCCTATTTCTCTGAATTCTTCAATGGCAGTGACTTTCATGTCAAACCTGGGTGGTAAGGATCTGAGGAGTTTCCTAACCAGTTTTTCTTCAGGTATCTTTTCACCTAATGAATCAAAGGTGTTTGCATAGTCAAGTATGCTCATGTGAAAGTCATGCATTGTTTCTTCTTCTTTCATCTTCAGACTTTTAAACTGGGTGATTAAGATTTGGATCCTTGACATCTTTACCTTGCTTGTTCCTTCATGAGTTGTGATGAGGATTTCCCAAGCTTCTTTGGCTGTTGTGCATTGTTTGATCAGCCTGAACATGTTCTAGTCAACTCCATTGAATAAAGCATTCAATGCTTTTGAGTTCCACAGTGCTAGTGTATCTTCAGCAGTAGTCCATTCCTCTTCTGGTTTTAACTCTTAAGTGTCAGCTCCATTAACATCTTTGACCTTGGGATGTTCCCATACTTTGAGAACTTCTTTCGAAGTTCGGCTATCAAAGGATTTCAGGAATGCAATCATCCTTGATTTCCAATAGTCAAAGTTAGAGTCATCCAGAAGTGGTGGTCTGTTCATGAGTCCTCCTTCTCTGTCCATCTTGCCAGAAAGTATCTTCCCTGAAGCTCACCCAATCAGCTAGGGTGCCTACTCTGATGCCAATTGAAATTCTGGCACGTGAGGGACCAATGTGGTGCACGATGTTGCAACACTGGTCCTCCTGAACACACAAAAATAAAACGACGGAATTTTAAATAACACAAGTTATTGTTAACCCAGTTCGGTGCAACTCACCTACTCTGGGGGATACCAATTCAGGAAGGAAATCAACTATGGCAAAGTAGTTCAAAGCTCTCCGCAAACGCCCCGTTTACAGCTTCTCACCTAGCAACTATCCGTATAGACTTCTACCTAAGAACGTCCTAGATATGAGACCCCTCTCACTTCCCTCAACCACACAACATGCGTGGATTTTAATTCTGTTCTAAAACGATTCACCCTCTGTGCTTAAAAGCTTTAGAGTGAACATAATTATCCTTAATCAAGTATCAATCGTGATACTTAAAAGAATACTAAATCCTAAAACTTAACTCGCATTAACTGCGTTTAGATCTTCAATAGTTTCAGGTGCTCTTCAATGAATGAAGCTTGCTCTTTTTATAGAGTTCTGAATCTTCTTTGGCTTCATGAAAGATAGGATCGTTAGTTGAGTTGAATCATTTGATTTAAATTCCTTTTGATAAGGAAATCAGTTTCTTCAAACAAATAATATTTATTTGTTTTTATCCTTTTAAATCTTTCAGCTGTAGATCTTCAATCTTCTCATAACAAACTTGTTTCTTGTTGAATAAGTAAACGCGAGTTTGTTTCTTCAATCCTTCAAACATATCCGCGCGCTAAGAAAAGATAAGGATAAGGCGCGTTATCAGGCCGTGGTTCCCAATGCGTCAACATTGGAACCAACATTTGGCCCCAGGCTTATTTTATCAAAAATGAAGCCAATCTTCAAAACTCAACAATTAACAAGTTTGTTACAGGGAAGGAAGGGAAAAATGAATTTCATCTCTTCTTTTCCACTCGTAAAAAGTATTTAAGTCATTGGACCATGTATCTCCTTGCTCTCCAACATGTCTTGAATTCACAATTGTGTCATTTTAGTATCCTTTTTCCCCCACTTAACACCAAAATGTACTTGTGTCATTTAATTATCCATTTATACTTGTCCACTTATTTCCAAGTAATTTCTAATAATTGTCTCTAATTAATATTCTTCTATTAATTAAAGTCTGGATGTTACAATCTACCCCTCTTAAAAGAATTTCGTCTTCGAAATTCAGAAACATTCTTTACGTCCCATAATCTCAACTAATAATCCATCAGTTTTAGGATTAAAATTGCAACTACAATCCATTCTTTCTACCCTTCACAGAACAAGCGTGAAAGTATTCGCGCCTTACTTGTCGTATGCTTACTTCGCATCTTACGAATATTCACATTCAATCCCTTGGAATAAAAGTTTCCTCTCTCAAGAGTGGTAGGTTGGCCTAAAATAATATGTTAACTACATTCCCAACCAATACTTGTTGCGCACACTGATTCCGACTACTAACGGTAACTGTTATCCTCTTGAATCATGATTCTAATTTAGAATATTTAAAAATATGTATAATTTGTTAAATATTGTAATATTCATATTCTAATTTTAATAATTATTTTAATTAAAAAATGTATAATTTAGTCACAAGGATAACTTTGAAATTTAAATAATCCAAGAATTAAAAACCTAGAATAATTAGAATATTTGAAAATAAAATAATTATTAAAAATTACAAAAAAGTATGAATATTTATTAAAATATTTTAACAAATTAAATATAATTTTCTTATAAGAGTAGTTTTGTCATTTACATATAATATGTATCATACATCTATTTAGCTTATCTAACTTACATAATAAAATTATTTAGTTACTCATGATTTTGTTTAAAAGTATCGAAAGTGTTGTATATTTTTGGTTATATGAGAAAAATCGAAAGTGTTATTTAATTGTACGTGTCAATGATTTCTTTTAAAAATAAAATTATTTAATTTCTTATTTAGTTTTATATATTAATTTATAAAATACCACAAAATAATTTGAAAATAAATAAGTAAATGTTTCACAAAGGTAATTTTGTCATTTAAGTATAATACATATTCTATCATGTCATTATAAAAGTGTGTGCAAAAAAATATGATATGATAAAATTTTATCATGTTTGTTATCTTGTCCAGACGAACACGTGACATGAACCTTTATCCTTATTCTGTTATATGTCACTATCATAAGCATGGGTAGAAAAGATAGATTGAGGTGGTTGTTAATTTGAGAGAGGCTATCGTTTTTCAATCAGCTAGAATCACCGTTTGCATCCATGAAGGTTACTGTTTTCTGGATTCTGCTAAAGGTTTGCCTCTGTGGCCGCTGTTGTTCTGCTTACTGGGAGTTTTATTTGGATTGTTTATGTGTTGGCAGTCAATTCATTCCTGTATGCTGTGTTTTGTTGGAAGCTACTCACACGCAAGACTCACCAAGACTCAATTCGGCCTATTCGCTCAAAAGGGTTAGGTACAAAGATACTCCGTGTTGACAGTAGTAGTCACCGGTGTCTTTGGTCTTTTTTGTGCTCGTGGGCTCGACCCATTGACTGACCATCCCTCGATCTGGCGTTCAATTGGTTCTGGGTTGCTTTAACAAGATTTGTTACAGAGGTCTCACTTTGCCAGATCTATCAATATCCGTATCATTTCATGATTTCGGACAGTTTAGCTTGAAAAAGTCATCATCACTTGCTACTTGTTGCAGGGTGTAGTGGGTACGAGGACTCTTCCGTGGTGACGGTCAGTTCATTCACCTTAATTTACTAAACTTCTATTTTGTTTCTTATGATGAAATATGAGTTTGTATGGTTTATTGTTATACGTTTATCTCCTTGGGGTAAGACCTAGTCTCCCCTTGTAATTATCTTATTTTTCTTTTTTTTTAATAATAATATGAGCTATAGGTGGAAGACAGAAAATAATATGGGTGCTAACATAGTTGGGATATCTATTCCTACCTTAATATCTATATGCTCTTAATTTATCAAAAAAAAAATGGAAATCTCGTAATGACGTCATATTTTCGAAAGAGGCCTTTTCTGTCGAGTGTCTGGTAGATAGGATGAAACTTTTATCTCGGAAGTGGTTTCTAGGTAAAAATCCCGACACCCCCTGTTCCTTTTATGAGTGGGGCATTCACCCTACTTTATGTTGGAACCAATAGAATTTGTTGTGGTGTCATGTTGGGTCTCATTGGGTCATGAGGATTGGAAGCCCTCTTATTGCCTTGTCCTGCCTGTAGTTGATCTTACCTCACTCTTTCTGAGGGTTCTTCTCATGGCGGTGCCTTTGGGGGCTCTAGTTTTGGTGGTGGTGTGACTCCCTATTTTCTTTGTATTTCTATTTACTTGTTTGCTTTTCTTTTTTGCCATAGAGATTGTTAGGATATGATGGAGTGTATTTCTGGTATCTCTTAACTTTTCTGAATTTTCTCTTATACTCTCTTCGTTTTCTATTTTATATATATATAATATATTTGCCATTAGAAAAAAATGATTTTGTCTAACATAAAAAAGTAACATAGTCTTGCATCATACACAAGTGTCTTTTCATATCTCATTTATCTAATAGTAAAACTTATTGATTTATATGATAAATATTAACTTTTTCATAATGTAAAAATTGTCTCGCTTGTACACTAGAAAATTGGAAATAAATAAATAAATAAATAATGTATTTATTATTTTCACTATACATGGGTTTGCCTTCTATTTTTAAGACAAAATTGACTACTATAAAATCCTAAAACAATGTTTGTACTTTGTAAGGTTAGGAGAAAAAAAAAAATGTTTGTGTTTACTTTTACAAATAATGAAGCATATTAGAAACGAGTCTTAGCTTAATTGATATCAAAATTGTTAGAACGCGCATTGTATTTAGAGTTTATTTTTTTTTATCAAGTAGTTTAACGATTAAAAATTAAATCTTTAAGTTGAATAAGTGAGAGTTCAAATTTTAGTTTCTCCACCGTGAGTTTATAGTGACATTAATATTTCGTCCATTTATAAAAACAATAATGAAGCAGATTAGGTGTTATTATGACACTAACAATGACAGCGTGAGCTGGAAACAATTGGCCTTTTTTTTTGATATTCTAAACAATTGGCCTTTGCGGCAACTTACATGTAATTTTGATATTAAAAAAATCTTACCATTATTGTCAAAAAAAAAAAAAAAATCTTACCATTAATTAAAAAGTTTCGTTTACTTGTTAGGAGGAAAAATAAAATAAAAAATGTTGCGTTTACTTTTTTGCAAACAAAGAAGCAGATTAGATGTACTAATTCCGTTATTTAAGAAGCCATGACACTATAACAATGACAGTGTGAGATGGAAAAAATTGGCCTTTGTGGCAACTTACAATTAATTAAAAAGTTGCGTTTACTTGTTAGGAGGAAAAATAAAAAAATTGCATTTACTTTTTTGCAAATAAAGAAGCAGATTATATGTACTAATTCCGTTATTTAAGGTGCCATGACACTATAACAATGACATCAGTGTGACCGGAAACATCGGCCTTTCGGGCAACTTACAACTAATAAAAAAGAAATGCTAATATGTGTCCTTACGTCATATTTCAAATATTAGTAATTATTCTTACTACTTTATTTATAAAAATAAAACTTAGCAAAAAAAAATTGGCCTTATATATAAGCTAAAATAATCAAAATTAATTATGTTTTAGGTTGTGTTTGACTCTACTTATGTTCTATTTCTCTACTTCTTTTAACGAGAAGTGGGGCCAAACACAATTTTGATCAAAATTTTAACGAGAAGTGGGGCCAAACACATTTGAGATACTCCGTGTTGACGATAGTAGTCGCCGGTGTCTTAGGTCTTTTTTGTGCTCGTGGGCTCGACTCATTGACTGACCATCCCTCGATCTGGCGTTCAATTGGTTCTGTGTTGCTTTAACAAGATTTGTTACAGAGGTCTCACTTTGCCAGATCAATCAATATCCATATCATTTCATGATTTCGGACAGTTCAGCTTGAAAAAATCATCATCACTTGCTGCTTGTTGCAGGGAGTACGTGGACTCTTTCGTGGTGACGGTCAGTTCATTCGCCTTAATTTACTAAACTTCTATTTTGTCTTTTATGATTAGACAGGAGTTTGTATGGTTTATTGTTCTACGTTTATCTCCTTGGAGTAAGACCTAGTCCCCCTTGTAATTATCTTATATTTCTTTTTTTAATAATAATATGAGCTATAGGTGGAAGTCGGGAAAAAATAGGGGTGCCAACATAGTTGGGATATCTATTCCTACCTTGATATCTAGATGCTCTTAATTTATAAAAAAAAAAAAATGGAAATCTCGTAATGACGTCATATTTTCGGAATGGGCCTTTTCTGTCAAGTGTCTGGTGGATAGGGTGAAACTTTTATCTTGGAAGTGGTTTCAAGGTAAAAATTCTGACTCCCCCTGTTCCTTTTGTGAGTGGGGTATCTACCCTACTTTATGCTGGAATCGATAGAGTTTGTTGTGGTGTCATGTTGGGTCTCATTGGGTCAGGAGGATTTGACGCCCTCTTGTTGCCTTGTCCTACCTGTAGTTGATCCTTACCTCACTCTTTCCGTTCTCATGGTGGTGCCTTTGGGGGCTCTAATTTTAGTGGTGGTGTGCCTCCTTGTTTTCTTTGTATTTCTATTTACTTGTTTGCTTTTCTTTTTGACCGTAGAGATTGTTATGATATGATGGAGTGTACTTTTGGTACCTCTTAACTTTTCTGAACTTTCTCTTGTATTCTCTTCGTTTTCTATTTTATATATAATATATTTGTCATTCAAAAAAAAAATATTTTGTCTAACATAAAAAAGTAAAACGGGCGTGCATCATACACAAGTATCTTTTCACATCTCATTTATCTAATAGTAAAATTTATTAATTTATATGATAAATATTAACTTTTGCATAATGTAAAAATTTTCTCGCTTGTACACAAGAAAATTGGAAAAAAATAAATTAATTTATTTATTATTTTTACTATACATGGGTAGGGGTGTAAGCGGATCTGAAAAATCCAATTGAACCGATGATCCAATCCAATCCAAACAAAAAAAAACCAATTTTTTTGGTTCGGATCAAAAACCGAACCGAACCAATTGAAAACCGATGTGGTTTGGTTCGGTTCTCGGTTCCAATTTTAGGATCCATTGGATAAACCGAACCAAACCGATACATATATATTATTAAGTTATTTTTATTTTTATTGTAGCACAGCCTACATCTAATTTTTTTAGGCAGTCCAACTCCTTAAAAAAAAACTTATGAGTAACCCTAAGTCCCCAACTTAGACACACTCTCTTTGGTATAGATGTTTTTATGGAGGTCTTGTTCATTTAGATTTGTTGTATTAGTATTAGACTTTCCTTTTAACATGAGTTTTGCACTCCTTGTTCCTAACTCATCTTAATAATTTTTTGCATTTTCGAAAAAAATTATGTATTTAATTAATTTATGAGAAAGAGATGTATTTTGTATTTGTTGTATATCAGGAAAAAAAATAATAGCATGAAAATACATCGTAAAAAATGCATCGGAAAAAATGTGAGGCAAAACCGATCAAAGTATCCGAACCAAACCGAACAAAACCGATGAGTTTGGTTCGGATTCATTTTGAAAAATACTAAAAACTGAACCAATCAAAAGTTCATTGGTTCGGACATCGGATTCACTCAAAACCGATCCAAACCGGTCCAATTACACCCCTATACATGGGTTTGCCTTTTATTTTTAAGACAAAATTGACTACTATAAAATCCTAAAACAATGTATGTACTTCGTAAGGTTAGGAGGAAAAAATAAAAATAAAAATGATGTGTTTACTTTTACCAATAATGAAGCATATTAGCAACGAGTCTTAGCTTAATTGAAAATGATATCAAAATTGTTGGAATGTGCATTATGATTGGAGTTCAATTTTTTTTTTGTGAAGTAGTCTAACAATAAAAAATTACACCTTTAAAGTGAATAAATGAATAAGTGAGAGTTCACATTTTAGTTTTTCCACCATGAGTTTATAATGACATTAATATTTCATCCATGGCTTAATTAGTCTATTAGTCCTTTAAAGATATTTTTGGTTTCACATTGGTCCCATAAAGAAAAAAAGTTTCGGTTTGATCCTTTAAAGATATCACGTTTGTCAGATTGGTCCCTTCCGTTAATTTATCAACCTCAAATGTATTAGGTGGACCAACATTATAAGGTGTCCACCATATACCTCAGTACCATTTTAAATCTTAACCATTAGATCTTTTTAAAGAAAAATGAACCATTAGATGTTGAATGTTCACCGAATCTAACAATGCACCATGATGTTCATCATCCTTCATCATTTCTTCATCTTCTTCCCTCTTATCCTTCTTCATCTTTATCACCATTTTCATAAGATTCATAAAAAACTCAGATTTTCCTTCAAAACTCAAAAAAAATTCCTTTCATGAATCCCATGAACTCAGATCCAAAAAATCAAACTTTGATTTTTAAACTACCTCATTTAATTCCATGAACCCAACTTTGATTTTAAACAACCCCATGAATCCAAAACTTCTGGATTTTTTTGTTTCTGTGTTTTTGAATCTGCAAAATTTATTAAGTAACTCCATAACTACAAGAGATTCAACAACGAAGAAAAGAAAACACAAAGACCAGCCTAGGGGATACAAGCGCCGTTTTTTTACAACCGAGCCAAACAACTCTCACCCCTAAAATACAGCACCCCTGCCAAACAACACATCACCAGAAAGGCCGCCCCACCTAAATAACAAGCAGCCTACAAGTACTGCCTCTAGAACGCAAAACACAACCTCTCCCCCTACCAAAACTTCTGGATCTAAGTATGTTAGATTTTAATGTGGGTTTAACAGAGATTTGTGGAAGTTTCAATGTTAAAGTGTCTCAATTTCTAAAAAAAATTAGATTTTAATTTTTTGGGGTGAGGTGATTTATCCATATTTGTTTGTTAAGTCTATGAAGATGGTGTTGGAGATGAAGAATGAGGGGAGGTAGAAGATGAAGATCTGTGTTTTTGTGTGGTGGTTCACACTAATAGATACAATAGGCTTGAGAGATCTAACGGTGTCTTTTATGACAAAAAGATCAAACGGTTAAAATTTAAAATATTAATGAGGTCTACGGTGAATCACTACATACATTGGCTCACCATATATAATCACAGTGCCATCTGTCAATAGTTAACTTTTTCTGAAAAAATTGGACGGAAAGGACCTAAATAACTAACGGTCGTATAAATAAGGGACCAAAGCGAAACTTTTTTTCTTTAAGGGACTATTGTGAAACCAAAAGTATCTTTAAGGGACCAATAAACTAATTAAACCTTCATCCATTTATAAAAATAATAATGAAGCAGATTAGATGTGTTAAATCCGTGAATTAAGGTGTTATTATGACACTATAACAATGACAGCGTGAGCTGGAAAAAATCTTACCATTAATTAAAAAGTTTCGTTTACTTATTAGGAGGAAAAATAAAATAAAAAATGTTGCGTTTACTTTTTTGCAAACAAAGAAGCAGATTAGATGTACTAATTCCGTTATTTAAGATGCCATGACACTATAACAATGACAGTGTGAGATGGAAAAAATTGGCCTTTGTGGCAACTTACAATTAATTAAAAAGTTGCGTTTACTTGTTAGGAGGAAAAATAAAAAAATTGCATTTACTTTTTTGCAAATAAAGAAGCAGATTATATGTACTAATTCCGTTATTTAAGGTGCCATGACACTATAACAATGACATCAGTGTGACCGGAAACATCGGCCTTTCGGGCAACTTACAACTAATAAAAAAGAAATGCTAATATGTGTCCTTACGTCATATTTCAAATATTAGTAATTATTCTTACTACTTTATTTATAAAAATAAAACTTAGCAAAAAAAAATTGGCCTTATATATAAGCTAAAATAATCAAAATTAATTATGTTTTAGGTTGTGTTTGACTCTACTTATTTTCTATTTCTCTATTTCTTTTAACGAGAAGTGGGGCCAAACACAATTTTGATCAAAATTTTAAAATAAGATTTTTTTTTTGTAAAGGAGAAAACACATTATAAGTGAATTTTTTAAAAAATTATGATAATTATCTTTTTTAAGTTGTTATTATTACTAGTTGGTATTATATTTTTTTAAGTTTGTTATTATATGGATAATTATCTTTCAAAATTAGATGATAGTGAAATTATAATAAGTTAGTTATTAACATTTAACTTTTAAATTTGGATGATAGTGAATTTATCTTTTTCTTAAGATCGTTATTATTAGGATAATTATCTTTTAAATTTAGATGATAGTGAATTTATGATAAGTTTGTTATAAAAATATTTTTTCTTCAAAAAAAGTTATAAAAATGTTTTACCAAACTGATTTTAACATAAAATTGATAATTAAATTAAAAAAAATTACCAAACAACTTAAACTTTAAATTTAAATTTTTTATTTTCAACTTTATTTTTAAAGTAACTTTTAAGTTTTAAAAAAGTAGGGTCAAACGCAACCTTAATGTTACTCATTTTTTTTTGGGGTCAGTAATACGACTTATTTATATATATATAGAAATAATTACACATGAACCAAATGTAGATGGGCAACAAGCTCCGCCGCTAAACCTTTCTGTATAGCAAAACCTAATATTTGGAAAACTACATTCATAGACCTAGGAGACACAACATTACTATGCATGACCTTTTGAACGCTTTTCAAAAGGTTTACCGCCTCTGGTGCGAGAAAGCCAAAAGTGTCAAATGCAAACAGTATTAAAATGTGTTGATTATCAGAGCACGTTTTCTCATGTTTGACCATTTTGCTTAAAGCAGCTCTAAGGGCTGCCCGTCCCACAGTAAAATCTCCGACCCCCAGCCCCACGAGTGGGGAAACTCTAGTGAAAAACATGTTTCCCACCTACCCATCCATACACTAGAACATCCGTCGGGCGAAGTGTTGATCTCCCTTCTTGTTGGTCAGTAAAAAATTCACAGGTGCCACTTTCTTCACAAAAATTCCCGCACGCCTAAAAATATCAAAAAACACATATCTTTGACCAAGTCATGCATGTATTTGAAGCTTGGAAGCTCCTAACAATGAACTTCATGCTCCCCAAAAGTGTCGAGACACGTTTTACGACAAACAGGGCAAACTACATCCTTAGGGAATAACAGAATCATGAGGTGGTACCTAAAGATGGTGCGATACTCAATCGGAGACATGTGTTGGCCCAACGCATCAATGGGGATAGCAAAGAGAAAATCTTGAGCATGTGCCGGTTTCAAACACCCAAAGACCACTTTTTGTCTTCTGGTCATGACAAAATCAACTTCCATGTCCTGAACAATTTTACTAAAAAGAACACTCGCCAAAATATGTTGGGCTTTAGGGGGACGATGTCTTTGCTAGCAAAATTGCTAAAGTCAAAAGTTGAAATTGCATCCCGAAGACCGTCCAAAGCATTATCAAAGTCAAAGTCCATATCACATATTTCAATGTCTCTCAAAACATGATTTTGCAAAACTCAAGATTGAGCCCTGGAAGCCACAAACACATATGAGCTGACCTCTATAGCTGAATACAATCATTAATTGCTACTCTTTGACATGCCTGTATAATTTTAATGTTATTGTAAGGGGTAATTTGGTAAAAAAACAAATTTCTTAATAAGTGTGAAATAAAAGAATTTTGTTTATAAATAAGGCCGAAGAAAATACTTCTTAAATAAAATAATTTTTTACTTTTAAAAAGATAAAGACCTCGTTTGTTTTGAATTTTTTTTAAAATCGATTTTCACTACTAGAAATCTCGCGTTTAGAGACCGATTTAGCGACCGAAAATCGCAAAAATCGGTCTCTAAATGCCTTAGCGACGGGCATTTTGGTGGTGGCAAAACCCTTGGCCGCTGATGCGTAGCGACCAACTTAGCGACCGTTTGATCAGCGATCAATGTAGCGACCGTTTGCAGCGACTGATGTAGCGACCGAAGTTAGGGATCGGATCAACGACTGATGTTTGCGACACATTATTCGATGCTATAGCGACTGATTTAGAGACCTCGCGTAGAGACCGATTTGTGACCGATCTGGAATTAATTTTCTAGTGCGTTTCGGCCAAGTTTGCGATCGCTTTTCCGACGCTACGTATTGAATTCGGTCTCCATTTCAGTCTCTAAGGAGGTTTTTTTTTTTAAAAAAAAAATTATTAAATTTACAACCCCTAAAAACAATTTTTTAGGTCTACTAAAACATTATACATACCAAAGAATTAAACATGCACACAACAATATTAACCAAGAGATAGAGATCATAAGCATATCCCATCTAAATCACATGTAAGTTTTACTTTTTTTATTTTTTTAAGATCTTACGTAAAAGAATAATCTATACATTATATTTTATACCAAATACTATACAATGATGAAACAAATTATTGTCAGCAAAGTTATTTTCTTTCTTCAAATCCAAAGAATTTTGATTAATTTATAAGTAGGTTGGTGCGTGCTCTCCTTCGGGCTGTTCCAATACAGAACAAAATATATTGTTATTTGTAATCAATCAAGTATTTTAGAAAACTTTTGTATCAAATAAAAACAATTGAATAAGAAAGATAATGTGAAATAAGCATGTTAGCCTTGCAAATTTGCAGGAGCTGGTGACAATTCAGCATAGGTAAAAATTACTTGTTGCAGATACTGTCACAGCATCAGATACTATCACAGCATCAGAGTCACCTTGTACAGTTCAATCATGGATACATTGTACAGTTTGCGGTGACGACAATATATAGCAGGCCCCATTTTGTGTGAGAGAATGACCTAAAGATGCACATGAAGCACTTGTCATGGTTCAGTTTAACAAGAAAATAATAAGAAATAAAATAGCTGGTCCAATACCCTGTTTCCAGCACTAAAAATACAATTGAGTTGATATATAACTCTAAAAATCAATTGAAAAGTGAAAGAACCATATCATAAAAATATATATGCATATAACATTCATCAAATTATAGGAATCTTATTGTGACTCTAAATACACAAAATAGTGGTAGACTAACAAGCACCTTTTTATGCAGCAACAAGAATCCAAAGGTAAACAAAACATAATTGCAAACAAAATAAAAATCATTCCAAAACAATAATTCTAAAATAATTCTAAATCACATCAACTTGACGATTCATTAAATTCAAATTCTCAAAGAAATCAGTATCAACAAAACACGATAACAAATAGTGAAATCACAAATTAAAAGATAAAATAATGTTTGTGCATTGTTTCTTTATGTAAATGATTCTATGAACACTAGTGAAATAAAAAAATTGTGCTGCATTTGATCTACCTTAGGAGTTATCAAGGCAACATTAGGAGGCTTGCTGTAATTTAGATCCATGATAGTTCCAATCAAATATCTCATAAGATGCAATATTTAATCAAGGCTGCATAAAAATGTAAACTAGTTTATGACATTGTCATACTGTTAGTTCTTCACATGTACTATTATTATTCTCTATTATGCAAACTTCTTCATCAAGTGGTTCCTCAACTCCTCTACCAGCATCTGAGAGAATGCGCCTTGAGTAGTAAACATTGAGTGTCATATAGTTTGTATACTATAGTAATATTGAAATAGATAATGAAAAATTTGTTAGATATTAACCTATCAAGCATCAATTCCACCTCGTGTGAAGGTGGGAAAAACACAAGAAGAGGGGGTTGAATTGTGTTTTGATCAATTAAAAATTCTTCTAGATATGATAATCTATCAGAGTCTATTTTGCAGCGGAAAGATCAAAACAACAATCAGTAAGAGGAGAGAGTTAGGAAGAGATGAACACACAGAATTTATACTGGTTCCCCTCACAAAACGAGAGTACTTCAGTCCCCTTGTACTTACAAGAGAGTTTACTATAATCACTAAAGATTACACAATTTGCTCAAACACACAAGCATGAGACTTCACAATGCTCAAGCACACAACAAGAGACTTCCAAATGCTCAAGCACACAAGCAAGATGTTGGTGTAAGCCCTAGAGGCCAATTAATGTATTGAATAATTTACTTATCAAATAAAAGGATTTTTCTTTATTATGTTTATATGTTAAAATAATAAAGTCCCTAGAATAGTTAATTCGTTAATGGAACGTTAAGTATGACTTAAACGTGAGAATCCATTAAATATAAGAACACTATTCTTAAACGTATCTGTAGTCAAGCTTTATTGTGAAATGAGATAACATTAAAGCATATAGACTATTATGTTGGTAGACTGATGGTCACGTCTCACTGATCATAGATAATGAGTTATCAAGTCTTCACATAGATATAAATGTTAAGGGTAACTTTATATCGGATTGACCCACCATGAGAATACTACGTAGAATGTTATGAAATGTCATAAGTTATTCTCATAGTGATAAAAGGTGTATTCCACCCTTCGACCTGAAACCACTGTGTACCCTAGATGTAGGAGTGTAATACCTTGTTGCCATTCAAACGTTATCTGTAACTGGATAACTATAGAGTTGGTTGATGGGTATCCCACGAATCATGCCGAGGGACATGAGTGACCTAGATGGAATTTTTCCATCCTACATAACGGGAGATATGTCTATGGGCCCAATATTGAACTAGACAAGGATGACATACTATACCTTGTGTTCAATATAGACATGAGGACAAAAGGGTAATTATGCACAAGATATTTATCACAGAAAGGTTAGTCAGATCACATGACATTCTTGTGACTTGGGTAACAGTGATGTGTTGCTAGATACCGCTCACTGTTTATAATATTAAGATTAATATTATTACCAACGTCATAAGAACATACAGGGTCACACACATAAGTGAAGGAAAACGTAACTGTTTATCAAAGATAAAACGCAGCGGATTTTAAAATTTTATTTTCCTTCAATGGATCCATGTGAAAGATCATGATAGTGTCATCAACATCATCCCTTTCCTCCATGGATTCAAAAGAAGTATTATTAGCAGATGAAGTCCTCCCATAATGAGGGGGAAATCCATGTTTCCTATAACAATTTTCAACAATGTGGTTCGTCTTTCCACAATAAGAACACTCCTTATTTTTTGCACTGTAACTGTTTGATCTATGCCTTAATTGGACGAATAACCACGACCTCTTCCTTGAGAGCGTCGAGCATCATTTGCATTTACAAACACCTTAGAATCATCAACGTGAGTAGAATTATACTGCCTCTCGTGTTGTAGAACCATGGAAAAAAATCTGATTTAACGCAGGTAAGGGATTCATGAGAAGAATCTGAGCACGCACAGGATTGAAATGGTCGTTTAATCCAGTCAAAAAACGAATAGAGCGAGTAACTTCATGCTGATGCTTAGCATTGGCGACACCAGTTTGACAAATACACCGCATAGGACGAGCAAATCGGTGTAGGAAAGTATGATTCAAGTTCCTTCCAAAGAATCTTAAGAGAGGTGAAGAATTCAGAAACGGTTTTGGATTCTTGCTTCAGACCGAAAATTTCACATTGTAATTCAGAAATGCGAATATAATCTCCTTGTGAAAACCTTTCCTTAAGTTCATTCCACACATCAATGGTGTTATCAAGAAAAACGATACTTTGTGCAATAGGCTCATCAACAGAATTCATAATCCAACAATGTACTAACATATTACAACGATTCCATGCTTTGAAATTAGGATCAAATTCAGAAAGAACAGGAATTGTACCATCAACAAAATCAAGCTTGTTCTTACCTCCAAGTGCACGCTTCATAGATCGCGCCCAGGCTTGGTAATTGGAGGAGTAAGAACCGGTTTGATGGCGATTGAAGAAGGAATATCGGATGCATGAACGTAATAAACGTCGTCGGGATTCTGCGAAGGATCCACAAAAACAGTGGTACTTCCACCAGCGCAATTGGTGCCACCGGTATTGGCGTTTCCACGAGCCATAACAGGGAAGAAAGATAACAGCGATGCGCAGCAGAGCTCAGAAGAGCTCTGATACCATCATGAACTTCTGCAACATGATGGAAATGAATGTACAAAACTCCATTGGAGAAGGAGAAAAGGAAGAATCTAGAAGAAGATCAGAGCTTTGTTATTACAATTATGATCAAGAGTTACAAGAGCTATATATATATATATATATAGTGATGAAGCTCTAACAAACTAACTAATTTGTAACAAACTAATTGTAAGCTATGCTAGAGTGTGAGAAACACACCGTAACTATCATGCAGCTGCACTAATGAGGAATAGCTAATAATTTGTTCAACAAGTTATTAGAAGAGCTTGCCATATGTTCAACACTCTGTAAAATAAAATCATTTGTTTTCACTTCTAAAAAAAATTATTTTGTTTTTAATTTCTAATGGACAAAATTTTGATATTTTCTTGAACAACGAAGCTCTGTACCATATATTTTGATCATTTGTAGAATAACAACGAAGCTCTTGAATTTTCTTGACTTGAGCATGGTTTTCAACAAGAGTAGCGTTGGTCAAGTGCTTGATCAATGTTTCCATTTGAGAGCTCATGAACTTTGTATGAGCCAATAAAGCAGTTTAGTGTCCAACTCTAACATCCCACATTTCTTCATGGCTCCTCTATCATCGAGAATTGGATACTCATTTTGAGCCACCATTTCTAAAAGCTCTTTAGCCTTTATTTCATCTTTGTTTCTCATAGACCAACCCGCAGTAGCAAGTTGCATGCGAGTTTTGTTGTGGCATATGTGAGTGGGTTAAATCTCACATTACTTAGAAAAGTGGAGGTTGAACACTTTATAAGTTAGAGGACCCATAAACCTAACGCATTAAGGTTTTGGGTTAAAGTGTGGCGTCCAACTCACTTGTAGAGTTATTTTTGAACCCAATGTGGATCGAGGATCCCTCGGCTGCTCCCTCGTGACCCAATAGTGGTATCAGAGCCGATGGTTAGATGAAGGGTTCGACCGGTTCCTTCTACCGAAAGTCTTACTGACAAAGGTGGTCAAGCCGCGGGTTCCGTTGAGCACCGCAACGGCAGTACAAGTACAAGTGTATGGATGAAGAAAGTTTCCCCTTTAGGGGGAGCATATTCTAGTATGGATGGGCCCACACTTGAGGTGAAGATTGAACACTTTATATGTTAGAAGACCCATAAACCTAACGCCTTAAGGTTTTGGGTTAAAGTGTGGCGTCCAACTCACTTGTAGAGTTGTTCTTGAACCGAATGTGAATGATCCCCCGGCTGCCCCCTCGTGACCCAACAAGTTTGCGGTCTTAGGCCCTGAGTAAACATTTGCATCTAGGCCAAATCATCAATATTGTGGTTGGGATACTTCTTCAAAAGTAACTTGAACCTCTCTCATACATCATAAAGAGATTCGTAATCTTCTTGCTCAAAATGCAAGTTTGGGCATTGAGTCTCGGTTCCGGAATATTTACTTATTCAAATCCCATATTTGCTAACCCTCTATAATTAGCTCTTCTTCCATAATCACCCAAAATTCTCCTTGGTACAACGGGAGGTGGTCCAGTTGGTGGTGGTTGGTCCACGATCACAACAATTTCGGATCAAATTGTAGTGCTTCTGATCCTTGACCTCACGTACACAAACAGAAAATTACCTTAGTAGCACTTGCACAATATAAAGAAAAATAAATGCTAATTTTTTTTTCTTTTCAAACTAAAATAAAATCATAAGTAACGAAAATTGCCTTGTCGAAATTAATCAAACAATTTTTGGCAACAACGCCAAAAACTTGATATATATTTGGCAAGTATACCATAGTTTGTCAGGTAATACAAAAGATCGAATCCATAGGGATTGAAGTTAATTTAGGACAAAACAATTAAACATTTACTTAGAAGAAAATATAAAACTTTGGGAATTTGCATTGCAATTGGTTTGAAATCGGAAAGTTAATAAGAATAAAAAGCGATTAGGCCACGTCGAATACTTTAATTCTAGTTACTTGGTAGTAGTGTCTATTTCCTACAATTACTCCCTTAGTGTCATGATGTATTAACAAAATAGTTATGACCAATATATTGGCTCATAACCCCCTCCTTTAATTAACTCCCTAAACTCTTAGGTGAATTCATAATTCAAAAAGATTTGAAACGTTAATTCCCAAAATCACAATTAACAATTCGATATCTCTAAAACAATTGCTAATTGAACAATCATGCTAGATCTGGTACGTACTAAAGCCTAGTGCTAATAGTGAATTACTTGAAATCATTTCACAAATGGCCAAAATATGAAAATTATTAAGAAAAGGCATGATTGAATAACACTAACTTTGTAATTGCATAAAATAATACTCAACATGGTTGAAGTAACATCAAATAAAATTCATCTAAAGACCTAATCTAGAAAAATCTAACTACTCATAGTTTTTATTAGAGAAGAGATATGAGAGGAGGAGGAATGGATAAAAAATTAACAGCTCTAGAAATTGACGTCATTTGCGCCCTGGGCTGCGCCCCACGCATGGCCTTCTTATTGGCTGAGGTTGGCTTCTGCGCCCCAGGCGCCAACTGTTGTGTCGCAAGCACAAAAGGCAGCAACATGAGAAATTTTCAAGACATTTATGTGCCTGCTGTTGCGCCTTGGGCGCACAAGGCGGTGCTGCAACCAAAACTCAGCAGTTTTCTTCCATTACAAGCAATCTCTAATTCTATGCAACTTCCAACTAAACTATGATAAGAAAAAAACATAAAAAGTTCTATACCTAAACTAACTTGAAATGATCTAGAGATGAATGTAACGATCAATGTTCTTGGATATTTGTATCGATGCAATTCTGTATGTGCAGTTTGAATTACTAGTACTCCCTCTGACCTAAAATAAGTGTCACTTTAACAAAAGAAATTTGTTCCAAAATTAGTGTCGCTTTACTTTTTAAATACAACATTAATTATTTTCTTTCGATTTTATCCCTAATTAATATCGCATATGATGCACCTAAAAATGTGCTATTTATTTAGTTAATTTACTATTATATTTCAATTATTTTTATTTTGATTTCAAAGTTTTATATTATGAATCGTTACTAAATGCTCTTATTTTATAAACACAGATAAAAATTAATAGAATTGAAGAAAGGAGCGAAAACGGACCAAAAAGACACAAAAAGGGGTTGCAAATAGCAACCCCACTACAAGACAAGCAAGCCTAGCACGCCAGCACTAGCCTGGCGCCTGCCAACTCTCAAAGGAACAAGCTTGTGGCGCACGCCACAAGCCTTGGAAGGCAAGGAATGATCCTGGCGCCCTTCAGGAGATCAACGGTGGAAAATCCACCCGCTAAAAGTCCCACATCGCTAGAAAACAAAACAGTAGCACTTGTATTTTAGTATAAATAGGTCCATTTTCTCCACATTCTAAACACACAACTTTGAACAATTGACTTGTAAAACGAGCACACCACTCATATAGTCGGTTGGAGAAAGAGTACTCAGGCCTTAGTGCGGGAACTCTTTCTCTTAAGTTGAATTTTATTTTCTTTTGTACCAGCATTATACTTGGAGTTTATTCAGGTTCTTATTTTATTATTTTCTTGTTTTATTTTCTTTATTGTTTTTATTTATTTATGCTTTATTTATTTATTTGCTTTATGTTTTTATTTCCTGTTTATTTATTTATTTCGTCTTTAGTTTTAGTTTTAGTTATGTCTAACTAATTTAATATTGCTAGGATGACTAATTAGGAGCTAGTAGGAGTTCGATAGTTAGTTCGCGCGCCCGCTTTTTAACGAGTTTTCCAAAAGAAGTTTTTATTGTAACGACTATAATTTGTCACGAGAGTGAGAATTAATTAAAGTAAAATCAATACGGCGAGAGCATGAGATTTCTACTAGATAGTAAAAACTGAACATTGATTCTGATTCGGAAGAACACCACTTAGGATTAGAGTTAATTAAATTATATTTGGTTTTCAAAAAGTACTTTATTAGCGGATGTGAGGACGAGAGTTAAGCATCACCTTTATAATCTACAACACTAGTCAAGATTTGCGAGAGCTGAGATTGGTGTTTTTAAATCAATATAGTTTCGAAAACTATTCTTTTTATAAAAGCGCGAATTAAGTATTGAACCCTACGAAGCAACTAAGAGCTCATCCTAGTAACGCTTTATTAATCTAAAAACCCAAAAATACTTTCTTCTATTTTATTTAAAAATCCAAAAAATATTTTATAATTTCCAAAACTCTCTATTTTACTATTTAGCCTTAGATTTACAACGTAACATTAGATAACGGTAGGTCGACTATTGGTCTCTGTGGGATCGATAATCTTTTATAACTACACGCGACAAGGCTGTATACTTGCAGTCACGTTCCGGTCGCATCAAGTTTTTGGCGCTGTTGCCGGGGACCAATTTAGTCGATATCGTAACTCCAATGTTACACCGTAGAGACTAAGGCAATTTTATTTTTCTTTTTTATTTTTTTTATTTACCCCTTTAAATAGTTAGTTTGTTGCATGCCAAGCACTCGCTCTAAAGGCGAAAGATTGGAGCAACGAGTTAACGAGCCCGAACGTCTTATTAGCATAAGACGTAGAACACAAGAACATCGTACTAGATACGAACTTTCCGATCCTAATAATCATATTCCCGAACCAGTAGTTGAACCAGAAATGGATGAACTACCTCTAAATCGACCATTACGGTCTTACGCTATTCCTTCGCAAGAAGAACCGCATAATAGCATCGTTGTCCCCGCTATTGAAGCAAATAATTTCGAGCTTAAACCTTCATTGTTGTCAGCAGTACAACAAAATCAATTCTCTGGAAATCCCACGGACGAACCTAATCTACATTTGTCCATATTCTTGCAATATGCCGTTACTGTCAAAGCCAATGGTGTCAGTCCCGAAGCTATTAGACTTCGTTTATTCCCATTCTCATTACGAGATAGAGCTAGAGCTTGGCTCCAGTCTCTACCATCTAACTCAGTTACCACGTGGAATAAGTTGAAGAAAGTGTTCTTAGCTAGATATTTCCCACCTAGCAAAACTGTTATGCTTAGAGCCCAAATTAATGGATTCAAACAAAAGGACAACGAGTCTCTTTTCGAAACATGGGAAAGATATAAAGACATGATTAGGCTATGCCTACATCATGGACTCGAAGAATGGTTAATTATCCACACCTTTTATAATGGTCTCTTGTATAACACGAGATTGACCATAGACGCCGCAGCTGGTGGTGCACTTATGGATAAAGCCTTCAATGAAGCCTATCAGCTTATCGAAAGCATGGCTCTAAACCACTACCAATGGGGAAGCGAAAGAACACCCGTAGAGAAATCTCAAACGAAAGGTGGAATGTACGAAATCAGCAACATAGACCACGTCTATGCCCGATTAGAAGCCCTAACGCAAAAGGTTGAAAACCTAAGCACCACACCCACAACTACCGTAGCCGCTACAAACCAAGATTTTGAATTGTGTGGAGCTCAAGGACATATTGTTGCTGAATGTCAAGTTCTGACCGGAGTTTCCCAAGACCAAGTGAATTACACTCAAGGGAACCCTTACTCAAACAATTTCAACCCAGGCTTTAAGAACCACCCGTACCTTTCGTACAAAAGTAACAACGCTTTATATGCACCTTCTTCTGCACCACCGGGATATCACAAACCTGCCTACCCTACTCAAAAGGCTCCTAGGAAATCTAACCTAGAATTAATGATGGAAAACTTCATAGCTTCTCAAACTCAAATCAATAAGGAAGTTAAAAATCAACACATTCAAACTAGCGAGCAAATTAGGCAATTAACAAGCAAAGTAGACGTCATAGCCACACAATAAATTGCTAGAAACCCAAATCGCGCAAGTGGCGCAACAACAAGCATCTACTTCTACTCCCACATGCACATTTCCTAGCCAACCTCAACCAAACCCTAAAGGACATGTGAATGCTATCATATTACGAAGTGGTACTCAATACAATGGACCAGTTGATCCTAGAACCGAGAAACCAGTCATAGTATCCAACTCTGATGAACCAACCGAAAGGGAAGATGATCAAAGTAAGAAGGAGAAGGAAGATAGTGGCGAGGAAACCATAGAAACGAAGAAACCTTATGTACCTCCGCCACCTTATAAACCACTAATAGCTTATCCTCAAAGATTCGAAAAATATAAAAGGGTAGGGAAATTCAAGAAATTCGTTGAGCTTCTAAAACGATTAAATATCACAATACCTTTCACCGAAGCCATTACCCAAATGCCCTCATACGCTAAATTTCTTAAAGACTTCCTAACCAATAAGAAAAGAATTGAGGATGATGAAACCGTTATGCTTACTGCCGAGTGTAGCGCCATACTTCAAAACGAAATGCCTCCCAAGTTAAAAGACCCGGGAAGTTTCTCTATACCTTGTGTCATTGGAAAATTCGTTATAGATAGAGCCTTATGTGATTTAGGAGCAAGTATAAGTTTAATGCCCATAGCTATATGTGAAAAACTCAATATGGGAGACCTAATACCTACTAGAATGTCCATACAATTCGCAGACCGTTCGTTCAAATACCCCTTAGGCATTCTAGAAAACGTGCCAGTACGCGTAGGTCAATTCTATATCTCTACTGATTTTATAGTTATGGACATAAGAGAAGATTCCAACACTCCTATCATTTTAGGAAGGCCATTCTTAGCAACCGCAGGTGCCATAATAGACGTAAAGAAAGGAAAGCTCACTTTTGAAGTGGGTAAAAAAAAAGTAGAATTTATTCTAACACAATTCATGAAAGCACCAGCTATAGATATTCTGAAATTTTAAAGCCCAACCCTCCCACCCTTAAAGTAAATGATGACGATCTCTCCGAATGCTTAGAAATTACACCAAACCCTACGCCTATCCCTATCAAATCAACAATAGAACTCAAAACCCTACCCGAAAATTTAAGGTATGAATTCCTAGATAAAGAACGTGCAAAACCCGTAATAGTTAGCGCAGACTTAGGAGAATTAGAAACCGAAAAATTATTAAAAATCCTAAGAAAATACCCCACCGCTTTAGGGTATAGCATCGCTGATCTAAAAGGAATTAGCCCTTCTATTTGTATGCATCGCATTATGCTAGAGGAAGATTGTAAAACTTCTAGAGAACCCCAACGAAGGATTAATCCTATTCTAAGCGAAGTAGTCAAACAAGAAGTCCAAAAACTTCTCGACGCAGGAATTATATACCCAATATCCGATAGTAAATGGGTTAGCCCAGTACATATCGTACCAAAGAAGGGAGGAGTTACAGTTGTCACTAATGAAAAAGGTAAATCTATTGCACAAAGAGTTCAAACCGGTCATAGAATGTGCATAGATTATAGGAAACTAAACAAAGCCACTCGTAAAGACCATTTCCCTTTACCCTTTATTGATCAAATGCTTGAACGATTGGCTAAACATTCTTATTTCTGCTATTTAGATGGTTACGCAGGATTTTTCCAAATCCCTATTCATCCTGATGACCAAGAAAAAACAACCTTCACCTGTCCCTATGGAACTTTTGCTTATAGACGTATGCCATTTGGACTATGTAATGCTCCCGCAACCTTCCAAAGATGCATGATGGAAATCTTCGCAGAATTTATAAACGACATCATGGAAGTATTCATGGACGATTTCTCCGTTTGTGGGCAAAGATTTGAAGGATGTTTGTCGAACCTAGAAAAAGTACTCGCAAGATGCGAAAAAGTAAACCCTGTCCTTAATTGGGAAAAATGCCATTTCATGGTCCGACAAGGAATAGTTCTTGGACACGTAGTGTCCAACAAGGGGATTGAAGTAGACAAAGCTAAAATTCAAGTCATAGAAAACCTTTGACCCCCAAAAACTGTAAGAGAAGTACGTAGTTTTTTAGGACACGCCGGTTTCTACCGACGATTTATTAAAGACTTCTCTAAAATCACCAAGCCTCTAACCGGCTTATTACTAGAAGATGCTGAATTTATCTTTAACGATGAATGCTTAAAAGCGTTCCAACAATTAAAAACAGCTCTTATATCCGCACCAATTATCAAGCCACCCGATTGGAGCTTACCCTTTGAAATCATGTGTGACGCTAGTGATTATGCAATAGGTACAGTTCTAGGACAAAGAAAAGATAAGAAACTTCATGCAATCTATTACGCTAGTAGAACCCTAGATGCTGCGCATATGAACTACGCCACCAGTGAAAAAGAGCTCCTCGATGTCGTATTCGCGGTCGATAAATTTCGACATTACCTAATAGGATCCAAAATAATCATCTATACTGATCATTCCGCTATTAAGTACCTATTAAGTAAGAAAGACGCTAAACCTAGGCTATTAAGATGGATTTTACTTTTACAAGAATTTGACCTACAAATCCTAGACAAGAAAGGAACCGACAATGTGGTAGCCGACCACTTGTCAAGAATAGAAAACATAGAGCATGATTTAGTACTAATCAATGATGATTTCCCTTATGAACAACTCATCGCTCAGTTAGAGAGTATCTCCGCCGAATTATCTCTTCACGAATCCAACACCATGCAACAAATAGGAGAAGTTCGCTCCAGCAAAAACACTCTACCTTGGTATGTTGACTTCGTTAACTATTTAGCAGCCGGAGTACTCCCACCAAATTTATCTTATTAGCAAAAGAAGAAATTCTTCCATGACCTTAAATACTACTATTGGGATGAACCTCTGCTCTTTAAACGAGGTCCCGAAGGTATCTTCTGCCGTTGTGTCCCCGAGGAAGAAATTCAAGAAATAATTTCCCATTGCCATTTTGCCCCTTATAGAGGGCATGCTAGCACCTCAAAGACATGTGCCAAGATCTTACAAGCAGGATTCTTTTGGCCTACCCTATGGAAAGACGTCCGAATCGCTATTAAAAATTGTGACCGATGTCAACGCACCGGCAACATCTCTAGACGCGAGGAAATGCCACAAAAAGGCATTTTAGAGGTAGAAATCTTTGATGTGTGGGGAATAGATTTTATGGGACCTTTCCCATCTTCTGGTGGAAATAAATATATACTTGTTGCTGTCGACTACGTTTCTAAATGGATTGAGGCCATAGCCTCGCCAACTAATGACACACAAGTAATGGTCAAAATGTTTAAAAATATAATCTTCCATGATTCGGTACACCCCGTCTAGTCATTAGCGACGGTGGTTCCCATTTCATATCTAAAATCTTTGAAAAGTTATTAATCAAATATGGAATCAAACACCGAATAGCAACCCCGTATCACCCACAAACTAGTGGGCAAGTAGAAGTTTCGAATAGAGAAATTAAAAGAATTTTAGAAAAAACAGTTGCTACTAGGAAAGATTGGTCACATAAGCTTCCCGAAGCTTTGTGGGCCTATAGGACAACCTTTAAAACCCCTATAGGAACTACACCGTATAATCTAGTTTATGGAAAATCGTGCCATCTACCAATAGAACTCGAACATAAAGCTTTTTGGGCTATCAAGGCACTAAACATGGATTATCAAGCCGCGGGAGAGAAAATAATTCTCGATCTTCACGAACTCGAAGAACTACGATGAGCGCTTACGAAAATGCTAAAATCTATAAAGAGAGAACTAAAACATGGCATAACAAGCGCATACTTAAAGAGAATTCAAAATAGGAGAATTAGTGCTTCTTTTTAATTCTAGACTAAAACTTTTCCCAGGAAAACTCCGTTCCCGTTGGTCCGGACCTTTTGAAATAACAAAAGTTTTCCACAATGGCGCTTTTGAAATAAAGAACAAATTAAATGAAATTTTTACCGTTAATGGACAGCGTCTAAAGCACTATTTTTGTCCTGATGACTCATATTATTATTCTAAGATAAAATTACATGAAACAAACCCTATTACTTAGAATTTTTAATCTCGAATAGTCGAGCTACCGACGTTAAACAAAGCACTGCATGGGAGGCAATCCATGACTTCTTTTTACTTTTTACTTTTTGCTATTTATTATTTACTTTTTACGTTACTTTATTTACATTTCATGATTTTGACTAACCCGTTTGGCCATTTATCTTTGAACTAATTAATGTTAAATATTTTTCCTAAAAATAAATGGCCTATCGTGATAATTACTTCGTTAAATTTGGGAGTGAGAGTCAGATATTCCGCTTCGAAAGACTGTTTGAGAAAGAAATGTCGTTCCAGATTTATCCTGAAAATCGCACAATAACGGCATTAGGAATCTCCGAAAGCGTGAACTACATGATTAACCAGTTGGGATGGAGCAATCTGAATCTGCACAGTCTCCCTTCCTATCATATGCTGACCCTTGAATTCTTGAGCTCTTTCAAATACAACCCTGACTATGGATATTCTATCCATAAGGGCCTTGCTCGTTTTAGGCTTTTTGGAGTTCCCTACCGCTATTGTCATAGAGAGATAGCCGAGCTTATGAATGTACCCAATGGTCATGACGCTGCAACTAAAATACAAGAAGATGAATTCATGGACTACGAGCTTCGCAACTTTTGGGGGAGCATCTCTGGAAATTCAAACGCTGAACCTGAAGACCGATCCAACACTCAGATCCATAACCCAGCTATCCGTTACTTTCACATGATCCTCTCGCACACTCTCTTCGGAAAACCAATAAATGACACTGCTGTTAGCAAAGAGGAACTATTCATCATGTTCTGCGCCTCTCAAGGACGTCTAGTTAACATCGCAACTTTCATTTTTGCAAATTTTAACAAGATAATTGAGAGCACGAACCGCCACATCTGCATCGGTGGTTTCGTTACCTTACTAGCTAGAGCCATAGGTCTCCACACCGATTTAAATCAACTTATAACTTTTGGAGCACCCTTATCCAGTGGTTTCCGATATTTGGACATTACTTTCTGCTTTAACCATAGCCTTATCGGTAACCTAGGACCATCCCCTTATAAGCTAGTTATAAATCACTCTCCAGTCTACCTTATTACCTTACCAAATCCTGAAAAGACAAGCATCCATGATAAGAACAATTGGCTTTATGATTTGGAGGGACAAGATGAAAGTGATCCTGAAACACCTTTGTTTTACTACGAACCTGGACCTTTATCACCTATTCAACCTGCTGAATCTTCAAACCAACTACCCCCTCAGGTTGATTATAATACTGCTATAGCCAATTTGGAGACAAAGATAGCAACGCTTCGCGAAGATTTTCAACGCTTTATGGATCTCGTCATCCAACAATTCGACAAATGCTCAGTGGAGTTTGCTAATCTTGGAAAGATTATCGCCGACAAACGTGGCTAGGAGTCATGATTATTTTACCGCGCATTTCTTCTTCTTTGCCCAAACATTGAGAACAATGCTTTAAATAAGTTTAGGGAAGAAGAAGATTATTTTTCTATTTTTTTTAAACATTATTATGATTTAAACTATTTCTATTTGCATTAGCAATATTCAAAAAATAAAAATAAAAATAATTATTATTATTAGTACCTTTATGTTTACTTCGTATTTTTATTTTTACGTTATTCTTACCCTTCCGTTATTTTTATGTTCACAATTTATTAGTCTATCAGTTTCACAAACATTCATTCACTGATATTAATTTTTATGATCAAAACGTATACAAATGTGCATCTAATCAATTGAAGTTAAGGAAATGTTTTATATGTATGCTGCCCTTAGACCAATTAGAATCAACACTGTCCCGTTCTTATTTTCTCATATGCATTCAATAGTTCATGCAAACCGCGGGGCAATAATTTTTGGTAGCTTAATTACAACCTTAGCCAAGGCCATGGGACTAGGATGACGTTTGATACATTTACCACATGTTCCACACGGCCTAATTAATAAACCAGTGGTTAGGACTATGAAATTAGTACGAAAACGAGACGACGGTAGATATGATTTAATGATTAGTAACCGCGTCTTTAATGGATTTATACTTCCTAACCCCAGCCGAACAGATGTGCGAAATCCTCATAATCTTTGTTACGTTCATGATCCTGTGACTAATAGAGCTCCCACGCACATTTCTCAAAATCTCGCTGCTGGTGGGGGCGCCACTAATTTTACACCTGCACACAATACACATTATTCTAACACTTTTGCAGGTAGTTCCTCCTCATCAAGACAGAGTACCATTGATGATATACTCTATGAAGTACGCGCTAGAAACGCTATAGACGAATAACGCGATGGACTCATTTACGCTATGCATCAGCAACAAGAGGAGATAATAAACGAAATACAGTTCGTCCGAGCCCAGCAAACATAAATTCTGCAGAACCAACATGAGATGCTGGGCTATTACAACCAATGGGAGAATTCAGAAGCAAACCGTCAGCAACAGCTAGACAATGTCATACAAGAACTCGGCGGTTTGAGGCTTCAGTTCAACAACTTTCAAAATCATCAACAGCCTCCACCATGATTCTCCTACACTTCAGTTTCAACTCTTAAGTCGCAACAGTGAGGACACTGTTGGATTTAAGTTTAGGGGAGTATTCTACTACTTTTACTTATTTTATTTTCTGCAATTTTAATTTTAATTAGTTTATTTTCCCTTTCGTATAATAAAATATAGCACTTTCTTGGTATTTTAAATTTTTCTTTTCTTGAGCCAAATTAAAATTTTTTCTAAAGATTTAGGATAATAGCTCACTTTGAAAGTATATAGGTTAAGGAGTGACGAGAGACTGAGTTAAGGACATTAGGGAATTTTTTTAAGCAAAATCGGTATTTTTCCAACACCTAGAAGTCTCCCTAGTATAGATATCAATTTGAATATCCATTGTGCCAAAATCTCTTGATTTAAATTTGAGGAATCCTTTAGTAGTTTATTTACCAGTCGGACACCATCTATATAAAGTCACACATTAAGTAGGCCAGTCGATGAATATAAGCGAAAAATTATCTAATGCTAGCAAATGAGGTCATACTGTGGTAATACGGTCAAACCTTGAAAAATAATGTGATAAATAGAAATAAAAATTCTATGAACAATGTTTGTCAAGTTAAATGCAAAAATTCGCATCATCAAGCTTAAGTTGCAAAGCAAAAAGTGAATATAGACACTAACCGGCTTTCTTACCATGTGTGTGACATAGATAAAGGGTCTTAATGTGACTGTCTAGAATGAAAAAGGATGAAACAAAGGAGAAGATTTAGATTTTACTACAAAGGCATGATCCAAATTCGGTATGTGTAAGATGGAGAACTTTGTGTGTCGTTATAATACCCTTCTTGAGTGGATTTGCACCTAGTTAATTAATCTCGGCCGATTTGAACTTCTGACCACGTATGAGTATCTGTGATGTTGTTTTTCTCTGAATCTGTGTGTGTGAGTTGCTTAGCATTTCAAATGTTTTCTACATGCAAGCTAACTTGCTTGAGGACAAGCAATGGTTAGAGTTTAGGGGAGTTTGATACACCTAAAAATGTGCTATTTATTTAGTTAATTTACTATTATATTTCAATTATTTTTATTTTTATTTCAAAGTTTTATATTATGAATCGGTACTAAATGCTCTTATTTTATAAACACAGATGAAAATTAATAGAATTGAAGAAATGAGCGAAAACGGACCAAAAAGGGGCTGCAAATAGCAACCCCACTACAAGACAAGCAAGCCCAGCACTAGCCTGGCGCCCGCCAGCTCTCAAAGGAACAAGTTGTTGGAACAAAATATGTGTTAGTACACACCCTTAAGTTTTGATGATAACAAAGTATTAAATGGACAATTGATGGTACTAATGTTTAAATTAAGAGTGCAGGAGAATCCAACGTTATATCGAGAGCACACTTGATTTAGACTCTGATGAAACCTATGGAAGTCTGAATCTTTACACAATGAAGGAGTTCAGAATCTACAACGTGGTCAGAAGCTAAACAAAGTTCAGAAGCTCAAAGAGGATCAGAATGTCTGCAAGAGTTCAGAAGCTCAGAGAAGTTCAGAAGCTCAAAGATGTTCAGATGCCTACAAGAGTTCAGAAGCTATCTGCTAGTCATGAGTCATTCAGAAGATGAAGACGTTCAGAAGCTGAATTACGAAGGACTATAAGAGGCCATCCATTCAAGACCAATCAGACTCCAAGTTATCAAAGGTTCATCAGAAGCAAAGGAATTCCCCAAATCATCAGAAGGGCTACATCAACTACTCTTATCAAGCCTGATGATTTATTCTAAGGTCAACTAATTACAACGGTCACAAAGGATGTGATCCTACTCTCTCTAGGAGCTAGTTGTACCTTATTACTGTACTTTGGACAAACAGTAAAGGTGAAGCTTCACTGCAAAAAGAAGACGTGGCTTTACTCAACGGATATACAAAGACTACAGCTGTCCATTTTACAACGGGAATTTCTCCAACGTCTCAATGTCTTTCTCAACTCATATAAATAAGCAAAAGAAAGAATTGATGACTAACGATCTTCATTAGAAAACATCTCTCAGAATAAAGTGAGAACTTAAATTGTAATAGAAAATATCTCTCAAATGAAGTGAGAATAAAAACTAGCTTAAGCCTCTGAAGTAATTATGTTTGTAATAAGTTTAAGCTTATAAGTTAGTATTACTCCTGCGTGAGTAATTGTAAGTCTTCTGCTTAGTGTAGAAGCAAGTAAGTCTGCTGCTTAGTGTAGAAGCAAGAAAGTCTTCTGCTTAGTGTAGAAGAAATTAAGTCTCAATCTTAGTGATTAGAGCAAGGAAGTCTTCTGCTGAGTGTAGGACCAAGGAAGTCTCTCTGTCTTGTGTGACTTAGAGCAGGAAGTCTTGAGCTTGTGTGCTTGAGCAAGGAAGTCTCTGATCTTGTGTGATTAGAGCAAGGAAGTCTCTCTGTCTTGTGTGACTTAGAGCAGGAAGTCTTAAGTCTTCTGTGACTTGAGCAAGGAAGTCTCAAGCTTGTGTGCTTGAGCATCTGATTGTAATCTTAGTGATTATAGTAAACTCTCTTGGAAACAAGGGGACTGGAGTACTCTCAATTTGTGAGGGGAACCAGTATAAATTGTTGTGTGCTCTTCTCTCTCTCACTCTCTCATTTACTCCTTCATCATTCACTTAGCCTTAAGTTAATTGTGTGAACTATTCCGCTGTGCTTAAAGACTCTGATAGATTTAAATATCTTGAAAAGTTTTTAAATATTCAAAACACAATTCAACCCCCCCTTTCTTGTGTTTTCTCCACGCACCTTCAATTGGTATCAGAGCTCCGGTTCTGTTGGTAAATCACTTAACCGTGAGACAGTCAAGATCCAAAGGAGAAAAACACCATGGCTCAAAACATGGATGATTGGAAGCAGAAGTTATATCAACAAGTTGCTGATCTTATCAAGGAAATTGAAGATGGACTGAACTTAAATGAAGATATGAGCAACAATCAAAATCCTTCCACATCAGGGGTTAAACAAACTTCAAAAATTGAATCTACAACCACTACTCTTTGCCTCATTAGTGATGATAATGAAAGCATTCAGAAAGCAACAGTAAATGGTTTGTTAGATCAATATGAGGAGTTTAGAATGGAGGAAAATGAGAGTATTGAAGAAATGAGCTTAAGACTTCAAGCCATCACAGGCAAGCTTGAAGACTTCAACAACAAACTCAGCAACAAAGAGCTTGTAAGCAAGTTGCTGGGAAGTTTGCCTCTGAATTGGAATGTAATTTCAAATACTATAGAGGAAACTGAAGACATCAACTCAATGAGTCCTGAATCATTGATTGATTTACTCAGAGTCCATGAATTGGCTCTGAAGGATATGCATGAGTTGAAAGGTGAAGAAGCAGAAGCAACAAGGAAAGGAAAACAAGCATTGGAACGTGAAGATCTTGTTGAAGAACCTGATGAAGAATATCTTGAAAGGTTTCAAGAAAAATTCAAAGATAGTACAACTTCAAGAAGAATGGAGGAAAACTAGCTAAAGGAATGACAACCTGGGATGTACTAGACAACTTCTCTGAAGATGAATCTGAAAGAGCACCAGAAGCTAAAGGATCAAGTTCTGAAGATGGTTCAGACTCTGAAGATTCAAGTTCTGATGAAAAGTCAGAACCTGAGAACATAGACAACATCCAGAGAAAAATGAATCAGGTATATTCTCGTCTTTCCAAAGCAAAATTGATCAAGCATCTTGAGAAGACTTTACTTAAACTCTCTAATAGTCAGCAGAAGTATAAAAAGATTAAAGCAGACTATGAGAATTTAAGTAAGCAAGCAAATCACTCTGAAGATCTTGTACAAAAAGATTTTATCAAAACAAAATATCTTAAGAATGATTATGCTGTATGTTACAAACCCTTTGAGCACTCTTTTGCTCTCAAAGAGTATTGCAACACTAATGTTGATCAAAATAAAATTGTTTCCATGCTTTGCAACCTTAAGACCAACAATACTAATGGGACTGGATACTCTAGTAATAAAACACTAGAGGAACCAAGCTCATCAATTATTGATGAAAGCTTCTCACTCCCTAATCTTTACACTACATTTGTATCTGATAGCACTCAGATGAAACAAATGAAGGATAAAGATTTGGCAACTAATAGTCTAGGACCCTCAAGCAAGTGGGTACCAAGAGACAAAATAGTTTACTTGATTGCAGGTGAAACAAAGACTCTGAACCATCCAATCACATGGATGCATGTGAATGTGAATGGAAGAAGAGCAATTGTGCATAGAAGGCACATTTTTGAAGAGTCAGATGGAGAAGAAGATGAAATGGAATACATAAGGAGCATGAAGGAGCATGAAGAATTTGAAGCTTGTGTTGATGATAACAACTCAGTGTGGTGGAGTGATTGTTCAGGCTATGACACTGACTACACCTAAAACCAGGAGCTTCAAAATCAGGTAAGTAACTCTCATCTCCTGAATGACATTTCAGTGGAATAACATTCAAAGGTTGAAAATGTCTTCTTAGGACACAAAATGTTCAGAACTAAAAACCTTGATAAATCATGTCTGAACACATTTTTTTTAAGTATCCTAAAAGACACATTCTCAGACTCTGAAGCATTTTGGATCTCAGCATCTGAAGTAGTCCAGACTCTGAGATACTTTTTCAACCCCTGAAGGTTAAGCCTCTGACAAGGAAATGAATTACAAACATTTGAGTGTTTTATACTGAAACGTTTTGGCGCTAAATAGACAACACGTACACACGTTCTGATTGGTTTGAAACAGTTAATGATGGTTTCTTTTCTTTTTGATTTAATGTATTGTGTGCTTTAAATTGTTTTATTGTTTTAAACAAAATAACTTAAACACTTGCACACTTTACGCTATCACTTCCCACACCTTCGTCTTCAAATATCACAGAACAAATTTCTTCTCTCTTATTAGCAAACTCTTCACCCTAACCTTCTGAAATGGCATCTACTTCTACATCAGCTTTAGACTCATTGTTCACTTTTCCTACAAACTTCCCGATCAACACCATCGCTTGCAAGGAAATGTTTTCTACAGATTTGTCTCTTAAGATAGAGGGAAAATCTCTGAACCTGGTTATGGAACAACCAGTGGACTTTGATAGTTTGGAAAAGAATCATTTTGATGTTCTAAAGTTCTTTACTAATCACAAAGGGAGCTTTAGATACATGAAGTTATTAAATGGTCCAATCTATCCTACTCTGGTAAAAGATTTCTGGATCAGAAGCAAGGTGAAGACAGTTGAAGATTATGACAAGGAGCTAGCTGCAAGGAGAAAAGAAAAGGCTGAAAATGAGGACAAGACCCCTCAAGAGTTAGGATTAAGAATCATTGAGGAAACGGAGGTGCATTCTGTTGTGTGCGGTTTTGAAGTAATTCTCACTTCTTCAAACTTGGCTAAGGTGCTATCCATCCCAAATGAAGGCATCTACTACACCTTTAGTCACAATGAAGCAAAGAAATCTGTGTTTCTGAAGACTATGACAAGACAATGCTATGTCAAAGGAAAAAGTTGTGAGAGCAACAAGATAGGTGATCTGAAGCCCACTCAGAGAGTATTAGCCAAAATTATGTTGAGTTCTATATTTCCAGGAAGTGAAAATTCTGATCAATTGTCATGGGATCATAGACACTTTGTCTATTTTCTCACAAGGAAATATGATTTAAATTGGGCTAAATACATCTTCGATCACCTATGCAAAGTTGTGCTTAACACTCAAAATCAGGCCAAGTCTGATATACATGTCATCTACCCAAGGGTACTCAGTGAGATTTTCTATCAATGTGGAGTGATAGACATAATCAAAGCTGCGGGTCATGACTGCTTGTTAAGGGAAATCAGAGCCTCCACAATACCTGTTCATACAATCTCTCACATGAACTTGTTGTCAGAACATGAGGTACAACCTTCAGATCCTTTGGTACCTCAGTCTCACTCAGAACCTTCTTTGGTGAAGAAATGGAACATTGACATATCTACAGTTTCTAGTGGCATTGTCAATCAGTATATTCAACTGCTGGATAACCTAGGAGAAGGGTTTGAGATTGAGAAGGAAGAATTGAAGAAGAAGAGAAGGAGGCTAGTGAAAGCATATAAGGGTGAAGGCTCAGAAAGTGATGATGAACCTCTCAGTGTCAGACAAAAGAAACTTACCAAAGAGCCTGAGGAAAAGATTGCTGAAAGCTCAGATCATAACAAATCAGGTGATGTATCTCTATCTAAACCTGTTGTTGCTACTACTCAGGACATTCATTTAACCTCATCATCAACCCAACCCTTTCCAAATTATAACCAGGCAAGTTCTGAAGATAATCTTACCATAAAACAACTTATGTCAGAACTTGTCAAATCAAAACCTTCTATACCAGAAACAAACCACCCTGAACCAGAATTCATCAACATTTCTTCATCATCCTCTTCAGTTGATCTTAACCCTAATGAGTTAGATGAAATCCTAGCTAATTTTGAACTGTTTAATGCCAAATCTAAGCATAAAATAGCTCAGCCATCTATGACTCAAATATCTTCAGACCCTCATACACCTAAACACCAAACTCCATTTGAACTACAACCTTCTGAACGTGTTGTTTCAGATGAAAACCTGAACCTCTCACCATCAAACCATGTTGAGGCTATGGTCAAAGAGCTTTTTATAGAAGATTTCCACCTCAAAAGCTTTGTCCAAACTAGCCCTAGTCCTCAACAGTCCCAACAAATACCTATCCACTCCAATCCTCAACTCACAAATACACCCTTATCCAATGAACCTCACCCAACCAAATCAAACAATCCTGATGTCTTGAGCAAATGCAACGACCTGTTTAAACAGATACATGGTCTTTATGATCTAAGGCAAACTGATATGCCTTCATCTGAGTATGTTGCTCAATGGGTAAGTCTGACAGAGGAACTGATAAAAGAACTGCACAATCTACAAAGGGTAGTTGTGGAAGAACAGAGAAAGTTTGACAAAGGGAAGGTCATCAATGCTGGGAGAGACATTCAGACTCAAGTAGACACATAGAGGGATCATCCTGAATCCTCTGCTGCAAGAGAAAATATTGGGCAAAACCTTAGGGAAAGGCTAGCCTCAATAGTGGACGATCTGAATGTACCTCTTCAAGACAATCTGAGAGGTGATCAAGGTAATCAACAGTATCTGAGGAATCCTGTCTATGAGAGTGATATCAGAAGGATTGAAGACAAAGTGGACAAGTTTGTGGGATTGATGGAAGAAGTAAATGCTAATCAGAAAAATATCATGATAACCCTAGCATCTATCTATAGTCAACCTCAACCTTAGGATTATCTTGATTTCTTATGTGATTTCATAAATGATTAATATCTTGTCAAGGCACATTAGTAGGATAGAGTTCATATTGTTATTGTTATATAATTTTTATCTCTATGTTAAGTCTAAAATATTTAATCACTATGTATATCTAGATGCTAATATGTCTGTTTTGATTCTGATTAACATGTCTGATTGTTTGTTTTATTTTTAGAACTAAATTTCATTTTCGATTAAAGAAACAATCTTGCAAATTGATTTTTCAAACAATTGAGTTTCATTCATAAAATTGATTTTCAATGAGTACAATAATTGATTGTTCTTAAAGAATCAAATTACATAACAAGAGAAGAAATATAAATAAGAAATAAAAAATAAACAAGCCAAAGTAATGAACTTTATTTCATTGAGAACATAAGTTCTGGATTACATATAAAGTTTTTCCAAGGATTATCTTCTGGTTGCTTCAAAGGCCATATTTGAAGGTTGCACGCCTAAATATGACCTTTGTAGAGGGGGGAAGGTTGAGATCTTGGCTGAAGCCATCCATCCAACTAGTAGTCTTTCTTGAAGAAACCGACTCAGATGCATCAGTTTGATTTTCCTCAGGAAAAGACTCTAGCCCCTCTAGAGCCTTGGATATCAGTTTGATTTTCTTCAGGAACATATGTCTTCAGAACTTAAAACAGTCAGAGTCCAAAGATTTTTCTTCAGACTCTGAACTGAGTACTTCTGTGACAGACACTGGCTTTGTTTCCATTGGTTTCTTCCTATGTTTTCTCCTATCTTGACTGACTCTCTTTGAAACTGCTTTCTTCTTCTCTGAGCGTTTCATTTTTTCTCTCAAGAGATCTATCAAATAACCTAAGATTATTCTGTGTGAATAAAATGACTAGGCTTCTCTCCTTTTATAAGCATATTTCAATTGTCGAGTCTTAAATGCGTTCAACCGCTCCTGATTTGACGGCATTGAAAGTTGAAATTTTTATTAATTGCTTATACTACCTTTTTGATAATGACAAAAGGCAGAGAAAGAATATTGGTAAATCAATTGTTGGAAGAAGTGAAATTACTTAGCTTTTTAGGGCTTTGTAGTGCTTCAGAGAGAGAACGTAGGAGAGTGGTCAAAATAGTAGCATGAGGTACATGCTTTGATATGACAATCTGATCTTTGAGGATTTCAAAATATTGTGCTATAGAGCTCTGAACTGTTTTCAAGTTTTTTGATTCAGGCTCTGAGCTATTTTCTTTGAAAAGATTTTGTTAAGCTCTGAACTGTTTGAAAAATAGTTTGAACTCTGAAACTGTTAATGATAACCATCAGAACCAAGTGTGTGTGTGTAGACGTTTCTAGTGCCTCTGATCCTTATTGTCATTTAATTTAAATTCTTCATCTTGCATCTGCATTAAGAGCATAATTTCAAGGAGAATACATTTATTAATTGAAGTTTATTATTCATAGTTAGTTCTTGAGTAAGGGTGCAACTTTATTCAAAGATTATCACACTATGAAAAGAAGAAGCTTGCAAACCTTGTTCTTTATATAGTGAAATATGAATAATTTAAGTCATATAATAAAGTAGTTCTGAAACTGATTAAAATTAACTATGGATACAAAGTTGGGGGAGCATACAAACCTAACCCTATGGGATATCAGACTTAGGGGGAGCTTGCGAAACTCAGAAGGCTAATGTCAACATAGCTGATTTTTATCAACAACAATTGTATTTAATACTTATGTTTGTCATCATCAAAAAGGGGGAGATTGTTGGAACAAAATATGTGTTAGTACACACCCTTAAGTTTTGATGATAACAAAGTATTAAATGGACAATTGATGGTACTAATGTTTAATTTAAGAGTGCAGGAGAATCCAACGTTATATCGAGAGCACACTTGATTTAGACTCTGATGAAACCTATGGAAGTCTGAATCTTTACACTCTGAAGGAGTTCAGAAGCTACAACGTGGTCAGAAGCTAAACAAAGTTCAGAAGCTCAAAGAGGATCAGAATGTCTGCAAGAGTTCAGAAGCTCAGAGAAGTTCAGAAGCTCAAAGATGTTCAGATGCCTACAAGAGTTCAAAAGCTATCTGCTAGTCATGAGTCATTCAGAAGATGAAGACGTTCAGAAGCTGAATTACGAAGGACTATCAGAGGCCATCCATTCAAGACCAATCAGACTCCAAGTTATCAAAGGTTCATCAGAAGCAAAGGAATTCCCCAAATCATCAGAAGGGGTACATCAACTACTCTTATCAAGCCTGATGATTTGTTCTAAGGTCAACTAATTACAACGGTCACAAAGGATGTGATCCTACTCTCTCTAGGAGCTAGTTGTACCTTATTACTGTACTTTGGACAAACAGTAAAGGTGAAGCTTCACTGCAAAAAGAAGACGTGGCTTTACTCAACGGATATACAAAGACTACAGCTGTCCATTTTACAACGGGAATTTCTCCAACGTCTCAATGTCTTTCTCAACTCATATAAATAAGCAAAAGAAAGAATTGATGACTAACGATCTTCATTAGAAAACATCTCTCAGAATAAAGTGAGAACTTAAATTGTAATAGAAAATATCTCTCAAATGAAGTGAGAATAAAAACTAGCTTAAGCCTCTGAAGTAATTATGTTTGTAATAAGTTTAAGCTTATAAGTTAGTATTACTCCTGCGTGAGTAATTGTAAGTCTTCTGCTTAGTGTAGAAGCAAGTAAGTCTGCTGCTTAGTGTAGAAGCAAGAAAGTCTTCTGCTTAGTGTAGAAGAAATTAAGTCTCAATCTTAGTGATTAGAGCAAGGAAGTCTCTCTGTCTTGTGTGACTTAGAGCAGGAAGTCTTGAGCTTGTGTGCTTGAGCAAGGAAGTCTCTGATCTTGTGTGATTAGAGCAAGGAAGTCTCTCTGTCTTGTGTGACTTAGAGCAGGAAGTCTTAAGTCTTGTGTGACTTGAGCAAGGAAGTCTCAAGCTTGTGTGCTTGAGCATCTGATTGTAATCTTAGTGATTATAGTAAACTCTCTTGGAAACAAGGGGATTGGAGTACTCTCAATTTGTGAGGGGAACCAGTATAAATTGTTGTGTGCTCTTCTCTCTCTCACTCTCTCATTTACTCCTTCATCATTCACTTAGCCTTAAGTTAATTGTGTGAACAATTCCGCTGTGCTTAAAGACTCTGATAGATTTAAATATCTTGAAAAGTTTTTAAATATTCAAAACACAATTCAACCCCCCCTTCTTGTGTTTTCTCCACGCACCTTCACAAGCTTGTGGCGCATGCCACAAGCCTTGGAAGGCAAGGAATAATCCTGGCACCCGCCAGGAGATCAACGGTGGAAAATCCACCCGCTAAAAGTCCCACATCGCTAGAAAACAAAACAGTAGCACTTGTATTTTAGTATAAATAGGTCCCTTTTCTCCACATTCTAAACACACAACTTAGAACAATTGACTTGTAAAACGAGCACACCACTCGTATAGTCGGTTGGAGAAAGAGCACTC
Organism: Trifolium subterraneum; assembly: GCA_951799995.1. Taxonomy (NCBI): domain Eukaryota; kingdom Viridiplantae; phylum Streptophyta; class Magnoliopsida; order Fabales; family Fabaceae; genus Trifolium; species Trifolium subterraneum. The sequence continues at coordinate 44,166,077 of OX637463.1, read as the reverse complement.
AGGCCTTAGTGCGGGAACTCTTTCTCTTAAGTTGAATTTTATTTTCTTTTGTACCGGCATTATACTTGGAGTTTATTGAGGTTCTTATTTTATTATTTTCTTGTTTTATTTTCTTTATTGCTTTTATTTATTTATGCTTTATTTATTTATTTGCTTTATGTTTTTATTTCCTGTTTATTTATTTATTTCGTCTTTAGTTTTAGTTTTAGTTATGTCTAGCTAATTTAATATTGCTAGGATGCGTAATTAGGAGCTAGTAGGAGTTCGGTAGTTAGTTCGCGCGCCCGCTTTTTAACGAGTTTTCCAAAAGCAATTTTTATTTTAACGACTATAATTTGTCACGAGAGTGAGAATTAATTAAAATCAGTACGGCGAGAGCATGAGATTTCTACTAGATAGTAAAAACTGAACATTGATTCTGATTCGGAAGAACACCACTTAGGATTAGAGTTAATTAAATTGTATTTGGTTTTCAAAAAGTACTTTATTAGCGGATGCGAGGACGAGAGTTAAGCATCACCTTTATAATCTACAACACTAGTCAAGATTTGTGAGAGCTGAGATTGGTGTTTTTAAATCAATATAGTTTCGAAAACTATTCTTTTTATAAAAGCGCGAATTAAGTATTGAACCCTACGAAGCAACTAAGAGCTCATCATATTAATACGCTTTATTAATCTAGAAACCAAAAAATACTTTCTTCTATTTTATTTAAAAATCCAAAAAATATTTTATAATTTCCAAAACCCTCTATTTTACTATTTAGCCTTAGATTTACAACGTAACATTAGATAACGGTAGATCGACTATTAGTCTCTGTGGGATCGATAATCTTTTATAACTACACGCGACAAGGCTGTATAGAGAAAAGATCGTTACTATCTCTAACTTTTGATTCTAGGTGCTTCATTTTTATGCGTTACTATATATGAAAAGATTATTTATTCTTTAGTGATGTTGTTTGAAATTAATCTTTATGAGAATTGTTCAATTTAAATAACTTATTTATTTGACATCAGAGTGCGCAGCAAAATGATATTTTACTTTATTCTTAAACGTTCTTATTTTGTTGATATTTACTTATAGAAGTTTCATAAAGAGTTTTTGAAAATTTTACCTCAAATCTTTTTATTGTCTAGTTTCGGGGACGAAACTAAAATTTTGGTGGGTAGAATGTAAGATCTGAGAAATTTATTTTAATATATAGATTGCTATTTTATTTACATGTCAAAATGTTTCAACTTCATCTTGTATAAAAAGTGGTTTTACAACCTATGATTTTATTTAATGAGAGAACTTTATGTAATCTTTTATTTTCCAGTTTCGAGGACGAAACTATTTTAAGGGGGTAATAATGTAATATCCCAATATTTTACTTATGATATTTAGATAATCTTCTTGATTTATTTATTCAATGACTCATCTTTTGTATATAGTTATATTTTAATTATTTATTTTGTAAATAATTATTTTGACAATTTATTAATAAGTTGAATTAGGATTATTAGTGTATTATTTTATTAGTATGTTATTTTTGAATAAATGTGTGTGGAAATGGTAATATTTATGGTATATATATGATAGTGAACGGATATTTTCTATATGTAAGGAATGATATAATGAATATTTTATGTAATAATAACACAAGTAATGAGGCACTAGTCATTCTAATTCCACATTGTCAGAGAGCAATTGAATTAATGGGCTTATATCATGGCTAAAACATGGAGCTGACGGATTAGTATTAATTTTGGTCTACGTAGTGAAACCTATTCCTCCCAATTTTTCTCTCAGCCGCCACCTATTTTTAACCCAACTCCCACAAACTCACTTTCATATATGCTCTAGTTCACGAAAGTATGCTCTGCCAAAGCTATTTTCGTCACCACCTCTCTTATTTGTATCGAGACCGATTCTTAGTGCAATTCTTAGTCTCAAAGGTATCGATCTTCCATTCACTTCCTTTATTTGTTCATAGTTCATACTCTTTCTAACCCTAAAAATAATTACTCTTTTAAAAACGTTAAGCACCGATCGTGCAGTTAATCGTAGAAAAATCTATAGTCAGAATCGTTGAAAGGAAATTCTCCAGGTAAGGGCTTTCCCCATACACTCATGCTACATAGGACTTTGTTATAGAATGATAGTGGAGCTTTTGTCACTTAAAATCAATCAAAGAAATCAACTTTATAAATAAATAATATATTGAAATTATTTTGTTAATTGTGTGTTGGTTTGATCAGTGTTTTATTTAATCAATTATATGCTGTTGTTGGTTGTCAGAAGTACTTGTTTCGTGAAATAGTATATGCCTCTATGTTGATAGTTATGTATATTTCTATGCGTGTTTCAATATATGTTCTCAAAAGGAGTATTGTTTGGTAATTTATATTACCCTACGTGATGTTGATTTTTGACATACATACATGCTGCTATGCTTTTTCCAATCGGTGTGAATAGCAATTTTGGTTCCATTAATTTTGTCTAATATAAATCAAGGGATATAACTAAAAGAGTAAGAAGGGTTAGTTTTACGTCAGAGGACATGTTGGTCTTTATAAGAAGATATATAGGATGTGTATTGAGGAGTATGTCTAGTACCTTTGTGGCAAGTTTTAGGGCCTGTGTGGCAGGAGTCTGTGTGTCTAGTACCTTTGTGGCAAGTTTTAGGGCCTGTGTGGCAGGAGTCTGTGTGGCAAGATTAATGTTTTTAGAGCCTGTGTGGCATGTTTTAGGGCCTGTGTGGCTGGTTTTCCATTGGTATGGAATTTATTATCCGGATCATTAGTGTCTGTGTGGCAGGAGCATGTAGGGGTGTCTTAGTTACATTTCATTTTATGTAGAGAGGGAAAATTAACAATAGTAAATAATTATTCTAGTCATAACACAATCAATATTAGAGAAAGAAAAAAAATACAAAGACTGTTAGTCTGTAGCGAATCTGAGATTGTTGTTTTCTCCTTTTCATTGATGGAGTGTTTTGTTATTGTTTTATGACATTTTCTTGCGGTAAGTATGATTCAATATGGATATGGAAATGACCCCTTCCAACCAACATTTTAGGTACTCAAGAAGAAAGTTGTGATTGAATGTGATGCTTGAAGCGCATATGCACGGGGGAGAAAAGGGTTTTGTAAATTGAGGATTTTATGTATTAAATAGATTGTTGCGGTATTTCCTTCCGCTAGGATTTTCGAACTACCACTATCTTTGATTGAAATAAGTTATGTTTCCGTTGAATTCAATTTCAATTATAATCATACTATTTTTATAAAAAGAAAAAAATACAGCCGCATTTTTAAATAAAGAAATACTTTTTAGATAATATCTTGGACAAAAAAATCCGGGATGTTACAGATTTCACTTATCTAGTATTTGTTTCTATCTCTCTGATAAATGGACAATAAATAGAAAATAAATAAATGAGTAAACCTAAACTTTTTTTTTCTTGTTATAATTACTTTTTAGTCATTAAATCTCACTATGGATTGGGAGGGGCTGAAACCACTTGATGTCAGTACTGAACCCCGAACTAGATTATTGGTGAATACCCATATATATATATATATATTAGCTTTTTCATTAATATATTTATTTTCCCTGAAACTAAAATCGTAGTTTAATTAATTAATTGTATGTTGCCGCAAACGCCAAATTTTTCCAGCTCAAACTGTCATTGTAATAGTGTCATGATACCTTAAATAATGGAACTATCACATCTAATCTGCTTCATTATTTGGAAAAAAAAAAAGTAAACACGACTTTTTTTTATGGTAAAAAAAATAAACGCAACTTTTGTAACAAAAAACAAACGTAAACGCAACTTTTTAATTAATTGTAAGTTGCCACAAAGGCCAATGTTTTGGAATCAGATTTGGTGTTGTTACTGTGTCACGTGTTGAGTTAGTTACAATTCTGTTAGATGAGAGAGAATCAAGAATGAGAGAGAATTGTGAGCTGTGAATGAAAGGGAAAAATTCTCATTAAGTTGTAGAAAGTACAGAGACATCCTTTTATAGTATTTTTATACTTGTACTACCTAATGTATTGATACATCCTCTATGTACTGTATATTTACACTTGTACTATCCAATATACTGTATGTGTACATTATACAAAGAAGCGATATTAACTACATATTATTTGTCTTTCAACACCCTCCCTCAAGCTTAACATGATATATATTAATCATATTAAGCTTGGAAATAAAATCATGAAACTTTGGTGGAGGAAGGGCCTTAGTAAGGAAATCTGCCATTTGATCATTAGAAGAAACTGGTAACAACTTGAGGATGCCTTTCATAACCTTTTCACGAACCAAGTGACAATCAATATCTAAGTGTTTTGTCCTCTCATGAAAAACAGGATTAGAGGCAATGTGAATTGCGCTTTGATTGTCACAATACAGAGTTGGTGTTCTAGCAAGATGGATATGCAAATCCTCAAAGAGATAGAGCAACCATTGTAGCTCACAAGTGGCAGAAGATAGAGCCCTGTATTCTGCCTCTGATGAAGATCTAGAGACAGTCACTTGCTTCTTTGCACGCCAAGAAATCAAAGACTTGCCTAGGAAGAAACAATAGCCAGAAATTGACCTCCTAGTATCCATACATCCTGCCCAATCTGCATCTGAATAGCCTATGAGCTGCAAGTCTGACTTTCTGCTAAAAAATAAACCTTGACCTGGGTTATTTTTCAAATACCTTAAAACCCTGCATGTTGCATTGAAGTGGATGTTTGTTGGTGCTTGCATAAACTGACTAAGCTGTTGAGTAGCAAAGGCAATATCAGGCCTAGTAGTGTTCAAGTAAAGCAATTTTCCAACCAATCTTCTGTAAATAGATACATCACTGTATGGAGTTCCTGCATCACTATGCAACTTAATAGAAGTATCAAGTGGTGTGTTTGCAGGTTTGGATCCAAGGTGACCTGAAGTTTTGAGTAGGTCCAGACAATATTTCCTCTGTGAAATAGTAATGCCATCTCTGGAGTGTGCAACTTCTAGGCCAAGAAAATATTTTAATTGACCCAAATTTTTGATTTTGAAAGCTTTATCAAGCACAGTTTTAATCCTATCAAATTCCTCAATGGAATCTCCTGCAAGGATGATATCATCCACATAAACAAGCAGTGCAGTGTAGTGGTTTTCTTTTGATAGAATGAACAAGGAATAATCAGATGCAGACTATGTATACCCTTCTTGAATAAGCAAAGCAGTTAATTTTTCATACCACTTCCTACTATCTTGTTTTAGGCCATATAAACTCTTCTGCAACTTACAAACAAGATTAGGCCTACTGCAAGGTACTCCTTCTGGTATTTGCATATATACATCCTCTTGGAGATCTCCATGGAGGAAGGCATTATTTACATCCAACTGATGTAGATGCCAATTCTTTATTGCAGCAACAGCCAAAAGAGTTCTGACAGTGGTTAACTTGGCCACAGGGGAGAAAGTCTCAAAGTAATCAAAGCCTTCAACTTGATTATAGCCTTTTGCTACTAATCTAGCTTTGTACCTTTCCACTGTGCCATCTGACTTATATTTGATCTTATATACCCACCTGCATCCTATGGGCTTAGTGTGTGGTGGCAGTTCCACTATTTTCCAAGTACAGTTCTTGGCTAAAGCATCTAATTTTGTTGGAACAAAATGAGTACACCCTAAGTTTTGATGATAACAAGGTATTAAATGGACAATTGGTATTACTAATGAATGATCTAGTGTGCAGGAACAAAGTAAAAATATCATCCACGTAGATCATCATCTGGGCGTCTGAAGGACACAGTCTGAAGTGTTAAGGCTCTGAAAGTGTTGGAAGCATCAGAGCCTCTGAAGAAGTCCTCAGAGGCCAAAGAAAGAAACACAGTCTGAAACGTGTGTACATCTTCAGAAGATCAACAAAATGATATCATCAGATCCTGAAGAACTCTCTCTGAAGAAAGACAGCTAATAACCAATGCAATAGTACAACGGTCCTGTCAAAGAGTACAACCGTCTTGTCGACAAAAAGGAGAGTGTTCAACCAACGGTACTTTTCTCAACGTCTTTATACCTAGAGTATAAATAGAAAACATCCTGATAGAGAGAAGACTGCTGGAAGATCATCTGAACTAAGGGGGTGTATTGGATTGAGATTTCAAAGGATTTTAGAAGACTTTTTTTATGAAAAAAGAATCTTGTGGTATTCAATCAAGACTTTTATAAAATATAAACAAATCTTGTGGTATTCAATTAAGACAATTAAGAGTTTTTTTTCAGGGCAACAAAATCAGTCGGTATTCAATTGAGATTTCTTATGACTTTAAAAATGTCTCTAGGTATTGAAAAATATACTGATTTTGATGGATTCTTTTGTAGAATGGATTTTGAGAGACTTTTTTGTTGAAAATATAAATAGTTTTATCATCCAATAATCCCACTCAAACCCTCAAGACTTTTCTTTTTCTTCTAAAGACTTTTTTCTGCCGGCAAGATTGGTGTTCACGTTCTTCTCTTTTTTTACAACCTCCTATACTTTTCAATCGTCTTCTTGAATGGCTATCACATAAAATTTCAGTTAGAAAATCGTTCATCGTACACATTCATACGCCAAAAAAAAGAAGCAAACTATATATACTTCATTTCAATCATTATATATGCCACTTTGAAAATTTCTGTAACATAGTTCTACAACGTTTTGCAACAAAAACATAATTCTGCTACCATTCATTTTTTTTATGATTCATAGTATTTTTTTTTATACATAAAATCAAACAATTCATAGTATCAACAATTCATAGTATAACACAAACTTTTTACACTATTTTTTTTCTATTATAGAAATTACGTTTTTTTATGTATCAAAAATTGTACCAAATCATGGAGACCTTTTAATGATTCATAGTATATACAATCAATATAGTATAACTTTTTAATATTGATTGGTTATTTTTTTAGGAAATGATTCATTTTCATTGATTGATTCATTATTATTTTAGAAACAATTTATCGAATTTATTGAGTCATTTAAATCTTAAAAGTCTATAAAGTACTTTGAAATCTCAAAAGTCTGTGTTATGAAATCTCATAAATTCTTCTGTTAAGAATCTTGATTGTAAAAACTATTTCAAAAAAGTCTTTTAAAATCTCACAAAATCAATAAAATCTCACAAAGTCTTTTAAAATCTTCAAGATTTCTTTTGCCAAAATGGTCTTGTGAAATCTGAATCCAATACACCCCCCTAAGAAAGATTCAAATCATATTCAAGCTGTGAACTGTGTTATTCTTTCTTGTGTAACATTCTAAGTTAAATATCTTTTGATATTACAGACTCTGAGCTTAGTGTTTAGAGAGTCTTGCTTAGAACTTTCAGTCCTACTTAATCTGTGTATTAAGTTAGTTTGTGAAGTCTCTTTGTCTTGTGTGACTTAGAGCAGGAAGTCTTAAGTCTTGTGTGACTTAAGCAAGGAAGTCTTAAGCTTGTGTGCTTAAGCAAGGAAGTCTCTAATCTTGTGTGATTAGAGCAAGGAAGTCTCTTTGTCTTGTGTGACTTAGAGCAAGGAAGTCTCTAGCTTTTGTGCTTGAGCATTAGTTGTGTAATCTTTGTGATTATAGTAAAATCCCTTGAAAGTGCAAGGGGACTGGACTACTCTCGTTTTGTGAGAGGAACCAGTATAAAATTTCTGTGTGTGCTTTCTCTCTTTCTCTTTCTCTCTCTCACTGTTTTATTTGTGTTTTGTGTTTAGTCTAGTTTATTATATCCGCTGCATTTCTATATTTCTTAAAGCAAAAGAATCAATTTTTCAAAACACAATTCAACCCCCCTTCTTGTGTTTTTCACCTTCAATTGGTATCTAGACCTCCGGTTCTGTCTTTAATCACTTCACAGTGAGACAGTAAAAGATCTTTGAAAAACACTGTATGTCTGGGGAAACAACATCTACACCTCCACCTATTCCTACATCTTCTGGTTCAGATCTATCCAACGTTCAATACAACTACGACAACATGACTTCTACCTCTTCAGCGTCTAATCATGATTCTAGTAACAAAAAGGTTCCAATCTTTAGTGGTGATGCTCTAAGATTTGAATGGTGGAAAGATAACATTTACCACTATGTTAATGGAATTGATGATGAGCTTTGGGACCTGATAGAAGAAGGAGTACCTATTGATGGAATAGGTTCTGATGGTAAGATTACCATAGCTCAGAAAAGAGCTCTATCTGCTGAAGACAAGAAGATTTTTTCTAGACACAACAAGGTCAAACAAATCATGATGTCAGCAATATCTCATGATGAATATAACAAAATCATAGATAGATCTACAGCTAAAGCTATGTATGACTCTCTATGCTCAAACTATGATGGTAATAGGTAAGTTCATAATGCCAAAGCAAGACTACTGGTTCAGCAGTATGAGCTTTTTACCATGAAACCTGATGAAGACATTGAGACTATGTTTTCTAGATTTCAGACTCTGGTGTCTAGCCTCAGGATTCTGAAGAAAATTTATACAACCTCTGATCATGTGTGGAAGATCCTGAATAGCTTGACTGACAAATGGAGACCTAAGGTCACAACTATTGAGGAAGCTAAGGATCTTGAGAAAATCTCTCTTGAATCACTTATCAGCAATCTCAAGAGCCATGAGATGGTATTGAATGCTGATGCAGTGAAAAAGAAGGAAATATCAGTAGCTTTAACTTCAATTAAGAAGCCTTCAAAAGCTGTCAAAGCCAAAACTCTGGAGGTTGAGGAGGATTCTTCCTCAGATGATCAAGAAGAAGAAGAAGATGATGAACTTGCCATGTTCACCAGAAACTTTCAGAAATGGGCAAGGATGAGTAAGAGTCGTAAAGGAAATAGTTCAAGGAGCACTCCCAGCAGAGAAGAGAAGAATTGCTTCAAGTGCAACAAACCAGGACACTTCATTGCTGAATGTCCTGAAGCTTCATCAAAGGACAAGAACAAGAAGTTCAGCAGCTACAAGAGGACATTTCAGAAGAGCCTAATGGCAACGTTTGAAGACTTGGAAGCATCCTCAGATAGTGATGATGAAGAAGCAAATGTGGCTCTGATGGCTACAGCTGATGAAGACTCTGAAGGATCAGACTCTGATGAATCAGACTCTGATGAATCTGAACAGCTATCCAGACTGAAAGAAAATAGTAATCAATCATGGTATCTGGATAGTGGATGTTCATGGCACATGACTGGTAATAAGAAATTGTTCTCATCATTGAAACTTGAAGATGGTGGAACAGTCGGCATTGGAGGAAATCAGAAAGGCAAGATCAAAGGTACAAATATTGTAGGTAATTCCTCTCTTTCTATTAATAATGTTTGGTTTGTAGATGGACTTAAACACAACCTATTTAGCATCAGTCAATTTTGTGACAATGGGTTTGTGGTTAACTTTGATAAAGGGTTATGTACTGTAATTAGAGAATCTGACAAGTCCATAGTGTTCAAAGGTAAGAGAATAGGCAATGTTTTTAAAGTAAACCTTTCTGATTTGGCAGACCAAGAGGTAAAATGCTTGCTAACTCTGAGTGAAGAAAAGTGGGTTTGGCATAAGAGGTTAGGTCATGCTAACTGGAGGTTAATCTCTAAGCTTAGCAAACTTGATCTTGTCAGAGGCCTGCCTAAGCTACACTATCACTCAGATGCTCTTTGTGGATCCTGCCAAATAGGAAAGAGTTTGAAAACTTCTTTTAAACCAAAACATGTTGTCTCTACCTCCAATCCCTTAGAGCTACTTCACATTGATTTGTTTGGTCCTGTGAGTACAGCCTCAATCAATGGGAAGAAATATGGACTAGTCATTGTTGATGACTACAGTAGATGGACTTGGGTTAAATTCCTCAGAAATAAGGATGATGCATATGATGTCTTTAGTAGTTTCTGCACACAAATTCAAAAAGAAAAAGGTTTACACATTTTGAAAGTTAGAAGTGATCATGGTGGTGAATTTGAAAATGAAATGTTTGAACATTTTTGTGAAAAATATGGCATCTTACATGAGTTCTCCTATCCTAGAACTCCACAGCAAAATGGAGTTGTAGAAAGAAAGAATAGAACTCTGCAAGAAATGGCCAAAACCATGATGCATGAGACTAACATTGCTAAGTATTTGTGGGCAGAATCTGTAAACACAGCATGTTATGTTCAAAATAGAATTTATATTAGACCTATTTTGAATAAGACAGCATATGAACTATTTAAGGGAAAGAAACCCAATGTATCCTATTTTCATCAATTCGGATGTACATGTTACATTCTGAATACAAAAATTCATCTGAAAAAATTTGATGCTAAAGCTTACAAGGGTATCTTTATTGAATAAGACAGCATATGAACTATTTAAGGGAAAGAAACCCAATGTATCCTATTTTCATCAATTCGGATGTACATGTTACATTCTGAATACAAAAATTCATCTGAAAAAATTTGATGCTAAAGCTTACAAGGGTATCTTTATTGGATACTCTGAACGCTCAAAAGCATACAGAGTGTATAATTCTGAAACTCATACAGTGGAAGAAAGTATGCACATAAAATTTGATGACAAGCAGCTTGACAAAGTGTCAGAGCTAGTTGAGAACTTTGCAGATATACAACTATCAGATGATGAAGAATCAGAACCTGAAGAGACATCAGGACCAGCTCAACCAACCTCTGAAGAAACTATTTCAGCTCCTGAAACCTTGGACTCTGAAGATCACCCAGCATCAGAACTCATCAGCAGCAGTCCAAGCAGAATTGAACAATCAAAATAATCTTTCAAATACAAATCCTCTCATCCAGAAGAGCTAATCTTGGGAAACAAGGACATTCCAAGAAAAACCAGATCAAGCTTCAGAAAGAAATGAAGCATGGAGCTTAGTTCAACTGATGAAGCATTAGCTGATGATGCATGGATTGTTGCAATGCAAGAAGAGCTCAACCAGTTTGAAAGAAATGAAGTATGGAGCTTAGTACCCAAACCTTCCAAGAAGAATATCATTGGAACAAAATGGGTCTACAGAAACAAGTTAAATGAACAAGGAGAAGTTGTTCGTAATAAGGCAAGACTGGTAGCTCAAGGGTACAGTCAACAAGAGGGGATTGACTACACTGAAATATTTGCCCCTGTTGCTAGACTTGAGGCTATCAGACTACTTCTTTCCTATGCTACTTATCATAGTATTATTTTGAATCAAATGGATGTTAAAAGTGCATTCTTAAATGGCTTTATTTCTGAAGAAGTGTATGTCAGACAACCTCCTGGTTTTGAGGATGTTTCACATCCTGACCATGTTTTTAAGTTAAAGAAATCTCTTTATGGTCTGAAAAAAGCTCCAAGAGCTTGGTATGAAAGACTGAAGCTCTAAGAGCTTGGTATGAAAGAATGAGCAATTTCTTAGTTGAAATAGGTTTTCAAAAAGGTCAAGTTGACAATACTCTCTTCAGTAAGACATTTAAGAATGACATTCTAATTATTCAAATTTATGTTGATGATATTATTTTTGGATCTGCTAATCCATCTCTGTGCAAGGAATTTTCTAAGATTATGTAGGAGGAATTTGAAATGAGCATGATGGGAGAGCTAAAATTCTTTCTGGGAATACAAATCAACCAAGACAAAGATGGCACCTACATTCATCAAATCAAGTATACAAAGGAGCTGCTGAAGAAATTCAACATGGATGACTGCAAACCAATGACAACACCATTGCATCCAACAAGCAGTCTCAGCAAGGAGGATTCAGAAGGCAAAGTTGATCAGAAGCTCTACAGAGGTATGATAGGTTCTTTACTTTACCTAACTGCATCAAGACCTGATATTTTGTTTAGTGTATGTTTGTGTGCTAGATTCCAATCAGATCCTAGAGAATCTCATCTTGCTGCTGTAAAGAGAATCTTTAGATATCTGAAAGGAACCACAAATCTTGGATTATTTTATAAGAAAACAAATGATTATAAGCTGATAGTGAAGGTGCGTGGAGAAAACACAAGAAGGGGGGGTTGAATTGTGTTTTGGATATTTAAAAACTTTCCAAGATATTTAAATCTTTTCAGAGTCTTTAAAGCACAGCGGATTATTCACACAATTAACTTATGGCGTTATGAATGATGAAGGAGTAAATGAGAGAGTGAGAGAGAGAAGAACACACAACAATTTATACTGGTTCCCCTCACAAATTGAGAGTACTCCAGTCCCCTTGTTTCCAAGAGAGTTTCACTATAATCATGAGGATTACAATAGTTGCTCAAGCACACAAGCTCAAGACTTCCTGCTCTTAGTCACACAAGACATAGAGACTTCCTTACTTTGATCACACAAGATCAAAGACTTCCTTGCTCAAGCACACAAGCTTGAGACTTCCTGCTCTAAGTCACACAAGACAAAGAGACTTCCTTGCTCTGATCACACAAGATCAGAGGCTTCCTTGCTCAAGCACTCAGGCTCAAGACTTCACTGCTCTAATCACTAAGATTGAGACTTACGTGCTTCTACACTAAGTAGAAGACTTTCTTGCTTCTACACTAAGCAGAAGACTTACTACTAACTTAAGAGCTTAAGACTTATTACATACATAATAACTTCAGAGGCTCTAAGCTAGTTTCTATGCTCATTTCATTTGAGAGATTTTATCTATTACAATTCTAATTCTCACTTTCTTCTGAGAGATTTTATCTAATGGTGAGCGCTAGTCATCAATTCTTTCTTTGGCATATTTATATGAGTTGAGAAAGACATTGAGACGTTGGAGAAATTCCCATTGCAACTTAGACAGCTGTAGACACTGAAGATCCGTTGAGTACTAAAGCCACGTCTTCCTTTGCAGAGAAGCTTAACCTTTGCTGTCTGTCCAATGGTACAGTTATAAGGTACAACTAGCTCCTAGAGAGAGATATCACATCCTTTGTGACCGTTGCAATTTAGTTGACCTTAGAACAAGTCATCAGGCTTGATAAGTTGTAGTTGATGTAGCCCTCTGATGACTGGGAATTCCTTTGCTTCTGATGAACCTTTGATAACTTGGAGTCTGACTGGTCTTTGAATGGTTGGCCTCTGATAGTCTTTCGTAATTCAGCTTCTGAACGTCTTCATCCTCTGAATGACTTATGACTAGCAGACAGCCTCTGAACTCTTGTAGGCCTCTGAACATGCTTGAGCTTCTGAACTCCTCTGAGTCCCTGAACAGCTTCAGACGTTCTGATATACTTTGAGCTTCTGAACTTTGTATAGCTTCTGACCACGTTGTAGCATCTGAACTCTTTCAGAGTCTAAATATTCAGACTTCCATTGGTTTCACCAGAGTTTAAATTAAGTGTGCTCTTGATTAAACGTTGAATTCTCCTGCTCTTAATTTAAACATTAGTACCATCAATTGTCCATTTAATACTTTGTTATCATCAAAACTTAAGGGTGTGTATTAACACATATTTTGTTCCAACAATCTCCCCCTTTTTGATGATGACAAACACAAGTATTAAATACAATTGTTGTTGATAAAAATCAGCTATGTTGACATTAGGCTTCTGAGTTTTGCAAGCTCCCCCTAAGTCTGATAACCCATAGGGTTAGGTTTGTAAGCTCCCCCTATTTTGTATCCATAGTTAATTTTAATCAGTTTCAGAAATACTTTATTATATGACTTAAATTATTCATATTTCACTATGTAAAGAACAAGGTTTGCAAGCTTCTTCTTTCCATAGTGTGATAATCTTTGAGTAAAGTTACACCCTTACTCAAGAACTAACTATGAATAATAAACTTCAATTAATAAATGCATTCTCCTTGAAAATTAAGCCCTTAATGCAGATGCAAGATGAAGCAATATTTAAATTGAATGACAAAATAGGATCAAAGGCGCTTAAAGACTTCTACATACACACTTGGTTCTGATGGTTATCATTAACAGCTTCAGAGTTCAAAATATTTTCAAACAGATCAGAGTTTTAAAAAAAATCTTTTCAAAGAAAAATAGCTCAGAGTCTGAACAAAAATTTGAAAACAGTTCAGAGCTCTTTTAGTACAATATTTTGAAATCCTCAAAGATTAGATGGTCATAACACAGCATGTACCTCATGCTACTATTTTGACCACTCTCCTACGTTCTCTCTCTGAAGCACTACAAGGCCCTAAAAAGCCAAGTAATTTCGCTTCTTCCAACAATTGATTTACCAATATTCTTTCTCCCCCTTTTGTCATTATCAAAAAGGTAGTATAAGCAATTAATAGAAATTCAACTTTCAATGCCGTCAAATCAGGAGTGGTTGAACACATTTAATATTCGGCCATTGAATTTTGCTTATAAAAGAAGAGAGATACCTAGTCATTTTACTCACACAGAATAATCTTAGGTTATTGATAGATCTCTTGAGAGAAAAAATGAAACGCTCAGAGAAGAAGAAAGTAGTTTCAGTGAGAGTCAGTCAAGATAGGAGAAAACATAAGAAGAAACCAATGGAAACAAAGCCAGTGTCTGTCACAGAAGAACTCAGTTCAGAGTCTGAAGAGAAATCTTTGGACTCTGACTGTTTTAAGTTCTGAAGACATATCTTCCTGAAGAAAATCAAACTGAAGTTCGAGGCTCTAGAGGGGTATGTGTCTCTTCCTGAGGAAAACCAAACTGATGCATCAGAATCAGTTTCTTCAAGAAGGACTGTGGGTTGAATGGCTTCAGCCAAAAGCTCAACCTTCCCCCTCTTCAAAGGTCATGTAGGCATGTAACCACAAATATGACCTTTGAGAGCACTAGAAGATAGTTCTTAGAAATTTTAGTCTTGTAAACCAGAACTTATGTTCTCAATGAAATAACATTCATTACTTTGGCTTGTTTAGTTTTGATTTCTTATTTATATTTCTTCTCTTGTTATGTAATTTGATTTTTTAAGATCAACCAAATATTGTACCTATCAAATTTTTATAAATGAGACTCAATAGTTTGAAAAATCAATTTGTAAGAATGTTTGCATAAAACAAATAAATCAGTTAAAGACTTAAGACAAATAATAGACATGCTGAACAGAATTAATAACAGATATAATAAAGGAAAATCTATAAGTAATCAATCATGAAGTCCTATACGCAAACAAAGAAATCCTAAGGTTGGGGTTGACTATAGAAAGACTCTAGGGTTAACATGATATTTTTCTGATTAGCATTTACTTCTTCCATCAATCCGATAAACTTGTCCACTTTGTCTTCAATCCTTCTTATATCACTTTCATAGACAGAATTCTCCAGATGCTGTTGATTTCCTTGATCACTTCTCAGGTTGTCTTGACTAGGTACATTCAGATCATCCATTATTGAAGCTAACCTTTCCCTAAGGTTTTGCCCAACATTTTCTCTTACAGCAGATGATTCAGGATGATCCCTCTCTGTGTCTCTTTTTGTCTAAATGTTTTCCTCAGCATTGATGTCCTTCCCTTTGTCACATTTTCTCTGTTCTTCCACAGCTACCCTTTGTAGATTGTGTAGTTCCTTTATCAGTTCCTCTGTCAGACTTATCCATTGAGCAGCATATTCAGATGAAGGCATATCTGTTTGCCTTAGGTCATAAAGACCATGTATCTGTTTAAACAAGTCATTACAGTTTCCCAAGACATCAGGATTGTTTGATTGGGTGGGATGAGGTTCATTTGATAAGGGTGTATTGATGAGTTGAGAACTGGGATTGGTTTGGACAAAGTCTTTTAGATGAAAATCTTCTAAAAGAAGTTCATTGATCATGGCCTCAACAAGGTTTGATGAAGGGTGGTTCAAGTTTTCTTCTGAAACAATATGTTCAGAGAATTAGAGTTCAGATGGAGTTTGGTGTTTGAGTGGGTGAGAGTCTGAAGGCGTTTGAGTTATAGATGACTTGGTCTTAGCTTTTAGATGTTCAAGGCTAGCTAGGATTTCATCTAACTCATTGGGGTTGTAATCAGACGAAGAGGATGATGAGGAAATGTTGATAAAGACTGGTTCAGGGAGATTTGTTTTGACATGTTCTGATATAAGTTGTGTCAAGGTGAGATTATCTCCAGAACTTGCTTGGTTTTGAGTTGGAGTGAGTTGGTTTGATGATGAGGTTAACTGAATGTCTTGAGTAGTAGCAACAACAGGTTTAGATACATCACCTGATCTGTTATGATCTGAGCTTTCATTAATCTTTTCCTCAGAATCCTTGACAAGCTTCCTTCTTCTGACGCTGAGAGGTTCATCATCACTCTTTGAGCCTTCAACTTTATATGCTTTCACTAACCTTCTTCAACTCTACCTTCTCAGTCTCAAATCCTTCTCCTAGGTTGTCCAACAGTTGAATATACTTATTGACAATGTCACAAGAGATTGTAGGCATGCCAATGTTCCATTTCTTAACCAAGGAGGGTTCTGAGTGAGGCTGATATACCAGAGATTCTGAAGGTTGTACTTCATGTTCTGACATCAGGTTCATGTAAGCTAGTGAATGAGCAGATAATGTGGAGGCTCTGCATTCTCTTAACAAGTAGTCATGACCAGCAGCTTTGATTATATCTATTACTCCACACTGATAGAAAATCTCACTGAGGACCCTTGGGTAGACTACATGTATATCAGACTTGGCCTGATTTTGAGATAAGAGCACAGATTTGCATAGGTGATCAAAGATGTATTTAGCCCAATTTAAATCATATTTCCTTGTGAGAAAATAGACAAAGTGTCTATGATCCCATGACAAATGATCAGGATTTTCACTTCCTGGAAATATAGATCTTGACATGATTTTGGCTATCATCTGCTGAGTGGGCTTCAGATCACCTATCTTGTTGCTCTCACAGCTTGTCCCTTTGACGTAGCATTGTCTTGTCATAGTCTTCAGAAACATAGAATTTTGTGCTTCATTGCGACTAAATGTGTAGTAGATGCCTTCATTTGGAATGGATAACACCTTAGCCAAGTTTGAAGCAGTGAGAATTACTTCAAATCCGCACACAACAGAATGCACCTCCGTTTCTTCAATGACTCTTAAACCTAACTCTTCAGGAGTCTTGTCTTCATTTTCAATCTTTTCTTCTCTCCTTGCAGCTAGCTCCTTGTGATAGTCTTCAACAGTCCTCACCTTGCTTCTAATCCAGAAATCTTTCACCAGAGTAGGATAGTTTGGACCATTTAATAAATTCATGTACCTAAAGCTCCCTTTGTGATTAGAAAAGAACTTTAGGACATCAAGATGGTTCTTTTCCAGACTATCAAAGTCCACTGGTTGTTCCATAACCAGGTTCAGAGATTTTCCCTCCATCTTGAGAGATAAACCTGTAGAAAACATCTCGCAAGCAATGGTGTTGATCGGAAAGTTATCAGGAAAAATAAACAAGGAGTCTGGAATTGGTGTTGAAGTAGATGCCATTTCAGAAGGTTAGTGTGTGGAAGATGCTAAAGTGAGAGATAGAGTTTGTTCTAGCTTTGAAGAGCAAGAGTTTGATAGTATAAGGTGTGAGTGTTTAAGAGTTAAGCATACTTACCTTGCATTGAAGTTTTCTTGATTAGGTGTAGTCAGAGTCATAGCCTGAGCAATCACTCCACCATACTGAGTTGTTATCATCTTCAAAGCAAGCTTCCAAATCTTCATACTCCCTCGTGCTCCTTATGCACTCCTCTTCATCTTCTTCTCCATCCGACTCTTCAAGAATGTGCCTTCTATGCACAATTGCTCTTCTTCCATTCACAGTCACATGCATCCAAGTGATTGGAAGGTTCAGAGTCTTAGTTTCACCTGCAATCAAGTAAAAAATTTTGTCTCTTGGTACCCACTTGCTTGAGGGTCCTAGACTGTTAGTTGCCAAATCTTCATCCTCCATTTGTTTCATCTGAGAGCTATCAGATACAAATGTAGTGTAAAGATTTGAAAGTGAGAAGCTTCCATCAATAACTGATGAGCTTGGTTCCTCTAGTATTTTACTACTAGAGTATCCAATCCCATTAGTATTGTTGGTCTTAAGGTTGCAAAGCATGGAAACAATTTTATTTTGATCAGCATTGATGTTACAGTACTCTTTGAGAACTAGAGAGTGCTCAAGGGGTTTGTAACATATAGCAAAATCATTCTCAAGGTCTTTGGTTTTGATAAAATATTTTTGTTCAAGACCTTCAGAGTGATTTGCTTGCTTACTTAAATTCTCATAGTCTGCTTTAAACTTTTTAAACTTCTGCTGACTATTAGAGAGTTTAAGTAAGGTCTTATTAAGATGCTTGATCAATATGGCTTTGGAAAGACTAGAATATACCTGATTTATTTTTCTCTGGATACTTTCTTTGCTCTCAGGTTCTGACTTTTCATCAGAGCCTGAGTCTTCAGAGTCTGAGCCATCTTCAGAACTTGATCCTTCAGCTCTTGGTGCTCTTTCAGACTCATCTTCAGAGAAGTTGTCTAGTACATCCCATGTTGTCATTCCTTTAGCTAGTCTTCCTCCATTCTTCTTGAAGATGTACCATCTTTGAATTTTTCTTGAAAACCTTTCAAGATACTCTTCATCAGGTTCTTCAACAAGATCTTCATGCTCCGATGCTTGCTTTCCTTTTCTTGCTGCTTCTGCTTCTTCACGTTTCAACTCTTGCATATCCTTCAGAGCCAATTCATGGACTCTGAGAAAATCAATCAATGATTCAGGACTCATTGAATTGATGTCTTTAGTTTCCTCTAGAGAATGTGGAATTTCATTCCAATCCAGAGGCAAACTTCTCAGCAACTTGCTTACAAGCTCTTTGTTGCTGAGTTTGTTGTTGTGCTCTTCAATCTTGCTTGTGATAGCTTGAAACCTTATGTTCATTTTCTCAATGCTCTCATTTTCCTCCATCCTAAACTCCTCATATTGATCTAACAAGGCATTTACTGTTGCCCACTGAATGCTTTCATTATCATCACTAATGAGGCACATAGTAGTAGCTGTAGAACCAATACCAGAAGTTTGATTAGCCCCTGATGTGGAAGGATTTTGATTGTTGCTCAGATCTTCATTTAAGCTCAGTTCATCTTCAAATTTCTTGCTAAGATCAGCAACTTGTTGATGTAGCTTCTGCTTCCACTCATCCATGTTTTGAGCCATGGAGGTTTTCTCCTTTGGATCTTGACTGTGTCACGATTAAGTGATTTACCAACAGAACCGGAGCTCTGATACCAATTGAAGGTGCGTGGAGAAAACACAAGAAGGGGGGGGGGGGGTTGAATTGTGTTTTGGATATTTAGAAACTTTCCAAGATATTTAAATCTTTTCAGAGTCTTTAAAGCACAGCGGATTATTTCACAATTAACTTATGGCGTTATGAATGATGAAGGAGTAAATGAGAGAGTGAGAGAGAGAAGAACACACAATAATTTATACTGGTTCCCGTCACAAATTGAGACTACTCCAGTCCCCTTGTTTCCAAGAGAGTTTCACTATAATCACGAGGATTACAATAGTTGCTCAAGCACACAAGCTCAAGACTTCCTGCTCTTAGTCACACAAGACATAGAGACTTCCTTGCTTTGATCACACAAGATCAAAGACTTCCTTGCTCAAGCACACAAGCTTGTGACTTCCTGCTCTAAGTCACACAAGACAAAGAGACTTCCTTGCTCTGATCACACAAGATCAGAGGCTTCCTTGCTCAAGCACTCAGGCTCAAGACTTCACTGCTCTAATCACTAAGATTGAGACTTACATGCTTCTACACTAAGCAGAAGACTTTCTTGCTTCTACACTAAGCAGAAGACTTACTACTAACTTAAGAGCTTAAGACTTATTACATACATAATAACTTCAGAGGCTCTAAGCTAGTTTTTATGCTCACTTCATTTGAAAGATTTTATGTATTACAATTCAAATTCTCACTTTCTTCTGAGAGATTTTATCTAATTGTGAGCGCTAGTCATCAATTCTTTCTTTGGCATATTTATATGAGTTGAGAAAGACATTGAGACGTTGGAAAAATTTCCGTTGCAACTTAGACAGCTGTAGACATTGAAGATCCGTTGAGTAAAGCCACGTCTTCCTTTGCAGAGAAGCTTCACCTTTGCTGTCTGTCCAATGGTACAGTTATAAGGTACAACTAGCTCCTAGAGAGAGAGATCATATCCTTTGTGACCGTTGCAATTTAGTTGACCTTAGAACAAGTCATCAGGCTTGATAAGTTGTAGTTGATGTAGCCCTCTGATGACTGAGAATTCCTTTGCTTCTGATGAACCTTTAATAACTTGGAGTCTGATTGGTCTTTGAATGGTTGGCCTCTGATAGTCTTTCGTAATTCAGCTTCTGAACGTCTTCATCCTCTAAATGACTTATGACTTGCAGACAGCCTCTGAACTCTTGTAGGCCTCTGAACATCCTTGAGCTTCAGAACTCCTCTGAGTCCCTGAACAGCTTCAGACGTTCTGATCTACTTTGAGCTTCTGAACTTTGTATAGCTTCTGACCACGTTGTAGCATCTGAACTCTTTCAGAGTCTAAATATTCAGACTTCCATTGGTTTCACCAGAGTTTAAATTAAGTGTGCTCTTGATTAAACGTTGAATTCTCCTGCACTTAATTTAAACATTAGTACCATCAATTGTCCATTTAATACTTTGTTATCATCAAAACTTAAGGGTGTGTATTAACACATATTTTGTTCCAACAGATAGTATTCTGTGATGCTGACTTTGCTGGAGATAAGATAGAGAGGAAATCCACAAGTGGCAATTGTCAATTTGTGGGTGAAAATCTTATATCCTGGGCTAGCAAAAGACAAACTACAATAGCTTTGTCCACAGCAGAAGCAGAATACATATCAGCAGCCAAGTGTTGTACACAACTACTCTGGATGAGATATCAATTAGAGGATTACAAAGTTAATAGTCACAATATTCCACTTTTCTGTGATAACTCTGCAGCTATTCAACTTTCTAAAAACCCAATTTTGCATTCAAGAGCTAAACATATTGAAATTAAACATCATTTAATAAGAGACCTTGTTCAGAAGGGTAGTGTAAATATTCAATACATTGAAACTGAAAGACAATGGGCTGACATATTTACAAAACCCTTAGCAGTTGAAAGACTGGATTTTATCAAAAAGCATCTGAACATGACTCTGGTCTCTGAAGATATCAAGCTCTGACTTACAAAATTGTGGATTCAGCCTCTGAACTCTGGAAGGTCTTCAGACGCTGAAACTCTTTAAAACCCTGAAGTGTTTACCCATGTGGAGTACACGTGTCAATTATTTTGTCTTTACTCTTTAGTCTGTGGTTGGTTAGTGTAAAGGCAGTTTATGGTGAAATTCTTTATTGCAACGAATGTACTCCCCCATCATTGTTTTTATTAGAGTTTTTCAAAATCACTTTATTCTTTTCTCGCACAAGTTTCACTTTCACATCTCGCCCCTCTCTTCTAAAACCCAGAGCACTTTCTTTCTCCCTCATACTAGCAAAACCCTGTTCGCTAACCTCAACAATGGCAAGTTCATCTTATACACCAAGATTCCCAGAGGACATTCCAATAAACATATATGCTCAGGACTCTCATCTTAAGGATGCAACTATGAATCTTAGGTTTGAAGAAAGTAAATTGGTTATGGAAAGACCAATAGACTTTGAGGCCTTGAAATGGACATGACTACAAGGAATTCTTCACTGAACAAGGCTGGGGGCACTACTTGGATATGCTTAATGGACCTATCTACTCCAATTTAGTGTTTGATTTCTGGAGAAAGAGTGAAGTTGTAACTTTGGTAGATGCTAATGCTGAACTTCAGCAAATAATTGATCAGAACCCAAGTGAAAATAAAGGAAAATCAAGAGAAGAATTGGGTCTGAGAAAATTCACTGTAACAGAAATTCACTCTAGTGTTGGAGGCTTTCAAGTCATCTTAACAAAAAGCAATTTGGCCAAGATGCTAAATCTTCCCAACACTGGAATGATAAGACTCTACACTGCAGCTTCTGGAAGAAAGTCCGTATATCTAAATGATATAGCCAGACTTTGTTTCAACGATCAGAAGCTGTCCAACAAGGTTAGTCATTTGAATGATCGTGAAAAGGTGTTTGCTAAGATTTTATTCTCATCTTTTCTACCAAGGGATACTGGCAGTGACTCTCTGAATTGGGATCAGAGACACATTATCTACTTCCTCTCCACCAAAAGAAAAATGAATCTACCTGCTTACATTTTTCAACATCTATGTGAGACAATCTGTGAGGCTCAAAAGTTTGACATTCCTTCCAAATTGATCTCTCATCCAAGGCTCCTAAGCTTCATCTTTGAGCAACTTGGTCTTCCTGATAAATTCATGTTTGCTGGAGTGTCTGACGACCTTGAACAAGTTAGAGCTCCCATTCTTGATGCTAAAGTCTTGGTGAGCCTGCGTCTGAAGAGATCAGACAAGCTTATTTATCCTCAAAAACCTCTTCTGGTAAACAAGACAAAATTTCAGCCTATCAGTGACGCCTTCGTTTTTGATAATGAACCTCTTGAAGTTATTTTGGAATACATGAGGTTAATGAAGGAAAGAGGAACTCCAATCACTCATAAGGACATTGGAAGAGGTGATGGACCAACTTTTGCACAGATTATGCGAGCAGTTAAGGAAGAGGTGTTCAGTGACTATGAGGAACATGACATGGTTGAGGAACCATCAATGCAAGAAGCTTCTGTAAATAGGTCAAAGAGTGATCATCCAGAGGTTGAAGAAGAGCCGGTGGTTGCAGAACCTGTTGTAAAAGACCTGCTAAGTGTGAAATTTCTCAAAAGATCTCGCACAAAGCATTGCACTGCTAGGGGACAGAAGAGACAAAGATCAGATACAGGTAATACTCATTCTTTTAATTATTGCAATCAAA
The DNA here is from genome assembly GCA_951799995.1 of Trifolium subterraneum. Lineage (NCBI taxonomy): Eukaryota > Viridiplantae > Streptophyta > Magnoliopsida > Fabales > Fabaceae > Trifolium > Trifolium subterraneum. The sequence goes on along the minus strand of OX637463.1, from coordinate 44,143,278 downwards.
TATCTGAAGCATCTATTCTAGAACATGTCCAACCCCTAAATACCATCTATCCAACATCCTCTCAACCTGAATATGTCCAAATTTCAGACTCTGAATCCGAGTCTTCTGACTCCTCATTTGATGACCTTATGGATAGTTTTGAACAATTCTCTTCCAAAGCTAAGCATATTCCTGAGGAGGAAACAGCTGAGCCATCCAATGGTTCTATCCCTCAGTCATTACCCAAAATTCTCACTGAGCAAGAGATTCTGAAAGAAACATCTTTTAGAGTTTCTCCAATCCATGAAACCTCTGAACCACCAAATTCCATATCCTCTGATCCATCTCAATCAATCCCATCAGACTCTCACAAATCCTCATCCCCTGAGATGCTTTTAGATACTGAAATTGCAATAAATGATAGAATTGATGTACCAACTGATTATGTGATTCGCTCACCTAGTGGTCTAAGTCAATCAGTATCTGCACCACCTGTTGCACAGCTAGGGGAAGACAATTCAGACTTCATAGCAACGGCTCTACACATAATACGCAATACGCTTGCTGACCACAACGACAAGCTTCTAGAGCTGGTAGCATACTCAGGGGCATCTGCAAGAATGGCTCAACAGCTTGTTACTCGCTACTTGTCCAAACACCCTTAGGATTTTTGTTTTTCACCTATTTGTTTTTCACTATTTGTTTAAAACTTTTTGTTGATGACAAAAGGGGGAGTATTATTTATTTGTACAATTGTTAGTAGTTTTTATTTCTACTCACATAATAATCTGAAACTGTCTGAAATAAGAATCTTATTTTTTTATCTTGTTAAATGTTTATGAACTTAAGTGATAAGGAGAACAAATTAATAAACATAATTGTGTTTGCATAGATGAAGGTAGTTAAGATTGTGCTCTTAATTATTTTTATCAGACTCAGGAGTTGAGCTTGCAAACCTCACACTCTGAGAGTTAAGTATGTAAATACAATCAAGTTTATCAAATTGCTCTTATACTGATTCAACTTAATTATGGATAAAACTTAGGGGGAGCTTGCAAACCTAACCCTAATGGTTTATCAGTCTCAGGGGGAGCTTACAAACCTCAACAACCTGATGCTGACATAATTAAATTAATCAACAAACAATTGTATTTAATACCTATGTTTGTCATCATCAAAAAGGGGGAGATTGTTGGAACAAAATGAGTACACCCTAAGTTTTGATGATAACAAGGTATTAAATGGAAAATTGGTATTACTAATGAATGATCTAGTGTGCAGGAACAAAGTAAAAATATCATCCACGTAGATCATCATCTGGGCGTCTGAAGGACACAGTCTGAAGTGTTAAGGCTCTGAAAGTGCTGGAAGCATAAGAGCCTCTGAAGAAGTCCTCAGAGGCCAAAGAAAGAAACACAGTCTGAAACGTGTGTACATCTTCAGAGGATCAACAAAATGATATCATCAGATCCTGAAGAACTCTCTCTGAAGAAAGACAGCTAATATCCAATGCAATAGTACAACGGTCCTGTCAAAGCGTACAACCGTCTTGTCAACAAAAAGGAGAGTGTACAACCAACGGTTCTTTTCTCAACGTCTTTATACCTAGAGTATAAATAGAAGACATCCTGATAGAGAGAAGACTACTGGAAGATCATCTGAACTAAGAAAGATTCAAATCATATTCAAGCTGTGAACTGTGTTATTCTTTCTTGTGTAATATTCTAAGTTAAATATCTTTTGATATTACAGACTCTGAGCTTAGTGTTTAGAGAGTCTTGCTTAGAACTTTCAGTCCTACTTAATCTGTGTATTAAGTTAGTTTGTGAAGTCTCTTTGTCTTGTGTGACTTAGAGCAGGAAGTCTTAAGTCTTGTGTGACTTAAGCAAGGAAGTCTTAAGCTTGTGTGCTTAAGCAAGGAAGTCTCTAATCTTGTGTGATTAGAGCAAGGAAGTCTCTTGCTTGTGTGCTTGAGCATTAGTTGTGTAATCTTTGTGATTATAGTAAAATCCCTTGAAAGTGCAAGGGGACTGGACTACTCTCGTTTTGTGAGAGGAACCTGTTGTACCCTAAATTTTGCCCACTCTTTTATCACATATAGTGTTTTATGTTGCATTATCTTACAAATGTGTGAAGTAGCTTCTATGGTAGTACCAATGGTTTATAAGTGCATGTGAGCACAAGGTCACAAGTTTGAGTCTCACTTAAGTTTTTTTTGTGTTTTATTTTATTAAAAAAAAAAGAGTACAAAAATTGTTTTTTTAAATTTATTATTTTTATTTTCGGTTTTTTATTATTATTATTGGAAAAATATAAAAAAAAAGTATAAGATCTTAATAAAAAATATATAAAGAGCAGATCATGCAAAAAAATATATAAAGATCCCAAAATATAAAATAAAAAAAAACAAAAGAATATAAAATTTTACAAAATCTGGAGGGAGATATTATAGAGACTTTGTCCCCAAGTTTCAATCAAATCGGTCATACAAATTTATTCCAAAAATAAACCTAATTTTTACCTATAAATACCACAAGAGTTTCACATTAAAAGGGGGAACAACTGGCATAAAATTTGAGAGAGCACTACAATTCAAGCAGGTCAGTTTTTTACTTCGTTGTTTTCTTATGCATATCTTGATACTTGTCTAATCATTATTTGATTGATACTTGTCTAATCATTATTTGAGTTTTGGGTTATATTCGTAAAGGAAAAGGGAAACATAAACAAGTTTATTTTAATTTGAATTTCTTTGTTGCTTTGATTATTTGCGTTTTGAGACTTTGTCTGTGTTTCTAGTTTATAAAAACGTTTAAAAAGTGATTTGGGTGTTTTTTCTAGTTTATTTTGTTTTGTTTCTTGATTTAACCCAATAAAAATAGTAAAAGAGCAAAAACATATCTTTCTAATTTTCATATTACAAACCAATTTTTACTAAAATCATGGATTAAAGAGGAGATTGGCGAATGTACATTCGTTGGTCTCTCGAACGATCGGGGGCTTAGCGTCACGCTTTGTCGACGGATTGTTCGTCTTCCACATAAATAACTCTTCAACAAAAAATCACGGACGAAAAGGAGATTGGCGAATGTACATTCGTTGGTCTCTCGAGCGATCGGGGGCTTAGCGTCACACTTCGTCGACACACTGCTCGTCTTCCGTGTAAACAAATTTTAATAAAAATCTTGGATTGAGAAAGAGATTGGCGAATGTACATTCGTTGATCTCTCGAACAAATGAGGGCTTAGCGTTACGCTTTGTCGACAAGTTGTTCGTCTTCCACATCTAAAAATAACTCCAACACATCAAATATTTTTAGCACAGTCAAAATATAAAAAACAAAAATCTTTTTATAAGTAAAATCAACCAACACACAAACATTTTCTACCCAGAACTGCGTGTAGCTTTGAATTTCCCATTGCACCCGGGAATACGTAGGAGCGGGATTCATACATCCTGTCAAGCACACTAATAAAAAACAAACTTTTTTCCCCCTTGTATATATAATAAATAATAAATAATTAAAAGCATGCAAGCAAATTAAACACTCTTTTAACCCTAAAATTAACGAGGAGGTTCCCGTTGAATACAACGGATGTGAGGGGTGCTAATACCTTCCCCTCGCATAATTGACTCCCGAACTTAGAAATGGTTGCGATAACCGTCTTTCCATTCTTTTAAGGTTTTATCGATATTTTCCTTTTCCTCCGGGAATAAATAAAGTTCGGTGGCGACTTTACTGTCTAGCGAGCACTTTCCGCTCGCGCATTTTTCCACCCGCTTCAGCTGGCGACTTCACTGGGGACTTTAGAGAGTCAAACCTATCCTTGTTAGTTTTAGGGTTGAGTGTATTTTGTTTTCTTGCATGCTTTCCTGTGTTTTTTTTATTTTTCATGTGTTATCTTATTATTGTATTCTTGCTCTTGTATTTATTTTATATTTTGGTTATTTTTTCTGAATATATATCAATTGTGGGTTGGAATTATTATTGGAGAGAAGCTCTATACCCGAGCTTGAGTAAAACCCTAAGTTTAAGTAAGGAGTTAGTAGTATGGGCCTATGGGATGTACATCCCAATGGGTGATTTACGAAAACTTCGCCTAGAGTAGATCGGTTCAAAAGGTTCGTCAGGAATTGGCTAGCCCATCCGCCTGACGAAATTTTGAATTTGGTCCGTGACTCTAGGGACCTCACCTAGAACCCGACGACTCCACCTAAGGGAGACCCTTTTGAATTGGCCAGCCCATTCTCATGGTGAAATTCTGAATGAGGGTTGTGACCTTGGTTGTCGCCCTTGAACGAACAAAAACCCTATAGCCTACGTGTGAGGGGATTGAGTAGTAAAAATTTAGAACCGACCTATTGTAGGAAGCCCCCTAGTTAGGTTGTGTCAATTTCCAATTATCCTACAAACCTGTCCGAGTCACACCCTGACCTTTTTTGGTCACATTGCATCATGGCATGTCATTAAAATATTTTAAGCATACCTTGAAAATGAAAAGACAAATCTTTTTGCACACCCATGTACTTTCATACATCTGCATACATGCATCTTCATGCATTTGCATCCCATATCAAAAAACTCATATCATTCCCCTCAAATCTCCCAGAAACATACTTGCTTGCTCTTCGACACTAAAACGGGACACATGCCAACATTTGAAGGACTATGGAGCAACTTGAGAAGAATAATGTTGCGCTAAGGGAAGATGTTGACTCCATAAAAGAAAAAATTGATAAGCTCCTTGAGCTCTTCCAAACTATGGCAAGCAACGAGATCATTCTTCAAGATGGAAATAGCTCACCCAATCATACTATTGAAGGTGTGGGATGTTCTATGCCACACCAAGCTACGCCCGTCAATGCTCACCCGAATGCGGAATCTGCTCAAATGTATCGGGCCTTGGAAGAAAGGTTGGAAGCTATAGAGGGTTTTAGTGTCTACGGATCCAATGCTTTGGACTTGTGTTTAATACCGGATGTAGTCGTCCCCCCAAAGTTCAAAGTGCCTGACTTCGAAAAGTACAAAGGGATCCACTGTCCGAGGAATCACTTGAAGATGTTCTGCAGGAAAATGGCTGCACACGCCACTGATGAGAAACTTGTGATCCACGTGTTTCAGGATAGTCTAAGTGGGGCATCACTGGATTGGTATATGCAATTAGAGAGAACACAAATCCAGACGTGGAAAGATCTCGCAGATGCCTTCATGAGACAGTACAAGTACAATCTAGACATGGCTCCTAATCGGATGCAATTGCAGAGCCTTACTCAGAAGAGTGGTGAATCTTTCAAAGAGTATGCTCAAAGGTGGAGAGAACTTGCTGCCCGTGTGCAGCCACCGCATCTAGAAAGGGAATTGGTCGATACGTTTATGAGCACTCTGCAAGGGCCCTACTATGAGAAAATGATAGGGAGCATATCATCAGGCTTTGCTGATATGGTTGTAATTGGTGAACGAATAGAAGAGGGGTTGAAGAGCGGCAAAATAAAAGGCGCCTCCAATAATCAGGTTGGGGAAAATAAGTTCTTTAACAATGACCCAAAGAAGAAAGAAGGCGAGGCTAATGCCGTTCAACATAATCATCGGCAACAGAAAAACGGGCATCAACCAAAGAATCCACTTAGTCTTGAAAGAAAGAATACGCCCTTTGATCAAGTACACTTTGATCCTATACCCATGTCATATGGTCAAATCTTGCCGTACTTAATCCAGAAAGGGATGGTTGAGCCGAGACCCCTTCCCCCTACGAAGCTACCATACCCGCTTAGTTTCGATGTGAACGCTAGCTGTGAATATCATGCTGGGTCACCCGGGCACGACGTCGAAAATTGTAGGGCCTTCAAGTACAAGGTTCAAGAGCTTATCGACCGCAAGCTGATATCTTTCAATAAGGAGCCCCATTCGTAAATGGTCACCCCTTTTACAAATCAAAGAACGTCAAGGGGCATCTTCAAAATCGGTGGATCAATGTGGAGGCTCGAGCCTAGGAATACTAGGCTTTTCATTCTAAGTTGTAATTTCATTCCTGCTAAGTTTTGTTTGCTTTCTTAAAATTGTTATCTTTTGATCAAGTGTTTTAATGAAATTCGCATGCATGTTTTGAATCTATCCATTCATATTCACTCTCTTCTTATGTCATCTCTCTCTTTCTATTTCACTTCTCACATGTTAACAAACTTGGTGGGGAGGATGATGTAAACAAATAATTGAATTTGCTGATATATGCTTTTATAAGTAAACCCGGCTGATGATGTAAGGCATTGTTTCAATTCCCAAACACTGGAGATATAAGGAGATAATCCGTAGTCAACCCCTTTGAGCCCGTAGACGGTGTTCTTTCTATTTTACTAAAATCCTTAATCTTAACTAGGGGCAGGGTAGTTTTACAATTAACTCAATGATGCATTCTGATGCAAGAGAATCAATCCTCTTCTTTAAGAGGTTTAAGCACATTATTTCCATCATGTACACCATCCAACAAGGAGGGAATAATGAGAGAAAAAAAACATAATCATTGATGTGGCAGTCATAACTTTGCTGAGCTAAAAGCAAAATCTCATGAGAGCTGTTCAAAAAAAAAAAAAAAGAGAGAGAGCCCGCTAAGTAAAAACTTAGGCAAAAATGGGGCATCCCGATGGACCGCAAATTCAAAAGAATTGGTCCATGCAAAAATAGGGAGTAAAAAAAATGAATGAAAACAAGCCTGTCAACTAAAAAAGAAGTGACTGCCACTTTAAGAGTCTCATCAGTGTTTCAACCACTGTCGTTACCTCCATCAGGGTAACTAACAAATTATCTTGCCGACCAAAGGCATCTATTGAGTTAATTGAGCTTAAGAATGAAGAACATCAAAGTAGATTGGGAGGGTTAAAATAATATTTTGAGCCTTATATCCTTTGTTTCTTAAAACAGTGAACCAGACCACATTACAACCCTCAAAAGACCTAATTGAAGCTAGGTTGACTATAAAAGCAAATTCGGCAAAATTGTTAAACTGACTCCTCATGTTTGTGAATCATCAATAACATTTTTTCTATAATTTCTATCACTCTCAATTGGGCCAACCTTCTGGCCAAATATCACCCATTGTAGATAGCTAAACAACTTTCAAATTCAAAACTTGCATGTGCATTGCGTCGAAATTACTTTTCAAGATAAACAATTTCACTCACAAATTAATACTTAGCATCAAGGAAATGTCAACAAGGAATCTGATCAAAGGTGAATCATTTTAAGAAACTCCTAAAATTGGGCAAGTCAACTAGGGGTCCTACTAATCAAGAGCAAATCCTTATAACCAAGGGGCACATCATTTGGATATCTTATTGATTGGGGTCAAGATATTTCAAGAGTGGATCAAACCTTCAAAGCACCAATCAACCAGGGGCATGCTTTTCAAAGTGCAAGTGTTGGGGCAGTCCGAGTCAAAGATTTAATATTAAGCATACCTTTCAAGGATTCAAATACTGGGGCAACACGTGTGTATCCCCCCCATGGATAGAGAGGAGTTCTCATTCCCAGTTTGATGCGGCCAAAGATAAAATGCCCAAGAAAAAGAAATACAAAAAAAAAAGTCAAAGTCAAAAGCTCGCTAAGTCGAAAACCCAAAAGGGCGGGTTAGGCAATAGAGAGCGTCCCGGTGGATCGAAAACCTGAAAAGGCGGTCCAGGCAAAAATTAGGGACACCAAAAAAGGAAATACACTCCCGGTGGACTGAAAACTCGAAAGGGCGGTCCATGCAAAAGTTAGGGATCTTCAAAAAGAGAAAAAAAGGGCAAAATGAGTTACATTAGGGGCAATTCCTCTTCGTCCTTTCAAGCTGCTCAAGTATATGCTGCATCAACAACTATTGAGTTCGACACGGATATCGGGGAATAATGCTAGGAAGACATCCCATATGAAAAAATTTCCTAGTCTTAACCATTCTACCACCCACTACAAGGAAACTTTTGAGAACATTCCAAATCATAGTCATGCTTGCGTCATTCTAATGCATCAATCATATATGCATCATTCTAACATGTCATCCATGCATCCCCCCTCATACTTGCACATCAAACCTCCTAGTAAAAGTGAACTTACTTCCCTCAAAGTCCAATTTTTGCTGACCTATCATGCATCGACCACACATTTCACATAGCGTGCATTCACGATACATCATGCATCAATAAATGCATTAACCCAAAAACCATGCATCAAAATAAGATCATGCATACATAGCATAGGCAGAAGATTTCTACCTTAGTTTGCAGTTCTAGAGCCCTACCTAATTTGGCAATATGAGTTTCATCCTATTTGGAAGTTTAAGAGTCATACCCTATATAGCAGTTAGAGTTTTACCTTATTTGGAAGTTTAGAGTTCCATCTTTGTGAGGCCGGCAATTTAGAGTCTCATTCGCGCTGGCAATTAGAGTTCTACCTTATTTGGAAGTTTAGAGTTCCATCTTTGTGAGGCCGGCAATTTAGAGTCTCATTCACGCTGGCAATTAGAGTTCTACTTTATTTGGAAGTTTAGAGTTCCATCTTTATGTGGCCGGCAATTTAGAGTCTCATTCGCGCTGGCAGTTAGAGTTCTACCTTGTTTGGAAGTTTAGAGTTTCATTTTTGTTTGGCTGGCAATTTAGAGTCCCATTCGCGCTGGCAGGTTAGAGTTCCATCTTTGTTTGGCTGGCAATTTAGAGTCCCATTCGCGCTGGCAGTAAGAGTTCTACCTTATTTGGATGTTTAGAGTTTTATCTTTGTGTGGCCAGCAAATTAGAGTCACATTCGCGCTGGCAGTAAGAGTTCTACCTTATTTGGATGTTTAGAGTTTCATCTTTGTGTGGCCGGCAATTTAGAGTCTCATTCGCGCCGACGATTAGAGTTCCATCTTTGTTTGGCTGACAATTTAGAGTACCATTCTCGTTGGCAATTTAGATTTTTATCCCAGTTTGGCTAGAAATTTAGAGTTTTCATTCACGCTGACAGTTTAGAGTCCCATCTACTCGGACAAAATTTTGGGTCCTTTCGTATTTAATTATCTTCCACCACGAGTACATGAAGACAGCCGTCAATTATGTTCTCGAGTAAAAAATAATTAAATAGGGGCAGCTGTTGTACCCTAAATTTTGCCCACTCTTTTATCACATATAGTGTTTTATGTTGCATTATCTTACAAATGTGTGAAGTAGCTTCTATGGTAGTACCAATGGTTTATAAGTGCATGTGAGCACAAGGTCACAAGTTTGAGTCTCACTTAAGTTTTTTTTGTGTTTTATTTTATTAAAAAAAAAAGAGTCACAAAAATTGTTTTTTTAAATTTATTATTTTTATTTTCGGTTTTTTATTATTATTATTGGAAAAATATAAAAAAAAAGTATAAGATCTTAATAAAAAATATATAAAGAGCAGATCATGCAAAAAAATATATAAAGAGCAGATCATGCAAAAAAATATATAAAGATCCCAAAATATAAAATAAAAAAAAACAAAAGAATATAAAATTTTACAAAATCTGGAGGGAGATATTATAGAGACTTTGTCCCCAAGTTTCAATCAAATCGGTCATACAAATTTATTCCAAAAATAAACCTAATTTTTACCTATAAATACCACAAGAGTTTCACATTAAAAGGGGGAACAACTGGCATAAAATTTGAGAGAGCACTACAATTCAAGCAGGTCAGTTTTTTACTTCGTTGTTTTCTTATGCATATCTTGATACTTGTCTAATCATTATTTGATTGATACTTGTCTAATCATTATTTGAGTTTTGGGTTATATTCGTAAAGGAAAAGGGAAACATAAACAAGTTTATTTTAATTTGAATTTCTTTGTTGCTTTGATTATTTGCGTTTTGAGACTTTGTCTGTGTTTCTAGTTTATAAAAACGTTTAAAAAGTGATTTGGGTGTTTTTTCTAGTTTATTTTGTTTTGTTTCTTGATTTAACCCAATAAAAATAGTAAAAGAGCAAAAACATATCTTTCTAATTTTCATATTACAAACCAATTTTTACTAAAATCATGGATTAAAGAGGAGATTGGCGAATGTACATTCGTTGGTCTCTCGAACGATCGGGGGCTTAGCGTCACGCTTTGTCGACGGATTGTTCGTCTTCCACATAAATAACTCTTCAACAAAAAATCACGGACGAAAAGGAGATTGGCGAATGTACATTCGTTGGTCTCTCGAGCGATCGGGGGCTTAGCGTCACACTTCGTCGACACACTGCTCGTCTTCCGTGTAAACAAATTTTAATAAAAATCTTGGATTGAGAAAGAGATTGGCGAATGTACATTCGTTGATCTCTCGAACAAATGAGGGCTTAGCGTTACGCTTTGTCGACAAGTTGTTCGTCTTCCACATCTAAAAATAACTCTAACACATCAAATATTTTTAGCACAGTCAAAATATAAAAAACAAAAATCTTTTTATAAGTAAAATCAACCAACACACAAACATTTTCTACCCAGAACTGCGTGTAGCTTTGAATTTCCCATTGCACCCGGGAATACGTAGGAGCGGGATTCATACATCCTGTCAAGCACACTAATAAAAAACAAACTTTTTTCCCCCTTGTATATATAATAAATAATAAATAATTAAAAGCATGCAAGCAAATTAAACACTCTTTTAACCCTAAAATTAACGAGGAGGTTCCCGTTGAATACAACGGATGTGAGGGGTGCTAATACCTTCCCCTCGCATAATCGACTCCCGAACTTAGAAATGGTTGCGATAACCGTCTTTCCATTCTTTTAAGGTTTTATCGATATTTTCCTTTTCCTCCGGGAATAAATAAAGTTCGGTGGCGACTTTACTGTCTAGCGAGCACTTTCCGCTCGCGCATTTTTCCACCCGCTTCAGAACCAGTATAAAATTTCTGTGTGTGCTTTCTCATTCTCTCTCTCACTGTATTATTTGTGTTTTGTGTTTAGTCTAGTTTATTATATCCGCTGCATTTCTATATTTCTTAAAGCAAAAGAATCAATTTTTCAAAACACAATTCAACCCCCCTTCTTGTGTTTTTCACCTTCAAATTCAACTTTCATGGCTGTTACCCAGTGTTCATTTTTGCTAGCTTCATCATAAGATTGAGGCTCAGTGCAGTGTGTGAGAGACATACTATATGCCTTGTGTGAAGGAGACAAGTGTGTAAGTGAATGAAAAGAAGAGAGAGGATATTTTGTAGTTGACTTACCTGAAGTGATTGGATCTTGTGAATTTGAAGATGAATTATTGCAAACATAGTCAGACAAACTTATAGGTGCCCTTCTTTGTCTGATGGGTCTTGGAGATGAAGGTGGAAGTATAGTATGATCATGTGATGTATCAGAAGTGTTAATGGGATTAGTATTTAGAGAATGGTCAGAGCTAGGAGAGTGGACATCAGATGGTGTAGGTGTAGGAATGGGTAAAGTAAAGTCATGTGGGGTGGATGATGTTGACTGGTCTAAGGAAAAGTCACTATCATGTGGTCCATTGACAGTGGTGTTATAAAAAATTGGGGATAATGATGTGGATGAATGGTATTTCCAAGGGATTTTGAGGGAAGAGAATTGATAAGGAAGGATATGTTCATGATGAGTCACATCTCTGGATACAAATATGGTTTTATTCAACAGATCATATAGGACAACACCTTTTATTCCTGGTTTATATCCTAAGAAAATACATTTCCTAGCTCTTAGATCCAATTTGGATCTGTGGTTTTGTAAGGTGGAAGCATAAGCAAGGGAACCAAAGACTTTGAGAGTATGCAGATCAGGATCAGCATTGTTTAGTAAAGTGTAAGGTGATTGGTTTTTCAAAGAGGGAATAGGAACTCTGTTCATAATATAAACAGCATGTTATATTGCATAGGACCAGAAAGATTTGGGTAAATTGGATTGAATGAGAAGGGTTCTGCCTATATTTAAAATTTGTTGGTGTTTCCTCTCCACTCTGCCGTTTTGCTGTGGAGATTCCACACAACTGGTTTGATGAATGATGCCTTTAGATACATAAAAGTCTGGTATGAGAAATTCAGGGCCATTGTCTGTTCTAACTATTTTAACAAGGTGATCATGTTGGGTTTGAATGAATTGAATGAAAGATTTAACATGCTCTCTAGCTTCAAATTTGGTTTTCATTAAAATAATCCATGTATATCTAGAAAAATCATCCACAGCAGTAAGAAAATAAGAAGGATTATGTATGGATATAACAGAAATAGGACCCCAAATATCAAAATGAATCAAATCAAAAGGCTTTATTGCTTTATGGTAACTGTTTACAAATGGTAATTTTCTATGTTTAGCAAAGTGACAAATATCACAAACTGCATTATTATCATGAACAACAAAAGGGAATTTTGAATGTAACAAAGCTATTCTAGAGCTAGACAAATGTCCTAACCTGAAGTGCCAAATTGCACTATCAGGGAGATAAATATTGCTAGTAGATGTAAAAGGTTGAGAGATGTTGTGGTTGGAAGAGGCACAAGTCTTGTCTACCTGAACTAAGTAGTATAATCCATCTTTCCTTTCAGCCAAACCAATCATCTTCAGTGATTTCTGCTCCTAAATGATACAAGTAGTGTCAGTGAATTTGACCAAATTCTGTGCATTGTGGCATAAAAGGGAAACATAAATCAAATTTACATTGAATGAAGGAACATATAAAACATTTGTGATACTAAACAATGGAGAGAAAACTATTGTGCCTGCATATTTAGTGGTGACATGGTTTCCATTAGGTAATTTGATGATTATAGGATTGATTTCACTATAAGAGTAAAATCAGTGCAAAGAGGCACAAATGTGATGACTAGCACCTAAATCTATGATCCAGGTGTCAAGAGTAAGATTATGACATGTGAAAGAAAAACAACAATTAAGAGAATGTATACCTTGTTTACCTTTACCTGTTGATGAATGACCAGCAGCCTGGAAAGAGCTAACCTGATTAGAAGTAGCAGCCATGGAACCATGAGTAACAGATGAAGATTGAATCAAATTTAGAAGTTTATCAAACTGTTCTTGAGTAAAAGATGGAGCTGAAGCTATGTGCTTAGTATCAGAAGATGTAGCTGAGGATTCATTACTACCATCACCCCCTTCAGCTGCAGCATTATGCACAGAACCAGAATATTGCTTCATCATGTGTGGAGGAACACCATTTTTCTTGAAGCAATTTTCCACAAAGTGAATCGTCTTATGACAATAAGTGCAATACCTCTTAGAACCAAAAGAAGATGCAGTGGTTTTACCACTACCATGACCTTGAGATGCATGAATTAAAGCCTTGGACTCATCAAGAATAGGAGAAACATTTTGACGTTCAAATTGAAGAACCATAGAAAAAATCTTAGTCATGGAAGGTAGAGGATCAAGAAGTAAAATCTGAGATTTCACAACATTGAAATTGTCGTTCAAGCCAGTAAGAAAACGCATAGCATGAAGAATATGATGATTATTCCTAGCTACACGCATTGCATCACAAGAACAGCGAATATGACATGTACAAACCGGAATTGGCATATAAATCTCTAATTCTTCCCAAAGTGATTTCAAATCAGAGTAAAAAGAAGTTACCGATCGAGAATCTTGAGTTAGGGCGTAGATTTCTTGATGCAATTCAGATACGCGAACAAGATCCCCTTGAGAAAATCGATCCTTCAAATCAAGCCAAACATCGGAGACATTCTCCATGAAAACAATCGATTGCGCAATGGAAGAATCGACGGAGTTCATGATCCAGATATGGATCAACATGTTGCAGCGATTCCAAGCTCGGTACGATGGATCAAACGCATCAGCCGATGCCGGAATTGAACCGTCCACGAATTCAAATTTGAGCTTTGCGCCAAGAGCACGGCGCATAGAAACGAGCCCAGGAGTGGTAGTTGGAGCCATTGAGCGGCGGAGTAACCTTGACAGAGCCAGGACCATCGCTAGAGTGAACGTAGTAAGGACTAGAAGGATCGGTAGAAGGATCCGCCGGTGGCGGTGGAGCAACACACGGCGGCATCACGGTGAAGAGCGGAAGCAATTGGATCTCAGAACGATGATACCATTTTGAGTTAGTTACAATTCTGTTAGATGAGAGAGAGAATCAAGAATGAGAGAGAATTGTGAACTGTGAATGAAAGGGAAAAATTCTCATTAAGTTGTAGAAAGTACAGATACATCCTTTTATAGTATTTCTATACTTGTACTACCTAATGTATTGATACATCCTCTATGTACTGTATATTTACACTTGTACTATCCAATATATTGTATGTGTATATTTGTACTACCTAATATGTACATTTTACAAAGAAGCAATATTAACTACATATTATTTGTATTTCAACATCACGCAGTAATGTATCTGAGCCATCAAATCCAGATCCGATGAATGTGATTTTTTTTTCTTGTATATTTAATCTGAAACGTCCGATAAAAAATTAACGATCGAGATTAATAACAACTATTTACAGACAATCTGAATCCCAATGTTTTCCGGTCACAAATTTTGTGGTTCATAACCTCTTAAACTTTCGTACACAACTCATAAAAAAGATGCCCCTAATTTTTTTTAGAGAGATAAGCTCTTCCTTTTATCTAAGTTCGTTCATCTTTTTTCATCGAAAAGGGGTGATTTTGGGTCTTTTTTGACCCGAAATCTATTGGTTTTATAATTCAGACTGTGCAATGTTTAGTCAGATGCTGATGAACAAGTGAATACAGTTCTTGATCCATTGCCAGCCAATGCAACAGAGCAGCAAAGAACAATATTCAGAGAGACACAAAAGAAGGATAGCAAGGCTCTGTTTCTCATTCATCAATGTGTTGATTCAAAGGTGTTTGAGAAAATTGCATATGCTACAACCTCTAAGGATGCTTGGGACATTTTGCGGAAAAATTATGGAGGTGATGCAAAGTTCAAGAAAGTGAAATCGCAAGCCTTGAAGAGATAATTTGAACTGTTGGAGATGAAGAATGATGAAGCAGTTGCAGAATACTTCACAAGGGTGGAAACTCTCACAAATCAGATGAAGAATTATGGAAGCACACTCAGTGAAGAAGAAATGGTGGAAAAGGTACTAAGAACTTTAACTCACAAATTTGATCACATTGTTGTGACAATTGAACAAACAAAAGACCTGAGTGAAATAAAGATGGAGGATCTTCAAAGCACTCTGGAAGCTCATGAATTGAAGCATGGTGAGCGAAATCATGGCAAAGAAGATGAGCAAGCTCTGTTTGTAAAGTTCAAGAAGTACCAAGATGAAAAGAAGCAAATGTGGCAGAAGATGGTTCAACATCAGAAGATGATGTGAGCTTCATGGTGACAGTCACTGATGAAGATGAACCAGTGACTAAGTCAAAAGCTATAACAAAGGTTGAAGCATCAGAAGTTGAGGCTAATGTAGAAACAGAAGTCATATCAACAAGGAAAAGTCAAGTTCCAGCCAGGTGGCAAGAATGTGAGCTTGCAGATGACAATAGAGTCAATAAAGAAGGTGAATTAATGCAGTGTGCATTATTGGTTGATGAACCAGTGACTAAGTCAAAAGCTATGACAGATGTAGGCATAGTATCTTATTTCTTAAGAAATAAATTACTTAGAACAAGAGGGTTAATGCTACATCAGAAGAAGTATGCTGGAGAAATATTGAGAAGACTCAATATGGTTGAAAGTAAGTCAGCCATGGAAATGAATCTCAAGCCAGAAAATCAAAGCAAAGAAACAAATTGTAGAATCAAAGTGAAGAATCATGGTGAAGATCCTACAATAATCAAGAAAGTTGCTAGAAGATTGAGATATCTGTACAAGAGTAGGCCAGATATATGCCTTGTTAAAGGCTTGGTGAGTAGACTCAAGGAGAATACTAGAAAGTCACATATGAATAATGTAGCAAGAAGAATTCTGAGATACATAGCAGGTACACTAGAATTTGGAATTTTCTGTCCAAAGTCAGCAAGGAATGCAAAGCCAGAGATAGAGATTGGCTGGTTTTCGGATGCTGATTGGTGTGGAGACAAGGTAGACAGTGTTGGAACAAAATATGTGTTAATACACACCCTTAAGTTTTTATGATAACAAAAACTATTAAATGGACAATTGATGGTACTAACGTTTAAATTAAGTGCAGGAGAATCCAACGCTATATCAAGAACACACTTAATTTAAACTCTGATGAAACCTATGGAAGGTGTCTGTTAGTCATGAGTCATTCAGAGGATGAAGACGTTCAGAAGCTGAATTACGAAGGACTATCAGAGGCCAATCATTCAAGACCAATCAGACTCCAAGTTATCAAAGGTTCATCAGAAGCAAAGGAATTCCCCAATCATCATAAGGGCTACTTCAACTACAATTATCAAGCCTGATGATTTGTTCTAAGGTCAACTAATTGCAACGGTCACAAAGGATGTGATCCCTCTCTTTCTAGGAGCTAGTTGTACCTTATTACTGTACTATTGGACAAATAGTAAAGGAAAAGCCTCTCTGCAAAAGAAGACGTGGCTTTACTCAATGGATCTTCAAAGACTACAGCTGTCCAATTTACAACGGGAATTTCTCCAACATCTCAATGTCTTTCTCAACTCATATAAATATGCCAAAGAAAGAATTGATGACTAGCGCTCTTCATTAGAAAACATCTCTCAGAAGAAAGTGAGAATTGAATTGTAATAGAAAACATCTCTCAAATGAAGTGAGCATAGAAACTAGCTTTAAGCCTCTGAAGTTATTATGATTGTAATAAGTTTAAACTTATAAGTTAGTAGTAAGTCTTCTGCTTAGTGTAGAAGCATGTAAGTCTCAATCTTAGTGATTAGAGCATGAAGTCTTGAGCCTGTGTGCTTGAGCAAGGAAGTCTCTGATCTTGTGTGATCAGAGCAAGAAAGTCTCTATGTCTTGTGTGACTAAGAGTAGGAAGTCTTGAGCTTGTGTGCTTGAGCAAGGAAGTCTCTGATCTTGTGTGATCAGAGCAAGGAAGTCTCTCTGTCTTGTGTGACTAAGAGCAGGAAGTCTTGAGCTTGTGTGCTTGAGCAACTATTGTAATCCTTGTGATTATAGTGAACTCTCTTGGAAACAAGGGGACTGGAGTACTCTCAATTTGTGAGGGGAACCAGTATAAATTGTTGTGTATTCTTCTCTCTCTCACTCTCTCATTTACTCCTTCATCATCTGTCATACCCCATTTTTTGACCATATTATTTTTGCATTTTTCATCGAGTCATATTTTTTGTCCTGAATAATCGCTACATTTTTCGAGAAATATCGACATATGTTTTTTTTAAAAAAAAATGATTCGATTGTTAGGAGATTCGAGAAAAATTTCAGCAGAGAGGTATTTTAAAATACCTCATTTGTTGTTGTCTTTTATATTTATTTTTTTTTTCTCTTGTTATTATTATTGTTATTATTTTTATTATCATCTTCATTTTTATTATTTATTCACTTTTATTTTATTTCCTTTTTCATTTTTGTGTTTTTTTGTTTTTTATTTATTTTCGTTTTATATTTATTTAATTTTATTATTTTGTTTTTTTATTATTTAATTTTGTCTTTTTTTTTCTGATTAATAAAAAATCAAAAAAAGTCCAAAGTCAACTTCTTCTTTTCTGCAGAAAACAGAAAGTACACTTCTTGTTTGTCCAAATTCAGACCTTTGTTCCCTCTTCTGTTTTTTTCAAACCCTAGATTTGTGTATATAGTGAACAGAATCCTTAATGAACAGGGGACGAAATTTGCTCAGCAGCAGCCAAACAAACCCTAACTTTTTCTAAATCTGAGAAAATCATCCAAAAAATCCAGACCCAAAACACCAAAACCAGAACAAAAAAAATCAAAAGAAAAAATCCAAAAAAATCATAAACCAAAACAGAATCAAACCTTTACCATCTTCATCAAACCCAGAATGAAAATTCATCCATAAACCATCAATCACGAACCAAAAAAACAACACAAAATCCGAAGCAAAAAACCCAGAAAACGAAAGGAACCAACACACGAAAAATTCATCTGTTTTCCACAAATCAAAAACAAATCGAAACGAAACAAAAACAGAAGAGACGAAGTAAGAAGAAGAGGAGCTGGAACTAAATCAACATCAAAAGGTTGATTTTTTTTACCTTCTTGTGTTTTCTCCCGATCTATGCTGTTTGTATAGGATTTAGGTGTTTTTGATTGTGGATTTGGGTTTAGAAAGGGATTGGGAAGGTTTTGATGTAAAAAAAAATTTAATTTTTTTAAAAAATAAAGGGCTAGCCGGCGGAGCCGCCGCCGGAATCGCTCCGGCGTGGCGGCGTCTCGCCGGGAGGGATGAATGTTCATCCCTAGTTCTTCATTTGAAGAACCCTAGCAGAGCCAAGAAGAAGAGAGAAGAAGGAGATTTCGGTTGGAAGAGAGAAAAATGAAATTTTTTTGGGTTTTGGGTATTTATACCCTGACCCAATCAGGTGCGGGCTGGTGCATGGCCTTATGGTGCACTAGCGCACCCAGAACCCTTTGGATCTGATCCAACGTCCATGATTAACCTCTCCTGTGATCAAATCAGAGACGTCTGATCTATCAGATGGCCAGGATTAGTCCTGGGCTTTTTTTTTGTTTGTTTACACGCAGATGGGCCTTTTGGGCTGGGTTTTACTGTTTTGCTGCTTTTGGCACCCCCTGTTTATTTCGTTTTAATGTTCACACCCCCCTGTTTTAATTTTATTTTATTTTTTAGCTTATGAGATAAGTGCTTTTGGCATAAGCTATTTTAGCTATTATTTTAGCCAATCAAGCATGATGTTGAGGCTTATTTATTTTTCTGTTTATTTGATATTTAGATTTGTTAATATTATCTAATGTCTTTATTTATTTTGTTAATTAATTTTATCTTTGAGCTTATGAAATAAGTGCTTTTGTCATAAGCTATTTTAGCTATTTTTTTAGCCTTGTAAAGCATGATGTCGAGGCTTATTTGCATCTTTTAGGTTCGTATTTATTTATTTATGTTATTTATCCATGCATATCATATTATTTCATTACATCCATTTATTTACCATTTTTACCTTTACTTTTGTAATATCGTTATTATCACAATATTGAGTGTTTATCACTTTATTAATTGCCATTTACTTTTGCCCTTGAATTTAGGATGTAAATAGGTCAAATGTAAACTCTAAATAAAAGTGCATAGCATACCCCCTCTCTTGCATCATTTCATGTTTATTTTCTTGCGAAGATTTTAGAGTGTAATTAGGGACCAAATACTCATAAATGAAAAATTGCATCTCATGCATATTTATTTTTTTATCGCATTCCGTCAATGCACGTAACGTTAAAATTCTGCGGGAAAAGGCGTCACTTTGATCAAAATATCATTGTGAATTGTCTTCGTGCTTAGTTTAATTATTAGGACATTTTAGGTTAGTGTCATTTCGTGCACGTAACCATTACCTATTTTCTTCTCAAAAATGAGGTCAAAACCTCTCTCAAAATACATAAGTATTTTCTTTCTTCAAAAATATAGTGGAGACACAAAAAAAATTTCATCAAACATTTCAGTCAAAAACCTTGGAATTCAAACCAAGTGTTATTTTTCTCGTTAAAACCTTGGATTTCAAACCAAGTGTTTTTTTTTCTCGTTAAAACCTTGGAATTCAAACCAAGTGTTCTTTTTCTCGCAAAACCTTGGAATTTAAACCAAGTGTTACTTTTCTCGTTAAAACCTTGGAATTCAAACCAAGTGTTTCTTTTATCGCAAAAACCTTGGAATTCAAACCAAGTGTCTTTTTATCACTCAAATCATTTTTATCAATAAACCTTGGATTTTAAACCAAGTGTCCGCGTCTTATTTCATAATCAAAATTCAAATCAATCTTAATCATTTAGACTTTCTTTCACAAATAAAAAATAAATCAAACTCACACTTTTCTTGTTATCTTTAAAACCTTTTTCAAAACTTTAAAATTAAACAAACAAATCACTCCGCTTTTTACCCCGAACTACGGTGGTTTGATCCCTCGGGTACGTAGACATGAGATTTGTCTCTCCAATCAATAAAATCAACAAAAACATTTTTTCCTTTTCCATCATTTTAAACTTCTTTTTATCATCACTTTAATTCTCACACTTATACATTTTTACAAGCAAATAAAATTAAGCGCAAAGTTAGAATAATAACAAGAGGTTCCTATAGAGTACTATAGATACTTAGGGTGCTAGTACCTTCCCTTCGTATAACCAACCCCCGAACCTTGTTCTCTAAAAAATAGGGTTTTTTTTCGAACTTTTTCCCTTTCCCTCGGATAAATTAAAGATCGGTGGTGGAATATTAAATTGCGATTCGAAGTTAATTAATAACTCGACATCCAAAAATCACCGCGACAGAAATGGCGACTTCACTGGGGAAAACCAAGCGGGTTGAACCTAACTTGTTTTAATCTTTGTTTTGCGCTATTATTTTATTGCTTATTTGTTTATATATGTATATATGTTTTCTTGGGATCATTGTCATAGTGACATGTCTTTAGATTATGAAGCACATGTGATATGATCCCGTTCGGTGGAGGCCTCACGACGGTAGTACTCGTTGTCATGATAAGTCATGATGGTGTTATTACTTTCAATGTGAGTGTCCGGAGAAGCCGAGAACCTTTAGATTTACCTTTAACCCCTCTTGGCCTTTTTAGGGCGTAGTGCGGTGACTAATCAAGAGTAAGTCTTGAATTTAGTTGTCACGCGAGACTACACTCAAACGAGATCATCTTGTGAATATTATTGGAACGAGAGTAGTCACGTAATCCAGTGGTGTTCATGAGGCGGTTGATGACTTTGGTAACTTTGTAGAACCCGTCATGCAGGTACAAATAATCCTAGTACTCACCATATGGGAGGGCTTTTACCCTTAAGCTCCATCATTATGTATCCCAACCTTCAAACTATGTTGTGAATCATTGTAACATAATCATGCATCCATACATTCATTTTATCATAAAAAAAAAAAAAATCTCTTTTCGAAGGACCTAAGAAAATTATTTTGTAAACATTGCAGATTATGGACCTAAAGAAAAGGAACACAAAGAAGTACAGTTTCAAAGAACCAGACCTTTCCCGACTAAGAGAGCTAGGATCTCTAGTCCCTTTCCCCGAAGATTTCCAAAAGCGATATGGGAAGCTTTTGAGTATCCTCAATACAAAAATGTCGAAGAAGGGGCTCTTAACACACTTGTCCAGTTCTACGACCCAATTTATCACTGCTTTACTTTTGTGGACTATCAGTTGGTCCCTACTCTAGAAGAATTTTCATATTGGGTTGGTTTGCCGATCTCGGAAAAGGTACCTTATACCGGCTTGGAAGAATTTCCCGCACCTTCAGCTATTGCAAAGGCTCTCCATTTGAATAGTTCTGACATAGCCTCTAATATCACTAAAAAGGGGGGATCTCAAGGTTTGACATCCAATTTCTTATTCGGAAGGGCGTTTATGTTTGCTGAAAAGGGGAGTGTGGACGCTTTCGAAGCTATCCTCGCTCTACTCATCTATGGGTTGGTGTTATTCCCCAACGTCGACTACTTTGTTGATAGTAGTGCTATCCAAATCTTTTTGGGAGGAAACCCTGTTCCTACCTTACTTGCGGATGCCTACCATTCCGTTCACCATAGAACTCAAAAGGGTAATGGACTTATTATTTGTTGTGCACCATTACTATATAGGTGGTTTATTTCACACCTACCTCAGACTAGTCGCTTCAAAGAGAATCCAGAAAAGCTCCGGTCGTCCCAAAGGATTATGCCTCTTACTTCGGCCGATATTGTTTGGTATAATTCCGCTTATGATGTAGGAGCAATCATTGATAGTTGTGGAGATTTCCCCAACGTGCCTCTTCTTGGCATACGAGGAGGAATCAGTTATAACCCTACTCTTGCTAGACGACAGTTCGGATATCCCATGAGGGATAGGCCTGGGAGTGTCCTCTTGACCGGCATATTTTATTTCAATGAAGAAGGGAGCCAATACATGAGGAAAGAGTTTGCTCGGGCTTGGTACAATGTCCATAGGGAAGGAAAGAATCAGTTAGGAAGGAAGCTTGGTATTGTCTCCGAAGATTACACAAAGTGGGTAATAAGTAGGGCTATAGAACGCGGGATGCCTTATAGTTTTGAAAAATCATCTTCTGCTGATGCGTCTTCTTCTACCACACCACATTCAGTTATCCCATTCGAGACTATAGATGAATTCCAGGAACTTTTGACTAAATTGAGACTTGAGAAAGATGCATGGGAGAGAAAGTTCCGAGAGTCTGAGCTTGAGAACAAGGAGTTGAAAGAGAAGTTGAAAGAACAAGAGAAGATGCTCTCTCTACAAAGTGGTTTGTTGGCTGAAAAGTAAGATTTGATCAGGGTCAAGGATGCTTTATTGAGACAGGATAGCAAGAGGAAGAAGAGGCAAGGGGATTTATTTTCCCCCGGCTTCAATCCAGACTTAGATGACGCGACGACTTCAAGAGTTCAGACTTAGATTTGATTTTATGTATTTGTGTCATTTTTATTATGTTTGAAAAAGCTGGTTGTAACCTTTGAGTTATTAATGTAATCTTTTTTTTCTCATAATGTTCACAAAATTATTATCTTAAAGTCCTTCGAAAAATTCTGCATATTTTAACATAACATATTCATGCATCATATCACATTCATAAGTTTAAAAAAATCTTGTCTCATATTCTTTCTCTCCTCTCTGTCCCAGTTAAAGTGGCCCGACGACCACGCCCACAGCCATCTCGCACGTACAACACTCGAGCAAACAGGAAAAAGAGAATGGACCAATGATAACACCGAAAAATGCACTATTTATTTAATATTATTTGTCGTAATATTTTAATATTTTCTCTAAATTATTGTGTTATCTATGAAATAATTAATACTTTTTATAAAAATACAGATGCAGCCGAAATTTAGCAAAATATGAGTTTTATGGGACTAGAAGCAAAAAAGCACCAAGCTAATTGTGTCTATCTTACTTTGCTTTGGTGTGAGAACGT
This sequence comes from Trifolium subterraneum, assembly GCA_951799995.1. Lineage (NCBI taxonomy): Eukaryota > Viridiplantae > Streptophyta > Magnoliopsida > Fabales > Fabaceae > Trifolium > Trifolium subterraneum. Next base: position 44,120,310 of record OX637463.1, on the reverse strand, counting down.
TGTATATAATTTTCATTATAAATCGTAGTTCTCGAACGAGCAATCGAAAAGATTTTATTATATATACTTTATTACCAAATCAAATGAATGGATGAATCGAATCCGCTGGGCGTTTTGAATAAGAACACTCTGTTTATTATTTTGTTTGAAGCAAGGCGCCAGGCTTGCACAAGATAGGCCCAAAGATCCAAAAGCATGGCGCCAGGCATGTTGGTTTATGCATAAAGCATGGCGCCAGGCAAGCCATGTAAGGCGCCAGCCATGCCTATGCTATACAATTGGGCACGTGAAGGAAAACGGTGATAAAGCATGGCGCCAGGCAAGCAATCTAAGGCGCCAGCCATGCCTATATAATTGGGCACGTGAAGAAAAACAAAAGAAAAAGGGAAAAAGACGTGCAAAAGCCAGCGAAGCGCAAAAACTGATCACTTCCTAAACTTCAGGCACACTCACGTATCACGTATAAGTCCAGTGAAAATAGGATTGAAACGGGGGAGAAAAGATAGGAAGTCAGTTATTTTTCTCAGGTCTATAAATACATGTAATCTGACTCTTTTTGCGGGCTCTCGGACGCTACGCATTATTTTGATATTGCAAACTTTTATTATTCTGGTGTTTTGCTTTCATTCCGGTTGCTATCTGTAAGTTACTCTATTTACTATATAAAATTCAGTTCAGTATTTTAAATTCCTATCAGTTTATTTATTTCTGCCATTGATACAGTATATCTGAATTGTTAATTTTAATTTTCAAGTCAGTATCATATACTGTCTCGCACAGTACCCTTCTGTTTGTTTCCAGTATTTCTATACTTGCTATATTTATTAATTGGTTCCAGTGATCATTATAGTTTCAGATTTTATTTATTTGTTTGATCTCTGATATGTTCTTAATTAAATCAATTATTATTTATTTAATCGTAATGTTTTTATTTACAATTATGTCGAACTAATTTAATATAACTGGAAGGTGAATAAGAAGCTGATCTGGGTTTAGTAATTAAGTTGCAAACTTTATTTTCAAACAAACTAGTTTTCTGTTTCAGTTTTTAATTAAACGATAGACTATAATTTTGCACGAGAGTGAAAATTAATTAAAGTGTAAATCAACAGCGCGAGAGTGTGAGATTTATACTAGATAGTAAAAACTGGACATTAATTTTAAACACCGCGACAGCTCTTTAAAATTAATTAAACTGTATTAGTTTCCAAAAAATATTTTATAAACTAAATATGAGAGCGAAAGTGAAGTATTTATTTATATTTTATGATTTAGTTCAATAGCGCGAAAGTGTGAGACCTGAGTCTTTAAACTAATATTGTTTTGTGAAAACTAGATCTTTTTAATTAAATTGAATTGATTTTCAAAAAGTATTTTTATAAGTAAATGTGAGAGCGAGAGTGAAGCATTTATTTTATGACTTTATAATATTAACCAACAGCGCGAAAGTGTGAGGAGCGTGTTTTTAAATCGATATCAGTTTGTTAAAAAGAAACATTATTTCTAAATGCAATTTAATTACCGAACCCATTGAAGCGACTTAAAGTAACATTCCAGTTAGTTAAATCTAATTATTTGAATTAAATCTATTTTTTTCTTTTAACATCCCTTTCCAATTAATATTTAGCCTTAGCCTTACATTATATTAAAAACGTAAGCGAAGTTTTGGAAAATAGTCCCTGAAGGAACGATAATCTTTTATAACTACACGATAAGTCTGTGCACTTGCAGAAATATCGCATCAAGTTTTTGGCGCCGTTGCCGGGGACCAATTAAGTCGATATCGTAACTCCGGTGTTGCACCGTATAGACTAAGGCATTTTTATTTTATTTTAATAATCTTAGGTGAATGGATTATCCATATTTTCTCTATGACTACCACTCCCAATATTTCGAGGAACCGCAAGATTCCCATAAGTCCGACCTCGAAATATTAATGGAGGATTACAATGCGACACTAACTTACTCCCGCCCAAATTACCTCTACAACTACCAATCCCAACATTTTGAAGAACCGCAAGAATCCCATAATTTTAACTTCGAAACATTAATGGAGGATTTCGATGCGACGTTAACTCACTCTAGACTAGAATCTATGATAGAGCACTTTGTAGAGATACAAAATGTCCAAAATGAAACCCTTAGGAAGCTGAATGATGCGGTTGAGTCCCTCGTGACTCACAACATGACATTGGAGACTCAAATCTCCTTGTTTGAACAAAAACCTCTAGGACCCTTCCTTGAGGAGCATGTGGATGTTGTAACAACCAGTAGAGAAAAACAAATTGAAAATCCTAAGGAGAGTGATGATGAGGTTGAAGAGAGTAATAATGAGGTTGATGAAAGTTCTGGTGAGCAAAGAGTAGAGATTGAGAAAAATCCACCGACACCACCCGAAAGGGAGATTGTCACAGAGGTAGAGAAGGAAGCACCTTATGTTCTTCCTACTCCCTACAACCCACCGATCCCTTTACCCCACGGGTTTGTGAAAGCTGAGGTAGACTCCCAATCGAAAAGGTGTGTAGAGGTTTTGAAAAAAATCTACACTGATGCACCTTTGTTTGAGGTGCTGCATAAAAAGAGAAAATTAGAGGACCATGGGACTAGGGAAATCATTGGTGTTAAGAAGGGGAGAATAGCCTTTGAAGTGGTGGATGAAAGAACTGAACCCAAACCTGAAAAGTTGATACTCAGGATTGAGCCAGAACCACCACCGCACGTTCAGAAGCATGAACCGCCCCACAAAATGAAGAAAAGAAAAGGTGAGGGATATGGGAGATGGCTTGATAAGTGGCCATGGAAACTGAAGTTTATTAAAAGTTTGATCGGGAGTCATTCTCGAAAGAACCATTATGAGTACTTACACTCATGAGTTGTCGAGCTACCGACTTTAAACAAAGCGCTGCGTGGGAGGCAACCCACGAGTTTTCGATTTAATATTTTTTGTTTTCATTTGTTTATCAGCAAATAAAGAGATTGATGGCTTTGCACCTGTCAGCTGCATATAGGCGTGAATCTCCAGGTTTCCCGCTCCAATCCTTAACATGAGTCGCAACAGTGAGGACACTGTTGGATTTAAGTTGAGGGGAGGACTTTATTGCTTTTATTTACTTTTCAGTATTAATTTCACTTTCTAGTTTAGTTTTCCTTTCTGCAAATAAATTTTTTCGGTGTATTCTAAATTTTTCCAAAATTTTGACCCATAACAAAAAATTTGAGAAACAAATAATTTTGAGATTCCAAAGTCACAAACGTAATCAAGACTGAACTTTCAAATTAAGTATATTTTTCGTACCAGCTATATCATTTTAACACCTTAAATTTCCTAATTATGTAGACCAATTTGGATACTTGCTAGAAACTGAACTTAAATTTCTTGACACTTTACTAGTCCTTGATTAAGCCCATAGGTAGTCGGCACCATCTACGATCACTATCTAAGTAGTTGAGTCGACGAATATAAGTGAATGACTTTGATTGAAAAATGAAAATCAAGGATGTATAAATCTGAAAAGGGACTACGCACTCTAAGTCAAATGACCCTCACCCGGTCATTTAGCCCAAATGCGAAAGACCTCAAAGATATAAAATATCCTATGACATAAGTGAGAGAAAAGAAAAATAAATAATATGAAAAAGAATCGGGTCATAATCACTAACAGGTTCACTACCATGTGTGTGTGAATAGATAACGGGCTTAATGTGATTACCGCGGGCTAAAAAAGGATAACTAAAGAAGAAATGAAAGTTAAGTTCAGGTATAGTAAAATAATTCGGAACGGTCTATGTAAGGAAGAAATTCATGTTCATTTGTGATTTGTGTTTCCATCATATTTTTGGTACGATAAATAAATTAGTTTCTCTGATTTGGTCGAGATTAAAAATGTTACTCATGGAAAATCTTTTTGTTTTGTTTCTCTATCACAAAATTATAATCTTTTTGCTTGAGGACAAGCAATGGTTCAAGTTGAGGGGAGTTTGATAACACCGAAAAATGCACTATTTATTTAATATTATTTGTCGTAATATTTTAATATTTTCTCTAAATTATTGTGTTATCTATGAAATAATTAATACTTTTTATAAAAATACAGATGCAGCCGAAATTTAGCAAAATATGAGTTTTATGGGACTAGAAGCAAAAAAGCACCAAGCTAATTGTGAAGCAAGGCGCCAGGCTTGCACAAGATAGGCCCAAAGATCCAAAAGCATGGCGCCAGGCATGTTGGTTTATGCATAAAGCATGGCGCCAGGCAAGCCATGTAAGGCGCCAGCCATGCCTATGCTATACAATTGGGCACGTGAAGGAAAACGGTGATAAAGCATGGCGCCAGGCAAGCAATCTAAGGCGCCAGCCATGCCTATATAATTGGGCACGTGAAGAAAAACAAAAGAAAAAGGGAAAAAGACGTGCAAAAGCCAGCGAAGCGCAAAAACTGATCACTTCCTAAACTTCAGGCACACTCACGTATCACGTATAAGTCCAGTGAAAATAGGATTGAAACGGGGGAGAAAAGATAGGAAGTCAGTTATTTTTCTCAGGTCTATAAATACATGTAATCTGACTCTTTTTGCGGGCTCTCGGACGCTACGCATTATTTTGATATTGCAAACTTTTATTATTCTGGTGTTTTGCTTTCATTCCGGTTGCTATCTGTAAGTTACTCTATTTACTATATAAAATTCAGTTCAGTATTTTAAATTCCTATCAGTTTATTTATTTCTGCCATTGATACAGTATATCTGAATTGTTAATTTTAATTTTCAAGTCAGTATCATATACTGTCTCGCACAGTACCCTTCTGTTTGTTTCCAGTATTTCTATACTTGCTATATTTATTAATTGGTTCCAGTGATCATTATAGTTTCAGATTTTATTTATTTGTTTGATCTCTGATATGTTCTTAATTAAATCAATTATTATTTATTTAATCGTAATGTTTTTATTTACAATTATGTCGAACTAATTTAATATAACTGGAAGGTGAATAAGAAGCTGATCTGGGTTTAGTAATTAAGTTGCAAACTTTATTTTCAAACAAACTAGTTTTCTGTTTCAGTTTTTAATTAAACGATAGACTATAATTTTGCACGAGAGTGAAAATTAATTAAAGTGTAAATCAACAGCGCGAGAGTGTGAGATTTATACTAGATAGTAAAAACTGGACATTAATTTTAAACACCGCGACAGCTCTTTAAAATTAATTAAACTGTATTAGTTTCCAAAAAATATTTTATAAACTAAATATGAGAGCGAAAGTGAAGTATTTATTTATATTTTATGATTTAGTTCAATAGCGCGAAAGTGTGAGACCTGAGTCTTTAAACTAATATTGTTTTGTGAAAACTAGATCTTTTTAATTAAATTGAATTGATTTTCAAAAAGTATTTTTATAAGTAAATGTGAGAGCGAGAGTGAAGCATTTATTTTATGACTTTATAATATTAACCAACAGCGCGAAAGTGTGAGGAGCGTGTTTTTAAATCGATATCAGTTTGTTAAAAAGAAACATTATTTCTAAATGCAATTTAATTACCGAACCCATTGAAGCGACTTAAAGTAACATTCCAGTTAGTTAAATCTAATTATTTGAATTAAATCTATTTTTTTCTTTTAACATCCCTTTCCAATTAATATTTAGCCTTAGCCTTACATTATATTAAAAACGTAAGCGAAGTTTTGGAAAATAGTCCCTGAAGGAACGATAATCTTTTATAACTACACGATAAGTCTGTGCACTTGCAGAAATATCGCATCAACCAAGTTGAACAAGAGAATGTTGAGCTCCATGGGGAAGTAACAACGCTCCGGGCTGAAGTAGAAAAGCTAACCGCCATGGTGACATCGTTGGTGGCTCTGGGCTGAAGCTACAGTCATTTATGAAATCGTCTCTGCCCCGGTTCCAGTGGTACCCGTCAACATACATCAGCACGTCATGCCCGAAGGTTATCCTTGGGGCATGCCTATGAATTTTAATGAAGGGCTTCGACCCCAAGTTCCCGAGGTCCCTACTCCTACTTTGCCACATGCTACTGTTGTTCCCCAACCTGGGACGACTCTTCCTCAAGTTACTATGTGTGTCCCTCAGTCAACAATGACTACTCCAGCTTCCGTAGTTCACACCGTTCCTTATGTGAGTGAACAAGTCTATCATGCGGAGGATCCAGAGACTTATGGCCGTATGGATAATCTTCAGGATCAGTTTGATAAGATGCAGCTCGAGATTAAGGCCCTTTGTGGGAAGGATTTGTTCGGCACGCCCATGACCTTTGCTTGGTACCAAACGTTAGGATCCCACCTAAGTTTAAGGTCCCCGAGTTTGAGAAGTACAAAGGAAATTCCTGCCCTCAGAGTCATTTGGTAATGTACGCCCGAAAGATGTCCACTCAAACAGACAACCATCAGTTACTAGTCCACTACTTTCAGGATAGCTTGACAGGTGCCGCTTTGAAGTGGTACATGGGCTTAGATGGTGCCAAGATCCAAACATTCAATGATTTGGGCGAAGCTTTTGTCCGTCAATACAAATACAATCTAGACATGACTCCATATAGAGATCAACTTCGAGGTATGTCTCAAAAAGATAAAGAGAGTTTCAAAGAATACGCTCAGCGATGGAGAGAGATTGCCGCTCAGATTTGTCCACCACTAGAAGAAAAAGAAATGACCAAGAGTTTCCTAAATACTCTTGATTCATTTTACTATGAACGAATGATTGCTAGTGCACCCAGTGATTTCATTGAGATGGTAAACATGGGGATGCGACTTGAAGAAGGGGTCCGACAAGGACGATTGGTCAGAGAAAGTGTTCCGGTCAACAGTACGAAAAGGTTTAGGAGTAACTTTGCAAGGAGAAAGGAGTCAAAAGTAAGTATGGTGGCCCATGGACAGCATCAACTACCGTATATGGGTGACCAACACGTTGCAGCTGTCTCACCAGTGCCTCAAAACCCGCCTTACCAGCCACAAATGACCCAAAGACCACCACCATAATATCCACACCCTTATTAACAACCATACCCACAGCAACCACAAATTTGACCACAAACTCCCCAACAACCATACAATTATCCCAATCGCACCCAGAGAAATCCACCATTTGACCCCATACCCATGAAATATGCCGACCTACTCCCCGCCTTACTCGCCAAAAATTTCGTCCAGACGAGACCACCTCCACCTGCGCCAGCAGTACTACCTACTTGGTACCGTAGTGACCTAACTTGTGCCTTCCATCAAGGGGCCCCTGGCCATGATGTAGAACGTTGCTACGCCTTCAAAAAAGCTGTTCAAGAATTAATCCGTAATAAGGTGCTGTCTTTCAAGGATGAAAATCCTAACGAACAATCCGCTGCCCAATCACGGGTCCTCCGTCCATTTTATCCAAAGTTGCCAAGAAACAAGCACCATTCTCAGTGTAAAGGATATCAAAACCCCGTTGGTGCCCATTCACAGTAAAATGTGTGAAGCAAAGTTGTTTAGCCATGATCATGCAACTTGTGAGGAATGTTTGAAGAATCCTCAAGGTTGTTCCCGAGTTCAGGAGGACATACAAAGGTTGATGGATAAAGGAGAATTGGTAGTCACAAAAAAGAGCGAGGATGTTTGCGTCATAGTACCGGAATTCAATGTCTCTGACCGTCTCGAGATGATATATAATAGTGGAGAACCCACAGTTACCCCGCTAGTGATCTGCTTGCCAGGGCCTATGCCATATACGTCCCTGAGAGCTGTGCCATATAGATATGATGCCACCATGTTGCAGGATGGGGTGGAAACACCTATTCCTCCTTTAATATTCGTGGACAATGTTGCAGATAATAGCAAAATATTGAGGAGTGGGCATATTCTTCCGGAAGTTGTTCAAGGAAAGACCGGTAGTCCTGTTGAAAAAACACAAATTCCTGACTCTAGTGGGACTGGTGAAAGAGCGTATGAATACTCGGATGAAGTTTTGAAAATGATCAAGAGAAGTGAGTATAAGATCGTGGATCAATTACTACAAACCCCTTCCAAGATTTCAATGTTATCACTCTTAATGAATTCCGATGCGCACAGAGATGCACTAATGAAAGTCTTGGACCAGGCATATGTCGACCATGACGTAACCTTGGGCCAATTTGGTAGCATAGTGGGGAACGTCACAACTTGCAATAACTTAAGTTTCAGTGACGAGGAACTTCCTGAAAGAGGAAAGGATCATAACCTAGCACTACATATCTCAGTGAGTTGTAAATTTGATTCCTTATCCAATGTGTTGGTGGATACCGGTTTGTCTTTGAATGTAATGTCTAAGATTACTTTTGACAAGCTCGCATACCGTGGTGCGCCTTTGAGGCCAAGTGCATTAATCGTGAAAGCCTTCGATTGGTCAAGAAAATCAGTAATTGGGGAAATAGATCTACCCATCTTAGTTGGCCCTTATGAGTTCCAGATCACCTTTCAAGTCATGGATATTCGAGAATCTTATAGTTGTTTGATGGGGCGACCGTGGATTAACGAAGCTAGGGCAGTAACTTCCACGCTTCACCAAAAGCTGAAATTTGTACGGGAAGGAAAATTGGTGATCGTGAACGGAGAGGAAGCTTTATTGGTCAGTCATTTGTCAGCTTTTTCATATATCGGTGCTGATGTTAAAGATGGTACAGCCTTCCAAGGGCTTTCTATTGAAGAAAGAAGTTCAGAAAAGGCCAAAGCACCTATGAAATCTGTGAAGGATGCACAAAAGGTGATGCAAGGGGATGAAGGTTCACATTGGGGACGTCTATTACAGTTGGCAGAAGGCCAGAAGAAAGAAGGTTTGGGTTGCACTCCGTCCACAAAGATGAATAAGCCGGATGTGGTTCGGAAGCCCATCGCAGATATCTTTCGTGGTGCTGGATTTATCAATGCCCCTCCAGAAACTAATGCTATCATTGAGCATGAGGATGAGGAAGAGCCACCTAGTTTCGTGATTCCAGGAGGAATTTGCCGCAATTGGGTCGTTGTTGATGTCCCTTCTGTCACTCCTCTATCTAAGTAATATGTTTGTCTATTTTTGTTTTCCAAAAAAATCCTTTTGTCCTGCCCAAGGCAAAAGCGAACGCATGTGGGGCTTTGTTTTGAGCTTCAAGTATTTTAATGAAATTGTCGTTTTTATCATGACTTTTTATTTTTGTTGTCTTTTTATTCTGGAAAATGGTACACAAAAAACCAAAGTATATATTTTATTTTCCTTCTACTTCCTAGCTTTTAATCATTTTTCAAAAGGTTTGCATTCTTTTATTTAATAAAATCAATCATAAATCATATGCAGATTAAGCATCAATGAACCCGTTGAACACAATGTTCCTAGGCCCTCTCCCAACTTTGAGTTCCCTGTTTACGAGGCTGAAGAGAAAGAGGATGAAGGGATCCCTGATGAGATCAAACGACTATTAGATCAAGAGAAGAAAGTCATTCAGCCTCATGAGGAAGATGTGGAGTTAATTGATTTAGGTTCCGGTGAAGGAAAGAAAGAAATCAAGATTGGGGCATCCTTAGAAGCATCTGTCAAAGAAAGTGTGATCGTTTAACTCAGAGAGTATGTTGACATCTTCGCCTGGTCATATCAGGATATGCCCGGTTTAGATCCCCAAATTGTGGAACATCATTTCCCTCTGAAGCCAGAATGTCCTCCGGTAAAACAAAAGTTAAGAAGAACTCATCCGGATATGGCTCTCAAGATCAAAGAAGAAGTACAAAAACAAATTGATGCTGGTTTTCTTATTACATCATAATATCCTCAGTGGTTGGCTAACATAGTACCGGTTCCAAAGAAGGACGGCAAAGTCAGAATGTATGTTGATTACAGAGATTTGAACAAAGCTAGTCCGAAAGATGATTTTCCTTTGCCTCACATTGATGTATTGGTTGATAACACAGCTAAATCCAAGGTTTTCTCCTTCATGGATGGTTTCTCCGGGTACAATCAGATCAAAATGGCAGTTGAAGATAGAGAGAAGACCGCTTTCATTACACCTTGGGGCACTTTCTGTTACAAAGTAATGCCTTTTGGTCTAACAAATGCGGGTGCTACTTATTAAAGGGGCATGACCACCCTTTTTCATGACATGATGCACAAAGAGATTGAGGTATATGTAGATGATATGATTGTCAAATCGGGTACTGAAGAAGAGCACGTGGAGTATTTATCGAAAATGTTTCAAAGGTTGAGGAAATATCGTCTCCGTTTAAATCCCAACAAATGTACTTTCGGTGTTAGATCCGGAAAGCTCCTGGGGTTCATTGTTAGTCAAAAGGGTATCGAGGTAGATCCAGACAAAGTCAGAGCCATCAGAGAAATGTCAACTCCACAAACAGAAAATCAAGTTAGAGGTTTCCTGGGTCGACTAAATTACATCTCTAGATTCATCTCCCATATGACTGCCACATGTGGGCCGATTTTCAAATTGCTTCGCAAAAATCAAGGGATTGTTTGGACAGAGGACTGTCAGAAGGCTTTTGACAGTATCAAAGAGTATTTAATGGAACCTCCGATCCTTATCCCTCCAGTCGAAGGAAGACCGCTCATCATGTATTTAACCGTGCTAGAGGAATCTATGGGTTGTGTGCTGGGGCAACAGGATGAAACCGGTAGAAAAGAGCACGCAATTTATTATTTGAGTAAGAAATTCACAGATTGTGAATCTCGATACTCCATGCTTGAGAAGACTTGTTGTGCTTTGGCTTGGGCTGCCAAACGTCTCCGGCATTACTTGATTAATCATACTACTTGGTTGATATCCAAAATGGATCCAATTAAGTACATTTTTGAGAAGGCAGCTCTAACCGGAAGAATTGCCCGTTGGCAGATGTTGTTATCCGAATACGATATTGAGTACCGTACCCAAAAGGCAATCAAGGGTAGTATTCTTGCTGACCATTTGGCTCACCAACCAGTTGAAGATTACCAGCCAATCAAGTTTGATTTTCCAGATGAAGAGATTATGTATTTGAAGATGAAGGATTGCGATGAACCGGTGTTTGGCGAGGGACCAGATCCTGAATCCCAGTGGGGTTTGATATTTGATGGGGCCGTTAACCTCTACGGTAGTGGAATTGGGGCAATCATTGTTACCCCTAAAGGTGCTCACATTCCTTTCACTGCGAGATTACAGTTTGAATGTACTAACAATATTGCAGAATATGAAGCTTGCATCATGGGCATTGAAGAAGCTATTAACTTAGGGATCAAAAACATCGACATTTATGGAGACTCAGCTCTTGTAATTAATCAGATCAAAGGAGAATGGGAGACTCGCCATGCTGGTTTGATTCCTTATAGAGATTATGCAAGACGGTTGTTAACTTTCTTCAATAAAGTTGAGCTACATCACATTCCTCGTGACGAGAATCAAATGGCCGTTGCTTTAGCCACTCTATCTACAATGTACCGAGTTAATCGCCGGAACGAGATACCAACCATCAGTATTCGGTGCCTTGAGAGACTAGCATATGTGTTTGCAACCGAGGAAGTGGTTGATGACAAGCCTTGGTTTCATGATATCAAGATGTTCCTTCAGAAGCAAGAATATCCCCCTGGGGCATGTAGCAAAGGCAAAAAGACTCTGAGAAGGCTATCCAGTAGTTTCTTCCTGAATGATGAGGTGTTATACAAAAGAAATTTTGATATGGTCCCGCTGCGGTGTGTGGACAAACATGAGGCTGACCTATTGATGCGTGAAGTACACGAAGGTTCATTCGGAACCCATCCTAATGGACACACAATAGCAAAGAAAATGTTAAGAGCCGGCTACTATTGGTTGACAATGGAGTCTGATTGTTACAAACATGCCAGGAAATGCCATAAATGTCAGATTTATGCGGATAATATACATCTACCGCCAACTTCTCTGAATGTTCTCTCTTCTCCTTGGCCGTTCTCCATGTGGGGTATCGACATGATTGGTCGGATTGAACCAAAGGCTTCCAACGGACATCGTTTCATCTTAGTGGCTATTGATTACTTCACCAAGTGGGTTAAGGCAGCGTCTTATGCCAATGTGACCAAGCAGGTGGTCGTACGTTTTATCAAGAACCATATTATCTGCCGTTATGGTGTTCCTAACAAGATTATTACAGATAATGGGACAAATTTGAATAACAAAATGATGAAAGATCTGTGTGACAAGTTCAAGATTGAGCATCATAATTCATCTCCTTACCGGCCTTAGATGAATGGCGCAGTTGAAGCTGCAAATAAGAACATCAAGAAGATCGTGCAGAAAATGGTGGTCACTTACAAAGATTGGCATGAAATGTTACCTTTTGCTTTACATGGATACCGTACTTCAGTTCGTACTTCGACAGGGGCAACCCCTTTCTCTTTAGTATACGGCATGGAAGCAGTACTCCCCGTAGAGGTTGAAATCCCATCAATGAGAGTCTTAATGGAAACTGAGTTGGCCGAGGCCGGATGGTGCCAAAATAGATATGACTAATTGAATTTAATTGAGGAGAAACGCATGGCGGCTTTATGTCATGGACAGTTATATCATAGAAGAATGAAACAGGCTTTTGACAGGAAGGTTCGACCCCGTGAGTTCCGTGAAGGTGACCTGGTGCTCAAAAAGATTTTGTCCTTTCAGCCGGATTCTAGGGGCAAGTGGACGCCTAATTATGAAGGCCCGTATGTTGTCAAAAGAGTTTTTTCTGGTGGTGCTATGACTCTCGCAACCATGGATGGTGATGAGCTCCCTCGTCCTGTAAATGCCGATGCAGTCAAGAAATACTTTGTCTAAAATAAAAGAACAGCTCGCTAAGTTGAAAACCCGAAAGGGCTTAGGCAAAAATGAGCGTCTCGGTGGGCTGAAAACCCGAAAGGGCGGTCCAGGCAAAAATTAGAGACATAAACAGAAAATAATATCCTGATAGGTCGAAAACCCGAGAGGGTGATCTATGCAAAAGTTAAGGAATATGACAAGTAACTGCATAGGATCAAGCATCACTTATTCAGAGTGCCTGAGTTGACAGAATATCTTCAGTTTGCAGCATTTTAGACTGCGGAATTCAAAGTTGTTAGGGAGAATAGCGATCATTGTGTTTAACGTACCTTTCCCACACAATTACCATTTTTCATCTATGTAACGATCTGTGGGGTTGTGCTTTTCGCCAATCGCCACTCTTTTAATCAAATTCGAGCCTGTGCCCTCTATTTGGAATTCAAATTTATTTGTAATTTTGTTTCCCCCTCTTTCAATTTAAATTACTTGAAGCAAAAACTCAAAAATAATTTAAAGTTTTTTAGTAGTTCTTTTTTTTTGAAAAAAAATATAAATGACAAACATATTTCTTAGATTCATGAGTCATACAAGCATATATCAACATTGTTCCAAAAGCAGACAGATTCAACAAGGCAAATACGGTCATTGCTAAAAAAAGAAAAGAAAAAGCTCACTAAGTTGAAAACCTGAAAGGGCGGCTTAGGCAAAAATGAGCGTCCCGGTGGATTGAAAACCCGAAAGGGCGGTCCAGGCAAAAATTAGGGGCAAAACAAAAAAAGAGATATATATTCCCGGTGGATTGAAAACCCGAAAGGGCGATCCAGGCAAAAGTTAGGGATTTCAAAAAAAAAGAGAAAAGGCAAAAAGCATGACTGTCGAAACAAGACCATGAGAAAATATTCGGTTTCAGTGTACAAAATGGCGACTTCTACTAGACCTCTGACCGATGAGCTTTAACCCAAGAAGCAATCATTCTTACCAGGGATCGACATACCATACCGGGTTTTACCCCGAGGATCTGATTTATTTCACCTGGAAGGGTGTTGTCCCCAGTGGAGAACTATTGAGTGGTTGTACGGATACGTCGGCCCAGTGCTCAACTTACCGTCAAACCTTTATCTCATCCAGTCATGTACAAATATCATTCATACATACATTCATACATACATACATACATACATGCATGCATACATAACAATCATTCACATATGTGTACACACGTTCATATTTACATACAACATGCGAACAAAATCATTTATACATACTGCATTGACCATCATGTGTCTTGCTTCAATAATCACAAAAAGAGTCATCCCCAGTGTATCTGGTCCAGAGATGTCTCCATCAATCATACATCACAAAAAAGCCATCCCCAGTGAGTCTGGTCTAGAGATGTCTCCATCAAGCATATTTCAAGTAGCAGGTTTTGCAAACAAACAACTGCAAACTTGTAGTTAATTTCCCAAAAAAAAAAAAAAGTCATCTCCAGTGCGTCTGGTCCAGACAAATACACGTTTTTGTCATGTCTCGCTCACCCACAATGATAGCAGACAATTTATTTCCTCGTTGTGTCCTTACCATCCCACAATGTTGGTAGACACTGCCTTTACTTGTCCTCACCATCCCACAATGTTGGTGGACACTGTCTTTACTTCTGTCCGTACACAGGACTTTATCACTTTCAGTCTTTACTTCTGTCCGCACACAGGACTTTATCTGCTTATGTCCGCACAACAGGACTTTATCGCTTTCAGTCTTTACTTCTGTCCGTACACATGACTTTATCGCTTTTTGTCTTCATCACTTCTGTCAAATAATCTTCATTGCATTCAAACACTTTGTAAATATAACACTCATAAGTATAACATTCATAACATCATATCATAGCATTTTATGGTTTGGTCCGGTCAAAAAATGGTGTACTCTGTATTTAAGTCTCTTCCATCGTCGAATCAAAACAAAAACATCATAAAAAATCGTCCTTTTCTTTTTATCTCCGATGGAAGAAACTTAAATAGGGGCATCTGTCATACCCCATTTTTTGACCATATTATTTTTTCATTTTTCATCGAGTCATATTTTTTGTCCTGAAAAATCGCTACATTTTTCGAGAAATATCGACATATGTTTTTTTTTAAAAAAATGATTCGTTTGTTAGGAGATTCGAGAAAAATTTCGGCAGAGAGGTATTTTAAAATACCTCATTTGTTGTTTTCTTTTATATTTATTCTTTTTTTTTTCTCTTATTATTATTATTATTGTTATTATTTTTATTATCATCCTCATTTTTATTTTTTATTTACTTTTATTTTATTTCCTTTTTCATTTTTTTGTTTTTTTGTTTTTTTGTTTTTTATTTATTTTCGTTTTATATTTTTTTATTTTTTATTTTTTTTTTATTATTTTTTTGTCTTTTTTTTTTCTGATTAAAAAAAACAAAAAAAGTCCAAAGTCAACTTCTTCTTTTCTGCAGAAAACAGAAAGGACAGTACTTGTTTGTCCAAATTCAGACCTTTGTTCCCTCTTCTGTTTTTTTCAAACCCTAGATTTGTGTATATAGTGAACAGAATCCTTAATGAACAGGGGACGAAATTTGCTCAGCAGCAGCCAAACAAACCCTAACTTTTTTTAAATCTGAGAAAATCATCCAAAAAATCCAGACCCAAAACACAAAAACCAGAACAAAAAAAATCAAAAGAAAAAATCCAAAAAAATCATAAACCAAAACAGAATCAAACCTTCACCATCTTCATCAAACCCAGAACGAAAATTCATCCATAAACCATCAATCACGAACCAAAAAAACAACACAAAATCCGAAGCAAAAAACCCAGAAAACGAAAGGAACCAACACACGAAAAATTCATCTGTTTTCCACAAATCAAAAACAAATCGAAACGAAACAAAAACAGAAGAGACGAAGTAAGAAGAAGAGGAGCCAGAACTAAATCAATATCAAAAGGTTGATTTTTTTTACCTTCTTGTGTTTTTTCCCGATCTATGCTGTTTGTATAGGATTTAGGTGTTTTTGATTGTGGATTTGGGTTTAGAAAGGGATTGGGAAGGTTTTGATGTAAAAAAAAATTTTATTTTTTTTTAAAAAAAAAGGGCTAGCCGGCGGAGCCGCCGCCGGAATCGCTCCGGCGTGACGGCGTCTCGCCGGAAGGGATGAATGTTCATCCCTGGTTCTTCATATGAAGAACCCTAGCAGAGCCAAGAAGAAGAGAGAAGAAGGAGATTTCAGCTGGAAGAGAGAAAAATGAAATTTTTTTGGGTTTTGGATATTTATACCCTGACCCAATCAGGTGTCGGCTGGTGCCTGGCCTTATGGTGCACTAGCGCACCCAGAACCCTTTGGATCTGATCCAACGTCCATGATTAACCTCTCCTGTGATCAAATTAGGGACGTCTGATCTATCAGACGGCCAGGATTAGTCCTGGGCTTTTTTTGTTTGTTTGTTTACACGCAGATGGGCCTTTTGGGCTGGATTTTACTGTTTTGCTGCTTTTGGCACCCCCGGTTTATTTCGTTTTAATGTTCACACCCCCCCTGTTTTTATTTTATTTTATTTTTTAGCTTATGAGATAAGTGCTTTTGGCATAAGCTATTTTAGCTATTATTTTAGCCAATCAAACATGATGTTGAGGCTTATTTATTTTTCTATTTATTTGATATTTAGATTTGTTAATATTATCTAATGTCTTTATTTATTTTGTTAATTAATTTTATCTTTGAGCTTATGAAATAAGTGCTTTTGGCATAAGCTATTTTAGCTATTTTTTTAGCCTTGTAAAGCATGATGTCGAGGCTTATTTTCATCTTTTAGTTTCGTATTTATTTATTTATGTTATTTATCCATGCATATCATATTACCATTTTTACCTTTACTTTTGTAATATCGTTATTATCGCAATATTGAGTGTTTATCACTTTATTAATTGCCATTTACTTTTGCTCTTGAATTTAGGATGTAAATAGGTCAAATGTAAACTCTAAATAAAAGTGCATAGCATACCCGGCCCCCTCTCTTGCATCATTTCATGTTTATTTTCTTGCGAAGATTTTAGAGTGTAATTAGGGACCAACGTACTCATAAATGAAAAATTGCATATCATGCATATTTATTTTTTTTATCGCATTCCGTCAATGCACGTAACGTTAAAATTCCGAGGGAAAAGGCGCCACTTTGATCAAAATATCATTGTGAATTGTCTTCGTGCTTAGTTTAATTATTAGGACATTTTAGGTTAGTGTCATTTCGCGCGCGTAACCATTACCTATTTTCTTCTCAAAAATGAGGTCAAAACCTCTCTCAAAATACATAAGTATTTTCTTTAATTTCTTCAAAAAATATAGTGGAGACACAAAAAAAATTTCATCAAACATTTCAGTCAAAAACCTTGGAATTCAAACCAAGTGTTATTTTTCTCGTTAAAACCTTGGATTTCAAACCAAGTGTTTTTTTTTCTCGTTAAAACCTTGGAATTCAAACCAAATGTTCTTTTTCTCGCAAAACCTTGGAATTTAAACCAAGTGTTACTTTTCTCGTTAAAACCTTGGAATTCAAACCAAGTATTTCTTTTATCGCAAAAACCTTGAAATTCAAACCAAGTGTCTTTTTATCACTCAAATGATTTTTATCAATAAACCTTGGATTTTAAACCAAGTGTCCGCGTCTTATTTCATAATCAAAATTCAAATCAATCTTAATCATTTAGACTTTCTTTCACAAATAAAAAATAAATCAAACTCACACTTTTCTTGTTATCTTTAAAACCTTTTTCAAAACTTTAAAATTAAACAAACAAATCACTCCGCTTTTTACCCCGAACTACGGTGGTTTGATCCCTCGGGTACGTAGACATGAGATTTGTCTCTCCAATCAATAAAATCAACAAAAACATTTTTTCCTTTTCCATCATTTTAAACTTCTTTTTATCATCACTTTAATTCTCACACTTATACATTTTTACAAGCAAATAAAATTAAGCGCAAAGTTAGAATAAAAACAAGAGGTTCCTATAGAGTACTATAGATACTTAGGGTTCTAGTACCTTCTCTTCGTATAACCAACCCCCGAACCTTGTTCTCTAAAAAATAGGGTTTTTTTTTCGAACTTTTTCCCTTTCCCTCGGATAAATTAAAGATCGGTGGTGGAATATTAAATTGCGATTCGAAGTTAATTAATAACTCGACATCCAAAAATCACCGCGACATCATCCATATTGTTATAAGTTAATTGTGTGAACAATCCGCTGTGCTTTAAAGACTGTGATAAGATTTAAATATCTTGGAAAGTTTTTAAATATCCAAAACACAATTCAACCCCCCCCCCCCCCCCTTCTTGTGTTTTCTCCACGCACCTTCAATTGGTATCAGAGCTCCGGTTTTGTTGGTAAATCACTTAACCGTGAGACAGTCAAGATCCAAAGGAGAAAACCTCCATGGCTCAAAACATGGATGATTTGAAGCAGAAGTTATATCAACAAGTTGCTGATCTTGTCAAAGAAATTGAAGATGGACTGAGCTTAAATGAAGATCTGAGCAACAATCAAAATCCTTCCACATCAGGGGTCAAACAAACTTCTAATATTGTTTCTACAACTACTTCACTTTGCCCCATTAGTGATGATAATGAAAGCATTCAGTGGGCAACAGTAAATGGTTTGTTAGATCAATATGAGGAGTTTAGGATGGAGGAAAATGAGAGTATTGTTGAAATGAACACAAGGTTTCAAGCAATCACAAGCAAGC
Organism: Trifolium subterraneum; assembly: GCA_951799995.1. Lineage (NCBI taxonomy): Eukaryota > Viridiplantae > Streptophyta > Magnoliopsida > Fabales > Fabaceae > Trifolium > Trifolium subterraneum. The sequence goes on along the minus strand of OX637463.1, from coordinate 44,101,811 downwards.
TTGAAGACCACAACAACAAACTCAGCAACAAAGAGCTTGTATGCAAGTTGCTGAGAAGTTTGCCTCTGAATTGGAATGATATTCCAAATACTATAGAGGAAAATGAAGACATCAATTCAATGAGTACTGAATCATTGATTGATTTACTCAGAGTCCATGAATTGGCTCTGAAGGATATGCAAGAATTGAACGGTGAAGAAGCAGAAACAGCAAGGAAAGGAAAGCAAGCATTTGAGCATGAAGATCTTGTTGAAGGACCTGATGAAGAGTATCTTGAAAGGTTTTCAAGAAAAATTCAAAGATGGTACAACTTCAAGAAGAATGGAGGAAGACTGGCTAAAGGAATGACAACATGGGATGCACTAGACAACTTCTCTGAAGATGAGTCTGAAAGAGCACCAGGAGCTGAAGAATCAAGTTCTGAAGATGGCTCAGACTCTGGAGACTCAAGTTCTGATGAAAAGTCAGAACCTGAGAGCATGGACAGCATTCAGAGAACAATGAATCAGGTATATTCTCGTCTTCCCAAAGCAAAATTGATCAAGCATCTTAATAAGACCTTACTTAAACTCTCTAACAGTCAGCAGAAGTATAAAAAGCTTAAAGCAGACTATGAGAATTTAAGTAAGCAAGCAAATCACTCTGAAGATCTTGTTCAAAACAATTTTATCAAATCAAAAGATCTTAAGAATGATTATGCTATATGTTACAAACCCTTTGAGCACTCTCTTGCTCTCAAAGAGTATTGTAACATCAATGCTGATCAAAGTAAAATTGTATCCATGCTTTGCAACCTTAAGACCAACAATACTAATGGGATTGGATACTCTAGTAATAAAACACTAGAGGAACCAAGCTCATCAGTTATTGGTGGAAGCTTCTCACTTCCTAATCTTTACACTACATTTGTTTCTGATAGTACTCAAAAGAAGCAAATGAAGGATAAAGATTGAGCAACTAATAGTCTTGGACCCTCAAGCAAGTGGGTACCAAGAGACAAAATTGTTTACTTGATTGCAGGTGAAACTAAGACTCTGAACCTTCCAATCACATGGATGCATGTGACTGTGAATGGGAGAAGAGCAATTGTGCATAGAAGGCACATTTTTGAAGAAACAGATGGAGAAGAAGATGAGATGGAGTACATAGGAAGCAAAAGGGAGCATGAAGAATTTGGTGCTTGCTTTGAAGACAACAACTCAGTGTAGTGGAGTGATTGCTCAGGCTATGACTCTGACTTCAATTAAGACAAAAAGCTTCAAAGCAACGTAAGTAACTCTTAACTCCTGAATAACAATTCAGAGGAATAACTTTCAAAGGTTGAAAATGTCTTCTTAGGACACAAAATGTTCAGTATTAAAAACCTTGAAAAAATCTTGTTTGAACATTTTTTTATGGTCCTGAAAGACACTTCCTCAGGCTCTGAAGTATTTTGGATCTCAGCATCTGAAGTCGTCCAGACTCTGAGAAACCTTTCAACCTCTGAAGGATGAGTCTCTGAATAGAAAATGAATTGGAAACGTTTAAGTTTTTTTATTAAAACGTTTTGGCGCTAAATAGACAACACGTACACACACTCTGATTGGGTTGAAACAGTTAATGATGGTTTGTCTTATTTTTAATATATTGCGCTTTAATTTGATTTACTATCTTAATCAAAATCAATCAAAACACTTGCACACTTTACATTATCACATTCCTTTCTTCAAAACTAAAACAATTTTTTTTGCAATTAGAAAATCCAAAAACCCTAACTTCTAAGATGGAAACTTCTACCTCATCAGCCTCTACTGTTTCGCTTTTGTTTCCAAGGGATTTAGCAGTCAACATCATCAACTGCTCAGAGGTATTTAGCAGAGAAAGATCGCTCGACATGAAAGGGAAATCACTCAACTTGGTTATGGAACAACCAGTTGATTTTGGAAGTCTTAGAGTCAATCAACACGATGTTGAGAAGTTCTTCACGGACCAAATTGGAGGTGGTAGATACATGAAGGTATTAAATGGTCCAATCTACCCTACGCTAGTTAAAGATTTTTGGGTAAGGAGCAAGGTAGTAACCATGGAAGACTACATTAAAGAAGTGGTTGTCTTAAGGAATTCAAAACTTGAAAACAAGGACAAGACTCCAGCCGAATTAGGTCTAAGAGAAGTAAAGGAAGAAGAAATTAGGTCAGTGGTGTGTGGTTTTGAAGTAGTTTTGACTCAATCAAATTTGGCCAGTATTCTACAAATTCTCAATGAAGGAAAATTCAATGCCTTCAGTGCTGTTGAAGCTAAGAACACAGGTGTCTAAGTGATATGACAAATATGTGTTATGAAGAAGGGAAAACTTGTGAGAGCAACAAAAGTGGTGATTTGAAGCCAACTCAGAAACTTTTAGCCAGAATCCTGCTAGGATCAATCTTTCCAAGAAGTGGAAGCTTTGATCAACTTTCTTGGGATCATAGATACTTTATCTACTATCTCACTAAAGGATATCAACTGAATTGGACTAAATATATCTTCAATCACTTGTGTAAAGCTGTTAATGCTACTCAAAAACAATCCAAGCCAAATGTTCATGTCATCTATCCAAGAATTCTTAGTGAAATCTTCTATCAATGTGGTGTGATAGATGTAATTAAAGTTACTGGACATGACAATCTGATTAGGGAAATCAGAGCCTCTACAATCTCAGCTCACACTCTCTCCAACATGAACTTGCTAGCTGGAAAAGAGATGAAATCCTCTGATTCACTTGAACTTCAACCTCATTCAGAAGCTTCAATGGTGAAGAGATATAAGATTGACATACCTACTGTCTCAAATGGTTTTGTCAATCAATATATACAATTGTTAGAAAGTCAAGGAGAAGGACTTGAGATTGAAGAGGAAGGAGTGAAGAAGAAGAGGAAGAGGCTGATGAAGATAAAAACGGAGAATAAAGCTGCTAAGACAGATAGCAAAGAAAAGACTCAGATCAAGACTGATGGATCATCTAGGGTAGTGATTCAAGAAGAAGAGAGTGATGTAGACGATGAACCTATCAGTGTCAGGCTAAAGAAACTTGCCAAGAAGTCAAAGAAGAAAGTTGCTGAAGACTCAACCATGAATAACTCAGGTAATGTATTATTGTCTGAATCTGCTATTGCAAACAATCAAGATTCTCAACCAAACACATCTTCAAACCAACACAGTAATTCACCTCTGCTATTCCTTGAAAAACATTTGGGAGGTGAACTATCTCATCAACATGTAACCAAAAGTCCTGTTCAAAACACACTTTCAATCTCTGAGCAAACTCAGAATCCTACTTCAAACACTGCTCAAACAAGTCCTGAAGACATCCTTAATCTAAGACAAGATATATCAGGACCTGTTCACTCAGACCCATTCATACAAGTAACAATCCAACCTGAACCACATATTTCACCTGAACATGCTTACTTACATCCTACATCTCAAACAACCCCTGAACACCAAATCAGCTCACATACTAAAGTGTTTGCTACTGATTCTCATGAGTTAGTGCACACTGAAGTACCCAAAACAAATGAGACCCTAAACCTACAAACCAAGGAACAGGTTGATGAATTGATCAAAGAATTAGCAAATGCTCAATTAAATTCTTTTGCTCAATCTGATCAACAGCAACAACAACCGCAATCATTATCCCAACATCCTCTCTCACCCTCAAACTCTGAACCTCATCCAACCACTTCAACCAACATTGTTATCTTGAATGAATGCAATAGTATGATTAGACAGATGCATGGTCTTCCTGAGCTAAGTCATTCTGACATATCTTTGTCTGAACATATTGCACAATGGGTAAGCTTATCTGAGGCATTGGCAAAGAAATTCCTTAGTCTTCAAGAGGCTGACATTGAAGAGCAAAGGAGGAGTAACAAGGGAAAGAATGCAATGATTGAAGAGGTCATTCAGACTCAAAAGGACACAGAGAGGAATCAACCTGAATCCTCTTCTGTAAGAACAAGTGATGAGCAAAATCTAATGGAAAAGATAGCATCACTTGAGAAAAGTCTGAATGAGCCGATTGAGGACAATCTGGGAGCAAATCAAGTGCATATTAGAAACCCACTGTATGAGGCTGAAATTGAAGACCTTAGAGCAGAAATGAAAAGGTATGGAGGGCTGATGGAGGTAGTTAATGCCAAACAGAAGAAAATCATGAGTACTCTAGCTTCTCTTTGTGGCCAACCCCAATCACCACCCTAGGATCTTCCTGTTTGCTTAAAATAAATATCTTGATTAATATTTTGTTAGGCACATCGATAGAATTAAGATCATATCCCTGTATGTTTCTTTGATTTCTTTGTGCTGTTCTGAAATATTTATTCATGTTATGTTAATCCAAGTTTGTTTATCTTAAACTGCTAATAACTGTTTATCTTCTTAATTGGCGTTCATTTTTCTCAAACAGTTCATTGTTCTAAACATTAATTTTCTTTTGCACAATAATTGGTTAATCTTAAGGATTGGAATTGCATAGCAAGAGAGTATACATAATAAGAACATCAATCTAAAACATGACAAAGAAATTAAATTTTTTTTAAAAAAAAAAAAAAGAGTATTTGTTACATAAATTTCTAAAGACAATCAACTGGTATCCTTAGATGGTGGAGTTGAGTGACCCAGCTTGGATGACACCTCTCTTGAGGAATCTGAGTCATCTGACTCATCTGACTCTTCCTCAGGAGAAGACTCTAATCCATCTGAGATTTGCACATCAGCTTGGTCTTCTTCAGGAAAATTTGTTTTCAAATACTCAAACCAGTCAGAGTCCCATTCTTCAGACTCTGTATGAGAATCTGCTTGTTCAGACCCTGAAGTAAGTGGAACCTCAGGCTCTGGCTTTGTTTTTCTTGATGTTTCTTCTTTGTGTTTTCTCCTATCTTGACTGACTCTCGTTGAAACTACTTTCTTCTTCTCTGAGCGTTTCATTTTTTCTCTCAAGAGATCTATCAATAACGTAAGATTACTCTGTGTGAGTAAAATGACTAGGTATCTCTCTCCTTTTATAAGCATAATTCAATGGCCGAGTATTAAATGTGTCCAACTACTCCTGATTTGACGGCATTGAAAGTTGAAATTTCTATTAAATGCTTATACTATCTTTTTGATAATGACAAAAGGGGGAGAAAGAATATTGGTAAATCAATTGTTGGAAGAAGCGAAATTACTTGGCTTTTTAGGGCCTTGTAGTGCTTCAGAGAGAGAACGTAGGAGAGTGGTCAAAATAGTAGCATGAGGTACATGCTTTGATATGACAATCTGATCTTTGAGGATTTCAAAATATTGTACTAAAGAGCTCTGAACTGTTTTTAAAATTTTTATTCAGGCTTTGAGCTATTTTCTTTGAAAACATTTTTTAAGCTCTGAACTGTTTAAAAATATTTTGAACTCTGAAGTTGTTAATGATAACCATCAGAACCAAGTGTGTGTGTAGACGTCTCTAAGCGCCTCTGATTCTATTTTGTCATTCAATTTAAATATTGCTTCATCTTGCATCTGCATTAAGGGCTTAATTTCAAGGAGAATGCTTTTATTAATTGAAGTTTATTATTCATAGTTAGTTCTTGAGTAAGGGTGCAACTTTACTCAAAGATTATCACACTATGAAAAGAAGAAGCTTGCAAATCTTGTTCTTTATATAGTGAAATATGAATAATTTAAGTCATATAATAAAGCAATTCTGAAACTTATTAAAATTAACTATGGATACAAAATAGGGGGAGCTTACAAACCTAACCCTATGGGTTATCAGACTTAGGGGGAGCTTGCGAAACTCAGAAGCCTAATGTCAACATAGCTGATTTTTATCAACAACAATTGTATTTAATACTTATGTTTGTCATCATCAAAAAGGGGGAGATTGTTGGAACAAAATATGTGTTAATACACACCCTTAAGTTTTGATGATAACAAAAAGTATTAAATGGACAATTGATGGTACTAACGTTTAAATTAAGTGCAGGAGAATCCAACGCTATATCAAGAATACACTTAATTTAAACTCTGATGAAACCTATGGAAGTCTGAATATTTACACTCTGAAGGAGTTCAGAAGCTACAACGTGGTCAGAAGTTAAACAAAGTTCAGAAGCTCAAAAAGGATCAGAACTTCTGCAAGTGTTCAGAAGCTCAGAGGAGTTCAGAAGCACAAAGATGTTCAGAGGCCTACAAGAGTTCAGAAGGTGTCTGCTAGTCATGAGTCATTCAGAGGATGAAGACGTTCAAAAGCTGAATTACGAAGGACTATCAGAGGCCAATCATTCAAGACCAATCAGACTCCAAGTTATCAAAGGTTCATCAGAAGCAAAGGAATTCCCCAATCATCAGAAGGGCTACTTCAACTACAATTATCAAGCCTCATGATTTGTTCTAAGGTCAACTAATTGCAACGGTCACAAAGGATGTGATCCCTCTCTTTCTAGGAGCTAGTTGTACCTTATTACTGTACTATTGGACAAACAATAAAGGAAAAACCTCTCTGCAAAAGAAGATGTGGCTTTTCTCAACGGATCTTCAAAGACTACAGCTGTCCAATTTACAACGGGAATTTCTCCAACGTCTCAATGTCTTTCTCAACTCATATAAATATGCCAAAGAAATAATTGATGACTAGCGCTCTTCATTAGAAAACATCTCTCAGAAGAAAGTGAGAATTGAATTGTAATAGAAAACATCTCTCAAATGAAGTGAGCATAGAAACTAGCTTTAAGCCTCTGAAGTTATTATGATTGTAATAAGTTTAAGCTTATAAGTTGATAGTAAGTCTTCTGCTTAGTGTAGAAGCATGTAAGTCTCAATCTTAGTGATTAGAGCATGAAGTCTTGAGCCTGTGTGCTTGAGCAAGGAAGTCTCTGATCTTGTGTGATCAGAGCAAGGAAGTCTCTATGTCTTGTGTGACTAAGAGCAGGAAGTCTTGAGCTTGTGTGCTTGAGCAAGGAAGTCTCTGATCTTGTGTGATCAGAGCAAGGAAGTCTCTCTGTCTTGTGTGACTAAGAGCAGGAAGTCTTGAGCTTGTGTGCTTAAGCAACTATTGTAATCCTTGTGATTATAGTGAACTCTCTTGGAAACAAGGGGACTGGAGTACTCTCAATTTGTGAGGGGAACCAGTATAAATTGTTGTGTGTTCTTCTCTCTCTCACTCTCTCATTTACTCCTTCATCATCCATATTGTTATAAGTTAATTGTGTGAACAATCCGCTGTGCTTTAAAGACTGTGATAAGATTTAAATATTTTGGAAAGTTTTTAAATATCCAAAACACAATTCAACCCCCCCCCCCCCTCTTGTGTTTTCTCCACGCACCTTCAGACAGGAGGAGCACAAGGGGCTATGTGTTCAAGTTCCAAAGTGCATCAGTTTCATGGTGTTCTAAGAAGCAATCAGTGATTGCTTTGTCTTGATGTGAAGCAGAGTAAGTTGCAGGCTCTCTAGCTGCTTGTCAAGCAAATTGGTTGCAATCATCTCTCTGTGAAGATAGATCAGTTCCTGAATCTAAGAAGAGAGATGGGAATTGTCAGCTTCGACAGTTTGAATTAAGGAGGAGTATTGGTTTTATAATTCAGACTTGCAATGTTGAGTCAGATGCTGGAACATCTGTCCTTCAGATGCTCTAACAGTCAGAGACTCTAGCTCTCAGATGTTCTATACAATGTTGTAACATTGTTCTGTGTAGACAGTTAGCAGTTAGTTAGTTAGTTAACTGTTAGTTATTAGCTGGCATGTGCAGTTGTTATTTCAGTTAGGTAGTTAGCATTTGTTTTGTCTTAGGTAGTTATGCAGTTACTTGCAGAACAAGTAACAACCACTTGTATATAAACAAATAAGGCCCTTTGTGGAAGAATAATATTTTTACTTTCCCTTTATCATTTTCTATTCTTTTCATAGTTTTCCAAAGCTCTCTCAACTTCATCTCCTTCATTCTTTGTTCAAAGGTTTAGAGTGAATAACCCAACAAAATCACCCATGTGCATCTCTTTTTTATTTGCTTTAATCTGAATAAGTGATTTTCACATAGATAATTAGATCTTTCTTTTGTGTTTTTGTGTATGATTTGGTCGTCTCAGTGCGACGTTTGATATCTCGTCTTGGTATGGTGTTTGTTTGCTATACCGTCTTGTTGTGCGGTGTTCGTTTGATTGAATCGGTAGATCAACTTCCGTCAACTACTGATTCCCACAGTGATTAAGTTTGTCAACGATGCAGATCCGGAGACATAGGTATTCCGGTTACTTTGATTTTATCACTTTATTTGTAGGCACGAGTAAGCCGATTTATGCTATTAACTTAGATGTTGTGAGCTTGTTCGCAGATTCATCCTTTTCGTTTTCAGCGAATTTATACTTGAATTTGATTTACTCTGCCGATTTAAATGAATATCTTTTATTTTGTCAAAAAAAAATGTTTTCCGGTCACAATGTCATTCATTGTTATAGTGTCACGGCACCTTAAATAACGGAATTAGCACATCTAATATTCTTCTTTATTTGCAAAAAATGTAAACGCAACCTTTTTATTTTTTCTCCTAACAAGTAACAAGTCAACACAACTTTTTTTTATCATTAATATCCGGCTCATTGGACTCCCTAATCTAATCTGAGAATCAGTACTGTCGTCAATGGTTCCAGATTCCTCCCGCATAATAAAATAAACTAGTATGGACAAACGTGCCAAACACGTGCTAGAAATTTATTTATTTTTATAAATTTAAAAAATGTTTGTCTCATTTTAAAAAATGATTGTCTCATATATATATATATATAGAAATTAATTAAAAAAAATTTAAATAAAAAAAGGAAAATTGAGGGTTTGAACTCCTATCATATGAGTTAGCTTCCATTCAGAAAAATATAATAATTTTGGACTTTTTTTTGTTAGAAGAACTAATAATTTTAAACTTTAATGTATACATATATGTATTTTTCTTCTTTTTTTGGTAAAAAACTTCAATTAAACTATCAAGTGGGTTTTTTTTGTTGCTATCAAGAAGGCTTTGTTGTAATGGAATAGGGTAATCTCTTATGGGGTGAAGAGCTCAATCAAGATCATCTATCCTTAAACCTCGCATCTTATTTATTTTTTGTAAAAAGTCCAATTAAAATATTTAAAGAGACATGGTCTAACGGAAGAGGGGTAATCTGTTAAAGTGAGAACTAAATTGAACTCGTGTAAAAAAGTAAAGGAATTGACATGACATCTTAATTATTCCTGTAAAATGTTCATTTAATATATTCAAAGAGATCTGATCTAACGAAAGAGTTTAATCTCTTACAGCGTAAAAAACTAAATCAAGATTGTGTAAAAAGTAAAGGAATTGAGATCATAATCTTAGGTCTCAAATCTTAATTATTATTTTAAAAACTTCAATTAATATATCCATAGAAATTTATTCTAACGGAAGATAGTAATCTATTAAGGTGTGAAGAAATAAATAAAGCTCGTGTAAAAAGTAAAACAATTGAGACCATATTATTAGGTCTCGCGTCTTTTTTTTTATTTAAAAGTTCAATTAAAATTTCAAGAGGGATTTCATAGAATAGAAGAGAGTAATTTCTTACGGTGTGAAGAATTAAATCAAATATGTGTAAAAAGTAAAACAATTAAAACCATAACATTAGATCTCACATCTTAATTATTCTTGTAAATTTTTTGATTAAGGTATCAAAAGAAATTTGATCTAACAAAAGAGGATAATATCTTATGGGTGTGAAGAACTAATTCAAACCCGTGTAAAAAGTAAGGGAGTTGAGACTATAATCTTAAATATCCTGTCATTATTATATTTGAAAAAAAGTACTATTAAAATTTCAAGATAGATATTATCAAACAGAAGAGAGTAATTTTTTTTGGAAGCTAAATTGGCCCCATCCAAATTGGCATATGAGGGAATCGAACCTGAGACCTTAAGAAGGAACACACTCCCAGGTCCCAAGTCAATACCACCAGACCAACCCAAGTGGGTTAGAAGAGAGTAATTTCTTAATGTGTGAAGAACTAAATCAATTTCGTGTAATAAATAAAACAACTTGGACGTACCATAACCTTAAGCCTCACAATTTAATTATTTTTATAAAATATTCAAGTAAAATATCCAAATAGATATGATCCAACGAAAGATGGTAATCTCTTACGACTTCAAGAACTAAATGAAGTCCTGTAAAAAGTAAAACAATTGATATCATAACTTTAGGTTCCACTTCTTAGTTATTTTCATATAAACTTTAATTAGAATATCAAGAGAAATTTGTTCTAATTGATATCATAACTTTAGGTTCCACTTCTTATGGAGTGAAAAAATAAATACACTCAGTGTCAAAAGTAAAGCAATTAAGGCGATATTCTTAGGCCTCACGTTGTTAAAGTACAAAAGTAAGTATTTTTGTTATTGTCTCCACAGGGACTGGTGCGATATCGATGTCGTTTAACAATTAATATAATTTTAAGTAAAGTGGTTGATGGTGTTTGGTTATGAAAAAGTATGAAATTGTGACATCGGTAAAGAAATGATTCCATTAACAGAGAGATAAAATTGTTGGGATTAGGCTCAATTGACTCATTCGTACATATTTCCTCGAGCAGTTATATAGATTCTAGCTACTTACCAATATTATCACGTATTTACTCATTGTACGTTTTCGTCGCAAGATAACGTCGAGAAATCTATTATACCTATCAAACCTCGATCCCTCGGGTGCTTAATCAATACAATAACATTAAGATCAAATACTTTAAGTGAATATTAAATTTAAGTAAAACCCAAATATTAAAACAATTAAAACAAAGACAACATCATTATTGATTAACAACTAAAATCATAAATAACGCCATGATCAATAGAAACACATACTAATAGAGTAATTTACATCTAACTCCAACAATAGTAAAATGAGACGTGAGTGCACAAGACATACATACAAGAAAACAATCAAAGAACTTATCTTGAAAAATGTGACCTACTGCACTTACAAAGATCCTACACTAAACGAGAACATCTGCACAAGACTGAGACTCTGAGAGCTTTGAATCTTTGAGAGATTCAAACACTTTGTATTTGATTTTATCTTTGTAAAAAGTGTTCTAGTCTAAGGTGTATTAGTTTTCCTATCTTATCTTGTATAAGAATCTAAAGTCTCTTGCTGTGTGCTTGAGCAATATATAGGAAAAGTCTCTTGTTACTTGTAACTTTATCAATTTGTAAAAGATCTCTTGCTTGTGTGCTTGAGCAAACTGTACAATCTGTGATTATAGTGAATTCTCTTGGAAGTACAAGAGGACTAGAGTACTCTCAACTTGTGAGGGGAACCAGTATAAAAATATGTGTGTCTCTCTCTCTCACCCTTTTACCTCCTGATTCGTTTGTGTTTTGATTTATCCACTGTTTATCTAACTCTGATAGATTGATTAATCTAGAAGAATTTTAAAAATCGTAAAACACAATTCAACACCCTCTCTTCTTGTGTTTTCACCTCTGTGTTTCTCACCTTCATGTTATGCCACTTCCAATTTTTCACCAACTACACCGCTTTAAGGATAAATTTGGAGTTACAAATAAATTTCCATACAAAACTTGGGTTATGCCCCATCTTAGAAGCAAAAAAAATCAAAATTAGGAAAAGGGGCTTGGATATGCCATCCTTATTTACCTAACATAGCCATATTGAAACCAGTGAGGCTTTAAAGCTCATACCACCGTCATTCTTATGCATAGATAGCTTCTCCCACGATATTCACTGGATATCTTTATTTCGAGCACTTGAATATTCCCACTAGAAGGAATTCATCAATTTTTCAATTTCATCGCAAAGAGATGAGGCAGGCAATATTGAATATATTCATGAAATAAGTTGGCATTGATTGAATGAAAGATTTGATAACTACTTTACGACCAGCTTTTGAGAGACGTTTACTACCCCACAAATGTATTTTCTTCCAAACTCTATATTTAATGAAACTGAAAATAGCTTTTTTGCTCCTACTAATTATAGAAGGTAGTCCAAGGTATTTTCCGTAGCATAAACCCTAAGGGAGTGTTTGTTTCCACGTTACAAAATAAACTCCCAGGAATATAATATTGAAAATATTTATTCCCATGCTTGTTAGAAAGGATTAAAAAAAATTTCCCATCAATAAATTGTTCCAAGGAAATATATATACCCACGTTCATGGGCATCCTATTCCAAAGGAAAAAAGGTTGGAATATTTTGTTCCGGACAGTTACAATGCAGTTAGCATAGTGACAATAGTGGAAATGTAATTATCTTCATCATACACCCCACGATGTATGTGAGATTTTTTACTTAAAAAATAAATTAAAAAATATTCCTAGGAGTTTTAATTGTTAACCAAACATTTTTTACTTAAATTCCCTGGAATAAAGTTCCCACTATTATGTTCCATGGAAAATTAATCCTGGGATTAATTTTTACATCCATGAAACAAACACACCCTAAGAAAATTAGCAATAGAATTTTTTATTATGCTATAGATAGTAATTTTTATTCGAAATTGTGCACTCAATGCTATAGATAGTTTTCTAGTGCCTAGAACAACATGGACCCTAGAATAGCATGGACCTCCTAAGACACTTGTTAGTATGTTATAGATAGGTATTAATTTTTCAACAAAAATTATACATTTTAGACGTGTTTGTTTCAGCTTTAAAAAAATAGATTTTTTTTTTGTATTTTTTAAAATAGATTTTGTAAAACCGTTTTTCAAAATATTACAAGTTTTTTTTATTTACTTTTTCTAAATTGAAACACTAATTTTGATATCATATAACATAAATGTACATTATTGAAGTTCAAAACATAGTCAAAATCGCAATTTTTTCAAAAAAATTATATTTCAAAAATGATTTTTGTGAAAATCTATTTGAAATATCTTCAAAATTAAGTGATTTTTTGAAATTTTGATATCCAATTTTTTTTCAATAAAACGATGAAATACATAAAGTAACATTTTAAGAATAACTATTCAAACATAATTTTCATTTGAAGCTTTTATAAAAAAAATCTTTGTATATTTTTTTTATACAAAATTTTCTAACACTACAAACACTACTAGAAATCTCGTGTTTAGAGACCGAATTTTTTTGGTCACTTTAGAGACCGAAATTTCGAGCGTGAAAGTCAAAAATTATTTGGTCTCTAAATCGGTCACTGGCTAATTATAGAGACCGAATTGGCGACCGAAAATTAGTGACCAATATTTCGGTCTCTGTAGAGACCAATTTTTTGAGCTCAAAAGCAAAAAATAATCGGTCATTAAATCAGTCACTATAGAAACCGAATTGGAGACTGATTATTAGCGTCAAACAAATCAGACACAAACGTTTTTTTTTTTCAAAAAAATCAAAAATTATTTTATTTATTTTATTTAATAATAATAAAAATCTATGTTATGAAGAAAAGAAAATAATTGTAGATGAAATAATATTCTAATAAGGTAAATAAACAATAAACAATGTCCATGAAATTAGATGAAACGATTTCGCGCCAAACCCTCTCTTCTTCTTTAGCAGACCTTTTCTTCTCCATACTTAATCGTTGCTCTAATCCCTTTGAGTTCAACAATTGCCCTAATCCTTTGATTTTGACACTCAATCGTTGCTTTTAATCCCTAAACTGACATTCTGCTTCTAATCTCTTAACCGCGACGAACCCTAATCTCACGATTCAAACTTCCAATTGTAACAATCGCGAGACAACGATGAACCCTAATATCAGTGTAAGGTTCTATTTTTTGCTCTCTTCTTCTTTTTCCAATTTGAATATCTTATATATCTCCTCTTTAATCAATCGCATCTCTGTAAGTTCGCAATTTTATTTCATTTTCAGGTCTCCTCCATTCTATTATGTTCATCTCGTGTTTTTGTTGTGACTTCACAGGTCTAGTTTTGTTTATGTGGCTTCTATTTGTTTTATTTATTATTTTTCCTTTTACTATTAAGTTTCATAAGTTTATTTCTTATCTCATGTTGATTTCGTTTTGTACCGACGTCACAACTATAGTTTTCTAGTTTCTTTTCTTTTCTGGTTTCTTTTCTAGTTTCCGGTTTGCAATTTCTGGTTTTGTCCTTAATTTGCAATTCTAACTTTGTGCCTATCTTTTTAATTCTGGTTTATGTTTCTTACTTTGATTTTTAATGCATTTCAACCCATTTCATTCACAATTAGAGATTATAAATACGAACTCGTTTGTTACACAACTCAATCTAGCTAGTAGATTTCTATATATGATTAATTTTTTTCTTTGTTCTATAAAACAAACATGCTTTGACCCTGAAAACTGATTTTAATTTTGAATCAATTCATAAGCACAAAGTTTGTATTCTATTTTCCTTCATTGTTGTAACGAGTTTACCCCATCCATAGTCGGTTAATTTCACAATTGCTACCACTATTTGTATAGGGACTTTATCCCTTATTTCCACCAATTCAAGTATAATACCCTTCAATGTTTTCTTTGCTCTTTTGAGTATTATCACAAGCTAGTATCCTAGCATGTCATTTGGTTATGCCCTTGGGTATGCAGCTTGATTAGTGTTGACAGTGTGCTTGGTTTTCTTGCACATGTCATTTGTTTCTTATCTAACGAAGTTTTGTAGTGCATATATTATACCAGTATTACGTGTTAGTTTCATGTGTTCTATATTTAATAAAAAATAGTAATCTTTATCTCTTTTGTAGGCATGTATATTATTGTGTTACTTTCTGCATGTTTAGAGGTCAAGTTCATCCCTCCTTTATTTCATAGCCTGGAACTTAGTCAAAGTTTTATTTCCTTTTCTTCCCTCCTTTGTCTAGAAGACTGAAAGTTTAAAATAACTAATTTGTTTTATTTGTCCAGCTCAATCTTGGAATTTATACTAAGGATAAGGAATCTGAATTCTCTCTTAGTTGATCGTGCCAACGGTGGATCCAGCATGAAAGATGACGATGTTGGATCAAGAAAGGTTTTCCACACAAACCCTTGATCTTAATGAGGTTTTGATGATAATAAAATATTAATGTAAAATTAGAGAACACTAATGATTTACTTGAGTGTGCAGATTTTAAGAAGATAGAATCTGAGAAGTCAAGAATAGAAGATAGCATCTGAATGAGTCAGAAGGATCTGAATGCACCAAGAAGTGCTTCACAACCTGTCAGAAGACAAAGATTCTCAGAAGCCAGAAGAGCTTATCAGAAGCAATACAGTATGCACTCATAAGCTGCATTGACCTTCAAAATAACAACTCTGATAAGGCCAAGTCTTAATACATTCCCTTCAAGTTTAAAAGAACTACGAGATGACCATTGCAAAGACAAATCAATGTCATCTGAATCAGTCAAAAAGGGAGTTGAAGACAACGGTACAATATTACATCTTCTATGCAAGCATCTACTTTCGAGGAATAAAAGAGCAGAAGTTGTTTGCCTATTTTGGGAAAAAGACGAATACAACTTTCTAGGCAAACTGTTGTACTTTCAACGGTCACATTTCAAACGTCTCTATTGAAACCGTTTATAAATAGAAGACCTTTTTGAGTGGACAAAGTGAGTCGGTGAACCAGTGCAGAACGAGAGAAGAAAAACAGAGAAATAATTGAACACAAAAGCTCCTATCAACTGCACAAAGAAGTGTTCTCACAAAGAGCTTAATTGAAGATATCTGCACAAGACTACAACTCTGAAGTATCAATTCCAAATTCAAGACCTTGAGTTTTGAACTACATTTGTAATAGAGTTAGTCTATAGGTGTAAATTAAGCTAGCCTCTTGTTTTAGTGTTTGAGCAATTTGGAAGTCTCTTGCCTGCGTGCTTGAGCAGTGTGTAAGTCTCTTGCTTGTGTGCTTGAGCATCCTTTGGAAGTCTCTTGCTTGTGTGCTTGAACATTTGGAAGTCTCTTGCTTGTGTGCTTGAGCATTGTGAAGTTTCATGCTTGTGTGCTTGAGCATCATTTGGAAGTCTCTTGTTTGTGTGCCAACATCTGATAACTATCATTAGTACTTTGAATTAGAGGATTAAATACAGTACTAATTTGTTGTGTCAAGATATTAACCATCTCATGATTACTAACAGAGGGGAACCAGTATAAATTCTGTGTGTTCATCTCTTCCTGACTCTCTCCTCTTACTGATTGTTGTTTTGATCTTTCCGCTGCAAAATAGACTCTGATAAATTATCATATCTAGAAGAATTTTTAATTGATCAAAACACAATTCAACCCCCCCTTCTTATGTTTTTCCCACCTTCAATTGAAATCAGAGCTCCGGTTCTGTTGAAATCACTTAACAATGAGACAGTAAATCCTGAAAAACACCATGTCTAAGCTGCCATCACTAGTAGAAATATGACATATTACATAAGGATTTTACATCTGTGGAACATATGTCAGATGTGAAAAGCTATATGGAGTGGTGTTTACATCTGGTTGCAATAGCCACAGAAGTGAAAAATATATAAACAACACTTTTTACATCTGATATCAATATCCCAGATGCAAAACTGAACGCGGTGACAATCTTGTGATTATGACGAAAAATATCTAAAATAAATATATATCTGGCCATATATATATCCCAGATGTAATAAGTCAGCTTGAGTAAAAAAAAAGAGTTTAATTGTTGTGCACCGTCGGTGTAAAAGTTTTTTGCACATACATCCAATGATGTGTTGCCACATCATTTAATGAATGTGACACATCATGTATTTTTAATTACCATACATGATGTGTCGATATATTATTGGACGCATGTGTAAAATAACTTTACACTGACGGTGCATATAAATTAAATTCAAAAAAAAATTATATTTGTATTTTTGGAATCAAATAAGTTATAAGAAAAAAAAAAGTTTTTTGGAATCAATTGGTCCAGTTCACAGAGTATACGTGAACTTCATCATCTCCCTCTCAGCCACTCTCACGCGAATCTCTCTCACTCTCAGATGTCGTAGTCTCACTCTCAGCCGTCCTCTCTCTCGATCTCGATCTGTTGAAGCTTCTCAATCTTGAACCCTAGGCTCCAAATCGATCTCTTTCTCCCTCACACATTCGTTTTCTCTCGAACCCTAGCCTCCCAATCGAAGCTCATAGAGTGAGTGGCGAAGACGACGTCGTTTTGATATAGAGCAATTTTGGGATCGAATCGAGTGGTACCACTACCAACCAACCGACGATTCTCTCTGCTCGTGCAACGATTCCTGCATTTTTCCGCATAATCGGTATCTTCTTCTCAATTCCAATTCCCCTTTTCTGAACTGTTACATTTTTATTATTAGGGTTTCTGATTTATTTTTTCTTCAAATTATTATCTGGGATTAGAATTTTCCGTTGCTTTTCAATTCACAAGTTCATTTTTTACATTAAAAAGTGTTTTTTTTAGTTTTATTTCTTATGATCTGAATGCTATCATTAATAGGTGTTTTAGCTTTTGCTTGTTTTCAATTGATTAGTTCATTTTTCACATTCAATAATTGTTCTTTTTTTAGTTTTAATTCTTATGATCTGAATGTTATCCGTCTTTAATGGATGTTTTAGCTTTTGCTTGTTTTTAATTGATTATTTCATTTTTCAAATTCAAAATTCACTTTTTTAGTTTAATTCGTATGATCTGAATGCTATCTATCTATCTATATATTTGATGGGTGTTTTAGCTTTAGCTTGTTTTCAATTGATTCATTCACTTTTCACATTCAAAATTTGTTTTTTTTTTAGTTTTGCGTACTTCTTTTGATCTGAATTCTGTCTTTGATGGGTGTTTTAGTTTTTGCTTGTTTTCAATAAGTTAATTTTGAAGAACTATAAGTTAAGTTTGAAGAAGAACTATTTGAATTGGGGTTATGCTATTAAATTAGTGAAATTTGATGTGATTTTGGAAGAAGGGAAAAATCTCAAATCTGTGTTTTTTTTTTCTAACTGCAATTATATAATATGATATGATATGATTTTTTTATTATTAATATGTAATGAACATCATGATTAGTTATAGTAAAATGATTGTAGCATCTGGTTATGTCTAATATGAGTTTATCTTGGTATGTCCAATTGAGATTGGTTGGCGCACATCACATTATATCTTAAGCAAATCATCTTTAAAATAATCTTTACTATTGATGTGAGATCGGACAACTAAGATCAGTAACTACAGTTACTGCATGGAATCAGAATCCCCGTGATTATAACTCTTATGTTTGGATGGCAAATACATCCACTTATGCCCTACTTTATGGTCTTACCCTCAAATCAATGTCCGAAGCACAGTTGTTGCACTTATAAAGCTGATCCCAATTACACATTTATATTCAACTTGGTTTTTAGGTAGAAAATCAAATATGTAAATGACTAAATATATCCAAGGTATTTGTGGTTTGCTTAGGTGATTTTTGTATGTGCAGGGAATTCTTCAATGAGTATTTTGAACCATATACTTCTAATATCTAAAATCGCAGAGTGCTAAGGTATATTGTCATACCATGTTATTATATCTTGGCTTCTCATAGTGCTTTGTCTTATTAACTTTTTGCATTTCAATGGTGAATTTGTTCCTTGTGTTTGTTATGCAAAAATAATCGTGGCAACTTCTAGCTGCATTTTCTGCAAAAATAATCGTGGCAATTTTACCTAACAGAGTTTTGCCGGCGAGAAAGAAAAACCAGAACTTCAAAATAGCCATTCTTTAAAGGACCAAAGCTTTGATTTTGTACAGGTAATTGTCCTTGTTTTCAACACATTTATGCTCTAGGTATATGAAATTGTTTGGTAATTTGTTTTGAAGGTAGTGAAATTTGAGTTTTGTTTCCGAAACTGAACTAGAAAGTAAAATAAAATTAGTGGTAGGATTAGCAACTTCTAGGTTGCATTTTATGCATTTTAGGCTGATTTTAGGCTTTAGTTATTTTGAATCTTCTGCATTTTCTTATGGAGAAATAAAATCATGTACTTTGTGGTAGTGATCGAATCTTAATTTTCTTCTTTAGATATTGCAAATTTAGCTGCATCCATGATGTTTGAATATCTTATGTTTGCCATTTATTCCAATTTGGTTTTTATCTTGCAATTTGGTGTTTAATCTTTCTTTTGTCTTGCTTCTGCAATGATTTGATAGTACAGTCATGAAATACATATATAATATAGGGACAGTCATGAACTACATATTCGAAACAAAGATTTTAAAAATTGCCAATTACTTTGAATGTTGAGTTGATTGTTTCCAAACTATTGATGTAAAACTATTGCTGCTATTTTCATTTGATAGAAGCTTGTGGTTTGAACAAAATGATTTTCACTGTGGTGGTGAATCATTTCTTGATGCAGCTTCTACAACACCCTCAACTAAGTTTTAGTGAGTTTATAGATCCATCACAGGTGCACAAATTGAGAAAGTGCATGAGTGCATACATTCAAGTAATTATGCCACTATTAGTTTGTGAGACTATGGTCCAAACTTTGTCAATAGGTGCACAAATTATGCCACTAACTGAACCATGCCATTTACCATTTCCTGCTTCTAAAGTCTGGAAGACATGAATTAATGTTAAAGTAATATCATAATTCATGTTAAAGTTTGCAAAAGTAATATCATGTTAAAGTTTGCTTCTAAAGTTTGCAAAAAAAGTGCTATGTGTACTATAAATGACTGAATTAATTAATGTTAAATTTAGTTCTTTTCAGTGCAGTTTGAAAATTCACTTGGTGCAGAATGCATAGTTTAGAATGGTTCTTAAATCTGCAGTAGTTTGAAAATAAACTGTCTTTAATCCTGTCGGCCTTATTGCATAGTATTACTTTAAATCATACTATGTTCATTATGATATTGTCTTTATTATTGAATCTTTATGAGTATTACAGTGAATATTTTTGCTGGACCCTGTATTCTAGATTAGAATTGTCTTGCTTTATGAACCGGTTATTCTTTCGCCAATTTTTACTTATGGCCATTATTTATATTGATCCTTTAGGATCTGATGTTTGTTAAAGTTGATGAGTATGCTGAATTTTTTTGTAGGAAAGTGTTAGTAGATTGTTAGATTGAAGAAGAAATGTTACTAGACAATTGCAAATATAGACCAACATGTTATGTTTCGTATTCTCATATAGCAATTTTCTATTATGAATTCTTATGTTGTGCCTTGTTAAATAAGGTCTCTTTTGCTTTTACAAAAAAAGTACTATGTACTATAAGTAGCTTAATTAAGTTATTTACATATTGTAGGTGTTCATGGAAAAACATGGTGGAATGGGAATTGGAAATGAGAAAGCATGAAGCGCAACTATACATTCCTCTAATTATTAGGCTTCAAATTGGAACTAGTTGCATGATTTCCTGCTTTTAAATTGAATAGTATAATATATAACATTTGTACCTACAAATAATACAAATAGGTAATTTGGTTGAATGTTGAATTATAATGACATTTGGTATGTTGGTTGAATGTTGAATTGTAATGACCAATGTTGTGAAACACGTAAATCGGATTAGGATCGGGAGGAGGGTAATAGTTCGTAACTCGGGTAATCGTAGCACGAATCGTAAGATCCTACCAAAATAGAGGATCATAGATCGGAGAAGGATCGTAATACAAAATCGTAGGATCGTAACGTCTAAAATCATAACCGAATTCCTAATAATGATAGATATATAACTCAACATAAAAATTAAGATTCAAAACTTAAACTCAAAACAATTAAACATAATTCAAATTTCAAACTGAAGCAAATAACTTAATCCTATTAATTCAAAGTTCAAACTGAAGCAAAATAACTTAATCCTACTAATTCAGTTTGAAGCAAAATAACTTAATCCCACTAATTAAAAGTACAAACTGAAGCAAAATAACTTAATCCTACTAATTCAGTTTGAAGCAAAATAACTTAATCCTACAGTAAAACTACTACTCTAGATATCTATGATATTATTCAATCCAAATTCAGCATAATCATCCTCCATATGATCTTCATTCTCATCAATTTCATCTTCAACATTATCATTGTCATTAGGAATCTCCAAATCATCTCCTAGTGCAGCACCAATACTAACATTAGCATCTTCTTCTCCAACTTCAATTGGAGCATCCAAATCAAAATCTGAATTCTCATCAACACTATCTGCAACCCACTCATCATCAGAAGCAAGATCATCTATGTCATAAACCTTTCCTTTCCTAGCTTGCTTCTTCTTGTCTAGTCTTGAATTTACCATCACAAAGACCACATCATTCATGGTCTTTTGCTTTAAGCGATTTCTTTTCTTGGTGTGGACCTAAATATTTATACAATTAATTAAAACACAATCTACTAGGTAATTTAAAAAACAAAGTATAAATTAGTTTATAAATTTTAAAATCTTACTCTCTCAAAAGCGCTCCAATTACGCTCACAGCCGGATGAGCTACATGTCAAGCTCAATATTCGAATAGCAAACCTTTGCAACTCCGGACATGTATCACCATACGATTCCCACCATTGTGCCGGAGTTTTGGTCTTAAGTGCACATGTAGCTAATTCACCACCAAACATTCCAGCTTTACTTTTGAATTCCTCCAATTGAGCATCAATCTTAATTCTTTCATCCCTATTTCCTACGATCCTTTTCAAGCATTCATACATTCCCTCCTTAACCTCAAAATCAGCCTTAAAAGTAGGACTATAGTGCATCACAGGGTTAAGGTAATAGCCAGCAGCATGCAGTGGCCTATGCAGCTGTTTATCCCATCTTTTGTCAATGATTTCCCACAAGGGAGTGTAGCTAATAGAGAAAAAAATAGAAATAAATATTCCATTGAAGTATATAAATTTCACAACCAAACAAGTGAAAAATGAACGATAATTTACCTCCTTTGAACCCCGTTGAAGCCCGTTTGTATCTTCTCTTTAGCTTGATCCATTGCTTCATAAATGGATCCCATGGCTGGCTTTGCATCGGAGTCTACCATGCGTAGCACACCAATTAAGAGAAATGCACCCCTCAAACACATGATGATATTTTTCCAAAATCCCTTATCCGTAATATGATTTTCAACAAAAACTCCATCATTTGATTTTGAAAAAGCACTGGATTTCCATTGCTGAGATGTGAACATTCTTATCAATGCTCCCTTATTGTCATGCAAGCATCCTAAGGTCAAATAGGAAGTGGCAAAGCGAGTGGCAGCGGGTCTAATCAAGTCTCCACCTTTAGTAAAATGATGCAACAAACACATAAGACCGGTTCTTGAATAAATATAAGTTGTAATTTTTTTACCGGTAGCGATTGTCTCTTTGTGGAGGGGTATGTTTTTCTCAAAATCCTCCAACATCAAGTCGATGCAGTGAGCTGCACAAGGTGTCCAATACAAGTGTTTCTGCTTCTGCATCAACAATTCACCGGCTGCCTTGTAGTTTGCTGCATTGTCAGTGACGACTTGAACAACGTTTTCTTCCCCGATCTCATCAACGACCTCATCCATCATCTTGAATACTTTATCGGCTGTCTTGGTGATGTCCGTTGCATCAATAGACTTCAAAAAAATAGTTCCCTTAGGACTATTTACCAAAAAATTAAGTATTGTTCTCCTCCTTCGGTCCGTCCATCCGTCGGTCATAATAGTGCATCCAGTTTTCTTCCAAATGGCTTTATGTTCCTCCACAATCAACTTTGTTGCTTCAACCTGTTTGTTCAGGTATGTTACCCTTACCTCATGGTATGAGGGTGGCTTAAATCCCATTCCATGTCGTGCAACAAAAGCACACATCTTAAGAAATTCTTCACTCTTCACCGCATTAAATGGAATAACATTGTTGTAAAAGAAAGAAGCAATATCCATGCATGCATCTTCCCTCACACTCTTCTTGAAAATGCTATTGATAGTAGTTTGACTATTCTTTCTCTTGAAAAGATTGGTTGGACTATCAGCATCTAATGGGATTTTTCTTTTCCCAGCTTCAGCCGCCGAATCAGCAATCACATTAATTTGTTCATCAAACTCTGCAGATTGTGTCTTCTTAACAAGTTTTTGTTGCAAAGATGCAACCACATCCCACATCTGAACCTTAACTTCAACTGGAACAGTTGGGCAGGCTTCAACATCCTTATATGTTCCAGCCAAATGGTGTTTCAAACGGTAAATGCCTGCTGAGACAATCTTCCCGCAGTATTTGCATTTGATTTTCCTTCTAGTTTCATCAATTGCAACACCATGGTTCCAAGCAATGTCAGTTTTCATTCCAGCTGTGTTTCTATTTTGTCTAAGATTAGAGCTAACAGTTCCACTGCTGCCAATTGTTGCAGCAGCAGTACCATTGGTCACAGGGTTTGAAGACATTTTAAAAGTTAAAAAAGAGATGAGGGTAACAAACAGAGGAAACAGAACAAATCAATGGATTTTCAAAGTGAAAAAAGAGATGAGGGTAACAAACAGAGGAGACAGAAAAAATCAAAGGTAACTGGTATGTGCAAGTGACAGAGAGGAATGAAGTTGGTTTTATAGTGAAAAGGGTGGAGGGAAAAATTTGTTCACTTGGAGGGAAATTTTTTTGCTTCACATCCATGGTATGACTCTTGAGTGTTGAGATTTACTTGAATAGATCAGAAAAGTATGGATAGAAGAGAGAAGTATGGTGCTTGATAGATAAGTATGGAGTTTGAGTGTTGAAGAGGTGTTTATCTGCTTCTTCTAAAAAAAATTCGTACTTAACATATCCAAGAAAAAGGAAAATTTTTATTTAAAAATAAAGAAAGCAAAAGCTGTGAACATATCCAAGAAAAAAGGAAGAATTTTTATTTAAAAATAAAGAGGAAAAGCTGTGTTCAAATAGGAAAAGTTGTTTCCGTACAAAAATAATAGGAAAAGCTGTTGGTCAAAATGGTCTGTGGGACCCAGCTGTTGGTCAAAACGGTGGGTTTTGGATTTTAGTGGATAAAACAAAAACGCAGCGTTTCATTTATTCTGAAGCCAAACGCAGCGTTTTTAATAATAGTAGGCCTTGAGTAAAACAAAACTGGGCCTTAAATTTGTAAACGGGTCAAGATGCCCGACCCGGAACACTGTGCATCTTCTCTTCAGATCGCAAAACACGCCGTTTCTGCGATTACACGATCCAGAACATCGATCCGGCTCCGATCCTCTTCTCCGGCGATTCTGAACACGATTCCGATTGCCCAGGTATGGGTAACTCGTAAAATCGTCTGATTCAGCGAGTTGACTCGCGATTTTGATAACACTGGTAATGACATTTGATTATATGTTGTAATGGTAATTTGGTTGAATGTTGAATTGTAGTGGTATTTTGAGATTTTTTAAATTAAAAAAAATGGATTTAAAATAATAAAAAAAAAAACGCAGGATTTAAAAAAAAATTAAATAAAGTAAATATTTCACATCTGGTGGACTTGGTCAGATATAAAATGTCCAATTTAATTAAAAAAAATTGAAATGTGTATACTTACTACATCTGGTGGACTTACGACAGAGGTAAAAAGTGATGAGTTTACATCTGACTTAAAGTGTATTCTTTCTGCATCTTGCGTCTACATCTGACCCCCCGGCAGATGTAAAAAGTGTTTTTTCTACTAGTGCATATCACTCAAATGAAGATCTTACGAACTTTAGCTGGTGGAAGCAAAAGTTCTATGGTAATGATGACAATGAAGAGAGAGAAGATGTTTGTCTAGACAGAAAGGAAGAAGAACTTCAAGAAGAAAGTTCATCCTATTCCAACAACGAAGAAAGTTTTATCCGTGGAATGATAAATCAAGTCAAAGGGATGTACAACCTCTGTTGGACAAATGAAGAAAGCTCCAAGTATGAAGAACAAATCAAGGCAGAAACCTTGATTCAACAATATGAGTTATTCATCATGGAAGAAGATGAAAACATTGAATCAATGTTCATAAGGTTTCAAAACCTTATAGATGATCTAAGAGCAGTAAATAGACACTATAGCAAGACTGATCAGATTTTGAAAATCCTAAGAAGCTTGACGTACGAATGGGAACATGTGTCTACAAGAATTGAAGAAAAAGAAGACATTGACAAAATGTGTCTTGAATCACTGATAAGCTATCTTAAAAGCCATGAAGTGATTTTAAAAGATAGAAGTGATAAGAAAGACAATCTTGTCAAAGAAGAAAAAAGAGTATCAGAAGAGAAAAGCCTTGAATCTGAGAATGAAGAAGATCTTGGTAAACTGATAAAATGGGTGGAGCACAACCTAACACAAGAGGAGAGTCTCAAAGAGCCAGGACAAGAAGAAGAAGAAAGACGTCTACCAGAACTTGTCCAAGAAGATCAAAATGATGACTACCTTGAAAAATTCACAAGAAAATTTCAAAGGTGGAAGCTCTCAGAGGAGAAAGGAAAGTCAGTAGACGGTTAAAGCTCAACCTGGGAAGAAATCAGCAGATTCTCTAGTGATGAATCAGAAGATGAAGGTAACCTTGTACTAATGGCAAATGATGACCTCTCAGACTCAGAAGATGACTCAGAGCTTATGTCAGAAGATCTTGGATAGGTAATCAACTTTTTATCTATTAATCAACTTCGTGGAATCTGTGTTAGAATGTCATCTAAGCTTTCTACAGTTTCACAAAAGTGCAAAAAGTTGAAAGAAGATAACAATTTTCTCAGTGAACAATCAAATAATTTTGAAAAATTATTCAAAGAATCCTTAAGTAAAATTAAGGAACTTGAAAAACATTGTGATACTTATGACAAGTCTGACAAGAAACACAAAAATGTTTCTAATGAAACTTGTGATAAGAACACCGAGCAAACGGAATTTAAAGTCATTCTTCCTCATCTCTACTCCACTTTTATTTCTGAAAGAGCAAAAGGATTGGCTACAACCCCTGAGAGCAATCGTGGTTTCAGAGGAATAGGATGGAAGGAGTCAGAACCTAAGATTGAAAAATCAAAGGAACTAAATCTTTTAGGACCATCAAGCTCTTAAATCAGAATGCAAAGTCGTCTTGATAATAAAACTCAAAACTTCTATGATCCTTATCAAGAGAATCTTGACGACTCAAAGGTTGTAGGCAATCTAGAAAACTCTAGGACTAACCCAAAAGGAATCATAAGAAAATGGGTACCAAGAGACAAAATTTTGCATATTTCAGGTCTCTCAAGTAGAAATAAAGAAATTCCCAGCTCATGGAGACACATCACATACAAAGGACAAAGAGCTGTCATTTTCAAGGATTACTTTGATAATGAAGAACCTATATTTAATATAGAGGATGATGAAAATGAGCTCAAAGATGAGTCAGATCCTGAAGAAGAAAAATCTGATAATGATGATGACAACACATCATGGTGGGATGAATTCAACCCTGATTGGTAGAAAGGACGCAGGATGGAGGACACAACCATTCAGAATCATCAAGACAAAGAACTTCATTAAAATCTGAATGGAAATCAACCAAGAGACATTATCTTAAATGTCAAAAATTCAAAATTGCCTCAGTGTCCTCAAGGTTCAGAATAAAAGGTATGTGAGAATTCAATTTATTAGCCAAGCGAAATTAAGATGTGGAATCACATTAATTAAGTAAACAACTTTTTGGTTAAGGTTGTAGTCATTGAAAAATCTCAGCTTCTGAATGATATCAGAAGCAGTTGTCCAAGAGCCTTTCTATAGACAACTTGACCTCAGATACCCTTCAGACTCTGAGACTTTAAGTATTCAAATACTATTAGTGGCTCTGACACATAAGCGAAAAAGGGTAAATATTATTTCAAATTGACTATTCTTCGCTTAAGTGACAGTTACTAAATACGTGATTCAATATGTCTCTTAATTTTAATTGGATGTTAATGCAGTTAATGATGAAAAATCTCTGAATTCTAATCATTTGGGTTTTCCCGCCTTTTTATCAAATCATATGCATTATGTTTTCTATAAATAGTCACATCATACACGATCACACACTTTACACTCTCTCACTACCTACACGTAGTCTTTGTTTTTGGTTTTCAAGATCAAGATTAAACCCTTCTTCCCCAAAACTACATTTCTCCAAATTCCCAAAATCTCTGATAATCAAAATCCTCTTCAATGGCATCATCATCCTCATCAGCTAGACAACTCAAAAGCCTCCCTTCTATTGTTGTTGGTGAAAATATTCCAGGAGCATTTCTACACACTATGAAGTTCAAAGGAAATGATATAGACTTGCTCCAAGAAAAGGTAGTTGATTTTTCAAACTTAAAGACGAATGGTCAAAGTGTGTCATACAACTATCGGTTTTCCCTAGGAATGCTTCACTATTTTGAAATGATGAATGGACTAACTTATCCAGATTTAGTGAATCACTTTTGGTTGAGGGCCTATATCTACGACGAAGAAGATGCTGCAAGAGAAGTACAAATGTTAGTAACAAAGAATCCCGAACTGGCTGGACGATCAAGAAAGGAACTTGGTCTCAGAGATTTCACTTCAACAGAGATAAGATCTAACATTGCTGGAATCGAAATTGCCTTTACGATAGATCACGTTGCCAGAGTTTGTGAACTAAGACAATCGGGAACCAAACTCAGAGAGTTTGCAGAAAGCAATGAGTACAAGAGGAGCTACATGAAAGATATGTTTGATAAGAGAACTGATAGGTTAAGCGCTACTGGAAGAACCCATCTTGAGATTCTAAGGGCTTCAATCATATCAGCAAAGAGAGTTTCTGAAAAATTATCTTGGGAACATGAGATGTTCATATATTTTGCAATGAAGAACAAATCAGTAAATGTGGCTGATTTTATCTTTGATGACCTCTGCAAAAATATTGCTGAAAGCATCAGAGAAGATAAGAAAGTTGTCAGACATCCAAGACTGCTTTCAGAACTCTTCTTTCAGAGTGGAATCCTAGAAGGACTAAGGAAGTATGCACCAGTCTTGGTTAACTATGCATGCTCTCCTAGCTGCTTAACTGGAAAATTTCTGGAATTACGTAGCTTCATCAAGTTCAGTGTCTATCCCAAGAATCCTATACCGATGACTAAGGAAGATCTAGAGGTTATTGATCATTTTCCTCGTGTAACTGAAGCTGAAATTACTCCAATCCTCGTAAAGTGTCAGCAAGCACTGACAGAAAGGCAAGAATCGATGAAGAGGAATCTAGAATATACTGCTGAATGTTCCAAGTCTGCTAAGAAGGCCAAGGTTGATGATCCAGAAGCAACCCATCAAGAAGAGGAGAAATCAGAAGCTGCTGAGAAGGACTCTGCTTCTGATAGAGGTAAGTCCTCTGAATCTAATCTAGTTCATTCTCCAAAACCCTCATCTCCCAAACCAACATCTTCCAAATCTGATACCATACCAAATCCTAGCACTCCATCAGCTGAGAACATGGCTAACATAATGTTCTCAGAATCAGATGCCACTAGGAATCTTGATTTCCTAGATGAACCAGCCTCTCACACCCAAAACCCTTCAACTGACCACCAAGAACCTCAACAAGAACCCATCCAACATCACCAAGACCTCCAAACTCAACCAGAGACAAACCAACCTTCCTCAGACTCACCTACTCAGAATCTTGTCATCTCAACCTCTCAACCACACTCATCAGAATTAGATCTACCATTAATTGAGAGTGATGATTCAGATTCTAATGAAATTATAACTGACCTCTCCACTCTTAACCTACCATCTCAAATCATTCTTGACCCAATCACCAATGACTTTCTTGAACAAAAGTTTGAAACTACTTTTCAAAAGTCATTAGAATTCTCAGAGGATTATATCATGGGTGACTACCTCTATCCAGCCTCAAAAACTAGACTGTATGAATTCCTAGAACAAAGGCATTCATACAAACAAAAATTAGCCAAATCTCATTTCTTGAAAAACTGCCCATACAACTTCATTCTTAAACCTGACCCAATCATTACCAAACTGGAGAATGAATTACATTATGATCTTAAGAACCTCTTCACAAGACATGAGGACTTCATGATGTTTCCCTCGGATCTGGAAGCTGAAGCCAGAGGAATCAAGGCTAGATTTGGATATGCCTTGGATTGCTATGTTGAATTTATGAGGGAGAAGGTTTCTCAGAAAGCAAAAGAGGATTTCCACCATTTAATGGAGTGTGTGTAGAGAGTGGATCCTCCTACGATAACCTACCCAACACCAGAAGTAATTGAAGAGTTAGTGGAAATGGAACTGGTGGTTGGTGAAGACAGTGGTACTCAAGAGCAGATAATGGAGAATAGCGAAGAAGAGCTGCAGCACTTGAAGGAAGTACTCCATCAGAAGGAGGATGAAACTGATGGAATTGGAAAAGATCTAATAGCAGTTCAGAGCAGCATACAAGGGTTGTCTGCAAGTGAAGCACATGATTCAATACCAAGAGAAGTATTGCTTCAGCTTGTAGAAAGGATGAGTACTCAAGAAGAAGATTCAAATATTATCAGAGAAAAGATTGCTAATCTAGAAGACTTTATGAAAAAGATTATCTCTGCGATTGACAATCTTGCAAACAAACTTGATTCTTTACCTTAGGATCTCTTTAGGCAATTTTAACCTTTTATTCTTTAAAAATCTCTTGTGTTTGTCATAGAATTACTCTTTTGATTATGACATCTTTTTTATTTGATATGCTCATTTCCTCTGATTTATTTATTAATTGGCATCATTTCATCATTATTTAATCAATGAGAAAATTAAAATGCAAGATGTGCAAAGAAGAACAAAAGAAATATTTTATTAAAAGCTAGAATGCTTGGATACATAAAATTGAAGAAAACCTAAGCAGAATCAGTTTCTGACTTTGGTGATCTAGCCATAGGTTCTGGCTCTGGTGACTTAGATTTCTTAAACATGGACTCTACAGTCATTTGAGAATCTTCCTCACTAGTAGTCAAACTCCTAGTAATAGTTTCTTCAGTATACGTCTCTAAGTATTGCGCATAATCTGAATCTGCCTTATCAGAATCAAATGAAATCTCTATGATTTCAGGCTTAGAACCATGCTTTGGATGTTTCTCCGTAGCAGCTTCTGACTGAACTTTCTTTTGGGACTCTGCAATCCTGCATGATGATTTTCTCATTGTACCTCAAATGTTTTTCTCTCTAAAAACTTTGTTCTTTAGATTGTTTGGTGTGAATGAAATGACAAAGAATAATGTCTTTTTATAGCCTTCTAACCCTAGTTAAGTCATACTAGATATTTGTTCTCCCATTTATTGCTTTATGGTTGTCCACAGCTGTTTCAACTTGACCACATTGGTTTGCACGCTTACCATCTATGTTTGTACCATCCTTTTTGACTGATGACAAAAGGGGGAAAAAAACTTAGGGGTAACTAATTGCTAATTGGAGTAATTAAGTGGCAAAGTAATAAGTTAAGTTTAAAGAAACCAGAAAACTGTTGGATAATTAATTGCCATTGTAGCAGAAAGCATAATTTTTTTTTCTCTTTTGAGAAAGGGGGAGAATTGGTGAGCAAATATTTCTTAAAGGGTAAGAAAATGTTTTATTTTTAAGAAGGGAAAAAAACTTAAAAACTGCATTCATTTTCAAACAAAGGGAAAGTCTCTGTTTTCGTTTAAATGAATTTCAAGTAACTGAAACTGCTTAACAAGAAATTGAATTATCTTTAATTCAGTATTTTAAGTTTCAGCATGTGTTAATTCTCTTTATGTTAATTAATTTGAGATATAAACTTAAGGAGATCTAATTGTAATCTTATGACTGGAAAATCATATGTAGGATCTGAGACAACTTGCGAACTTGTCTTAATCTTACGTGACATAGGGGGAGATCTTGCAAACCTAGCCTCTGAGTGTTAAAATATGAGGATTTAATCTAAAGATATAATGATTAGTTCTTAAAATGTTTTAATTAATCATGGATAAACATAAGGGGAGCTTACAAACATAACCCTATAGTGCATCTGAATCAGTGGCAGCTTGCAAAACTCTAAATCTGAGGAGAACATGATAAATTATTTCAACAACAAATTAGCAATTAATACTTATGTTTGTCATCATCAAAAAGGGGGAGATTGTTGGAACAAGAATGGTTTTCCACACAAACCCTTGATCTTAATGAGGTTTTGATGATAACAAAGTATTAATGCAAAATTGGAGAACACTAATGATTTACTTGAGTGTGCAGATTTTAAGAAGATAGAATCTGAGTGCACCAAGAAGTGCTTCACAACCTGTCAGAGGAAAAAGACTCTCAAAACCCAGAAGAGCTTATCAGAAGCAATACAGTATGCACTCATAAGCTGCATTGACCTTCAAAATAACAACTCTGATAAGGCCAAGTCTCAATACATTCCCTTCAAGTTTAAAAGAACTACGAGATGACAATTGCAAAGACAAATCAATGTCATCTGAATCAGTCAAAAAGGGAGTTTATGACAACGGTACAATATTACCTCTTCTGTGCAAGCATCTACCTTCGAGGAACAAAGGAGCAGAAGTTGTTTGCCTATTTTGGGAAAAAGACGAATACAACTTTCTAGGCAAACTGCTGTACTTTCAACGGTCACATTTCAAACGTCTCTATTCAAACCGTCTATAAATAGAAAACCTCGTTGAATGGACAAAGTGTGAGTCAATGAACCAGTGCAGAACGAGAGAAGAAAAACAGAGAAATCATTGAACACAAAAGCTCCTATCAACTGCACAAAGAAGTGTTCTCACAAAGAGCTTAATTGAAGATATGTGCACAAGACTACAACTCTGAAGTATCAATTCCAAATTCAAGACCTTGAGTTTTGAACTACATTTGTAATAGAGTTAGTCTATATGTGTAAATTAAGCTAGCCTCTTGCTTTAGTGCTTGAGCAATTTGGAAGTCTCTTGCCTGCGTTCTATAGGAATTTGGAAGTCTCTATCCTGTGTGCTTGAGCAGTGTGTAAGTCTCTTGCTTGTGTGCTTGAGCATCATTTGGAAGTCTCTTGTGAAGGAAATCGTAATCGTATTATCAAAGATAAAACGCAGCGGATTTTAAAATTTCTATTTTCCTTCAATGGATCCATGTGAACGTTCATGATCAGAGATAGATTGTTACCTTTGAAGAAACGTTCTTTGCTTTCGATCTAATCACGAGCACTGCACTTTAAATCACGAGCACAACAATTTGAAGAACACGAGCACCGCAACTTTAAGATCACGTACACCGCAACTTGAGGAACCGTTCCTTCACTATCGATCACGAGCACCGCAATTGCAGCACCTCCACTTAGTCCAACGAACAGGAACCTCCAACCACCAGTGCTAGCTGTTCTTGGATGAAGATTGAGGGAACTTGTGCGGTTTAGAGAAATTCAGAATTTCTCAAGTACTTGGAGAAATTCAGAACTTCTCAAGTACGAATTAGGGTTTCCAAAAAGTGTGAAAACTGAACTTCATAAGGCTCTATTTATAGAGTTTCTTATGTGGTCTTTAGTTCACACGAATTTGGACTTCTCAAGCCAAATATTCATTTTTCACTAATTGCACCAGCCGCAATAAGTCTCACTTATTTTTTTCCCATTTTAACTGTCCTTATGTGTGTGACCCTGTAGGTTCTTATGACGTTGGTAATAATATTAATCTTAATATTATAAACAGTGAGCGGTATCTAGCAACACATCACTGTTACCCAAGTCACAAGAACGTCATGTGATCTGACTAACCTTTCTATGATAAATATCTTGTGCATAATTACCCTTTTGTCCTCATGTCTATATTGAACACAAGGCATAGTATGTCATCCTTGTCTAGTTCAATATTGGGCCCATAGACATATCTCCCGTTATGTAGGAGGGACAAATTCCATCTAGGTCACTCATGTCCCTCAGCATGATTCGTGGGATACCTATCAACCAACTTTATAGTTATCCAGTTACGGATAACGTTTGAATGGCAACAAGGTATTACACTCCTACATCTAGGGTACACAGTGGTTTCAGGTCGAAGGGTGGAATACACATTTTATCACTATGAGAATAACTTATGACATTTCATAACATTCTATGTAGTATTCTCATGGTGGGTCAATCCGATATAAAGTTACCCTTAACATTTATATCTATGTGAAGACTTGATAGCTCATTATCTATGATCAGTGAGACGTGATCATCAGTCTACCAACATAATAGTCTCTATGCTTTAATGTTATCCCATTTCACAATAAAGCTTGACTACGGATACGTTTAAGAATAGTGTTCTTGTATTTAATGGATTCTCACGTTTAAGTCATACTTAACGTTCCATTAACGAATTAACTATTCTAGGCACTTTATTATTTTAACATATAAACATAATAAAGAAAAAGCCTTTTATTTGATAAGTAAATTATTCAATACATTAATTGGCCTCTAGGGCTTACACCAACAGTCAAAGGCACAGTTCTACTTGATCTTACCACCAAAACCATATTCATATCTAGAAATGTAACACACCATGACCATATTCTCCCATATCAGAATCAATCCACAAAGGTTAACTGGCATTACCATTCTAACTTTCACTGTGATCAGTTACAAAACACATACACTGACACTAACCTTGATGAAAATATACTTGTTGAACCTACACCTCTCCAACCTGAACATATTCATTCCACTAACTCCATTGAACCTTCTTCCATCACTCCTTCAGATAACACTGAAAACTCATCTACCACTAGGCCTCATAGAGTAACACATTAGCCAGCTTATCTGTCAGATTATGTTTGCAGTTCTGAAGGTACATCAACTAACTCTTCATCCACAGGTACTCTTTATCCCATTTCTTCTTATCATTCATTAGCACATTTGTCAAAGTCTCATAGTGCATTCACAATGTCTGTCACACTACACACTGAACCTAAAACCTACATTGAGGCTTGTAAGTCAGAACATTGGATACAAGCTATGAATTCTGAGCTTGAGGCTTTAGCTAGAACTAGAACTTGGAAAATTGTAGATCTACCACCCAACATTAAGCCTATAGGGAGCAAATGGGTATACAAAATCAAACACAAGTCTGATGGTACAGTTGAGAGATATAAAGCCAGACTTGTTGCCAAAGGATACAACCAGGTTGAAGGACTTGATTTCTTTGATACATTCTCTCCAGTAGGCAAACTCACTACTGTCAGAATGTTACTTGCCATTGCTTCTATCAAGGGTTGGTATTTGCATCAATTGGATGTGAACAATGCTTTTTTGCATGGTGATCTACAAGAAGATGTGTACATGAGCATACCAGATGGAGTTTCTTGTTCTAAACCACATCAAGTATGTATGCTTCTCAAGAGTCTCTATGGCTTGAAGCAAGCAAGCAAAAAATGGTATGAGAAACTTACATCCTTATTGGTTAGGGAGGGATATAAACAATCAAGTTCTGATTATTCTCTCCTCACTCTCAGTCATCAAGGAAATTTTACTATCCTTCTCATATATGTTGATGACATTATACTCTCTGGTACAAGCTTAGATGAGATTGACAGAATCAAGGCTATCCTAGACACAACCTTCAAAATTAAAGATTTAGGAGTTGTGAAGTATTTTCTTGGTCTTGAAGTAGCACACTCAAAGGAAGGCATAAGTATATCTCAGAGGAAATATTGTCTAGATTTACTCAAAGACTCTGGTCTGGTTGGATCTAAGCCTGATTCTACTCCCTTGGATCCATCTATAAAACTGCACAATGACAATGGAAAACCATTTGAAGATATCAGTTTTTATAGAAGGTTGATTGGGAAATTACTATATCTTACCAATACAAGGCCAGACATAGCTTATGCTACCCAGTAATTAAGTCAATTTCTACACATTCCTACTGTGACACATTTCAAAGCTGCTTGCAGGGTTATTAGATACTTAAAGCATAATCCAGGTAGAGGACTCATGTTTTATAGACATTCAGATATCCAATTAATTGGATACTCTGATGCTGATTGGGCTGGATGCTTAGACACAAGGAGGTCTACCTCAGGGTATTGCTTCTTTCTAGGCTTATCTTTGGTTTCATGGAAAGCTAAGAAGCAATTGACAATCTCAAAATCTTCTTCTGAAGCTGAGTATAAAGCCTTGTCTTCTGCCACTTGTGAACTGGTTTGGTTATTGTATCTTTTGAAAGATTTGCACATTGAGTGTACCCAATTACCTGTGATATTTTGTGACAATCAAAGTGCATTACATATAGCTTCTAATCCTGTATTTCATGAGAGAACTAAGCATATCGAAATTGACTGCCATTTGGTTAGAGAAAAGGTACAAGAAGGTTTGTTGAGATTGCTTCCAGTTTCCACTCAAGATCAGCTTGCAGATTGCCTCACTAAGGCTCTCCCAGCACCTAAGTTCAATCATTTTATGACCAAGCTTGGATTGCTTGACATTTATGAAGCATCAGCTTGTGGGAGGGTGTTAAGCATTGAAGAACCTTGTAGTACAAGTAACTTGGAAGAAGAGAAGAACAAAGTCCTAACTAACTTGTAACTAACTTTGGAGCTTGTATATTGTGTAGTTAGTATATGTTAGCTTAATGTGTTCCTTAGCTTGTATATAAAAGGATCTACATTATATTCTTTTTCATTAATCGAAAGAAGTATGAATAACTTCTCTATCTTTTCAATCTTTTCTCTCATTTCTTTCATATGTTAACAACATCCATCCAAGTCTGATGTAAGTGCGTCCAAGTAAACTTATTTGGTGCATCAACCTGCCTAAATATTCATCAAAATCAAATTCCTCTACATAAAAATATATGCATTTATTCCTAGAAAGTAAAACACGAGTGTTTTCGCAAATGTAGTAGTAACATAAAGACATGTAATTTATTGGACAACTTAATTTTTTTACCATATATTCTCTCGAATCGCTCCAATCGGTTTGGACTACAAAAAACAGACAACCAAAGAATAAAACAGAGAAATCAAAGTGTTTCATATATGGATCCCAATGGAAACCAATCTCATCTCCTTTCTTCAATTCTCTTCTTCTAACAAAATCATGGAACCAATTCTCAATGAAAACATAGTTTGCCGAACAAACCTTTGTCCAACGGCCAACACAGGTAACACCAACTCCTCAGCTAACTCTTTGTCCAACATTAGCTTATCATCAAGATCATTCTCTTGAAGCACTTTCTTGATCTTCCAAGGATCATCATATAGCATCAAGTTGGTTGAGTAACCCCACCATCTTCTTCCAATGTGATATGTGTGTGCTTTTGATTTGGGACATGGACACACACCCAATGATAAATGAGTGCATGTTGTGTTGAAGGGATAAATATTAGCCATATAGAATGCAAAGGTTTTTTGTTCTTAGATTTTGTTGCATAAACTTTTTTAATTAAGTGAAATTAAAGAACATATGATTTAGTCATGATCAATGAATTATTTTATAGAGAAACTAAATCAAATAGGTGATGTGGATTCGGACAAGTGTAAGAAGATGAATTTGAGCTTATAAGGTAAGTGATACAAATGCAACTAATTACTAATATTGTGATTACACACATATATAAAATATATTATGATGTTACTCAAATTTTAATCTATCAATGCCACTTTTTCTTAACAAAAAAAGATTCTAATGACTAAATCACGTAAATTAAAAAAGATAGTAATTTTAAATTTATTAACAATTAGTGTTGTTTTTCCAAATTGATTCTTTAAGAAAGAAATGATTTAGTTCTTCATTGTCATATTATTATTTATTACAGAAAAGAGGTAAAATAGTTAGGGAATAATTTGATAAAGAAATAAAAAATACTGGTGAAAATTAGACAACGATCTTACAATAAGGGCAAATAAATTCCAAAGGAAGGTCTTATTTTGAGTGATTTTGGTATTATTAATTTTCAGTTAACTAGTATAATATTGTACTTCATTTTTCATTGGTTCCTCAGGAAAAAAAATATTCCATGCGATATGAGGGGCGGAGCTGCATGTGGGCTTGACAGGGCCATGTTCCACCCCCCAAAATTCTAATTTTTTTCTTCATGGATATCCTATTTAGCGGCGGTTTTGATAATAGCTAGCGGCAGTTTCAAACCCCCTCTAAATATACTGTGTATTAAGCTGGTGCACTACTCTTCATTTTGCGGGGGATATAAACCCTTTGTATTTAAATTCCCGTTAACATGTTCTGCTAATTTTTTTTTTTCTATTTTCAAATATCCTTTTTAAATTAGTTTTTTAAGCATCCTTTATATAATATGTTCTATTATTTAGTAATGTAAAATGCGTTATTTTTTTTTTCAAAGCATTCTATTTTTTTTTTTTTTTTTGAGAAAAAAGTACTGAAATTTTTATTTAGAATAGAGTTTTTGTGTATAAAATTCATGTTTACTCTATTTCTTGTTAAAAAATTAAATTTTCATAAATACAAGAACTGATTGAAATAAATTTTTCATAAATACAAGAACTAATTGAAATATGTGAAGTTTACACATGAATTGACTCAAAAATAGGACAAATGTCGTGATGAAAAATATTCGAAAAGACCAAAACTTGCTGAAATATGATATGCATATGCCTTTTTTAAATAATTTTTTTCGATATTTGATTTATATCTATAACGGCACTCCCCAGATTTTTCCTCTAGCTCCGCCACTGGCGATATCTCTCAATTTAGAAGTAAATCCGTATATTTTTCCTCTTTCATAAAATGAAATAATCCCATTCAAAAGAATCTTCCACTAATTTTTATGGGTTCGTTTTGATGCACAAAATAAAATAAAGATATAATAGGATAATTATGATATGATAGTGATAAGAAAAACACTTATCCTATACTGAGTTTGATTGACATCAGGACCGGTCCCGACTATTCAGAGATTTGATTTAAATTTTGAAAATAGACTCTTAATTAAAAAATGTAAAAATATTAAAAAGAATAATCCTATATTTTTTGTTTTGTTTTCACAATCAGTTTAATCTGGTTCGGGGGTCAGTTCTAACATCAAGTGATTCCAGCCCCTCCCGATCGCAGTTGCTGGGGATCAAACCGTGGTTCTACCTACCAAGTTCAGCGCCAATCACCACTGAACCAACTAACGATTGATAGAATAATCCTATATTTAAA
This sequence comes from Trifolium subterraneum, assembly GCA_951799995.1. Lineage (NCBI taxonomy): Eukaryota > Viridiplantae > Streptophyta > Magnoliopsida > Fabales > Fabaceae > Trifolium > Trifolium subterraneum. The sequence goes on along the minus strand of OX637463.1, from coordinate 44,063,825 downwards.
TTATAAGTAACATCAACAATTATTTGATACATGCCATAAGAGTCTTAGTCCTCTTATGCTTGTGATCAGGGTTCGATTTCATGACTCATGTGAATAGAGAAAATTTCTAATAAAAAAATGTGTAATTATTATTTCTTATTTGATTATGATTTTTTGTTACTAAACATATAATATTTATGAACATTGGTAATATATTATTATTATAGCCTTAAAATTAATCTATTGAATACACCTAATAATATATAACTATTATTATAGGACCTCAAAATTTTGAATTGAGGAATACAAAATTTTAAGGCTCGATGCCATCACTCACCTTGCTCCCCCATGGGGCCGGCCCTGATCGACATATGATACGAAAATCATATATTAACGGTTGATCAATAATTGCAATAACGGTTGCCCAATGGCAATTACACAGTAAAGTCAGCTTATAAACTTTGTTTGCAACTCACCTCCCATGACAGTTTCAATGTTAGTGGTGATTGGAGAAAAATATGGACTATGCAAATTCCTCCAAAATTAAAACACTTTTGTTGGAGAATGCTTCGTTATTGTCTCCCCACTCGCCTTAAACTACACATTATAGGGGTTAACTGCCAAACAACATGTGCTGTGTGCAGCAATGCAACTGAAGATGAATTACACTTGTTCTTCGATTGTCCACATGCTATATCATGTTGGAAGGAACTGAACCTTTGGCAAAGGCTAGAGCAAAAAATGCATCAAAGTGGTAGTTTTTCTTCAATTATATTTGCTATACTTGCTGATCTTGATGTAGATTCACAAGCACGTTTTTTCGCTATCCTATGGAGCATATGGCGAACACGAAATGATTGTCTTTGGGAACACAAACAGCCCTCTACTATCACAACATGCAGACTCGCTACAGACATTGTTAGTGATTATACATGGTGCAGTAACATGCTTGATACAACTCAACCATCTCCTCCGGTGCACAGATGGAAAAAGCCGGAAGCTAACTGGTTAAAGTGCAACGTCGACGGAGCCATTTTTTCAACCGAAGGGAAATTTGGCATTGGCATCTGCTTTCGTAATGATCAAGGTATACTTGTTCAAGCTCACACCATGTACTTTCCCTTTGAAGTTACAGTAAACGAGTGTGAAGCCTCAGCACTGAAATATGCTTTGTTAATAGCATTGTCAAGTGGCTTTGAAAGAGTCATTTTTGAAAGCGATAGTCAAACTGTCGTAAATTCAATTCTGAATGACTATAGGTATGAGAATGAGTTAGGCTCCCTCTTGTCAGCTTGTAAGTCTCTTTTGTCTGTAAATGCTAGCTACAACGTAGCCTTCGTTCGACGGCAAGCTAATAGAGTCGCTCATAATCTAGTTAGAGCGTCTATATTTCAGTCTAGCCCAAGTATCTCTTCAAAATTATTTTAAATGAAATGCAATGAGATTGCTTTGCTTCAAAAAAAAAAATAATTGCAATTTTATCTTTACGAGCACAAAACATAGTAAATAATGCTATCATATTTTTTACGAGCACAAAAAATAGTAAATAATACTAAAATATTTTTTATCATGTGTGCATCAAACACATGGTAAAAATTAATCTTAAAAATTGTGCATTCAACTTTAATTTAAAATTAAAAATTTTATTGGCTTTAATGCAGTTTTGATCCCCCTATTTTGAAAAACTTGAACTTTTGATTCCCCTATTTTAAAAGCCAACTTTTTTATCCCCTATTTTGAAAAACTTGAAGTTTTGATCCCCCAACTCATTTTGGCCAAATTTATGATGATGTGTCAACCTCATTGATGACGTGGCGGTGTCTATGTGTCAGCCTCATATTCCATGTCATTATTTTTTTTTTAAAATAAAAGATTATGTATTAAAAGTATTAAAAAAATAAAAAATTAATTAATAATAATTAAAAAACAATAAAATAAACCTCTATACATATATATGATTAAAAATCAATAAATTATCCAAATATATAATTAAAAATCAGTAAATTATCCAAATATATAATTAAAAATCACTAAATTGTCCAAATATATAATTAAAATCCAATCAATTATCCAAATATATAATTAAAAATCACTAAATTATCCAAATATATAATTAAAAATCACTTAATTGCCCAATTATATAATTAAAATCCAATAAATTATCCAAATATAAAATTAAAAATAAATAAATTACCTAATATATAATTAAAAGTCAATAAATTATTCAAATATATAATTAAAAATCACTAAATTACACATAAATTGGCCAAAACACTAGAACTCAAAATACCAAAACACTAGTAGTATTATCTAACATCTCAGATGTAGATTACTTGATACCAAAACACTAGTAATATTCATAAGATGACTTCCGAATATTATTTTGTAAAGCGAGTGTAATGATGAACACGAGCGGATGATGAATCAAACAGAGGAATGATAACATGCAGAGGAATGATGAACACGAGTGTGATGATGAATCAAAGAAGATGAAAGACGGAGATCGTCGAAGATGGGTGGCGCTAGGGTTCCATGATTTGGGAACTGGGTTACTATTCGTGCGTGTCTGATTCTTCTACAATTTGTCCCTTTTGATCATCTGCATTTTTTAATTATTGTTAATTATTTTATTGTTTTAATATTTGATTTAAAGGTTTGATAAAAAAAAATATTTGATTTAAATATATTGTTTTAATATTTGATAAAAAAATATATTTGATTTAAATATATTGTTTTAATATTTGATTTAAAGATTTGATAAAAAAAAACTGATTTAAAAAAATAATATTAAAACATAATATTTTATTTTTTTAAAAAAAATAATGACTTGGAATATGAGGTTGACACATAGACACTGCCACATCATCAATGCGGTTGACACATCATCACAAATTTGACCAAAATGAGTTGGGGGATCAAAACTTCATGTTTTTCAAAATAGGGGGATCAAAAAGTTGATTTTTAAAATAGGGGATCAAAAGTTCAAGTTTTTCAAAATAGGGGGATCAAAACTGCATTAAAGCCAATCTTATTTTTCTCAATATAAAACTTCTATTTTTAAATTCTTAGCACATTTCTTTATGACACATGTTATCAAACACCATAAAATTGAACTCTTTCAAGATGTTCTTACAAGTATGTGAATTTTACGTATTGCGTCAATGCTCATATACTTTATGGAAATTAACAACATCAAGATTGTCTTATTCCTATAATACTCAAAGAGTGTGAAATTGAAAGAAAGTGTACAAAATAAAGTGCAAAAAAGCAAATTGACAGAAAAGTAATTGCATGAAAGGTAAAAGTGCATAAAAAGAAAAATTGCTAAAGAGTAAACAAATGAGATTTTTTTTAATGGTAAATATATAATATATAAATATAAAAACGTAACCAATAGAATAAATAGAAAGCTCGGAAAAATAAAGAGGTATAAAAACTAGGTGGACACTTATGATAAAAATTGTTTGAACATATATCCATTATCCAATCATTCAATTATATGTCATATTTCTATGTTGATATTGTTAGAGATTCTATTGATGAAATATGAAAGAAACTAGAGAAGGAATAATGGAGGAAAAGTAAAGTAATTGCATTGTTTTAAAATTGATATGTACATGTGTTTATATAGCTATCTTGTGGTGTAAGTAACCAACTCAAACACAAAGCTAACTTGCTTAACTAACTCTAACTAACTTCTAAAACAGTTATTAAGTAGTTACAAGGTGGTTACATGATTACAAACACATTGAATTACTCATTCACAACATGCCCACTTAATTCAAAGTGTTTTCCAAGGTTGTAACTCCAATTTTGCTCCTTAGCTTTATGAACCTGTCATGTTTCAATCCTTTTGTCAAAATATCAGCTTCTTGTACTTCTGTGGGGCAGTGATTAAGTACAATTCTTCCATTGTTGACTTGTTCCCTGATGAAATGGAATCTAGCATCAATATGTTTGCTTCTACCATGAGATATGGGATTCATAGCTAGGTTGATGGCAGACTTGTTATCAACAAGGAGTTGAATTGGTTCTGTGAGCTCAACTTGAATGTCTTTTAGCAGTGATTCAAGCCATATACCTTGACAAGCAGCAAAAACACATGCAATATATTCAGCTTCACAAGATGATAAAGCAATGACTGGTTGTTTCTTGGAGCACCAAGAAATTGGTGCATGTAGAAATTTGAAAATGTAGCCTGTAGTGCTTCTTCTATCTACATGATCACCACACCAATCAGAGTCAGAAAATCCTTCCAACCTATTAACTGAGTTGCTGATGTTGTTAGGGAATAGAACTCCAAATTCCATTGTGCCTTGTACATACCTTAGAATTCTCTTTACTGCCACCATGTGTGTCTGCTTTGGAGATTCTACAAATCTACTTACAGCACCAACTACAAAAGATAGATCAGGTCTACTATTGCAAAGGTACCTCAGTGAACCAACCATTTGTCTATAAAGTGTAGAGTTGACATTTTCACCAGTGTCATCTAGTTCCAGCCTTGGATTTACTTCAATTGGTGTTACTGCAGGATTACAACCCAGCATGTTGAACTTAAGCAAAAGCTCCTTCACATATTTCTTCTGATGAAGTAATATCCCTTGAGCTGTTTCTTCAAACTGTAGGCCAAGGAAGTAACTCAACTTGCCCATATCTGTCATGTCAAACTCTAAGTGCATTGTTCTTTTGAATTTTGCTATGTCACTATCATTGCTACCTGTGATTAGAAGATCATCAACATATAGACAAACTATCAACACTTCTAGGGAGCTGGCATTGTGTTTTACATACAATCCATGTTCTACTGCACTTTTCTTAAATCCAATTTGAATTAAGAAACTATCTATTCTCTTATTCCATGCTCTAGGTGCCTGTTTTAGGCCATACAAAGCTTTGTTTAGCTTGTACACCATGCCTTCACTTCCTTTCTTCTCAATGTCTGGAGGTTGTGCCACATAAACCTCTTCATCTAGAGGACCATTAAGAAATGTTGATTTAACATCCATCTGTGATAGTGACCATTTCTTTACACTAGCAATTGCTATCACCAGTCTGATTGTCTCAATCCTTGCTACTGTTGCATATACTTCTTGATAGTCTAGACCAGCCTTTTGCAGAAATCCCTTTGCAACTAGTCTAGCTTTGTACTTTGAAATTGAACCATGGGAGTCCAACTTGACCTTATACACCCATTTCACTGCTATTTGGTGTTTGTTTGCTGGTAGGCCAGTTAAGAACCAAGTGTTGTTCTTCTCTATGGCTTCAATTTCTTCCTTCATAGCTTTCTTCCATACATCACTGGATATAGCTTCTTCAAAGCTGACAGGTTCAGAGTCAACAAATAATGCAAAATGCACTAAATCTCCATCAGTATTAATAGCATTATCATTATATGTTTCAAAATCTTGTAGTCTTGTGGAAGGCATTCTATTTCTTCTTGTGCCATCAGTGATGATTTCTGAGGCTCTACTTGAGCTTGCCTCAGTAGCTGGTCTAGTGTCTTCTACACTATGTTCTTCATCCAGCAACAAAGGATTAATAACTGGATTTTGAACCTTCCAGTCCCAGCTTTCAGCTTCACACACTACTATATCTCTTCCCAGCTCAACTTTCTTGTTCAATGGATCATATAACCTATATGCTCCAGTTGGATGATATCCAACAAGTATCATTTGCTTGCTCTTGTCCTGTAACTTTGTTCTCTTTTGATCAGGGATGTGGCTGTAACATAGAGCACCAAACACTTTCAAGTGACTCACCATGGGTTTCTTACCATTCCATTTCTCTTATGGCACTATATTGACCAACTTCTTTGTTGGACATTTGTTTAGAATGTAGACTGCAGTATTGGCTGCTTCTCCCCATAAGAAACTTGGCAATGACTTTTCTCTTAACATGCTTCTAACCGTGTTCAACACAGTCCTGTTTCTTTTCTCATCTAGTCCATTGTGTTGGGGGGTATATGGAGCAGTCACTTCATGTTCAATTCCTTGGTCAACAAGAAATTGTTTGAATTCATTTGATGTGAATTCCCCACCTCCATCAGTCCTGAAGATCTTGATGGATTTTTCACTCTGCTTTTCTACCTTCTTTTTAAATTTCTTAAACACATCAAATGATTCACTCTTTGCTTTAATAAGGTATATCCACATCATTCTACTAAATTCATCAATAAATGAGATAAAATACCTGTTTCCAGCAAGAGTAGCAACCTCAAAAGGCCCACACACATCAGAGTGAACTACCTCCAACTGATTTCTTGCTCTGGAAGGTATCTCTGATTTGAAGGATTTTCTGGTTTGTTTTCCAATCATACAAACTTTACACACTTTCTCAGGTACTTTGATGATTGGTAAACCATTCACCATATGGTTTGTGCCCAATTCTCTTAAGCTCTTGAAATTCAAGTGGCCAAATCTAGCATGCCATATCCAATTTCTGTCTTCAGTCTCTATAACACCAAGACACATCAACTTTGCAGTGCTCATATTGATTTGAAATGTCCTATTCTTTGTTAAAGGAGTTTTCAAAATCAATTTATGATTGGTATCAAATAGTGACAGAGAATTGTTCTTCATTTTTACTTCAAATCCTTTTTGAATCAGTTGGCCGATGCTTAAAAGATTACTTTTCATACCTGGTACATAGAGCACATCCTCCATGATCACATTCTTGCCATCATCTCTAGTGATTACCATCTTCCCCATTCCCTCAGCTTGCAGTGTTCTGTCATCTGCAAACCTTATCTTGCTTTTCTTTGAAGGATTGATATCAATCAGCCATTCTTTGTGATTGGTCATGTGATTTGAACAATCAGTGTCAAGGAACCAGTAATCTGTGTGGGAATGATCATCACTAACCTCACTGAGTGTGGCCATCATCAATTTGACTTTTTTTTAGATCTCCACATATGCAGTCCCCACCTCCAAGACGTAAAATGATTTGACAGTTGTTAATTAAGTTGTCAAGGGAGATATATCTATCTATTTTAAGAAATCTTAGAGGAGGTTATGTCTACTATAAAATTATTAAAGCGGGTGTTTGTGCTTTTTAAAGAGATCTTAGGAGGAGGTTAATGTAATTTCTCCTAAAATTTAATTATAAGTGAATTGAGATGTCCTATAATTAGATAGAAAATAATTGGCAATATAAAAGTATATATTTCATAGACAATGCATGTATCAAAGCTACAAAACTTTCGTGGAGGAAGATGTATTGTCTATGAGATTAACCATCAATCTATTATCTATTATGTTATACAATTAAAGGAATATTAAGGGGAGAATGTCGATTTCTCCGAACCCAAACTTTCTTCACTCATTTTCGTAGGCTTTTTGGGATGATTTTTCATAACCAAAGTGAAATCAAATGTTCATAACATGTTTAATATACTCTTAACTATTAGTATGAACAATTTTGATGGATAAAAAGGGGTAATTGTAGATGTTTGTAGAGATTTGTAAAGTTTTATGAGTTTTTGAATAAAATGAAGAAATCAATGAATCTTGATGTATATGTTGTAGATCTGAGAAACAAATTGTCCTTTTGTGTTTATATATATATGTTATACACTTGAAAATAACATCTTTTGGGATATGGAACTGAAAAATGAGATTTTTTGATGAATTTGGACATATTCCCGTAACAGAGCAACCAACATGTTCTTGAGTGCTCGTCGGATGAGATTTTACTTCGCCGGACGAAATGGTTCGCCAGTTTTCGTCGATTTCTGCAAAATATTCTGTTTTTCCTCGCCGGGGCTCTCCGGGCGAGCAAGGCAGACCAAAACTTTATGTTAACAATGTTTAAACATTGTTTAAAGTGCAATTGGATTAATTGTATGTTTAAGAATTGTTGATGATGTTTGATTAACGATGATTGAAGTTGAGTTTTATTAATTAATAACAAATGTTAAGGATGTTTTGATTAATAATGATTTGTTGATGTTAATGAATATTATATGAGAAGATAATTATTAATAATAATGATTATGATGTTTAAATGATATTATAATTATAGTATTCTAATAAAGTTGTGATATCGAATTATGTTATTCGATAAAGTGAAATATTAGATTATTGTATCTAATTTATGAAGAGTGACTTAAAGCTATTAATTGTGTATGTGGATTCATGAACATGTATACATGTAAGATTAATGAGTAGAGTCCACCATGACTATAATCTGAGTGTTGTAGAGTCCGCCATGACTAAAATCTGAGCAATGCAGATTCCGCCAGGACTAAAATCTGAGTATGAGTGATTGCATATAGATGATGCATTAGAGACATGTCATTATGTGTTGCATTAGAGATGCATTTAGGCTATGTGTAAATATTTGGTATTTGGTAATCGACCATTCCTTTGAATGCCTAATGTTTTACTACTTGTACTTGTTAAGTGAATGTGCAATGTTTGTATTTGAGAATCTCCATTATATTTGAATAAGTGTGACTCATGTTTTGATTTGGTATGTTAATTATATGCAAAACATGAATTGGATTATGTACCTTATGTTAATGAGATTTAAATGTATAGTATTCGATGTACTTACATTTATGTTTGGATTGTTTTGCTAACTCTCTGTTTTGTGTACTTCTGGACCGTTGGGTGGTCCAGGTTTACAAGTTATGTGCTTATTTGATGCCCAAGTGTTTGGTGAAGCTCCGCTCTGAGTGTGACACGGGAAATGGTTGTATTTAGGATATAGAGTCATTTATAAGTTAAAGTATTTACTTGTGAAAAATGTATCTTTTTATAAAAGGATTTTGTAGACGATATTTAGGCTAATCAAGCCATTAGTTAATTATGTTGAAGTTTGTAATACCTTAACCAAACATTTTATAACTAAATTATGATTTTTCCGTTGCATATTTTAAAAAGATTTTAATAAAGATAGAAATGTTTAAATAATGGATTTGGGTGTTACATAAAACATATAAAAATAAGTTTTTTATCTTTGTTAGTGATGTACATGAAAATGCATTATACTTTCCATATAATAAATAAACAACCATAAAGGGGAGAACATAAATGTTTTACAATACAAGATGAAATTTTTATTCAAATAATAATAAAATACAAACAAGAAAATCAAACAAGAGAAACTTAATACATTCAAATTTTGATCCTACATATCTAGGAACTCCTTTTAATCATCTTCTTCTTCTTCTTGTAATTCAACCATAACACCTTTGATATGTGATATCTTGTACCAATCTTGTCCAACTTCTGGCTGGTATCTTCTATATAACTCAGGACAATCAATCATTTCTAAACCTTCAAGGTTTGGAAGGTGATGCACATCTTCAGGGAGTGAAATCAATTTTGGACAGTTAACAATTCCAAGGTTCTTGAGAGATATAAAAGTTGACAACCAGTTAGGAAGCTCCTCAAGATTTTCACAGTTATCAATAGCTAAGCTATGTAGGGTGTTTGCACATCCTTGAAGCACTTGAGGAAAAGTAATAATTTGAGGCAAAGACTGAAGAAATAGCATCTTTAACTTTAAGTTGGGTATTTTGTTGTTGTTATCACCCATTGACAATATCACCATATTACAATTGATAAGGAATAAACACTCTATATTTGCAATGATATGAGATGGGATTGATTTTAGATTCCCACAAGATATAAAAGTTAACGATTGAAGTTTAGGAAATTGTATTCCTTCAAAATTAAACATCAAATGATCACAATGACTGAATGATAGAATTTCTAGAGAAGACAATTTGGCTAACTCTTCCGGGAAGTTAGACTGCTTTGTGGTTATATATAGTTCTTTTAGATTGATCAAATTTCCTATTCCATTGGGCAATTTTTGTAGCTTTAAACATCCATAGAGACTTAAAGTTTGCAAATTTGGGAGTTTGCACACAGAATCAGGAAGACTCTCCAATTGCTGGTTTGTTAGAAGAAGGAGACATCGTAAATGTTTCAACTTACCAATGGAGCGGGGCAAATTTTTGTATCCAGAGTCACTTATTAGCAAAAGTCGCAAGTATTTGCACCTTGATAGACAAGTACTCAAGAAAGGTTTATTGTTTGCTCCATTAGGAAAAACTATGGTTCTCAATCCAGGGGGAATTAGAATTTGGCCAAGCAAATCATTTCCACGAATTGACAAATGACGGACATTCTCTCTTATTTTTTCACATTGAAAGTTCACCAGTTGAAAATCATCTTTTGCAACATATAATGCAAGATCATGCACTAAATCGTGCAATTCAAAACTGCAACCACCACCCAAATCTTGAAAATTTTGAAGAAAAGACCAATGCGTTCCAAATTCCAATAAATTGAACATGTGCACCTTGAAAGCCCTTTTCAAATAGGGAGAAACAAGCAAAACATCGTTTTAAGTAAGAAGGTAATTGATCGTAACTCAATTTGATAGCCGGCAAAATGCCATCATCTTTCACCGTCAAATTCCAAATCTCACTATCTTTGATAAAATTCCACTCTTTTATATCAGATTTTTGGAATTGGGAACTCCCCAATGTTCTTATCGCCAAAGGAAGGCCTCCACATTTTTGCACAATAGTTTTTCCTACCTCCATCAATTCTGGATGTTTTTTATCTTCTCCTTCTTTGAAAGCCCATTTAACAAATACAGACAAGGAATCATTTTGAGAAAGACCTTCTAAAATGTGAGATGTGCTAGTGTTCATCATATCAGCTATTGTGTGGCTACGTGTAGTCACTAGTACTTTACTTCCTTTAGCACATACTTGAATTAAATCCTTCAATTTTTCCCATTTAACCCGACTCTCATTCCATACATCGTCCAGGACGAGCAAGAACTTTTGATCGGCAAGTGTGTTTCTTAAGTGATTTTGTAATTTCTCTATATCAAAGTTTTGATAGTTTTCTTGTTGAAATGTGTTAGGAGAAGAATCACTTGTAGAATTGAGGATTTTAACAAGCAAATGCTTAAGTTCAAAATCATGAGAGACACATACCCACATCTTTTTTTGAAAAGCTTCGCCTAAATGTTCATCATTGAACACCGACTTTGCAAGTGTAGTCTTTCCCATACCCCCCATTCCCACAATAGGAATAACAGTTAGACATGTATCATCACCGTCTTGCAATAAGAGGTCTATGATTTTTTGTTTATCGTGTTCTCTTCCTATGACATCTGAATCATTTATATGAGAATGAGTCAATTCGCGCTTTTGCACAACACGAGTATCACTATATTTGGTTTGAAGGCCAAAATTATGCCTATCGGTGGCAACCTTAGTTAATCTCGCATTGATATCTTTAATTTGATGTGCCATCTTGATGCGATAAACAAACGGATTAGAACTTGAGAAGTAACGACTTACCTTCCTTCTAACGCTACCAGAGGTGTTGACAAGTTGCAACTTCAATGCCTCGCACTCGAAATCATCGATGACATCTTCAGCATCAGAGAAGACACACTTGATCTGTCTCAACCATTCACGCAACTCATTGTTCTGCCACTGCTTTTGTTCAGCATCCAACAACACAGCTTGGATAAGTGACGAAGTGTCTTTGATCCGTTGTAAATCGTCATAGACGCCTAGTGCCAAGGAAGCTTCATCAAGAACTCGAGAAGTAAGTTTGCCTATGAATGACTCAGCAACACTGAAGAGGAGTGATTCTGCCATATGGAATAATTTTGGCTATGTTGTTGTTGATGAGGTAGCCGTGAGAATGAAAGCAATGAGAAGTAAGATTAAAGAGCAGGGTAATTTGAAATGCAATAGATTTATTTTAGAATGTGGTTGATTACAGGAGCCAATTAAGAGGATATATAGATAGTAAGTCAATGGCTAGCACAAGTCTTTAATTTTTAATAGTATTGTTCAGCAAAAGATTAAAATTAATTTTTTGTATTAATATATGGCCATATTTTTCAAAAGATTAAGTGGACACATTTACAATCCGGTCAACACTAAAAGGGTCTCATCACCAAAAAAATAACATAAAGTGTCTAAATTTGAACCAAGACAAGTGGAGATGAGATACTCATGAGAGTAGATAGACTTGGAACACGCCACCCACCAATCAGAGACAACTAGGCTCATCATCGAACCTCACCAACCGCTATCGGCTCCAACACAAGATAAGTTGCATCTTCCACTCATAGAGAAGAGCACGGGTTACTAGGATTCTTAGTCAAACACCACTTTGCAAATTGCAACTAAAGATTCGATAGAAATAGTTCTCTTAGCAATGATTATATCGTTCAGAGAATTTCAGATAGATCAAACTGTAATATGTCAAATTAACGACCACTCTTAATTATATCCACACAAAACCATGAAGAAAACTACTAATACTAGATGGAGACACAAATTCAAAAGCCAACCGAAGAAATGATGTCACAAATAACAAACAAATAATGCGTGTGTTTCCCATAATTATTATTTTGTCTACCTACAAAAAAAAATACATATTTTCATTGACAAAAATACAACACGACATACCATTAATCCTTTATACATCTATTTTTATAAAATTTGGCAATAAAAATGTATTCCATAACATTATTGCGTTAATAAATGTTCTAGAAATTAAACATTGTTTAAAAAACTAAATGAATTAGTCAAAAAAAAAAAAAAACTAAATGAAATGATTTTTACGTAGGTGACTTCGTTTATATATTAATTAACGAGGTGTCGTTATACCATACTATGTATGAGCTGAAAAAATTGGCATTTGTGGCTACTTGCAGTAAATTACAAATTATACCTAACAATATTATTATGATATGCTAGTAATTAATATAAGAAACTTTGATTACGTCTTAAGAAACTATAAACAATTATTTTCAACAACATATTGGGCTAACAATTTTCAAACTAGGTGTTATATATAATACTATATCGTGATGAGACCAAGACTTTGATTCTTTATTTTATCAATGTTGTGAATTCGATTAACTCACACCAATACTTTTGATGTGTGTGGAGCAATTCGATTAAAGTAATTAACAAGCGAGAATGACAATAATAATAATCAACAAGAATAAACCGCGAAAACGTAAACAACACGAGATATTGTTTACCCAGTTCGGTATTAATGAACCTACTCTGCGGGAGGACAACCCTCTCCGTTCCACTATCAATAGAATACTTGATTACAATGAAATCCCAATTGGGTTACAAGAATTAGACAATTCCCTAATTCTACCCAAGTCCCGAATTTCTTCCCGTGACCAAGAAATTCAATCAATAAGTGTTTCCCAAGGTGATAGAATGTTTCTCCAACCCTAGAGTCTTCCCAAGATGTTACTCTATTAACCCTAGTCTTTTGTTGGCCTCAGAAACCCTAAAACACACCTTCTGTTTCTCAGAAAACACAAACAGTCAATATATGGTCGCGCACCCGTGCCCCGCGCAGCCAAACAGGAGCGAACTGCAAAATTAACACATCAATTGCGCCCCGCGCAGCCCTGCCCGCGCCCCGCGCAATAGCAGTACCAGCAACACCAAAATTCTGTTTTTTCCTGTTTTTCATCAATTCTAAGGCAAATTCCCAACAATCTCCACCTTGCCTTTTAATTGATAATGGTGCAAACTTCCGACCAACTACCATGCATGCTACTCCACATGATTTAACACCACACCCTCTTCGAACCCCGGAGTGAACATCTCCGTACTCTCGAAGAAATGTTTGCCTCCAATTGTCCTTGGAATTTTAGGACAATTCCTCAAGCTCCACCATACACTCTTCAGCCCCTGGATTGTTCATGTCCATACTCGTGAAGAAATTGCTTGCCTCTCAACTTAACCTTGGAATTTTAGGTAAGTTCCACAAGCCACCCACAAGGTCTCCATAGCTATACACTTCTTTGGTCCAACAATATCACTCTCCTCCCTATCTCCAAGATAGCCAAGAGCTATTGTTGATTGTTTGTCTTCCTCTAGTCCCACTAGTAACAAACTCCACCTCAAACCGAGATTCCTCCACCAAAAATTCAAACCGGTATTTCCACTATGACTCTCACCTTGTAACGCAAGACCTTTTCCACTACTTTGAAACATACTTCAACTCATGTCACCCACAAGTTTTACCCGAAGTTCCACAACTTAACCATATCACGAGAATTTCCACTAGTAACAAAATGCATGACCACATTAAGGTTAGGAATATACCTCACATCATGTAAAAGAACCTCACCATACCTTGAACCTTACAAGCTTTCCCGTCTTCAAGATGAACGTCTCCACCTACAACTAGCTATAAGACTTCAAAATATTCATTCTTCAAACACGTATGATATGAGCTTTCAAAGTCCACAACTCAAAACTCCACCGATTCCCATCTTCCACTAGCATCTTCACATATCATAATAACGTTGTTGTTTCAGTAGTAACCTGAGTATTATTCCACCGCTGCTCCAGGCCCGAACCTGAGTATTCTTATCACTGCCTCTCCCGGCTGATGTTGAGTATTATTCCACCGCCTCTCCAGGCCGAACAGTTATCTATGGCTCCAAGCTTGTGACTATGAGTGCCCCCGCACTCTCATAGCCTTCCTCATAAGCTTCATCACTCACGGCAATTTAAGCCGATGAATTACCACCGCCCCCTCTCCGTGGACAGTCCCTCTTAAAGTGACCGGGTTCTTGACAATAGTGACATTTGAACTTGCCACCACCCTCACCCGTTGCCCTAGACTTGGACCAATTCTTCTTCCCCTTCCATCTTCCGTCGTTCTCGCTTCCACCCCTCGCCACACTCAAACCTTCTCCACTATCATAAACTCTCAAGTCTCTCAACTTTGTTAACTCTTTAGTTCTCAAAGCCGATTGAACTTCATCAAGAGTGATGGTGCCTTCCTTGCCATAGAGCAATGAATCCTTAAGGTTTTCAAGGAATTTGGGTAAAGCACACAACAAATGAAAAGCTTGGTCCTCATCTTCTATCTTCACATCAATATTCGCTAGATCATCAATTATCTTGTTAAACTCCGTAAGTTGTTCCACCACAGACTTGTTCTCAACCATACGAAAGAAGTACAATTGTTGCTTCAATAATTGTTTCTGTGTCAAGGACTTAGTCATGTATAACTTGTCAAGTTTGGCCCACATACTAGCTGCACTTTTCTCTTTGGCCACTTCCCTCAGCACCTTGTCCGCAAGACACAAGATAATGACACTCATTGCTTTGCCATCCATCTCGGCCTTCTCCGCGTCTGAGAGATTAGCCGGCATACCCGCCACTCCTTTCAACGCCTCATCGCACTTTTGTTGAGTTAGAATTGCTCTAACCTTCACCTTCCACAACCCGAAGTCGTTAATCCCGGTGAACTTCTCAATCTCCCACTTAGAACCCATGATACCTTAATCGTTTGATCCTTGCCCCATGGTGGGAGCCAATTGTTGTGAATTCGATTAACTCACACCAATACCTTTAATATGTGTGGAGCAATTCGATTAAAGTAATCAACAAGCGAGAATGGCAATAATAATAATCAACAAGAATAAACCGCGAAAACGTAAAGAACACGAGATATTATTTACCCAGTTCGGTGTTAATGAACCTACTCTAGGGGGAGGACAGCCCTCTCCGTTCCACTATCAATAGAATACTTGATTACAATGAAATCCCAATTGGGTTACAAGAATTAGACAATTCCCTAATTCTATCCAAGTCTCGAATTTCTTCCCGTGACCAAGAAATTCAATCAATAAGTGTTTCCCAAGGTGATAAAATGTTTCTCCAACCCTAGAGTCTTCCCAAGATGTTACTCTATTAACCCTAGTCTTTTGTTGGCATAAGAAACCCTAAAACACACCTTCTGTTTCTCAGAAAACGCAAACAGTCAATATATGGTCGCGCACCCGCGCCCCGTGCAGGACACGCTGTGCCCCGCGCAGCCAGACAGAAGCAAACTGCAAAATTAACACAGCAATTGCGCCCCGAGCAGCCCTACCTGCGCCCCGCGCAATAGCAGGACCAGCAACACCAAAATTCTGTTTTTTTTCCTGTTTTTCATCAATTCTAAGGCAAATTCCCAACAATCAAAATCATATCGACCGAAATATATGTTTTCCATGAGACCGGACAAAATAACTATAATAGTACTATCTTTAATTTTAAAATTGTTTCTAAGACTAAAAATATTAGGTGGTAAAAGACCGAACAAAAATTAATATTCATCTTTTGAGGGTACAACCACAAACATAGAGCCCTTAATTGAAAATTCAGCATTACTATATTTCATCCGAGAAAGAATTCTTTCCATTGAAATCAACTTCAATTCATTTGTATCGAGCCTTCCCTAGCTTTTTGAATATAGCTCTTGGGACTGAAACAACCACCAGGAACATCATCAAATGTTCATAATTTTAACTGATATTCTAGAGTTTACTATTTTCCACCACCATCTTTGCTAAGAAGAGTTTGGGGCTACTGTGTACAAGCCTTTAATATACAACCTTGCTACCACAAGCCTCTATAGACTTGAAACACCACCGACCAACTAGAGACAACGAGACTCATCACTGAAACTCATTAATCGCTATCCGCTCAAGCACAAGTTGCACCTCAAACTCATAGAAGGAGCAAGGGTTACCAGAACTTTTAGCCAAATACCACTTCCAAGATGAAAGTTTCACATTTGCAACCAAAGTTCGACATAAACAATTTACTTCACAAATATTACATTGTTACGTGTATTTAAGATAAACCAAACCACAATATGCCAAATAAACGACAATCCTATATTATCCTACTCCCATCCCCTAAAAAATAGTGAAAAAGGCTACTAATACTAGAGGGGACACAAATTCAAAACCTGACCATCTAAAAAAACCAAACCGAAGAAGTGAAGTCACAAGTAATGAACAAATGATCGATGTGTGTCTCCAATAGTTTGTCATTCAGTCCATCTACTAAAGAAAAATACATGTACATTAATAAATATTCTAGAAACATTGATTAAAAAAGTAAAAGAGATTATTTTTACGTAGAAAAATCATATACATGCAACTTCATTTATAAATTAGCGAGGTGTCGTTACCATTGGAAAACAAATTGCATGTTGTAACTGCTGTTGTGAATTCTTATGAAAATAACCACACCAATAAATCTTTGAGTGTGTGGAGCAAACTAATAAGCAACCAAATCAAAGAACGATATTTCTATGAGCAACAATAATCAAACCAACAAAAGTAAACAACAATAAAGCGATAAAAGACACCGATAAATTGTTTACCCAGTTCGGCTAATACCACCTACTCTGGGGAAGAGAGCACCTCTCCGTTCCACTATCAACCTTGAAGTTCTTGATTAAAACGAGATTTACAAGAGTTACAAGAATTAGAAAATTCCATAATTCTATCCTTTTCCCAAATCTCTCACCGTGACCAAGAGATTCAATTGATATGTGTTTACAAGATGAGAGAAATCAATTTACCAACACTAAGGAACTAAAGAAAACCCTTTAAATCCCTAGCCTGATGATTCCCTACACACTGCTCCAAGGCTACTGCGCGTCGCGGCGTCATCGGAATTGAAAAACGATTTATGCTTCTCCATCCAATTTTCAAGGTAATTCCCAACAACTGCGTTAACGCAATTATTGTAACACCTAAACCCATTATTTAAGTATTTTTACCTTTATTAAAATCTTTTCAAAATACGCAACAGAAAATCACGATTTAATTATAAAATATTAGGTTAAGGTATTACAAACTTCAACATACTTAACTAATTGATTAATTAGCCTAAACATCGCCTACAAAATCATTCTTTACAAAACATACATTTTTCTAAAGTAAATACATTAGGTGAAGAAAGACTCTTTATCTTAAATACAACTCTTTCCCCGTGTCACACTCAGAGCGGAGCTTCACCAAACACTTAGGCATCAAATAAGCACACAACCTGTAAACCTAGACCACCCAACGGTCCAGAAGTACACAAAATAGAGAGTTAGAAAATTATAACCAATAAAATACAAGTGTAAGAAATATACTTAACACTTCATCATATTATCATGCATAATCTAAGTAACATTCATATTCTAAATCTTAAGCTAAACATAAGATTATTCACATAGCACATTGAAACTCAATTAGAAACAATGTTCATCATTATCATTCAATCAAACAACTCACACAACTCACACAATGTCACATATCAATTATCAAGTATATGCACACATTTCCTAATGCAATCTAATGCCAAATTTCATGCTATGTCACCCTAGACATATCTAATGCATGTGGTACCAATCGTCTTTATTAGAGTATCTCACCTCTAATATCCGTCTTTATCGAATAAAATCTGATATCCGTCTTTATTGGAATATCCAATATCCCTATTTAATACATGAATGCATGAATGATTCATGTACAACCACAAACACTTAATATAACACAATATTAAGTTTTACTCTATGATATGGAACACTATCCATATCCGTTTTTATTAAGATATCTCACAATCTTAATATTCGTCTTTATCAAATAAAATTCAATATTCTTCTTTATTAAGATAACACAATAGCTTAATATAATTCTTTATTAGAATAACACAATTCTAATATTCTTCATTCATATATATACATATCATACATTCATCATTGATCAAAACATCATAAACAACTCACAAGAGTATAATAAGAATCAACAATTATCATCATCATAATATTCTTCTTTATTATTTCAACAAACATCATCAACAAATACTAACAAGCATCAATAAGCATCTATATTTGCATAAGGATACACTTAATCCATGTTATAAGCGCCTAATTGCACTTTAAACATCATTAAAATAAAGTTCTGGTCTGCCTTGCTCGCCCGGCGAGCCCCGGCGAGACACGGCAATTGGAAAATAGAAAGTTTTGAATAAAATGGCGAGAGGCTCTCGCCCGGCGAGACCCGGCGAGCTCATCCAGAACTGGATGCTCTGCTTGCGAGTTCATACTCAAAATCATCCAAAAACCCCATTTTTAGTTCTAGATACTAAAGGATGTTGTTTTCACGTATATGACATATATATAAACATGAAAGTACACTTAGATTCACAGATCCATATCATTTCATACCAAAAATTAAGAGATTTCAACATTTATTCAAAAACTCATAAACTTCACCAAATCTCTACAAACATCTACAAATACCCATTTATACCCATCAAAATTGTTCATACTATTAGTTAAGAGTATACTAAACATGTTATGAACATTAGATTTAACTTTTGTTATGAAAAATCATCCCAGAAAGCCCACGAAAATGAGTGGAGAAAGTTTGGGTTCGGAGTAATCGACATTCTCCCCTTTCTTGAGTCACTCACGAGTATGAAAACTAACTATCGATCGTACCTTAGATCGACGATTCTCGGATTTGACTCTTGAATCTCCAAGAAATCCCTTGCCCTAGCTCTGCTGCTCTCCTCCTTCTCTCTGCTTTCACAAAAAGAACACAAAAGTGTGTCTTTCTCCCTCTAACTCACTATATATAGCTCTCCCCATTCTATGAGTCACTTATGCCCAATGCTTTAAAGTCCAATGGCCCAATAAGTCCACACTAGTGTAATTCTCACAAACTCGTCTAATAAACTAATACTCTCGCTACTTAATTAATTGCCACAAAACGAAATAATAATAATAATAATAATAATAATAATAAACCACATCAATATATAAATATACACATATATACAAATAATGAATAAATGAAAATCGGGTCGTTACAATTATAATATTAACCGTCCGATTTAAATGAATGGTCAAAATCATTCTAACGTATATGTATTACTATCTATCTATACTATATACAATTGCAAATAATACTACATTTAATACACTACATGAAAATGTGATTCTAAGCCATTTACATTAAAAAATCTCCATGTGTCACTACTACAATTGAAGTATTATTTACCTTCAAAATTAATTAAAAAATTTAAAATGAAAACATTCATCAACACAAATTATGATTATCTATACTATATACAATTGCAAATAATACTACATTTAATACACTACATGAAAATGTGATTCTAAGCCATTTACATTAAAAAATCTCCATGTGTCACTACTACAATTGAAGTATTATTTACCTTCAAATTTAATTAAAAAATTTAAAATGAAAACATTCATCAACACAAATTATGATTATCTATACTATATACAATTGCAAATAATACTACATTTAATTTAATACACTACATGAAAATGTGATTCTAAGCCATTTACATTAAAAAATCTCCATGTGTCACTACTACAATTGAAGTATTATTTACCTTCAAATTTAATTAAAAAATTTAAAATGAAAACATTCATCAACACAAATTATGATTATGAATTGGACAGTTTTTAAGAAATAAGCACATTTTGATCTTTAATTATGCCAAAATGGTACACATAAATGCTGAAATAAATTTTTTAAAAATGCTGAAATAAAATCAAATCCATCAAGTCCTCAATTTTTTTTTTTGACAAACCCCTCCTCAAAATAAAATTGGCATTAAAAAATCCATCATAAGTGCTTATCTTTTAAAAAACGTGTAATAAGAACAAATCATCATATATCCATTATACTACATGATGAATTTGAATAAAAAATACATTAAATGTACGAAGTAATTAGCAAGCGAAATTCTTAAATGATTTTATAATTATTTTCGTTTTTATCAATTAATTGCAATTATTCAAAATTTGAATTTGTTTTCAAATTATTTCCAAACTAGTTCTCTATTACTATTAGTAATTAAAAGATTTGAAGAATTCCATATTTGCAATTTCATATGTGCATAATTAGAGTTTGGGTCTATTCTTCTTTCATATCTCAGATTGTCTTCCCTTTCATTTTTACCTATTCTTCTGTTTTTTTTTAATTGTGCATTTATTTTTATTATAGATTTGATTGGTTTTATTTTTTTATTATAGATGACTTAGAGCCCTATATTTTTAGAAAATGTGATTTGCTATAATATGTTTAATTTGATTTGGTGACAGACAGATGATCTAACAAAAAAGCACATGTTTCTCACATGAAAATCCTCTGCAACTTCATTAGTTAATTCAACTCTTCAATCTTTGATAGAGTTTGCATTACTTTCTCTGTGCTCATTTCTAATTTTGTTATTTGTTGTTTATATAACTGTTCTAACATTTACCTCTATTCACTGAAACCACGTAAACTCCTCACACACCAACTTTGCTTGATTTGTTTTTTTCCTGCTAGATGTTCAACTTAATAAAGAGTTCACTTTGAAACCATAGTCTTTTCTTTATTCATGTTTTAAGCATGATATGAACTCTATCACTACAACATCTAGAAGACAGTCTATGGATTAGTTGTTAATCTAAAACATGTTTTGATAAATAATCCTTTCAAAAGTGGGCACATGTTAATATAAAATATTATCACATTCATACATAACAACTTATAATATCCATGGTTGCATTTTCTTTTGTAATTGGATTTCTTTATGGCAAACGACTTATAATATTTGATAAATCATTTAAAATGGAAATAGACAAAAATTTAAATGTAAGAAAAGGTAACCTTGTCACATAAACAACTTCCAAAGCAACTTACAGAAAAGTTAACCATACACATAAGAAACTTTATGAAATTAATATCATACTTTTGTAACACAGGACCTAGAAGTAAAATATAAAAGTGACTGTCCACAAATCCTAGCTCAAATGGTAGAAATATCGAAATTGCTAGTGTCGGACGTCATGATCGGGATTCGATCCCTGATCACTCAACTTTGTGTGTGTGAGTTTCCAATGGCTTTGCCATTTCGTCTATCAACCAAAAACAAAAAAAAAATATATAAAAGTGACTATCTTCCAACCGCTCGACTACTCAAGTTTTATGTAAACTAGACGCCAACCCGTGCGTTGCACGGGTAATTTAGTATACGGAGAATTTACAATCAAATATATAGCACAATCACTTTAATCCAAAATGTAGTGTTTAAAGTGAATACCAACAAAAATACAATGTTTATTTAAAATTATTAAAACAAAAAAAATATTACACATAAAACAATATGGCAATCATGAATAGAGAAAATAAGTCATCAACGAAGTTAAATACATACTTCCAATCATATCACTCGTTTTTGTTCATTGAAGTTTGGTAACAAAAGGTAGCTCTAAACCCAGCTACCATTATGTTAGTAGCATACCCAACCAACATAAAATTAAAAAAAAAAAAAAAAACTAGCTACCATCAAAATCAAAGCTTTAGAACCCAATACCATAAAAATCAAAGTTTTAAAAGCATCTAAAAAAACTCAGCCACCATCAAAATCCTTTAGAACCCACCACCATAAAAACCAAAGTTTTAAAGCATCTAAAAAAATGGAGCCACCATCAAAATCAAAGCTTTAAAGCATCTTAAATATCAAAAAAGATGAACAGAAATCCGAAAAATAAATTAGAGAAGTTAACAAAAGTAAGAAATAAAAAACACTCGAATCTTATTGTAACTACACTTACCTTGATTGGTTGAAGAGTGCCTCTCCGAACCGAGCCACCATCAAAATCAAAACTTTAAAGCATTTTTTAAGAGAAAGATGAAAAATATAATAAAGACCAACAAAATAAAAAGAATCATCCTCAAATCATAACTCTTTAGGAATAAATAGTTCGAGATTTGCAGAAAGTAGAATACACTAATTAAATACATCAATTTAAATGAGTAAAAAACATAACAACTCCTTAGAAAGAAACTTAACCGTGAAGGTCGAGAGAGTCACCATGGCAGTAACATACCCAACCACCATAAAATAAATAAAAACAACCTAGCCACCATCAAAATCAAAGTTTACGTTAAAAAAAAAATCAAAATCAAAGTTTAGAACCCAATACCATAAAAATTAAAGTTTTAAAGCATCTAAAAAAACTCAGCCACTATCAAAATCAAAGCTTTTAGAACTCACCACCATAAAAATCAAAGTTTTAAAGCATCTAAAAAGACTCGGTCACCATCAAAATCAAAGCTTTAAAGCATCTTCTTTTTAAGAGAAAGATGAAAAAGAGAATAAAGACCAACAAAATGAAAAAAAAAAAAAACCATCCTCAAATCATAACTAATGAATATTTGGAGATGCGGATAAATAAAAAAATCATGTGAAGAGTGAGAGAAGAATTGCAAAATATTAGAAAAAAGATGCAGAGAGAAAGATGAACAAAAAATAAAAAATACGTGAATAGAAAAAATTGGAGAAAGGAGAGAAAAAATATTCAGAGAGAAAGTGAGAGATTTGGAGAGAGATTAAGAGATATGAGAGAATAGAGACCAAATTTTTAGGAAATAGAGACAATGTATATTTGAAATTTTAGACGGTTTTGGATTCCAAGGTTGTTGAGAGAAATAAAAGTTGACAACCACTCAGGAAGCTCCTCAAGATTCTTACAGTCATTAATAATTAAGCTATGTAGGGTGCTTGCACATCCTTGAAACCATTGCGGAAAAGTCACAACTTGAGGCAAATATCTAACACATAGGAACTTTAACTTTAACTTGGGTATATCTTTGTTGTCATCACCCTTTGACAATGTCACCATATTACAGTCCTCAATGATCAAACTCTCTATATTTGGAATGATATGAAATGGCAATGACTTCAAATTCCCACAAGATGCAAAACTTAAGAGTTTAAGTTTAGGAAATTGTATTCCTTCAAAAGAAAACATCAAACTATCACAATGACTGAAAGCTAGAATTTCTAGAGAAGACAATTTGGCTAACCCTTCTGGAAAGTTAGATTGCTTTGTGGTTATATATAGTTCTTTTAGATTGATCAAATTTCCTATTCCATTGGGCAATTTTTGTAGTTTTTCACATACAATGAGATTTAAAGTTTGCAAATTTTGGAGTTTGCACACAGAATCAGGAAGCCTCTCCAGTTGCTTATTTTGTTGAAGATTGAGACATCTTAAATGTTTCAACTTACCAATAGAGCGGGGCAAATTGTTGTATCTAGATTTATTTAATTGCAAAAGTCACAAGTATTTGCACCTTGATAGACAAGTATTCAAGAAAGGGTTATGATTTGCTCCTTGAGGAAAAAGTATGGTTCTCAACCCAGTGGGAACTGAAATTTGGCCAAGCAAATCATTTTCAGGAACCGACAAATGGCGGACATTCTCTCTTATATTTTCACATTGAAAATTCAAAAGTTGAAAATCATCTCTTGCAACATATAATGCAAGATCATGCACCAAATCGTGCAATTCAAAAGAGCAACTACCACTGGTATCTACAAAATTTTGAAGAAAAGATCTTGACCATAGCTCATGCAAGAGTTGCTTTACAATATCTCCCAAATTTTCACCTTTTCTTGGTGTTCAAAGAAAACCCAGTGCTCCAGTAACATGAAGATGTGAATAATAAATTCCCTTTTCAAGTAGGGAGAAGGATGCAAAACATCGTTTTAGGTAAGATGGTAATTGATCATAACTCAATTTGATAGCCGGCAAAATGCCATCATTTTGTGGTCGTAAATTCCAAATCTCACTATCTTTGACAAATTTCCACTCTTCTATATCAGATTTTAAGAATAGGGAACTCCCCAATGTTCTTATTGCCAAAGGACGACCTCCGCATTTTTGCACAATATCTTTTTCCACCTCCATCAATTCTGATGTTTTTTATCTTCTCCTTCTTTAAAAGCTCATTTAACAAATACAAACAATGAATCATTATGGGAAAGGCCTTCTAAAATGTGAGATGTGTTAGTGTTGGAACAAAGTTCACATTGGTGTGTGAATTGAAAATAAAATTGAGTCCCTTATTGGATACTAGAGCATTCTAGTGTGTATATTATACTAGTGTGTAAATATATATATATAAATATATATATAAAAAAGCGGTTATCAGAGTACAAATCAAAAGTACCAGAAGTACTCAACAAAGTAATAAAAAAGGTACAAAACAAAAGCACCAAAAAAGGACACGCAAAGGCTAGACACCACCAAAACCACCCAAAGCAGTCATCTAAGAAAGGGAGAGGAAAAGCCAACTATGAGGGGCACCCCAAGAGATACCACACAACCAGAACCTGAAAAAACCAGGCATGACATCCTCATCTCACCTTACTGGATCAACACAAGAGAGGTTGCACCTCCCATTCGTATAGGGAGCAGGGGCTATCAGGGTTTTTACCTAGAAACCATTTCCAGGAGGAGAGTTTCACCCTATCCACAATATTATCAATCGATGAAGACCCACCGACGAAGATGATATCATTCCGGGAGGTCCAGATAGTCCACACAACTGCATGCCACACTAGAATGAAGCCTAACCGAACCCGACACCCCACACCTAAGCCAAAGAAACTCTCAAAAACTTGCATAATACTATTGGGAGACACATACTCGACTCCTAACCACCTAGAAACACGGTACCAAACAAAAGAGATCCGATCACAAGAAACGAAAATGTGGTCTACCGACTCCTCAACCGCCCCGCAGAACACTAGTGAGATTTAACACCTGATTAATTTATCGATTGATTATTCTTTTGATAACGCTATGGGGTTAAGCCTTTGGAAAATATATATGATTCTGATCATTAAATCAGTACTGGGTGAAGGGAAAACCGCTGTCACAACCAAGCTTTAGGAATCACGTCCGTTTTTCTAAATAATCAACAATTAACAAACCAGTTGTAGTTCTTTATTGGAAAAGTCACGCAAGTATCATGTTGGATACATACGGACGTTGATGATATGATATGATTATGTGAGTGGAACAATCATACAGTGGGTGGAATTCTCTTGCACCTTAATTTTCATATCCTAGGTATACCACAAATTATTGCTGGTTCAATTTAGAGGTTAGTTATAACATTTTATATTTGCCTCTTATTATGTGCTATATCATGAAAATTATCATAGAAAATGTTATGAGTTTGAACATGATATGGATATAAAACTATTTATTGATGAAACTTTGAGATAACTCTCAGAATTATACAAATATCTGCTACTTGTTAAACAACACTATATGATAACATGGCATCGTGCTATGTTAAAATTAGGAAGAACAAAGTTAACCATATTAATTGGTTTCTTTATTTTGGGTATGCAAATTAATCAGAAACATTTGTGTTAGGTTTTGTTCCTAATAGCTTGTAGAACAGTTAAGTCTATTCTATGTGATGTGACACTATCTTTTAGCATTAGTATTGATTTGTTTTTAGAGTGATAAAAGTATCACTAGTTCATTCAAATTAAGAATGATTATAGTATCATTATCCATCTGATTTAAGATTGGTCTTAGTACCATATTAGAATGACCTCAGTGTCATTATATTGATTGATATTGTAGTATCAATACGAGTGATATTGTAGTACCACTAGTGGTATCGTAGTACTGTTGACTCATAGATTGATATTGTAGTATCAATATGAGAGGTATCGTAGTACCGCTGAGTCATAGATTGATATCTTAGTATCAATTCGAGTGGTATCGTAGTACCATTCAAGAAAGTGTATTCTTTGACCGATTTCTACCGTGCAGTAGCAAATCGGTATACAGTTGTAACTGAGCTGTTTTATCTTGGGGACTTCGTGGTTGATAGTCTGCATGCATAATTTTGGGTACTAGTTTCTGGCAATTACTCATAAGAATCACTCATCATTGAATCTGGTACTAGTTTCTGCAGAATGAGCACTGATACTCTCCACATAACTGGTCATACTTTGAAAGCAAATACACTAATACTAAATATCAGTTGTATTTCTCCAAAGTTTGTGCAATATGTTAGAACACATTTTAAAACTGTACCAAGGCTCAATGTCCTGAACGAGACTTTGATTTAAAAAGCTTTGATGATGGAATAAAAGAAATGAGAAAAATGAGCGCAAATAATCAAGAGATCTGCCTTTATGTAAAGATTAAGGTAAGAAGGACACATGTTAATTCAATAGAAGATACATCCTACATATCAAACTGATAATTGAGAAAAAAAAAATCATTCCATCTTAACGACTTTAATTCGCCTTTATTATATTCTAAGACACTTTCAAATAATATTTTTCATTTCATGTTTAGTTTGAGACAGGAACGTCCAACATTCCCACAATATTAGTTTGTTCTTGCAAAGCCAAGTAGTCATGGTGAAAAAAGTCACGAAGGAAATAAAAAAGCAAAGATATAAAAAGAAGAGCGATGCTATTTAGTAAGAAAAAATTACATAAGAAAGAGAAGAATCCACAAAATTAGGAAATTTGACCAATCAAAAATTGGCTAACCATACATTGGAGAGAGAGTGATTAAAATTTGACCAATCAAAAATTGCCACATAAAATTC
The DNA here is from genome assembly GCA_951799995.1 of Trifolium subterraneum. Classification (NCBI taxonomy): domain Eukaryota; kingdom Viridiplantae; phylum Streptophyta; class Magnoliopsida; order Fabales; family Fabaceae; genus Trifolium; species Trifolium subterraneum. Next base: position 44,036,573 of record OX637463.1, on the reverse strand, counting down.
TTCTCTTTCTTGCATCAAAAAATTCTTACTAAATAGCATTTCTCTAAAAAGAAAGACCACGCTAAGAAAACTGTCGCACCAGATAACTCCCACTTATCAAATTTGGGAGTTGTTACTATTATTCACAGTGAAATAATACTAATTAAAAATTAAAGCACACAAAAAAACCGCAAAAACATGTTTTTAAATTGCTGTTGACAACCAAAATGTTGCGGATTTTGAAGTCTCGGCAATGGTATCACAACCATGGCCGCAATTTCCCGCAATATAAAGGTTCATAGCATGACTGTGACCACTGACCGCAACTTAAAAATGACTATATGAAGAATTTAGTCATTTTTAATATAATAAAATCAATTACTATTAAATTTATTAATTTGTCCTTATCAGGTTTAATGATATTTCAAGTTTTGTATCCTTCATTGTAGATAGAAAATAGTTGGCAATATAAAATTATATATTTCATAGACCATGCATGCATGTATCAAAGCTACAAAACATTTTTTCGTTCAATTTAACCTTAATTATATCTTTTTTAATCGAAAAGGGGGTGGTTTTAGGTCTTTCTTGACCCGAAATCACTCCTGTGCATCTCTTTTATATTTGTTTTAATCTAACTAAGTGATTTTCACATAGATTAGATCTTTCTTTTGTGTTTTTGTGTGTGACTTGGTCGTCTCAGTGCGACGTTGTTTGATATCCCGTCTTGGTACAGTGTTTGTTTGTTATCCCGTCTTGTTGTGCGGTGTTCTTTGATTGAATTGGCAGATCAACTTCGGTCAACTACTGATTCACACAGTGATTAAGTTCGTCAATGATGCAGATCCGGAGACATAGGTATTCCGGTTACTTTGATTTTATCACATTATTATTTGTAGGCATGAGTAAGCCGATTTATGCTATTAACTTGGATGTTGTGAGCTTGTTTGCATATTCATCCTTTTCGTTTTTAGCGGTATTGAATTTGTACGAATCCGATGTACTCTACCGATTTGAATGAATGGATATCTTTTATTTTGTAAAAAAAAAAAACCTTAATTGTTAAAATTAAAAATCTTTACATATTCCTTTAATTGTATAACTTAATAGATAATAGATTTTTTTTGTTTTGAAACGGCAAATATATTATTAACGAGATCTTTGCACAAGGTGAACAAAGACCAGTAAAACAGAGATTACAAAAACCAACGCCATATATAGGCGGACACCGAAAATAAACACCAAAACCAAACACCGAAGTTACCTCCTAAACCCATAAAAAGGAACAAAATCCCACCAAGTCAAGTCTTCCTCCTAACCGCAAAATCATGAAGGCACCTCAAAACCACCAGAGACACACAAACCTAGCCTAGAAAGATGTCACTAGACACTAATTTTCGATCTCGAAGCAAAAGCGACCGGCCCATAAGAATCCAAAAAATAGCTTCACGAGGCAAAAGGTTGATGGTCAGTGGTACACTCCGGCAGAACTGCATCGTCACACCGTGAAACAAAAACAACCACTAAGAAAGAGGCCAATAACATCACGCCGGTTCATCAAACACCCCAAACACGTACACCGCTGTCACACAGTTGACACCGACATGATAAAGGTCAACTAAATACAGAGAAACCTGCAAATCTCAGCAGATTTGGAAACCCTCAATGACTCACAAAGAGCCCTGCAAATCTCAACAAATTTGGTGAATGGTCAGAGAATAAAGTATAGTAGAAAACCATTACACGCAGTATCAACCACATCCCAGCAATGCCAGAACCAATCACCATCACAACAACAACACCTCAACACCACATCACCACCACAACAACACCTCAGCACCACATTACCACCCCATGCCACCTCAGAGTCTCACCACCCCATCGCCACATCACCTCCGACTCAGATCCGTCACTGCCATCACCACCACCCTCATCCCAGATCCCACGCAGCCACCCATCACAAGTATGTCACAATCACCACATCCATCTCAGGTCCCACGCAATCACCCATCACCAATCCGTCACAACCACCGCAAAAGAAAAAAACACAAAATCACCCAAAATCGTGTCAAAAGAAAAACACACAAAATCACCACCTTGTCTATTGTTAATCTAATAGACAATACAACTTCCTAAGTTAGTGTTTAATTGTAGCACCATTATAAATACAAGTTGTGTTATGAATATAGACACAGATATATTTGTTTACAATTTTACACTTTGAATATATATCTTACGGTTCTGAATAATTACAATCCCAAAGTCAGCATTTAGTATTCGTGTATTCTTAGAAATTGGCATATTGAAAAACATATCAAAAATAAGTGTTTATCTCTGTTAGTGGTATACATGAAAATGCAATAAACTTTCCATATAATAAATAAACAACCATAAAGGGGAAAACAGAAATGTTTTACAATACAAGATAAATTTTTTATACAAATAATAATAAAATACAAAGAAGAAAATCAAACAAGAGAAACTTAATACATTCAAATCTTGATTGTACATTTCTAGGAACTCCTTTTAATCTTCAGATTCTTGTAATTCAACGGTAACATGTTTGATATGTGATATCTTGTACCAATCTTGTCCAACTTCAGGCTGGTATCTTCTATATAACTCAGGACAACCAATGATATCTAAACGCTCAAGGTTTGGAAGGTGATGCACATCTTCAGGTAGTGAAACCAATTTTGAACAGTTTTCAATTCCATGGTTCTTGAGAGAAATAAAAGTTGACAACCACTTAGGAAGCTCCTCAAGATTTTCACAGTTTTCAATATATAAGGTATGTAGGGTGTTTGCACATCCTTGAAGCCATTGCGGAAAAGTAACTATTTGAGGCAAAATTTCAAGACTTAGTAACTTTAACTTTAAGTTGGGTATTTGGTTGTTGTTATCACCCATTGATAATATCACCGTATTACAATTATGAATGACCAAACTCTCTATATTTCGAATGATATGAAATGGCAATGACTTCAAATTTCCACAAGATGAAAAACTTAACAGTTTAAGTTTAGGAAATTGTATTCGTTCAAAAGAAAACATCAAACTATCACAATGACGGAATACTAGAATTTCTAGAGAAGACAATTTGGCTAACCCTTCTGGAAAGTTAGATTGCTTTGTGGTTATACATAGTTCTTGAAGTTTGATCAAATTTCCAATTCCATTGGGCAATTTTTGTAGTTTTTCACATCCAATGAGATTTAAGGTTTGCAAATTTTGGAGTTTTCAAACAGAATCAGGAAGCCTCTCCAGTTGCTTATTTTGTTGAAGATTGAGACATCGTAAATGTTTCAACTTACCAATGGAGTTGGGTAAATATTTGTATCTTGAATTATTCATTTTCAAAAGTCGTAAGTATTTGCACCTTGATAGACAAGTATTCAAGAAAGGTTCATTGTTTGCTCCATCAGGAAAAAGTATGGTTCTCAACCCAGTGGGAATTGAAATTTGGCCAAGCAAATCATTTTCAAGAACTGACAAATGGCGGACATTCTCTCTTATATTTTCACATCGAAAGTTCAACAATTGAAAATCATCTCTTGCAACATATAATGCAAGATCATGCACCAAATCGTGCAATTCAAAACAGAAAATACCACCGCCATCTGCAAAATTTTGAACAAAAGACCTTGAGCATAGCTCATGCAAGAGTTGCTTTCCAATATCTCCCGAATTTTCACCTTGTTTTGGTGTTGGAAGAAAACCCAGTGCGTCCCAAAATGCAGTAACCTCAATATCAAAAAGAGGAGTACTCTTTTCAAATAGGGAGAAACATGCAAAACATCGTTTTAGGTAAGATGGTAATTGATCATAACACAATTTTATAGCCGGCAAAATACCATCATCTTGTTGTGGTAAATTCCAAATCTCACTATCTTTCACAAATTTCCACTCTTCTATATTAAATTTTAAGAATAGGGAACTGCCCAATGTTCTTATGGCCAAAGGAAGGCCTCCACATTTTTGCACAATAGTTTTTCCCACCTCCATCAATTTTGGATATTTTTTATCTTCTCCATCTTTGAAAGCCCATTTAACAAATACAGACAAGGAATCATTTTGAGAAAGACCTTGCAAAATATGAGATGTGTTGGTAGTGCACATCACATCAGCTGTTTTTTGGCTACGTGTAGTCACTAGTACTTTACTTCCATTAGCAGATTGAATTAAATCCTTCAATTCTTCCCATTTAACCCGACTCTCGTTCCATACATCGTCCAGGACGAGCAAGAACTTTTGATCGGCAAGTGTGTTTCTTAAGTGATTTTGTAATTGCTCTATATCAAAGTTTTGATAGTTTTCTTGTTGAAATGTGTTAGGAGAAGAATCACTTGTAGAATTGAGGATTTTAACAAGCAAATGCTTAAGTTCAAAATCATGAGACACACATACCCACATCTTTTTTTGAAAAGCCTCGCCTAAACGTTCATCGTTGAACACCGACTTTGCAAGGGTAGTCTTTCCCATACCCTCCATTCCCACAATAGGAATAACAGATAGATATGTATCATCACCATCTTGCAATAAGTGGTTTATGATTTTTTGTTTATCATGTTCTCTTCCTATGGCATCTGATTCATTTATATGAGAATGAGTCAATCCGCGCTTTTGCACGACACGAATATCACTATAATTTGTTTGAAGGCCAAAATTATGCCTATCAGCAGCAACCTTAGTTAATCTTGCATTGATATCTTTGATTTGATGTGCAATTTTGACGCGATAAGCAAGAGGATTAGAACTTGAGAAATAATGACGTACCTTCCTTCTAATGCTACCAGAGGTGTTGACAACTTGCAACTTCAACGCCTCACACTCGAAATCATCGATGACATCTTCGGCATCAGAGAAAACACACTTAATCTGTCTCAACCATTCACGCAACTCATTGTTCTGCCACTGCTTTTGTTCAGCATCCAACAACACGGCTTGGATAAGCGACGAAGTGTCTTTAATCCCTCGTAAATCGTCATAGACGCCTAGTGCCAAGGAAGCTTCATCAAGTACTCGAGAAGCAAGTTTGCCTATGAATGAATCCGCAACACTGAAGAGGAGTGATTCTGCCATATGTGGATTAGCTCTGGGTTGGTTGTTAATGAGCAGCAGTGGGAATAAAAGCCAAGAGGAATAATGCAATGTATTTTTTTAGAATGTGGTGAATTACAGGAGCCTTAGAAGAATAATATACTACATGGTAATTGAATGTGACTACTATCATGTTCAATTTTAAAAGTTGCATTTACTTACATATAAAATATTAAGCAATAGACAGAAATGCTGAAATTATAATAAAGTGCCATTTTAGTTATCTACCCAAAAAAAATACTTGTACATAATGAATGTTCTAAAGACATTGTTTAAGAAACTAAAAGAGATGGTTTTTAATTAGAAAATGATATAAACGCAATTTCATTTATAAATTAGTGAGGTGTCATTACCATACTATGTATTTTAATTACTGTATGAGCTGGAAAAAATTGGCGTTTGTGGCTACTTGCAGTAAATTACAAATTATATATAACAATAGTCTTATGATATAAGAGTAATAAACTTTGATTACGTCTTAAGAAACTAAAAACAATTATTTTGAACAACAATTGGGCTAATATATAATAGTATCGTGATGTGAGGTGTGGATACCAAGACTTTAATTCTTTATTTTATCAAATCACATTGACCAGATACAGTTGATAGAGTGACTATGTTACTCTGGTGCATTTGGCATAATTGCAATGATAAGCTTTGGAATGACAACATCCAGCTACCACGCCAAATTGGAAGATATATTTTTGATGCTTGGAATGATTGGTACTCAGTTCATAAGTTACAGAGTAATAATGTGAGCGGTGTTGGAACAAAATGTGTTTTAATAACACCCTTGAGTTTTGATGATAACAAAGTATTAAATGGACAATTGATGTTACTAATGTTTAAATTAAGTGTGCAGGAGAATCCAACGTTATATCAAGAGCACACTTGATTTAGACTCTGATGAAATCTAAATGGAAGTTTGAATCTTTACACTCTGAAAGAGTTCAGAAGCTACAACGTGGTCAGAAGCTAAACAAAGTTCAGAAGCTCAAAAAGGATCAAAATGTCTGCAAGAGTTCAGAAGCTCAGAGAAGTTCAGAAGTTCAAAGATGTTCAGATGCCTACAAGAGTTCAGAAGCCATCTGCTAGTCAAAAGTTATTCAGAAGATGAAGACGTTCAGAAGTTGAAATACGAAGGACTATCAGAGGCCAATTATTCAAGACCAATCAGACTCCAAAATATCAAAGGTTCATCAGAAGCAAAGGAAATTCCCCTAGTCATCAGAAGGACTACATCAACTACTCTTATCAAGCCTGATGATCTGATTAAGGACAACTAAATTACAACGGTCACAAAGAATGTGATCCTACTCTCTCTAGGAGCTAGTTGTACCTTATTACTGTATTATGGACAAACAGTAAAGGAGATGCTTCACTGCAAAGAAGACGTGGCTTTACTCAATGGATATTCAAAGACTACAACTGTCCATTTTACAACGGGAATTTCTCCAACGTCTCAATGTCTTTCTCAACTCATATAAATATGCAAAAGAAAGAATTGATGACTAACGAACTTCATTAGAAAACATCTCTCAGAATAAAGTGAGAAATTGAATTGTAATAGAAAACATCTCTCAAATTAAGTGAGAATAGAAACTAGCTCAAAGCCTCTGAAGTTATTATCTTGTAATAAGTTTAAGCTTAGAAGTTAGTATTACTCCTGCGTGAGTAATTGATAAGTCTCAATCTTAGTGATTAGAGCAAGGAAGTCTTCTGCTTAGTGTAGAAGCAAGGAAGTCTCTTGTCTTGTGTGACTTGAGCAAGGAAGTCTCATGCTTGTGTGCTTGAGCAAGGAAGTCTCTGATCTTGTGTGATTAGAGCAAGGAAGTCTCTCTGTCTTGTGTGACCTAGAGCAAGGAAGTCTCATGCTTGTGTGCTTGAGAATTTGAATTGTAATCTTAGTGATTATAGTGAAATCTCTTGAAAGTACAAGGGGACTGGAGTACTCTCAATTTGTGAGGGGAACCAGTATAAATTGTTGTGTCTCTTTCTCTCTTTCACTCTCTCATTTACTCATTCATCATTCACTTAGATTAGAGTTAATTGTGTGAACTATTCCGCTGTGCTTAAAGACTCTGATAGATTTAAATATCTTGAAAAGTTTTTAAATATCTAAAACACAATTCAACCCCCCTTTCTTGTGTTTTCTCCACGCACCTTCAATTGGCATCAGAGCTCCGGTTCTGTTGGTAAATCACTTAACCGTGAGACAGTCAACATCCAAAGGAGAAAAACACCATGGCTTAAAACATGGATGATTGGAAGCAGAAGCTATATCAACAAGTTGCTGATCTTATCAAGGAAATTGAAGATGGATTGAATTTAAATGAAGATCTAAGCAAAAATCAAAATCCTTCCACATCAGGGGCTGAACAAACTTCTAATATTGAATCTACAATCACAAATGTTTGCTTCATTAGTGATGATAATGAAAGCATTCAAAGAGCAAATATAAATGGTACGCTAGATCAATATGAAGAGTTTAGAATGAAAGAAAATGAGAGTATAGGAGAAATGAGCTTAAGATTTCAAGCTATCACAAGCAAGCTTGAAGACTTCAACAACAAACTCAGCAACAAAGAGCTTGTAAGCAAGATGCTGAGCAGTCTTCCTCTAAATTGGAATGAATTTTCAAAATCTATAGAGGAAACTGAAGACATCAATTCAATGAATCTTGAGTCATTGATTGATTTACTCAGATCCCATGGACTGGCTCTGAATGAAAAAGAAGAATTGAGAAATGAAGAAGCAAAGGCAGCAAGGAAAGGAAAGTAAGCTTTGGAACATGAAGATCTTATTGAAGAACCTGATGAAAAGTATCTTGAAAGGATTTCAAGAAAACTTCAAAGAAGGTACAACTTCAAGAAGAATGAAGGAATGACAACCTGGGATGAACTAGACAACTTCTCTGAAGATTAATCTGGAAGAGCACCAGGTGGTTCAAACTCTGAAGATTCAAGTTCTGATGGAGAGTCAGAACCTGAGAACATAGACATTATCCAGAGAAGAATGAATCAGGTATACTCTTGTCTTTCCAAAGCAAAATTGATCAAGCATCTTAAAAAGGTCTTATTTAAATCCTTTAATGGTCAGCAGAAGTATACAAAGCTTAAAGCAGACTATGAGAATTTAAGTAGGCAAGCAAATCTCTCAAAAGATCTTGTGCAGAAAGATTTTATCAAAACAAAAGATCTTGAGAAAGGTCATGCTATGTGTTGCAAACTCCTTGAACATTCTTCTGCTCTCAAAGAGTACTGCAACACAAATGCTGATCAAAATAAAATTGTTTCTATGCTTTGCAATCTTAGAACCAACAATACTAATGGGATTGGGTACTCTAATAATAAAACACTAGAGGAACCAAGCTCGTCAGTTATTGATGGAAGCTTCTCACTCCCTAATCTTTATACTACATTTGTATCTGATAGTACTCAGATGAAACAAATGAAGGATAAAGATTTGGAAACTAATAGTCCAGGACCCTCAAGCAAGTGGGTACCAAGAGACAAAATAGTTTACTTGATTGCAGGTGAAACAAAGACTCTGAACCTTCCAATCACATGGATACATGTGAATGTGAATGGAAGAAGAGCAATTGTGCACAGAAGGCACATTTTTGATGAATCTGATGGTGAAGAAGATGAAGAATTTGAAGCTTGTGTTGAAGATGATAATAACTCAGTGTGGTGGAGTGATTGTTCAGGCTATGACACTGACTACAACTAAAACCAGAAGCTTCAATGCAAGGTGAGTAACTCTAAACTCCTGAATGACATCTCAGAGGAATAACATTCAAAGGTTGAAAATGTCTTTTTAGGACACAAAATGTTCAGAACTAAAAACCTTGCAAAATCTTATCTGAACATATATTTTAAATGTCCTGGAAAATTTTGTTCTTAGACTCTGAAGGATTTTAGATCTCAGCATCTTAAGTAAGTCAGACTGTGAGAACCTTTCAACATCTGAAGATTAAGCCTCTGAATAGGAAATGAATTGGAAACGTTTAAGTATTTTTACTGAAACGTTTTGGCGCTAATTGAACAACACGTACACACGTTCTGATTGGTTGAAACAGTTTGTGATGGGTCTTTTTCTTTTTGATTTATTTTCAATAAGTGCTTTATTTCGTTTTAACAAAATCACTTAATCACTTGCATCTTCACAACCTACACTTTCACTCGTTCTTGAAACTCAGAAAACCTTCTTTCTTTCACAAATTAGCATAACCCTAAAATTGCAGAATCCACATCATCTTCAGATTCTCTATTTGCGTTTCCTAAAAACTTCCCTATCAACACTACCGCTTGTGAAGAGATGTTTTCCACAGATTTGTCTCTCGTGATGGAGGGAAAATCTCTAAACCTGGTTATGGAACAACCGGTGGACTTTGGTAGCTTGGAGAAGAATCACTTTGACGTTCTAAGGTTCTTTACTGAGCATAGTGGGAGCTTTAGATACATGAAGTTGTTAAATGGTCCAATCTATCCAACGCTTGTAAAAGATTTCTGGATCAGAAGCAAAGTGAAGACAGTTGAAGATTATAACAAGGAGCTGGATGCAAAGAAGAAGGAGAAGTTGGAGAATAAGGATAAGACTCCTCAAGAATTGGGATTGAGGATAGTTGAAGAGACTGAAGTACACTCCGTAGTATGTGGGTTTGAAGTGATTCTCACTGCTTCAAATCTGGCTAAGGTATTGTCTATCCCCAATGAAGGCACATACCATACCTATAGCCAAAGCGAAGCAAAGAATTCAGAATTCCTAGTGAACATGACCAAGCTGTGCTACGCAAAAGGGAAGAGCTGTGAAAGCAACAAGGTGGGTGATTTGAAGCCTATTAAGAGGGTATTAGCCAGAATAGTTCTAGGATCAATATTTCCAAGAAGTGGAAGTTCTGATCAACTTTCATGGGATCATAGGCACTTTGTCTATTTTCTCACAAGAAAATTTAATTTGAACTGGGCAAAATACATCTTTAATCACCTCTGTAAGGCTGTGAGTGCTACTCAAAAGCTATCCAAGCCAAATATTCATGTCATCTACCCAAGAATCCTTAGTGAAATCTTCTATCAATGTGGTGTGATAGATGTAATCAAGGCTGCTGGTCATGACAATCTGATTAGGGAAATCATAGCTTCTACAATCTCTGCTCACACCCTCTCCAACATGAACTTGCTAGCAGGAAAAGAAATGCAACCTTCTGATCCATTTGAACCTCAACCTCACTCAGAAGATTCAATGGTAAAGAGATATAAGATTGACATACCTGCTGTCTCAAATGGTATTGTCAATCAATATATACAACTGCTAGAAAGTCAAGGTGAAGGGCTTGAGATTGAAGAAGAAGAATTGAAGAAGAAGAGGAAGAGGCTGGTGAAGATAAAGATGGAGAAGAGTGAAGTTGCAAGGACAAAGGGTAAAGGAAAGATCAAGTCCAAGGCTGGGAGTTCAACTGTGATAGCAGTGGATGATGAAGAAAGTGAAGATGATAATGAACCACTATGTTTCAGATTGAAGAAACTTGCCAAGGAGCCAAGGAAGAAAACTGCAGAAGGCTCAATCAAGGACAACTCAGGTAATGTATTTTTGTCTAAACCTGCTGTTGTAAACACTCAAGAGACTCAACCAACTCCATCATCAATCCAACCCAAAAATTCACCTCTGCATTTTCTTGAGGAACATCTAGGTAGTGAATTATCCAATCAAACCAAAACTACAAATTTAGTTCAGAACCCATCCACCCAGACAAGTCCTGTAGACCATCTCACATTAAAACAACTCATGTCAGAACCTGTTCATTCAGAACCTCCCATAACAGAAATAATCCATACTGAACCACACCCCTCATCAGAACCTATCCAAACACCACCTGAACACCAACCCTCAGAAAATCAAGGTTCTGATCACCAAACACATCCTGAACTTCAACCATCACATAACCAAACACAACCTGAACAACAAAGTACTGAGGAACTTGAACCTCCTTCTGATGTTTCAAGACATACTGAACTTGTTGATTCAGAAGATATCCAAAATTCCCCAACAACAAACCTTGTTGATGCTATGGTTGAAGAACTTCATGTCAATGATTTTCATCTTAAAGCCTTTGATCAACAGCAACAACAACCTCAACTATCACCTCAACACACCCCTTCAAATTCTGAACCTCATCCAACCAACTCAACCAACATTGATATCTTGAGTGAATACAGTAGTTTGTTTAAACAGATACATGGTCTTCATGAGCTTAGGAAATCTGACATGCCCTCGTCTGAATATGTTGCTCAATGGATGAGTTTAACTGAAGAGTTAGTAAAGAAGCTGTACAACCTTCAGAAGGTTGATGTTGAAGAACAGAGGAGGTTTGACAAGGGAAAAGCCAAAGTGGTTGAAGAGGTTATTCAGAATCAAAAGGACACAGAGAGGAATCATCCTGAATCCTCCACTGTAAGAAATAATAATCTGAATGAACCTGTCCAAGGAAATCTAAGAAGTAATCAAGAGCACCTGAGAAATCCAGTATATGAGGCTGAAATTAAAGAAATCAAAGCCCAGATGGATAAGTATGTTGGGATGATAGAGAAAGTCAATGGAAACCAAATAGAGATTATGAAAGTCTTAGCTTCTCTCTGTAACCAACCCCAATAAGCCCTTAGGATTTCTTTTAATGCTTATGTGTTTATCTGCAGTTTAATAGTTTTTAGTAAGCACAGTGGTAGGATTAAGTACATACTTCTGAATGTTTTTAATGTTACTGTTTGCTAATCTTAAATATTCATTCATTATGGGCTAATCTGATTGTTTTCTGATTATGATTTCAAAATTGACTAATCTGATTGTTTTCTTTCATAAAATTGACTTTCAATGAGTACAATATTTGGTTATTCTTAAAGAATAAAATTACATAACAAGATAAGAAATAAATAAGAAATCAACCATAAACAAGCCAAAGTAATGAACTTTATTTCATTGAGAACATGAGTTCTGGATTACATACTAAAATTTCTAAAGACTACTTTCTTAAAGCCTCCAAGGGATGACCTTTGGAGAAGGGACTGAATATTCTTGAAGAAACCATGCATCAGTTTGGTTTCCTTCAGGAATGTCAGTTTGCCCTTCTTAGGCTGTGGATATCAGTTTGATTTTCTTCAGGAATATATGTCTTCAGAACTTAAAACAGTCAGCGTCCAAAGATTTTTCTTCAGAATCTGAACTAAGTTCTTCTGTAACAGACACTGGCTTTGTTTTTCTTGATTTTTCTTGCTTATGTTTTCTCCTATCTTGACTGACTCTCATTGAAACTACATTCTTCTTCTCTGAGCGTTTCATTTTTTCTCTCAAAAGATCTATCAATAACCTAAGATTATTCTGTGTGAATAAAATGACTAGGCTTATCTCCTTTTATAAGCTCATTTCACCGACAAGGTCTTAAATGCGTTCAACCACTCTTGTTTTGACCGTATAGGACATTGTACTGGTTAATTAATTGCTTATACTACCTTTTTGTTAATGACAAAAGGGGGAGAAAGAATATTGGTAAATCAATTGTTGGAAGAAGCGAAATTACTTAGCTTTTTAGGGCTTTGTAGTGCTTCAGAGAGAGAGAGAACGTAGGAGAGTGGTCAAAATAGTGGCATGAGGTACATGCTTTGATATGACAATCTGATCTTTGAGGATTTCAAAATATTGTGCTAAAAGAGCTCTGAACTGTTTTCAAGTTTTTGGTTCAGACTCTTGAATTTTTTCTTTGAAAAGTTTTTTTTAAGCTCTGAACTGTTTGAAAAATATTTTGAACTCTGAAACTGTATTTCATGATAACCATTAGAACCAAGTGTGTGTGTATACGTTTCTAGTTCCTCTGATCCTATTGTCATTTAATTTAAATATTTAATTCATCTTGCATCTTCATCAAGAGCATAATTTCAAGGAGAATACATTTATTAATTGAAGTTTATTATTCATAGATAGTACTTGAGTAAGGGTGCAACTTTATTCAAAGATTATCACACTATGAAAAGAAGAAGCTTGCAAACCTTGTTCTTTATATAGTAAAATATGAATAATTTAAGTCATATAATAAAGTAATTCTGAAACTGATTAAAATTAACTATATGGATACAAAATAGGGGGAGCTTACAAACCTAAACTTATTACAAACATAATAACTTCAGAGGCTTAAGCTAGTTTCTATTCTCACTTCTTTTGAGAGATGTTTTCTATTACAATTCAAATTCTCACTTTATTCTGAGAGATGTTTTCTAATGAAGATCGTTAGTCATCAATTCTTTCTTTGGCATATTTATATGAGTCGAGAAAGACATTGAGACGTTGGAGAAATTCCCGTTATAAAATGGACAGATGTAGTCTTTGAAGATCCGTTGAGTAAAGTCACGTCTTCTTTTGCAGTGAAACTTCACCTTTACTGTTTGTCCAAAGTACTGTAATAAGGTACAACTAGCTCCTAGAGAGAGAAGGATCACATCCTTTGTGACCGTTGTAATTAGTTGACCTTAGAACAAATCATCAGGCTTGATAAGAGTAGTTGATGTAGCCCTTCTGATGATTTGGGGAATTCCTTTGCTTCTGTTGAACCTTTGATAACTTGGAGTCTGATTGGTCTTGAATGGATGTCCTCTGATAGTCCTTCGTAATTCAGCTTCTGAACGTCTTCATCCTCTGAATGACTCATGACTAGCAGATAGCTTATGAACTCTTGTAGGCATCTGAACATCTTTGAGCTTCTGAACTTCTCTGAGCTTCTGAACTCTTGCAGACATTCTGATCCTCTTTGAGCTTCTGAACTTTGTTTAGCTTTTGACAACGTTGTAGCTTCTGAACTCTTTCAGATTGTAAAGATTCAGACTTCCATAGGTTTCATCAGAGTCTAAATTAAGTGTGCTCTCGATATAACGTTGGATTCTCCTGCACTCTTAATTTAAACATTAGTACCATCAATTGTACATTTAATACTTTGTTATCATCAAAACCTAAGGGTGTGTATTAACACATATTTTGTTCCAACAGTAGAGACTTCGGAAGGAGAGGATCCGGATCCATCGTTATGTCAGGTGTGAATAGGATTTGTATCCTCTTCAATTTTTTCTTTCCAATTCTCTCTTCAATTATTTTTATGTATCTTTCTCTCTCATCATTTCTTCTCTCTCATCATCACTTGTTTATTTTTTATTATTAATTTTTCTCTCTTCACACTCACAAAAAGGAAAATTGGAAAGAAAAAATTGGAGAAGATCCAAATCCGTGTGAATACCACGATCCGGATCGTCAGCAGCCATAGTACCTGCAGCTGCCTCTGCTGCACCATTTACAGCCATCCAATTAATCCAACGGCTATAATAAGATGTTTTTTTTAAGGAAGGCGGCGCAACAAAAGATGAGAATAAGGGAAAGGCTGCCGGCAACTAAAGTTGAAGATGCGGCTTTAAACACCACATACCGAGATCTAAGATCACAACTTTACTACTTCTATTAAGGGGCGGATGCACATTCTGACATCCTGTGGCCATGGCCAAACCACTATATTGATTTTATATATATATATATATATAGAGAGAGAGGATATATGTGTTTACATATGTGTTTGGTCCTATATATAAAATGTAGAGCTAAGTTTAGTTCTTACTTAATTTTATGGCTTAATTATACTTTTGGTTCCTTATCTTTATTTTAGATTTCAAATTGGTACCTTATTTTTTAAAGTTTCAAGTTGGTACCTTAACTTTTCTGCAGGTTTCAAGTTGGTACCTTCCGTCAATTTTTTAACTATTACTGTTAAATTTGGACACGTGGCAACTTTTTGGACATATAAATCAATGACACGTGTCCAAATTTAACGGTAATAGTTAAAAAATTGTCAGAAGGTATCAATTTGAAACCTGGAGAAAAGATAAGGTACCAACTTAAAACTTTTAAACGATAAGGTACCAACTTGAAACCTAAAATAAAGATAAGAAACCAAAAATGTAATTAAGCGTAATTTTATTATATTTTTAGTCTCTATAAAAAATTTAGTTTTATAGTTCCTACTAAAATTAAATTTGTTTAACTATCATTAAACTCTTAAATTTTTGAATGATAAGGCATGTTTAAAATATCTTATATAGTTTATTTACTAAAATTTAGAATTTTTTAACATGATATGAATTAAATATGAATTTTTTAAACGGCAAATTTCAAGTTAAAAATAACAAAAATCATGACTTAGAAATAAAATTTTGAGCTTGTTTTTTTTTGGAGAAACTTTTATGATGTTCTAAACATACCTGCGAAAAACATCATTCAAAAATACACGTTGACTTAACAATAGTGACTAGTGACCAAAATTAAATACGAAATAAATTTCTAAGGACTATACTTAGAAGGTCATCATTTTCTTATAGCGATAAAAAACATATTTAATCCATATTATATATATACATGAAAATGAAAGACAAAAAAAATAGGATTTGTTGATTTTCATCGTAAATATATTGCATTCACTATATAATATTTAATTTCAATATAATTTGTTTCATAGTTTCTTTTATATTTGACTTGGCCACACCAGTATACAATGTCTAAATCCGTCCCGGCTTCTATTTAACAAAATCATTGCCATCTATCTCAAATCCTTCTTGTTCCAAACCAAACAAGCACTACAAGAAAATTGTCATTTACCAATGGAGGTTTCTAGTGACCGCCGCATATGCCGTAGGTATAACAGCCCTATACCTACGGAAAAAATTATTAAATGTGGCTATAGATATGTTTCATTAAAAAAAATTGAAAATTAAAAATTCGAAAAGGATAAGTTTATACTTTTCTAGTTTATGCAATTCATATTTTTTTAATGGTGAGTATAGATTTGTTCCTACTTTTATGTATAGATTAAGTTTTTTTTTCTTTTTTCTTCTTCTATTTTTAAGTATAGATTCATTATATTCTTTCTATATTTTTTTTGTTTTTTATCTTATATTTTTTTATTAATAAATTCGGTGGTAATCTTTTTTTTTTTTTGTTTAAAATGTTGCCAATGATGATTTAACCTAGGACCTCATGCATATCCCTCACTACTATATCAAATCTAGTGGCTTTTGTGGTAAATCAATCATATTACTTGTATTGCATAGTATTATAGAGAGAAATTCTTATGTGAGTCCACACCTAACTATTAATGGTTAGACACAACCAATCAAATAATTACAAATAATTAATATATTAATAATTATTAGTATTTTTTTAAATTAGTTATTAGTAATTAATGAAGTAGTCATTAAAATCAAATCTCTAATAATAAAGGAAAACAAATGTGTGCACTTTAATTTTTTTCCAATCTCTCCTATGTTTTTATTCCAACTAAGCTCCATTTTTTATTTTCGTGTATTTCTTGTCCCAATTTTTATGTTGCACTATCCTTTATATTTTAAGTTTAACAAAGTGAATGTTGTTTTAATTTAGGAAAATGCTATTTAGTAAGAATTTTTTGATGCAAGAAAGAGAAGAATTTTATGTGGCAATTTTTGACTGGTCAAATTATAATCAATCTCTGTCCCATGTATGGTTAGACAATTTTTGATTGGTCAAATTCCCTAATTTTGTGGATTCTTCTCTTTCTTGTGTAATTTTTTCTTACTAAATAGCAATGTTCTTTAATTTATTATACAACAATATTATTGTTTTAATCGTTCATTGAATTTTATCAGTTATTACGTTGAATGTAAGTTGTGGTTATGGTTTGGTACGTATTCAAATGTCTATGTTTTGTAATGTCAAATTTCGAACTTATAATATGAATATCCTTTATTTTAGTCAAAAAAAAAAATTTCGAACTTATAATGTCTATGTTTTGTAATGTCAAAGTTTGAACTTATAACTTATAGTTTATAAGCTGATATGATTAAAAAAAAGATTTATTTGCAACCAATTTTTCTCATGATCTTAATAGGTTATTTTAATCGGCTAATAATTTATATTTTTTTTCTCTCATTATACATTTGTCATCTTACTTGAAAATGATTAAATTAATTTAACATTTTTTATGTTATTTTATATTTATAAGTTAATTCAGCCGCTATTTTTTTTGTTGGTAGACGAAATGACAAAGCCATTGAAAACTCACACACAAAGTGGAGTGACCAGGGATCGAACCCCGGTCATGACATTCGACACTAGCAATTTCGATATTTCTGCCATTTAAACTAGGATTTGTGAACCAACCGCTAATTTTAATATACATTATAAACTGGATTGTCTACTGTATACTTGTTTATCAACTACCCACTGTTTTTTTTACATAACAGGGTCATAATAGTTTGCATGGTCCTTAAATTTTCAAAAAATAGAGAAATAATAATATATATAAATGATTGGAACAAAGAAAAAAAATTAAAAAAGAGAGAGCTCAGTTGGAACATGAAAAAAAATAGGAGCTTATGCGTCAAACCTTTGTTAAATAATAAGACCTTTTTTTTGGAATTTATTTGTCCTTATTGTAAGATCGTTGTCTAATTTTCACCAGTATTTTTTATTTCTTTATCAAATTATTCCCTAACTATTTTACCTCTTTTCTGTAATAAATAATAATATGACAATGAAGAACTAAATCATTTCTTTCTTAAAGAATCAATTTGCAGTGATTGTTATGAGTAATTGCCTGATTTTCATCCATAATTATGCTTATAAATTTCCTAATTCAATGTCTTGATTTTCCGTTTGTTTCTTTATTTAACTTGTATTCATTCACCTTGTAATTTAGGTTACTTATATAAGCCTGTTAAGTATTGGACAATTCTTATTCCTTTTATAATTTGATTTTATGAGTTTTCTTTCTATTACTTGCTATTCTTTGACTTACTAATTTCTGTCATCCAAAATCATCAGGGAATGAGTTAAGGTGTTGCTTAACAAAGGTTTTGATGAACTCAAAGGTGAACATTTTACTCTTAGTCTTTTCAAGTCTCTGTTCTTATTTTTTTAGAGTTAGTAACACTTTTGGTCTCTATAATATAAGATGAGCACTAACACATCTCACATTTTAGAAGGCCTTTCCCAGAATGATTCATTGTCTGTATTTGTTAAATGGGCTTTTAAAGAAGGAGAAGATAAAAAACATCCAGAATTGATGGAGATGGGAAAAGATATTGTGCAAAAATGTGGAGGCCGTCCTTTGGCAATAAGAACATTGGGGAGTTCCTTATTCTTAAAATATGATAGAGAAGAGTGGAAATTTGTCAAAGATAGTGAGATTTGGAATTTACGACCACAAGATGATGGCATTTTGCCGGCTATCAAATTGAGTTATGATCAATTACCATCTTACCTAAAACGATGTTCTGCATGCTTCTCCCTACTTGAAAAGGGAATTTATTATTCACATCTTCATGTTTCTGGATTTTGGGATGCACTGGGTTTTCTTCGAACACCAAGAAAAGGTGAAAATTCGGGAGATATTGTAAAGCAACTCTAGCATGAGCTACGGACAAGGTCTTTTCTTCAAAATTTTGTAGATACCAGTGGTAGTTGCTCTTTTGAATTGCACGATTTGGTGCATGATCTTGCATTATATGTTGCAAGAGATGATTTTCAACTATTGAATTTTCAATGTGAAAATATAAGAGAATGTCCGCCATTTGTCGGTTCCTGAAAATGATTTGCTTGGCCAAATTTCAGTTCCCACTGGGTTGAGAACCATAGTTTTTCCTCAAGGAGCAAATGATAACCCTTTCTTGAATACTTGTCTATCAAGGTGCAAATACTTGCAACTTTTGCAATTAAATAAATCTAGATACGAAAATTTGCCCCGCTCCATTGGTAAGTTGAAACATTTAAGATGTCTCAATCTTCAACAAAATAAGCAACTGGAGAGGCTTCCTGATTCTGTGTGCAAACTCCAAAATTTGCAAACTTTAAATCTCATTGGATGTGAAAAACTACAAAAATTGCGAAGAGAATTGTTTATGTCGGATTGTTAACATTTTAACGTCATGGATTAAAGTGATTAACGGATTGCAGAGTCATTGACTATTTTGTGTTTTTCCTTAAGTTAGGGATTAATGTGATAGTGAGCTGCAGGGGACCAAAATAGTTATTTCCCCAATAAAGAATCAAAAGTCTTGGTGTTTACGAATTTGGATCCTCGGCTGTGAAAGTCTCTGCTGCATTATTCTTATCCATTTGATTAATCTAATGACTATGAGATAAGATGAAATTAAACCGTAGGAAAACACAGGAAAAAAAATCGTCCTCTCTCTCTTTTCTTCGATTTTGCCATACATTTGCGCTTGATCTTTCATAGCCATGGCCGCAACACCAACTACCATCACTGTATTTCTTCATCTCAATACTCAACATTTGATTTTAATATTGTAAAATTTTTTTATCATTTTTCTTCAAAACTTTCACAATTCACTGTTCTTCAAATTGTTCTTCTCATTTCACAGTATAATTAATGTAACAAATCTACAAAAATCCCAGTAATTCAGAACATGATCAGATCAACAAACCAGATGATAAATTTTGAAGCTTAATCAATAATATTATAAAATCTTGACTCCCCCAAACAAAAGTTGTTGATTCCACCACTATCTTTGAGAGTTCTCATGACCTCAACCATATACCCCTTTGCTTCACTACAAGAAACTTGACATATAGCTACAGCGAAATGTTGTTGCTAAAGGTCCAAAATCCATGGGTACAGGCCATAAAACCTATACCCACGGGCATTTTGTTCCGTCTACTTTATCTCGATGTACCCATGGCAATTTGTCGTTGCTATAGCCTATAGCAACAACATTTTTTGGCGTTGGACTAGCCTAGGAGCTATACCCACGAACATTACAAACTATTGTAAATCGGTTTACCCACGAATTTGTCCGTTGGTATAGGTTTGAATTTTTTTTTTGTTGCATTTTTTTTTTTTGAAAGATTGTACATTTTTTTAAATAATAATAATAATTTGCCAATATGCATGTTTTCTAACACCAAGTCAACTATAATTATAAAAGAGAATTTCTATATATTGATTAAAAAAACTAATAAGTCTTACAAACTAATGAAGTACATTAAAACACCAAAACAATGTCACATAGCTAAATCTTCCAAAATTGAAATTGCACCAAATAACTTAAGAGAACTACTAGTCACTTCTAATCAAATTCATCCCAAAATTACAACTCTAAAAACATACATATGTATGACATCCCTACCAAACAATAAACTCCAACGGCTTACAACCCACAACATAGTACATGACATTCCTACCAAACAATAAACAACAACAGTTTACATTGTTTACTTCTAATCTCTCTCTTCAATCTTCGTCAGTGTATGGACTTTGAGAATTTGTTTGGTCGGGGGCACTAGAAGCATCTGTAACCTATAGAAAATAAAAGAGATCAAATTACAAACTCAAGTTAATTGATATTTTCATAATATTCGAAATATGAACAAGAAGAGTAAAATAAAATATACCTGTCTTGCAGCTCGTAAAATGTCATTCACATCTTCTCCAACAAATCATTAATGACAACACATTTGCCAACACCGCATTTGTACTATCTTGATTTTCCATTTGCTTAAGTTTATCGCGCAACTCTTTATTTTCAGAGAAAAAGAAACTTTCAATTTTTGGGTTTGGGAATCTTGCCAATACATCGTGCAACTTTTGATTAACAACTATGATAATGTTTTTTTACGGTCAATGAGACATCCAAATACTATCAATAATTTATATAATAAATAATATTAATTGATTTCTTCCGGGTCATTGATACATCCAATAATCCATCTCTTATATTATGAAAGAATCAAATTCAATTCATATCAATATCACATCGAAATCATCAAGCAACTTTTACATTATGAGTAGAGTTCATAATGTTTTTTTACTATCAACAATTTATATAACAAATAATATTCATTGATTCCTTTTGGGTCATTGAGGCATCGAATAATTCATCGCTTATATTATGAACGAATCAAATTCAATTCATATCAATATCACATCGAAGGCATCAAACAACTTTTACATTATGAGTAAAGTGTTCATAATGTTTTTTTTACGGTCAATGAAGCATCCAAATACTACCAACAATTTATATAACAAATAATATTATTTGATTCCTTTCGGGTCATCGAGGCATCTAATAATCCATCCCCATATATTATGAATGAATAAAATTCAATTCATATCGATATTGCATCAAAGGCATCATGAAACTTTTACATTATGAGTAAAGAGTTCATAATGTTTTTTACGGTCAACGAGGCTTCCAAATACTAGCATCGAAGGCATCAAACAACAAAATTACACACATGACAGAGAAAAAGTCCAACAAAATTGAAGAAGAAAAGTGTGGAATAGAAACCTTACCCAAAATTAAACGTAGAGCTTAGAGAGGAGAGTGTTGATCTTATCCTCTAAAACACCTTTCACTGAGCAATCAAAACCTAATCAAAATAAAAACCATTAGCCGTTGATAGAAATCGAAAGAAGAGAATTAAAGAAAGGGATTCATGCGAGAGTTCGAGAGAGAAATTGAGAGATTGATGAGTCGCGATGTTATATCCTGCTTTTTTTTTGTTACGTATCTTGCTTTGAGTGTTCCTTTCTCTCTCTCTTTTTTTTTTTTATATAAAGTATTTTTTGTTTTGAATA
The DNA here is from genome assembly GCA_951799995.1 of Trifolium subterraneum. NCBI lineage: Eukaryota > Viridiplantae > Streptophyta > Magnoliopsida > Fabales > Fabaceae > Trifolium > Trifolium subterraneum. The sequence goes on along the minus strand of OX637463.1, from coordinate 44,014,837 downwards.
AAGTGAGTGTTATTTTCTTTCTCTATAAGTTCCTTAATTTTTGGTTATATATATATATATATATTGAAAATTAAAAATTAGAAAAGGATAAGTTTATACTTTTATAGTTTATGCGATTCATATTTTTTTTTTAATTGTAGGTATAGATTTGTTCCTACTTTTATGTGTAGATTCAGTTTTTTTTTCTTCTATTTTAATGTATAGATTCATTATATTCTTTCTATATTTTTTTTTTATCTTATATTTTTTCAATATTTTTTTATTAATAAATTCTGTGGTAAATATATATATATTTCCTAATATACTACTCTACTTCTTAAAAGAAATCTATAATACGAGAAATTCTTGTGTGAGTCCACACCTAATAATTAATGGTTAGACACAACCAATCATATAATTACAAGTAATTAATAATATATTAAATAATTACAAGTAATTAATAGAGTAATCTCTACAAATAAGGAAAGAAAAAAAAAATGTGCACTTCATAAATCAAACAAAAAAAATTTGACGCATAAGCTCCTATTTTTTTTCATGTTCCAACTGAGCTCTCTCTTTTTTAATTTTTTTTCTTTGTTCCAATCATTTATATATATTATTATTTCTCTAGTTTTTGAAAATTTAAGGACCATGCAAACTATTATGACCCTGTTATGTAAAAAAAACAGTGGGTAGTTGATAAACAAGTATACAGTAGACAATCCAGTTTATAATGTATATTAAAATTAGCGGTTGGTTCACAAATCCTAGTTTAAATGGCAGAAATATCGAAATTGCTAGTGTCGAATGTCATGACCGGGGTTCGATCCCTGGTCACTCCACTTTGTGTGTGAGTTTTCAATGGCTTTGTCATTTCGTCTACCAACAAAAAAAATAGCGGCTGAATTAACTTATAAATATAAAATAACATAAAAAATGTTAAATTAATTTAATTATTTTCAAGTAAGATGACAAATGTATAATGAGAGAAAAAAAATATAAATTATTAGCCGATTAAAATAACCTATTAAGATCATGAGAAATATAATATATTAATTATTTGTAATTATTTGATTGGTTGTGTCTAACCATTAATAGTTAGGTGTGGACTCACATAAGAATTTCTCATAATATTGTACTTCATTTTTCATTGGTTCCTCAGAAAAAAATATTCCATGTGATATGAGGGGCAGAGCTACATGTGGGCTCGGCAGGGCCATATCCCGCCACCAAAATTCTATTTTTTTTTGTTCATGGGTATCCTTTTTTTTTTTTTTTTTGAATAAGGCAAAACTTTATTAATTAAAGAACAAGGTACAAGAAGTACCAAGAAAGTTACACTACAAAAGCCAAAAACATAAGGAAAGTAGCAGACCCCTGGCTAACTCCCCCAACTAATACACAGGTTGAAATTCTAAAAGAATCCCAACAGACCACGCAACTCAACAGGCCCCTCCACAAACTAACCAACCCAAAACCAAGCACCGACCCACAGCAGCTCCAACGCCAGAGAAACCACAAAATAGAATTCTAAAAGAATTCTATTTTTTTTTGTTCATGGGTATCCTATTTAGCGGCGGTTTTGATAATAGCTAGTGGTGGTTTCAAACCCCTCTAAATATATTATGTATTAAGCTAGGGTAGTACTCTTCATTAAGCTGGGGTAGTACTCTTCAAATGTCCTTTTTAAATTACTTTTTTAAGCATCATTTATAATATGTTCTATTATTTAGTAACTAGAATTTACTTTATATTAAATTAAAAAAAATTGACTTCATATATATCTCAAATTATTTTAAATTTAATGTAAAGTTCATGAAACAACTATATATAAAAATAAGAGAATATTTTAGCTTTGTGTTAATAATAAGAAATCAGGTTGAATAAACCAAATTCAAATAGTAAAATTAATATATCTACCGTTAAGTCGACTCCTAACGTAGCAAAATAATACTTCCTCCGTCCCAAAATAATTGTCACTTTAAGAATAAAATTTTATTTTAAAATAATTGTAATTCTCACTTTTTATTAAATTTCTTAATATGTCTAAAACAACCTTAAAAGAAACCAAATTAATACAAAAACATTCTCTTTTTATTAAACAAAATACCCTTTTTGTCAAAAAAAAAAAAAACAAAATACCTTTCAGTCAAGCTAAGAAATTATGGATCTATGAAAGAAAAAAAATACATGTACTCCCTAGCTACACTCCCTTATTAATAAAGTGTATTTTTCCTGTTTTCAATTGAATTTGAATTCTTCTCCACAGAAGGAAAGTTGCATCCTCTAGCAGCATCAACAGAAGTAGAGATCCATGATAGCTGAAAGTACTGCAACAATTTGTGTATCTCCAATTTCATATTGCACAAACTTCTTGTCCTGCAGTCCACTATTGTCCACCAAATTCATGTGCTTCACAGTGTGATTTCGTCCCCTTTTCTGTTTGTATCTGTTGTCTTGTAATTGGAACCATTTGTAGTAGGTATTTTTTTCACAGTGTGATGTTGTTCGGTGGTTTCATAGCATCTGGTATTGGCTGACCTGTAGCTTTCCTTGCGTATTTAGCTCCTTGTTTTGTAGTCGGTGTGCTCTGTTTTTAAATCTTTGGTTTTGCCCCTTTTCTTGTGATTGCAGGACTGTTTGTTGTCATTATTGTATAGTGTATAGTATACCTTGTACCTATTTCTCATCTTATTAAAAAAAAAATATTGGGAACCAACCATCAAGCATAACTTGAAGTTAACAAACTAACATTAACGGAAAAGAAGAAATGAAAGAGGTTTTATTTTGTTATAAAGATAATAAAAGTGATATTCTTGGGGGTTGACTAAAGTTGTAACTCAAAATAAACAGAGTCAATTTTTATTGTTTTCCTTATGTATAATCACAACAATAAAAGTTCTTCATTAATAATTTGAGCATATATATTAATTGGCATAAAAAGAATTGGAATACCAAAGTGACTTAACCTTTAGAAATTTTAGTGCTTTGCTATTGGTTTTGATGTTGCTTGCATCTCCAAATCTGCTCTTACTCGAAGTGAATAAGAGATATTCTCTGTCAAAAGAATATCAAAGTGAGTCATTGAAAAATTATGAATGGTACTCGACAATCCAGATTATTTCATTATGTACCATTACCATAACAAAATCAATGTATGCCTTTTGCAATTCAAAATCTATTTTATGTAGCTAAAGATCCATCCCCTTCTTATGATTAGGATCTGCAAAATAACAATAATATAAATTAATTAATAACTCGAAATAACAAAAAGTTGCTTAATTCTGCCTCTAGGTTCAAGTAAACATTTCAATTTTAAAACTCCTTCTGGACTTGTGCAATGTGAAAGAAAAGTATATCAAAGTATACAACCAAAAAAGCATAATTTGTAAGACAATCCTTGGAGAGAGGGACTATTGAAAGTCACCTGATTGTTGTTATCATAACACAGTTCAGTATTCTAAACGGGAACCGAAAGATTTGTTAATTTGCTTTAATAATTGCAAACATTTTGGTTCATGCGATAAAATTAATTGCAAAAATAAAGCTATGCCAGCAAGTTCTATTGTAGAAAGCTGAAATAATCAATAGAAAGACCTATAACAATAATCCATAATATTGTGGACTTCAATGAGACGGTGATTTAAAACCTTGAAAATAACCGATAGTGGAGGAAACACTGGCAAATAAGTTGCACATCAGATTTGTTAAGTACTGTACTTTACCTAGCTCTTGTCTTAGGAATCTAATAAAAGTTATGTAATGAGGAGAACTAATTTCACTATAAGAGAAAAGAAAAGTATGAAGTGAGACGTTAGACACACACCTTTTCTTCATAAGTACTTTAAAGAATAATTCCATCAACAATTAATGCAAATTATCAGAGATGTTATAAGTACAAAATGGAGTACCCTATTGTTATATGGAGAAAGGAAAACATGAAGCAGGCAAAAGAGTAACACAGCCTTTTAACCTGACAAAGAATAGTTAAAACTACACATACAAAAAATAGATAGATAGAAACATTTTACCAAAAGAGTACTAATTTGAATATCTCCAAAAAATAACCTGCAAAGATGAAAAGAATCATAATTTATCGTGTGAAGAGTGAAACAATTTAGATTAATGTGAAGTGTCTAGTGTAAAACAAATTCATGATTATAATAATCACACAAATACAAAAAAACGGCAAAAAAGGAATGAGATTAGAAACCAAAATCGTGAAGAAACAAAATAAAACCCTAAAACACTGAAAAGAGTGAAACAATCAGTGAAGAAAAATTGATACCAAAAGTAAATGAAAGAAGGGGATGGGGTTTCTCAATCCTTGATTCAAGAAAGAGAAGAAACCTGGTTGTCCCAAGAATGAGGAAATCCGGCTTTGAGACTGAACGGGTGGATTTCTCGGTTTGCCGTCTCAACATTTTCTAAAACACGCGAGCGTACTCTCCCAAAGTAATACCATTAAAAACTCTAATTCAAATAAATATTTTAAAAATTAAATTAATTAATTTAAAATTAAATTGTAACAAAAAAAAAATTAAATTAAAGATAGTTAAGAAAATATTACCACTAATAGTAACTTTTAAAATAGTAAGCACTCTTACAAAGTGACAAATGTCAAATTTGCCAAAGAATTCCTTTTACTTTATTATATTCTATGATGTAAAATGCGTTATTTATTTTTTCAAAGCATTCTAATTTTTTTATTTTTTTTGAGAAAAAAGTACTGAAATTTTTATTTAGAATTGAGTTTTTGTGTATAAAATTCATGTTTACTCTATCTTTTGTTAAAAAATTAAATTTTCATAAATACAAGAACTAATTGAAATAAATTTTTCATAAATACAAGAACGAATTGAAATATTTGAAGTTTACCCATGAATTGACTCAAAAATAAGACAAATGCCATGATGAAAAATATTCGAAAAGATCAAAACTTGCTGAAATATTTTTTTTGGTCAAGTAGCCTAGTGGCTAGAAAATTCACCTTAAAGGTGAATAAGTGGAGTGTCCCGGGTTCGAATCCGGGCTCCGGCACATATAGTGCGATATCCCTACCAACTGAGTTAAACTCAAGGGGACAAACTTGCTGAAATATGATATGCATATGCATTTCTTTAGTAATTTTTTTCGATATTTGATTTATATCTATAGCGGCACTCCCCAGATTTTCCGTCTAACTCGGCCTCTGGGGATATCTCTCAATTCAGAAGTAAATCCGTATATTTTTCCTCTTTCATAAAATGAAATAATCCCATTCAAAAAAATCTTCCACTAATTATTATGGGTTCGTTTTGATGCACAAAATAAAATAAAGACATAGGGTGCTTTGATTTGCAAAACAGTAGGTACTAGACAGGACAAAACAGTACAGTACAGGACAGAACAAGATAATACAGAACAGGACAAAACAGTACAGTACAGGACAGAACAAGATAATACAGAACAGGACAAAACTGCATTGGAGAGAGATAATATTTTTTATATTCGAAAATAAAATGGGTATTTTCGTATTTTTTATAGTTGTATTGTGGACAAAAAGTTGTACCGTGGTTCAGTAGGGGACAAAAATTCTTGTTTTAGTCCTGTCTCGTACTGCCTATTTGTCCAGTACAATAAACAGTTTCTAAATCAAACAGGGTACAATAAAAGTTGTCCTGTTCAATCCCCTGTTTTTTAGCAGATCAAACACACCCATAATAGGATAATTATGATATGATAGTGATAAGAGAAACACTTATCCTATCCTGAGTTTGATTGACATTAGGGCCGGTCTCGACTATTCGGAGGTTTGATTTAAATTTTGAAAATAAACCTTTAATTAAAAATGTAAAAATATTAAAAAGAATAATCCTATATTTTTTTTTGGTTTTCACAACCAGTTTAATCTGGTACGGGGTCAGTTCTTGCATCAAGTGGTTCCAGCCCCCTCCCGATCGCAGTTGCGGGGGATCAAACTGTGATTCTCCCTACCAAATTCAGCGCCAATCAATATTGAACCAACTAACGATTGGTAGAATAATCCTATATTTAAATTATAAGTAACATCAAGCCGTAAGAGTTTTAGTCCTCTTAAGCTTGTGATCGGGGTTTGATTTCATGACTCATGTGAATAGAGAAAATTTCTAATAAAAAAATGTGTAATTATTATTTCTTATCTGATTATGATTTTTTTTACTAAACATATAATATTTTATGAACATTGGTAATATATAATTATTATTATAGGGCCTTAAAATTAATCTATTGAATACACCTAATATTTAAACTAACAATATATAATTATTATTATAGGACCTCAAAATTTTGAATTGAGGCCTACAAAATTTTAAGGCTCGAAGCTGTCACTCACCTTACTCCCCCATGGGGTCGGCCCTGTTTGACATATGATACGAAAATCATATTAACGGTTGATCAATAATTGTAATTTTATCTTTACGAGCACAAAAAATAGTAAATAATGCCATTATATTTTTTATGATGTGTGCATCAAACACATGATAGGATAAATACTTATCTAGTTATTACGCTATCATAATCTTATCACCTTTTTATAAATAATAAATAATGTAACTCACATGTCATTTGAGAAATTTCTTGGGTGCAGGGTGAGTGGAATTGGGATTTCAGGTGGAAGAGGGAGCTTTCCCTGTAGGATTTTGACCTGGCTCACGATTTAATGCAGGTGGTGACTCAGTCTCCGACTTTAGGGGTGGAGGATTCATGGGTTTGGAAATATGACCCTAGCGGAAGATTCTCTATTAGGTCGGCCTACTTGACTCTTACAGGTTCAGAGGTTGTTTCTGATCCCGATCCTCTTTTCTCGCGGGTATGGAAGTCTTGGGCCCCGTCAAAAGTGATTGTTTTCTCTTGGCAATTACTTCAGGATAGAGTGGCGACCAGACAAAATCTTCTGAGATGTCGAGTTATTAGGGATATAAGCGATTCTTTTTGTGCTCTTTGTGGGGTTTCGGTCGAGTTAGTTGATCATTTGTTCACTTCTTGTGACTCCATATTTCCTGTGTGGTATAAGCTTGCCAGGTGGTTAGGTTTTCAGTTTGTTTCCCCCAATAGTATTATAGGCCTGTTCGAGGGGTTTTTAGGTTTTAGCGTGAATAGGAAGTTTAGGATAGGTTGGATGTTAATTTGGCATGCTGCTGTGTGGTCTATTTGGAACTCTAGGAATGATCTAATCTTTGCTAGAGGAACTGTGTCTGTCGATACTTTGGTTGAAAAGGTAAAACTTTCATCGTGGAAGTGGTTCTTGGCAAAAAACCCTGGTAACCCCTGCTCTTTCTATGAGTGGGAGGTACAACCTGTCATGTGCTGGAGTCGATAGAGATTGGTGGGGTGTGGTTTTGGGTGCTAGTTTGTCTCTATGATGTGGATGGTCTACTCCTTGTACTTTTTCCCTTGTCCTTACCTTTCACTGTTACTAGTTGTTGTGGTAATGGATTTGGGTGGTTGGTGTCTGGTGGTGTTTGTGTTTTTTGGGGTTTTTCTCTTCTTTTTGTTTTTCTTCTTTTGTGGGTACTTCTGGTACTCCTCTTTGTTTGTTTTCTCCTCTTTTAACCTCTTATGTTGTGTTATTTCTTTATATATATATATATATATATATATATATATATTTGCCATTCAAAAAAAAAAACATGTCATTTGAGAAATAAGAATCGTTTTCTCAAATAGCCCATGCTCATCACAATAGCCGCATCTCTTTGAATCATTTTGTGTGTCCAACTGATTTTTTAACTGAGAGTAGTCATTGTTAAATGGTGGTAAAAATTAATCTTAAAAATTGTGCATTCAACTTTAATTTTAAAATTAAAAATCTTGTTTTTCTCAATATAAAACTTTTATTTTTAAATTCCTTAACACATTTCTTTATGACACATGTTATCAACACCATAAAATTTAACTCTTTCAAGATGTTGTTACAAGTATGTGAATTTTACGTATTGCGTCAATAATCATATACTTTGTAGAAATTAACAGCATCAAGATTGTCTTATTCCTATAGTACTCAAAGAGTTTGAAATTGAAAGAAAGTGTACAAAATAAAGTGCATAAAAGCAAATTGACAGAAAAGTAATTGCATGAAAGGTAAAAGTGCATAAAAAGAAAAATTGCTAAAGAGTAAATAAATGACATTTTTTTAGGAAAATTTACACAAACCTTCCCTGTCTCTGAATGTATCACATTTCCCCTCTATTTTGTCAAATAACAACACCCACCATTAGTCTCCATTCACTTCCATGAAAAACCTTTTAAATAAAACAAAGGAGAACAACATTGGCGGCACAACAAGGTGAAATAAAACATATTCGTGTATTCTTAGCAATTAGCATATTTAAAACATATAAAAGTAAGTTTTTATATCTGTTAGTGGTATACATGAAAATGCAATAAACTTTCCATAGAAATGTTTTACAATACAAGATGAAATTTTTATTCAAATAATAACAAAATACAAAGAAGAAAATCAAACAAGAGAAACTTAACATATTCAAATTTTGATCCTACATATCTAGGAACTCCTTTTAATCATCATCATCATCATCTTCTTCTTCTTCTTCTTCTTCTTCTTCTTCTTCTTGTAATTCAACGGTAACACTTTTGATATTTTCTATCTTGTACCAATCTTGTCCAACTTCTGGCTGGTATCTTCTATATAACTCAGGACAACCAATCATTTCTAAACCTTCAAGGTTTGGAAGGTGATGCACATCTTCAGGTAGTGAAATCAATTTTGGACAATTTACAATTGCAATATTCTTGAGAGAAATAAAAGTTGACAACCAGTTAGGAAGCTCCTCAAGATTTTCACAGTCTTCAATACCTAAGGTATGTAGGGTGTTTGCACATCCTTGAAGCCATTGTGGAAAAGTAACTATTTGAGGCAAAAACTGAAGACATAGTATCTTTAACTTTAAGTTGAGTATTTTGTTGTTGTTATCACCCATTGACAATATCACCATATTACAATTGTTAAGGAACAAACACTCTATATTTGCAATAATATGAGATGGGATTGATTTTAGATTCCCACAAGACACAAAACTTAACGATTGAAGTTTAGGAAATTGTATTCCTTCAAAAGAAAACATCAAATTATCACAATAACTGAATGCTAGAATTTCTAGAGAAGACAATTTGGCTAACTCTTCTGGGAAGTTAGACTGCTTTGTGGTTATATATAATTCTTTTAGATTGATCAATTTTCCTATTCCATTGGGCAATTTTTGTAGCATTAAACATCCATAGAGACTTAAAGTTTGCAAATTTGGGAGTTTGCACACAGAATCAGGAAGGCTCTCCAATTGTTGGTTTGTTTGAAGAAGGAGACTTCGTAAATGTTTCAACTTACCAATGGAGCGGGGCAAATTTTTGTATCCAGAGTCACTTATTTGCAAAAGTCGCAAGTATTTGCACCTTGATAGACAAGTACTCAAGAAAGATTCATTGTTTGCTCCTTTAGGAAAAAGTATGGTTCTCAATCCAGGGGGAATTAGAATTTGGCCAAGCAAATCATTTTCACGAATTGACAAATGACGGACATTCTCTCTTATTTTTTCACTTTGAAAGTTCACCAGTTGAAAATCATCTTTTGCAACATATAATGCAAGATCATGCACCAAATCGTGCAATTCAAAAGTGCAACTACCACCCAAATCTTGAAAATTTTGAAGAAAAGACCTTGACCATAGCTCATGCAAGAGTTGCTTTCCAATATCTCCCAAATTTTCACCTTGTTTTGGTGTTGGAAGAAAGCCCAATGCGTTCCAAATTCCAATAAATTGAAAATGTGAACAAAAAAAGCCCTTTACAATTAGGGAGAAACAAGCAAAACATCGTTTTAAGTAAGAAGGTAATTGATCGTAACTCAATTTGATAGCCGGCAAAATGCCATCATCTTCCACCGGTAAATTCCAAATCTCACTATATTTGATAAAATTCCACTCTTTTATATCATATTTTTGGAATAAGGAACTCCCCAATGTTCTTATTGCCAAAGGAAGGCCTCCACATTTTTGCACAATAGTTTTTCCTACCTCCATCAATTCTGGATGTTTTTTATCTTCTCCTTCTTTGAAAGCCCATTTAACAAATACAGACAAGGAATCATTTTGAGAAAGACCTTCTAAAATGTGAGATGTGTTAGTGTTCATCATATCAGCTATTGTGTGGCTACGTGTAGTCACTAGTACTTTACTTCCTTTAGCACATACTTGAATTAAATCCTTCAATTTTTCCCATTTAACCCGACTCTCGTTCCATACATCGTCCAGGACGAGCAAGAACTTTTGATCGGCAAGTGTGTTTCTTAAGTGATTTTGTAATTGCTCTATATCAAAGTTTTGATAGTTTTCTTGTTGAAATGTGTTAGGAGAAGAATCACTTGTAGAATTGAGGATTTTAACAAGCAAATGCTTAAGTTCAAAATCATGAGAGACACATACCCACATCTTTTTTTGAAAAGCTTCGCCTAAATGTTCATCATTGAAAACCGACTTTGCAAGTGTAGTCTTTCCCATACCCCCCATTCCCACAATAGGAATAACAGTTAGACATGTATCATCACCGTCTTGCAATAAGAGGTCTATGATTTTTTGTTTATCGTGTTCTCTTCCTATGACATCTGAATCATTTATATGAGAATGAGTCAATTCGCGCTTTTGCACAACACGAGTATCACTATATTTGGTTTGAAGGCCAAAATTATGCCTATCGGTGGCAACCTTAGTTAATCTCGCATTGATATCTTTAATTTGATGTGCCATCTTGATGCGATAAACAAACGGATTAGAACTTGAGAAGTAATGACTTACCTTCCTTCTAACGCTACCAGAGGTGTTGACAAGTTGCAACTTCAATGCCTCGCACTCGAAATCATCGATGACATCTTCAGCATCAGAGAAGACACACTTGATCTGTCTCAACCATTCACGCAACTCATTGTTCTGCCACTGCTTTTGTTCAGCATCCAACAACACAGCTTGGATAAGTGACGAAGTGTCTTTGATCTGTTGTAAATCGTCATAGACGCCTAGTGCCAAGGAAGCTTCATCAAGAACTCGAGAAGTAAGTTTGCCTATGAATGACTCAGCAACACTGAAGAGGAGTGATTCTGCCATATGAAATAATTTTGGCTATGTTGTTGTTGATGAGGTAGCCGTGAGAATGAAAGCAATGAGAAGTAAGATTATAGAGCAGGGTAATTTGAAATGCAATAGATTTTTTTTAGAATGCGGTTGATTACATGAGCCAATTAAGAGGAATATATAGATAGTAAGTCAATGGCTAGCACAAGTCTTTAATTTTTAATAGTATTGTTCAGCAAAAGATTAAAATTAATTTTTTGTATTAATATATGGCCATATTTTTCAAAAGATTAAGTGGACACATTTACAATGGTAGTTTAATGCCATAAACGGCAAAAACATCCTTACTATCCGGTCAACACTAAAAGGGTCTCATCACCAAAAAAATAACATAAAGTGTCTAAATTTGAACCAAGACAAGTGGAGATGAGATACTCATGAGAGTAGATAGACTTGGAACACGCCACCCACCAATCAGAGACAACTAGGCTCATCATCGAACCTCACCAACCGCTATCGGCTCCAACACAAGATAAGTTGCATCTTCCACTCATAGAGAAGAGCACGGGTTACTAGGATTCTTAGTCAAACACCACTTTGCAAATTGCAACAAAAGATTCGATAGAAATAGTTCTCTTAGCAATGATTATATCGTTCAGAGAATTTCAGATAAATCAAACTGTAATATGTCAAATTAACGACCACTCTAAATTATACTTTCTACCTACTCTCATCCACACAAAATCATGAAGAAAACTACTAATACTAGATGGAGACACAATTTCAAAAGCCAACGGAAGAAATGATGTCACAAATAACAAACAAATAATGCGTGTGTTTCCCATAATTATTATTTTGCCTACCTACAAAAAAAAATACATATTTTCATTGACAAAAATACAACACGACATACCATTATTCCGTTATAAAATTTGGCAATAAAAATGTATTCCATAACATTATTGCGTTAATAAATGTTCTAGAAATTAAACATTGTTTAAAAAACTAAATGTAGGTGACTTCGTTTATATATTAATTAACGAGGTGTCGTTATACCATACTATGTATTTTAATCACTGTATGAGCTGGAAAAAATTGGCATTTGTGGCTACTTGCAGTAAATTACAAATTATACCTAACAATATTCTTATGATATGCTAGTAACTAATATAAGAAACTTTGTACCAAAAAAAAAAATTAATATAAGAAACTTTGATTACGTCTTAAGAAACTATAAACAATTATTTTGAACAACATATTGGGCTAATAATTTTCAAACTAGGTGTTATATATAATACTATCATGATGAGACCAAGACTTTGATTCTTTATTTTATCAATGTGGCTTTTTTACTATAGGAGTACTATTTTTACAATTAAATACCAAACTAACACCCTTTTTCTATTAAGTACCAAACTACCATCGTTTTGAACCGGTTTAATATTTACCTTGAGAAATCGCTAATTGCAAACACGATTTCTCAACATAAAGAGTTGGTTTTGGATTTTTGTGACCCTTGAGAAATCGTGTCCTCCCAAAACGATTTCCTACCTATATTTTATCTTTTCAATTTTTCATTTTAACAAAAAAACTATTTTTTAATATATATATATATATATATATAATTGATAGTTTAATTAATTATTAAAAGTTTAAATTAAATAATTAACACAAATTTAATTACTGCTATTAAATAAATTAATGGAAATATAATTGGACAATTAAATTTTATTTTTGATTGCATTAGTTGACATTTTAGTACATTAGATATTAATAAACAACTTATTTATGTCCTAAACGCTGGCTGGTTCCACACGGTGGTGCTCGACGAGTACGTCCACCACGACGTGGAGCTTGAATTTCTTCTTCATTATGGTCAACATTAACTGTCGGAGAGCTATGACCTTGATGGTTAATGTTTGACGGAACGCCAAATGAATACAAGGTATTCATATAATTAGCAGCTGATTGGGGCGTACCCATCTCTACACCAAATAAATTACTCACAAAGTCATCGTTGCTAGAAATTGAGTGCCTGATTGGTTCAAATTGTTGATGGGTTGGTGTGAAAGAAATCGAGTGTCTGGGTGGTTGAGATTGTTGATGAATTGGCGTGAAAGAAATTGAGTGTCTAGTTGGTTCAAGTTGATGGGTTGGTGTAAAAGAAAATGATTGACGTTGCAGCTCTGGCTCTTCATATTCCGCAGTAATAGGGGGACTTGGTTGTCGTGGTTTATTGCGGCGACGACGTTGGGTGTGTTGTGTTTTTGTACTGGAAGACGCATTTGAATCTTCTGCAAAACCAGCCCTTGGGTCATGCAATTGATGCGGAATTGATAGGTAAAGTTTAGAATTTTTTCTAAGCCATATCATATACTCGTTGCTCGGGATGAGGTTTCCTTGTATCGGCTGACCCGTAAGACAACGATTGTCTCTATCATTCCAATATTCAATCCATTGAGCATGCTTGTCTTTCCAATTTTCATGGTGATTCCCTCGCATGTCTTGTTGGTGGAGATTATCAATATTTATAGGTTCCTCCGGTATATCCTGTGATAGTCCAAATTGCATTTTAACCCTATCTGTCTGATGCCATTCTACAATTTGGAAACAAATCAAAGCAGTATTTGCAGTCCATATATTGTAATCATTGTATGCTTCCTGTGGTATGATATTTTGAAAGCTCCTGTAAGGCATCCACATAAACTAGAGAAAATAAAAGCATGTTAGTAAAGGAACAAAATTGTACGTAATAACTTTTTTTATAAAGTATGCAAATTTTAACCTCGTGTACTTGCATGTGATCAATCCTTGATCTATAACTAACAAGGTCACCGAAAGGAGTTTGAGAATGGATTAGTCCCTTGCCAGCCCATCTAATATAAGAATATAACATTATTATTTAACAAGAACAATTTACTTTTTTTTTTAAAAAAAAATTACTTGATAAATAGTGGTTAATTTGAAGTAAAAAATTACCGCTTTGCCAGGGGAAATAATGGTGGACGATTGCATTGTGGGGCAAGGAATGGCATACGATACCATACCCAAGATTGAAGCAGCAACGTATATCCGCCCATACATTTATACGAAGGTGCAGTTGCACGACACATTTGCCTATATAAGTTGGCAAACAGGCGGAACCCCAACTGTATCGTTGAACATGTTTAATATGTTCTAATAGTGGTAAGTACATTAAATGAACTCGGTTACCAGATTTGTCTGGGATTATAAACCCCCCAATTAAGCGCAACATGTATGCTCTACAGTGCATTTTTACCTGTTCGGTTGTTGCATTATTCGGAATATGGGCAAATGTGTCTTTCAACCATTTCAACTTAACTGATTGCCCCAACATCTGATTTTCAGGAGGAACTTGACCCAATAGTTGTTGGCATTTTTCATCCCAGTCAAGAAAGGAAGCTCCGGTTACTGCACGTCCGTTAATGGGTAGACCCAATTGTAATGCAACATCTTCAAGAGTTATTGTACACTCTCCTGTTGGAAGATGAAATGTGTGTGTTTCAGTCCTCCATCGTTCTACCATTGCTGTCACCAATGATGGGTCAACTTTATAGGTTCCTAATGTTGCAACTTTTAGAAATCCAGCATGATCTAAGTAGTCAACTATCATTGGATGTGGTTCCTCAATTTTAAAGTGGTGGTGACAATCAAACGCGTTCTGTAGATGAGCATAAAAGTGTGATTAGGAACAAAAAATTAAAATAAAATACAAATTTAGTAAAAATAAAATAAAACCACTTACCATATCATTGATATCTCCGGACCTGTGAAGATGCTGATTTCTCAATAATGCCATTAAGAAACAAAACTTAGAGTTCTAGCACTAAAAGAACAAAACAAAAGTTAGAGTTCATGAAAAAAGAAAGCACGTGAAATCACTTACCATATTCATGTCATACAACTTGCTACCTTTATATAGAAAAATTATTGATAGCGATGATGCAAGCGCTGATGTCAGCGGTATCCAGTCCAACCAATCAGAATTCGATAGCGCTGACTGGGACAGCTGACGTCAGCGTTATCGATATCTTATCTGTATCATAGTCAGCCAATCAGAATTCGATAGCGCTGACTGGGACAGCTGACGTCAGCGTTATCGATATCTTATCTGTATCACATCCAGCCAATCAAAATTCGATAGTGTCAGAATGGCAAATTCTATGGTACATGTGATAATTCCTAATGTACCGGTACATTAGGTAATTAAATTAACATGTAAATGCATTTTTTTAAAGTAAGTTATTTTTCTTATCATTAAAATGATTATAATAACTAAATATTATTCATCAAAACTGTCAAAAATATAAAATTTGATATTTTTTGAATTTTTATTCTTCATAATAGTAAATATTGATTTTTTTCTAAAAAATATTAGAAAAATTAGTGTAATGCTTATAAACAATGAAATTGTGTTTTTTTCTTGTGATATTATTATTTCTAAAATACAATAATCGACTAATAGTTTTTTAATTCATAAAAATAATCATTAATTTATCAATTTTTTGACTTAATGACGTCAGTGTTATCGATATCTTATCTGTATCATAGTCAGCCAATCAGAATTCGATAGCGCTGACTGGGACAGCTGACGTCAGCGTTATCGATATCTTATCTGTATCAAGTCAGCCAATCAAAATTCGAACATGGATTACACTGATATCATCGTTATCTTATCCAAATCCAATTTAAATAGATATCATCCCTCTCAATCAATACACACCAAAACTCACTATACATGATATACCTTCCTCTAAACTTCTCACTCATCTACAACCCTCTAAATTTGTCACTCGTAACCTATCCAAAATCATGCCTCCAAAAGAATTTTTTGTCCAAGTATATTACAATGGACATGTTGAGCGAACAAACACAGATGGTATAATATTTTCATGCGAAAATTCATCCTTGTTGAAAGTGAAAAAAAACATCAAACTAGATGGACTTATCCAACATATCCAGAAAACGATTCAACCAGACAACTCAAAGAGGGTTACCGATCTTATTTATCGTTACCCTATAACTTTTGCTCAAGGACTTGTCCGGTATGAGTCATTAAATATTTTAGGAGATGGCGAAGTTCATACAATGTTTGAAATGTTCAAGAACTGTAAACATCTTGGCATTTCAATAATCGAAATTTATGCAAGTTTGGTGGATGTTCCATATGATGAAACCCAAGTAGAACCATCATATACTGAACCAACACCCCTTTCATATCCTCTTTTTGAAACACAAACTAGCCATCACACCATGCCTTCTTCGTCAGCAAACCTTCCGTCAGAATCAACACACGACATTGATCTGAACATCCCAAATGATGTTGCTCCTATCAGTGTTGTGGCTGGTGTCCACAACGAAGAAGTCGGTGATTTTAGTGAGAACGAAGATGATATTATTGCCCAACATGTCAACGATAATGAAGATCCAGAAGTTTGTTTCTCTGAACCTCCCTCACACTTCCGTAATGTGGCTTCTTGCGACACGGAATACGTTGACAATGAATTTATCCACTCCATGTCCCGGAACCAATCTTATCTCATTTCAGACCCTGACAACTTACAAGAGGGGATGATATTCCCCACAAAAGAAATAGCAATTCAATGCATCAAAGAATACCATATGAACAAAGCCCCAGACTTTGTGGTTACTCACTCTGATTCCACAAGATGGATTGTCCAGTGTGCCAACGAAAGTTGTATGTGGAGGTGTAGAGTCATATTTAGCAAGAAATCAACTGTCTGGAAGATCACAAAACTAGAAGGGCCGCATACGTGTGCATCAATAGTGGTTTCACAAGATCATCGTCAACTCTCTTCGGCTTTCATTTGTGATAGCATCCTTGAAATGGTAAAGCAAGACCCAACAATCTCAGTTTCTGTGTTGATTGCACATATAAGATCGCAGTATACATATACTACTAGCTATAGGAAGACGTGGATTGCAAAACAAAAGGCTATGGAAAAGATATACGGTAATTGGGAGAAATCATACAATGAGCTTCCAATGTGGCTGCTTGCTTTTCAACATTATCTCCCAGGAAGTATTACCGATATCGAAGCATTGCCTTTTATTAAGGATGGCCAAGTTGATCCAGGGAAGGCTATCTTCAAACGTATCTTATGGAGTTTCAAACCATGCATCAATGCATTTGCTTACTGCAAGCCAGTTCTATCAGTTGATGGAACATGGTTGTATGGAAAATATCGTGGAACATTACTAATTGCAATCGCTCAGGATGGGAGGAACAATATCATTCCAATAGCATACGCTCTTGTGGAGGGCGAGACAGCCGATGCATGGTTTTTCTTCCTCCAACGCTTGCGAACATTGGTCGCATCCTATCCCGGCCTTTGCTTGATATCAGATAGACACGAGTCGATTAAAAGTGCTGTTAGGCGTCTAAACACTGATTGGCATCATGTCTTTTGCATTCGACACATATCGCAGAACTTCATGAGGACATTCAAGAATGCAGTTATGAAAAACATTGTAACAAATATGGGTTAGTATTTTTTTTTTACGTATCAGAAACACTTTTTTTATGTCCTTAACAATGTTATTTTGTGTACCTTTAGGCTACTCAATGACTCAACCGAGCATCGCATACTACAGGAGCCAAATCAGGGATTGGTCTGAAGATGCGGTGAAGTGGGTTGACGATATTCCAAAGGAACAATGGCTACAAGCACATGATGAAGGGCGACGCTGGGGGCACATGACAACTAACCTTGCCGAGTGCATCAACAACGTATTAAAGGGGACACGAAATCTTCCAATATGTTCATTGGTGCAGGCAACCTATTATAGGTCGTCTGAACTTTTTGTAAAGAGGGGGAGGCAAGCCCAAGCAATGATGGCATCCGGTCTGGTTTACTCAGAAAAAGTCATGGAAAATCTTGCCAAAGAACGAACAGCATCAAACACCCATCAAGTCTACATTCACAACCGAGCACAAAGTATTTTCAGTGTCAAGGAGTTGGTTCGTCCAACAAGCGGACGCCCAAGAGGAACATTTAGGGTCGATCTCGACAAACAATGGTGTGATTGTGGTGAATTTCAAGCATTACACTACCCATGTTCACATGTCATAGCCGCTTGCTCACATGTTCACCTTGACTACATGAAGTATGTGTCTCCCCAGTACACATTACAATATGTTTTCAACGCTTACTTGGAAGAGTTCCAAGCAATTCCTCTTCCAGCATACTGGCCAGAATATAATGGAGTTGAATTGTGTCACAATCCAGCCATGCGAAGAGATCCAAAAGGTCGTCTGCAGTCTACTCGGATTCATACTGAAATGGATCTAAGGGAGAGTAGTAGACAACCAAAGTGTTGCACTCTTTGTCGGAATCCCGGACATAACAAATCAAATTGTCCTAATGTGATAACTCGGGAAACTTAAATGTTATCGAATGTACCAAATTATGTAGTATTAAATTATATAATAGATTACGCGTCTAATGTATTGAAAAATTAAATTGATGTAATCTATAATAATTTTTTAAGTATCCCCTTTTATTTTAATTATTTATTTATTAATTAGGAAAATATATTTTTAATTATAAAAAACAACAAAAAAGTTGTTTTCCTAAATATTAAAAAAATAATGGGTATGATAAGAAATCGTTTTGTGCTACAACGATTTCTCAAAGGCCAATTGTAAAAAATTTAGTACTCGTCGAGCACCACCGTGTGAAACCAGCCAGCGTTTAGGACATAAATAAGTTGTTTATTAATATCTAATGTACTAAAATGTCAACTAATGCAATCAAAAATAAAATTTAATTGTCCAATTATATTTCCATTAAATTTGTGTTAATTATTTAATTTAAACTTTTAATATTTAATTAAACTATCAATTATATATATATATATATTAAAAAATAGTTTTTTTGTTAAAATGAAAAATTGGAAAGATAAAATAAAACGTAGGAAATCGTTTTGGGGGGACACGATTTCTCAAGGGTCACAAAAATTCAAAACCAACTCTTTATGTTGAGAAATCGTGTTTGCAATTAGCGATTTCTCAAGGTAAATATTAAACCGGTTCAAAACGATGGTAGTTTGGTACTTAATAGAAAAAGGGTGTTAGTTTGGTATTTAATTGCAAAAATAGTGCTCCTGTAGTAAAAAAGCCTATCAATGTTGTGAATTCCATTAACTCACACCAATACTTTTGATGTGTGTGGAGCAATTCGATTAAAGTAATTAACAAGCGAGAATGGCAATAATAATAATCAACAAGAATAAACCGCGAAAACGTAAACAACACGAGATATTGTTTACCCAGTTCGGTGTTAATGAACCTACTCTGCGGGAGGACAACCCTCTCCGTTCCACTATCAATAGAATACTTGATTACAATGAAATCCCAATTGGGTTACAAGAATTAGACAATTCCCTACTCCCCAAACCTCTACAAAGGATACCCAATCACAGTCATTATTACCCCATAAAGAACAACACAAAGGATTTGTAACCTCCACAAGTTTAGATTCCTGTAAAGCCAGGAAGTCTAACTTTTCAACACCAATCAACTCCTTAACTTTCCTCCTCTTCACCCTACTCCCCAAACCTCTACAATTAAAAGTTCCCACTATCATTGAAAACCTGCATTTTCCCTTCTCATCTCCCAACCCTCCTTCTCCTTACAATCACGCTCATCCATAGCCACCACACGCGCCAAATCTTCCCCTACTCTCCCATGAAACTTCAAACCCACCTCCTCTGCCAAATCAATCAATTTTTCCCCTTCCACTACTTGTCTGGATTTTGGCCTACCCTCACCATCAGCATGTAAAATTAAATCCATACCTGAAGAAGCACGGCCGCCAATGAGACTGTCTTGTCAACCGGAACGGGAAAACTTGGCAACACCACCTCAAGCTCGATTCCAATCCTCCCATTAGCACTGTCACTTTGCTCAGATGGAGAGACATCAGAATTACGGATTGAGTCGGATCCCGCAGCATCAAAAGCACCCTGATTTCCCCCTCCCACCAGCTTCAGAATTCTCTTTCGGCGAGGTATGTTTTGGAACATTTTGGGAAACTTGCTAGCTTTATTAAAAGGAAGGTTTGGAATTATTTTCTTGTTTCCGTGTTTAAGTTTCGAAACACCATCAGTCTTCAAAGCTTTCTTAGGAATTTTTTGTTTTTTGGATAAACCAGATCCATGGGCCTTACCCTCCTGGATAGTTCCCTTTGCTACAACCGCCCCATCAGACTTATTATTATTTTTTAAATTAGGCCCATCAACAAACAAAACACCCTTCTTTGTCTTAATGACCTTGGACCCATTATTCTCCACATGACTATTTGTTAACCCGCTTTTATCAGCAACCGTATAAACATCCACTTGTTCACATAAATTAGTATCACTAATTGGGACCACCAAACCTCCAACATCATCCACGTAGGTTTGAGAGATCCCCACCTTTTCACTACTCCTAGGTATTGTAGGCCCACCTTCCAACATGTGATCTGACCCAACATCCTCCAACAACAAATCTTCACTCTTGTCACTATCAACGTTGACCTCTGGCTCCTCAAGCCTTCCCAAAAAGTTGGGGGTATTACCTGACATTTCTTCCTCTGTATACCCAAGCTCCCGTTTTGCATCAAAAGTCACTGCTCTACCTCCCCCATGCGCCTGCAATTCCAAAAGGACCTGACAACTCTCTGAAACATCGGCATCGCTGCCGGACTCCGAGACACAGCCCACAGCCACTGCACAGTTTGACTCGCCGCCATCATATGAAGCTTTCGATGACTGTTCTTCATCCCAACCAGGGGTAGCCTTCATAGATCCACCACCTAATTCCACCAATCCCCCTGTTTCTTCAATAACGCGAATGTCGAATCGTTTATCACGAACCTTCACTACCATAGTAGAATCAATGAGTTTGGTCTCCTTTGTTACAACTTTCACTCTAGCTACATCACATCTCTTGAACTGGGCAGTTTTCTCATCCACTTCAATAAACATCCCATATTTAAAAGCTAGAGCTCTAAACAAATCAATACCCCAAGCATGGATGGGAACACCATAACAACTTAGCCAAATCACCCGATGACTAGTAATCAGCTCCTGGGACCAAGGCACCACCCTCTCAAACAAAGAGCACCACCACCCCACCGTTTCCACCACCTCTTTAACTTCATCGGCCTTATCACTCCACAAAAGGATTTGCTTATAGCCCATAACAATGACCCTGAGACTATGAAATCCACTCATTCTAAAGTTATTTTGAATGGATTGCACATCTTTCTCCTCAACCAGATACCCAACATAAGCACCCTTCAACCCCACCAACCTTTCCTCTTCCACTTCCACCTCCCACACTACCTCATCAGCCACCACCTTCTTCGTCTGACCACCCTGAGCACTCGAACCTTCACCAACATTGACTCCTACTACCTCCTCCACCACCAAAGCATCTTTAAAAGTTCTCCCTCCCTGCACATGTTTACCTCCTTCTCCTATAGTACGCCCTTCGGCCGTCTGAACATTCGCATTGCGCCGCTCAAACTTAGAGAGGTTGATTCTAAGCTTAAACGATCCTATCTAGATGTTGGATATACTCATAGATGAAGCATAGGTTATTGTGGTTCTTAGTCATGAATTCATTCTTTATTCTTTTCTATTTGGTAGTTTTTGTTGTTAATTTCTTTCAAAACTTGAATTCGATTTTTCTAATCGAAGTTTTTTTTTCCCTGATGTTTCATAGTTCCTCTTTGATACTTTCAAGATTGTATCGATAGTTTCATGATTCGTAAACTATTGATTTTATTGTAATTAAATTTGAATTAATTAGATTTTTGAAATGTTTATGTAAAAGACGTTTTTTTTATTGTTCAAATGAATTTTTCGATCTATTATCGAAAGTGTATATGAATAAGGAAGAAGAGTAAATTCATTTATTTTTTCTTTCTATTTTTTAAGATCTAAAACTTATTAGCATTTAGGGTTATTTCCTCTTGCAAATGTTGGGAGTTAGTTTTTATACATATGCTTCATTTGGCCATTCTCTTCTATACGGGAACTATATTTATACTCATTCATATATTAATACAGGGATCTATTTTATTTATAATTTATATGGGGAGATCTATTTTTCTACTCATATATTAATACGGGACCTATTTTATTTTTGTTATTTATTTATACTGTAATTTATATATATATATTTCTACTCATATATTAATATATAAAGATTTTTTTTTATACTTTCTATTTCACAACTCATACATCAATACGAAATCTTAATTTTATTTTATTTTTTTGTAATTTATACTCAATATTTATATGGGAGGTCTATTTTTTCTCATGGCTTTATGGGCACAACAAAATTGTTTAAAGACTAATTTTCTTACCATATAGCATCTATTTGTTACAAGTCTATACTGTATTAAGATAAAACTTATATATTGTATTATGGGTACTATATATTTCAAATTATGTTTTATTATCATATATATGTTTTTAACACATAGAAATTTATGTGTATATATTTCAAATTATATTTTATTATCATATATTTTTAGCCGCATTTTTATCCGTGCTTGGCACAGGTCAAGATACTAGTTACAAATTATACATAACGATATTCTTATGATATACTAGTAATTAATAAGAAACTTTGATCACGTCTTAAGAAACCATAAACAATTATTTATTTTTTTGACAAATATAAACAATTATTTTGAACACATTGGGCTAATAATTTTCAAACTATGTGTAATATTTAATAGTATCGTGATGTCAGGTGTGAATACCAAGACTTTGATTCTTTATTTGGAAAACAACTATTTTGGTCTCCGACTCTACAGCTCACTATCATATTAATCTCTAACTTAAGGAAAAACAAAAAATAGTCAATTACTCTACAATCCATTAATCACTTTAATCTATAACGTTAAAATGTTTGTTAACCTTTCAAAAAAGCTGACGGGAAAGAGAAGAGCAATATGGTTGCACCTTCCACTCATAGATCGAAGTATGGGTTACTGTAATTCTTAGTCAAATTAAATACTACTTTCAAGATGAAAGTTTCACCATTATGACCAAAGATTCGATAGAAACAATTCTCTTCGCAATTGTTTCGAGAATCCTAGATAGACCAAATCATAGCATGCCAAGTTAACAATCATCGTGAGTTATGCTTTCTACCTACTCTCATCCCAAAAAACCATGAAAAAGACTACCAATACTAAGGGGGGCACAAATTCAAAACTCAACCACCTAAAAAGATAAAACCAAACTGAAGAAATGATACCACAAATAACAAATAAATGATGTGTGCGTGTTTCCAATGGTATCATTTCTTCAATCTACCAAAGAAAAATACATTTAAATGTTCTAGAAATGTTGTTTAAAAAACAAAAAGAGACGCAGAAAATGATATATAGGCAACTTCATTTATAAATTAGCTAGGAACATCATCAAATCTGACTCATCCTTCCCTGGCTTTTTGAATATAGCTCTTGGGATAAGGTTGACAGAAACATCATTAAACTGGTCCAATAATTACCTTTGTAACCGCAGGAACCATCGTCGTAGTCCTTCAGATTGAAGAACTGGCATTTAATGCGCTTGAATTAACACTTGTAGGACTTGCCATGATCTTAGCATGGTATAAGTTATTTGCTATTAAATAGCCATCTTTGTTGTTCCTTAAACCATAAAATTCACATCTGATACAACATTTTTAAATTGTTATATAATAAATTCTCACAATATGTTCAACAAATTATTATATTTGATATTCTTCTCAATATCTTCAAAATATATAGCAACCGACTAACCGGGTATCTCCCATTTCCACTTTTTCGATCATACCTCGCTACTGAGGTTATAAAAATTAAATTTTCAAAAAAGACTATATTTCTACTGCAGCACACAAGGGACTGTTGTTATTGAAAAGTAAAGTAATATTATAACAAATACTAATTAACATGTGTCCTCACGGCACATCACATGGTAAAAATATAAATCTAAAACATGATATGAACAAGCAAATTCCATGTCTAAGCAAGTATGACACAAGGTCCCGTCTCCCGATGCCCCACGCTGCCCGTGGCACGGCGCCCGTGATCGGGAGAAAAAATTAAAGTATTCGGAAATTAAATAATGTAGCACCGTCTCTTATTCTCCGCAAACCCAAAAATATACTGAGCAAGCATGATATGAACTCTATGGGCCCGTTTGTTTCAGCTTTAAAAAAATAGATTTTTTCTTTATATTTTTTAAAATAGATTTTGTAAAATCGTTTTTCAAAATATTACCACTACAAGAATTTGTGATATTACCTACAAATATTTGTGAGGAATTCTGGCTCCTTGTAATCCATGATATTTTCCAAGGAAAAATTCCTAGGAAACCACTTGTACGGAAGACGCGTTTTACAAGAACACTTTTTCGAGGAATATTTCCTCACTAAGCAGATTTGACCGAGTCAATCTATTTTCCTAGGAATATTTCCTAGGTAACTTACCGACAATATTCTCTGGTGCTTACTTAGGAATTTTTTCTAGGAAATCAACTTATATGCCAATTTCAATTTACAGCGGTTAGGCACACTATGTTTTCAATTTATGACAAAATTTATTATACACCTAATATAATTATTGCACCGGTTATCATACCTAATATACCGAGCAAGCATTATATGAACTCTATATCACTACAACGTCTAGAAGACAGTCTATGGATTAGTTGTTAATCTAAAACATGTTTTGATAGTTAATTAACCCTATCAGAAGTGGGCACATGTTAATATAAAATATTATCACATTCATACATAACAACTTATAATATCCATGGTTGCATTTTCTTTTGTAATTAGATTTCTTTATGGCAAACAACTTATAATATCCATTTGATAAATAATTTAAAATGGAAATAGACAAAAATTTAAATGTAAGAAAGGGTAACCTTGTCACATAAACAACTTCTTCCAAAGCAACTTACAGAAAAGTTAACCATACACATAAGAAACTTTATGAAATTAATATCATACTTTTGTAACACAGGACCTAGAAGTAAAATATAAAAGTGACTATCTTCCAACCACTCGACTACGAAAGTTTTATGTAACTTTTGTAGACGCAAACCATACATATGCATAATTTAATATTCCTGAAAAATGAATATACATGTATTAATGAAATTAAAGATAAATCCAATCTTCAGGTTCAACAACAACACATTTGATATGTGATATCTTGCACCAATCTTGTCCAACTTCTGGCTCATATCTTCTATATAATTCAGGAGGACAACCCAACATTTCTAAACATTCGAGGTTTTGGAACACATCTTCAGGTAGTGAAATCAATTTTGGACAGTTTTCGATTCCAAGGTTGTTGAGAGAAATAAAAGTTGACAACCACTCCGGAAGCTCCTCAAGATTCTTACGGTCATTAATAATTAAGCTATGTAGGGTGCTTGCACATCCTTGAAACCATTGCGGAAAAGTCACAACTTGAGGCAAATATCTAACACATAGGAACTTTAACTTTAACTTGGGTATATCACTGTTGTCATCACCCTTTGACAATGTCACCATATTACAGTCCTCAATGATCAAACTCTATATTTGGAATGATATGAAATGGCAATAACTTCAAATTCCGACAATATGCAAAACTTAAGAGTTTAAGTTTAGGAAATTGTATTCCTTCAAATGAAAACATCAAACTATCACAATGACTGAAAGCTAGAATTTCTGGCAAAGATAGTTTGGCTAACCCTTCTGGAAAGTTAGATTGCTTTGTGGTTATATATAGTTCTTTTAGTTTGATCATATTTCCTAATCCATTGGGCAATTTTTGTAGTTTTTCACATCCAATGAGATTTAAAGTTTGCAAATTTTGGAGTTTGCACACAGAATCAGGAAGCCTCTCCAGTTGCTTATTTTGTTGAAGATTGAGACATCTTAATTGTTTCAACTTACCAATAGAGCGGGGCAAATTTTTGTATCTAGATTTATTTAATTGCAAAAGTCACAAGTATTTGCACCTTGATAGACAAGTATTCAAGAAAGGGTTATGATTTGCTCCTTGAGGAAAAAGTATGGTTCTCAACCCAGTGGGAACTGAAATTTGGCCAAGCAAATCATTTTCAGGAACCGACAAATGGCGGACATTCTCTCTTATATTTTCACATTGAAAATTCAATAGTTGAAAATCATCTCTTGCAACATATAATGCAAGATCATGCACCAAATCGTGCAATTCAAAAGAGCAACTACCACTGGTATCTACAAAATTTTGAAGAAAAGATCTTGACCATAGCTCATGCAAGAGTTGCTTTACAATATCTCCCGAATTTTCACCTTTTCTTGGTGTTCAAAGAAAACCCGGTGCGTCCCAAAATCCAGTAACATGAAGATGTGAATAATAAATTCCCTTTTCAAGTAGGGAGAAGCATGCAAAACATCGTTTTAGGTAAGATGGTAATTGATCATAACTCAATTTGATAGCCGGCAAAATGCCATCATTTTGTGGTCGTAAATTCCAAATCTCACTATCTTTGACAAATTTCCACTCTTCTATATCAGATTTTAAGAATAGGGAACTCCCCAATGTTCTTATTGCCAAAGGACGACCTCCACATTTTTGCACAATATCTTTTCCCACCTCCATCAATTCTGGATGTTTTTTATCTTCTCCTTCTTTAAAAGCTCATTTAACAAATACAGACAATGAATCGTTCTGGGAAAGGCCTTCTAAAATGTGAGATGTGTTAGTGTTGGAACAAAGTCCACATTGGTGTGTGAATTGAAAATAAAATTGAGTCCTTATTGGATACTAGAGCATTCTAGTGTGTATATTATACTAGTGTGTAACTGAAACATAAATTGTGTAATAAAGCCCCACATTAGTGAGATTTAACACCTGATTAATTTATCGATTGATTATTCTTTTGATAACGCTATGGGGTTAAGCCTTTGGAAAATATATATGATTCTGATCATTAAATCAGTACTGGGTGAAGGGAAAACCGCTGTCACAACCAATCTTTAGGAATCACGTCCGTTTTTCTAAATAATCAACAATAAACAAACCAGTTGTAGTTCTTCATTGGAAAAGTCACGCAAGTATCATGTTGGATACATACGGACCTTGATGATATGATATGATTATGTGAGTGGAACAATCATACAGTGGGTGGAATTCTCTTGCACCTTAATTTTCATATCCTAGGTATACTACAAATTATTGCTGGTTCAATTTAGAGGTTTGTTATAACATTTTATATTTGCCTCTTATTATGTGCTATATCATGAAAATTATCATAGAAAATGTTATGAGTTTGAACATGATATGGATATAAAACTATGGGTCATGTTAACATGTGCCCTAAGGGCACATGATAAACTATTTAAAAGTAGAAATTTTGTATTTAATGATACAAGATATTTAATGTTCATGTAGTTGATATTTACATGAGATGCAATAAATTTTTGATTTTTTCTAATAACACCCCAAAAATATCCAGTTACACCCAAATACTCTTAAATTTTAGTCATAATACCAATATTGCCCTTGTTCATATAAATTGTTTATAAACCTTTTTTCTTGTGTATACGCGAACTTGTATTCATACAAATACAATCATATGCAATCTCAATTCATGAGTACCATCCCTGAACTACAAACTTCCGTAGCTAATGGACTAAATATTTTCGACCTCCATTATAGTATTTACTTAGTTTTTTTTTGCTACAGTCAGTCACCGTAGGTAGAAGTCAGTGTTTTCTATTTGTCCTTGAACTTGATTAACGTACGTATAGTCAAAAAAATTCTACCTGTACGTTAACTTAATCTACGTTAACCTACTTTTTCAAAAAAATAATCTACGTGAATTCAATTCACGTTCATCCCTAAAACTCAATAAAACCAAGAACATTGAGGTTTGTTTTCATGTTTCCAATCCACTTTTGTGATGTAATCCTTGGCATTTCAAATGATCAATTTCACGTGATGGATATCAAGCACAAGACATTTATCGGATTGGGTGTGTTTCGGTGTCGGACACTGATATGATACTGACACTTATAATTACATTGAATTGTATTATTGTCTCAAATTATTATCGGTGTCAATGTGTCGGTGTATGTATCGTGTATCGGTGCTTCACAATAATGCTTGAATAAAAATTGCTTCAAAGATACTAATGAGAATTAAGACGTATTCTAGGCTGGGGATCATATTTTCATTTCAATTTGGAATCTTTAATTATTCTGGGTTTGTTATATTGGAATTTTGCTTCGAACCATATGATAGTACACTGTTGGGATGATGTTTGTTAGTGGTATCTCTCGGAACTTTCTTTGGGAAATTTATTATTTCATTAAAATAATAGGGTGCAGAGATTTCTCACCTTTAAAATGAGAGAAGAAAAATAAAATTAAGAGGAATTGAAGTGAAGAAATTGGGGAAGAAGATGAATTTTGAAAATTTAATTTAAAATAAGGGTATTTTGGTCTTTTTAGGGTGTAACTAGGATTTTAAGGGGTGTAACTAGAAAAAATCTAAATTTTTACCACATTTGTATTCTTAAGGGCACATGTTAACATTCCCCTACTATTTATTGATGAAACTTTGAGATAACTCTCAGAATTATACAAATATCTGCTACTTGTTAAACAACACTATATGATAGGAAGACGTTTTACTTGGTTTCAACCAAATGGTGGTGCGATGAGTAGATTGGATCGCTTTTTGATTTCGGATGGTAGGTGGGATTTGTGGGGGGAGCCGTCTCAATGGGCCTTGGCTAGAGACGTTTCAGATCATTGCCCGATTATTCTGAGATACACTTCTCAGCTATGGGGGCCTAAACCGTTTAGATTTAATAATTTTTGGCTCGATCACCGTGAGTTTAAGGATGTTGTTGTTCAGAGTTGGAGTAAAACATCTCCCCACAATTGGATGGCTTATAGTCTCAAAGAGAAGCTCAAACTTGTTAAAGGAGATCTCAAAATTTGGAATCATCAGGTGTTTGGGAACTTGGACCATAATATTGAGCTAGTCATTGAGGCGATTAAGGATTTGGATTTGAAGGCAGAGAGATGTCCCTTAACGCAAGTGGAGAATTATGCTCGCAATAAAGGGTTTACTGATTTGTGGGGGTTATTGAAGTGTAGGGACTCACAGATATTTCAAAGATCTAGATCTCGTTGGTTAAAGGAGGGAGATGCAAATACAGGGTTCTTTCATGCTAGTATGAAGAGAAGGGGTAGACGTAATTCTATCTTGGCTCTTCGTGTGGGGGATAGATGGGTGGAAAGTGTGGTGGAGTTCGCACATCGGTAGTTGATTATTTTAAGCTGCATTAATTTCTCTGAATGTTCTCTCTATCGGCCAACGTTAGATGGTATTGAGTTCTTGGAGTTGTCATTGGATGAGGTCTCATCTCTGACCCAACCGTTTCGTCTGGAAGAGATTCAAGAGGTTGTAGCTACTTCAGATGGCAATAAAAGTCCGGGTCCGGATGGTTTCAATTTCTTGTTCTATAAGAAGTTTTGGGAGTTAATTAAGGGTGAAATAATGACTATGTTTAACCAATTCTTTGTAACCTCAACCCTTCCTCGAAGTTTTTCGTCATACTTTATCACCCTTATCCCCAAAGTTGATGTTCCCCTTAGTATTGGTGACTTTCGTCCTATTTCTTTAGTGGGGTCTTTGTATAAGTTAGTGGCTAAAGTTCTTGCTGGAAGATTGTCGACGGTGATGGAGAAGTTGATCTCTCCTAATCAGTCTGCTTTTATCAAAGGGAGGCAGCTCGTGGATGGGGTGGTGGCAGTCAATGAAATTATTGATTTAGCCAGGAAATCAAAGAGGAGTTGTCTAATTTTTAAGGTAGACTTTGAAAAGGCATATGACTCAGTTAGTTGGAGCTATCTTGATTATATGTTGGTGAGATTTGGTTTTGGTGTGAAGTGGCGGAGTTGGATCCGGGCTTGTGTGTTTAGTGGGAACCTTTCGGTTCTGGTCAATGGGAGTCCAACCGAAGAAATCAATATCCAAAGAGGTCTGAAGCAAGGGGATCCGTTAGCCCCCTTTTTGTTTCTTCTTGTGGTCGAGGGGCTGAGTGGAGCTATTAGGAGCGCTGAGGAGCGAAATTTGTTTACGGGATTTAGGGTGGGAAATTCGAATTTGTCGGTATCTCATCTTCAATATGCCGATGATACTCTTTTCCTTGGGGAAGCCACTGTGGCTAATCTTTGGACGCTTAAAGCAATTCTCCGAAGTTTTGAGCTTGCATCGGGTCTTAAGGTTAATTTCACTAAAAGTAGTGTTATGGTTGTTAATGTTAGTAATGATTTCCTGGGTGTGGCTGAGCGTTTCCTCCATTGTCGAATAGGCTCATTACATTTCATGTATCTTGGATTACCAGTGGGAGCTAATCCGAGGAAGGAGAGAACATGGAAGCCTCTTTTAGATTCCCTTGCCAAAAGACTGAACAATTGGCAGTTTAGGTATGTAAGTTTGGGAGGCAGGGTCATCCTTTTAAACTCCGTCCTCAACTCTATACCCATCTTTTACCTCTCTTTCATGAAGATGTATGCAAATATTTGGAAGCAAATTGTTAAATTGCAAAGACAATTCTTATGGGGAGGTACAAATAGGGTGAGGAAGATTCCCTGGGTTAGTTGGACAAATGTTTGCAAATCCAAGGCTAACAGAGGGATGGGGATTAGGGACCTTAGAGCAGTGAATCTTGCTCTTTTGAGTAAGTGGCGATGGAGGCTACTATATGGGGGACAAGGAATTTGGAGAGATATTCTCATGGCTAGATACGGCTCGTTGTATCCTTCACCTCATCTTGGGGGTCGACCTGTAGGCTTTAAGGGAACTTCTGCTTGGTGGAGAGATGTTTCCCTTCTTGGGGGCTCTATGGATTCAACCTCATATTGGTTTTCTGAGGGAATTGGAAAGAAAGTTGGTGATGGTCTTTTGACTTCTTTTTGGTTCGAAACTTGGATTGGAGACACTCCTCTTAAGGTGCAGTATCAGAGACTTTTCCAAGTCTCAGAGCAAAGTAATAGTAAGGTGGGAGAGATGGGCACATGGGTAGATGGTGAATGGGTGTGAGACCTAAAATGGAGGAGGAATTTGTTTGTTTGGTAGGCGGATCTGCTGGATGACCTCATGAGGACTCTAAATTCCATACAAATCACAAGTACTCAAGATATTTGGTTTTGGAAACATGATGCTACTGGAATTTTCTCCGTCAAATCGGCCTACTCAGTTGTTGACCTAGCCTCTAGGGTTGATATTGTTCCGCCAGAGGTGTCTAGTCTTATTTTGGCTAAAGTGTGGAAGTCTTGGGCGCCATCCAAAGTGATTGTCTTTTCATGGCAACTACTCCAAAACAGGATTCCATCTCGTCAAAATCTCTTTCGGAGAAGGGTGATTACGAATATTGACACTACCTTATGTGTGTTATGTGGGAGCTTCATTGAGTCAGTGGACCATTTGTTCGTAACTTGCAAGGTGTCCTCTACGGTGTGGTATTCTATTTTTAGGTGGTTAGGTTTCCAGTGTGTCTTGCCTGGGGGGATTATAGGCTTATTTGAGGTTATGGTAGGGATGAGTGCTGGTAGGAGAGCTCATTTACAGTGGTTGTTAATCTGGCATGCTGTTATTTGGTCGATCTGGCTTTCCCGGAATGACTTAATCTTTACAGGGGGATCTTCATCGGTTGAATACATAGTTGATAGGGTGAAACTTTTTTCTTGGAAGTGGTATTTGGTCAAAAACCCTGCTAGCCTATGTTCTCTTTATGAGTGGGAGGTGCAACCTATTTTGTGCTGGAACCATTAGAGTCGTGCGTGGTGGTGATTCTGGGAACTGGTGGTCTTGGTGGAATATGAGCTTGCTTTTGTATTTCTTTTCTTTGTTTAATGCTCTTTCTCTACTTTTTGACCTTCTGGTATTTTGGGGATTGTGGCTATTGGTCTAGTCCGAGGACGCCTTAGGAGTTTCATATCGTTGTTTTCATTGTATTTTTTCTTTTTTTCTTTGGGGACTTTGTACTTCTTGTACCCCCTTTTGTTGACTCTCTTAGATGTATTTTTTCACTCTTATATATATATTATTTTGCCATTCACAAAAAAAAAAAAAAAAAAAAACACTATATGATAACATGGCATCGTGCTACGTTAAAATTAGGAAGAACAAAGTTAACCATATTAATTGGTTTCTTTATTTTGGGTATGCAAATTAATCAGAAACATTTGTGTTAGGTTTTGTTCCTAATAGCTTGTAGAACAGTTAAGTCTATATATTCTATGTGATGTGACACTATTTTTTAGCATTAGCATTAGGATTGATTTGTTTTAAGAGTGATAAAAGTATCACTAGTTCATTCAAATTAAGAATGATTATAGTATCATTATCCATCTGATTTAAGATTGGTCTTAGTACCATATTAGAATGACCTCAGTGTCATTGTATTGATTGATATTGTAGTATCAATACGAGTGATATTGTAGTACCACTGGTGGTATCGTAGTACTGTTGACTCATAGATTGATATTGTAGTATCAATATGGGAGGTATCGTAGTACCGCTGAGTCATAGATTGATATCTTAGTATCAATTCGAGTGGTATCGTAGTACCATTCAAGAAGGTGTATTCTTTGACCGATTTCTACCGTGCAGTAGCAAATCGGTATACAGTTGTAACTGAGCTGTTTTATCTTGGGGACTTCGTGGTTGATAGTCTGCTTGCATAATTTTGGGTACTAGTTTGTGGCAATTACTCATATAAGAATCACTCATCATTGAATCTGGTACTAGTTTCTGCAGAATGAGCACTGATACTCTCCACATAACTGGTCATACTTTGAAAGCAAATACACTAATACTAAATATCAATTGTATTTCTCCAAAGTTTGTGCAATATGTTAGAACACATTTTAAAACTGTACCAAGGCTCAATGTCCTGAACGAGACTTTGATTTAAAAAGCTTTGATGATGGAACTGATAATTGAGATGAAGGTAAGAATTGAAGGACACATGTCAATGCAATAGAAGATACATCATACATGTCAAACTGATAATTGAGAATATCAGTTATGTATAGAAACTGTCATTGAGAAAGAAAAAATAATATCATTCCATCTTAATGACTTTAATTCGCCTTTATTATATTCTAAGACAATTTCAAATATTTTTCATTTCATCTTTAGTTGAAGTCTCAAAAACACACAAATATTAGTTTGTTCTTGCAAAGCCAAGTAGTCATGGTGAAAAAAGTCATGAAGGAAATAAAGAAGCAAAGATATAAAAAGAAAGACCACGCTAAGAAAACTGTCTCACCAGATAACTCCCACTTATCAAATTTGGGAGTTGTTACTATTATTCACAGTGAAATAATACTAATTAAAAATTAAAGCACAGAAAAAAACCGCAAAAACATGTTTTTAAATTGCTGTTGACAACCAAAATGTTGCGGATTTTGAAGTCTCGGCAATGGCATCACAACCATGGCCGCAATTTCCCGCAATATAAAGGTTCATAGCATGACTGTGACCACTGACCGCAACTTAAAAATGACTATATGAAGAATTTAGTCATTTTTAATATAATAAAATCGATTACTATTAAATTTACTAATTTGTCCTTATCAGGTTTAATGATATTTCAAGTTTTGTATCCTTCATTGTAGATAGAAAATAGTTGGCAATATAAAATTATATATTTCATAGACCATGCATGCATGTAT
Organism: Trifolium subterraneum; assembly: GCA_951799995.1. Taxonomy (NCBI): domain Eukaryota; kingdom Viridiplantae; phylum Streptophyta; class Magnoliopsida; order Fabales; family Fabaceae; genus Trifolium; species Trifolium subterraneum. The sequence continues at coordinate 43,980,985 of OX637463.1, read as the reverse complement.
CAAAGCTACAAAACATTTTTTCGTTCAATTTAACCTTAATTGTATCTTTTTTAATCGAAAAGGGGGTGGTTTTGGGTTTTTCTTGACCCGAAATCACTCCTGTGCATCTCTTTTATATTTGTTTTAATCTAAATAAGTGATTTTCACATAGATTAGATCTTACTTTTGTGTTTTTGTGTGTGATTTGGTCGTCTCAGTGCGACGTTGTTTGATATCCCGTCTTGGTACGGTGTTTGTTTGTTATTGTGCGGTGTTCGTTTGATTGAATCAGCAGATCAACTTCGGTCAACTACTGATTCACACAGTGATTAAGTTCGTCAATGATGCAGATCCGGAGACATAGGTATTCCGGTTACTTTGATTTTATCACAATATTATTTGTAGGCGTGAGTAAACCGATTTATGCTATTAACTTGGATGCTGTGAGCTTGTTTACATCCTTTTCGTTTTTAGCGGTATGAATTTGTACGAATCTGATGTACTCTACCGATTTGAATGAATGAATATCTTTTATTTTGTCAAAAAAAAAAAAAACCTTAATCGTTAAAATTAAAAATCTTTACATATTCCTTTAATTGTATAACTTAATAGATAATAGATTTTTTTTTTGTTTTGAAACGGCAAATATATTATTAACCAGATCTTTGCACAAGGTGAACAAAGATCGGTAAAACAGAGATTATAAAAACCGGCGCTGTATATAGGCGGACACCGAAAATAAACACCAAAACCAAACACCGAAATTACCTCCTAAACCCATAAAAAGGAACAAAATCCCACCAAGTCAAGTCTTCCTCCTAACCCCAAAATCATGAAGGCACCTTAAAACCACCAGAGACACACAAACCTAGCCTAGAAAGATGTCACTAGACACTAATTTCCGATCTCGAAGCAAAAGCGACCGACCCATCAGAATCCAAAAAATAGCTTCACGAGGCAAAAGGTTGATGGTCAGTGGTACACTCCGGCAGAACTGCATCGTCACACCGTGAAACAAAAACAACCACTAAGAAAGAGGCCAATAACATCACGCCGGTTCATCAAACACCCCAAACACGTACACCGTTGTCACACAGTTGACACCGACATGATAAAGGTCAACTAAATACAGAGAAACCTGCAAATCTCAGCAGATTTGGAAACCCTCAACGACTCACAAAGAGTCCTGCAAATCTCAACAAATTTGGTGAATGGTCAGAGAATCAAGTATAGTAGAAAACCATTACACGCAGTATCAACCACATCCCAGCAATGCCAGAACCAATCACCATCACAGCAACAACACCTCAACACCACATATCACCACCCCCATGCCACCTCAGAGTTTCACCACCCCATCGCCACATCACCCCCGACTCAGATCCGTCACTGCCGTCACCACCACCCGCATCCTAGATCCCACGCAGCCACCCATCACAAGTATGTCACAATCACCACATCCATCTCAGGTCCCACGCAACCACGCATCACCAATCCGTCACAACCACCGCAAAAGAAAAAAACACAAAATCACCCAAAATCGTGTCAAAAGAAAAACACACAAAATCACCGCCTTGTCTATTGTTAATCTAATAGACAATACAACTTCCTAAATTAGTGTTTAATTGTAGCACCATTATAAATACAAGTTGTGTTATGAATATAGACACATATATATATTTGTTTACAATTTTACACTTTGAATATATACCTTACGGTTCTGAATAATTACAATTCCAAAGTCAGCATTTAGTATTCGTGTATTCTTAGAAATTGGCATATTGAAAAACATATCAAAAATAAGTGTTTATCTCTGTTAGTGGTATACATGAAAATGCAATAAACTTTCCATATAATAAATAAACCACCATAAAGGGGAAAACAAAAATGTTTTACAATACAAGATAAATTTTTTATACAAATAATAATAAAATACAAAGAAGAAAATCAAACAAGAGAAACTTAATACATTCAAATCTTGATTGTACATTTCTAGGAACTCCTTTTAATCTTCAGATTCTTGTAATTCAACGGTAACATGTTTGATATGTGATATCTTGTACCAATCTTGTCCAACTTCAGGCTGGTATCTTCTATATAACTCAGGACAACCAATGATATCTAAACGCTCAAGATTTGGAAGGTGATGCACATCTTCAGGTAGTGAAACCAATTTTGAACAGTTTTCAATTCCAAGGTTCTTGAGAGAAATAAAAGTTGACAACCACTTAGGAAGCTCCTCAAGATTTTCACAGTTTTCAATATATAAGGTATGTAGGGTGTTTGCACATCCTTGAAGCCATTGCGGAAAAGTAACTATTTGAGGCAAAATTTCAAGACTTAGTAACTTTAACTTTAAGTTGGGTATTTGGTTGTTGTTATCATCCATTGATAATATCACCGTATTACAATTATGAATGACCAAACTCTCTATATTTGGAATGATATGAAATGGCAATGACTTCAGATTCCCACAAGATGAAAAACTTAACAGTTTAAGTTTAGGAAATTGTATTCCTTCAAAAGAAAACATCAAACTATCACAATGACGGAATACTAGAATTTCTAGAGAAGACAATTTGGCTAACCCTTCTGGAAAGTTAGATTGCTTTGTGGTTATACATAGTTCTTGAAGTTTGATCAAATTTCCTATTCCATTGGGCAATTTTTGTAGTTTTTCACATCCAATGAGATTTAAGGCTTGCAAATTTTGGAGTTTGCACACAGAATCAGGAAGCCTCTCCAGTTGCTTATTTTGTTGAAGATTGAGACATCGTAAATGTTTCAACTTACCAATGGAGTTGGGTAAATATTTGTATCTTGAATTATTCATTTTCAAAAGTCGTAAGTATTTGCACCTTGATAGACAAGTATTCAAGAAAGGTTCATTGTTTGCTCCATCGGGAAAAAGTATGGTTCTTAACCCAGTGGGAATTGAAATTTGGCCAAGCAAATCATTTTCAAGAACTGACAAATGGCGGACATTCTCTCTTATATTTTCACATCGAAAGTTCAACAATTGAAAATCATCTCTTGCAACATATAATGCAAGATCATGCACCAAATCGTGCAATTCAAAACAGAAAATACCACCGCCATCTGCAAAATTTTGAACAAAAGACCTTGAGCATAGCTCATGCAAGAGTTGCTTTCCAATATCTCCAGAATTTTCACCTTGTTTTGGTGTTGGAAGAAAACCCAGTGCGTCCCAAAATGCAGTAACCTCAATATCAAAAAGAGGAGTACTCTTTTCAAATAGGGAGAAACATGCAAAACATCGTTTTAGGTAAGATGGTAATTGATCATAACACAATTTTATAGCCGGCAAAATACCATCATCTTGTTGTGGTAAATTCCAAATCTCACTATCTTTCACAAATTTCCACTCTTCTATATTAAATTTTAAGAATAGGGAACTCCCCAATGTTCTTACGGCCAAAGGAAGGCCTCCACATTTTTGCACAATAGTTTTTCCTACCTCCATCAATTCTGGATGTTTTTTATCTTCTCCTTCTTTGAAAGCCCATTTAACAAATACAGACAAGGAATCATTTTGAGAAAGACCTTGCAAAATATGAGATGTGTTGGTGGTGCACATCACATCAGCTGTTTTTTGGCTACGTGTAGTCACTAGTACTTTACTTCCATTAGCAGATTGAATTAAATCCTTCAATTCTTCCCATTTAACCCGACTCTCGTTCCATACATCGTCCAGGACGAGCAAGAACTTTTGATCGGCAAGTGTGTTTCTTAAGTGATTTTGTAATTGCTCTATATCAAAGTTTTGATAGTTTTCTTGTTGAAATGTGTTAGGAGAAGAATCACTTGTAGAATTAAGGATTTTAACAAGCAAATGCTTAAGTTCAAAATCATGAGACACACATACCCACATCTTTTTTTGAAAAGCCTCGCCTAAACGTTCATCGTTGAACACCGACTTTGCAAGGGTAGTCTTTCCCATACCCCCCATTCCCACAATAGGAATAACAGATAGATATGTATCATCACCATCTTGCAATAAGAGGTTTATGATTTTTTGTTTATCATGTTCTCTTCCTATGACATCTGATTCATTTATATGAGAATGAGTCAATCCGCGCTTTTGCACGACACGAATATCACTATAATTTGTTTGAAGGCCAAAATTATGCCTATCAGCAGCAACCTTAGTTAATCTTGCATTGATATCTTTGATTTGATGTGCAATTTTGACGCGATAAGCAAGAGGATTAGAACTTGAGAAATAATGACGTACCTTCCTTCTAATGCTACCAGAGGTGTTGACAACTTGCAACTTCAACGCCTCACACTCGAAATCATCGATGACATCTTCGGCATCAGAGAAAACACACTTAATCTGTCTCAACCATTCACGCAACTCATTGTTCTGCCACTGCTTTTGTTCAGCATCCAACAACACGGCTTGGATAAGCGACGAAGTGTCTTTAATCCCTCGTAAATCGTCATAGACGCCTAGTGCCAAGGAAGCTTCATCAAGTACTCGAGAAGCAAGTTTGCCTATGAATGAATCCGCAACACTGAAGAGGAGTGATTCTGCCATATGTGGATTAGCTCTGGGTTGGTTGTTAATGAGCAGCAGTGGGAATGAAAGCCAAGAGGAATAATGCAATGTATTTTTTTAGAATGTGGTGAATTACAGGAGCCTTAGAAGAATAATATACTACATGGTAATTGAATGTGACTACTATCATGTTCAATTTTAAAAGTTGCATTTACTTACATATAAAATATTAAGCAATAGACAGAAATGCTGAAATTATAATAATGTGCCATTTTAGTTATCTACCCAAAAAAAATACGTGTACATAATGAATGTTCTAAAGACATTGTTTAAGAAACTAAAAGAGATGGTTTTTAATTAGAAAATGATATAAACGCAATTTCATTTATAAATTAGTGAGGTGTCATTACCATACTATGTATTTTAATTACTGTATGAGCTGGAAAAAATTGGCGTTTGTGGCTACTTGCAGTAAATTACAAATTATATATAACAACAGTCTTATGATATAAGAGTAATAAACTTTGATTACGTCTTAAGAAACTATAAGCAATTATTTTGAACAACAATTGGGCTAATAATTTTCAAACTAGGTTTAATATATAATAGTATCGTGATGTGAGGTGTGGATACCAAGACATTAATTCTTTATTTTATAAAATCACATTGGCTGGAATATATGTGTTTGATGAGACTGGACAATCGGCTTTAGTTTTAAATTTTTTTCTTAAGACTAAAAAAATTAGGTGATAAAAGACCGAACAAAAATTAATATTCTTTGCATTAAAATTAGTGTCTATTTTAAATATACGGAGGAAAGCAATTATGCATATATTTTATATATATATATATATATATATATATATATATATATATATATAGTAGTATTTCATAAAACAAGGGCGGTTGGAGTCGCTACGGAACACACTAAGCTTCAATATTTTTTGATACTTTTCATAGACTCTAAGCTCTTAACTTTTGTATTCACTCAAATAGTTTTAAGTGTTAGAGAGTCTAGTTAAGCTTAAATTTTTACAACACCTCTGTTCTTACAAGTGTATTAGTGTTGATTATTTGTATAAATTTTGTGAAGTCTCTTGCTTGTGTGTTTGAACATTTGAGTTTGAGTTTGTAATCTTTAGTGATTATAGTGAAATCTCTTGGAAGTGCAAGGGGACTAGACTACTCTCGGTTTGTGAGAGGAACCAGTATAAATCTCTCTCTCTCTCTCTCTCTCTCTCCCTCCCTCCCTCCCTCCCTCCCTCCATCTCTCTCTCTCTCTCTCTCTCTCTCTCTCTCTCTCTCTCTCTTTGTGTTGTGTTTATCTAGCATTCAAATATCCGCAGCATTTTAACTCTAAAGACTAGAAAAGTTTTATCTTTCAAAAACACAATTTAACCCCCCTTTTTGTGTTTTTCACACCTTCAATTGGTATCTAGAGCTCGGTTCTGTTGTTAATCACCTTACAGTGAGACAGTAAAAGATCTGAAAAACACTTTATGTCTGGAGAGTCATCACCTTATGAAAATACAAACAATACCTCTGATTACTCTAGTGTATCTCTTGATTACGACAAAATGAATTCCACATCCAAACATGATTCTAACAAAAAAGTTCTTGTATTTAATGGAGATGCTACACGTTTTGAATGGTGGAAAGATAGTATCTATCACTATATCAATGAAATTGATGATGACTTATGGGATATAGTAGAAGAAGGAGTATCTATTGATGGTATAAGAGCTGATGAGAAAATTACTCTGGTTCAGAAGAGAGCTTTGTCTGCTGAAAATAAGAAGATTTTTGCCAAACATAATAGAGTGAAGAATATGATGATGTCTGCTATTTTTCATGATGAATATACTAAGATTGTGGACAGATCTACAACAAAAGCAATGTATGATTCACTCTGTGCAACATATGATGGGAATAAGCAAGTTCAGAATGCTAAAGGAAGACTCTTAGTTCAACAGTATGAACTTTTCACAATGAAGCCAGATGAAGACATTATGATTATGTTTTCTAGGTTTCAGACTCTGGTGTCCAACCTCAGAGTTCTCAAGAACAATTATACTACATCTGACCATGTTTGGAAGATTCTGAATAGCTTCACAGATAATTGGAGACCAAAGGTCACAACTATTGAGGAAGCAAAAGATCTTGAGAGTATAAGTCTTAAGTCTTTAATCAGCAATCTCAAGAGCCATGAGTTGGTATTGAACGTTGATGTAGCTAAGAAGAAGGAAAGGTCAGTGGCTCTGCCATCAACCAGAAGATCTTCTAAAGCACTCAAGGCCAAAACTATTGAGATTGATGAAGAATCTTCCCTAGATGATCAAGAGAAGGAACAATATGATGAGGAGTTTGCTATGTTTACAAGAAACTTTCAAAAATGGACAAAAATGAACAACAGAAACTTCAAGGAAACAACTCAAGGAATAATGGCAGCAAAGAAGAAAAGAATTGCTTCAAGTGCAAGAAACCTGGACACTTCATTTCTGACTGTCCAGAAGCTTCACCAAAAGACAAAAGCAAGAAGTTCAGTAGTAAAACAGAAAACTTCAGAAGAAAGTTCAAGAAGAGTCTGATGGCCACATTTGAAAACTTGGAAATGTCTTATGAAGATGATGACGAGGAAGCTAATGTAGCACTTATGGCAGAAGCAAATTTTGATGCTGGTTCTGAACAAGATACAGACTCTAAAGGATCAGATACTGAAGAATGTGGAGAGGTATTTAAGAATTATTCTAAAGAACAACTTTTAGCTTATGTTGGCATGTCTTTAAGCAAATTTGTTAAAGCATTAACTGAATTAAAACTTTTAAAAACAAAGCATGATGATTTAACAAAGAAAGCTAATCATTTTCAAACCTTATATAAAAACTCTTTAGTTAAAATTCATGAGCTTGAAAATGGTTGTGCTAAATGCAACAAACCCAGTGATGAGCATGAAATTGCTCTTCAAGAGTTTGTTAAGCAAAATGTCAATAAAAGCAAAGTTGCTTCTATGATTTATGGTGTTTGTAGAAATAGAGGAGAAGGAATTGGTTACTCATATGGTAAAACTTATGGAGAACCAAGTTCTTCTGTGTGTTTAAAGAAAACCCCACTCATCTTTGTTCTACGTTTGTATCAATGAAAGGAAAAAGGTCAAGCTCTGAATGTTTTAGACTCTGAAGATGTCCCTGAAGTTTGTGAGACAGGCTCTGAAGGAAACTCAGAGGCTGTCAATTAGAACCTCAAGATAAGTTACTCATAACCTAAGGATTCAAAATCTAAGATTGAAAAGTCAAAGAATCTGAATACTCTGAAACTTCGTAACTCTAACACTCAGATTCTAAAACATACAAAGCCTATGATTAGTAATCAAAATAAAACTTTAGTGAAAAATAAATCTAATCAAAGATTTTTAGAAAAACACTCAAAGTCTTGTATTGATCACCAATCAAAATCTAAGGCTCAAAAGCAATGGACTAAGAAAATTGTTTTTCAAAGGCCAAATTTTCAAAGAAAATTTTATACAAGTCCACATAGCTTTTCAAAGGTACAAGCTAGAACAAAGAACTTTAGAACTAACCAACATGGACCCAGAAGAGAATGGGTACCAAGATGTGAAATTGTATACCATTCAGATCTATCTTGTAGGAAAGAATATTTCTCAACAGGTAAATGGAAGCAAGTCATCAGCAAAGGAAGAAAAACATATGTTCCAAAACATTTTTTTACTTCTGACTATGCTGAGTTGAAGAAAGACAATGACTACTGGAATGAATATCACATTGAATGTGGAGATTACTATTACAATGATTGATATTGTTTCTTATAACAGCTATCCAGCCAAAAAGAAAATTTAAAACAATCATGGTATCTGGATAGTGGATGTTCAAGACACATGACTGGTAACAAAAGTCTGTTTACATCTCTTAATCTGGAAGATGGAGGATCAGTTGGCTTTGGTGGAAACCAAAAAGGTAAAATCAAAGGTACAAGTACTGTTGATAACTCTTCTCTCTTAATTAAAAATGTATGGTTTGTAGATGGACTAAAGCATAACCTATTTAGCATCAGTCAATTTTGTGAGAATGAGTTTAATGTTTTATTTAATAAAGATTCATGTATAGTCACTAGAAACTCTGACAAATCCATAGTATTCAAAGGAAAAAGGATAGGCAATGTGTATAAAATCAATTTATCTGAATTGGCAAATCAAAAAGTTAAATGTTTATTAAGTCTGAGTGAAGAAAAAGGTTTATTAACTCAGGACAACCAATCATTGCTAAATGTTCAAGGTTTGGAAGGTGATGCACATCTTCAGGCAGTGAAATCAATTTTGGACAATTTAAAATATGAAGCATCTTGAGAGAACTAAAAGTTGACAACCACTTAGGAAGCTCCTCAAGATTTTCACCGTTTCCAATAGATAAGGTATGTAGGGTGTTTGCACATCCTTGAAACCATTGCGGAAAAGTCACTATTTGAGGCAAGGAGTTAAGACTTAGTAACTTTAACTTTAAGTTGGGTATTTCGTTGCTGTTATCATCACCCATTGACAATTTCACCATATTACAATTGATAAGGAATAAACACTCTATATTTGCAATGATATGAGATGGGATTGATTTCTAGAGAAGAATATTTGGCTAACTCTTCTGGGAAGTTAGATTGCTTAGTGGTTATATATAGTTCTCGAAGTTTGACCAAACTTCCTATTCCATTGGACAATTTTTGTAGCTTTTCACATCCAATGAGATTTAAAGTTTGCAAATTTTGTAGTTTGCAAATAGAATCAGGAAGCCTCTCCAATTCCTTATTTGTTGAAAGATTGAGACATCGTAAATGTTTCAACTTACCAATGGAGTAGGGCAAATTTTTGTATCTAGATTTATTTAATTGCAAAAGTCGCAAGTATTTGCACCTTGATAGACAAGTATTCAAGAAAGGGTTATGATTTGCTCCTTGAGGAAAAAGTATGGTTCTCAACCCAGTGGGAACTGAAATTTGGCCAAGCAAATCATTTTCAGGAATCGACAAATGGCGGACATTTTCTCTTATATTTTCACATTGAAAGTTCAATAGTTGAAAATCATCTCTTGCAACATATAATGCAAGATCATGCACCAAATCGTGCAATTCAAATGAGCAACTACCACCAGTATCTACAAAAGTTTGAAGAAAAGACCATGATCGTAGCTCATGCAAGAGTTGCTTTACAATATCTCAGGAATTTTCACCTTTTCTCGGTGTTCGAAGAAAACCCAGTGCGTCCCAAAATCCAGTAACATGAAGATGTGAAAAATAAATTCCCTTTTCAAGTAGGGAGAAGCATGCAAATCATCGTTTTAGGTATGATGGTAATTGATCATAACTCAATTTGATAGCCGGCAAAATGCCATCATCTTGTTGTGGTGAATTCCAAATCTCACTATCTTTCACAAATTTCCACTCTTCTATATCAAATTTTAAGAATAAGGAACTCCCCAATGTTCTTATAGCCAAAGGAAGGCCTCCACATTTTTGGACAATATCTTTTCCCACCTCCATCAGTTCTGGATGTTTCCTATCTTCTCCTTCTTTGAAAGCCCATTTAACAAATACAGACAAGGAATCATTTTGGGAAAGACCTTGTAAAATGTGAGATGTGTTGGTGGTCATCACATCAACTGTTTTGTGGCTACGCGTAGTCACTAGTCTTTACTTCCTTTAGCATGTACATACTTGAATTAAATCCTTGAATTCTTCCCATTTGACCCGACTCTCGTTCCATACGTCGTCCAGGATGAGCAAGAACTTTTGATCGACAAGTGTATTTTTTAAGTGATTTTGTAATTGCTCTATATCAAAGTTTTGAATGTTTTCTCGTTGAAATGTGTTAGGAGAAGAATCAGTAGCAGAATTAAGGATTTTAACAAGTAAATGCTTAAGTTCAAAATCATGAGAGACACATACCCACATCTTTTTTTGAAAAGCCTCGCCTAAACGTTCATCATTGAAGACTGACTTTGCAAGTGTAGTCTTTCCCATACCCCTCATTCCCACAATAGGAATAACAGATAGACTTGTATCATCACCATCTTGCAATAAGAGGTTTATGATTTTTTATTTATCATGTTCTCTTCCTATGACATCCGAATCATTTATATGAGAATGAGTCAATTCACGCTTTTGCACGACACGAGTATCAGTGTAATTGGTTTGAAGGCCAAAATCATGCCTATCAGCTGCAACCATAGTTAATCTCGCATTGATATCTTTGATTTGATGTGCCATCTTGATGCGATAAACAAAAGGATTAGAATTTGAGAAGTAACGACGTACCTTCCTTCCAATGCTACCAGAGGTGTTGACAAGTTGCAAACTCAACGCCTCGCACTCAAAATCATCGATGACATCTTCAGCATCAGAGAAGACATGCTTAATCTGTCTCAACCATTCACGCAACTCATTATTGTTCTTCCACTGCTTTTGTTCAGCATCCAACAACACAGCTTTGATTAGTGACGAAGTGCCTTTGATCCGTTGTAAATCGTCATAGACGCCTAGTGCCAAGGAAGCTTCATCAAGAACTCGAGAAGTAAGTTTGCAAATGAATGACTCGGCAACACTAAAGAGGAGTGATTCTGCCATATGGAATAATCTTGGCTATGTTGTTAAAAGGTAGAAGTGAGAATGAAAGGAATGAGAAGTAAGATGAAAGAGCAGGGTCAATTTGAAATGCAATAGTTTTTTTTTTTTTTTTTGAATGAGGTGGATTACAGGAGCCAAGAGTAATAATATAGATAGTGAGTCAATGGCTAGCAAGTCTTTTAGTTTTAACTTTTAACAGTATTGTTCAGCAACAGCTGGAAATTAGATGTGAACTAGATAAATGGGACATCTCTCCAACATCAAGGGGGAGTCACGTGTATATAATCGGGGAGTTCTTCAACACATTTGGTTAATGGGGATTAACCAAATGTGTTGAAGAACTCCCCGGTTATATACACGTGACTCCCCTTGATGTTGCAGGCATAAAATCTTTCAAACTTAAAAGAATACTGTATTTACTTTTAACTTTGTTTTAACTTTATCATCCGCAAACAATCAAAAGGTGTCCCATATACAATTTCTCGTAAACAAATAGTTGAGGTGTTGGAGATCAAATTTGGTCAATGTCAGTTAACCAAATGTGTTGAAGAACTCCCCGATTATATACACGTGACTCCCCTTGATGTTGTAGAGATGTTCCCTTTTGATGTTTAAATAACATTTCTCGGGTATTAATAATGCTGGAGTGATCATCTATAAAATTAGTTGTGCTATAGTACTGGACTCATTTATAATGGCAGGGTTTAGGGTATTATTGCTAGAGACTTTCTTTTGCCGCCCCACCTACTTATCGCGTGCCCTACGCGTTTTTAGTTTTACCTTCCGCTAGAGTAGGTAGTCCACATGATAAGCTAGTTACACAAGCTCATACACTAACTATACCTAGGTAGAGAGAAACGTCAACAATAGTATGTACCAAAAAAATAACTTCAACAATAGTAATGAGAAGAAAATCTGATTTAGTTTTTTTTGAGGTGTAATATTTTAAGGAAAATGCTATTTAGTAAGAACTTTTTGATGCAAGAAAGAGAAGAATTTTAGGTGGCAACTTTTGATTGGTCAAATTCTAATAACTCTCTCTCCCATGTATGGTTAGCCAATTTTTAATTGGTCAAATTTCCTAATTTTGTGGATTCATCTCTTTCTTGTGTAAATATTTCTTACTAAATAGCAATACTCATATTTTAATTGGTTGTGCGAACGAGTGAGGTGTTAGGTTATAGGTTAGTATTCCTACAAGAATTTCTCTTAAACTACAGAAATAAGTAAACAAAATACTTAATACCTCGTCTTTAAATATAAGACTCTTTGAGTAAATCACGAGAATTACAAAAGTTAATTGTGAACTTGTTATATTAAATTTGTTGACAATTAGTATAAATTTTTTAAGTTTATCCAGAGATAATTAATTAATGTTGGCACTAAAGTATTTATTACTGATTGCAAGATCAGGGAAGGGCATGTCTGAATGCACCTGGCAGGTTGGAAAGGGAAATATGGAAATAGTCTAGATAAACCAACGCGCGTCATTCTTTCCTTCTGAGCCATCCAACCAAGTCTGATGTAAGTGCATCCAGGTAAACTTATTTGGTGCATCAACCTGCCAAAAATCCACAACCTGTTAGTACTTAGTAATTGGTAACATATTTCAAAATATTCATTAAAATCAAATTACCACATAGAAATATATGGTTAACAACATTTTTCGTCTCTATAATATAAGAGAAATCTCTATAAATGATATACTTTTTGAATCTATAAATTGATTCTGTTCGATGAGTTCTCAGGTTGCATGAAACCACCATGACAATCTTCTATTGGACAATGACATGACACCACCATCTCAGGCTGCATGCCATGTCAGCAAGTCATCGGAGCTCTTTGTATCCCATGTTAAATTTTTCGGATAGAAATACAACTTCAGGAATCAAAGCGCTATTAACCTTAAAAAATAATCTACCAAATATGCAGTGATTAAAAAATGGCTCTCTTATATTATAGAGACCAAAAGTGTTATTAACTCTAAAAAAATAAGAACAGAGACTTGAAAAGACCAAGAGTAAAATGTTCACCTTTGAGTTCATCAAAACCTTTGTTAAACAACACCTTAACTCATTCCCGGATTTTGGATGACAGATATTAGTAAGTCAAAGAATAGCAAGTAATAGAAAGAAAAATCATAAAATCAAATTATAAAAGGAATAAGAATTGAGCAATACTTAACAGGCTTATATAAGTAACCTAAATTACAAGGTGAATGAATAAAGAAACAAAAGTAAAATCAAATTTGACATAAGTAAATTGAAGTTAGAAAATTGTCTCACCAGATAATTCCCACTTATCAAATTTGACCAGCCATGAGCCCAAACTAACCTCTGCAAAAGATACATGATCGATCCAAACTCGAAAGTCAAGGCCCTGCTTCTCACCAAACATCTTTGGTAAAGTATCTACAATTTGTTGCATTGGCCGATCAGCTCCTGAGGGATGGACAAAATTTCCAGTAGAATGCTACAGATAAAAAAGCAATGGCAAATACATCTTAAGGTTTTCAAAAGTCAGATAGAAAATAGTTGGTGATACAAAAGTCTGCATTTCATAGACTATGTATCAACTGGAACTTAATATTTTGTGTACTTTTGTTTCTCCTTTCAATCTTTTTTACAATAAATGATAAAGCAATATGTCTGGTCAAAGCTACAAAACCTTTTCTCATTCAATTTAATCATAAAGATGTCTCTTTTCTTCCGATACCTAACAGTTCTAAATTATTCCAATTCCAAAAGTCATCATTTAGTATTCAAGCATTCAATAGATTCGGCTCTGGCCGGGTTGGCAATGGATTTCTAATTAATTTCGCAAGCGCACATAAAATCGTGAAGTTGTATGAAACTTACAAATATTGATTTTAGATTTTGTATATACTGCTCAGAATTCTCAATTTCTCCACGCATCCATCTCTCATAAAATAGGTAGAACATCACTACTTCATGATTAGGACTAAGAATTTTAATGTTTAACATTGAGTCTTTAATATCTCTTGGAGACACATTTGGACCAAGAGTGAAGTTACCAATGGCTTGCATAATACCAGCTGCACATCTCTCTGTTGCATGGGTTATTTGTGCATTGTCCCTTGCGTTTTGTGCATACCATTCAACTAATTCTTCTTGCGCATTACTAACCTGCAAATTTGGGAGTTGACTGATTATTTTTCAGTAAAATAATACTAATTAAAAAGCACGGCAGAAAACCGCAAAAACATGTTTTTAAATTGCGATTCACAACCGAAATGTTGTGGATTTTGAAGTCTCCGCAACATAAAGGTTCGCAGCATAACCGCAGCCGCAATTCAAAACCATGGTGACATGTATATGAAGAATTTAGTAATTCTTAAAATGTTACAAACCATGACACCATACACTTCAGGTACACCGAATAATTCAGCGTCATTTCCAGAATCACCACAAACAAGAGTGTTGAGTGGTCCTAGTCCAGCAGCTTTTAGTTTTTGAAGCAAAAAATCAAGGGCTCGTCCTTTTCCAGCAGCTTGGGGTAGTACATCTAAAGCAATACCATTGCTATAAATTATTTTTACATCTAACTGGAAAACAAATGAGTAATATCAAAAATCACAAAATCATAAAGAAATATATTGAAACTAAAGCTTTCAAACAAAGTTTATAATACAATCTTAGTCCATTGTTTTTGTAGATAATGATAATAATCTTACCCCACGATTTTCCAAACATTTTGAGAGAGCTTGCACGACTTTTGATGCCTTCCCTTTCTCCAAATAGAAGCTAACCTTGTGAGGCCGTTGCTCTGTCTCTGACTGCAGTTACACCAGAAATTTCAAATACAGCATAACGGTAAGTAAATATAAATGCTCCTCAAATAGCTAATTGTAATACTGCAATGCATTTAATTTAAGTTCATCCTCCCTATCATGATTCAATATATTATAATTTTGATAAACGATAGAGGGCAACCTAGTGCACGAGTCTCTCACCATGTGGAGTATGGGGCACGTACATGTACACAGCCTTACCCCTGCAAGGAGAGCCTGAATCTAAGATTTGTACTGATAATCTCCAGGTCACAAGGCAACAACCATACCATTGTGTTAAGGCTCGTCCATCTAATAGATGATAAGCATCTTAATTTTTATAAATTAACAGATTGACATGAGAGTTACGTACTTGACTAGTTAGCTCAGGAAACTTGGCTGTTTCCTCCACAACTATGTCCCTGTTCCATTTATGATCCAGATACTGTTTCCACCCGTCATCCGGTACCATGGATTCACCATATGTAATCTCAGTTCCCACAGACATTATCGTTATATCGGGAGTCAACAAAGGTTTCTGTTTTCTTAACTCTTTATATATAGTAGGTGATCTCCCAGTGGAGAATACTAGCAGAGAATTATGACGATAATAAGCTTCCCATAGTGCATTGAACCTGAGAAGAGCAAGGTTTTCTGGATCATCATGGTCTACCTGCAATGAAACACACAGGCTTCACCACTTTTTTTCCCACAAGAATCATCCAAAGCCATATACCGCTATTGAAATTATATTTACCATTGTGTAATCAAGATCTGAAACTATCATTAGGTTGGCAGAACCATTGAGTCGATCCATAAGATTTCTCTACTTTTGTACTACAAGAAATCCCCAAAGTTGACCTTGTAAGTATCTCCACAAATATATACCTGCAAAATTTCCACTAACTTTGGTTCAAAATAATGCACTTTAAACTAGTCTCCTAAATTCTGTGTTTTTTTTAACACCAAATGTTACCAAGTTTTTAAGCCTTAATTAGTGAAACGGGAGGGTCTTAGAATTTGTGTTTGAGCTAACTCAACCCTACAAAACTGGCTTGCAGAGTGAGTGACATTTCTCACTTATAAGCTCATTATCAAAGTGAGACTCTTAACACCCACTTCACGCCTAGGACTAGTCATATGGAGATTGACCCACACGCCTAGGACTAGACATATGAAGATTGACCCGAGTGGTCTGATAGAAGGTGGACCAGTGGATCTTGGATAGACTATGGCACCATCTTAAAATTTTGGTTAGCCTAATTCAACCAAACAAAACCGACTTGTATGGTAAGGGATGCCTCCTACTTATAAACTCATTTTCACGCCTTATCTCATCCAATTTGGAACTCTTAATATAAGGGATAGAACCCTTAACCTCCGATATTCCATCTTCGTCTCCTACACATCCCACAACTCACCACTCATCAAACCCCTAAACCGTCTTACTAACAACCCAAAATATGCCCAAATCTATATTAACAATCTCACAAAAAGTTGTCAAAAGAAAAATAGTGAAATATACCATGGATTGTTAACACGGGCCCAAATCTATTAAAGTGTTACAATTAGTATAAGTATAGTGTAGTCCAACAATATTAATAATACAATTTACAACGAAATATATACAACTAGGACGAACCCGAGTGCGATTCCTGGGGTAACAAGTTCATACTTTACTTACCTCACGACTCAACTCTGGATTACCAAGGTCCTTCCCCGGGTTAATACCAAAGAATATATGCAACTAATATTTACTATATATGATTAGTGTAATCATGCGAAAGGACAAATTTTGCAGCTGCTATGTTAATTGGGACATAAACATCACGAAGAAACAATGATTTCAAATAAAAAATATCATCTTTAAGAAAAATGCTGCTAATTGAAAATGAAAAACCTAAAATCATTGGAAGAAAATTGGAAATAGAAGAACTGTATGAACAATAAGCTACCTTGTTTTGACGATTGAAACATGTAGATTTAACCATACATCGATAGAATCTGCAGTAGAGTTCAAAAAATTACAGAGCAATCAAAGATTGAGAGAGACCAAATTGCAGGAACAAGACACCAACATTTTAGCAAAGAATCAATTATTCATAAAGATGATGAACACGATGAATATGTTTTATTTTTAAAAAAATTATTTAATTAATAAAATTAGTAATGACATGGATACCAATGTTGTGGTTGGTAAAAAAAAAAAAAAAAGTCGCGTGAAATGCTAAATATTCCTTTGAAATCTTAAAATTCGTCAAATATTCTCCTGAAATTTGGAAATAGATAAATATTCAATAAAATTGTAAAACGTCAATCAAATTGTCCATTCCGTTAGTTTGTTCCGTTAAATGCGATGATGTGAGTAATAAAGGGTGACGTGGCATGATGATGGGTACAAAGTTATGAAGTCACATCATACGAACAATTTGACTGAAATTAGTTTTTATAAAAAAAAATTTATCATCTCAAATTCATCTTCATCCTTCATGATCATCATCATCATCTTCTTCTTCTTCAACCTTCAACAATACCAATCTTCATCAACAACACAAACAAGAACTTTTTTTTTATAATAGAGGTATCTCATCATCATAATAAAATTAAATCAAAATCACATCTTTACCAACGATTTTGAAGTCATAAAAAGAGGATTTAGAGCTTTACTTCTCCTCCTCACCTTAATCAACAACAGCACACTATGCTCCTTCAATAAAAAAAAAACCACAAATTTTCACCAAAGCAAAACCCCAAATTGATCCCAAAACCTCAATTTGTTGGTTGTTCAGAATATCAATGTTTGCAATTTTTTCTTGTTATTTCTTTATGGGTTGTTTATCCATTATTTTTAGGGACTGATTTATGGGTTGAATTTTTGGATTTTTGGGTTTTGTTGTTTGTGCCATGAATGTTTGAATTTTTTACTTGAAGTAATGAATGTTGTTATGGGTTTGTATGTCATGACTGGTTGATGATGGTAGTGTTGAAGTTGTTCTTGTTGTGAAGAAGAATTTCTATCAAGTCATATCGACTAGAATACATTGGCTCTTTCTCCCGTGTACATCACCGCTTATGATAATTCGATAATATGTTTTCGATGAGACTTGAAAATTAAAAAAGAAAAACGAAAGTTGCGTTTACTTTTTTTTTTACCAAAGGAAACTTGCCAAGGAAGTCAGCGCCATAAAATATATGTAAATGCATGTGCTCTCTCTTAGGGTTCGTTTGATCTGCAAAATAAAAGTACTGGACAGGACAGTACAAGACAAAACAGCACAGGACAAACATTTATCGTATTGAACAAATTTTGTCTTGTATGATGCTTGATTGAGAAAATGTTATTTTGGTGATTTAAACAACTTGCGCTGAGGACAAAAAGTTGTCTCATGGTTCAGTAGGGGACAAAAATATATGTTTTTGTCCTGTCCCTTGACCCCCAACTTGTTCAATTACAGTTTTACAATCAAACACAGTACAACTGAAGTTGTCCTGTCCAGTCCCATCTTTTTTTGCAGATCAAACACACCCTTAGTTTTTCTAAAAGTTTATTATTATTTTGTTTGCAAAAATACATGAAACAAGTTTATTCTTTCTAAAAATTGAATTTTCAACCGGGGCATACAGGCGAATATATATGTTCATGATTAGCAGAAATCATGAACCATTGCACAAAACTTATGAACCGATG
This sequence comes from Trifolium subterraneum, assembly GCA_951799995.1. NCBI lineage: Eukaryota > Viridiplantae > Streptophyta > Magnoliopsida > Fabales > Fabaceae > Trifolium > Trifolium subterraneum. The sequence goes on along the minus strand of OX637463.1, from coordinate 43,962,382 downwards.
CATAAGAGATCTGAAAAAATCAGAGAGTATTTTGTACGGGTACATAACCATGTTGAACCGATACAAGATTCCACTAGGAAACTTGAACTCGTGCAAGACCTATACGAACTAGTGTAAAGCCCTTTGTCAAATACCCACAGGAATTTTGTACTGGTACAAGACCTATATATTTCCATTGGTTACGCAACGCTTTTTATTTTTCGTAGTCTAAAGTGAACAAATTGTTGCCTATACAACGGTCGTATACTCCATGACTGAAAAACCGTTGTCTAAATGTTTAGGAAACAATTTATGTACTTTAAGCCACAGTTTTCTCCGGTTGCCGAAAGTGAAAATTTTTGTAGAGAAAGAAGCTTCCTGCGAATTTTTGAACTGGTCCATCTACTCAGATGAACCAATGCATGCTTTTATTGTGAACCAATGTATTGCTCTGTTAGATCAAAATTTTGCAAACGTCACTTCATTTTTCCTTGGTTTACAAATAATACTTACCAACACAAACGCCGTACTCGGACGACGAAATGACAAATACAAAAGAAATCAACTAAAAGACTCAATGTGAAAATCACTTATTTAGATTGAAAGCAAGAAAAAAGATGCAGAGAAGTTATTTTAGGCTAAATATGAGCTAAAACCACCCCCTAACCAAGAGTGGAAGAAGAAACTTCAAAGGGAAAAATTAGGGCCGACAAGAATAGTACGTAGCATCAAGATTGTGCATAAAAGCAAATTAATAGAAAAGTAAGTGCATGCATCAGGGCAAAGTTATTATGCATAAGTCTTTCTTTGCTAAAACGCAGCGGATTTTAAAATTTAGATTTTCCTTCAATGGATCCATGTGAACGTTCATGAATAGGGATAGATTGTTACCTTTGAAGAACCGTTCTTTGCTTTCGATCTAATCACGAGCACTGCACTTTAAATCACGAGCACAACAATTTGAAGAACGTGTGTGTAAAAAATAAAGTGCATAAAAGCAAATTAATAGAAAAGTAAGTGCATGCATCAGGGCAAAGTTATTATGCAGAAGTCTTTCTTTATACACGGTACATAAATACCCCAGATTGGTTAGTGCACCCCCCAGATTTCTAGTGCCCCCAGATTCCGTAGCGCACCCCCAGATTGCTTAGAGCACACCCCAAATTTCTCGCGCACCCCCGAAATGCTTAGCACACCCCCCAAATTTCTCGCACACCCCCATATGTCTTGCGCGCCCCCCAGTTTTTTTTTCGCCCCCAAATTTCTAGTCAAAATCATTTTGTTGTTGGAATGGTTTCAGAGGGTTGTACTCCAAAACCATTAGGTGCATAAAATGGTTTTGGAGTACAATTCCTTATAATTATGCACTTAACATATTTTTTTTTCTTCCTCCCCCCAGATTTCTAGCCAAAACCATTTTATGCACTTAATGGTTTTGGAGTGCAAATCTCTGAAACCATTCCCACAACAAAATGGTTTTGGCATGATTTGAAGGGCGCACTATAAATCTGGGGGCCGCGCGAGAAATTTGGGTGGTGAGCGAAAAATTTGGGGGGTGCGAGAGAAATTTCGGGGTGCGAAAGAAATTTGAGGGTGCGAGAGAAATTGGGGGGTGCACTAGAAATTTGGGGGTGCGCTAAACAATTTTCCCTTATTTATGCATGGTGCATAAAGCAAGGCTTATGCACCATAACCACTCTCAGGTCATCAAAGGTAAAAGTGCATAAAAAGAAAAATTGCTAGAGAGTAAACAAATGACATGCTTAATCAGATACAGATAACCGACAATCGTTTTATATATTAAATGTGATTTCTAAAATGCATTAAGCGGTCTGTAATTAATATAATGCCCTTGAACCTCGTTATAGAAAAAATTGGTAACCGCCTAAGCTAATAACGATGTTCGACATTGCCTTATATGTATGTCTTATTTAGAGCTATCAAGTGAGTTGGTCCGCCTCAGCCTGCTTTGGCCCAATGAGCCATCACAGATAAAAGGGCTTTAGTGGATCTATCTATTTACTTCATGGGCGGCTAAAACTGTGCCCAATCTAATTACTAATGGGTTATGTGGTCTGATGGGTTGGTCCGACTAATTCCCATACTATTTTTTAATTTAAAAAAAGTGCAATAGACAAAAAAACTACATATCACATAAATTTTGAATTAGAAAAAGTTTTGAATCACGAAAATGCAATTGTACCCTTAAAAATTGGGATTTTTTTAATTTGCCATTGAGAATAGGGATGTCAATTTGCATATGTTAATGGAGTACCCCGTGGGGATTATCTGTTCTGACCTCTGAAGGCAAAGATCTTTTTCCTCGCAGGGACGGGGTTGGAGGAAAAAGTTCCTTTGAATACATTTCGGGCGAGGAAGTGCCAATTGCCCCCACGGGGATCTGTGGGGACGTTGATGGAGGAAAATATTTAGTGGGCCAGCCCGATAGACTAACCCAGGCTAACCCATGAAAAATATAGGTCTGAGGGGCTGACGCAGAAAGATACATTCATTTTTAGGTGTTTATTTGAGCGAAGGTTGCCATGTCCCATAGCTAAATATGTTAGTTTGAACTATTTATCAATTATTTTAAATGATAGAAAAATTATTTCCTTAAAAAAATAATTCATTTACATAGTAATTTAATGATCTAATATATCGGTACATTAAATTTTTTCATATGTACCATAAAATTTACCTAAAAAGTAAAGCGGGTGATTGTGTTGTTTAAAGAGATCTTAAGGGGAGGTTAACCTAATTTCTCCTAAAATTTAATTATAAGTGAATTGAAGTGTCATATAATTAGAAAGAAAATAGTTGGCAATATAAAAATCATAGAATATAATAAAGCAAGATGAGTATTTTGGCAAGTGTGACATTTGTCAGCTAATTAGAATGCTTGCCTCTTTAAACTTACTATTAGTAGTAATCTTTCCATAATTATTATTTCTTCCTTTTATTTTTTTTATTTTTTGATCATGAGTACTTTTGAATTTTCGTCCTTTCCTTGGAACTCCAATTTTCATCTTTCTTTGGAAATCCAATTCACATGGACACCAATTTTTTGCCTCTTCACTCATCATCCGCATTAATTTTCTAGGGAATGCACTCTTTGTGTTTGTTTACATCTCACAGTCCCAACTTTTCATTGTGCTACAAATCCAACTTTCACTCTTCTTAAGATTTCATTTCAATTGTACTATGCTGCAATACAATCTTCACGCTCCCTCTCTCTCATCTCATCACACTGTTTTCTTTGTTGAATTTGTTTAAACTTTATTTTCTTCATCTTTTTCTTCATTGTTGTCTTTTAAATTTGATTTCATTTCTAAGTGTAACAATATACTATTTTTGGTAGTAAATTGAGGAGCAATAAAAAATATAAATGAACTCAATTAAAGGACAATCTTCACCCTAAACTCTTTCAAATAACGTAAGATTTCATTCATATATATTGTTATATTTGATCTAAAGTATAAATGTTCATTTAACCCTTCTACAAGTTTGAGGTAATTTCTATTAGGGATATTAATTACCAGGTGGCAAAAGGGGATGATATTATATTTGATAGAAATCTTATAAATGGATAGACATTTTTTTAACGGTAATGGATGAACATTGATTCAATGCCGTTTACCTTTGAAACTTAAATGGAGTTCTTGATTTGCAGGAAATGTGTGAATGTTAACTATTACTAATTCCATCATTGTTTTTTTATAGCAAAAACTGTGATTTGAATATCTTGATAATCTTCTTTAATTATTAAAGATTAGTTTTTACACCAACAACTCAACTAAGTCTAAGATTGTTAAAAAAGACACGACTTGCTAATTTATGGCATTGCCTTAAGTGGAGTTCATAATCCTATTGTAGTTTTTAAATTTCCAGTCACTATATGAAGGGTCAAGTGATGCATTTGTAATGTTTATTGTTTTGAATACATTGTGATTAGCACTTTGAATTAAGTTTTTATGAAGACTCTAAATTGTCATGATGAATTAAACATTTTATTTTTATATAGATGAGTAATTTACCTCTTTATAATCATGATGTTTTTTTAAACTTTGTGAAGGTGATCCACCGTAACATTAGTCTTACTCTGTATTCGTTATAAAAAGTGAATATTTTTGTATTAATTTGGTTTCTTTTAATCTCATAAATTGACAATTGTGTCTACGTTTTTTCTAGACCTATATAGAATTTAGTCTATAGGGAAGTGATTTATAGTTTTTTCATGAATTTTATATTAAATTTAAAATAATTTAAGATATATATGATGTCTATTTTTTAAAATTTAATATAAGGAAAATTTTCCCCGTGCCCGTGCGTTGCACGGGTATACACACTAGTATATAGTATTTCATAATCATAGACCATGCATGTGTTTACACTTTCAATATATACCTAACGGTTCTGAGTAATTACAATTTTGAAGTCAGCATTTAGTATTCGTGTATTCTTAGCGATTGGCATATTGAAAAACATATCAAAAATAATTTTTTATCTTTCTCTCTTCTCTCACTCTCTGCCGCCTACTTTCTCATCTCCCTTCTTTGTTGTTTTTTTTTTATTTAACAATTAGAGAGGGGTGGTTTAGGATCAATTTTGATCCGGAATCACCCCTCTTGATCGTTTTTTATTTCTTTTTATTAAAATAAGTTATACCCACATATTTTTAGGTTTTGTTTGAGTCTTCTTTTTCGTGTTTTTTTATTTGGTGTTGTTTAATCCCGTCTTAGTGCAGAGTTTTGGTTTTGTCCCGTCTTAGTGCGGAGTTTTGGTTTGTCCCGTCTTGGTACGATGTTGTTTTTATTCATATTTGCAGGTTTGCTTCGACCCAAATTCAGTGCAGATTCAATGACTTGTGCCGCCAATGTTGCAGATCTGGATGCATGACTATTTCAGACATTTAAATTTTGTCAAATCAATTGTAGGCTTTGTCATAGACATTAGGCCGTTTTATGTTATTAACTTGGATGCTGTGAGCATGTTCGCAGATTCATCCTTATTAGTTTTTAACGAAATTGAACATGTAATGATTTTGATTGATGTATTTTCTCTGAATTTGAATGAATGAATACTGTTCTTTTTGAGTCAAAAAATCTTTGTTAGTGATATAGTAATATACATGAAAATGCAATAAACTTTCCATTCCATAGATTAAAAGGCAAGTGATACTAGGATGGGGAAAACAGAAATGTTATACAATACAAGATGAAATTATTATTCAAATTATTAAAATAAAATAAAATACAAAGAAGAAAATAAAACACAAGAAACTTAATACATTCAAAGTTTTTTTTTTTTTTTTTAAACGTTCAAGGTTTTTTTTTTCAATTACAACCCTTCATTTTTTTTTTATTCTTCTGAGTACAAATCAGGAGTACCAGCAGTACTCATCAACAAAAAAGGAAAAAGATCTAAAACAAAAAGAGAAAACTCCCAAAAGTTAGAAGCCACCACAACCGCCCAGAGAAGACACCAAAATAGGGGGAAAGGGAAAAAACCAACTAAACGAGAGCACCCGAAGAGATACTACTCAACCAAAACCTGATAAATCCAGGCACCACAAGCTCACCTTGTCTTACTGGACCAACACAATATAGGTTGCACCTCCCACTCGTAGAGGGAGCAAGGGCTATCAGAGTTTTTACCTATAAACCATTTCCAGGAGGAAAGTTTCACCATATCCATAAGATCATCAACAGTTGAAGACTTACCGACAAAGATCATATCATTCCGGGAGGTCCAATAGTCCACACAACAGCATGCCATACTAGAATCAAACCTAATTGAACCCGACTCCCCACACCTAACCCAAAGAAACTCTAAAAAACTTGTATAATACTATTGGGGGGCACATACTCGATCCCTAACCACCTAGAAACACGGTACCAGATCCAATCACAAGAAACAAAAAGGTGATCTACCGACTCCTCAACCGCTCGGCAAAACACACAAGAAATATCAGTAGCTCCTACCATCACCCTCCGCCTATGAAGGTTTTGCCGAGTTGGAACGCAAGAGAAATAAAAGTTGACAGCCACTTAGGAAGCTCTTCAAGATTTTCACAGTTACTAATAAATAAGTGATGTAGGGTGTTTGCACATCCTTTAAGCCATTGCGGAAAAGTCACTATTTGAGGTAAAGATTTAAGATAAAGAAAATTCAACTTTAAGTTGGGTATTTCGTTGTTGTCATCGCCCTTTGACAATATCACCATATTACAATTGTCAATGAGGAAACTCTCTATATTTGGAATGATATGAAATGGCAATGATTTCATATTCCCACAACGTCCAAAACCTAACATTTTAAGGTTAGGAAATTGCATTCCTTCAAAAGAAAACATCAAATTATCACAACAACGATAGAATTTCTAGAGAAGACAATTTGGCTAACTCTTCTGAGAAGTTAGATTGCTTTGTGGTTATATATAGCTCTCGAAGTTTGATCAAGTTTCCTATTCAATTCGGCAATGTTTGTAGCTCTGTGCATGCTCTGAAATCCAAAGTTTGCAAATCTTGCAGTTTGCACACAGAATCAGGAAGCCTCTTCAGTTGCCCGTTCTTTTGAAGACATCGTAAATGTTTTAACTTACCAATGGAGCAGGGCAAACTTTTGTATCTAGAGTTATTTATTTGCAAAAGTCGTAAGTATTTGCACCTTTTTAAACAAGTATTTAAGAAAGGTTTATTGTTTGCTCCAACAGGAAATAGTATGGTTCTCAACCTAGTGGGAATTGAAATTTGGTCAAGTAAATCATTTTTGGGAACCGACAAATGGAGGACATTCTCTCTTATATTTTCACATTGAAAGTTCAATAATTGAAAATCATCTCTTGCAACATATAATGCAAGATCATGCACCAAATATTGCAATTTAAAAACACAATTACCACCAATATCATCAAAACTTTGAAGAAAGGACCTTGACCATAGCTCAAGCAAGAGCTGCTTTCCAATATCTCCCAAATTTTCACCTTGTTTTGGTGTTGGAAGAAAGCCCAGTGCGTCCCAAAATGTAGTAAGCTCAACTTGAAAACGATGAGTGTTCTTTTCAAATAGGGAGAAACATGCAAAACATCGTTTTAGGTAAGAAGGTAATTGATCATAACTCAATTTTAAAGCCGGCAAAATGCCATCATCTTGTTGTGGTAAATTCCAAATCTCACTATCTTTGACAAAATTCCACTCTTGTATATCAAATTTTAAGAATAGCGAACTACCCAATGTTCTTAAGGCCAAAGGAAGGCCTCCACATTTTTGCGCAATATTTCTTCCTATCTCCACCAATTCTGGATGTTTTTTATCTTCTCCTTCTTTGAAAGCCCATTTAACAAATACTAACAACGAATCATTTTGGGAAAGACCTTGTAAAATGTGAGATGTGTTAGTGCTCATCACATCAGCTGTTATCCGGCTACGTGTAGTCACTATGACTTTACTTCCTTTTGCACATACTTGAATTAAATCCTTCAATTCTTCCCATTTAACCCGACTCTCGTTCCATACATCGTCCAGGACGAGCAAGAACTTTTGATCGGCAAGTGTGTTTCTTAAGTGATTTTGTAATTGCTCTATATCAAAGTTTTGATAGTTTTCTTGTTGAAATGTGTTAGGAGAAGAATCACTCGTTGAATTGAGGATGTTAACAAGTAAATGCTTAAGTTCAAAATCATTAGAGACACATACCCACATCTTTTTTTGAAAAGCCTCGCCTAAACGTTCATCATTGAACACCGACTTTGCAAGTGTAGTCTTTCCCAAACCCCCAATTCCCACAATAGGAATAACAAATAACCTTGTGTCATCACCAACTTGCAATAAGAGGTCTATGATTATTTGTTTATCATGTTCTCTTCCTATGACATTCGAATCATTTATATGAGAATGAGTCAATTCGCGCTTCTGCACGACACGAGTATCACTATAATTGGTTTGAAGGCCAAAATTTTGCCTATCAGCCGCAACCTTAGTTAATCTCGCATTGATATCTTTGATTTGATGTGCCATCTTGAGACGGTAAGCAAGAGGATTAGAACATGAGAAGAAACGGCGTACCTTCCTTCTAATGCTACCAGAGGTGTTGACAAGTTGCAACTTCAACGCCTCACACTCGAAATCATCTATGATATCTTCAGCATCAGAGAAGACACACTTAATCTGTCTCAACCATTCACGCAACTCATTGTTCTGCCACTGCTTTTTTTCAGCATCCAACAACAGAGCTTGGATTAGTGACGAAGTGTCTTTGATCCGTCGTAAATCGTCGTACACGCCTAGTGCTAAGGCAGCTTCATCAAGAACTGGAGAAGCAAGTTTGCCTATGAATGACCTAGCAACACTGAAGAGGAGTGATTCTGCCATATGGATTAGAGCTTTTTGTTGGTTGTTAATGAGCAGGTGTGCGAATGAAAGCAATGAGGTAATAATGAGATTAATTTGAAATGCAATGCATTTTTCAGAATGCGGTACATGAGCAATAATATACTACATACTACCTCAACGGCTCGAAATTAGTTGTGAATGTTTGGGAGGCGGATCTGCTGGATGACCTCATGAGGACTCTAAATTCCATACAAATCACAAGTACTCAAGATATTTGGTTTTGGAAACATGATGCTACTGGAATTTTCTCCGTCAAATCGGCCTACTCAGTTGTTGACCTAGCCTCTAGGGTTGATATTGTTCCGCCAGAGGTGTCTAGTCTTATTTTGGCTAAAGTGTGGAAGTCTTGGGCGCCATCCAAAGTGATTGTCTTCTCATGGCAACTACTCCAAAACAGGATTCCATCTCGTCAAAATCTCTTTCGGAGAAGGGTGATTACGAATATTAACACTACCTTATGTGTGTTATGTGGGAGCTTCATTGAGTCAGTGGACCATTTGTTCGTAACTTACAAGGTGTCTTCTACGGTGTGGTATTCTATTTTTAGGTGGTTAGGTTTCCAGTGTGTCTTGCCTGGGGGGATTATAGGCTTATTTGAGGTTATGGTATGGATGAGTGCTGGTAGGAGAGCTCACTTACAGTGGTTGTTAATCTGGCATGTTGTTATTTGGTCGATCTGGCTTTCCCGAAATGACTTAACCTTTACAGGGGGATCTTCATCGGTTGAATACATAGTTGATAGGGTGAAACTTTTTTCTTGGAAGTGGTATCTGGTCAAAAACCATGCTAGCCTATGTTCTCTTTATGAGTGGGAGGTGCAACCTATTTTGTGCTGGAACCATTAGAGTCGTGCGTGGTGGTGATTCTGGGAACTGGTGGTCTTGGTGGAATATGATCTTGCTTTTGTATTTCTTTTCTTTGTTTAATGCTCTTTCTCTACTTTTTGACCTTCTGGTATTTTGGGGATTGTGGCTATTGGTCTAGTCCGAGGACGCCTTAGGAGTTTCATATCGTTGTTTTCATTGTATTTTTTCCTTTTTTCTTTGGGGACTTTGTACTTCTTGTGGACTCTCTTAGATGTATTCTTTCACTCTTTTATATATATATATATATATATATATATATATATATATATATATTTATTTTGCCATTCAAAAAAAAAAAAAAAAAGTTGTGAATGTGATTACTGACATGTTTATTTAATAATAAAAGTTGTTTAATTTTGCAAATTGAGAAGCAGATTAGATGTGCTAATTCCGTGATTTAAGGTGTCATGACCCTATAATAATAATGACACTGAGCTGGAAAAAATTGGCGTGTGCTGCAACTTACAATTAAACTACAATAAATTGTGTTTGGGAAAGCAAATTTATAACTTAAACACTGCACAAGAATTGCATTGGTACAATTATCTAAGATCTAAGCACATGATGCTTCAATTTTACTGTAATTTAATTTCACAAGTAAAAATAGTACTACCTTCCTGTTTTTCGAGTATAACTCAACTGGTAAAGATATTACATGTAATAGTCACGATCGGAATTCGAACTCTATATTCCCACTTATTCACCATAAAAAGTGATAAAAAAAACTTGATAAAAAAAAATGCTACTAGAAGAGAATTAGAAAAATCAATGGTGATATTAATTTGTTGACAATTAAAAATTTCATTAGTTTATTCTTCAAAGAGAGCAATTATTAATGTTTACAATAAAGTACTCCATCCGTCTCATATATTATAAGAAAAACAATTATTATTTCTTATCTTAAATTATAATAAAAAAAATTCACTTTTAATTATCATTTTTAAGCTAGTATAATTACAAATTAACCTAAGAATATTCTTAAGATATGCTAGTAATTAAGAAGAAACTTTGATTATGTCTTAAGAAACTATAAACCATTATTTTGAACAACAGTGCGCTAATAATTTTCAAACTAGTTGTAATATATAAAGAAAATTGGTTTTTAGGCCCCGAGTTGATGCTAGGCCCCCAAAAACCCAAATTACCCTCAGTTTTCACTTTGGATTCTAGGATCTGAAAAAGATCGATTTCAAAACTCACGCAGAAATAGTGTTAGAATGAAGGGGAAAAAAAGAAGGTTAAATTCGTCCAACCCAATAATGCTTGGGGAGTGATTCCACCTCGACCTCAGGTATGGTTTTTCTCCAGCCTCCAGCTGTTTCAATTCCCCCTTATGTTTTCCATACGCACCACAACCATTATTTCTTGTGCATACATTGCCATCAACCATTATTTGAAAACTTCTTAGTTTCATCATGTTTCATGCATGTGTTTGTGTACCTTGTAGTGGGTTAATACTTTGAAGAACTACTTTTTGTATTTTTTTTAAGAACTACTTTGTGCAGAATGTGAGGCCTCCATTGCCACACATTCAAATTACTCTGTCTGGACTGCCTACAACTACAGCACCTCTGTCTTCAAGTGTTTCATTCAATTTTTAATTTGAAAACTTCTTAGTTTCATCATGTTTCTGTTAAGAAAAATATGCCTAAATATCTTTTGAAGATTTTAGATTTAAATATAGTTTAGATTTATATTTCAGTTTATAATATTTATGATTTTTATATTTAGTTTGTTTTTTTTTTAAAAGATATGAATTTAAAAGTTTGTTTTATTTGTAGCTCTATATATAGAGCCATAAACCATGATGAATAAAATAAGAACTTGAGTTTTCTTCATATAACAATATATTTGAGGAGAGTTTTCTCCGTAAAATTATATCCCACCAAATTCCGCAAATACAAAAACTCAAAAAAACCATATCAGTGGCATCCGAGCCAACGTTCATAAGGACCTGTGAAGATGGATTTTTCAAAGGTTGCTCCTCCAATCTTTGATGGAGTAGACTATGATCTTTGAGCGGTGAGAATGGAGGCATTCTTAGATTCTCTAGATCTATGGGAAACTGTGGAGGATGATTACGATGTTTATTCGTTACCAAAAGACCCCACAGCAGAACAGATGAAAACTCATAAAGAAAGAAAAACCAAGAGGGCAAAGACAAAGACTTGTTTGTTTGCAAGTGTCTCACAAACCGTCTTTATTAAAATCATGACTCTCAAAACACCGAAAGAAATTTGGGATTACCTAAAAGAAGAATATAAAGGAGATGAAAGGATTCGAAGCATGCAAGTTATGAACTTAATGAGAGAGTTCGAGTTACAAAGAATGAAGGAGGATGAAACAATCAAGACATATGCTGATAAATTATTGGGTATTGCTAATAAGGTACGATTACTAGGCACTCAATTTTCTGATTCTAGAGTTGTAGAAAAAATCCTTGTAACGGTACCTGAAAGATATGAAGCTTCTATAGCCGCCTTGGAGAACACAAAAGATTTGAGTAAAATCACTCTGCCATAAGTGTTACACTTATTGCAGGCACAAGAACAAAGAAGACTTATTAGAGAAGAAAGAACTATAGAAGGTTTATATCTAGCCAAAGATTTTGGAAAGAAATACCAACACAAACCATGTCCTTATTGCAAAAAGGATACTCACTCACCAAAGAATTGTTGGTGGAGGCCTGATGCAAAATGTGAAAAGTGTGGTAAATTAGGTCATATGAACAAAGTATGCACATCACAACAACAACAACAACAACAAGAAGATGTTAACATTGCTCATGAGCAATATGAAGAAGACCAAGACCTACTACTTGCAATATCAGGTTGTACAACCAACAAACCGTCAAAAGAATGGCTTATTGACAGTGGTTGCACAAACCATATGACTTATGATCGAGATCTTTTCAAAGAGCTCAACAAAACTTCTATTTCCAATGTCAGAATTGGGAATGTAGAACAAATTGCAGTAGAAGGCATTGGAACAATTTCAATTAAAACTCATGCAGGTATGAAACAAATTTCCAATGTTTTATATGTTCCAGAAATTAATCAAAATCTTTTAAGTGTTGCTCAACTGTTGGAGAAAGATTATAAAGTGATATTTGAACATAAAAGTTTTGTGATTAAAGATCAAAACAATAAGGAAGTGTTCAAATCACAGATGAAAGGCAAGAGATTCGTTTTAGATTTGATGAAGAATGATTATATTATTGAAGAGAGAAAAGAACATAAATTCAAAGAAGATCATGAAGATTCAGGTGCTTTGAAGAAATTTCAAGTTAAGGAGGAGAATAATCATGCTTGTGAAAAGCCATTTAAAAGATGCAATGTTTCTACCATAAAGTCCACAAGACACAAAGACGCTAAAGCTTGCGAAAAAGGAATAACTTCAATGATGGAGAAATTCAAGTCAAATCAACATGCAATCTCATCCAAAAAAGATATTGACAAGAAATACAACCGAAATAAAAAGAAGAATAAATTTCCGAGAAGCTCAGATTGGATACGCACAAAAGATATTCAGTCAAGGAGGAGTGTTGAGAAAAATATGCCTAAATATCTTTTGAAGATTTTAGATTTAAATATAGTTTAGATTTATATTTCAGTTTATAATATTTATGATTTTTAGATTTAGTTTGTTTTTTTTTAAAAGATATGATTTAGAAGTTTGTTTTATTTGTAGCTCTATACATAGAGCCATAAGCCATGATGAATAAAATAAGAACTTGAGTTTTCTTCATATAACAATATATTTGAGGAGAGTTTTCTCTGTAAAATTATATCCCACCAAATTCCGCAAATACAAAAACTCAAAAAAACCATATCAGTTTCATGCATGTGTTAGTGTATACCTTGTAAAAATACATTGAACAAGTTCATTCTTTCTAAAAATCGATTTTTGTACCGGTGCATACAATGGAATATATCGGTTCATGATTTGCAGAAATCATGAACCGGTGCACAAAACTTATGAACCGATGCATAAGAGATCTGGAAAAATCAGAGAGTATTTTGTACCGATACATAACTATGTTGAATCGGTTCAAAGCCCTTTGTCAAAAACCCGAAGGAATTTTGTACAGGTACAAGACCTATATTTTTCCATTGTTTACTCAATGCTTTTTATTTTTCGTAGTCTAAAGTGAAAATATCGTTGCCTACACATTTAAGCAACAGTCGTATACTCCACGCCTGAAAAACCGTTGTCTAAATGTAAAGCATCTTGGGAATTTTTGAACTGGTCCATCTACTAAGATGAACCAGTGCATTGTTCTGTTAGATCAAAATTTTGCCAGTGTCACTTCATTTTGCCTTGGTTTACAAATAGCACTTTGCAAAAATTAAGGAGTGATGACTTTTTCAATTTTAGAAAAAAAAGAATCTATGAGTAAGTCATTGAGAATCATTGAGAGATACACATCAAAGCCTTCATCATTCATCTACTTCATTCTTCATCACTCTCACTATTGCCAAACGATTGATGTGATATAAGTTGGTGATTCAAGCTTGGGGAAAACGTCCAATTTGCTATACAGATCTCTTTTCAAAATATTCATAATAGGCTCTTTTATATTTGACCACTTTACTTGAAGTAACTTTGAAAACCGTCTCTAAAATATTCTGTCGTCAAGTGGAGAAACTCCAATAATTATTTTTTATCATATTAATTAATTTATTTATTTTTTAAATCTAAAAATATTTTTTTCTTATAATAGTAATTAAAGGTATTTTTTCCTCTACATATGCCGTCCCCACGGAACCAGATTTCTTGCTGTAAATTTAGCCGCAGTTTCACACTGTTTTAAATTACAGCCGTCCGATCTCAAATGTATGGTCCAGATTGTTTTGAATCATTTTTTAACTTTATTGATCACAACCGTCCGATCAATACTGGACGGCCGAGATTGAAAACTGTGTCAAACTTTGTGATTTTTCAACTGCAGGGAATCTCAATCTCAGTCCCCACCTCCACGCTTCATGCACATATATGGCTCTCGTCTGCCACTATAGTGAAATCTTAGAGGAGATCATGTCTGCTACTATAAAATTAGGGCGGATCATGTTTATGTTATTTAAAGATAGTTTAAGGGAGGTTAATGTAATTTCTCCTAAAATTTAATTAGAAGGGAATTGAAGTGTCATCATATAATTAGATTGAAAATAATTGACTGATATAAAATTATATATTTCATGGACCATGCATGTATCAACTGGAACTTCATATGTTGTGAACTTTCCACTATTTTAAAATTAAAAATCTTTAGACACTCCTTTAATTGTATAACTTAATAGATTGATTGTTAATCTCCTAGACAATACAACTTCCTAAATTAGTGTTTATTCAGTAAGTATTTAACGTTTTTATTGTAGCACCATTATAAATACTAGTCGTGTGTTGTGAGTATAGACACACATAGTTTACAATTTTACCCTTTCAATACCTAACAATTCTGAATAATTACAATTCCAAAGTCAGAATTTAGTATTCGGGTATTCTTAGCAATTGTTTAAGGGGTACTAGGAATAGGAAAAACAGAAATGTTATATAATACATGATGAAATTTTTATTCAAATAATAATAAAATACAAAGAAGAAAATCAAACAAGAGAAACTTAATACATTCAAATTTTGATTGTACATATCTAGGAACTCCTTTTAATCTTCAAGTTCAACGGTAACATATTTGATATGTGATAACTTGTACCAATCTTGTCCAAATTCTGGCTGATATCTTCTATATAACTCAGGACAACCACTCATATATAAACATTCAAGGTTTGTAAGATGATGCACATCTTCAGGGAGTGAAATCAATTTTGGACAATTTACAATTACAATATTCTTGAGAGAAATAAAAGTTGACAACCGGTTAGGAAGCTCCTCAAGATTTTCAGTCACGAATTACAAAGGTATGTAGGGTTTTTCGTTGTTGTTATTGGCAATGTCGTCACCTTATTACAATTGGTAATGAACAAACACTCTATATTTGCAATGATATGAGATGGGATTGATTTTAGATTCCCACAAGATAAAAAACTTAACGATTGAAGTTTAGGAAATTGTATTCCTTCAAAATTAAACATCAAATTATCACAATGACCGAATGCTAGATTTTCAAGAGAAGACAATTTGGCTAACTCTTCCGGGAAGTTAGACTGCTTTGTGGTTATATATAGTTCTTTTAGATTGATCAAATTTCCTATTCCATTGGGCAATTTTTGTAGCATTAAACATCCATAGAGACTTAAAGTTTGCAAATTTGGGAGTTTGCACACAGAATCAGGAAGACTCTCCAATTGCTGGTTTGTTAGAAGAAGGAGACATCGTAAATGTTTCGACTTACCAATGGAGCGGGGCAAATTTTTGTATCCAGAGTCACTTATTTGCAAAAGTCGCAAGTATTTGCACCTTGATAGACAAGTACTCAAGAAAGGTTCATTGTTTGCTCCTTTATGAAAAAATAAAAAAAGAAAAACACTTATCCTACCATAAGTTTGATTGACATCAGGGCGGGTCCCGACTATTCGGAGGCCTAATTTAAATTTTGAAAATAGACCCTTAATTAAAAAATATAAAAAAATTAAAAAGAATAATCCTATATTTAAATTATAAGTAACATAAGAAACATCAACAATTAATTGGTACAAGCCGTAAGAGTCTTAGTGTAACGACCCGATTTTCATTTATTCGTTATTTGTATATATGTGTATATTTAAATATTGATGTGGCTTATTATTATTATTATTATTATTATTATTATTTTCTTTTGTGGCGATTAATTAATAAGCGAGAGTATTAATTAATTATACGAGTTTGTGAGACATTAGCAATTAGTTGGCTTTTGGACTAATGGGCTGTAGTGGTAAAATGAGGAGGACTATATATAGCTTGAGTTAGAGAGAGAAGTCACATTTGTGTCTATTTGGAGATAAAGAAGAGAGAAGGAAGAGCAAGAGAAGGGGAGAGCTAGGGCAAGAGGATTTGGAGAGCAAATCGCGTGGAATCGTCGATCTAAGGTAAGAGAGATAGTTTTCATAATCGTGAGTGACTAGAGAAATGGGAGAATGTCGATTTCTCCGAACCCAAACTTTCTCCACTCATTTTCGTGGGCTTTTTGGGATGATTTTTCTTAATGAAAGTGAAAACTCATGTTCATAGTATGTTTAATATACTCTTAACATGATGTATGAACAATTTTAATGGGTAAAAATGGGTATTTGTAGATATTTGTTAAGATTTGTGAATGTGTATGAGTTTTTACAAATATGTCAAGATCCATGAGAAATAAGTGATTATACATGTTAATAAGTTACTTTTAATGTATTTTAAACATGTATGAACATAACCCATGTTTGGTATAATCTCTGGAACTGAAAATAAGTGATTTTGGGTCAAATAAGTGATTTTTCGCACAAAAAACGCATTTTCTGCAGGTCACTCTGATCCCAGCGCGGCGCGCAGCTTTTTCAACGGTTTCTATGATCCCTGCGCGGCGCGCTAACTGACTGCTGCGCGGCGCGCAGGAGACTGATCCCTGGTTGACCAGAGTTGACTTTTGGTTGACTTTTTGACGGTTTATGCACCCGGAACCTATTTCACTCGATTTTTCGCGTAGATTCCGAATCCGAAGTTAGTTTTATAAGACGAAGCTTGGTTTATGAAGTTTTCCTATATTTTTGTATACTTCCTATACCTTTAAAATTGTTGAGGATGTTTTAATTAATAATGATTTGTTGATGTTATTGATGAATGTATGATATGTATGTATATGAATGAAGAATATTAGAATTGTGTTATTCTAATAAAGAAGTATATTAAGGTATTGTGTTATCTTAATAAAGAAGGATATCGGATTTTGTTCGATAAAGACGGATATTAAGATTTGTGATATATCTTAATAAAGACGGATATGGATAGTGTTCCATATCATAGAGTAGAACTTAATATTGTGTTATATTAAGTGTTTGTGGTTGTACATGAATCATTCATGCATTCATGTATTGAGTTAGAGATATTAGAATCTATGATTCTAATAAAGACGGATATCGAATTATATTTATTCGATAAAGACGGATATTAGCTAGAGGTGAGATACTCTAATAAAGACGATTGGTACCACATGCATTAGATATGTCTAGGGTGACATAGCATGAGTTGTGACATTAGATTGCATTAGGAAGATGTGCATATGATTTGATGATTTGATATGTGACATTGTGTGGTTTGTGTAAGTTGTGTGAGTTGCTTGATTTAATATTGATGATAAGCATTGTTTCCAAATTGTGTTTCAATGTATATGTGAATAATATTATGTTTGATTTAAGATTGAGAATATGTATGTGAGTTAGATTATGCATGATAATATGATGAAGTGTTAAGGATATTGCTTACACTTGTATTTTATTGGTTATGATTTACTAACTCTCTGTTTTGTGTACTTCTGGACCGTTGGGTGGTCCAGGTTTACAGGTTATGTATTTGTTGATGCCCAAGTGTTTGGTGAAGCTCCGCTCTGAGTGTAACAGGGGGAAAGAGTTATATTTAGGATATAGGTCCTTTATGACTTAATGTATTTATTTCGGAAAATGTATATTTTATAAAGAATGATTTTATAGTTAATGTTTAGGATAATTAATCAAATAGTTAAGTATGTTGTCGATTGTAATACCTTTAACCGAATATTTTATAATTAAATTGTGATTTTTCCGTTGCGTATTTTGAAAAGATTTTAATAAAGTTAGAATTATTTAAATAATGGGTTGGGTGTTACACTTAGTCCTCTTAAACTTGTGATCGGGGTTCGATTTCATGACTCATGTGAATAGAGAAAATTTCTAATATAAAAATGTGTAATTATTATTTTTTACTTGATTATGATTTTTTTTTACTAAACATATAATATTTTATTAACATTGCGGTAATATATAACTATTATTATAGAGCCTTAAAATTAATATATTGAATACACCTAATATTTTACAAAAACTAATAATATATAACTATTATTATAGGACCTCAAAATTTTGAATTGAGGCCTCCAAAATTTTAAGGCTCGATGCCGTCGCTCACTTTGCTTCCCATGGGGCCGGCCCTGATCGACATATGATAAGAAAATCATATTAACGGTTGATCAATAATTGTAATTTTAACTTTACGAGCACAAAACATAGTAAATAATGCTATCATATTTTTTACGTGCACAAAAAATAGTAAATAATGTAACACCCAAACCCATTATTTAAATATTTCTACCTTTATTAAAATCATTTCAAAATACGCAACGGAAAAATCACAATTTAATTATAAAATATTTGGTTAAGGTATTACAAACTTCAACATAATTAACTAATGGCTTGATTAACCTAAACATCGTCTACAAAATCCTTTTATAAAAAGATACATTTTTCAAAGTAAATACATTAACTTATAAATGACTCTATATCCTAAATAAAATCATTTCCCGTGTCACACTCAGAGCGGAGCTTTACCAAACACTTGGGCATCAAATAAGCACATAACCTGTAAACCTGGACCACCCAACGGTCCAGAAGTACACAAAACAGAGAGTTAGCAAAACAATCCAAACATAAATGTAAGTACATCGAATACTATACATTTAAATCTCATTAACATAAGGTATATAATCCAAATCATATTTTGCATATAATTAACATACTAAATCAAAACATGAGTCACACTTATTCAAATATAAGGGAGATTCTCAAATACAAACATTGCACATTCACTTAACAAGTACAAGTAGTAAAACATTAGGCATTCAAAGGAATGGTCAACTACCAAATACCAAATATTTACACATAGCCTAAATACATCTCTAATGCAACACATAATGAAATGTCTCTAATGCATCATCTATATGCAATCACTCATGCTCAGATTTTAGTCATGGCGGACTCTACAACAGTCAGATTATAGTCATGGGGGACTCTACTCATTAATCTTACATGCATACATGCTCATGAATCCACATACACAATTAATAGCTTTAAGCCACTCTTCATAAATTAGATACAATAATCTAATATTCCACTTTATCGAATAACATAATTCGATATCACAACTTTATTAGAATATTATAATTCTAATATCATTTAAACATCATAATTATTATTAATAATTATCTTCTCATATAACATTCATTAGCATCAACAAATCATTATTAATTAAAACATCCTTAACATTTGTTATTAATTAATAAATCTCAACTTCAACCATCGTTAATCAAACATCATCAACAATTCTTAAACATACAAAGTAAAATGTTATTTTTGAGTTATTCTTAAACATCATCAACATTTCGCCCGACAAAGTAAAATCTCGCCTGGCGAGCACTCAAGAACATGCTGGTTGCTCTGTTACGGGAATTTGTCCAAATCCATCAAAAAAATCTCATTTTTGAGTTCCAGTTACTAAAAAATGTTATTTTCAAGTACCCAATACACATATGAACATAAAAGTACAGCTCGATTCATAGATCTACAACATTTCATACCAAAAAGTAAACATTTTCAAAGATTATACAAAAACTCATAAACTTCAACAAAATCTTACAAACATCTACATATACCCGTTTTTACTCTTTGAAATTGTCCATACTACTTATTCTTAGTATATTAAACATGTTATGAGTGTTAGATTTCATTTTCATTTAGAAAAATTCCCCAAAAACCCACGAAAATTGAGTGGAGAAAGTTTGGGTTCGGAGAAATCGACATTCTCCCTTACCTTAGATCGACGATTTCCCGCGATTTGCTCTTGATTCTCTTCAAGAACTCATGCCCTGGCTCTCCTCTTCTCCTCCTTCTCTCTTCTTTCACAAAAAAAACACAAAAATGTGTCTTTCTCCCTCTAATCCACTATTTATAGCTCTCCCCAATTTGTAAGTCACTTAGGCCCCATGCTCTAAAGCCCAATAGCCCAATAAGCTCAAACTCGTGTAATTCTCACAAACTCGTCTAATTAACTAATACTCTCGTTAATTAATTAATCGCCACAAAATAAAATAATAATAATAAGTCACATGAATATATAAATATACACATATACACACTATAGCGAATAAATGAAAATCGGGTCGTTACAACTCTCCCCCACTTAAAAGATTCTCGCCCTCGAAAATTACACGACTAAAACAACTTCGGATAAACTCCTTCATCCGATTCTCCAACAACACATTTAAAACTCTACACATTATTAAGTCTGACAAAATTAGTCTATCCCAATCAACACAATATTATCTACTATCAACAAGAGATCAAGGACGGCCAGTTCCTCAATTTGTCAATAGATAAACAACAATCATGATGGTGGCATAAACCATTCTTACCAAACTACAATAATGTTTTCCTCAAGTATAAAACCTCCATCAAATATCATTCCATAGTTCTCACGATACTACCACTACTAGACATACCAATCCCTCTTATTCCGAAAAGATATTTCCGCTAAATACTCCACAACTTCTCAAGTCCAAAAGTCTTTAATTCTCTCTTTAATCACTTAACTACGCCAAATTTCTCATTTATATCTAAATCTCAGTCCAATCATTCATTCGATAACATGATCTCAACATCCATCTGATAATCAACTCCCCAAATTTTCTTGACACATACCAAAATTTATCATCTCTAACCGTTAAATTCCTTTTTCTCGCATATCTCAGATCACTGCGTCCAACTCCAACATAACTACTCTTTTTCCAATTAGTTTCTAGCCAACCTCTGGATTTCTTAACACAAGTATTTCCAATACTACTCCTTCCATCAACATACTCTCATCCAAAATGCATCATAAGTCATTCATCGAAAATATCTAAAATCCTTTACTTCTTTATCACACTATATGACCATACTATACCAACATACACGATGCATCCAACATTACTAGTC
The DNA here is from genome assembly GCA_951799995.1 of Trifolium subterraneum. Taxonomy (NCBI): domain Eukaryota; kingdom Viridiplantae; phylum Streptophyta; class Magnoliopsida; order Fabales; family Fabaceae; genus Trifolium; species Trifolium subterraneum. Next base: position 43,941,229 of record OX637463.1, on the reverse strand, counting down.
TCTACCGAATTTTCTATTCCATAATCAACTTTTCCAATACATAATTTCTAATCTCACTCTTATCTTCCGAATGCTACAAAAACACCCTCCAATACTTACTCTAGGCATCACCTTCAAATTCTTAATATATACACACAAACACAATATCCATTTTCGTGTGAAATAACTTTTTTCGTGAACTCCCTCTTGACATAAGTCACTTTCCATTTCTCTTTCTAGTACTTGTTCTCAACACGTTTTCCAACGGCCAACTTTCTTATTTCTAATCGTCCAAAAATGATACTTCACACTTAGCTTCATCTCAACCTTCAAGATTTCATTCAACTTCGACACTAATTGTCCGATCATTATACAAATTCAATTATTATCTTCTCGACAATCCTCTCACAAAATTCATCGAAATATTATCCTATTTCCATCTTTGAATAAACTCAAGTATCTTGTACAATCCTCTACTACCGACAACTTAACAAGTATACAAATCCTGTCACGGTATTTCCTTAACTTCATACTCATCTACTTCAAAATCCACTTCTTTTTCTCAATTAATTAACACCAACGGTTTACTAATCTCTACATCTACTTTCTAGGTTTGTCAAACCTCTTCAAGAAATGACTAATCAGTTCCAACATACTCAACCTCATACTTCTAGAAATCATCTCACAGACTAGGTTCAAAACTCTTAATTGTTCGGTCAAAATTCAACTTCTTACCATAAGTACTGACATCTCCATAAACTTCTTTAGTCAAGCATCCACTACAACACTAGACTCACTCGAACGATAACTTAATTTGGAATCATCATCTTCTCAATAATCCCAATCACTTCCTCTACTTCACATTCAATTCCTTTTGATCAAACAAGTACTTCAACTTCGATCCACACGAACAATATTACCACAAAAAAATTTCCAACCGTTCTGAATACTCTTCTTACTTAATCAATCTCACTGACGTTCCCACAACGGACACTCGTCTGACAACTTCTCCTCGAGCAATTCCCACGACTTGTTACTCACGTTCATTTTGCTCCCAACAGTTATCACTAAACCTTGAACACTCTGCTTCAGGAACATCTCTACCTATCCTCACTTCTCACGTTCGAAACATCTCGGAAGAATATTAACCTACTCCCCCACTTATCTCAAATCCACCGTACTCATCTACCAGAACTCCCAGTGCTCACGCCTAGTCGTTCTATCGTTTCTAAACTCATTCTTCCCTAGAAAAAACTAGTATCGACAACGTTTACACGTATGTCGCATACAAGGGGTAAAATACCAAAACACGATACTCAAAACATCTACACAAAATTATGCAAGCATATTTAGGTAATACGTCATTTCCTCAAATTCCAAACTAAGAATCAAATTAACACGAGAAAAATGAATATCGCATAGCAACAATTCATACTCACACACGCATCTCGTGCAAAGAAACAAATAGCCCAACATGAGAATTCACATAGTACCATAAGGTAACCAAAACATGTGTAAAACATTTATCAAGTTCATCTAAAGAACATAACATAGTCATTTACTATAACTCACAAAGAACAAATCAAGATCCTATTAACAATCTAGTACATGTTATAAATAAAACATATATCAAACACATACTAGAGTGCACTCATATTCTACTCCTCTTACTTTCATGAAAAATTAGTTTTTACTTACTCAAAAGAAAATAACTTACATTTTCAACGAAGTCCACATAATCAAGAATTAACATCAATTCTAAAATTATATCAAATCATCACCACATGCAGTTTTATATCATGCCGGATCATCAACAATTAGCAACAAACATCAACTAACCAAGTTTAAATTACACAAGGTTAAAACTTAAAGCATATACAACTATTATAAACATAGAAGTATAACATTCACATACTTACTCAACAAAAGAATGGATCACTTAATCCAATTCACCACTTATGGTTCATGCACCAAGTTAATTCATAAAACAAACACATCACACTTCATAAACAAACACGACTGACACATGACGCTCACTCGGTCTGAATGCACAGACCTGCTCTGGTTGACACATAACCCACACAGTCCGAAGACAACGGGGCTCTGATACCACTTTGTAACACGCAAACGCATTATTTAAATATTTCTACCTTTATTAAAATCTTTTCAAAATACGCAACGGAAAAATCACAATTTAATTATAAAATATTTGGTTAAGGTATTACAAACTTCAACATAATTAACTAATGGTTTGATTAGCCTAAACATCGTCTACAAAATCCTTTTATAAAAAGATACATTTTTCAAAGTAAATACATTAACTTATAAAGGACTCTATATCCTAAATAAAACCATTTCCCGTGTCACACTCAGAGCGGAGCTTCACCAAACACTTGGGCATCAAATAAGCACATAACCTGTAAACCTGGACCACCCAATGGTCCAGAAGTACACAAAACAGAGAGTTAGCAAAACAATCCAAACATAAATGTAAGTACATCGAATACTATACATTTAAATCTTATTAACATAAGGTATATAATCCAAATCATATTTTGCATATAATTAACATACCAAATCAAAACATGAGTCACACTTATTCAAATATAAGAGAGATTCTCAAATACAAACATTGCACATTCACTTAACAAGTACAAGTAGTAAAACATTAGGCATTCAAAGGAATGGTCAACTACCAAATACCAAATATTTACACATAGCCTAAATACATCTCTAATGCAACACATAATGAAATGTCTCTAATGCATCATCTATATGCAATCACTCATGCTCAGATTTTAGTCATGGCGGACTCTACAACACTCAGATTATAGTCATGGTGGACTCTACTCATTAATCTTACATGCATACATGCTCATGAATCCACATACACAATTAATAGATTTAAACCACTCTTCATAAATTAGATACAATAATCTAATATTCCACTTTATCGAATAACATAATTCGATATAACAACTTTATTAGAATACTATAATTCTAATATCATTTAAACATCATAATTATTATTAATAATTATCTTCTCATATAACATTCATTAGCATCAACAAATCATTATTAATTAAAACATCCTTAACATTTGTTATTAATTAATAAATCTCAACTTCAACCATCATTAATCAAACATCATCAACAATTCTTAAACATACAATTAATCCATGCTATAAACAAGTAATTGCACTTTAAACATTATTAAACATTGTTTAAACATCATTTAACATTGTTTAAACATCACTAAGTCCTGACATTTTCGCCCGGCGAGGAAAAACAGAATATTTTGCAGAAATCAGCGAAAACTGGCGAACCATTTCGCCCGGCAAAGTAAAATCTCGCCTGGCGAGCACTCAAGAACATGCTGGTTGCTCTGTTACGGGAATTTGTCCAAATCCATCAAAAAAATCTCATTTTTGAGTTCCAGTTACTAAAAAATGTTATTTTCAAGTACCCAATACACATATGAACATAAAAGTACAGCTCGATTCATAGATCTACAACATTTCATACCAAAAAGTAAACATTTTCAAAGATTATACAAAAACTCATAAACTTCAACAAAATCTTACAAACATCTACATATACCCGTTTTTACTCTTTGAAATTGTCCATACTACTTATTCTTAGTATATTAAACATGTTATGAGTGTTAGATTTCATTTTCATTTAGAAAAATTCCCCAAAAACCCACGAAAATTGAGTGGAGAAAGTTTGGGTTCGGAGAAATCGACATTCTCCCCTTTCTCTAGCCACTCACAATTATGAATACTAACTCTCTTACCTTAGATCGACGATTTCCAGCGATTTGCTCTTGATTCTCTTCAAGAACTCATGCCCTAGCTCTCCTCTTCTCCTCCTTCTCTCTTCTTTCACAAAAAAGAACGCAAAAATGTGTCTTTCTCCCTCTAATCCACTATTTATAGCTCTCCCCAATGAAAATTGCTCTTAAGGCCCCCTGAATTGCTTACAGGCCCCCCGGGTTGACGAAAATGTCCTTTGTGCGCGATGGGAAGATAGGATCCGAAATTACAGTCTGTATGGGATCCTAAAATCCGAAACAAGACAATTTTGTATGATTTATTGTTTTGAAAAATTACGGTCTTCAGAAGTTATTTTATGAACTGGTTTTTTTAATAGCAGTTACAACAACTATACTTTCATATCGTCTCAAACAAGAAACTTCAAAGCTACGAAAAAGATGCAATTTTTCCACATGTTGGAGGTATAAAACAACATTTATTCACACATAGAGGATTTTTGCAATCATTTGGCATCAAATAACAGGTAAATATGTGTTTTAAACGGTTTAATTTTTTAGAATTTATTAAGAATTCTGTAAACCTTCATATTGGAAGGTATCTTCGAAACCGTAATGGAATCAAATTAGTATGCGACATGAGAATTAATGGTAGTTTCTTCTTATCAATTTCATTGTTCAACTATTTGTTTGATGATGTTATTGTCTCTGTAATTGTGCTTTATTTGAGTTTTATGGAAGAGTTACTTGAGGAACCGTCATCCTCCACACTTGTTATTAACTTGATAAACAAGCATTATGTTTCATGTTATTTAATTTTAAATAGGTTAACAGTAAGTTTAACAATTTAACATCCTCCACTCCCTATTGGATTTTGCTCAAATTTTGTTAATATTATTCAAGTATCAGTCTTTATCTTGTTATGATCATCTTTAATTATTTTTCATGGAGTTATTACTAATTTCCAAAGATAGTTTTCCCATTAAGAAGTTCATTGTTAGGGTGAACAGAAATAATTTAAATGAAAGTATCTACTAATTCCGCAAACGTCTTATTTTATCATGTGGATTTTTTTATAAATAAACTTGTATGATATGATTATACTTATTCACTCTTCTAATTCTTTTGTCATGTGTTTTACTGAATTTTGATGTCGTTATTGATTTATGTAGGCATGGCTGAATCTCTAGATGAATTGAAACCCGACATTGATAAACCCGATATTGTTCAACCTGTCGAACCCGTGATTATTAACACCGCCAAGCATTTTTTTACAAATGAAAAGTATAAAGTTCGAGATGACTTGATCAACTGGGTTCACCGTGAGGCTGCAAAAGTTGGTTTTACTATAGTTATAGAGAAATCAGATAACGGCTCTGGGCGAAGGAAACAATATTTTATATTGGGTTGTGAAAGAGGTGGTACGTACAAAGCGGGGAAAAAGAAGTTAACAAAAGAAGACACGGGGTCGAGGAAATGTCAGTGTCCATTTAGACTGCGCGGTTACTTTTTGGCATCCCAAGAATGAAGTCTTAGTGTTGTGTGTGGTGAACATAATCATAAGATGGATAAAAAGCTAGAAGGTCATATGATTGCTGGGCGGCTAAAACCGGAAGAGAAGGAGTATATACATGAGTTGACAAGGAATTTGGTGCCGCCTCGAAATATTTTGAACACTTTGAAAGATAGAAGTAAAGAAAGTAAGTCTGCAATTAAGCAAATCTACAATGAGTGCCATAGATGGAAAAAATCCATTAGGGGTACAAGGTCTGAAATGCAACAACTGTTGAAATGCCTTGAAGACCACAAATATGTTTACAAGATTAGAACTGTCGGTGAGTCTACAACTGTTCAAGATATTTTCTGGGCACATCCTGATAGTGTTAAATTGTTTAACACTTTTCCTACTGTGTTGTTAATGGACTCGACGTACAAAACCAACCGATACAAAATGCCTTTGTTTGAGATAGTTGGCGTAACTTCGACTGAGATGTCGTATAACATTGGATTTGCCTTTATTTCTAATGAAAAGGAAGAAAATTTTACTTGGGTTCTTGAGATGTGTCTGACACTTTTGAAGTGTAAAGACACAATGCCGAATGTGGTTGTCACTGACAGGGATACCGCACTGATGAATGCTGTTGCCAAAATCTTTCCAAATTCAACTGCTTTAGTGTGTCAGTATCATATTTATAAAAATGTGAGAGCTAAGTGCAAGAGTCTTTGTAGTTCAAAAGAAGTCAAATCGGAACAGTTATGGAATACTATCATGGGTGCTTGGAAAGAAGTGATGTATTCTCCTTCTGAAGAATCATATGTAGATGTTGTTGTACAGTTCAGGAAGGTGTGCGAAAATTTTCCAATGTTTGTCAACTATGTTGAAAGTACCATATTAGATCCTTTGAAGGAAAAACTTGTGAGGGCATGGACAGACCGTGTTATGCATATTGGCAACACAACCACAAACAGAGTTGAGTCGCAACACGGTGTTTTGAAAAAATATTTGCTGGATAGTAAGGGTGATTTGGTAAAGGGTTGGGAAGCAATAAACAAGATGTTGATAGTGCAACTGACTGAGATACAAACATCATTTGGAAAGAGTAATACTGTTGTAGAACACCATTTTCAAGGCCACTTCTTGTACTCAATGCTGGTGTATAATATTTCTAGACATGCTTTGAGGTATATTTGTGGTGAAGAAGTCCGGTCGCAAGAATGTGGTAGGGATCGGAAAAAATGTGGTTGTCTGATACGAACAACTTATGGGTTGCCATGTGTTTGCTTAATTGCTTTGAAGATTCAACGCAAGTTACCTATTAGATTAGATGAGGTAAACACTCATTGGAAGAGGTTACGAATTGATGATTATGCTGTTGAAAAAGATGGTAATGTCGATGTTTCTTGCTTGACGGAGTTTAACGCAATCCAGGTAATTTTAATATATAATTAAATAGTATGAAAATTCGTTTGATATTTTAAATTTATTTATGTAAATATTTTTTTTATTTATGCAAATCTAATATGTTATTTTTGTAGGAACGTTTGAAATCGGTTGATTATAGTATGAAGCTTCAAATTAGAGAGCAACTGCACCATATAGCATTTCCAGAAACAACGTCATTGACCCAACCGGTTGAAACAACAAAAACAAAGGGCGCAAAAAAGAGGCTAAATTCGTCTAAATGTGACAGTTCTACTACTAGATCTCCATCTTATTGGGAGCATGTTGATTCAAAATTTCCTGATAGTCAACTGTCATAGTCAAAACCTTTAATTCCGAAAAGAAAGACAGCTCATATTGGTAATTTCTCTCATGAACCGACCTCTATTCTAAGAAATCCACTTATTCATCATATGTCATTGTTCATGCATTCATATATCGAGGATATTATTGATGTTAAGGGTGATGGTCATTGTGGATTTCGTGTTGTAGCTGAACATCTTGGTAAGGGTGAAGAAAGTCACGTGTTAATTCGAAGGGCCCTTATAAGAGAATTAAATATGTTTAGGACTGACTATTTGAATATTTATGGTAATGAAAAACGGCTTCAGTACATTAATGATGGTTTGTACCCTCCAAAGATAATGCCTACAAGTGGAATTGTACCCGTGGACAAATGGCTAACGTTTCCAGATATGGGACATATTCTTGCAACCGCCTACAACAAGGTTGTAGTTGAGTTGACAAAACCCGAAATTGGGATATTCGAAACTTTTTTTCCGTTGAGAGGTCCTCCTCCATCAAATCCATTTTCACGCATTTTATGTCTTGGTTTAATTCCAAATCATTTTGTTTATGTCAAATTGAAGGATGGTTGTCCATTGCCGCCAACATGTAAGGAATGGAGGATTCATCGTGCCAAAGATGCTGAGACTTGGGAGTATAAATTTTTGGATAGACAAAGTGAGTTCGAGGAGCTCATGAAAATTGAAAAGGGTGAGCATCGGAAAAATGAAGAAAACCCGATAATTGTGATTGACGATGAAGATGAAATTAAATTGTGACATATCCCGAGATTTATGATGAATTTTAGAATATCCTGAATTTATTCTTTGTTCACATTTAACTGATTTGGTTTTTTCAAGCTTGGGTGCGCCTCTCCATAGTCGTCTTCCCGTTATCTGTGCTCATTCTACTGTTAGGTTCTGTTTGCTTGTTATTCTGCACTGGGTTGCAGTTGCATTAAGATGAAAAGGGTGTCAGTTTATTTTGAAGTCTATATTAATATTTAGCTTTGATATTTGCCTCATAATAGCTAGTTCAACTTAGCAGTTTTACTAGTTTGATGTATTAATTAGTGTTGCACTAGAGGTTTTCTTAGTTTTCATTGGAGGCTTATTGCTTATGTACTGGTATCATCATTGTATCAGACCTTGAGTGGTGTAGTGTTTTTATCACATCTTGTGCTTAACCCACTACTTAATAGTATATTTTGCTTTTTTTTTTAAAAAAAAAAAAACTGATTTTGTGTTGTTTTGTTACCTATTTTCCCTATATGAAGTTTGGTGATTTCCTACCATGTCACGAGAGATGAGAAGTATTTTTAGGATTTTAAAAATTACTAATGTCCTATCCTCTTTGTAGGGGCAAGAGCTTCCAATTTTGAGACTTTATAAACATTATGAAAAATATTTGTAGAAGTGTTATCCATTAGTGTTTATGAAAATAAGTTAAAACCATCACATGAACTTAACATGTAACAAGCCGTTTTCATAAGCTCTCTTAAACCGTCATACAAGTGTTTATACTAATAGATAAGCTCAAATATATTGATTTGAACTGGCTCATGGTCAATGTTTTTCTTTAAACCAAAGTCAAAATTAGAATCTAACATTGATGATTATTTGTAGATGCTGCGACTATGAGACATCAGTGTGTAAAAGCTAGTTGTGTTACCTTTCAGCTAAAAATTGAGCTACTTTATGAAAAATGACATTCGGGTGGTTAAGCATCAAAAGAATAAAGTCGGAAGATTTTTGTTCTATTACAACATATTCCATTTGTAATGTTAAAATCAGTTGCCACATTTTTCATATGAGACTAAACAATCAAAATTCTTTTAAATTAAAGTGTTTTTTTGGCTTATCTAAGAATCTACTTTTGTTTTTTGATAATATATTAGAATCAATTTTGAATATCTTACAATCCACTGTTTAGTTTTGTCTAAATATTTTTGGATGTGTAGCTTTAGCCATATATTTAACACGCCCAAGTCATTCATGCTTGACGAAAATACGCACACAGATAAAAGCATGTCATAATACAGTGTTTTTTTTACTGTCATAAACACAGAGATAACATACACAATAATATAGTTAACTATATCTGTCATTGATGAAAATTTAACTGATCAGCTGTTGAGTACACAACACAATCACACAACCATCAACTGATTTATGTCCATGCATTATATCATAATCAAGACATTACCAAAATCTAAGTGTTCAACAAATAACATAGACAGCTCAAAAACACATAACATCGACATATCAAAAATTAAACTTAATGTTCATTCGTTACATAAAACATCCAAATCCATCAGCACCACCTATTGTGTCCTCATTCGCCTAACTTGATAAGTTTCTGCCAGCTCCAAATCATCGTAAGCCTTTTGAAGTGTCTGCTCATACAATTTCAAATCAGGGCCGTTATCAAGACTTGCTTTTATATCGCTCCGAACTTTTTTACAAATCTCCACGTTCCTTGCATCGTCTTCTTCGATCAACACCTCCACATTTGCAGGCCTTGGCGGACCACCCTCAACTGGTGGCCATAGCTTTGGATGAGATACACTATAAAACCAAGCAATGTATCCCGATACACTGTCCCAACTATTTTGAACTCTAGGACCGCGCATTTGTAGAGTGACATAATTCTTCACCAAGTAATCCTGGAATGCACGCTCAATTTGAAAAGCATTCATCAATGGACGTGCAGAAATAACAGGGTCTCTCGGAATTGACTGCACGTGTCCATATTGTCTAAGAACACGCTCGGGTAAATGTGGAAAAACCATCGAATGGCCGCACATAATCCATCCGGAGTACCAGCTAATGTCCTGAAACGGATGGGCCTGACGATGGTCGTCGTAAGGACTGAATGTACAATCATCCACCTCAAGTCGATCCAAGAAAGTCCTATAAGTGTGTGGATACTTGTGACCTTTTCCAGGAAAGAATCTAGCTGCGACTGGATCAACATGGTTATACAAGGGATCAATCTCGCGCGGAGATATGGTCTCAAAGTGTGCCATGATCCATGCCTGAAAACAATAATTATAAGCAATAATTATAATCACTTTTAAGAATACCAACATTGTATATATTTTTTTTAAGAAAACCAAAAATAATACCTGAAGTAGACAGCTATAACCACCATGATGACTCGTTTTTGGAATAGTCGCAGTATTCAGATAGTTATACAAATATGCAAGTCCCGAGGCACCCCAGTTCCACTAGTTCACTGTATTCAAGTCTTGGAAGTATTGAAGGAAAATCACATCTACATATTGTGCACTCTTGTTTGTGAAAATGGTGGCACCGACCAAAAATAGTAGAAAGGCTCTAATAGTACACTCCCTATACCGCTCTATAACATTAGCAGGGAGTTCATTGCTCTCGGCTTGCAGGGCATTGTTAAGGTTGTCATGGTAAATTTGTTGAAGCTTGACAAATCCGATATGAGACCCTTTCATTTTATCGAACTCTTTATTACATTCCACCTGGTCAAAGTTTAAGAACTCATTACACATGTCCACAGATTCGTCTTGGTCCAGTGATGTTCCGACATGGATTAACATCTTACCATCTATCGGAAGATGCAACAAACATGACACATCATCGAGTGTGATAGTCAGCTCACCAAGTGGAAGATGGAAGGTCCCTGTCTCAGAATGCCACCGCTCTGTGAACGCAGTTAATAAACCATGATCAACCTGCCCGTAGTTTGTTTTTAGGAGCGGTCGCAGTCTACTAGCATCAACAACTCTCCAAAACCATTCAAGATTTGCGTCTGGTTTAACGAAGTCGATCACTTTTTTTCCATTATTCATACACTTCAAAGTCCTCTCGTTATACTGCAAAATCAATAAAATTAATTAATATAATTGAAAAAACATATAGCAAAAACATAATTAATTATTCAAATAACTTACTTCTCCTCTCCACAAACGAACATCAATATGTTTCCCATATGTAGGGATAACGGACAGGTCAGTAGGACCACCACCGAATACCTCATCAACTGGTGGTGGTTGTGGCTGTTTGTTTCGTACTCGTCGTTTTCGTACTCGTGGTGTCGGTGGTGGTGGTGAAATATTAGCATCATCTTCACCATGTTCAACATCATATTCAGCCTCGATTTCGTCGACATGTTGACGCTTGTATTCGGGCTCACTTTGAGCTTGTGACGATGATCCACGGCCTTTCCTTCCCCTACCACGTTTCGGGATAGGAGCATTTGCCGCACGCTCTCTACATGCGGAACCGTGTGCTGCACTTTGCCTACCCAATCTTTCCCTGCCAACGTTGTCGGTCATTCCTAAAACAATAAAGAATTCAAATTATAATTTTCTCTTTCATCATTATTCACGAAATCCTTAACTACAATTTCGTAACAGCCTTATACAGAATTTTTTTTTTGTAAAAAATGGCTCAATAATAATATATGCAAAGCATATTCCACAAATCAACAATAGTTAGAACACTATACAACCAAGCTACTTCAATATTTGACTATAAAGCTTTCCCAACATTAACAAAATTGTGAAAATGATCCTGAATCAATAACAAATCATTCACATAAATGGGAAAACATTATAAAACCTAACCTTATTAACCAATGAATAAAGGTATCCTGCTAATGGTAAAATGATAAAGCTATCTGATATAGGTCTTCATCACTAGTGAATTCCTAAATATGAATTAATTAACCATATAAGTCAATTATTTAAAGATGATATGATGTTAAATCGTATTTTAATTTTAATATCCAACCTTGGTAATTATCATAAGAGCTTGCTTCTACTCCAACATATGAGAAAAAACAAACACATGAGTATTATTCTCTACACAAATTTATTAGTTCTAATATTTGCAAATTAACATAGTTGCAAACATGCATTAACTACTATTGGGTTAGTTTTGAAAAGTACATGTTCTATTTCAATTTGAGATTTAAAATGTTTGCTATAACAACAAAGAATTCAAAATTAACTTCATTCATCCATTTTGTCAAACACTTGGTGTACATAAACAACACTAAAATTCCTACACACTAATCATTTTCAAACATAAACCTTAAAATCTTATTATTTTTTTTTAAATCAGCAAAATTTATATTATTAGGATAAAAAGCCAAAGTTCCAAGCACAAGGAGTGCAAAAGAACTCAGCAGCAGATACAAGCAAAAAGGTCTGAAGCGACCAAAAATAAACTAGGAAATGCAACAGCCCAAGGCCTAACAAAAGGAAACCATAAACACTAGAAACAAGGAAACACCATAATCTATAATTTTACAAATTATAAATTGATGTGCAACAAAAACCACTTACTTGTTGTGTTGATGAAGTTGGATCGATGATAAAAGATGATTGTAGTGGATGAAATGACTTAGATTGCTGAAGTTGAGAGTGGGAGAAGTGAAAAATCGGTTTTGGGACGTTTCTTCTTCTTGCATGAAGCGTTCCTTTCTATTCCTTGCCTTCGACCGTTTTGTATTAACACTCAATTGGATCGAAACTTCTGGAATTAATGCCCAATTCGGATCGTACAATCCCATCTATATTAGACATAAAAGGAAGGGTATTTTTGGATTTTTGGGGGGCCTATGAGCAACATGGGGGACCTTAAGAGCAATTTTCCTCCCCAATTTGTAAGTCACTTAGGCCCAATGCTCTAAAGCCCAATAAGCTCAAACTCGTGTAATTCTCACAAACTCGTCTAATTAACTAATACTCTCGCTAATTAATTAATCGCCACAAAATAAAATAATAATAATAAGTCCATCAATATATAAATAAATATACACATATACACACTATAGCGAATAAATGAAAATCGGATCGTTACAAATAATGCTATCATATTTTTTATCATGTGTGCATCAAACACATACTTATCTTGTTATTACCCTATCATAATCTTATCACCTTTTTATCCAAATATTTTTTTTCTTATAAATAATGTAACTCATGTCATTTGAGAAATAAGAATCGTTTTCTCAAATAGGCAATGCTCATCACAATAGCCACATTTGTTAACGGAGAGTAGTCATTGTTAAATGGTGGTAAAAATTAAAAATCTTTATGAATCATTTTGTACATTCAACTTTAATTTTAAAATTTGAAAAAGCATATGACTCAGTGGATTGGGGGTATTTAGATGATGTTATGCGTCAAATGGCATTTCCGGTCTTGTGGCGGAAGAGGATCAAGGAGTGTGTCAGCACGGCCAAAGCTTATGTTCTTGTTAATGGGAGCCCCACGGATGAGTTCTCTCTAGAGAGGGGGTTGCGCCAGGGAGACCCTTTGTCTCCTTTTTTGTTTTTGTTGGCTGCTGAGGGTCTGAATGTTATGATGAGAAGCTTGGTTCAGACAAATCTCTTTACGGGTTACCGTATTGGCACAGGGTCTCCTATAGATATATCTCACTTACAGTTTGCTGATGATACTTTACTTCTGGGAGTTAAGAGTTGGGCTAATATCCGCGCCCTCCGTCTGTTTGAATCTGTGTCCGGGTTAAAGGTGAATTTTCACAAGAGTATGTTGGTTGGGGTAAATGTGGCTGAGTCTTGGTTGGCAGAAGCGGCAACGGTCTTGGGTTGTTCAGTGGGCAGGGTGCCGTTTATGTATCTCGGTCTCCCTATAGGAGGTGATCCTCGTCGAGTGTCATTTTGGGAACCGGTGGTGAATATGGAAGAGTCGTTTCTTGTCTTTCGGCGGTCGTCTGGTTCTACTTAAGTCTGTCCTGACTTCTTTGCCTGTCTATGCTCTTTCTTTCTTCAAAGCTCCGTCAGGTATAATCTCCTCCATTGAATCTTTATTAAATAATTTTTTTTGGGGTGGGAGTGAGGACCGGAGAAATATTTCATGGATTCATTGGAGCGATGTTTTTCAGAGGGAGGAGTGTGGTGGTTTGGGGGTGAGGCAGCTGAGGGTGTTTAACACAGCTCTGCTAGGGAAGTGGTGTTGGCAGATGTTAGTTGATAAGTATGGTTTGTTGTATCGGACATTGGCTGCTCGGTATGGGGAGGAGGCGGGGAAGGTGTTAGAGGGGGGGAGTCGAGGGTCTTCATGGTGGAGGGAGATAGTAAAGATCCTGGATGGCGAGGGAGCTGAGGGGGGGATGGGGTGGTTTGCGCAGGGCATTGAGCGGAAGGTAGGGAGTGGAGAGGAGACATTTTTTTGGTCGGATCCGTGGTTGGGTGGTCGGATCCGTGATTTGTCTCTTAATAGGATGAGTACAATTGCGGAGATGAGTGCATTAGGGTGGGGTGGTGGGGGTGAGGCATGGTTGTGGCGGCGCCAATTGTGGGCTTGGGAGGAAGAGATGGTAGAGGAGTGTAGGGCTTTACTTGCTGACGTTGTATTGCAGGATTATTGGGTGTGGCGACCGGACCCGAGCAGTGGCTATTCGGTGCGAGGTGCGTATGACTTGCTTACGTCTAGGGGAGATCAGGGTGTGGCGGCTACAACAGACTTAATTTGGCACAAACAGGTGCCTTTGAAGGTTTCCGTGGCGGCTTGGCGATTACTTCGCAACAGGTTACCTACTAAAGACAATATGGTTAGGCGTCATATTATCCCTCAAGGTGCTCATCTGTGCGTGGCTGGATGTGGGGTACCGGAAACTGCTCAACACTTGTTCTTGTCCTGTCCTGCATTCGCACCCTTGTGGGGTTTAGTTAGAAGTTGGGTTGGCATCTCTACAGTTGATCCGTCCCAACTACATGACCATTTTGTTCAGTTTATGCATTCCGCGGGAGGTTCTCTTGCCCGTCGTTCTTTTCTGTAGTTACTATGGTTGTGTACCATTTGGGTGCTATGGCATGAAAGAACCTCTAGAATTTTTAAGACAAAAGAGATGACAGTTCATCAAATGCTACACAAAGTCAATAATCATTCCCTATGGTGGATGAAAGCTTATAATGTAACTCTCGGTTTAAATTCTCATATGTGGTGGTCGGGCCCTTTTGTTTGTTTGGGCATTGGCTAGCCAAAGTTTTTCTATTGTAATTATTTGGTGTTTTGCTTGGCACGCCTTGTGTTGCGCAGGACTATTGGTTTAATGAAATCCATTTTTGCTTGTTCAAGAAAAAAACTTTAATTTTAAAATTAAAAATCTCATTTTTCTTAATATAAAACTTCTATTTTTAAATTCCTTAACACATTTCTTTACGACACATGTTATCAACACCATAAAATTTAACTCTTTCAAGATGTTCTTACAAGTATGTGAATTTTACGTATTGCGTCAATGCTCATATACTTTGCCGAAATTAACATCATCAAGATTGTCTTATTCCTATAATACTCAAACAGTGTGAAATTGAAAGAAAGTGTACAAAATAAAGTGCATAAAAGCAAATTGACAGAAAAGTAATTGCATGAAAGGTCAAAGTGCATAAAAAGAAAAATGGCTAAAGAGTAAACAAATGACATTTTTTTTAATGGCAAATATATTCTCCCTCTGGTCCATATTATAAGGAACAATTTGAAAAAATTACACATACTAAGGAAGCACATTCTACATAGTTATTTTCATTTAATACTCTTCTAATTTTAAATTTATTCCATGTATACCCTTATCTAATAACTCTCAATTCAACTAACTTACTTATTTTTAATATTCTCACTCATAATAAAAAAGGGCACAAGTGAAATTAAACATTTAAAACATTTGAAAATTGGTCAAAGTTTCTTATAAAAAAGACCAATTTTTTTTTTCAAATTGTTCCTTATAATATGGACCGGAGGGAGTAATATATAAAGAACAAAACTTACATGCATTTCCATACATGCATTTCTTACTTTTCCAGTCAGAAAGAGATGGTTATTTGTGTTTTTTCATTCTGAAAAAATAAAAGAAATTTACTTTTTAATAAAAAAAACCACCTCTTTGTGAGAGGAAAAGTAAGAAATGAATGTATAAAAATGCATGTAAGTTTTGTCCATATATAAATATAAAAACGGAACAAGTACGATAGAAAACTCGGAAAAATAAAGAGTATAAAAACTAGGTGGACACTTCTTTTTTTTTTTTTTGACAAGAGAAAACTTAATTCATATCATTGATCAAAACATTCTCAATACAACGAGGAGTCGATTCAAAAATACGGCGACTAGACATGGAATATGCCGCTCGTGCTAAGCTGTGGGCAGTCATATTCGCTTGTCGCCTTACAAACTGTACCTCAAAGTTAGGATACGACAATAATAAAGACTTAATACTAGAAATTAACAAACTAAACTCAGAAATTCCTCTATGACTAGATGTAAAAAAAAAAAAAAAAAAAAACAAAGGATGGAGATTCATCAACAATCCAAACTCCTTGGTGGCTAGAATGTTCAAAGCTAGGTATTTTCCCCGTTCTTCCCTACTAGACTCTAAACTTGGTAATAATCCAAGTTTTACGTGGCGTAGCATATGGAAATCTAGACAAGTGTTGTTACATGGTTGTAGGTGGAGCATAGGTGATGGTAGTAACATTAAAGTTATGGGTGAACCTTGGTTGAGAGTAGAAGATGGAAGTTGGGTGGCTTCACCTCAAGATAAAGGTGTGTACAATTTATCTCTTCAACAACTTATGATTCCTAATTCTAAACAATGGGATGTTGAAAAGATAAATACTCTTTTTTCAGAGGTGGATGCACACAAGATTCTTGCTGTTCCACTACTAGAGATGGTTGAGAATGATAAAGTAATTTGGAAGGAGGAGAGAGATGGATTGTATTCGGTAAGGTCGGGATATCGAAAATTAATGAAAGGAAAAAATTCTAGTTATCATGTTAGTTGTTGAATAGTTTTTATAGGATAGTTTTAGAAACTTGTTTAGAAGGAAGCTAGAGTAATTTTGTGTGATGAAGGAAATATTGAAATAGGGACCAAGAGCCTTATGGGAGAAATTGTGATTGATTTCTTGGATGCTAAATTACATGGTTGGAGTACCTATTTATAGGCATACACCACCACCCTTTAGCATGGTGGTTTGTTTAATTAATTATTAGATGATTCTAGATAATTATACATACTACTAGATGTTACAATAGTCTAGAAATTTCAAGCTTTACAATGAATCAAGTAGTAGCTTCTAGATAACTCCTAGAAATTTTCATCACATTTTAACACTCCTCCTTGATGTAAATTTCATTAACTCCAAGCATAGTTCGTAGTAGCTCAAATCTTGCTCTTGGCAGTGCCTTCGTGAATATGTCTGCAATTTGTTTTTCTGTCGTACAATAGTTGAGCTGGATTTGTTTAGTTGCCTCTGCTTCTCTGATAAAGTGATATTTGATTGCTATATGCTTGGTTCGATGATGATGAACCGGATTCTTTGTCATTGCTATAGCTGACTTGTTATCGCAATAGATTATAGTAGGCTTATCATCTTGTTCACCCATGTCTCCTAGTATTCTTCGAAGCCATATAGATTGACTTGTCGCTTCAGCTGCTGCAACGTACTCAGCCTCTGCTGTGGATTGTGCAACTGTAGCTTGCTTCTTAGACGCCCATGAGAAAAATCCTGATCCTAGTGAGAATGCATAGCCTGATGTACTTTTCATATCATCTATTGAACCTGCCCAGTCACTGTCAGTATAACCAAGCAACTTAGAGTTGCCCATGGATTTATACCACATGCCATACTCCTTCGTTCCTTGCAAGTATCTTAAAATCCGTTTACCGGCTCCAAAGTGAATTTGACTTGGTTTCTGCATGAACCTCGATAAAAGACTTGTAGCGTACATGATATCTGGTCGTGTAGCTGTCAGATATAGTAGACTCCCGATCAAACTTCTATAACGTGATGCATCGGCTTCTGGTGATCCATCATCCTTTTGCATCTTTTCATTTGTTACGAGTGGAGTAGCAACTGGCTTGCAATCATCCATCTTAAACTTCTCCAATAGTGCTTTAGTGTATTTCTTTTGACAAATAAATATTCCTTCTTTTTCTTGGTTTACCTCTATGCCGAGGAAGTAATTCATCAAACCAAGGTCGGTCATCTCAAATGTCTTCATCATGTCTTCTTTGAATCCATTTATCATTGTAATATTGTTTCCCGTATAGATAAGATCATCAACATATAAGGAGACAATGAGAGTATCATGCTGACCTTGAGTTTTGATGTATAGTGTTGGCTCACTCTTACTCTTCCTGAATCCTCGATCCATGAAATACTGATCAATTCTACTGTACCATGCTCGAGGAGCTTGCTTCAGGCCATATAAAGCTTTTCTTAGTCTCAGAACTTTGTTTTCATTTCCTTTGACTACAAATCCTTGTGGCTGCTCCACATAAATCTCTTCTTCAAGTATACCATTTAGGAAAGAAGATTTCACATCTAGTTGATATATGCTCCACCCTTTTTGTGCAGCAAGAGCTATTAAGGCTCTAATAGTGTCTAGGCGTGCAACTGGTGCAAATGTCTCATTGTAGTCGACTCCAGGTTGTTGCGAGTAACCCTTTGCGACTAATCTAGCCTTGTGCTTTTGTATTGAGCCATCAGGATTAAGCTTTGTCTTATAGACCCATTTAACTCCAATGATATCTTTTCCATGTGGACAATCTACAAGCTCCCAAGTATTATTCTTCTCAATCATTTTAATCTCGTCCTGCATTGCCTTTAACCCATACTTCTTGTTTTGACGCTACATCATAGTTTTCAGGCTCAAGTATGGCCAAGTTGCAAGTTTCATATATTTCCACCAATGATCTTACTCTTGTTGGAGTAGATTCTGGTGAAGAAATTTCTTGTTGAGGAGGTGAAGGTGGCGTACCTGGTTCTTCTATTGCTTCTTCCATATCCTCTATGTCTGATTGTGGTATTGGGATGGAAATATTTCTTCTCTCGATTTTTTCTTCATCCCAATTCCAACTAGCATTTTCGTCAACCTCAACATCTCGACTGACATCGAGCTTCTTTGTTTGCAAGTTATAAATTTTGTAGCCTTTTGATTGTGTACTATATCCCAAGAAGATACCTTTAGTGGTCTTGTCTTCTAGCTTGTGTCGTTTTTGTTTAGGAACATGTATATAGCAGATAGATCCAAAAACTCTTAGGTGTTTAGCTGATGGCTTTTTGCCACACCAGGTCTCAATAGGAGTCTTGTCTTGAACTGCCTTAGTTGGGCACCTGTTGAGTATGTATACAGCAGTGTAAACTGCTTCTGCCCAAAAAGTATTTGGCAATCCTTTATCCTTCATCATTGATCTTGCCATCTCCATGACTGTGCGATTCTTCCTCTCCGACACACCATTTTGTTGTGGAGAATATGCAACTGTTAGTTGTCGTTCAATGCCTTCATCCTCACAGAATTTATCAAACTCGTGGGAGTTGTACTCTTTGCCTCGATCACTTCTTAGCATTTTTATATGTTTACCACTTTGCTTCTCGACAAGGGCCTTGAACTTCTTGAATATTCCAAAGACTTCTGATTTTTCCTTGATGAAGTATACCCAAGTCAGTCTAGAAAAGTCATCAATGAAGAGAATGAAATACCTGCTGTTGTTGAGTGACGGTGTCCTCATTGGTCCACAAACGTCAGTGTGGATGAGCTCTAGTAAATCTTTAGTTCTCCACGTTTCTCCTGGTGGAAATGTCAATCGGTGTTGCTTCCCGAGAAGACATCCTTCACAAGCTTCACTATTTTCCTTCAAGTATGGAAGATTTCTCATCATATTCTTCTGATATAACATCTTCAATGCTTGAGTGTTGAAGTGACCAAATCTTCGATGCCATAACCATGAATCATCGACTTGTACTTTCAAGGCGATGTTGGTTGTATATTTGAAACTTATTGGAAAACTTCTATTTCTTTTCTCCATTTTTACTTTGGCTATCTCATGTTTTTTGTAACTATTGTCATATATTGAACATGTGTCTCCTTCAAAGTGAAGAGTATAGCCTTTCTCCATCATCTGGCCAATACTCAAAAGATTTTCTTTGAGATTGGGAACTAGCAAGACATCTTTGATGAATCTCGTACCTTTCTTAGTTTCCACCATCACAGTGCCTTTGCCTTTAGATTCTACGATAGTGCCATTTCCCAGTCGAACTTTTACTTTGACGGAGTCATCAATATCCTTGAAGATGCTCTCATCTTTGGCCATATGATTGCTGCAACCGCTATCCAAGTACCAATTTCTGCTCAAGTCATCATTGGAATCTTGTGTAGCATAGAAAAGATGTTGCTCATAGTCATGTTGATCCTTCTCACACTCGTGTTCTTCAACGAAATTTGCTTGATGCTTATTTTTGCTGTAACAATTTTTCTCCAGATGTCCAAATTTCTTACAGTGTTGACATTGCTCTTTCCCGCGCCATCGACAATATTTCTCGGCGTGATTTGTCCTCTTGCATATGCCACATGGAGGATACTCTTGGTTTTTCTTTGAGAATTTTCTAGAATTCTCTTCGTTTCTAGAATTTTCTCGACCATTTTTCTTTCCTCCATATCTTTTATCTTGAGACCGTAATTTGAGCTTTGATTGAAATGCATTTTCAATAGTATTTTCATCATGCCTATTCAATCTTTGCTCATAAGCTTCTAGTGAGCCTATTAATTCTGTGACGGATAAAGTAGATAGATCTTTGGTTTGTTCAATCGTAGTCACGATTGCATCATACTTACGAGGAATAGAAATTAGAATTTTCTCAACAATTCTTTTGTCGAGAATATTATCCCCGTATGATCTCATTTGACTCACTAATTCTTTTATTTTAGTATAGTAGTCTTTTACGGTCTCAGACTCTTTCATTTGTATCAATTCAAACTCCCGCCTTAGAGTTTGAAGTTTAATGGCACGTACCTTGTCACTTCCTTGAAACTCCTCCTTCAATGTACCCCACGCATCTTTGGCACTTGTAGCTCCCATTATTCTTGGAAAGATACTATCTTCTACAGCTTGTTGTAGAAAGAATAGCGCCTTTGAATCTTTTTGTTTATTTTCCTTCAACTCTTTTTTCTGACTAGCATTAAGAGTTGAAGTGTCTTCGGGAATAGTAAATCCTTCATCTACAATATCCCATAAATCTTGAGAGCAAAAAAATGTCTTCATTTTAATGCTCCAAAAGTCATAGTTTTCACCATTGAAGGTAGGGATAGTCATAGATGATGGTTGAATGGTATTAGCCATGTTTTGGAGAAAATTTAGCAATGATATAGGATATAAGGAGGGTTTGGTTGGAAATATATGAATGAGGTTTCTACGCCCAATGTATGATCGAACGTAGCTCTGATGCCACTGTTAGTTGTTGAATAGTTTTTATAGGATAGTTTTAGAAACTTGTTTAGAAGGAAGCTAGAGTAATTTTGTGTGATGAAGGAAATATTGAAATAGGGACCAAGAGCCTTATGGGAGAAATTGTGATTGATTTCTTGGATGCTAAATTACATGGTTGGAGTACCTATTTATAGGCATACACCACCACCCTTTAGCATGGTGGTTTGTTTAATTAATTATTAGATGATTCTAGATAATTATACATACTACTAGATGTTACAATAGTCTAGAAATTTCAAGCTTTACAATGAATCAAGTAGTAGCTTCTAGACAACTCCTAGAAATTTTCATCACATTTTAACATATCAGCTGCGGGAAGATGGGGTGCTTTGTGGAAGATTCAAGCTCCACCAAAAACCAAACATTTTTTATGGAGGATTTGTAAGGAGTGCCTTCCGACTCGTAGTAGGTTGAGAACTCGAAATGTCCAATGCCCGATGGAGTGTCCATTTTGTTTGTCGGAACCGGAAGAAGAATGGCATATATTCATTGATTGTGAGGGTAGTAAGGACGCTTGGAGCACGGCGGGACTGAACCATATTATAACCAACCGCCTGGATACTTTTCCTAACATAAGTGATTTGATCTTTAACATTTGCAGGCATGAATCTAAGCAGGTGGCTGGAAAGATGGCTACTTTATTATGGTGCCTTTGGCAAAACCGCAATAATAATGTGTGGAAGAGCAATAAATTAAGCGCACAACAAGTCGGTATGCAAGCGATACATATGTGGAATGAATGGGCGGTGGTTCAAGGCATCATTGGTGAACAACAACTACAGGACCAGCAACTACATACACGCAGAACAGCAGCACAGTGGCAGCAACCACCTTTTGGTTATGTTAAATGTAATGTCGATGCTAGTTTCTATGACATAGCAGGAGCAACAGGATGGGGCTGGTGTGTACGAGACCACAGAGGGCGATTTGTAATTGCGGGAACTAACACTGTGCAAGCTAGACTCAACACATTGGAAGGAGAAGCTATGGCCATGAAAGAAGCAATTGAAGAAATGATACATAGAGGTTTTTCCCAAGTCATATTTGAAAGTGACTCCAAGATTGTAGTAGATGCTATCACTAGGTGGACACTTCTGATAAAAATTGTTTGGACATATATCCATTAATATCCAATTATTCAATTATATGTCATATTTCTATGTTGATATTTGTTTTAAAATAAATTCAAATCATATTAACATCAATTACATGTATCCATTATATTTTTTAATATGATTTTAGAGGGGAAATATAACATGCAACTTGTTGCAGTGGTGGATTTGGAGGGTGAATTTTGGAAAAACAATATGTCAAGGGCAGATAAGGAATAAAAAAGAAGAATGAAAAGCATTCAAGGAAAAAATCTTCAAATTGATTTTACTTTGACGCCGAAGCTTGGAATTGCAGTTTCCATTGAACTTGCATTTGGGGCGTTAGAATCACCTTTCAGGGATTCATTTTTGTTTTTATCCAAACACCCAAGAAAATGGAAAACTCTCGTCTGGAGCGTCAAAACGCACAACCAGACAGACGCTAAGAAATCTCAGCGGAGGTCATGTCTACTATAAAATTAAAATTAAAGTGGGTGTTTGTGTTGTTTATAAAGATCTTAGGGGAGGTTAATGTAATTTTTTCTAAAATTTAATTATAAGTGAATTGAAGTGTCATATAATTAGATAGAAAATAATTGGCAATATGAAAGTATATATTTCATAGACCACCATGCATGTATATATCAAAGCTACAAAACATTTTTTCATTCAATTTAACCTTAATGTTAAAATTAAAAATCTTAATATTCCTTTAATTGTATAACATAATAGATAATAGATTGATTGTTAATCTCATAGTCAATACATCTTCCTCAATTAGTGTTTAATTGTAGCACCATTATAAATACTTTAAGTTGTGTTTTATGAATATAGACAGAGTTTACAATTTTACACTTTCAATATATACAATTCCAAAGTTAGCATTTAGTATTGTGTATTCTTAGCAATTGGCATATTTAAAACATATAAAAATAAGTTTTTATGTCTGTTAGTGGTATACATGAAAATGCAATAATCTTTCCGTATAATAAATAAACCACCATAAAGGGGAAAACTGAAATGTTTTACAATACAAGATGAAATTTTTATTCAAATAATAATAAAATACAAACAAGAAAATCAAACAAGAGAAACTTAATACATTCAAATTTTGATCCTACATATCTATCTAGGAACTCCTTTTAATCTTCTTCTTCTTCTTCTTCTTCTTCTTCTTCTTCTTCTTCTTCTTCTTCTTCTTCTTCTTCTTCTTCTTGTAATTCAATGAAAACACCTTTGATATGTGATATCTTGTACCAATCTTGTCCAACTTTTGGCTGGTATCTTCTATATAACTCAGGACAACCACTCATTTCTAAACCTTCAAGGTTTGGAAGGTGATGCACATCTTCAGGTAGTGAAATCAATTTTGGACAATTTGCAATTGCAATATTCTTGAGAGAAATAAAAGTTGACAACCAGTTAGGAAGCTCCTCAAGATTTTCACAGTTTACAATACCTAAGGTATGTAGGGTGTTTGCACATCCTTGAAACCATTGCGGAAAGGTCACTATTTGAGGCAAGGAGTTAAGACTTAGTAACTTTAACTTTAAGTTGGGTATTTCGTTGCTGTTATCATCAGCCATTGACAATGTCACCATATTACAATTGGTAATGAACAAACACTCTATATTTGCAATGATATGAGATGGGATTGATTTTAGATTCCCACAAGATAAAAAACTTAACGATTGAAGTTTAGGAAATTGTATTCCTTCAAAATTAAACATCAAATTATCACAATGACCGAATGCTAGATTTTCAAGAGAAGACAATTTGGCTAACTCTTCCGGGAAGTTAGACTGCTTTGTGGTTATATATAGTTCTTTTAGATTGATCAAATTTCCTATTCCATTGGGCAATTTTTGTAGCATTAAACATCCATAGACTTAAATTTTGCAAATTTGGGAGTTTGCACACTGAATCAGGAAGGCTCTCCAATTGTTGGTTTGTTTGAAGAAAGAGACATCGTAAATGTTTCAACTTACCAATGGAGCGGGGCAAATTTTTGTATCCAGAGTCACTTATTTGCAAAAATCGCAAGTATTTGCACCTTGATAGACAAGTACTCAAGAAAGGTTTATTGTTTGCTCCAATAGGAAAAAGTATGGTTCTCAATCCAGGGGGAATTAGAATTTGGCCAAGCAAATCATTTTCACCAATTGACAAATGACGGACATTCTCTCTTATTTTTTCACATTGAAAGTTCACCAGTTGAAAATCATCTTTTGCAACATATAATGCAAGATCATGCACTAAATCGTGCAATTCAAAACTGCAACCACCACCCAAATCTTGAAAATTTTGAAGAAAAGACCTTGACCATAGGTCATGCAAGAGTTGCTTTCCAATATCTCCCAAATTTTCACCTTGTTTTGGTGTTGGAAGAAAGCCCAATGCATTCCAAATTCCAATAAAATGAAAATTTGAACAAAGAATGCCCTTTTCAATTAGGGAGAAACAAGCAAAACATCGTTTTAAGTAAGAAGGTAATTGATCGTAACTCAATTTGATAGCCGGCAAAATGCCATCATCTTCCACCGTTAAATTCCAAATCTCACTATCTTTGATAAAATTCCACTCTTTTATATCAGATTTTTGGAATAGGGAACTCCCCAATGTTCTTATTGCCAAAGGAAGGCCTCCACATTTTTGCACAATAGTTTTTCCTACCTCCATCAATTCTGGATGTTTTTTATCTTCTCCTTCTTTGAAAGCCCATTTAACAAATACAGACAACGAATCATTGTGGGAAAGACCTTCTAAAATGTGAGATGTGTTAGTGCTCATCATATCAGCTATTGTGTGGCTACGTGTAGTCACTAGTACTTTACTTCCTTTAGCACATACTTGAATTAAATCCTTCAATTCTTCCCATTTAACCCGACTCTCGTTCCATACATCGTCCAGGACGAGCAAGAACTTTTGATTGGCAAGTGTGTTTCTTAAGTGATTTTGTAATTGCTCTATATCAAAGTTTTGATAGTTTTCTTGTTGAAATGTGTTAGGAGAAGAATCACTTGTAGAATTGAGGATTTTAACAAGCAAATGCTTAAGTTCAAAATCATGAGAGACACATACCCACATCTTTTTTTGAAAAGCTTCGCCTAAATGTTCATCATTGAACACCGACTTTGCAAGTGTAGTCTTTCCCATACCCCCCATTCCCACAATAGGAATAACAGTTAGACATGTATCATCACCGTCTTGCAATAAGAGGTCTATGATTTTTTGTTTATCGTGTTCTCTTCCTATGACATCTGAATCATTTATATGAGAATGAGTCAATTCGCGCTTTTGCACAACACGAGTATCACTATAATTGGTTTGAAGGCCAAAATTATGCCTATCAGCAGCAACCTTAGTTAATCTCGCATTGATATCTTTGATTTGATGTGCCATTTTGATGCGATAAGCAAGAGGATTAGAACTTGAGAGGTAATGACGTACCTTCCTTCTAATGCTACCAGAGGTGTTGACAACTTGCAGCTTCAATGCCTCGCACTCGAAATCATCGATGACATCTTCGGCATCAGAGAAGACATGCTTAATTTGTCTCAACCATTCACGCAACTCATTGTTCTGCCACTGCTCTTGTTCAGCATCCAACAACACAGCTTGGATAAGTGACGAAGTGTCTTTGATCCGTTGTAAATCGTCATAGACGCCTAGTGCCAAGGAAGCTTCATCAAGAACTCGAGAAGTAAGTTTGCCTATGAATGACTCAGCAACACTGAAGAGGAGTGATTCTGCCATATGGAATAATTTTGGCTATGTTGTTGTTGATGAGGTAGCCGTGAGAATGAAAGCAATGAGAAGTAAGATTATAGAGCAGGGTAATTTGAAATGCAATAGATTTTTTTTAGAATGTGGTTGATTACAGGAGCCAATTAAGAGGAATATATAGATAGTAAGTCAATGGCTAGGCACAAGTCTTTAATTTTTAATAGTATTGTTCAGCAAAAGATTAAAATTAATTTTTGTATTAATTTATAGCCATATTTTTCAAAAGATTACGTGGACACATTTACAATGGTAGTTTAATGCCATAAACGGCAAAAACATCCTTACTATCCGGTCAACACTTAAAGGGTCTCATCACCAAGAAAAAAAAACATATAAAGTGTCTAAATTTGAACCAAGACAAGTGGAGATGAGATACTCATGAGAGTAGATAGACTTGGAACACGCCACCCACCAATCAGAGACAACGAGGCTCATCACCAAAACTCACCAACCGCTATCGGCTCCAACACAAGATAAGTTGCACATTCCATTCATAGAAAGGAGCACGGGTTACCAAGATTCTTAGCCAAACGCCACTTCTAAGATGAAAGTTTCAACATACCATTATTCTTTTATACATCTATTTTAATACTCTCCCACACATACAAAGGTACACCATGTTATAATTTTGGCAATAAAAATGTGTTCCCATAACATTATTGCGATAATAAATGTTCTAGAAATTAAACATTGTTTAAAAAACTAAATGAATTAGTCAAAAAAAAAAAAACTAAATGAAATGATTTTTACGTAGAAAAATGATATACAAGTGATTTCGTTTATATGTTAATTAACGAGGTGTCGTTATACCATACTATGTATTTTAATCACTGTATGAGCTGGAAAAAATTGGCATTTGTGGCTACTTGCAGTAAATTACAAATTATACCTAACAATATATTCTTATGATATGCTAGTAATTAATATAAGAATCTTTGATTACGTCTTAAGAAACTATAAACAATTATTTTGAACAACATATTGGGCTAATAATTTTCAAACTAGGTGTTATATATAATACTATGGTGATGAGACCAAGACTTTGATTCTTTATTTTATCAATGTTGTGAATTCGATTAACTTACACCAATACTTTTGATGTGTGTGGAGCAATTCGTTTAAAGTAATCAATAAGCGAGAATGACAATAATAATAATCAACAAGAATAAACCGCGAAAACGTAAAGAACTACGAGATATTGTTTACCCAGTTTGGTGTTAATGAACCTACTCTAGGGGGAGGACAACCCTCCCCGACTATCAATAGAATACTTGATTACAATGAAATCCCAATTGGGTTACAAGAATTAGACAATTCCTTAATTCTACCCAAGTCCCGAATTTCTTCCCATGACCAAGAAATTCAATCAATAAGTGTTTCCCAAGGTGATATAATGTTTCTTCAACCCTTGAGTTCATGGAGGTTGGTGCTGTTCTGATTAATAAATTCTGTTTTTTTAACATAGATTTCAGTCGTGGATTAGTGAAACCATAAAGCTTCAATTTTTTTATTGTTTTCGTATATGTATTATGTGCTCTTTACTTTTTGTCACATGTTACCGAATTTCATTGAGTGATGGTGGAACAATATTATGCTCGACATATTGATCTGCGACTGATTTGGTAAGAGTTTCTGACGTATTTTCAGACTCCGTTGAACATTCATTCTACATCAAAATTCCAATGATTTAACTAGCTGTACTTTTCTTTGTTGGTAATATTGTCTTTAAAATGATTTTAAAGCCTATAATAGTATAGATAGTTATTTCTTCATGCAAATTATGTTCTTAATATCTATGCGGATTTTGTCATCCTAGAAAAACAAAACTTTGGATAGTAATAGATCATGTGTACTTTAGTGATTTTGGTTTGTTTCTGGTGGTTTAAATTATTGTTGTTGTTTGGTTAACATGCCAGGATGATTATTATAGGCTTTGAACTATCAAGGAGCTGATGTCTCTACACTAATCAAGGTATTAATGCAAATATTATTATAGGCTTTGATTTCATCTTGTGTCTAATTCCACAAATGACAACAAGTTTATCAGATCTAATAAGATGGCCATATGATCTCGTGAATATCTAACGTGTTTGTGTTCATGTTGGTTTAGTGCCCTTTTATCAATTCTACTTAATTATTTTTATTTGCATACTCACGTCACTAGAATCTTTTGCTTTCCACTCTTTTAAATGGATTCCCTAATAATTACCATCACTCATACTATTTATGTCTTCAAATCCAATTAACTATTCTTTATATGATGGTGTTGATTGTTGAATGTCTGCTTATATCTGGTTGTGAAATTGCTTCAACACATATGTAGCACAAATTATTGATATGCTCATATTCATGAGAAACTTCAAAAAGAAAGATTCTTTAATTATTGATATTATTGAGGTAGTAAAGATCTAACTTGTAATCTTTTATTTTCAATAGCTTCAAGATGTTGGGTTTTGGGCTCCATTCCTATGTGGAAATAAGTCCAATTTTATTAGCCCATTATGTCTCACTTATATAAGTGGAGAGTGGTCATACTAGGGTTATCAAGAGAGTAAATTTTGTGAGAGAACAACCTTCAAAAAGAGAGAAAAGAGGAGAGAAACCAATTCTCGTTTTTGACACAGCAGTCTCACTAAAACTGAAATTCCCGATTCGTTAACCGTTGGAATTGGCTCCAATTTGGAGGGCATATTCACAGCTTCAGGGGCTACACTTTCACCGTTCGGATCGTCGAAATCAAGACTGGATCGTGAGATATTTTGATCGCAGTGCATCAGGATTTTTGGGGATTGTTTCATCTTCTAGTTCTTGTTTTGAAAGCTTTTGTGCTTTGTTGTGTAATTGGTTGTTAGCACTTGTTTTGTGCATCACTTTGAGACTCTTTTGTACCCATATTTGATTATAGTGGAGCTATTTCTTTGGTCTGGACGACCCGTGGTTTTTTACTCTCACATCGAGGGTTTTCCACGTTAAAATTCCGTTGTCTTTATTTTGCTTTATTGTCTACCATATTATTTGTTGTTGATCCTCAAGGTTCTTACAAGTTTGGGGAATTTTATTTCCGCTGCGTATTGCTCGTTATTATTATTATTGTGCTAATTCCCCATCAGAGTGGCATCAGAGCTCTTGGTTAAGGGCAATTTTACTTGTTTGAGCGATGGAGTCAAATACAAATATGAAGATGGTGTTGTTGAATGATTCTATTTACCATTTGTGGAAGGGCAAGATGAAAGACTTGTTATTTGTGAAGAAATTGCACTTACCGGTATTTAGTTCCACAAAGCCGGATTCTATGTCTGATGAAGAATGGGAGTTTGAACACTTACAAGTATGTTGTTTTATTAGGCAATATGTAGAAGATAATATTTATAATCATATTGCTAATGAGACAGATGCAAAAACTTTGCGGGAGAAGTTAGAGTCCTTGTATGTCTCTAAATCAGGGAATAATAAATTGTTCTTGTTGAATATCTTCATAAGTTTGAAGTATAATGAGGAGACTTCTATTTTAGACCACTTGAGTGAATTTCAAGGGCTCCTTGATCAGATGTCAGGAATGGGTATTAAATTTGAAGATGAACTTTTGGGACTATTTCTATTGCTATCTTTACCAGAGTCTTGGGAGACGTTTCGGATTTCTATTACAAGTTCTGCTCCTAAAGGTGTTGTTTCTTTGGAAACGGCTAAGGGTGGCATTCTTAATGAGGAGATGAGAAGGAAGACACAAGGTACTTCATCTCAATCCGAGGTACTTGTCACTGAAAATAGGGGGAGAATTCAGAAGAAAGAACCGAAGGGTGGTAGAGAGAATAGCAAAAGCAAGTCCAAAGGGCGATACAAGAATATGAAGTGTAATTATTGTCATAAATCAGGGCACATACAGTAGTACTATTATCAGTGGAGAAAAGATAACAAAGGCAAGAAGGGTAAGCAGAAACAAAGAGATCATGAAGATCATGATGATGATCGTGTTACTACTGCTATCAATGATGATCTTGTTATTCTCCGTGATCATGAGTCCATTAATCTTGTATCAGATGAGAGCATGTGGATTGTTGACAGTGGTGCTACATTGCATGTTACACCGAGGAAGGAGTTCTTCACATCTTATACTTCCGTTGACTTACATTGCATGTTACACCGAGGAAGGAGTTCTTCACATCTTATACTTCCGGTGACTTTGGAGGGTTGAAGATGGGTAATGATGGTGTAGCTAAGGTAATTGGTGTTGGTGATATTTGCTTGCAAACCAACATGAGAATGCAATTGTTGCTTAGAGATGTCAAACATGCTCCATGTAACGACCCGATTTTCATTTACTCGTTATATTATATATATGTGTATATTTATATATTGATGTGGCTTATTATTATTATTATTTTATTTTGTGGCGATTAATTAATTAGCGAGAGTATTAGTTAATTAGACGAGTTTATGAGAGCTTACGCGTGTTGGGCCGTGTTAGTGGGCTTTTGGGCATTGGATGCTATTGGGCCTAGTGACTAAAATGGGGAGAGCTATAAATAGAGGAATTACAGAGAGATAGTCACATTTTGTGACTTTTTGGTGAAAAGAAGAGAGAAGGAAGAGCAAGAGAGAGGGAGAGCTAGGGCAAGGGAGATCTTGAAGATTTCAAGAGCAAATCCGAGGATTCATCGATCTAAGGTAAGAGAGTTAGTTTTCATAATCGCGAGTGACTCGAGAAAGGGGAGAATGTCGATTTCTCCGAACCCAAACTTTCTCCACTCATTTTCGTGGGCTTTTTGGGATGATTTTTCATAACCAAAGTGAAATCAAATGTTCATAACATGTTTAATATACTCTTAACTAATAGTATGAACGATTTTGATGGGTAAAAACGGGTATTTGTAGATGTTTGTAGAGATTTGGTGAAGTTTATGAGTTTTTAAATAAATGTGGAAATCTCTTACTTTTTGGTATGAAATGTTGTAGATCTATGAATCAAACTGTCCTTTCATGTTTATATAAGTGCTATATACTTGAAAACAACATCTTTTAGTAACTGGAACTCAAAAATGAGATTTTTTGATGGAATTGGACAAATTCCCGTAACAGAGCAACCAGCATGTTCTTGAGTGCTCGCCGGGCGAAATGGTTCGCCAGTTTTCGCCGGTTTTCGCCGATTTCTGCAAAATATTATGTTTTTCCTCGCCGGGGCTCGCCAGGTCTCGCCGGGCGAAAATGTTAGAACTTAGTGATGTTTAAACAATGTTTAATGATGTTTAAACAATGTTTAATGATGTTTAAAATGTTTAAAAAATGTTTAATAATGTTTAAACAATGTTTAAGGTGCAATTACTTGTTTATAACATGGATTAATTGTATGTTTAAGAATTGTTGATGATGTTTGATTAACGATGATTGAAGTTGAGCTTTATTAATTAATAACAAATGTTAAGGATGTTTTAATTAATAATGATTTGTTGACGTTAATGAATGTATGATTTGTATATATATAAATGAAGGATATTAGATTTTATTATCTAATAAAGAATGTATATCGAATTATGTTATTCGATAAAGAATGATATTAGATTATGTTATCTAATAAAGAATGTATATTGGATTATATTTATCCATATTGTGATGATAAGCTTAATGCTTTTGTCGATGATTTAAATGAAAGTATTCATGAACATACATGCATTCATGAATTATTAGGGATATTGGATTTTCCAATAAAGAAGGATGTCGGATTATATTCATCCGATAAAGAAGGATATTAGAGGTGAGATACTCTAATAAAGAAGGTTGGTACCACATGCATTAGATATGTCTAGGGTGACATAGCATGAGTTGTGGCATTAGATTGCATTAGGATTATGTACACATTACGTGGTAATTGTTATGTGACATTGTGTGTGTGACGTGGATTATATGAGTGAGTTGTATGGTTTAACATTGATTATAATTGTTATTTCAATGTGTTATATTGATAATCTTATGTATGATTTAAGATTGAGAGAATATGTATGATTATGTTTATAAGAGTTAGTTTATGCATGATAATATGATGAAGTGTTAAGGATATTTCTTATACTTGTATTTTGTTGGTTATGATTTACTAACTCTCTGTTTTGTGTACTTCTGGACCGTTGGGTGGTCCAGGTTTACAGGTTATGTGCTTATTTGATGCCCAAGTGTTTGGTGAAGCTCCGCTCTGAGTGTGACACGGGAAAGGGTTTTATTTAGGATATAGAGTCCTTTATAAGTTAATGTATTTACTTTGAAAAATGTATCTTTTTATAAAAGGATTTTGTAGACGATGTTTAGGCTAATTAATCAATTAGTTAAGTAAGTTGAAGTTTGTAATACCTTAACCAAACATTTTATAATTAAATCGTAATTTTCCGTTGCGTATTTTGAAAATATTTTAATAAAGGTAGAAATATTTAGATAACGGGTTTGGGTGTTACAAAGTGGTATCAGAGCCCCGTTGTCTTCGGACTGTGTGGGTTATGTGTCAATCAGAGCAGGTCTGTGCATTCAGACCGAGTGAGCGTCGTGTGTCAGTCGTGTTTGTTTATGAGTTGTGATGTGTTTATGAATTTACTTAGTGTTGTGTATTCATGAACCATAATTGAAGTGAATTGGATTATGTGATTTCTAATTCTTTTGGTGAGCACTTGATGTGATTGTATCCTTGTTGATTAGTGATACATGATGTTTTGTCCTAAGTTGCTTGAATTGAGATTCTTGTTTTCCTTGTGTGAGATTAAGATGAAATTCAACATGAAAATAGTAATTGGAATCGTGTAGGATGTTGAAAACTCTTTTATACTACATGAATCTATGTGTGACTTGAGTATGTGAATAAAGTTAATAGTTTAATTTAACTAATTGTGGAAAAGTTTAAGAGAATTATTATGTATGTTTACATGTGTATTCTTATGCATGTCCTTATGTGTGCCTTTATGCATAGTTCTTTATGACATGAGATAATTTTTGAATTGATGTTAATTCTTGATTATGTGGACTTCGTTGAAAATGTAAATTATTTTCTTTAGAATAAGTGAGAACTAATCTTTTCATAGAAATAAGAGGAGTAGAATATGAGTGGACTTTAGTATGTGTTTGATATATGTTTTATTTATAACATGTACTAGATTGTTACTAGGAACTTGATTTGTTCTTTGTGAGTTATAGTAAATGACAATGCTATTTTGTTAAGAATAGGAAATTGATGGGAAAAAGTGGATTTCAAAATATGCATTACACGTGTTTGTCTTATATGATATGTGCTAGATTAATTGCCATGAAAATTGACTCGTTATTTTGTTATCCATGAGATATAGTGAATGACTATGTCTTGTTCTTTAAATGAACTAGGTGAATGTTTTACACATGTTTTGGTTACATTATGGTACCATGTGAATTCTCATGTTGAGCTAATTGTTTTCTTGCACGATGTAAGTATGAGTTGTTGCTATGTGATATTCATTTTTCTTGTGATAATTTGATTCTTATTTTGGAATTTGAAGAAATGATGTGTTACCTAAATATGCTTGCATAATTTTGTGTAGATGTTTGAGTATCTTGTTTTGGTGTTTTACCCCGTGTATGCGACATACGTGTAAACGTTGTCGATACTAGTTTCTTCTAGAGAAGAATGAGTTAGAAACGATAGAACGACTAGGTGTGAGCACTGGGAGTTCTGGTTGATGAGTACGGTAAGTTTGAGATAAGTGGGGGAGTAGGTTATATTCCTTCGAGATGTTTCGAACGTGAGAAGTGAGGATAGGTGGAGATGTTCTTGAAGCGGAGTGTTCAAGATTTAGTGATGTTTGTTGGGAGCAAAATGAACGTGAGTAACAAGTTGTGGGAATTGCTAGAGGAAAAGTTGTCAGACGAGTTTCGTCGTGGAAACGTCAGTGAAATTGATTAAGTAGGAAGAAGAGTATTCAGAACGGTTGGAGTTTGTGCGTTGTATTGAAAGTATAGATATTATTTGTGTGGATCGAAATTGGAGTACTTGTTTGATCAAAAGGAAATTGGATATGAAGTAGAGGAAGTGATTATGATTCTTGAGAGGATGATGATTTTGAATTAAGTTATTGTTCGAGTGACTCTAGTGTTGTAGCGGATGTTTGATTGAAGAAGTTTATGGTTGAGACAGTAATTATGGTAAGAAGTTGAATTTGATTGAACAATTCGGAGTTCTAATTTTGGTGTTCGAAGTGATTTCTGGAAGTATGAAGTTGAGAAGGTTGGAACTGATTAGTTATTTCTTGAAGAGATTTGAAAAGCTTAGAAAATAGATGTGGAGATTAGTAAGTCGTTGGTGTTAATTAATCGAGGAAAAGAAGCGGATTTTAAAATGGATGAGAACGAAGTTAAGGGAATACCGTGACATGACTGGTATACTTGTTAAGTTGTCGGTTGTAGAGGATTGTACATGATAGATGAATTTATTCAAAGATGGAAGTAGGATAATATTTCGATGAATTTTGTGAGAGACTTGTCGTGGAAAGAATGGTTGAATTTGGATAATGATCGGACAATTAGTGTCGAAGTTGAATGAGATTTTGGAGGTTGACATGAAGCTAAGTGCGAAATATCATTTTTGGACGATTAGAAATAAGAAAGTTTGCCGTTGGAAAACGTGTTGAGAATGAGTACTAGAAAGAGAAATGGAAAATGACTTATGTCAAGAGAGAGTTCACGAAAGAGATTATTTCACACGTAAGCGGATATTGTGTTGGTGCATGTATATTAAGAATTTGAAGGTGATGCCTAAAGTAAGTATCGGAGGACATTTTGTAGCGTTCAGAAGATAAGAGTGAGTTTAGAAATTATGTACTGGAAAAGTTGATTATGGAATAGAAAAGTCGGTAGAGACTAGTAATGTTGGACGCATCGTGTATGTTGGTATAGTAAGGGCATATTGTATGATAAGTAAGTAAAGGAGTTTAGATATTTTCATCGTGGATGGTGGAACAATAGTAATTTGTTAGTAACTTAAGATGTATTTTTGGATAAGAGTATGTCGACGGAAGAAATAGTATTGAAAATTTTGTGTTAAATAATTCAGAGGTTGGCTAGAAACTAATTGGAAAAAGAGTAGTTATGTTGGAGTTGGACGCAGTGATTTGAGATATGCGAGAAAAAGGAATTTAACGGTTAGAGATGGTAAATTTTGGTATGTGTCAAGAAAATTTGGAGAGTTGGTTATCAGATGGATGTTGAGATCATGTTATCGAATGAATGATTGGAATGAGATTTAGATATGAATGAGCAATTTGGCGTAGTTAAGTGATTAAAGGGAGAATTAAAGACTTTTGGACTTGAGAAGTTGTGGAGTATTTAGCAGAAATATCTTCTCGGAATAAGAGGGATTGGTATGTCGAGTAGTGGTAGTATCGTGAGAACTATGGAATGATATTTGATGGAAGTTTTATACTTGAGGAAACCATTATGGTAGTTTGGTAAGAATGGTTTATGTCACCATCATGATTGTTGTTTATCTATTGACAAATTGAGGAACTGGCCGTCCTTGATCTCTTGTTGATAGTAGATGATATTGTGTTGATTGGGATAAACTAATTTTGTCGAACTCGGTAATGTGTTGAGTTTTAAATGTTTTGTTGGGGAATCGGATGAAGGAGTTTTATCCGGAGTTGTTTTAACCGCGTAATTTTCGAGGGCGAAAATCTTTTAAGTGGGGGAGAGTTGTAACGACCCGATTTTCATTTACTCGTTATATTATATATATGTGTATATTTATATATTGATGTGGCTTATTATTATTATTATTTTATTTTGTGGCGATTAATTAATTAGCGAGAGTATTAGTTAATTAGACGAGTTTATGAGAGCTTACGCGTGTTGGGCCGTGTTAGTGGGCTTTTGGGCATTGGATGCTATTGGGCCTAGTGACTAAAATGGGGAGAGCTATAAATAGAGGAATTACAGAGAGATAGTCACATTTTGTGACTTTTTGGTGAAAAGAAGAGAGAAGGAAGAGCAAGAGAGAGGGAGAGCTAGGGCAAGGGAGATCTTGAAGATTTCAAGAGCAAATCCGAGGATTCATCGATCTAAGGTAAGAGAGTTAGTTTTCATAATCGCGAGTGACTCGAGAAAGGGGAGAATGTCGATTTCTCCGAACCCAAACTTTCTCCACTCATTTTCGTGGGCTTTTTGGGATGATTTTTCATAACCAAAGTGAAATCAAATGTTCATAACATGTTTAATATACTCTTAACTAATAGTATGAACGATTTTGATGGGTAAAAACGGGTATTTGTAGATGTTTGTAGAGATTTGGTGAAGTTTATGAGTTTTTAAATAAATGTGGAAATCTCTTACTTTTTGGTATGAAATGTTGTAGATCTATGAATCAAACTGTCCTTTCATGTTTATATAAGTGTTATATACTTGAAAACAACATCTTTTAGTAACTGGAACTCAAAAATTAGATTTTTTGATGGAATTGGACAAATTCCCGTAACAGAGCAACCAGCATGTTCTTGAGTGCTCGCCGGGCGAGATTTTACTTCGCCGGGCGAAATGGTTCGCCAGTTTTCGCCGATTTCTGCAAAATATTATGTTTTTCCTCGCCGGGGCTCGCCAGGTCTCGCCGGGCGAAAATGTTAGAACTTAGTGATGTTTAAACAATGTTTAATGATGTTTAAACAATGTTTAATGATGTTTAAAATGTTTAAAAAATGTTTAATAATGTTTAAACAATGTTTAAGGTGCAATTACTTGTTTATAACATGGATTAATTGTATGTTTAAGAATTGTTGATGATGTTTGATTAACGATGATTGAAGTTGAGCTTTATTAATTAATAACAAATGTTAAGGATGTTTTAATTAATAATGATTTGTTGACGTTAATGAATGTATGATTTGTATATATATATAAATGAAGGATATTAGATTTTATTATCTAATAAAGAATGTATATCGAATTATGTTATTCGATAAAGAATGATATTAGATTATGTTATCTAATAAAGAATGTATATTGGATTATATTTATCCATATTGTGATGATAAGCTTAATGCTTTTGTCGATGATTTAAATGAAAGTATTCATGAACATACATGCATTCATGAATTATTAGGGATATTGGATTTTCCAATAAAGAAGGATGTCGGATTATATTCATCCGATAAAGAAGGATATTAGAGGTGAGATACTCTAATAAAGAAGGTTGGTACCACATGCATTAGATATGTCTAGGGTGACATAGCATGAGTTGTGGCATTAGATTGCATTAGGATTATGTACACATTACGTGGTAATTGTTATGTGACATTGTGTGTGTGACGTGGATTATATGAGTGAGTTGTATGGTTTAACATTGATTATAATTGTTATTTCAATGTGTTATATTGATAATCTTATGTATGATTTAAGATTGAGAGAATATGTATGATTATGTTTATAAGAGTTAGTTTATGCATGATAATATGATGAAGTGTTAAGGATATTTCTTATACTTGTATTTTGTTGGTTATGATTTACTAACTCTCTGTTTTGTGTACTTCTGGACCGTTGGGTGGTCCAGGTTTACAGGTTATGTGCTTATTTGATGCCCAAGTGTTTGGTGAAGCTCCGCTCTGAGTGTGACACGGGAAAGGGTTTTATTTAGGATATAGAGTCCTTTATAAGTTAATGTATTTACTTTGAAAAATGTATCTTTTTATAAAAGGATTTTGTAGACGATGTTTAGGCTAATTAATCAATTAGTTAAGTAAGTTGAAGTTTGTAATACCTTAACCAAACATTTTATAATTAAATCGTAATTTTCCGTTGCGTATTTTGAAAATATTTTAATAAAGGTAGAAATATTTAGATAACGGGTTTGGGTGTTACAAAGTGGTATCAGAGCCCCGTTGTCTTCGGACTGTGTGGGTTATGTGTCAATCAGAGCAGGTCTGTGCATTCAGACCGAGTGAGCGTCGTGTGTCAGTCGTGTTTGTTTATGAGTTGTGATGTGTTTATGAATTTACTTAGTGTTGTGTATTCATGAACCATAATTGAAGTGAATTGGATTATGTGATTTCTAATTCTTTTGGTGAGCACTTGATGTGATTGTATCCTTGTTGATTAGTGATACATGATGTTTTGTCCTAAGTTGCTTGAATTGAGATTCTTGTTTTCCTTGTGTGAGATTAAGATGAAATTCAACATGAAAATAGTAATTGGAATCGTGTAGGATGTTGAAAACTCTTTTATACTACATGAATCTATGTGTGACTTGAGTATGTGAATAAAGTTAATAGTTTAATTTAACTAATTGTGGAAAAGTTTAAGAGAATTATTATGTATGTTTACATGTGTATTCTTATGCATGTCCTTATGTGTGCCTTTATGCATAGTTCTTTATGACATGAGATAATTTTTGAATTGATGTTAATTCTTGATTATGTGGACTTCGTTGAAAATGTAAATTATTTTCTTTAGAATAAGTGAGAACTAATCTTTTCATAGAAATAAGAGGAGTAGAATATGAGTGGACTTTAGTATGTGTTTGATATATGTTTTATTTATAACATGTACTAGATTGTTACTAGGAACTTGATTTGTTCTTTGTGAGTTATAGTAAATGACAATGCTATTTTGTTAAGAATAGGAAATTGATGGGAAAAAGTGGATTTCAAAATATGCATTACACGTGTTTGTCTTATATGATATGTGCTAGATTAATTGCCATGAAAATTGACTCGTTATTTTGTTATCCATGAGATATAGTGAATGACTATGTCTTGTTCTTTAAATGAACTAGGTGAATGTTTTACACATGTTTTGGTTACATTATGGTACCATGTGAATTCTCATGTTGAGCTAATTGTTTTCTTGCACGATGTAAGTATGAGTTGTTGCTATGTGATATTCATTTTTCTTGTGATAATTTGATTCTTATTTTGGAATTTGAAGAAATGATGTGTTACCTAAATATGCTTGCATAATTTTGTGTAGATGTTTGAGTATCTTGTTTTGGTGTTTTACCCCGTGTATGCGACATACGTGTAAACGTTGTCGATACTAGTTTCTTCTAGAGAAGAATGAGTTAGAAACGATAGAACGACTAGGTGTGAGCACTGGGAGTTCTGGTTGATGAGTACGGTAAGTTTGAGATAAGTGGGGGAGTAGGTTATATTCCTTCGAGATGTTTCGAACGTGAGAAGTGAGGATAGGTGGAGATGTTCTTGAAGCGGAGTGTTCAAGATTTAGTGATGTTTGTTGGGAGCAAAATGAACGTGAGTAACAAGTTGTGGGAATTGCTAGAGGAAAAGTTGTCAGACGAGTTTCGTCGTGGAAACGTCAGTGAAATTGATTAAGTAGGAAGAAGAGTATTCAGAACGGTTGGAGTTTGTGCGTTGTATTGAAAGTATAGATATTATTTGTGTGGATCGAAATTGGAGTACTTGTTTGATCAAAAGGAAATTGGATATGAAGTAGAGGAAGTGATTATGATTCTTGAGAGGATGATGATTTTGAATTAAGTTATTGTTCGAGTGACTCTAGTGTTGTAGCGGATGTTTGATTGAAGAAGTTTATGGTTGAGACAGTAATTATGGTAAGAAGTTGAATTTGATTGAACAATTCGGAGTTCTAATTTTGGTGTTCGAAGTGATTTC
The DNA here is from genome assembly GCA_951799995.1 of Trifolium subterraneum. NCBI lineage: Eukaryota > Viridiplantae > Streptophyta > Magnoliopsida > Fabales > Fabaceae > Trifolium > Trifolium subterraneum. The sequence goes on along the minus strand of OX637463.1, from coordinate 43,901,486 downwards.
TGGAAGTATGAAGTTGAGAAGGTTGGAACTGATTAGTTATTTCTTGAAGAGATTTGAAAAGCTTAGAAAATAGATGTGGAGATTAGTAAGTCGTTGGTGTTAATTAATCGAGGAAAAGAAGCGGATTTTAAAATGGATGAGAACGAAGTTAAGGGAATACCGTGACATGACTGGTATACTTGTTAAGTTGTCGGTTGTAGAGGATTGTACATGATAGATGAATTTATTCAAAGATGGAAGTAGGATAATATTTCGATGAATTTTGTGAGAGACTTGTCGTGGAAAGAATGGTTGAATTTGGATAATGATCGGACAATTAGTGTCGAAGTTGAATGAGATTTTGGAGGTTGACATGAAGCTAAGTGCGAAATATCATTTTTGGACGATTAGAAATAAGAAAGTTTGCCGTTGGAAAACGTGTTGAGAATGAGTACTAGAAAGAGAAATGGAAAATGACTTATGTCAAGAGAGAGTTCACGAAAGAGATTATTTCACACGTAAGCGGATATTGTGTTGGTGCATGTATATTAAGAATTTGAAGGTGATGCCTAAAGTAAGTATCGGAGGACATTTTGTAGCGTTCAGAAGATAAGAGTGAGTTTAGAAATTATGTACTGGAAAAGTTGATTATGGAATAGAAAAGTCGGTAGAGACTAGTAATGTTGGACGCATCGTGTATGTTGGTATAGTAAGGGCATATTGTATGATAAGTAAGTAAAGGAGTTTAGATATTTTCATCGTGGATGGTGGAACAATAGTAATTTGTTAGTAACTTAAGATGTATTTTTGGATAAGAGTATGTCGACGGAAGAAATAGTATTGAAAATTTTGTGTTAAATAATTCAGAGGTTGGCTAGAAACTAATTGGAAAAAGAGTAGTTATGTTGGAGTTGGACGCAGTGATTTGAGATATGCGAGAAAAAGGAATTTAACGGTTAGAGATGGTAAATTTTGGTATGTGTCAAGAAAATTTGGAGAGTTGGTTATCAGATGGATGTTGAGATCATGTTATCGAATGAATGATTGGAATGAGATTTAGATATGAATGAGCAATTTGGCGTAGTTAAGTGATTAAAGGGAGAATTAAAGACTTTTGGACTTGAGAAGTTGTGGAGTATTTAGCAGAAATATCTTCTCGGAATAAGAGGGATTGGTATGTCGAGTAGTGGTAGTATCGTGAGAACTATGGAATGATATTTGATGGAAGTTTTATACTTGAGGAAACCATTATGGTAGTTTGGTAAGAATGGTTTATGTCACCATCATGATTGTTGTTTATCTATTGACAAATTGAGGAACTGGCCGTCCTTGATCTCTTGTTGATAGTAGATGATATTGTGTTGATTGGGATAAACTAATTTTGTCGAACTCGGTAATGTGTTGAGTTTTAAATGTTTTGTTGGGGAATCGGATGAAGGAGTTTTATCCGGAGTTGTTTTAACCGCGTAATTTTCGAGGGCGAAAATCTTTTAAGTGGGGGAGAGTTGTAACGACCCGATTTTCATTTACTCGTTATATTATATATATGTGTATATTTATATATTAATGTGGCTTATTATTATTATTATTTTATTTTGTGGCGATTAATTAATTAGCGAGAGTATTAGTTAATTAGACGAGTTTATGAGAGCTTACGCGTGTTGGGCCGTGTTAGTGGGCTTTTGGGCATTGGATGCTATTGGGCCTAGTGACTAAAATGGGGAGAGCTATAAATAGAGGAATTACAGAGAGATAGTCACATTTTGTGACTTTTTGGTGAAAAGAAGAGAGAAGGAAGAGCAAGAGAGAGGGAGAGCTAGGGCAAGGGAGATCTTGAAGATTTCAAGAGCAAATCCGAGGATTCATCGATCTAAGGTAAGAGAGTTAGTTTTCATAATCGCGAGTGACTCGAGAAAGGGGAGAATGTCGATTTCTCCGAACCCAAACTTTCTCCACTCATTTTCGTGGGCTTTTTGGGATGATTTTTCATAACCAAAGTGAAATCAAATGTTCATAACATGTTTAATATACTCTTAACTAATAGTATGAACGATTTTGATGGGTAAAAACGGGTATTTGTAGATGTTTGTAGAGATTTGGTGAAGTTTATGAGTTTTTAAATAAATGTGGAAATCTCTTACTTTTTGGTATGAAATGTTGTAGATCTATGAATCAAACTGTCCTTTCATGTTTATATAAGTGTTATATACTTGAAAACAACATCTTTTAGTAACTGGAACTCAAAAATTAGATTTTTTGATGGAATTGGACAAATTCCCGTAACAGAGCAACCAGCATGTTCTTGAGTGCTCGCCGGGCGAGATTTTACTTCGCCGGGCGAAATGGTTCGCCAGTTTTCGCCGATTTCTGCAAAATATTATGTTTTTCCTCGCCGGGGCTCGCCAGGTCTCGCCGGGCGAAAATGTTAGAACTTAGTGATGTTTAAACAATGTTTAATGATGTTTAAACAATGTTTAATGATGTTTAAAATGTTTAAAAAATGTTTAATAATGTTTAAACAATGTTTAAGGTGCAATTACTTGTTTATAACATGGATTAATTGTATGTTTAAGAATTGTTGATGATGTTTGATTAACGATGATTGAAGTTGAGCTTTATTAATTAATAACAAATGTTAAGGATGTTTTAATTAATAATGATTTGTTGACGTTAATGAATGTATGATTTGTATATATATATAAATGAAGGATATTAGATTTTATTATCTAATAAAGAATGTATATCGAATTATGTTATTCGATAAAGAATGATATTAGATTATGTTATCTAATAAAGAATGTATATTGGATTATATTTATCCATATTGTGATGATAAGCTTAATGCTTTTGTCGATGATTTAAATGAAAGTATTCATGAACATACATGCATTCATGAATTATTAGGGATATTGGATTTTCCAATAAAGAAGGATGTCGGATTATATTCATCCGATAAAGAAGGATATTAGAGGTGAGATACTCTAATAAAGAAGGTTGGTACAACATGCATTAGATATGTCTAGGGTGACATAGCATGAGTTGTGGCATTAGATTGCATTAGGATTATGTACACATTACGTGGTAATTGTTATGTGACATTGTGTGTGTGACGTGGATTATATGAGTGAGTTGTATGGTTTAACATTGATTATAATTGTTATTTCAATGTGTTATATTGATAATCTTATGTATGATTTAAGATTGAGAGAATATGTATGATTATGTTTATAAGAGTTAGTTTATGCATGATAATATGATGAAGTGTTAAGGATATTTCTTATACTTGTATTTTGTTGGTTATGATTTACTAACTCTCTGTTTTGTGTACTTCTGGACCGTTGGGTGGTCCAGGTTTACAGGTTATGTGCTTATTTGATGCCCAAGTGTTTGGTGAAGCTCCGCTCTGAGTGTGACACGGGAAAGGGTTTTATTTAGGATATAGAGTCCTTTATAAGTTAATGTATTTACTTTGAAAAATGTATCTTTTTATAAAAGGATTTTGTAGACGATGTTTAGGCTAATTAATCAATTAGTTAAGTAAGTTGAAGTTTGTAATACCTTAACCAAACATTTTATAATTAAATCGTAATTTTCCGTTGCGTATTTTGAAAATATTTTAATAAAGGTAGAAATATTTAGATAACGGGTTTGGGTGTTACAAAGTGGTATCAGAGCCCCGTTGTCTTCGGACTGTGTGGGTTATGTGTCAATCAGAGCAGGTCTGTGCATTCAGACCGAGTGAGCGTCGTGTGTCAGTCGTGTTTGTTTATGAGTTGTGATGTGTTTATGAATTTACTTAGTGTTGTGTATTCATGAACCATAATTGAAGTGAATTGGATTATGTGATTTCTAATTCTTTTGGTGAGCACTTGATGTGATTGTATCCTTGTTGATTAGTGATACATGATGTTTTGTCCTAAGTTGCTTGAATTGAGATTCTTGTTTTCCTTGTGTGAGATTAAGATGAAATTCAACATGAAAATAGTAATTGGAATCGTGTAGGATGTTGAAAACTCTTTTATACTACATGAATCTATGTGTGACTTGAGTATGTGAATAAAGTTAATAGTTTAATTTAACTAATTGTGGAAAAGTTTAAGAGAATTATTATGTATGTTTACATGTGTATTCTTATGCATGTCCTTATGTGTGCCTTTATGCATAGTTCTTTATGACATGAGATAATTTTTGAATTGATGTTAATTCTTGATTATGTGGACTTCGTTGAAAATGTAAATTATTTTCTTTAGAATAAGTGAGAACTAATCTTTTCATAGAAATAAGAGGAGTAGAATATGAGTGGACTTTAGTATGTGTTTGATATATGTTTTATTTATAACATGTACTAGATTGTTACTAGGAACTTGATTTGTTCTTTGTGAGTTATAGTAAATGACAATGCTATTTTGTTAAGAATAGGAAATTGATGGGAAAAAGTGGATTTCAAAATATGCATTACACGTGTTTGTCTTATATGATATGTGCTAGATTAATTGCCATGAAAATTGACTCGTTATTTTGTTATCCATGAGATATAGTGAATGACTATGTCTTGTTCTTTAAATGAACTAGGTGAATGTTTTACACATGTTTTGGTTACATTATGGTACCATGTGAATTCTCATGTTGAGCTAATTGTTTTCTTGCACGATGTAAGTATGAGTTGTTGCTATGTGATATTCATTTTTCTTGTGATAATTTGATTCTTATTTTGGAATTTGAAGAAATGATGTGTTACCTAAATATGCTTGCATAATTTTGTGTAGATGTTTGAGTATCTTGTTTTGGTGTTTTACCCCGTGTATGCGACATACGTGTAAACGTTGTCGATACTAGTTTCTTCTAGAGAAGAATGAGTTAGAAACGATAGAACGACTAGGTGTGAGCACTGGGAGTTCTGGTTGATGAGTACGGTAAGTTTGAGATAAGTGGGGGAGTAGGTTATATTCCTTCGAGATGTTTCGAACGTGAGAAGTGAGGATAGGTGGAGATGTTCTTGAAGCGGAGTGTTCAAGATTTAGTGATGTTTGTTGGGAGCAAAATGAACGTGAGTAACAAGTTGTGGGAATTGCTAGAGGAAAAGTTGTCAGACGAGTTTCGTCGTGGAAACGTCAGTGAAATTGATTAAGTAGGAAGAAGAGTATTCAGAACGGTTGGAGTTTGTGCGTTGTATTGAAAGTATAGATATTATTTGTGTGGATCGAAATTGGAGTACTTGTTTGATCAAAAGGAAATTGGATATGAAGTAGAGGAAGTGATTATGATTCTTGAGAGGATGATGATTTTGAATTAAGTTATTGTTCGAGTGACTCTAGTGTTGTAGCGGATGTTTGATTGAAGAAGTTTATGGTTGAGACAGTAATTATGGTAAGAAGTTGAATTTGATTGAACAATTCGGAGTTCTAATTTTGGTGTTCGAAGTGATTTCTGGAAGTATGAAGTTGAGAAGGTTGGAACTGATTAGTTATTTCTTGAAGAGATTTGAAAAGCTTAGAAAATAGATGTGGAGATTAGTAAGTCGTTGGTGTTAATTAATCGAGGAAAAGAAGCGGATTTTAAAATGGATGAGAACGAAGTTAAGGGAATACCGTGACATGACTGGTATACTTGTTAAGTTGTCGGTTGTAGAGGATTGTACATGATAGATGAATTTATTCAAAGATGGAAGTAGGATAATATTTCGATGAATTTTGTGAGAGACTTGTCGTGGAAAGAATGGTTGAATTTGGATAATGATCGGACAATTAGTGTCGAAGTTGAATGAGATTTTGGAGGTTGACATGAAGCTAAGTGCGAAATATCATTTTTGGACGATTAGAAATAAGAAAGTTTGCCGTTGGAAAACGTGTTGAGAATGAGTACTAGAAAGAGAAATGGAAAATGACTTATGTCAAGAGAGAGTTCACGAAAGAGATTATTTCACACGTAAGCGGATATTGTGTTGGTGCATGTATATTAAGAATTTGAAGGTGATGCCTAAAGTAAGTATCGGAGGACATTTTGTAGCGTTCAGAAGATAAGAGTGAGTTTAGAAATTATGTACTGGAAAAGTTGATTATGGAATAGAAAAGTCGGTAGAGACTAGTAATGTTGGACGCATCGTGTATGTTGGTATAGTAAGGGCATATTGTATGATAAGTAAGTAAAGGAGTTTAGATATTTTCATCGTGGATGGTGGAACAATAGTAATTTGTTAGTAACTTAAGATGTATTTTTGGATAAGAGTATGTCGACGGAAGAAATAGTATTGAAAATTTTGTGTTAAATAATTCAGAGGTTGGCTAGAAACTAATTGGAAAAAGAGTAGTTATGTTGGAGTTGGACGCAGTGATTTGAGATATGCGAGAAAAAGGAATTTAACGGTTAGAGATGGTAAATTTTGGTATGTGTCAAGAAAATTTGGAGAGTTGGTTATCAGATGGATGTTGAGATCATGTTATCGAATGAATGATTGGAATGAGATTTAGATATGAATGAGCAATTTGGCGTAGTTAAGTGATTAAAGGGAGAATTAAAGACTTTTGGACTTGAGAAGTTGTGGAGTATTTAGCAGAAATATCTTCTCGGAATAAGAGGGATTGGTATGTCGAGTAGTGGTAGTATCGTGAGAACTATGGAATGATATTTGATGGAAGTTTTATACTTGAGGAAACCATTATGGTAGTTTGGTAAGAATGGTTTATGTCACCATCATGATTGTTGTTTATCTATTGACAAATTGAGGAACTGGCCGTCCTTGATCTCTTGTTGATAGTAGATGATATTGTGTTGATTGGGATAAACTAATTTTGTCGAACTCGGTAATGTGTTGAGTTTTAAATGTTTTGTTGGGGAATCGGATGAAGGAGTTTTATCCGGAGTTGTTTTAACCGCGTAATTTTCGAGGGCGAAAATCTTTTAAGTGGGGGAGAGTTGTAACGACCCGATTTTCATTTACTCGTTATATTATATATATGTGTATATTTATATATTGATGTGGCTTATTATTATTATTATTTTATTTTGTGGCGATTAATTAATTAGCGAGAGTATTAGTTAATTAGACGAGTTTATGAGAGCTTACGCGTGTTGGGCCGTGTTAGTGGGCTTTTGGGCATTGGATGCTATTGGGCCTAGTGACTAAAATGGGGAGGGCTATAAATAGAGGAATTAGAGAGAGATAGTCACATTTTGTGACTTTTTGGTGAAAAGAAGAGAGAAGGAAGAGCAAGAGAGAGGGAGAGCTAGGGCAAGGGAGATCTTGAAGATTTCAAGAGCAAATCCGAGGATTCATCGATCTAAGGTAAGAGAGTTAGTTTTCATAATCGCGAGTGACTCGAGAAAGGGGAGAATGTCGATTTCTCCGAACCCAAACTTTCTCCACTCATTTTCGTGGGCTTTTTGGGATGATTTTTCATAACCAAAGTGAAATCAAATGTTCATAACATGTTTAATATACTCTTAACTAATAGTATGAATGATTTTGATGGGTAAAAACGGGTATTTGTAGATGTTTGTAGAGATTTGGTGAAGTTTATGAGTTTTTAAATAAATGTGGAAATCTCTTACTTTTTGGTATGAAATGTTGTAGATCTATGAATCAAACTGTCCTTTCATGTTTATATAAGTGTTATATACTTGAAAACAACATCTTTTAGTAACTGGAACTCAAAAATTAGATTTTTTGATGGAATTGGACAAATTCCCGTAACAGAGCAACCAGCATGTTCTTGAGTGCTCGCCGGGCGAGATTTTACTTCGCCGGGCGAAATGGTTCGCCAGTTTTCGCCGATTTCTGCAAAATATTATGTTTTTCCTCGCCGGGGCTCGCCAGGTCTCGCCGGGCGAAAATGTTAGAACTTAGTGATGTTTAAACAATGTTTAATGATGTTTAAACAATGTTTAATGATGTTTAAAATGTTTAAAAAATGTTTAATAATGTTTAAACAATGTTTAAGGTGCAATTACTTGTTTATAACATGGATTAATTGTATGTTTAAGAATTGTTGATGATGTTTGATTAACGATGATTGAAGTTGAGCTTTATTAATTAATAACAAATGTTAAGGATGTTTTAATTAATAATGATTTGTTGACGTTAATGAATGTATGATTTGTATATATATATAAATGAAGGATATTAGATTTTATTATCTAATAAAGAATGTATATCGAATTATGTTATTCGATAAAGAATGATATTAGATTATGTTATCTAATAAAGAATGTATATTGGATTATATTTATCCATATTGTGATGATAAGCTTAATGCTTTTGTCGATGATTTAAATGAAAGTATTCATGAACATACATGCATTCATGAATTATTAGGGATATTGGATTTTCCAATAAAGAAGGATGTCGGATTATATTCATCCGATAAAGAAGGATATTAGAGGTGAGATACTCTAATAAAGAAGGTTGGTACCACATGCATTAGATATGTCTAGGGTGACATAGCATGAGTTGTGGCATTAGATTGCATTAGGATTATGTACACATTACGTGGTAATTGTTATGTGACATTGTGTGTGTGACGTGGATTATATGAGTGAGTTGTATGGTTTAACATTGATTATAATTGTTATTTCAATGTGTTATATTGATAATCTTATGTATGATTTAAGATTGAGAGAATATGTATGATTATGTTTATAAGAGTTAGTTTATGCATGATAATATGATGAAGTGTTAAGGATATTTCTTATACTTGTATTTTGTTGGTTATGATTTACTAACTCTCTGTTTTGTGTACTTCTGGACCGTTGGGTGGTCCAGGTTTACAGGTTATGTGCTTATTTGATGCCCAAGTGTTTGGTGAAGCTCCGCTCTGAGTGTGACACGGGAAAGGGTTTTATTTAGGATATAGAGTCCTTTATAAGTTAATGTATTTACTTTGAAAAATGTATCTTTTTATAAAAGGATTTTGTAGACGATGTTTAGGCTAATTAATCAATTAGTTAAGTAAGTTGAAGTTTGTAATACCTTAACCAAACATTTTATAATTAAATCGTAATTTTCCGTTGCGTATTTTGAAAATATTTTAATAAAGGTAGAAATATTTAGATAACGGGTTTGGGTGTTACACTCCAGATGTCCGTTTTAATTTGATCTCTGTGCATATGCTTGATGATTGTGGTTATGATAATCACTTTGGTTCTGGAAAGTGGAAACTCAGTAAAGGTAACTTGGTTGTGGCTAGAGGGGAGAAAACTTCTAAACTGTATCAGACAAAAACTTTGGTTGCTAGAGACAGTGTGAATGCTATCGACATGAAAGCATCTTTGTGGCACCGAAGACTTAGTCATATTAGTGAAAAGGGGCTGTATGTTTTAGCCAAAAAGGATGTGCTTCCTGGATTAAAGAATGCAGATTCGGAGAAGTGTTCTCATTGCATGACTGGTAAACAGACTAGAGTATCCTTCAAGAAGCATCCTCCCTCAAAAAAAAAAGAAGAAGTCAGAGTTGCTTCAATTGGTGCATTCTGATGTTTGTGGTCCACTAAAGGTAAAATCTTTTAGTGGTGTACTTTATTTTGTTACTTTTATTGATGACTGTTCCAGGAAACTATGGGTATATGCTATAAAGACAAAAGACCAAGTGTTGGAGAAATTCAAAGAATTCCATGCTTTGGTTGAGAGACAATCAGGTAAGAAGCTGAAATGTGTTCGTTCTGATAATGGTGGTGAGTATTGTGGTCCCTTTGATGTCTATTGCAAGCAGCAGGGTATTGCACATGAAAAGACTCCTCCTAAAACTCCTCAGTTGAATGGTTTAGCAGAGAGGATGAATCGAACACTTGTTGAGAGAGTTAGATGTATGCTCTCAGAAACTAAGTTGCCTCAACATTATTGGGGTGAAGCACTGTACACGACGGTGCATGTTATTAATCTCACTCCTACTGTTGTTTTGAACAGTGAAGTTCCAGACAAAATTTGGTTTGGTAAGAATGTCAAGTATGATCATTTGAGAGTCTTTGGTTGTAAGGCTTTTGTGCATGTTCCAAAGGATGAAAGATCCAAGTTGAATGCAAAGTCAAAACAATGTATCTTCATCGGCTATGGGCAGGATGAGTTTGGTTACAAGTTTTATGATCCTATAGGGAGAAACTTATCAGAAGCCGCGATGTTGTGTTCATGGATGACCAAACTATTGAAGACATTGATAAGGTGGAGAAGACTACACCCAAGAAAGATGTTAGTTTGTCTAATATTGATCCTGTTCGGTTGCCTGTTCATAATCTGGATACTATTGGTGGTGATGTTCAGAATGGTGAGCCACATGAGTATGTTGATGATCAACAACTTAGAGAAGAGGTATATATTCCTGCTGATAATGATGAGGAGAATGATATGTCACAGGATGAGAATCTTGGTGAAGCTCCAGAATCATCTCAAGTTCAACTTAGGAGGTCCAACAGACAGAGATATATAGAGTCACACTTATGATTTAGTGGTTTCCTAAAGGCAAAAGGGCTTTGGAAAATAGGTGGATATATAGAGTCAAACATGAGAGTAACTCAGAGTCTCCAAGGTATAAATCCAGATTGGTGGTGAAAGGTTTCCGTCAAAGAAAGGGTGTTGATTTTAATGAGATTTTCTCACCTGTCGTGAAGATGTCATCAATTAGAACCGTGTTGGGTTTGACTGCTACTCTTGATTTAGAGGTTGAGCAAATGGATGTGAAAACGGCTTTCCTTCATGGTGATTTGGAGGAAGAGATCTACATGAAGCAACCCGAATGATTTTCAAGTCAAAGGCAAAGAAGACTATGTGTGTAGATTGAGAAAGAGCCTATATGGGTTGAAGCAAACTCCAATGCAGTGGTACAAGAAGTTTGAGTCTGTTATGTCTGAATAAGGATACAAGAAGACTACTTCAGATCATTGCGTCTTTGTTAGAAAATTTTCTAACGATGACTTCATTATCCTGTTGTTATATGTTGATGATATGCTTATTGTAGGGAAAAATATTTCTAACATTGACAGGTTAAAGAAGCAGTTGGGCGAATCATTTTCCATGAAAGACATGGGAGCAACTAAACAGATTCTTGGCATAAGAATCATGCCTGACAGAAAGGAGAAGAAACTTTGGATGTCACAAGAACACTATATCAAAAGAGTGTTGCAGAGATTCCAGATGAAAAATTCTAAGGCGGTAAGCACTCTTCTTGCTACACATTTTAAGTTGAGTTCTCAACAAAGTCCTTCAAGTGAAGATGAAACATTTGATATGAAGCGTGTTCCTTATGCGTCTGCTGTGGGTAGTTTGATGTATGCAATGGTGTGTACAAAACCAGATATAACACATGTTGTTGGTACAATCAGTAGATTTTTGTCAAATCCAGGTAGAGAGCATTGAAATGCTGTAAAATGGGGTTTAAGGTATCTTCGTGGTACTACATGTATGAGACTTTGCTTTGGGGGAGATAAGCCTACTTTGGAAGGGTACTCTGACTCAGATATGGCTGGAGACATTGATTCTAGGAAATCTACTTCGGGCTACATGATTAAGTTTGCAGGGGGAGCTATAGCTTGGCAGTCCAGATTGCAAAAGTGTGTAGCATTGTCTACTACAGAGGCAGAGTTCATTGCCATTACCGAAGCATGCAAAGAGTTGCTATGGTTGAAGAAATTTTTGCAGGAGCTTGGTTTTGTTCAAGACAAATATGTGTTATTTGTTGATAGCCAAAGTGCTATTCATCTTGGTAAGAATCCAACTTTTCATAATAGGTCCAAACACATTGATGTGAGGTATCATTGGATACGTGATGTTTTGGATGGTAAGTTGATGGAACTAGCTAAGGTTCATACGGATGATAATGGTTCAGATATGATGACCAAGGCGTTACCAAGGGGAAAATTTGAAGCTTGTTGTGATATCGCCGGTTTGGCGATTTCCTCCACATAGTTGTGAGGGGGAGATTTGTTGGGTTTTGGGCTCCCTTCCTATGTGGAAAAAAGTCCAATTTTATTAGCCCATTATGTCTCACTTATATAAGTGGAGAGTGGTCATACTAGGGTTATCAAGAGAGTAAATTTTGTGAGAGAACAACCTTCAAAAAGAGAGAAAAGAGGAGAGAAACCAATTCCCGTTTTTGACACAGCAGTCTCACTAAAACTGAAATTCCCGATTCGTTAACCGTTGGAATTGACTCAAATTTGGAGGGCATATTCACAGCTTCAGGGGCTACACTTTCACCGTTCGGATCGTCGAAATTTTGTCTGGATCGTGAGATATTTTGATCCTAGTGCAGCAGGAATTTTGGGGATTTTTTCATCTTCTAGTTCTTGTTTTGAAAGCTTTTGTGCTTTGTTGTGTAATTGGTTGTTAGCACTTGTTTTGTGCATCACTTTGAGACTCTTTTGTACCCATATTTGATTATAGTGGAGCTATTTCTTTGGTCTGGACGACCCGTGGTTTTTTACTCTCACATCGAGAGTTTTCCACGTTAAAATTCCGGTGTCTTTATTTTGCTTTATTGTCTACCATATTATTTGTTGTTGATCCTCAAGGTTCTTACAAATTTGGGGAATTTTATTTCCGCTGCGTATTGCTCATTATTATTATTATTATTGTGCTAATTCCCCATCACAAGATACTTCTAGTGCTCTTCACCAAATGAATTGGTCAAGTCCAGATACTTATAAAGATGGAAGAGAGGAAGATTAGAAGCCAAGTATATTCTGATGGAGTAAATTTGAAATTTAGTGGACATGATATGATTTCTTTATATGTTTTTAAATGCATTATAGGGTCTTAATTAGTCTAAAGTTAGTTTTAAGATACTTGTAAGTTGTAATACTTGTTGGTTTTTTAATATAATAGAAAGTCTCATTTTATTTTGTTTCATAATTATAGTGGATGTTTTATCCTTTTCCAATATATATAATGCGTGGTACAAAAAAATATAGAGGCAAAATTTAATTAATAAAAAATATAAAAAAAAGTGTGCCAAACTTTTACCAACGGAAACAGTTGTGGGTAAAACAATACAATGGGTGTCAATGGCCGTGGGTATAGCTCTATAGCGACGGAGAATTTCCGTAGGTACAGCGATTTAAAGTCCACGGAACAAAACAGCTGTTGGTGTAGCGCTTTTGGTCTATACCAACGGCTTTTCGGCCTTTACCTACGGATTTTGGCTGTGGCTAAAAGACAAATTTCTTGTAGTGAGTTTACTATTTTCCTCCACCATCTTTGCTAAGAACAGTGGCGGAGCTAGCCCAAAAATTGGGGGTGGGCCGCTACAAATATAAATCGAATATGAAAAAAAAATACTAAAAAATTACATATCATGTTATAGGCATATTTAATATGGATATCTCAAAAAATAGTCAAAAGGTAGACCATTACCTTTTTTAATAAACAAATATTAAAAATAATTTTTATGTCAATATGTGTAAACTTCATACTTTTTAATTAGTTCTTGTACTTATATTTATAATATTATGTGAATCTCTCTAGCAAAAATTTAAATTTTTAACAAAAGATTGATCAAACATGAATTTTTATACACAAACTCTATTTTAAATAAAAATTTGAGTACTTTTTTCTTCAAAAAAATTATACTTGAATACTTTGACAAAATAAATTACACATTTTAAAATATGTATAAATTATTAAACAATAAAACATTAGAAGGGATGCTTCAAAAAATAAATTAAGAAGTATATTTGAATTATTAATACTTAAGAGAATTCTGGGTGTAAATAACAGGGGTTTAACCTCCGCAAACCTGTTAAAGATTTCTGTGTCGTCCAACTACAAGGAGTTTGAAACCCCCGGAAATTCAAAAATAGCAAACTACACATACTATTTAGCGGGGGTTTATAACCGCCGCTAAATAATATTCATATGAAAAAAATTAAAAACTATGGGGCGGGCCATGACCATGACCATGTCCAGCCCATAAAGGGCTCCGCCCCTAGCTAAGAAGAGTTTGTGGCTACTATGTACAAGCCTTTAATATACAACCTTGCTACCACAAGCCTCTATAGACTTGAAACACCAGCGAGACTCATCACTGAAACTCATTAATCGCTATCCGCTCAAGCACAAGTTGCACCTCAAACTCATAGAAGGAGCAAGAGTTACCGGAACTTTTAGCCAAGTACCACTTCCAAGATGAAAGTTTCAACATACCATTATTCTTTTATACATCTATTTTAATACTCTCCCACACATACAAAGGTACACCATGTTATAATTTTGGCAATAAAAATGTGTTCCCATAACATTATTGCGATAATAAATGTTCTAGAAATTAAACATTGTTTAAAAAACTAAATGAATTAGTCAAAAAAAAAAAAACTAAATGAAATGATTTTTACGTAGAAAAATGATATACAAGTGATTTCGTTTATATGTTAATTAACGAGGTGTCGTTATACCATACTATGTATTTTAATCACTGTATGAGCTGGAAAAAATTGGCATTTGTGGCTACTTGCAGTAAATTACAAATTATACCTAACAATATTCTTATTCTTATGATATGCTATAGTAATTAATAAGAAACTTTCATTACCTCTTTTTTTTTTTTTTTTGACTAAACTTTGATTACCTCTTAAGAAACTATAAACGATTATTTTGAACAACATTGGGCTAATAATTTTCAAACTAGGTGTTATATATAATACTATCCTACCAAGACTTTGATTCTTTATTTTATCAAATCATATCCACCGGAATATATGCTTTCCATGAGACCGGACAAAATAGGTCATCGAACCGGCGAGAATACTAGGTCACTAATTGATTGGTCGAACCACCGAATCATTGATCAAATCACATGACTAAATCGGATAAATCAGTGGAATGAATCGGTCTTTTTAATAAAATTATATAGCTATTAAACCGGTCTAACAAAATGACTCGGTCTCTTAAAAAGGTCATGCCACCTAAAAAATTGAAATTGTCATAATGAAATAACAAAGTGTACAATAAAAAAGAGTACTATTTTATTAGAGTTTAATTGTTGTGCACCGTCGGTGTAAATTTTTTTTGCACATACATCTGATTATGTGTTGCCACATCATTTAATGGATGTGACACATAATGTATTTTTAATTACCATACATGATGTGTCGATATATTATTGGACGCATGTGAAAAATAATTAACTTTACACTGACGGTGCATATAAATTAAATTCATTTTATTATGCGTGATGACAAGTGTGAAATAACAAAGAGTCTAATAATAAATTTAATTTTAAGGAGGCATAGTTGCTTCAGACACTGCTGTTTGTTTTAGTTTAGTTTTTTCTATTTTTTTTTGGAAAAAAAAATTCTATAAAAAAATAAAAACGACGTCGTTTTGATTGAGAAAAAACACAAAAAAAGCACGCATACAATCAAACCCGCGGTTTGGAGAAACCACAGATTTTTCTGGTTTCTAGTAGTCCGTTCCGGTCTAATTACATGTCTGGCAACCCCTCCAGTTCGTGGTTCGACCGGTCCAACCGACCGGTCTGATTTTTAAAACACAGACTATAATAGTAGTATCTATCTTTAATTTTAAAATTGTTTTTAAAACTAAAAACATTAGATCGTAAAAGACCGGACAAAAATTATATTCATCTTTTAATAAATTTACGTTAAAATTTTCTTATGTTATTTTATATTTCCGTTTACCGTCTATTTTAAATTTATAGAGGAAAGAAATTATATGTAGATATTTCAGAAAACAAGGGATTTTGATTCTCTACGTTCAAAAATCCGTACATTCAGTTACATTCACTTACATTTTGATACAAAAGGCTTGTGGCTACTGTGTACAAGCACTTAATACAACCTTGCTACCACAAGCCTCTATAGACTTGAAACACCACCGACCAACCAGAGACAACGAGACTCATCACTGAAACTTATTAATCACTATCCGCTCAAGTATAAATTGCACCTCAAACTCATAGAAGGAGCAAGGGTTACCGGAACTTTTAGCAAAATGCCACTTCCAAAATGAAAGTTTCACATTTGCAGCCAAAGTTCGACAGAAACAGTTTACTTCGCAAAGATTACATTGTTCCGTATATTTAACATCAACCAAACCACAGTATGCCAAATAAACAACCATCCTAAATTATACTTTCTACTTACTCCCATCCCCTAAAAACAACGAAAAAAGACTAGTAATACTAGGGAGGACACAAATTAAAAACCCAACCAACTAAAAAAAACCAAACCGAAGAAGTGGAGCACAAGTAACGAACAAATTAAATGATCGATATGTGTGTCTCCAATAGTTTGTCATTTAGTGAATCTACTAAAGAAAAATACACGTACATTTTTTTTCTGAACTGCAAATTAATATTATTAAGCACTAGCCAGTACAAAAAGTACTATGAGGCAAAAAGAAACAAAGAAAACAAACAGAAAACATGATCCAAGGGCCTAACAAAAATAAAATAAAATACATGTACATTAATAAATATTCTAGAAATATGATTTTACGTAGAAAAATCATATACATGCAACTTCATTTATAAATTAGTGAGGTGTCGTTACCCATTGGAAAACAAATTGCATGTTGTAACTGCGTTAACGCAATTATAATATTAACCATCCGATATAAATGAATGGTCAAAATCATTCTAACGTATATTACTATAATAGTTCGATGCGAAATCAGTGGACAATAATAATTATTGAGTATTAATACGTTATTTATTAACCGCAGCAAATTATTTTTAATCACTATATGTATTTTAGTCACTTTTTTAATCACTTACTATATGTATTTTAATTCTTTTTTTTGACAAAATACTTTTTTTGAGAATATTTTGACAAAATACTTTGATCACTTTATGAGCTGGAAAAAATTGGAATTTGTGGCTACTTTCAGTAAATTACAAATTATACATAACGATATTCTTATGATATACTAGTAATTAATAAGAAACTTTGATTACGTCTTAAGAAACCATATACAATTATTTATTTTTTTGACAAATATAAACAATTATTTTGAACACATTGGGCTAATAATTTTCAAACTATGTTGCACGGAAGGTGTGGAAGGGGGTGGTTGGCTTGAGCTTCCTTTTGGTCTACCTCATAATCTGGTTTCAATGTTATATTATCTGAGTAATAACGGTGAGTGACGTTTACGAAAAGGTCTGTGTATGATTTGGAAAGCGGTGGTTTGGTCCCTTTGGCGGCATCGAAATTCTGTTATGTTCGATAGAGGTAGATGTGATCCTATAAAGGTTTTGGAGGAAGTGAAAGTTTCGACGTGGCGGTGGTGGTTAAATCAAACGCAGACAGCTCCTTCCCTTCTCTATGAATGACATGTCCAACCGAAGTTATATTTGGTGCGCTAACTGCTGGTCGACTTCTTTGTTAGCCCAGGGTGTGCTGATTTTGTCGCTGTTGCTTTTCAGTCTTCTGGTCTCTAACTGTGTTTGTTGTAGGCTTGTAGCTTTGGGGACTTGTTTGTACGAGCTTATTGCTTGAATGGGCTCCGCCCCCTTGTTTTTTTGTTGTTTCTACTTTCTAGTTAGGCTTTCTTTGTTCTTTTGTTTTTTGGCATATGTACTATCTTAGCACTTCTTGTGCTGATCTTTTCTTCTTTTCTAATAAAAGTTTAGCCTATTAAAAAAAAAAAGTATCGTGATGTCAGGTGTGAATACCAAGACTTTGATTCTTTATTTGGGATACAACTATTTTGGTCCCCGACTCTGGAGCTCACTATCATATCTTTTTTGACAAACCGCTCACTATCATATTAATCCCTAACTTAAGGAAAAACACAAAATAGTCAATGACTCTGCAATCCGTTAATCGCTTTAATCCATGACGTTAAAATGTCTGTTAACCTTTCAAAAAAGCTGACGAGAAAGAGAAGAGCAATATGGTTGCACCTTCCACTCATAGATGAAGTATGGGTTACTGTGGTTCTTAGTCAAATACTACTTCCAAGATGAAAGTTTCACCATTATGACCAAAGATTCGATAGAAACAATTCTCTTCGCAATTGTTCCGAAAATTCTAGATAAACCAAATCGTAGCATGTCAAGTTAACAATCATCGTGAGTTATGCTTTCTACCTACTCTCATCCCAAAAAACCATGAAAAAGGCTACCAATACTAAGGGGGACACAAATTCAAAACTCAACCACCTAAAAAGATAAAACCAAACCGAAGAAATGATGCCACAAATAACAAATAAATGATGTGTGCGTGTTTCCAATGGTTTATCATTTCGTCAATCTACCAAAGAAAAATACATTTAAATGTTCTAGAAATGTTGTTTAAGAAACAAAAAGAGATGATTTTTACGCAGAAAATGATATATAGGCAACTTCATTTATAAATTAGCTAGGAACATCATCAAATCTGACTCATCCTTCCCTGGCTTTTTGAATATAGCTCTTGGGATAAGGTTGACAGAAACATCATCAAACTAGGGGTGTTCATGATTCATGAACTGCACTGAACTGAACCATATAAACGGTTCAGTTCAGTAACTGTAACCACTTTTTATAAAAACCAGATTATCTGTAAAACTAGTTACAATTCAGTTCAGAACCGGTTTAGAACCAGTTTACACTTTTTAACTGGTTTAGTTTTGGATAACTGGTTTAAAACCAGTTTTTTATTAAAAACCGGTTTATTTTTGAAACACTGGGTTTCAACCAATTCCCTGAAGAAAAATATTGAAATTTTTTTCTCGAAAAAGTCGAGAACTTTTTTTCCGAAAAAATATCAGAAACATTTTTCCGAAAAAAGTCGAAATTTTTTTCCAAAAAAATAATAGCAAATTTTTTTCCGAAAAAAAATCGAAAATTTTTCCCCGAAAAAAGATCGAAAACTTTTTTTCCGGAAAAATCGAGAACTTTTTTTCCGGAAAAAACTCGAAAATTTTTCCCCGAAAAAAGATCGGAAACTTTTTTCCGGAAAAAACTCGAAAAAATATCGGAAACTTTTTTTCCGGAAAAAACTCGAAATTTTTCCCCGAAAAAAGATCGGAAACTTTTTTCCGGAAAAAACTTGAAAAAATTTTCCCGAAAAAACATCGGAAACCTTTTTCCGGAAAAATCGAGAACTTTTCCCCGAAAAAACATCAGAAAAATCGATAACTTTTTCCGGAAAAATTTTCCCCGAAAAAATATCGGAAACTTTTTTTCGGAAAAATCGAAAACTTTTTTTCTGGAAAAAACTCGAAATTTTTCCCCGAAAAAAGATCGGAAACTTTTTTCCGGAAAAAACTCGAAAAAATTTTCCTGAAAAAACTCGAAAAATTTTTTCCAAAAAAAGATCGGAAACTTTTTTCCCGAAAAAACTCGAAATATTTTTCCCGAAAAAATATCGGAAACTTTTTTCTGAATAATCGATAACTTTTTTTCCGGAAAAAACTCGAAAATTTTTTTCCGAAAAAAGATCGGAAACTTTTTCCCGAAAAAAAAGTCAGAAATGTTTACCCGGAAATATCGAGAACTTTTTTTCAGAAAAAAAAATTAAATATTATTTTTTAATAAAAACCAGTTCATAAATTTAAACTGGTTCTGAACCAGTTATAAACTGAATTGTAACTGTTTTTTAAAAGTGGTTCAGTTCAAAACTGAATTAAATGGTTCAGTTTAAAATATGGTTCAGTGCAGTTCGAATTGCAATTTGGTTCAGTTAACTGAATTTTTGAACACCCCTACATCAAACTGGTCCAATAATTACCTTTGTAGCCGCAGGAACCATCGTCGTAGTCCTTCAGATTGAAGAACTGGCATTTAATGCGCTTGAATTAACACTTGTAGGACTTAGCATGGTATAAGTTATTTGCTATTAAATAGCCATCTTTGTTGTTCCTTAAACCATAAAATTCACATCTGATACAACATTTTTAAATTGTTATATAATAAATTCTCACAATATGTTCAACAAATTATTATATTTGTTATGAATAATTTGGTGGATGTCCATTAGCATTGGCCCATGTCATTTGCCCCATGTAATTTCCTATAAATAGGACTCACATCGTAATAGAATACAGACTTGAAGAGAATAATACAAACCCTATTATTTCTCCCTTCTCTCTTTCTCTCCTTCATCTTTGTTGTTCTATATTCTTAGTTATGTTTAGATTAGTTTTATAACACGTTATCAGCACGATAGCTACCAAATTATTATTGTCAAAAGATATCTATACTAAAACCCTTTCATTTCTTTTTTGTTGCATACAATTAACAATATTACATGATGCACTCATAACATACATTATGCAACACAACTAATAATTCATACCAACCAACCAGATCAATATTACCTTTAATTGTGTTTTTCTCTTTGTAATTTATTTATTATATTTATTCTAAAAGAAATATATTTATGCATCCCTAAAGGATTTGC
Source organism: Trifolium subterraneum (assembly GCA_951799995.1). Taxonomy (NCBI): domain Eukaryota; kingdom Viridiplantae; phylum Streptophyta; class Magnoliopsida; order Fabales; family Fabaceae; genus Trifolium; species Trifolium subterraneum. The sequence continues at coordinate 43,881,180 of OX637463.1, read as the reverse complement.
AAAAGATATTTTTATTATAGTATCATATAGTTCCTGAAGAACTTAAAATTTAATCCATGAATTCCCGAAGAATTCAATAATCTTAGTTCCTAAAGAACTTAGAAAACTCAATTTTTTTATATTATGAAGGCCGGAAGAATTCACTAATCTAGTTCCTGAAGAACTTTGGAAATATAACATTATTTTGAATTCCCGAAGAATTCAATATATATGCATCCCTGAAGGATTGCACAAATTATTTTATATATCTATATAGTTCTCGAAGAACTTAAAAACCTAATTTTATTTTCTAATCATATACATATGCATCCTTGAAGGATTGCAGATATTATTTTTCTATAATTCCTGAAGAATTTAATAGATCAAATTATTTCCTATGAGTTCCAGAAGAATTCAATATATATCCCTTAAGGATAGTTTTATCAATATTTTTTTAGTTTTGGCAGTTTATAATTTTTATTAAATTTATTTATTTATTTATTTATTTATTATTATATGCCGATTTTTGCAGTACATATAATACAGTACATATACTAATCAATATATATGTTAATGCATATATAATATACGTTACACTCCTTATTAAACAAGTAAATAATGAATTATAAATTATGTTACTAATTGTTGGTTGGACGTTACTGAAGTAGCAATAAATGTCACAAGAAAGGGGGGGTTTGAATTGTGACCCTTTTTAAAATTCTTTTTCTAAATAACAACTTAACACACTATTTCTTTTATGGGTTAGTTAACAAGTAATCAAAGAAATAATGTTAAGATAATAATGATTGCAAAAACATAAGTGAAGGACCAGAGAACTCTGGAGTTATATAGTTGGTTTTAGTTGAGTTGTATTTTAAGAGATTAAGAGATTAGAGAAAATACAACACCAAGAAGTTATCCTGGTTCACCCAAACTTGGGCTAGTCCAGTCCTCACAACCTTGTGAGATTGTCCACTAAAATGCTCAGATCAGAACCTTCTGCTTGGCACCAACTTTTGATCAACCCTTGATCAAAATACAATCTGCTTTTCTTCACTCGAAAAGACTTTTACAAACTGCTCTTCCTAACTGGAAAAGACTTTCTCACAATGCTTTTCTTTTACTAGAAAAGACTTTCTTACAATCACTCAATCTAACCTAAAAGATAGATTTGAGAGGTTACAAAGTGTTTGGTAATTTGTGAGCATCAACTCATAAAAGAGGTGATAGAAATAACAAGCGTATGAACAATGTAAGTATGAGAACTTTTGTGATTAGCTTGCTTTGTGAAGAGTTTGAAACTTTGTTGATTTTTGCTTCAACAATGTATGATTAATTCTTTGTGTAAACTCTTAAGTTTTTCTTCATGTAGCTCCTTGGTATTTATAGACCTTTCATTTGCTGAAGAGGAGCGTATGAGAGAGATTTTGATAATTCAAAATCTGTCAAAGATACGTTGTGATCTTTGTTACTATGTTCTGTGAATAGTGCGTTATCGTCAGTTCACTTGTGCATTACCGTCTGTTGAAAAACTGTTGTAATGCTTTGCATGACTTTTGAAGCTTTTACGTGGCTCTTAACTTGTCCATATGAGATAATCAAATTTGAATTTGTGATGACAGTGCATCAACAATTTGAGAATGTTTTGGGAGCCTTTGTCTTCTCATGAGGGGACCAAAACCTATGTTCATGTCCTTTGTTGTTTGGTGACTAGTGTACTTTGCAAAGATGGAAGGTTGTGTTTGCTTCTTGTCCACAGAAATCAATTCTCATGAGATGAGAAAAATATCTTCTTTCATTTGTTCACAAGCTCCTACGTGGGAGTATTTTTCTCTTTTGGTGACATTCCTTTTGTTTGCATGATAAGGCCTTGATTACATAGTCCAAAAATTTGCTAGGCCCATGAAATCTTTCATGTCATATTTGGCATAAAAACATCATTTATGTTTCCTTAAAATACTACCACATTTGGTGAGAAAAAAGGAATATCTTCATGTGGAGATTTTCATCATTAAAATCAAGAACTTAAGTTGCTTCAATTAAATCTTGTTTGCTACTTATGACTTTCCATTGTTTTACTTGTGTATGTGTTCTTTCTGGTGCGTTACCGTTGTCAGACGATAACATTATCGTTGAAACATATCTCACAAAACACATTAGCAAATAACAAGATAATCAATATTATAATTTAATTTATATGTTTGTTATCTTTAAAACATCAAATAAGGATTTTGTTCCCAACAATCTCCCCCTTTTTGATGATGACAAATATCTAAATTAATTTTGATTTTGAGAGTTTTGATAAAAAGATTTTTTGATAATCTTAAGCATTTGATTTGTCAACTACTCCCCCTCAATTTAAGCATTCCTTTTTAAATTGAGTTTTGATCTTTTTCTTTTGAGATTGAATTAAAACTGAGTTTAAATTCTAAGTTTTAATTAAGAAAAGATACTAAGTGTGACTATCATGTTTTTAACAGTTTTGCTAAAACTTAGCATTTTTTTTTTTTGGCGCAGGAAAAAAAACTTCAAGTTTTGACAGTAGCAAAAAAAAAATTAATTATAGGATCATTATAAACATCAAAGATTAGAGTAAACCTAACAGATGATCCAAACATGATTAATAGACATTGCATATAACAAATAAAAGCATTGCATAGTATCACACTGGATTACTATCAAATCAAAGTACTTAAACATAACATAAAGAGGTTCATAGCAGTAGCAAAATAAAACCAAAATACAGATGCAAACATATAGCAACACATAATTATGGCAAGTTTTCAAAATAAACAAAATGCGCCATGAGCAGCATAAAACATGTTTTGCTAGCATCTGAAGCTTGCTCTGCAACTGTCTTCCAGCAGCTTCTATTTCTTCTTCCTTTCTCCCCCTTTGTCTCATCAAAAAGACACTCAGGGCTCCTGATTTGGAGTTGAATCACCAGAGGATGATGAAGGAGAAGGCTGGGGCATAACATGAACAGGAGGTGGGTAGGGGTTATGTTCTGGACATGGCAGATTGTACAAATAACATACCACGTTCCTAAACCAAGCTCTCATAATAGAATTCTCCATCGTGATGTATGAGAGATGATTATCAATGAGTTGTTGCCCTTGAAATAATTTCTTAATGTCTCTCTTAATCCTTTCTGTATTTCTCTCAGTCTTAGACCTTGGTAAGTTAGGCATAGGCTGAGGCTGTGGTTGAGGATTAGAAGGACCAGCATCGTTCATGAATGGCATAGCTTGCATGGGTGGAATAGTAGTAACAGGAGGAGGGTTCAGAATGTCATTGAAGAAAGGTTGATCAAATATATTATGAGATGATGAGTTGAAGAAATTACCCTGAGGATTCTCATTAAACAGTGGTGAGAAATTGAAATTTGGTGGTGATGAAAAGAGTGGGGATATGGTTTGTTCAGATAGCAAGGGTTCCAATACTGTGTTAGGGTCAAGCTGAGTGGTAGCTTGTGTAACACCCAACTGTGGAACCACTTGTGGTGACTCAGTTTGTGGAGAAGAAATTACATGAGTATTGATTTGAGAATTGGATGGTGGTACATTCAGATTAATCTCATTTCTTGGTTCAGCCAGTGGGGGTGAAGAGTGAGTGTTAAGATTTTCTTCCTCAAGAATGGGATCAGAGGGAATAAAAGGATCATTTTGGTCAGAAAGGTTTGGTGGTTCAGGTTCAGACACAACTTGATCAGCTTGCACAGACTGTGCAGTGTTATCCAAATTACTTCTTTTTCTCTTATAGGTTCTGATAGGGACATTAGGAGTAGGGTCAGGTTTGAAATGCTTCAAGTTTTTGAGGTCAAATCTTTTGACTTTGGTCTCAGCAGTTTCACCCTTGAGAGAGACTTCAAAATGTTTAAAAATTTGGGTTAAAACCATGCCATAAGAAACACAGAATTTTTTGTTATTCCAATTTGCAACTTCCATCATGAATTTGATAATGATAAATGGAAGGTTTAGGCGTTTTCTCTCAAAGAGGTGATGAATGACCATGAGGTCATTGTCACCTAAGGCATCATATTTTCCTTGCCTAGGCATAATGTTTCCTTTGCTGATAATGTTGAAGATTTTTGGTAGAAGTTTGAGGTGTGGTGTGGTGAACTGATCTTTTGGAGTGGTAGGCTTAAAAATAGATTCCCTAACCTCATCAATTGTCACATTGGCTTGGCTATACCAGTTACTACCATAGGCTTTGAGACCATCAGTTGGAAGTTTGAAAAACTTAGCAATAAACTCAACATCTAAGACAATTTCTACTCCTTTGACTATGGACCTAATGGTATTGGTATCATTATCACAGTGAGCTTGATAAAAGAAAGCTTGTACTAACCTAGGGTAGTAAGTTTCTTTAATTTGAAGAAAGTGAGACCAACCTTGATAGTCTGTATAGTACTTGAGATCTAGCTCGTGTCTCTCCAATTTATGACGAAATTTATTATACACCTGATATAATTATTGCACCGGTTATCATACCTAATATACCGAGCAAGCATTAACCCTATCAGAAGTGGGCACATGTTAATATAAAACATGTTTTGATAGTTAATTAACCCTATCAGAAGTGGGCACATGTTAATATAAAATATTATCACATTCATACATAACAACTTATAATATCCATGGTTGCATTTTCTTTTGTAATTAGATTTTCTTTTGTAACCGCAGGAACCATCATCGTAGTCCTTCAGAATGAAGAACTGGTATTTACTGTGTTTTTTTTAATGACAAATATATTAAATAATAAATAAAAACGGAAACGGTATAAGAGAAGGTTCAAACATATGAAGAAGTACCAGAAATACATTCTAACCGAAGCATTTACTGCGCTTGAATTAACACTTGTAGAACTGGCCATGATCTTAGCATGGTATAAGTTATTTGCTTAAGGACGTTATTAAATAGCCATCTTTGTTGTTCCTTAAACCATAAAATTCACATTTTTTTTTGAATGGCAAATATATATATATAAATATAAATATAAAAAAGCGGTTGTCAGAGTACAAATCAAAAGTACCAGAAGTACTCAACAAAATAATAAAAAAGGTACAAAACAAAAGCACCAAAAAAGGACACGCAAAGGCTAGACACCACCAAAACCACCCAAAGCAGTCATCTAAGAAAGGAAGAGGAAAAGCCAACTATGAGGGGCACCCCAAGAGATACCACACAACCAGAACCTGAAAAAACCAGGCACGACATCCTCACCTCACCTTACTGGACCAGCACAAGAGAGGTTGCACCTCTCATTCGTATAGGGAGCATGGACTATCAGGGTTTCTACCTAGAAACCATTTCCAGGAGGATAATTTCACCCTATCCACAATATTATCAATCGCTGAAGACCCACCGGCGAAGATGATATCATTCTAGGAGGTCTAGATAGTCCACACAACAGCATGCCACACTAGAATGAAGCCTAACCGAACCCGACACCCACACCTAAGCCAAAGAAACTCTCAAAAACTTGTATAATACTATTGGGAGACACATACTCGACCCCTAACCACCTAGAAACACGGTACCAAACAGAAGAGATCCGATCACAAGAAACGAAAATGTGGTCTACCGACTTCTCAACCGCCCCGCAGAACACACAAGAAGAATCAGTAGCACCTACCAACACCCGCCGCCTACGAAGGTTTTGCCGAGTTGGAATCCTATCCTGAAGGAGTTGCCACGAAAAGACAATCACTTTGGACGCGGCCCAAAAATTCCAAACCCTTGCAAGATTTATGAAGTCGATCCCAGGGAGTGGTCTTTGAAGCCTAGCCTTATCTTCCAGAACCAAATAGGCCGACTTAACCGAAAACGACCCACCTATCTCGTGCCTCCAACACCATTGATCTTCCGTACTCGAAAGATGCACCTGACGTAAGGACTCGATCAAATCAGAGAGAAGATCTTGGTCCAACAAGTCAAGACTTGTTTTCCATCTGAACTCCCACTCCCGCTCATAAATTTCACATCTGATACAATATTTTTAAATTGTTCTATAATAAATTCTCGCGATATGTTCTACAATTTATTATATTAGATATTCTTCTCACCATCTTCAAAATATATATCAAGGGTGTTGTGTGGTCCTAGTCCATCAGCTTTTAGTTTTTGAAGCAAAAAATCAAGGGCTCGTCCTTTTCCAGCAGCTTGAGGTAATACATCTAAAGCAATACCATTGCTATAAATTATTTTCACATCTAACTGGAAAACAAATGAGTAATATCACAAGTCACAAAATCATAAAGAAATATAATGAAACTGTAGCATTTTAAAATACATCAGATGAAGACTACTTGATCAGCAATCTTAAGCATCAACTATAAAAAATCTGCACCGAAAGCTTTCAAACAAAGTAGACAGATTTCCGCCACTAAGGTTGTTTATGAACAATAATCTTAGCCCATATTTTTCTAGATAATGATGATAATCTTACCCCACGATTTTCCAAATATTTTGAGAGAGCTTGCACGACTTTTGATGCCTTCCCTTTTTCCAAATAGAAGCTAACCTTGTGAGGGCGTTGCTCTGTCTCTGACTGTGGTTACACCAGAAATTTCAAAGACAGCATAACGATAAGTAAATATAAATGATCTTCAAATAGCTAATAGTAATACTGCAATGCATTTAATTTAAGTTCACTGTCCCTATCATGATTCAATAAATTAGAATTTTGATAAACGAAAAAGGGCAGCCTAGTGCACGAGTCTCTCACCATGTGGGGTATGGGGCAGGTACATGTACGCAGCCTTACCCCTGCAAGGAGAGTCTGAATCTAGGATTTGAACTGATGATCTCCAGGCCAGGTTACAAGGCAACAACCATACCATTGTGTTAAGCTCGGCCTTCTAATAAATGATAAGCATCTTAATATTTATAAATTAACAGATAACATGAGAGATACATACTTGACTAGTTAGCTCAGGAAACTTGGCTGTTTCCTCCACAACTATGTCCCTGTTCCATTTATGATCCAGATACTGTTTCCACCCTTCATCTGGTACCATGGATTCACCATATGTAATCTCAGTTCCCACAGACATTATCGTTATATCGGGAGTTAACAAAGGTTTCTGCTTTCTTAACTCTTTATATATAGTAGGCGATCTCCCAGTGGAGAATACTAGCAGAGAATTATGACGATAATAAGCTTCCCATAGTGCATTAAACCTGAGAAGAGCCAGGTTTTCTGGATCATCATGGTCTACCTGCAATGAAACACACAGGCTTCACCAATTTTTTTCCCACAAGAATCGATCAAACCTATAACGCTATCGAAATTATATTTACCATTGTGTAATCAAGATCTGAAACAATCATTAGATTGGCAGAACCATTGAGTCGATCCATAAGATTTCTCTACTTTTGTACTACAAGAAATCCCCAAAGTTGACCTTGTAAGTATCTCCACAAATATATACCTGCAAGATTTCCACTAGCTTTGGTTCAAAATAATGCACTTTAAACTAGTCTCCTAAATTCTGTGTTTTTTTTAACACCAAATGTTACCAAGTTTTTAAGCCTTAATTAGTGAAACGGGAGGGTCTTAGAATTTGTGTTTGAGCTAACTCAACCCTACAAAACCGGCTTGCAGAGTGAGTGACATTTCTCACTTATAAGCTCATTATCAAAGTGAGACTCTTAACACCCACTTCACGCCTAGGACTAGTCATATGGAGATTGACCCGCACGCCTAGTACTAGACATATGGAGATTGGCCCGAGTGGTCTGATAGAAGGTGGACCAGTGGATCTTGGATAGACTATGGCACCATCTTAAAATTTTGGTTAGCCTAATTCAACCAAACAAAACCGACTTGTATGGTAAGGGATGCCTCCTACTTATAAACTCATTTTCACGCCTTATCTCATCCAATTTGGAACTCTTAATATAAGGGATAGAACCCTTAACCTCCGATATTCCATCTTCGTCTCCTACACATCCCACAACTCACCACTCATCAAACCCCTAAACCGTCTTACTAACAACCCAAAATATGCCCAAATCTATTAACAATCTCACAAAAAGTTGTCAAAAGAAAAATAGTGAAATATACCATGGATTGTTAACACAGGCCTCACACCCTTATTGTTATTAAGAATCAAGATCCCCAGTTCAATGTGTTACAATTAGTATAAGTATAGTATAGTCCAACAATATTAATAATACAATTTACAACGAAATATATTCAACTAGGACGAACCCGAGTGTGATTCCTGGGGGAACAAGTTCAGACTTTACTTACCTCACGACCGAACTTTGGATTACCAAGGTCCTTCCCCGGTTAATACCAAAGAATATATGCAACTAATATTTACTATATAATTAGTGTAATCATACGAAAGAACAAATTTTTCAGCTGCTATGTTAATTGGGACATAAACATCACGAAGAAACAATGATTTCAAATAAAAAATCTCATCTTTAAGAAAAATGCTGCTAATTGAAAATGCAAAACCTAAAATCATTGGAAGAAAATTGGAAATAGAAGAACTATATGAGCAATAAGCTACCTTGTTTTGACGATTGAAACTTGTAGATTTAAGCATACATCGATAGAATCTGCAGTGGAGTTCCAAAAATTACAGAGCAATCAAAGATTGAGAGAGACCAAATTGCAGGAACAAGACACCAACATTTTAGCAAAGAATCAATTATTCATAAAGATGATGAACACGATGAATGTTTTTTTTTAAAAAAAATTATTTAATTAATAAAATTAGTAATGACATGGATACTAATGTTCTGGTTGGTAAAAAAAAAAAAAAGAGTGAAATTCTAAATATTTTTTTGAAATTTTAAAATTCGGCAAATATCTTTTTAAAATTTGGAAATAGATAAATATTTCATAAAATTGTAAAACGTCAATTAAATTGTCTCTTATTCTTGTTGCTGATGCTGGTGTTGATGTTGTTCTTGTTGTGAAGAAGAATTTCTTCCATGGTTTGCTTGCCGGAAAAAATCCCTTTCAATTTCATTCATTCTACACCAAGTTCATAAGTTTTTTTTCTTCTTGATTTTATTAACTTTTTTTTTAATTTTCGGTCAAATACCCCCCTATGACATGGAGTCTGACTGACTCGAAGTTGCTACATACTCAATTAACGTTCACATGGTAAAAAAATAAAAAATGAGTGAAATGTTAAATATCTCTCTGAAATTTTAAAATTCGTCAAATATCTTTTTAAAATTTGGAAATAGATAAATATTCCATAAAATTGTAAAACGTCAATTAAATTGTCTCTTATTCTTGTTGATGATGTTGCTGGTGTTGATGTTGTTCTTGTTGTGAAGAAGAATTTCTTCCATGGTTTGCTTGCTGGAAAAAATTCATTTCAATTTCATTCATTCTACACCAAGTTCATAAGTGTTTTTTCTTCTTGATTTTATTAACTTTTTTTTTTAATCTTCGGTCAAATACCCCCTATGACATGGAGTCTGACTGGAAGTTGCTACATACTCAGTTAACGTTCACATCATCAAAATAGATGGAGTTAACAGACGAAGGGGATATTTGATTGACGTTTTACAATTTCAAAAGGTATTTGCATATTGGTGAATTCTTCGGTACACGTATTATGTGGACGTGTACCGGTACACCGGTGATGTGGCTATCAAATGACAAGCATTTAATACATATTTTGTTTCTTTATTAAGTTTTTTTTATTTTAAACACTATTTTTTAATATTTGCACATATATAATCATTAATGATGCTCCACAATAAATCAACCTAGTTTTTTTTTTTGTGACATGATTCAATTTTTTTTTATTATAATAACAAGATTAAAATATGACATATTATAACAAGAATACATGTTATGTACAGTTTATGCATTCTTAAATATTTTTTTTAATTTTATTAATTTATAAAGTTTATGTATTCTTCAATTTTTTATATTTTTTTAATATGTTCACCACCTCAAATATTTTAGTTCATGATTCATTAAAATTCGTATCATTTATGTATTCTTCAATTTTTTTTAATATTATTAGTTTATAAAGTTTAATATTTATTTTGTAACAAAAAAAAAGTTTAATATTTATTTATCTTTTAACCAGATATTTACTTTTTTTACATAAAAAATAATTTTTTTGTCAAGTAATTTTTTTAATATGTATATATATTTTATTGTAATCCTTTTTATTTTTAGTGATTCGTAATATTTTATAGGGTTAAATAACTTTTTAGTCTCTGCAAAATAATTTAATTTAATTTTTCATCTTCATAAAAAATGTCATATTTTCATCCCTACTAAATTTTTGTGCATGCAATTTTAGTAATATTGTTATATTGATGTGTATTTATGATTCTTTTTCAAATATGTATGGAGCATTATAAAAAGTTTATCCAAAAATAAGGAGCTCAAAATTTGATTTTTAGGTCAAAGTATTCGTTACTTTTATCTTGATATATTTTGATATAGAAAACTCAAATTTAATTCATACTCGTTTTGAAAAATACTAAAGTTTTGCAAATGAACTTTTTATATTGTTCTATTCTAGACATGCTTGATAGTCAAAATTAAAATTCATATTATTGTTAGTCCGATTAGGTGATATTGAACAACTTGATTGATAAAATTTGAATTCCATATTGAACTAGGTTTCTTAAGTAATGGTTAATCTAACTAATTGAGGTTTAATGGTTGGATTTTCAAATTTTGAATTCTTAAGTGTTTCTCATTCCAATTTGGTCAATTTGAACAGTCAGATTGAGAATATTTTATCTTCTTAGTCCCTTTCAATCTAGTTGGTTGTTGTTATATGTAAAATTTTACCTATAAATTCGAAAGTCACTGAAGACTTCAAAAATATGTACCTTACTTGAATAAAGCAAGTTTCGAGTCATGCATCAAAGATATTTCGAGAAGACTAAGCAAGCGCGTCAAAAGAGGTGTTCCCACCAAAAATTTAAATTCAAATGATGGAACAAGTTTATGCGGGAACGATTATTTGAAGCAGTTCTGCCAGCGCAGTTCTAGAGAACGTGGAGCCGAGCCATTTAGAAGCAATTACCAAGATATTTTGCAAACTCTATAAATAGAGGAAGCTTAGGTTGTTTTAGCTTTAGCTAGGGAGTACATTTCCAAGAGATAAATACACTTCCTAAAACAGAAATACATTTTCACGCTACACGTACACACAAAACAACACAATGATACACTTGTTGACACAAGCTATAAATTCTCGATTGATGTATGGACCTAATTTACTTTTTCTTGCAATTTATTGTTAAGTTCAGGTTCATGAGCATAGCAGATTTCGTATACAATTTGAACACGATTGTAATCCTATTTACTGAGAACCCACGAAGGATTTAATCCAGGTCCTAGATTGTTCATTGGTTTCATTCTGTCGAAGTATAAAAATATCACTTCATTGTGTTAATATACCACTATCAACCGTTGCGACTAAACGATCATTTCAGAATAACTATGTTTCTTGAACAATAATAGCCCAAATATATGAGACTGAATCATTCTGTTTATTATTTAATTTGGTCAATTAATTTCCTTGATTCATATAGGTAGAATTGGGAGACTTAATTGTCCTTTTAAAAAAAGTTAATCCAAACATGCCCTTAAAAGATACTCTCTCCGTTCCTTTTTATTTGTCGTTTTACAAAAAAATATTTGTTTCAAATTATTTGTCTAAATTTTATATAATATTTTATTGACTAAATTTTATATAATTTTTTATTGTATCTATTTTTTTTTACTAAACTTCTTCATATAATTTTTTTTTGTTTTGTTTATATTTTTTTTTGTTCCTATTTTTTTGTACATAATATATTCCAAAAAAGTAAAATAAAATTGGGGTACAACAGGAAGATAAGTACAAAAATACATTTTTTTAATTTATAGTAAATTTCTAAAACGACAAATATAAAAAAACGGAGGGAGTAGTAATTTTGTAAAATTAATAATTTATTTCAAAAAAAGACGGAACCAAGAGAGATTTGAACCCTTAACCATTCGTTAAGAAAACATAATACATATCAACTTGGCTATGACCATTTTGTTAAATAAACTTGTTTGTTATTAATTTATATTAATTCTATGTTATTAGAAAGAACGTAAACCTAGAACCCCTAACCCATTCAGCTGTCACGCATCAAAGAGCAAAAAACAACACACGATCTCTGACCTTGATTTTCTTCAAAAATACGACTATTCTACACAGAAATCAACAATATCTTTCAATTTCGATTTTCTTCACAATTCCTACCTTTGTAAAAAAAAATATACAATATATTTAGTTTGATTTTCTTCAAAAATTCTATCATGCTATATATAATCTAGTGGCTATATACCATTCTACAAATTCACACAACGGGAACCCGGTGAACTTTCTCTCAAACACGTGAGAAAGAAGCAGATGGCAATGAGAACTCACAGTGGCAACACGACATTGGTTATGCGTGAAAACACGTGATTTCGACGAGAGCATGTGATGCAGTGGAGCACCGCTTTACAAAGCACCCCATTAACAACAGAGAAGACCAATTTCCCAAATGTTGAAAAACCCTAAAAATAGAAGATTAAAGAACAGAGAAGAGAGGCAAGAAAACCCTAAAAATCAATTTTCGGGGGTGAAAGAAAAACGACGCAGAAAAAAAAAAGAGGTTTTGAATTTTGAAGAAATTACTGAAACATTATTTTACGATTTTCTATTATTATACGTGATTGAATTAATTAAGAGAATACATAATTAAGTGTAAAGAGTACAATAATATATTTCACTTACTAATTAGTTATTTTTTCTATTGCAAAGTAATATATATAAAAAATAATAATCACATGCAATTGCGTCCACTCTACACAATAAACAATAATCACCATTTATATTTTGTCTTATACAATTCTTTTTGTGCAGAGACCTAAATAGTCCTAAATAGTAATATATTTACCGTTCAAAAAATATATACAATTCTTTTTAATTTCACGAAAACTTACTACCCACTGAGCTAGCACAACCTATTTTTAAATTTACCGCAAGCCGCAGCTGCCACTTTCTGCTTAAAATTGATCTTGCCTCTTTTTTTCCCGCTCCAACACAATACGTGCTCCATATGTGATCTACCATCCCCTTTGCACTCCTTTGAAAACTGCATAGTCAATATATAAAATACTATTTAAAACTACATAAAAGAAGGCAAACGTTATGTATCAAACATGAATGGTAAGCGATATAATTTATAGTATAAACTTTGCATTGTAATAATCCTTATTCTTTGAATTTGGAGAGACAAAAATAGACACACACCCATTAAAATAATTCTTATTCTTCTAATGCAAAATATTCAACCCCTTAATTCATAGTATAAACTTTGCATTGTAATAATCCTCGTTCTTTGAATTTGGAGAGACAAAAATAAACACACACCCATTAAAATAATTCTTATTCTTCTAATGCAAAATATTCAACCCCTTAAAATAAAATTTCACGCCCCCATTTGTTAAGGGGGGTTGTGTGCATAAGACTATATATATCTATATATATATATATATATATATATATATATATATATATATATATATATATATATAATTCAATCATAATTTAAAACGGTTGGTTTAAGTATTATACTTAAACCAACCGTTTTAAATTATGATTGAATTAAAAGAGAAAGATGAATTCTAAAAGGTTGTACAATAAAACATTAACATGGATACATTATTTCACATTTCACTACAATTTATTATAGGGGTTGATGTTTTACACAAAATAAGAGTTAGAGAATATTGTAAAAGTTATATCCATAAATTTGTACACAGTATTTGTTTGTAAGAATTTATATAACTTTATTATTTTACTAAAGAATTTATATAATTTTGTTATTATATATTATGATTATCATCATTATTATTTATTTAAAATGGTGTAATTAAAAGAGATGATGATAAAGTTTTTAATATAATAATAGAGATAGAGATTGGTTTTATTTAGTTGCAAGAAATATTTTAGTGGTGACACATCATCACAAAGTTTGGTTAGGAGCAACTCAACCTTCATTTTATAAGTAAAAGAAAGATAAAAGATATCCCACTATTTTATTTTAATTTGAGTCGTAACTTAAACATTTTTTTAGAATATGTACGTATTTTATCCAAATATTTACATTATTATTTAAATCAAATCAATAATTTTTAAATCTTTAGTGAATTTTAATTGCGCTTAAATATGTTTAAATATATGTGATAGAATTATATACCATATTTTATTGGTCAGAATATTTTTAGCCAGTTGTTTTATTTATTTTCTTTGTACTATGTTTAATTCTTGTTCTCTTTTTATTTTATGTCTTTATCTTTTTCTATGATGTTTTTCTCCCCTCATTTATCTTTATCTTTTTTTATGAGGTTTTTTCCCCTCATTTACTTTTGTCTTTTTTCTATTTAATAATTTTTATTCAGGTATTAAGTTTAGTGTTTAGTAGTGCTTATTAGAATGTGTTGCTCTTTTTTATAGATGAGCTCATTTTACATTTCTATTGAAGCTTTATCAATTTCTCTTAATTATTTTTAATGTGGCATCTTTACAAAAGTTTTTTTTATTTCTATTTAAACATTGTACCCACCAACTATTTAGCTTCCCACATAATATATGCAAGAGAAAAAAAAGATAAATCTGAAGTTTAAAAAAAAGGTGAAGATTTTACATCAGTGGTTAGTTTGGGCAGATGTGAAAAGTGAAGCTTTTACATCTGTGGAAAGTTTGGCTTTTACATCAGGGGAAAGCTTTGGCCAGATGTAAAAAATAATTGAACAAGTGTTTTTCACATCAACTGACAAGCGAACCTGATGTAAAACGTGAACATTTTACATCAGTTGGGGCCAGATGTAAAAGTGTCCAACTTACTATATCTCGTAAGTTTACATCTAAAGGGGGCCAGATGTAATAAGTACTTTTGGCCAGATGTAAAAAGTCAAATTTGTAGTAGTGTATAAACACAACATCTTCTCTGTTTTTCTTCCTCTTAAAAAAAATAAAAAAGAAATACATAGATAGAAAATAAAATTGACAGGTTGGGAAGAAAGTAATCTACTTGCAGAATTTGCTTCTGCAAGTATATGTAATATCAAAATTAAAATAATGGTTTTGTTGTTTTAATAATTTTAGTGAATTTTTTTTTAAAAAAATAAGTGATATTGTCGCAGGGTAGTAAGTAAAAAATGTCTTCAAACTTGTTTGATACTTTACTATAGACAAAGAACAAAAAATAAATTTTAGTTTGTCCAATTTTTATTTTAGTACATATGAATATGGTATTATGAATAATAACATAGTGGAAATGCTCAAAGAAAAATACTTACATAAATTGTAGTTTTTCATAGACTTCTCAAGCATCAAGAATGCAACAAAGACAAAAATATAAGTCTTTTTATTCTCATCTCCTAATTCGCATGAAAAAATTGTCGTATCTATGTTAAGAAATTAAAAAAAAAAGTTAGAAAAATAGGCTAACAAACATTATATCAACCAAAAATAAAAGATGTCTAAAATTTTCAAGCAATGTATGAGTAACATGATAAGTTTCAATATAGAATTAAACTAATAAATTGTGAATGTGAATAGATGAAGAAATCTAGAGGACTAAGAGAAAGAACCTATAATATAAAATTGAGAGATGTCATCCAATAGTTGCTTGAGGAAAACTCAAATTTGTATTACAAACATTTTGGTTTTGTGCACAAAATCATATATTTATAAATACAATAGTTAGGAAAAGATAATAATTTAAAGGATTGTATGATAAATTTATTTGTTATAGTTAAGGAATAAGAGTTATGGAATATGAAAGAATGGTAGTTTAAAAGTTGATGTGACAAAGTTATTTTTTAATAAAATAATAGCACAATAGTAATTAATAAACAATATAACCAAAGTAATTTTTTTCATAATTAAGAGAAGTTGGTAAAATTTCAATAGAAATGTAAAGTTTTCTTAGAGGTTCCACATCATCACAATGCTTGAATATGAGCAACTCAAGCTTCCTTTTATACATAAAAGAAGATGCTTCTGTTTTAAGGTTAATGATTCAGCGTTGTTTCTTTACTCTATTGTTAAATTCTTTTGTTCCTTCTATATTGATGATTCGGTTGTTGAGTAAGTTTTTAAGAAAAATTTGTTCTAGTAACGATGGATATCAATTCAACTCCACTCTGCCATCATAAAAGCTGAATTTTCACAGGATATAACGAAGTAAAATAGATAGAATAAATGTAAACTATAATGCATATTCATGATTGTTAAATAATTCATGGAATTATCTATTGGTATTAGTCATGGTTTAGCATGCATAGTCTCTTTGTTTCAGCTTTAAAAAAATAAATTTTTTCTTTGTATTTTTGAAAATAGATTTTGTAAACCGTTTTTCAAAATATTACAGGTTTTTTTGTATTCGTTTCTTTTTAAATTGAAACACTAATTTTGACATCATATAACATAAAATATAACATATAAACATGAAAAACAATGTTGCACTAAAAATTAATGTATTAAATCTCAATTTAAATAAATATTTTACCACCAAACATGCTTCTTAATTAATGCTAAATGTTTTTAAGTCAGTTTGAGGAGAGAAAACTAAGAAAGCAATTTGACTTTTATTAAAGTACAAATGTCTTTCTATTTGTTGGCACTTGACACTAGATATTTATTTCTATCTTTAGCGACCTAGCAATAATCATATATACATCTTTAACTCAAGGTTATTGGCTTTATTTTAACCAATGTAACATTGATATGATTTTGGACAACTCAAACATTTCTTTCCATTGCAATGTTAAAACATCATTAAGAAATTATATAGTTGACAAATATATTATATATCCCAAGAATAGTTTGTATTTGTGAATGATGCTAATGTGAATGTCAGTTACGGACTTAGGTTAATTGTTTCATATCCACCCAAATTATTAATGTCATCATCAATCCACAGGCACAAGTGTGTATTGATAAATTATATCATGTAGGATTGCATTTGTCAATGAGGCTAATTTCAACATTGGGTGCAGTATTAGGTTAACTCATTTAAATCCGTCGGTATTCTTGAATGCCAGCATCATCGATCCATAAGTGTGTCTTGACAAATTCTATTTGACAAATTCTATTAGCGTATATTTTAAGAACCATGTGATGGTTTATTTTATTGTTATTATTCTAATTTTTCAATAAAGTTTAACTATGACTTAAATATTATTTTATATATCTAAAAAACGCGCGGGTGTTGTATGATTTTATGTAGCATTTATTATATACACTCTGTTTTGTGTATCTATTTTATTTATCCATTACATTTAATACTAATTTTTAAATTTTATATCTCTAAAAAATGCACCGTAAGATTTCAAAATATTACTTATCATATTGTCTAAATATTATATTAGACTAAATTATATGATTATTCAATCATATAAGCAAGTCTTCACATGCATGTGTGTTGCACATTTCAGTCCAATGCATTATTAAAACATCATCAAAGAAGTTGAATGAGAAGTATATTTCCGTTGAATGGACTGCATTTGTCAATGAGGCTAATTTTAACGTTGGGTGCACTATTAGATTAACCCTTTTAGATCTGCCAGGATTATTCAATGCCAACATCATCGATCCAAATGCATAAGTGTATCTTGACGAATTGTATTAGCGTATATTTTAAGAACCATGTGATATTTTATTTTGTTGTTATTATTCTAATTCTCAACAGGGCCGTCTCAATATATCTGGAGGCCCGGGACAAATTGGATAAAGAGACCCTTTAAAAATAAAATAAATTTAGTAAAATAATATGTTTTTTTATTAAAGAATGCAATTTTAAAAAGAGTAAAATTAATTACACTTTTAAATGTAGTTTTAGAAATTAATTACTTATTTTTAAAGAAATAACAAATGTATTGGTAAAAAAAAACAAATGTAGTTTTTTTTTAAAGAAATAACAAAAGTAGTAAAATTATTTATAAGCTAGAGTAATTCTTTTTTTTGGTCAAGTAGCCTAGCGGCTTGAAATTCCACCCTTAAAGTGGATAAGTGGGATGACCCGGGTTCGAACTCCGGTCCCCTGCATATATAATGCGGTGTCTAACCAATTGAGTCAAGTTCATGGGACAAGCTAGAGTAATTAATTCTATTTATAGAAAAACTCGTTATTTAATAAAAGGAAACAATTTTTGAAATAATTTGTGTAATACTCCCATTGAATATGAACTATAAATAATATTAAATAAAAAACAAGCACAGGGGATAATTGAACTCACAACACCCAAATTTGTTGAAGTAATTACTCTGCAAATATACTTGACCAATCCTTTCAATGATGGACTTGAAAAAAATAATATTTTGAGGCCCCAATTTTTTGGAGGCCTCGGGCTGGAGGCCTGGTTGCCCTGGCCTAAAATCGGACTTGATTCTCAATCATGTTTAACCGATACAAGATTTCACTGGGAAACTTGAACTGGTGCAAGACCTATACGAACCAATGTAAAGCCCTTTGTCAAATACCCAAAGGAATTTTGTACTGGTACAAGACCTATATTTTTTCATTGTTTACGCAACGCTTTGTATTTTTCGTAGTCTAAAGTGAAAAAACCGTTGCCTACACATTTGGCAACGGTCGTATACTCCACGTCTGAAAAACAGTTGTCTAAATGTTTAGGCAACATTTTATGTACTTTATGCCATGGTTTTCTCCGTTTCCGAAAGTGAAATTTTTTGTAGAATTTTGAACTGGTCCATCTAATCAGATAAACCAGTGCATATGCTTTTATTGTGACCCCGTGTATTGCTCTGTTAGATCAAAATTTTGCCAATGTCACTTCATTTTTCCTTGGTTTACAAATAACACTTTGCAAAAATTAAGGAGTGACTTTTTCAATTGTAGAAAAAGAGAGTATCTATGAGTGAGGCATTGTGAATCATTGTGAGATACGCATCAAAGCCTTCATCATTCATCTTCATTCTTCATCACTCTCACTATTGTCAATTGTAACGATTGATCTGATATGAGTTGGTGATTGAAGCTTGGGGATAACGTCCAATTTATTATACATAACTCTTTGAACTCTTTTCAAAATATTCATAGTACGCTCTTTTATGTTTGACCACTTTACTTGAAACAACTTTGAGAGTCATATGTCCTTCAGTAAAATCTTCATTCGTCAATCCCACAAATGGAGAAACTCCAATAAATTTTAATATCATTTTAATTAATTAATTTATTTATTTTTTAAATCTCAAAATATTTATTTTAAGAAATCTCAGAGGAGATAATGTCTGCCACTATAAAATTAGAGCGGATATTTGTATTGTTTTCAACGATTGATATTCTTGTAGATAGGGTGAAACTCTACTCCTGTAAATGGTTTCTAGATAAAAACCCTGATATCTCCTGCTCTCTCTACAAGTCGGAGGTGCAACCTCGTTTGTGCTGGTCTAGCATGGCAAGGCGAGGTTGTCATGCTTGGTTCTCTCAAGTTCTGGCTGTGTGTTATCCCTTGGGGTGTTCTCCTTTAGCTAGTTAATCTTCTCCCTCTTCTTGGTGACTGCTCGTGGTGGTTGTGTGTGTTCTAGCTTCCGAGAGTTCTTTTATGGTGTTGTTGTGGTGTATCTCTTTTTTTCTTAGTTTGTTTTTATTTTTCGTTTAAGTACTTCTAGTACTCCTGCTTTGTAGACTCCTATTTTTTATATTTTATTACCTATTTGCCATTCAAAAAAAGGGGAGGTTAATGTAATTTCTCCTAAAATTTAATTATAAGTAAATTGAAGTGTCATATAATTAGATAGAAAATAATTGGCAGTATAAAACTCTATATTTCATGGACCATTCATGTATCGATCAACTTAACTTCATATGTTGTGAACTTTCCACTATTTTAAAATTGAATCGCTCAAAGCTACAAAACATGTTCCCATTTAATTTAAAATTTAAAATCTTTATATATTCCTTAATTAGGGACAGAGCCAGAAATTCAGTTTAGCGTAAACCGAATTTTAAAGCACAATTCACTAAAAAAAAATTTAAAAGAATAACATATACAAGAAATTGTAAAATAAAAAAAAATTAATATAGTGAATCTTCATTTTATACGCAATTTTTTTTATAGCGAACTTGTATACCCTTTCATTTTCACATTTATTATAATTTTAGTCTCATCTCATGTGTTTTGCCATAAAAATTGTGATTTTTTGTGTTAAAAATGCGAATTTTAGTCTTAAAATAAATATTTTGTCATTAAGAAATATTTTTAGGGAAGGATAGTCGCTAAAATCAAATTTACAACAAATTTATAATAGTGCTTAAAATATTAGATTAATAAAGAAGGATCATTTGTATAAGTTTAATAAAATTGAACTAATAGTATAACAAAATATTTGTATAAAAAAATTTATAAAAAATTTAGAGTCTCCCTCCTAACTCCGTCCCTACCTTTAATTGTATGACTTAATAGATTGATTGTTAATCTCCTAGACAATAGAACTTCCTAAATTAGTGTTTATTCATTAAGCATTTAATCTATTTATTGTAGCACCATTATAAATACAAGTCGTGTGTTCTGAGTATAGACACACATGAGTTAATGTAATTTCTCCTAAAATTTAATTATAAGTGAATTGAGATGTCCTATAATTAGATAGAAAATAATTGGCAATATAAAAGTATATATTCCATAGACCATGCATGTATCAAAGCTACAAAACATTTTTTCATTCAATTTAACCTTAATGTTAAAATTAAAAATCTTTAGATATTTCTTTAATTGTATAACTTAATAGATAACAGATTGATGTTAATCTCATAGACAATACAACTTCCTAAATTAGTGTTTAATTGTAGCACCATTATAAATACAAGTTGTGTGTTATGAATATAAACACAGATATACATATGTTTACAATTTTACACTTTGAAGATATACCTGACGGTTCTGAATAATTTCAATTCCAAAGTCAGCATTTAGTATTCGTGTATTATTAGTGGAAAATCAGAAAAGGCAAGTGATACTAGGAAGTGAAAAACAGAAAAGTTTACAATACAAGATGAAATTTTTATTCAAATTATAATAATAAAATACAAAGAAGAAAATCTAACAAGAGAAACTTAATACATTCAAATTTTGATCCTACACGTATAGGAACTCCATTTAAACTTCTTGTAATCTAACGATAACATTTTTGATATGTGATATCTTGTACCAATCTTTTCCAACATATGGCTGGTATCTTCTAAATAACTCTGGACAACCCCTTATTTCTAAACATTCAAGCTTTTGAAGGTGATGCACATCTTCAGGTAGTGAAATCAATTTTGGACAGTTTTCTATTGAAAGAAACTTGAGAGAAATAAAAGTTGACAAACACATAGGAAGCTCCTCAAGATTTTCAAAGTCTTCAATATCTAAGCTATCTAGGGTGTTTGCACATCCTTGTAGCCATTGTGGAAAAGTAACAATTTGAGGCAAGGAGGTAAGAATTAGGAACTTCAACTTCAACTTGGGTATTTGGTTGTTGTTATCACCCATTGACAATTTCACCATATTACACCTGTGAATGATCAAACGCTCTATATTTGAAATGATATGAAATGGCAATGACTTCAGATTCCCACATGATACAAAACTTAACCGTTTAAGGTTAGGAAATTGCATTCCTTCAAAAGAAAACATCAAATTATCACAATGATTGAATTCTAGATTTTCTAGAGAAGACAATTTGGCTAACTGATCTTTTGGGAAGTTGGATTGCTTTGTGGTTATATTTAGTTTTTGAAGTTTGATAAAATTTCCTATTCCATTGGGCAATTTTTGTAGCTTTTTACATCCAAAGAGATTTAAAGTTTGCAAATTTTGGAGTTTGCACACAGAATCAGGAAGCGTCTCCAGTTGATTGTTTCCTTGAAGATTGAGACATCGTAAATGTTTCAACTTACCAATGGAGCGGGGCAAATTTTTGAATCTAGAATTATTTATTTTCAAAATTCGTAAGTATTTGCACCTTGATAGACAAGTATTTAAGAAAGGTTTATTGTTTGCTCCATCAGGAAAAAGTATGGTTCTCAACCCACTGGGACTGGGAATTGAAATTTGGCCAAGCAAATCATTTTCAAGAACCGACAAATGGCGGACATTCTTTCTTATATTTACACGTGGAACGTTCAACAGTTGAAAATCATCTCTTCCAACATATAATGCAAGATCATGCACCAAATCGTGCAATTCAAAACTGCAAAAACTACCAGCATCTTTAAAATCTTGAAGAAAAGACCTTGACCATAGCTCATGCAAGAGTTGCTTTGCAATATCTCCGGAACTTTCACCATTTCTTGGTGTTGGAAGAAAACCCAGTGCGTCCCAAAATACAGTAACATGAAGATCAGAATAACCAATGCCCTTTTCAAACAGGGAGAAGGATGCAAAACATCGTTTTAGGTAAGATGGTAATTTATCGTAACTCAATTTGATAGCCGGCAAAATGTCCTCACCATCTTCTTGTGGTAAATTCCAAATCTCACTATCTTTCACAAAATTCCACTCTTTTATATCAAATTTCATGAATAGGGAACTCCCCAATGTTCTTATGGCCAAAGGAAGGCCTCCACATTTTTTCACAATATCTTTTCCCACCTCCATCAGTTCTGGATGTTTCCTATCTTCTCCTTCTTTGAAAGCCCGTTTAACAAATACAGACAAGGAATCATTTTGGGAAAGACCTTGTAAAATGTGAGATGTGTTGGTGGTCATCACATCAGCTGTTTTGTGGCTACGTGTAGTCACTAGTATTTTACTTCCTATGGCACATACTTGCATTAAATCCTTCAATTCTTTCCATTTGTCCCGATTCTCGTTCCATACGTCGTCTAGGACGAGCAAGAACTTTTGATTGTCAAGTGTGTTTCTTAACTCATTTTGTAATAGCTCTACATTAGGAGAAGAATCACTAGCAGAGTTGAGGATTTTAGGAAGCAAATTGCTAAGTTCAAAATCTTGAGTGCCACTGACACATACCCACATCTTTTTTTGAAAAGCCCCACGTACACGTTTATCATTGAAGACTGACTTTGCAAGTGTAGTCTTTCCCATACCCCCCATTCCCACAATAGGAATAACAGATAGACGTGTATCATTACCATCTTGCAATAAGAGGTTTATGATTTTTTGTTTATCATGTTCTCTTCCTATGAAATTTGAATCATTTATATGAGAATGAGTCGATTCGTGGTTTTGCACAACACGAGTATCACTAGGATTGGTTTGAAGGCCAAATTTATGCCTATCAGCCGCAACCTTAGTTAATCTCGTATTGATATCTTTGATTTGATGTGCCATTTTGATGCGATAAGCAAGAGGATTAGAACTTGAGAGGTAATGACGTACCTTCCTTCTAATGCTACCAGAGGTGTTGACAACTTGCAACTTCAACGCCTCGCACTCGAAATCATCGATGACATCTTCGGCATCAGGGAAGACATGTTTAATTTGTCTCAACCATTCATGCAACTCATTGTTCTGCCACTGCTTTTGTTCAGCATCCAACAACACGGCCTTGATTAGTGACAAAGTGTCTTTCATCCCTCGTAAATCGTCATACACGCCTAGTGCCGACGAAGCTTCATCAAGAACTCGAGAAGCAAGTGTGGCTATGAATGACTCGGCAACACTGAAGAGGAGTGATTCTGCCATATGGAATAATTTTGGCTATGTTGTTGTTGTTGAGGTAGAAGTGAGAATGAAATGAAGGAGAAGTAAGATGAAAGAGCAGGGTAATTTGAAATGCTATAGATATATTTTTTTCTAGAATGTGGTTGATTATAGGAGCCAATTAAGTGGAATATATAGATAGTAAGTCAACGGCTAGCACAAGTCTTTTTTATTTTTAACAATATTGTTCAGCAACAGCTTAGTTGCGAACTAGGATAAGACTCGCTCAATGTGTGGTTAAAATTTATGTTTGTATTAATATGTGGCCATATTTTTCAAAAGATTATCTGGTTTTTTTTTTTTTTGACGAAAAAGATTATCTGGTTATCTATATAAATTTATGTAGATTTTTTAAAAGATTATGTGGTTATCTATCTATAAAAGTAATAATGGTAGTCTAATGCCACCAACTTATTATCCGGTGCCTCATCACAAAAAATAAAATAAAATACAAAGTGTCTAAACTTGAACTAAGACAAGTGGAGAAGAGATACTCAAAAGAGTAGATGGACTTTACTCAAAGGAGTAGATCGACTTAACAGTGTCAAATAACCGATTATCTCAAAAGGTTAAGCTGTTAGGATAAAGTTACATCAATGATTTTATATTATTTCTAACACGCTAACTCATGATAGAGCTCACTTGGGTTTGAAGCGTGGATGATGCATAAGTCCACCTACCATATGCTTAAATTTCACTTTTTAATTAATTAAAAAGTGATGCGAGCGGGGATCAAACTCTATACCAATTAGTCATAGAGACTTTGATACTATGTCAAGTAATCGATTATCCCAAAAGCTTAAGATTTTATGATAGAGCTACATCAATGGTTTTATATTATTTCTAACAAACAGGTCATCCACCAACCAGAGATAATGAGATTCATCACCAAAACTCACCAATCGCTATCGCCTCCAACATAAGAGAGGTTGCACCTCCCACTCATAGATATGGAGCATGGGTTACCAGGATTCTTAGCTAAATACCACTTCCAAAATGAAAGTTTCACCTTTGCAACCAAAAATTCGACAGAAACAGTTCTCCTTGAAATCGTTTCAAGAATTCTAGATAGACCAAATGATGTGTATATATATGTTTCTAACAATTTGTCGTTTCATTTATCTACAAAAAGAAAAATACATATACGTTAGTAAATGGTCTAGAAACATTGTTTTTTTGGTCAAGTAGTCTAGTGGCTTGAAAATTCACCTTAAAGGTGAATAAGTAGAGTGTCCCGGGTTCGAACCCTGACTTCTGCACATACAGTGCGATATCCCTACCAACAAAGCTAAAAGAGATGATTTTTTACGTAAAACTTGCCATGATCTTAGCATGGTATAAGTTCTTTGCTTACGGACGTTATTAAATAACCAACTTTGTTGTTCCTTAATCGCATAAAATTCACATCTTATGCAACATTTTAAAATTGTTATAGAATGAATTCTCACAAGATCTTCTAAAAATCCATTATAATTAATAGATATTCTTCTCACCATCTCCAAAATATATAGCAACCAAGAATCTTCCACTTCCGCCAATTATTTTACAACCAAAGATGTTTAAGAGATAATAAAATCGAAAATAATTGCTAAACTCCAATGATTAAGACATGAATTACAATTCATGTATTATTAGCAATTGATTACTAGTAAATTTTCCTATAGCACTTAAAATTGTGAAGATGAATCAAACAGGACATCTTGAATGCAATAAACTCTCCAGAGAATAAATAAACCACCATAAAAGGCAAGTGATACTAGGAAGGGAAAAGAGAAATGTTATACAATACATGATGAAATTTTTATTCAAATAATAATAAAATACAAAGGAGAAAATCAAACAAGAGAAACTTAATTAATACATTCAAATTTTGATTGTACATATCTAGGAACTCTTTTTTTTTTTTGACAATATCTAGGAACTCCTTTTAATCTTCAGTTTTTTGTAATTCAACGGTAACATATTTAATATGTGATATCTTGTACCAATCTTGTCCAACTTCTGGCTGGTATCTTCTATATAACTCAGGACAACCAATTATATCTAAATGTTCAAGGTCTGGAAGGTGGTGCAAATCTTCAGGGAGTGACATCAATTTTGGACTGTTTTCAATATATAGCACCTTGAGAGAAATAAAAGTTGATAACCACTTAGGAAGCTCCTCAAGATTTTCACAGTCCTCGATAGTTAAGCTATGTAGGGTGTTTGCACATCCTTGAAGCCATTGTGGAAAAGTAACAATTTGAGGCAAGGATTGAAGACTTAGTAACTTTAACTTTAACTTGGGTATTTCGTTGTTGTTATCACCCATTGACAATATCAATGTATTACAATTGTAAATGATCAAAGACTCTATATTTGCAATGATATGTGATGGGAATGATTTCAGATTCCCACAAGCATGAAAACTTAACCATTTAAGTTTAGGAAATTGTATTCCTTCAAAAGAAAACATCAAATTATCACACCCACTAAATGCTAGAATTTCTAGAGAAGACAATTTGGCCAACTCTTCTGGGAAGTTAGATTGCTTTGTGCTTATATGTAGTTCTCGAAGTTTGATCAAATTTCCTATTCCATTGGGCAATTCTTGTAGCTTTTTACATCCTAAGAGATTTAAAGTTTGCAAATTTTGGAGTTTGCACACAGAATCAGGAAGCGTCTCCAGTTGATTGTTTCCTTCAAGATTGAGACATCGTAAATGTTTCAACTTACCAATGGAGCGGGGCAAATTTTTGTATCTTGCTTTATTTAATTGCAAAAGTCGCAAGTATTTGCACCTTGATAGACAAGTATTCAAGAAAGGTTTATTGTTTGCTCCATTAGGAAAAATTATGGTTCTCAACCTAGTGGGAATTGAAATTTGGCCAAGCAAGTCATTTTCTGGAACTGACAAATGGCGGACATTCTCTCTTATATTTTCGCATTGAAAGTTCAATAGTTGAAAATCATCTCTTGCAACATATAATGCAAGATCGTGCACCAAATCGTGCAATTCAAAACCGCAAGCACCACCGGCATCTATAAAATCTTGAAGAAAAGACCTTGACCACAGCTCATGCAAGAGTTGCTTTGCAATATCTCCCGAACTTTCACCTTTTCTTGGTGTTCGAAGAAAACCCAGTGCGTCCCAAAATCCAGTAACATGAAGATGAGTATAATAAATTCCCTTTTCAAATAGGGAGAAGCATGCAAAACATTGTTTTAGGTAAGATGGTAATTGATCATAACTCAATTTGATAGCCGGCAAAATGCCATCATCTTGTTGTGGTAAATTCCAAATCTCACTATCTTTCACAAATTTCCACTCTTCTATATCAAATTTTAAGAATAAGGAACTCCCCAATGTTCTTATAGCCAAAGGAAGGCCTCCACATTTTTGCACAATATCTTTTCCGACTTCCATCAGTTCTGGATGTTTCCTATCTTCTCCTTCATTGAAAGCCCATTTAACAAATACAGACAAGGAATCATTTTGGGAAAGACCTTGTAAAAAGTGAGATGTGTTGGTGGTCATCACATCAGCTGTTTTGTGGCTACGCGTAGTCACTAGTACTTTACTTCCTTTAGCACATACTTGAATTAAATCCTTGAATTCTTCCCATTTGACCCGATTCTCGTTCCATACATCGTCCAGGATGAGCAAGAACTTTTGATCGACAAGTGTATTTTTTAAGTGATTTTGTAATTGCTCTATATCAAAGTTTTGAATGTTTTCTCGTTGAAATGTGTTAGGAGAAGAATCAGTAGCAGAATTAAGGATTTTAACAAGTAAATGCTTAAGTTCAAAATCATGAGAAACACATACCCACATCTTATTTTGAAAAGCCTCGCCTAAACGTTCATCACTGAAGACCGACTTTGCAAGTGTAGTCTTTCCCATACCCCCCATTCCCACAATAGGAATAACAGAGAGACATGTATCATCACCATCTTGCAATAAGAGGTTTATGATTTTTTGTTTATCATGTTCTCTTCCTATGACATCCGAATCATTTATATGAGAATGAGTCAATTCACGCTTTTGCACGACACGAGTATCAGTGTAATTGGTTTGAAGGCCAAAATTATGCCTATCAGCTGCAACCTTAGTTAATCTCGCATTGATATCTTTGATTTGATGTGCCATCTTGACGCGATAAACAAAAGGATTAGAACTTGAGAAGTAACGACGTACCTTCCTTCCAATGCTACCAGAGGTGTTGACAAGTTGCAAATTCAACGCCTCGCACTCAAAATCATCGATGACATCTTCAGCATCAGAGAAGACATGCTTAATCTGTCTCGACCATTCACGCAACTCATTGTTCTGCCACTGCTTTTGTTCAGCATCCAACAACACAGCTTTGATTAGTGACGAAGTGTCTTTGATCCGTTGTAAATCGTCATAGACGCCTAGTGCCAAGGAAGCTTCATCAAGAACTCGAGAAGTAAGTTTGCCAATGAATGACTCGGCAACACTGAAGAGGAGTGATTCTGCCATATGGAATAATCTTGGTTATGTTGTTAATAAGGTAGAAGTGAGAATGAAAGGAATGAGAAGTAAGATGAAAGAGCAGGGTTAATTTGAAATGCAATAGATTTATTTTTTAATGAGGTGGATTACAGAGCCAAGAGTAATAATATAGATAGTGAGTCAATGGCTAGCAAGTCTTTTAGTTTTAACAGTATTGTTCAGCAACAGCTGGAAATTAGACGCGAACTAGATAAATAATAGTAGTTAAAACCTGCTCTGTGTGGTTGAAATTAGTTGTTGTGAGAGGTTGGATACATTTATAATGGTAGGGTTGAGGGTATTAATAATGCTGGAGTGATCATCTATAAAATTAGCTGTGCTATAGTACTGGACTCATTTATAATGGCAGGGTTGAGGGTATTATTGCTAGAGACTTTCTTTTGCCGCCCTACCTACTTATCGCGCGCCCTACGCGTTTTTAGTTTTACCCTTCCGCTAGAGTAGGTAGTCCACATGATAAGCTAGATACACAAGCTCATACACTAACTATACCTAGGTAGAGAGAAACTTTAACAATAGAATGTACCCAAAAAATAACTTCAACAATAGTAATGAGAAGCAAACCTGATTTAGTTTTTTTGTGGATTCTTCTCTTTCTTGTGTAAATATTTCTTACTAAATAGCAATACTCATATTTTAATTGGTTGTGCGTACGAGTGAGGTGTTAGGTTAGTATTCCTGCAAGAATTTCTCTTAAACTACAGAAATAAGTAAACATAATACTTAATACCTCCGTCTTTAAATATAAGACTCTTTGAGTAAATCACGAGAATTACAAAAGTTAATTGTGAACTTGTTCTATTAAATTTGTTGACAATTAGTATAAATTTTTTAAGTTTATCCAGAGATAATTAATTAATGTTTGCACTAAAGTATTTATTACTGATTGCAAGATCAGGGAAGGGCATGTCTGAATGCACCTGGCAGGTTGGAAAGGGAAATATGGAAATAGTCTAGATAAACCAAGGCGCGTCATTCTTTCCTTCTGAGCCATCCAACCAAGTCTGATGTAAGTGCATCCAGGTAAACTTATTTGGTGCATCAACCGGCCAAAAATCCACAACCTGTTAGTAATTGGTAACATATTTCAAAATATTCATTAAAATCAAATTACCACATAGAAATATATGGTTAACAACATTTTTCGTCTCTATAATATAAGAGAAATCTCTATAAATGATATACTTTTTGAATCTATAAATTGATTCTGTTCGATGAGTTCTCAGGTTGCATGAAACCACCATGACAATCTTCTATTGGACAATGACATGACACCACCATCTCAGGCTGCATGCCATGTCAGCAAGTCATCGGAGCTCTTTGTATCCCATGTTAAATTTTTCGGATAGAAATACAACTTCAGGAATCAAAGCGCTATTAACCTTAAAAAATAATCTACCAAATATGCAGTGATTAAAAAATGGCTCTCTTATATTATAGAGACCAAAAGTGTTATTAACTCTAAAAAAATAAGAACAGAGACTTGAAAAGACCAAGAGTAAAATGTTCGTTCACCTTTGAGTTCATCAAAACCTTTGTTAAACAACACCTTA
The DNA here is from genome assembly GCA_951799995.1 of Trifolium subterraneum. Classification (NCBI taxonomy): domain Eukaryota; kingdom Viridiplantae; phylum Streptophyta; class Magnoliopsida; order Fabales; family Fabaceae; genus Trifolium; species Trifolium subterraneum. Next base: position 43,851,420 of record OX637463.1, on the reverse strand, counting down.
ACTCATTCCCTGATTTTGGATGACAGATATTAGTAAGTCAAAGAATAGCAAGTAATAGAAAGAAAAATCATAAAATCAAATTATAAAAGGAATAAGAATTCAGCAATACTTAACAGGCTTATATAAGTAACCTAAATTACAAGGTGAATGAATAAAGAAACAAAAGTAAAATCAAATTTGACATAAGTAAATTGAAGTTAGAAAATTGTCTCACCAGATAATTCCCACTTATCAAATTTGACCAGCCATGAGCCCAAACTAACCTCTGCAAAAGATACATGATCGATCCAAACTCGAAAGTCAAGGCCCTGCTTCTCACCAAACATCTTTGGTAAAGTATCTACAATTTGTTGCATTGGCCGATCAGCTCCTGAGGGATGGACAAAATTTCCAGTAGAATGCTACACATAAAAAAGCAATGTGAGAAAATAGCAATGGCAAATACATCTTTAGGTTTTCAAAAGTCAGATAGAAAATAGTTGGTGATACAAAAGTCTGCATTTCATAGACTATGTATCAACTGGAACTTAATATTTTGTGTACTTTTGTTTCTCCTTTCACTCTTTTTTACAATAAATGATAAAGCAATATGTCTGGTCAAAGCTACAAAACCTTTTCTCATTCAATTTAATCATAAAGATGTCTCTTTTCTTCCGATACCTAACAGTTCTAAATTATTCCAATTCCAAAAGTCATCATTTAGTATTCAAGCATTCAATAGATTCGGCTCTGGCCGGGTTGGCAATGGATTTCTAATTAATTTCGCGAGCGCACATAAAATCGTGAAGTTGTATGAAACTTACAAATATTGATTTTAGATTTTGTATATACTGCTCAGAATTCTCAATTTCTCCACGCATCCATCTCTCATAAAATAGGTAGAACATCACTACTTCATGACTAGGACTAAGAATTTTAATGTTTAACATTGAGTCTTTAATATCTCTTGGAGACACATTTGGACCAAGAGTGAAGTTACCAATGGCTTGCATAATACCAGCTGCACATCTCTCTGTTGCATGGGTTATTTGTGCATTGTCCCTTGCGTTTTGTGCATACCATTCAACTAATTCTTCTTGCGCATTACTAACCTGCAAATTTGGGAGTTGACTGATTATTTTTCAGTGAAATAATACTAATTAAAAAGCACAGCAGAAAACCGCAAAAACATGTTTTTAAATTGCAATTCACAACCGAAATGTTGTGGATTTTGAAGTCTCCGCAACATAAAGGTTCGCAGCGTAACCGCAGCCGCAATTCAAAACCATGGTGACATGTATATGAAGAATTTAGTAATTCTTAAAATGTTACAAACCATGACACCATACACTTCAGGTACACCGAATAATTCAGCGTCATTTCCAGAATCACCACAAACAAGAGTGTTGAGTGGTCCTAGTCCAGCAGCTTTTAGTTTTTGAAGCAAAAAATCAAGGGCTCGTCCTTTTCCAGCAGCTTGGGGTAGTACATCTAAAGCAATACCATTGCTATAAATTATTTTTACATCTAACTGGAAAACAAATGAGTAATATCAAAAATCACAAAATCATAAAGAAATATAATGAAACTACTTGATCAGCTATCTTAAGCATCAACTATAAAAAAATCTGCACCTAAAGCTTTCAAACAAATTTTATGATACAATCTTAGTCCATGTTTTTGTAGATAATGATAATAATCTTACCCCACGATTTTCCAAACATTTTGAGAGAGCTTGCACGACTTTTGATGCCTTCCCTTTCTCCAAATAGAAGCTAACCTTGTGAGGCCGTTGCTCTGTCTCTGACTGCAGTTACACCAGAAATTTCAAATACAGCATAACGGTAAGTAAATATAAATGCTCCTCAAATAGCTAATTGTAATACTGCAATGCATTTAATTTAAGTTCACCCTCCCTATCATGATTCAATATATTATAATTTTGATAAACGATAAAGGGCAACCTAGTGCACGAGTCTCTCACCATGTGGAGTATGGGGCACGTACATGTACACAGCCTTACCCCTGCAAGGAGAGCCTGAATCTAAGATTTGTACTGATAATCTCCAGGTCACAAGGCAACAACCATACCATTGTGTTAAGGCTTGTCCATCTAATAGATGATAAGCATCTTAATTTTTATAAATTAACAGATTGACATGAGAGTTACGTACTTGACTAGTTAGCTCAGGAAACTTGGCTGTTTCCTCCACAACTATGTCCCTGTTCCATTTATGATCCAGATACTGTTTCCACCCGTCATCCGGTACCATGGATTCACCATATGTAATCTCAGTTCCCACAGACATTATCGTTATATCGGGAGTCAACAAAGGTTTCTGCTTTCTTAACTCTTTATATATAGTAGGTGATCTCCCAGTGGAGAATACTAGCAGAGAATTATGACGATAATAAGCTTCCCATAGTGCATTGAACCTGAGAAGAGCAAGGTTTTCTGGATCATCATGGTCTACCTGCAATGAAACACACAGGCTTCACCACTTTTTTTCCCACAAGAATCATCCAAAGCCATATACCGCTATTGAAATTATATTTACCATTGTGTAATCAAGATCTGAAACTATCATTAGGTTGGCAGAACCATTGAGTCGATCCATAAGATTTGTCTACTTTTGTACTACAAGAAATCCCCAAAGTTGACCTTGTAAGTATCTCCACAAATATATACCTGCAAAATTTCCACTAACTTTGGTTCAAAATAATGCACTTTAAACTAGTCTCCTAAATTCTGTGTTTTTTTTAACACCAAATGTTACCAAGTTTTTAAGCCTTAATTAGTGAAACGGGAGGGTCTTAGAATTTGTGTTTGAGCTAACTCAACCCTACAAAACCGGCTTGCAGAGTGAGTGACATTTCTCACTTATAAACTCATTATCAAAGTGAGACTCTTAACACCCACTTCACGCCTAGGACTAGACATATGGAGATTGACCCGAGTAGTCTGATAGAAGGTGGACCAGTGGATCTTGGATAGACTATGGCACCATCTTAAAATTTTGGTTAGCCTAATTCAACCAAACAAAACCGACTTATATGGTAAGGGATGCCTCCTACTTATAAACTCATTTTCACGCCTTATCTTATCCAATTTGGAACTCTTAATATAAGGGATAGAACCTTAACCTCCGATATTCCATCTTCGTCTCCTACACATCCCACAACTCACCACTCATCAAACCCCTAAACCGTCTTACTAACAACCCAAAATATGCCCAAATCTATTAACAATCTCACAAAAAGTTGTCAAAAGAAAAATAGTGAAATATACCATGGATTGTTAACACAGGCCTCACACCCTTATTTTTATTAAGAATCAAGATCCAGTTCAATGTGTTACAATTAGTATAAGTATAGTATAGTCCAACAATATTAATAATACAATTTACAACGAAATATATTCAACTAGGACGAACCCGAGTGTGATTCCTGGGGGAACAAGTTCAGACTTTACTTACCTCACGACCGAACTTTGGATTACCAAGGTCCTTCCCCGGTTAATACCAAAGAATATATGCAACTAATATTTACTATATAATTAGTGTAATCATACGAAAGAACAAATTTTTCAGCTGCTATGTTAATTGGGACATAAACATCACGAAGAAACAATGATTTCAAATAAAAAATCTCATCTTTAAGAAAAATGCTGCTAATTGAAAATGCAAAACCTAAAATCATTGGAAGAAAATTGGAAATAGAAGAACTTATATGAGCAATAAGCTACCTTGTTTTGACGATTGAAACTTGTAGATTTAAGCATACATCGATAGAATCTGCACTGGAGTTCCAAAAATTACAGAGCAATCAAAGATTGAGAGAGACCAAATTGCAGGAACAAGACACCAACATTTTAGCAAAGAATCAATTATTCATAAAGATGATGAACACGATGAATGTTTTTTTAAAAAAAAAATTATTTAATTAATAAAATTAGTAACTATGAAGCACAGATTCTGACACGGACACCGCGACCAAATACGGACACGGACACCGCGACACCGCTAACGTAAAAAATATAGGACACCGACACCGCTACATATTTATAAAAGATATAAGTTTAGAATCAAAATATATACATGTAAATATAAGTTGAGGAAATTATTTCTTAAAAAAAAATTTAAACAAAGTATGATAATAATTTACCTTTATTTATCCATCTACTTCGACACATTTCTAACTCTTATAGGTATGTCTAATATGTGTCTATGAAGAGTATAAACAAAGAAAAAAATAATTTTTTTGGGGACACTTTTCCGACACGTGTGTACGAGTGTCTTACAGGTGTCGGACACCGATCAAAGAAATGTCGAAGTAAAGAAAAAACTGAATTTTTTCGGACACCGATTTGAGCTATCCGACACGTGTCGGACGAGTGTCGGACACCGACACGTGTCGGACACCGCGACACGCCTAATCATAGAGGTGTCCGTGCTTCATAGATTAGTAATGACATGGATACTAATGTTCTGTTTGGTAAAAAAAAAAAAGAGTAAAATGCTAAATATTTTTCTGAAATTTTAAAATTCGGCAAATATCTTTTTAAAATTTGGAAATAGATAAATATCCCATAAAATTGTAAAACGTCAATTAAATTGTCTCTTATTCTTGTTGCTGATGCTGGTGTTGATGTTGTTCTTGTTGTGAAGAAGAATTTCTTCCATGGTTTGCTTGCCGGAAAAAATCCCTTTCAATTTCATTCATTCTACACCAAGTTCATAAGTTTTTTTTCTTCTTGATTTTATTAACTTTTTTTTTAATTTTCGGTCAAATACCCCCTATGACATGGAGTCTGACTGGAAGTTGCTACATACTCAATTAACGTTCACATGGTAAAAAAATAAAAAATGAGTGAAATGTTAAATATCTCTCTGAAATTTTAAAATTCGTCAAATATCTTTTTAAAATTTGGAAATAGATAAATATCCCATAAAATTGTAAAACGTCAATTAAATTGTCTCTTATTCTTGTTGATGATGCTGCTGGTGTTGATGTTGTTCTTGTTGTGAAGAAGAATTTCTTCCATGGTTTGCTTGCTGGAAAAAATCCATTTCAATTTCATTCATTCTACACCAAGTTCATAAGTGCTTTTTCTTCTTGATTTTATTAACTTTTTTTTTTAATCTTTGGTCAAATACCTCCTATGACATGGAGTCTGACTGGAAGTTGCTACATACTCAGTTAACGTTCACATCATCAAAATAGACGGAGTTAACAGACGAAGGGGGTATTTGATTGACGTTTTGCAATTTCAAAGGGTATTTGCAGTTCACCTTGCATATTTTCAAATTTCATTGCGATATTTGACGAATTTTTAAATTTTAGGGGGTATTTGGCATTTCACTCAAAAAAAAATAGTGAATACCTATACTTGATAAGTTAGCTTTTAGAGGATGAGATTATGGCTCTGTTTAGTAAAAATAAACTATAAGCTAGTTGATAGCTGAAAAGTTAGCTGATAAGCTAACTTTTAGCTAATAGCTGAATTCGAAAAGCTTGTAGAATAAAATTAAAGTGTTTGGTAAATTTAGTTGTTGTAAGTATAAAATGACATAAAAGTACATAAATATTTTATGTGAGTGAGTAGTTACTTTTGTGGGTGGGTAGTTTTTTTATTAAAAAAATAAAGAAATTAAAATAATGAGGTTAAAATTAGAATGAAATGTAAAAAGTTATAAGCTATAAGCTCAAACGCTACTTGATAGCATCCGAAAAAAAGCTATAAGCTAGTGAAAAAAGTTTGTTACAAAACACCTTTAATTTTATGAAACAGGCTTATAATATAATAAGCTATAAGGTAGCTTATTTTGTTTACCAAACAAACATTACAGCGAATAGTTTATAAGCTAGTTTTTCGCTTATAGCAAATAAACTAGTTGATTGAATTTGTAGTGTTTGGTAAAATTAGCAGTTGAACTAGCTTATAAGTATGAAATGACATAAAAAATATATGTTTAATTAATATTATTTTTTTCAAGTAAAAAGTCTGGGGTAAAATTCGAAGAAAAAATAATAATCTATGAATTTAATTTATATGCACCGTCAGTGTAAAATTATTTTACACATGCGTCCAATAATATATCGACACATCATGTATGGTAATTAAAAATACATGATGTATCACATCCATTAAATGATGTGGCAACACATCATTGGATGTATGTGCAAAAAAACTTTACACCGACGGTGCACAACAATTAAACTCATAATCTATAAGTTATATATTCATAAACTACTTGAAATAGCCTATAAAAAATAAATTATAAGTTAATAAAATAAGTTATAAGTTCGTAACAAAAATATAGTTACCAAACAATTTTTTAGCTTTTATTTATCTTTCCACACAGAGCTTAAATTTATCCACCTAAGGAGTGCCACATCAATGGTTACCAAGCCACAACAACGAAATTGACTTAAAAATATGGTGGGAGACCAAAACTCAAGAAAAACTAAAATTGGGAACCAATAACATGGATTTTAAAATTGGAGAAATCAAAACGTCGGTTTTTTAGAAATAGGGGAATCAAAAGTGTATTTAAGTCTATTTTATTTTATTAATATAGGTTTTCCCTTAAATAATTTAAATTCTACGATGCACACAAAGTTAGTGAAAATTCCCAATTTGAAAACACTAACTTCGACCTAATTTTGGATTATATAAGGTCTGAAAATATATATTTATAAACGGGAGTGCTCCTCATCTTACAAACAAGTTAGTTTTGTAAGAATTTATTTAACCTAGTCTATATTTTAAAATGGTATCGAAACCTTTATAATATGTTGACCACACATGTTATCTCTTCACCTCCAGAGGCGGAGCCAGAGGTGGCTCAGCCTGGCCACGGCTCATCCGAAAAAATTGGAAATTACTTTAGTACTCCTCCATGTATTTAAAATTATGCATGTCTATTATTCATATATTATGTGCTGCGTTAGAATAACATTGCGTTGCAGTTGCCCCAGTGGAAAGCGTTGCTAGCTATATTTCCAAATGGTGCAGGTTCAATTCCCAGTGATTGCAATTTTTTAGCGGATTATTAATTTTGCTGTCTCTCTCTTTCTTATTTACCTCTTTTGTAAATCTATCTAAACAAACAAGTGTTAGTGTACATAAATATCATCTTATGATATTTTATCTCGCGTGATCAACTTACAACTTTTTTTTTCGTATTTAATTTATATATTTTAATTCTTTAGCGGCCCACCCAATATTTTTTTTTGGCTCCGCCACTGGTCACCTCTACCAGGCCACTTAAGTCACGCTTTAAATGTCCAGTACTCAACATGATAATGGTTGAGTTAGACTGGCACAACTCGTTGTTGTGCTAGTTATGTGACTGACACAACTCCTCTTACCAAAAAATAACTGGCACAACTTCTCACCTTACTAGCCAATTTGATAATGGTTGAGTTAGACTCAACACAAATTTTACAAGTTGTTACATTCTTATCCATTAAAGTTTGAGAAAAAACAAAAAGATTACAAGTCTTACTAACAAATGTCACTGAGACCATATTTAAAAATTTGATTTAAAGAAATTATTTATGCAAAACATTAAATTATATATGGACGACCGAGATTATTACACATTGTTCTATGAAAAATAATCCATCCACATTGACAATCAATGACTTCGAGAAGTTTTTTTTTTTCTCAAGTAATTTAGTGGTTAGAAATTCCACATTTTTAAGATGGATAAGTGGGATGATAAGTGTTTAAACTCCGATTCCCTACATATATAATGCATGTCCTTCCAACTAAACTAAACTCATGTGACTGACTTAAAAAAATTCTAAACCCTCTGAATTTTTTTTGTGAACTCAATGTTTTGGTATTCTAATTCATGGAACCAACTATCAAAGTATATGTTCATATGCATGTAAAACATGTTGCATGATATCAAACATTAATTGACATGACACGTCAAATCATTGTCTTTTTACTATTTTTATTTATTTAAATTGGTAAAATACATCAACCAATATAAATTTAAAATCTTTATAAATTAAAAAAAGATGAATCTACGAACAAATTCACAACATTTAAATTAATAAACATACAACGATAAAATATCTGCAAATGTGATCAAACCTATAAATACGAAGTACTCGAAATATCGGAATATTCACATGCCTCCAGGTCTGTCGACGTTCAATGTCATTAATGAAGATGCATTGAATCGAATATAATTTGTCAATTTACATGGAACAAACACCGCAACTAGGAAGAAAAAAAAATGTGAAAACTACTTATTTAATTAAAAATAGAAAACGATTCAGAGAGTATATGATTCCAAAATGGACTTTAAAGCCACCCATTTATTTTTGGGTCATATTAACATGTGCCCTACCTAAAATTAGAAATATAACATTTAATGATACAAAAAATTTAATGCTTAAAGAATTAAATACACCACAAGTTCAATAAATATTTTCCACATTTAACTTCTTAACATGTGCCCTTAAGGGCATATGTTAACATTCCCCTTTATTTTTTTATGGATGAAGAAGAGAAAAGTAAGAAAACTAACGTTAAAAGAAAGTAAAGGGGCCGCTGCTACCACACACTTGTATAAGAGCTTGTTTGATTCCCTTCTCAAAAACGGTTTTTTAGTTTTCAAAAATTAAAAATAAAAAAACTTGATTGGTAATCCAATTTTACAAAACTGTTTTCAAAAACTGTTTTCTCTTTTTAAAAACTAAAATTGTTTCAAACGGGCCTTAAATGTACAATATTCCTTAATTGTATGACTGAGAACTCATATATCAAGATGGATCCAGACAATGACATAAATTAATAAATTATTAGTGGAGCTAAAAAAGTTAGATAATACTAAATATTTTTTCATTAATTCAGTAAAACAATAAACAATATATGAGATTACTACTAATATAACGTGTATATCTAAAAAAAGAACAACAACAACAACAAACCGGAAAATTTCTTTAAAAAAAAAAACCAAACCAACAAACTATATAAAAAAATCCACAAAATTTCTATTTAAATAAAGAAGGAAGATCTACATATAACGCAGAATTTGAAATCATCAGTAATAGTAATTTTTAATTTTTAATTTATGGCAGATAACTTATAAGCTTATATTGAAGGAAAATAAACATATTTGGTAATTTGTTTTCATGACCTTAGCTTATTTATACTGGCTTAAAGTCTATTTTGATGAGCTAATTCAATTAATTTATATGTAATTAAATTTTATTCCAATTTTACCAATATTATCTCGGAAAAAATTAAATATTAATTAAACTTATTTATTAATGTTGTTTCGTATTTATATGTTAGTTCAATCGCTAATTAATTTTACCCAATACTACAAATTCGATTAGTCATCCACGATTTTTGACAAACAAAGTTAAAGTTGATTATTATAAAATTAAATTATATAACTTAAAATAATACTCTTCGTATAACGAAGGATTTGAAATCTTCAATAATAGACTATGAATTAATATTTACACAAATTTGTATACCGAGAGACTTACGGTCATCAATAATACATTCAAAACTAATTTTTATATTAATATTTGTACAATTATATATACAGAAAGACTTAAAATGATTTATAAATTTTTCTTTTAAAAAAATATGGGCTGGTGTGGTGCCCCACACCTAGCCTTGAAGAGATCCGCCCATTTGATACTCGTGATTAGTTTAGATTTAGATATATCACATCAAATTGGTATATTTTGCATTCATTATGACAAAGTCACTCGTGTAAGTATAATGTAGACTATTTTGGTCCGATAAACCCGTGTTCTAATATATATATATATTTTTTTTAAGCAAAAGAAGTTGGTAACACAGAGCTAACCAACCCAAATTATTTAAGATAAAAACAAACTGAACAAAATGGAGGGGACATAGACCAAAACTCCATTAAGAGTTACAAATTCTAAAACTAGAGATACCTAACCGATTTCTATCAAAACTATCCTTTATAAAGTCTGGAACATAATGCCAATAGGTAAAAGAAGACAATGAACAACCATAATTAGCAAGAGTGTCGGCTACTTGGTTTCCTTCTCTATAGATATGAGAAACAATACAGTTCATACGAGAAAGAATGATTTTAACATTATGCCATCTATTTCTTAAATTCCAAACAACCATGAAATTGATGTTTTTGAAAGCTTGAACCACCATTTCAGAATCTGATTCCAACCAAAGATTATTCCAATTCATGCTGTAAGCTACTTCAATTGCCCTCAAAGCAGCACAAAACTCTGCTTGAAAAGAAGAAGTTTCCCCTAAAGGTTCAGCAAAGCAGTAAGACAAAGCAGCAGTATGATCCCTGAAAACACCACCACAAGAAGCAACACCGGGATTACCTTTTGCAGCCCCATCTAATTCGATAATAGAGCGTAATGTAGACTTTTTTGGTCCGATAAAATCGTGTTCATATTGCATAATAGCAAATCATATATTATCTCTGTTTTTAAATATAGAATCTTTTTATAAAATGAAATTATTTTTAAATATAAAAATCATCAACAATTTTTTAGATGTATAATTTATTATTATTTTTTGGATTAAATATGTTTTTGGTCCCTATAAAAATACTAACGTTTTCTTTTAGCCCCTCTAAAAAATTTCTTCAAGTTTTAGTCTCCCAAAAATTTTCAATCGCCACTTTTGGTCCCTACTTTTACTCAACTCATGTGTAACATTCATATTTTTTAATGAAATTTTGCAGAAATATTTAAAATATTATAAGAATAACTCCGATTTTTTTTTTAACAAAACATGAATTAATTATAAATTTTTAAGTTGTATGATTGAGGACTTGATTCCCGTGATTAGTTTAGATTTAGATATGACACATCGATGAGATTGATCTATATTGCATTCATTACGACAAAGTCACTTATGTACGTGTAATGCAAACTCTTTTGATCCGATAAATTTGTGTTCAGATTGTATAATAAATTGTAATGTAGACTCTTTTGGTCCGATAAAATTGTGTTCAAATTGTATAATAGCACATCATATATTATCTGTCTTTAAATATAGAATCATTTTATAAAATGAAATTATTTTTAAATATAAGAATCATCTACAATTGTTTAGATGTATTAATTTATTATTCTTTTTTGGATGAAATATGTTTTTGGTTCCTATAAATATATCAAATTTTCCTTTTAGTCCCTCTAAAAAATTTCTTCAACTTTTAGTCGCCTAAAAAATTTCAATCACCACTTTTGGTCCATACGTTTAAATCAACTCATGTGTAACCTTCATATTTTTTAATAAAATTTTGCAGAAAGCTTTAAATATTATAAGTATCTCTCTTAAAAATTTAGAATTTTTTAACGAAACATAAATTAATTTTCAATTTTTAAGATGCATGGATTGATATTAGCGATTAGTTTATATTTAGATATGACACATCAAATCATGAGACTGGTCTATCTTGCATTCATTATGACAAAGTTACTTGTGTAAGTGTAACTTAGACTTTTTTGTCCCGAGAAACCTGTGTTCAGATTGTATAATAGGATAGCTCAGATTGTATAATTGCAAATCATATAGTCTCCGTTTTTAAATATAGAGTCCTTTTATGAAATAAAATTATTTTTAAATATAAGAATCATCTACAACTTTTTAGATGTATTAATCTATTATTATATTTTTTAAAAGTGAATCTCTTATTAATACCACCGGGTGGAAATAATTCTTGATCTGACTTTACTTATCTTGTATCTGAGCTCTGAATTATCGAGAAATGTCAGATCTTATTTACCTTGCAGCCTAACTTTGGATTATCGGACCCCATTTCCTTGAGAACCAAATGGTTAATACCAAAAAATACCACAAACTATCAATTATTAGTTGGTACAGTGATGAACTAAAGTTGGTAGGAAGGACCACGGTTCGATCCCCCGCAACTGCATTTGGGAGTGGCCTGGAACTACAAGATACCAGAACTGACCCCTAAACAAAATTAAACTGGTGGTAAAAAAAAAAAAAAAAGAATACCACAAACTTACATTTTAATATAAAAGATAATTTAGTAATAATCATACACGTTTCAACAAATTTATTATTGAAACAACGTTTATTCATGACTTTTTTGTTAAATATAACAAGGGAGGGATTGAGCAATCTACGAGCAAACGAGAGTTATGATGTTTTCCATTTTCTCTTTTAATTATCATAGTTTTAAATAGTTTTAAAATATAAGGTTAAATATATTTTTTATCTCTATAAAATTAACGAATTTTGATTTTCATCCTTATAAAAAAATCACATATTTTCATCCTCCAAAAATTTTATGTTTTGTTTTTAGTTCTTAATGGACAAATTTTTGACTTTTTGACCTTTTTTGTACATAATATGAACTTATATAGGTGTAATATAAATATAAATAGTATAGATACATTAAACATAAAAGCGTGATAATATTGATATTAAATTGAACATAAATTAATCTTTATAGATAAAATGACAATAATATTTAAGTCATTGGTTTTTATGTTATTAGTAGATGGGAAAACCATAATAATTTAATATATTTAAGTTATAATTATAAAGCTTAAATTGGTCTTTTACAATTTTTATTGATTTCTCTCTACTTATATTTCTTCTTTATCTCTATTCATCAAAACAATACAAAATTTCTACTATGCTTTTTTGCTATTTTTCTTCTCTCTTATTTTTCTCTTTGTTATTTCTCTCTTTTCTATTTCTCTCCCATCCAAACATAAGCGCATATGTCTAGTTGCATAACTGCTTGGAAAAAAAAATTGTTGACGAAAAATATTTCAAAAAAAACTACTTGAAAAAAAAATTGTTGACGAAAAATATTTGAACATCTCAAAGCTATTGAACACTTAAATGGATTTGTACCCATATCTTTCCAACCATTTATGTATGAGTCGACTTTATGTATATAGGTGTCCATGCTTTTCAAACCATTAATGTGTTATTATTATTTTTTTTCTTTTTCTTTTCGACATCAATATATTCTCAGCGCTCAATTAAAAAGAATAATTTTTCGAAATAATTGAAATTTTTTTTTTTTGACACAATTGAGATTTAATTAAAAAATTAATATGTCAATAATTAATTTTTTATATGTATTGGTTAGAGATAAAATCCTGAATTAAATATTGTAATAAAAAGACTCAAATATCTACTACTTATGTCACTTTACTTAACTCATGCAGTACCACCGTTCCTGATATTTTATGGGTCATAGGCCAAACATAAAAAAATCTTTTATTTAATATAATAGTATTAATACATAATAATAGTTTTACAAATTATAAATAAAAAAATTACTCGAAAATTCATGAGATGCAAAATCATTGATGAGCACATCAACATCAATGTCTGACAATAAATTAAATAACTTGTTAATAATTTTTTTTTTTGACTCAACTTGTTAATAAAATTAGAAACACAAAAAACAAAACAACGCCAAAACCTAAATCCAAACAAAAAAAAAAGCTATAACATTCATACATACTTTACAAGAATGCAAGACTTAGAAAACAATAAAACAAACTCAACAGGAGCAAAAGACAAGTGGTGCCGTTTTATTATTGTTCTGCGAGTTCGTAATTCTACCAATATACTTGAACCAGATACATCAAGTTTCTTTGACCCACTTTTGCTTATATTTTGGGACGAATGGAGTACTTAATCATATTTTCTATCAATTGAATCTCAATCACTTATTTACTAGGTATAATAAAAAATTTGGACCTCAATCACGTTTTGAATTACACATATTTCATAGGCTAATGATATTTTATTTCTTTAAATATAATCAGGGGAGGAGCTCCTTTAGGGCTGGGGAGGGCCGCGGCCCGTCCCAAAATTTTCGATTTCGATAGGTATATATGCATGTTTTTAGATATGTTTGAATTATATATATTAATGGATTCAATTTAATAAAACAAACTCATTGAGGTCTGGTGGTAAAGTAGCGCCTCTCTCATCTAAGTGACAAGGGTTCAACTCTTGCTATTGCCATTTTAGTTTAGGATTTATTTGTATTTGTTTTGTTGCATTGTTTGCAAGTTTGAGAGTACTACACTCTAAGGATCAACGTTTTTTTAATTTTTTTTTTATAATACAACATTTTATTATTATGATAAACACATATAGAAATCAATTTATTTTTTTTTTGATAAAAACATAGATCTTTAGTTTAATTGATGTAACATTTAAATAATATTATACCGTTTAATAACGTAATAAATCATCTCTTTTTTTATCGGTGTGATATATCATTGCTCGAATATTACACTAGTATAATTTCAAACTCCGTCACAATCCCTCTGGAAATTTTATCCTAGCTCCGCCACTGAATATAATCATTTATGTTTTTATATATAATAGTAAGTATAAAAAAAATGGGCCCTTTAAAATAATCAGCTTCATGCCATTACACCCATTGCCTAATTAGCTCAGGGTCGGGCTCATGGCACGGCTGCGGTCAAGCATGTAAACGCACAAACAAACACCTACTTTTTTTTTTGTGGTCAAGACACAACACAAACACCTACTTAATTAACAAAAATCAATTATTCATTAGTGTCTCATTTATTTAATGAACAGTTTATGTGGTACGTGTTGCACTTATCGTCCATAATAGATCTTTATGATCTTATTTGTGGGGATGTCTATACTTTGTAACTCAATAGTTTTTTTTTTGAGAGGAACTCCATAAATTGTTGCAAGTAGAGCAAGAAATGAGTTGAGTCGAAGTCGCTTAAGCTCAATTCGATTAATTTATTTAACGAGGTTAATTTTCAACTCAAGTTCGACTAATTTGGTTTATGATCATCAAGTTCAATGAGTTAATTATCGAATCGAGTCCCGAACTATTTTCGAGTTGGTTCGGTTCATTGTCAACCCTAGTATATACTTACTATCATATATGAAATAGTAGTTTGATACTTAGATCAACCATGCTATAACCAATGCTTTCATTTTGTATGATATAATTGTAGTGTTATATTGTGTTTCATCCAGATAATATTGGAATGTGGATTTGAATTGTCCACATATATATAATAAATATGATACTCATTAATCACTATGAAAGTAACAAATACATTGTGTATATCACTATCTTTATAAGAGCTTTTTATTGTTCCCATGTACAAAAAGAGCTTACTATTATATATAATATATCGAGTTGCTTGTGAACCAAACGCGTCGAACTATATTTAGTTAAAGTGCAACTCATTTATAGTTAATGAACCTATTTAACGAGTCAATTATCGAATCGAGTCTCGGACTATTTTCGAATTGGTTAGGTTCATTTTCAACCCTAATTGCAAGTTGCAACTAAAATAAACCATATAATAAAAAAGAGATTATTTCAACTAATCATCTTGTTTCGGTATTCAGATCTTGAATATGAGCTAGGGATGCAAACTTTTTAACGTAATTAAAATTGTTATTATTATTTTGTCCTTTAAGTTGATTTTAAATTTTACTTTGATACCTTAAATGTTTTTGTTTTATTTTGGTTTTTTAAGTTACAAATATTATATACTATTTGTTTCTTTAAGAAATTTTTGTTTTATTTTAGTCCCCTTATGGTATGAATGTTGGACATTTTAATCATTTAAATTAAAACTTTAGACAATTTAGTTCTTTTATTAGAGACAAGAATATGTTAATATTTATAATTTAAACGACCAAAATGAAATGAGAAAAAGTTAAAGACCAAGTTATATAATGTTTTTTATTTAATGGACCAAAATGACAAAAAAAAAAAGGTAAGAGACCTGCTGAGTGAAACTTAAAAAATTAAAATGATAATTTAGCTTATTCTTATTATTTTGATATTATAAATTTTAATATTTAGCACATGAAAAAGTATAATAGACCCTTAGTGATTATAGTCGTAGTTTCTTGAAATAGAAAAAAAAAAAATAATAACAGAGAAAATAAAAGAAAAGTATAAAATGAAAATAAGAAGTAAGAACAAAAGAAACCGTTATATCATGGCCTGGTGATAAGATAAGTTTTACTTTTATTGGTTTTGGGATCTCAGTTCGGACTCTATTTATCTTTTTTTTTTTTTGTTTTTAAATAAAACATGCTTATAGTATTTCATTAATTAAAATGTGTTCAATACAATGTGATATTTCAACCAAAATTTGGAGACTAGCTACATATATTACCGCCTTAGCTAAACTATGAGCAACCTCATTTACTTGCCTTCTAATATAAACTCCACACTCTTTATCTCATTTTGTCGTTAGAAAAATATTAGTGTATTAATAAAAGGGAAAAATACATGAGAAAAAGTCAAAACTGAGAAAATGAAAATAATTAGCCATTAATAAAACATGAAAAGGACATGGTTAGAGTTGAAAAGAAAAAAAATATGGAAAAAGGATTGATTGTGTCATGAGATATGAATTTAGGGGTGCTCGCGGTTCGGTTTGGATCGATTTTGAGGCAAAAAATCATCCGATCCAAAATTAATTTTATTTGCGGTTTGGTTCGGTTTTGGATGACAAATAAAAAAAATTCGATCCAATCCAATTTTATGCGGTTTAATTTGGATCGGTTTTTGGATATCCAAATTATAAGTTGTAGTTTTTTTATTAAATATTAATATTATAAAAAACACCATAAAACAATAGTTTGAATTTTCTGACGAAATAAATATTAAGTTTGATGTAAAATATAACATATAATACATTAAAAATTAATATTTTGGAATTAATTATAAATTATATTTAAAACATATCAAAAAGTAAGAAATAGATTAAATTAAACTAACAAATAGTATTATCAAACATTAAAATGAACAAAAAAAGAAGTTTAATTCAACATATATTCATACCAATAAAAATATAAATAACTATTAAAATATATGTATGCGGTTGGTTCGGTTTTAGATCGGTTTTGAGAAATCAATCCGAAATTCGATCTGATCCAGCGGTTTTCTTAAAAGAACATCCAAACACATCCAAAAATATTCGGTTTTTTGCGGTTTTCGGTTTTTTTGGATCGGTTTGCGATTTTTATTTGGATTGGATTGGACTTGAGCACCCCTAGATATGATAAATGAAGTGAGAGGACTTTGGGGTCTAGCTGCAAAGTATTTGGGCCAAAGGTGCAATCTAGAAAGCTCAAGGTGGTCAAAATCCTAAAATATAGGATTACTGGTGCAATTTTTTAAAATTCAGTGTGCATGTGCACAGCCTTATGCTACACTGGATCCGCCCTGATGGTATTAAGAGAATTCAATATTAATTGATATCAACAATAAGGGTTAAATATGTTCGATGAGAATTATGGATAATTACCCTTACATAATATGACAATAATGAGGGTAATGGCACGTTTGCTTTTTCTCTTCTGGTAAGGAAGCTAAAAAAAAAAAAGGAAAATAAAAACAATTATGGATACAGAAAGTTCCAATTACGTCGTTCTTATTAAGAAGATCAAGAACGCCTTTTGGAGAAGAAACATAAGTCAAGAATTTAGCATCTGAGGAAGTTTCAAGTTTGGCGTAAAAATCTACATATCCAATTAGGTCTGTTTGGTTCGGGGGTTTTGGAGGTGAGGGGAGGGGAGGTGAGACAATATTTTTAATAAATTGTGTTTGGTTCAATTTTTAGGAGGGGAGGGGAGGGAAGAGGAGGGGAGCAAAATCCCTCCTAGGGTCTGTTTGGTTCGAGGGTTTTGGAGGGGAGGGGAGGTGAGGTGATATTTTAAAATTTTATGTTTGGTTCAATTTTTTATGAGAGGGAGGGGAGGGGAGGGGAGGGAATATTGAACAATTTTTGCTTCCCCCCAAATTGGGAGGATTTTGAGGGGAGGAGAGGGAAACCAATATATAAATTATTATATTGACATGATTACCCTTAATTATTTTGTTAAAATCCTAGATTATCCTCGTTATAAAAGTTTAGGTTTTATTTTCATTGCCTTACAACTTGTTGAACGTTGGTACTGTGTTCTCTATTTTTCTACTGCTGAAAAAAAATGCTTATGTATGTAACATCACGTTTTCAATTTTCATGTGTGTTGTTTGTAAGATTTGTTTTTAAGATGTGTGTCATAAAATTTTAAGGGTAAAAAAGTACATTAGTTTTAAATTACCTCCCCTCCCCTTGTGAACCAAACATATATTTAATTAAAATATATCTCCTTCCCTCGTTTGAACCAAACACGTATTTAATAAAAATACCTCCCCTCCCCTCCCCTCAGTTGAACCAAACAGTCCCTAAACTCAATTTTTGCTTTCCCCCAAATTGAAGGGATTTGGAGGGAAGGGGAGGTGAGCTATTTAATATTTAATTAAAATGTCATAATTATCCTTATTTAATCATTTTAATTCCAAAATTATCCTCATGTTCATCATCAATCACCGTATGTATCACTTTGCCAATTTCTTATTTTTAGGTTTTTTTTTTTTCAAATCCTAATTTTTATGTTACTCAATTTGTTATTTTTTTTAGAATGAGTTATGTATTTTGTTATTATGTTTTAACTTTATTCTTTTACAATACAATACAACTCTTTTTTTTTTTACAAGTTATCACTATTTTTTAAACTGAAACTTTTGTTACATGCCGTTTTTTTTTTTTTAATAATGTACACATTAATATGCACAACAATACATGTAAAGAACAAAATAGAGAAAAACAATACACCTATATTTTTTAACAGTAATGTACAATTTACAAGGATATATTTGTAAATTAGTTATAAAATCCCTCTCCTCCCCTTGTGAACCAAACACATATTTACTTAAGATGTCTTCCCTCCCCTCCCCTTTCCTCTTTTGAACCAAACACAAAATATTTAAAATTCATTACACTCCCTTCCCCTCCTCTTCTCTCCCCTTCATTAAAATCCCTCCTCTTCCCTCCCCTCTATTTGAACTAAGTGTGTGATAGAGATAAACATTAGTCTGGATTCCACATGGCAACGGGGCAGGCGGGGACAAATTTTACCCTCCCTAAACCCAAACTCATAAAGTTCTGGTTTCCCCAAATCCATCACAATTCCAAGCGGGGATAAAAAGTATAACCTCAAACCCATATCCAACGGAGTTCGGGTATTCCGTTACGTCTCTTTCCACATGAATTATGATTGTAATTTTTAGTACCTTTTTATTAAAAAAATGTAAAAAGTCCAAAATTATTTTGTTTCAACAATATCTTTTAAAAATAAAGAAAATAAATAGAGAAAATAGTTTGTTTATTACTCAAATTAAAAAATAAAAATATGAATGTAATTTAAGAGATTGTTTAAAAGTTTCTAATTTAATATAGGTAAAATCTAATTTTAATATAAGCGAGGTGAGTTCAGGGACGCGGGTTCAGGGTCAGTATTAATGTCCCTATTACTTGCCCCAACCCCATCTTTTGAAATTGGGGAAAACCCAAACCCAAACCCGAAACCAAACCCAGTCAATTCGGATTTTCCCCGTCAAAGCGGGTAGGGTTTGAGCGGGTACCCGCGGGTGTAGATTTTATTGCCATGCCTAGTCTGGAAAAGCAGTTCATTTATATTTTGGATCAATACAACATGAATATGATATTAATTATTTAACATGGAAACCTTTGATGAAGTTGACACAGTGTAAAGAATCAGAGTAGCAAACAAATTCATCAATGTTAATATCTTTGGCCAGCAAGAGGTCCTTGTATACAGCTCAACGAAATATTTCATATGATCCTTGAATGAAGCTCGAGAAACCTGCACGATAGTGATCTAAGGTGTTCGTCATGTTTGCTTTGTTATTGATTTGATTAACTACCTTCTTTTGTTAATTTTTTTTTTGGAGCAAGACTTAGTCTTCCTTTGTATATACATTTTTTTCTTTTCTTTCTTAACACATTTTTTAGATATCAACAAAGAATAAAAGTGATATATTGGAGATGGCAACATAACACTTTTTCTTTGAATTATAATTTTTTTTCTTTATGTTTAGATGCTCTTAACTTATCCAAAAAAATTATCAATTTTTTTATTTTAATAAAAAGTAATTAATATTATATGAAAAATTAAGAATAATATTGTCCACAAATCCCATCTTAAATGGTAGAAATACTGAAATTGCTAGTGTCAGACGCCATGACCGGAGTTCGATCCCTAGTCACTTCACTTTGTGTGTGTGAGTTTTCAATGATTTTGTCATTTTGTCTACCAACAAAAAAAAAAGAATAATATTTATTTCGAAACAATTATGTTGCTAAAGTGACATTTTGCTATTTGCATATTGACCCAATGACCCCCACTTTCCAACCACATCAAATTAATGGGATGTTGGTTTTCCTTCACAAGTTCAATTTTTTTTTGGAAAAGGACGATAAATTTTATTAAAGAAGCATAAGGCATGCCAAAAACATTCTCATAATACAACTCAGGTCCCCTACCCTTTCAAATTTATTTCAAATTTAGATAAAACTAATTAGAACCTCACAATTTCAACATGCATGCATGCTATCATTCAAAGTTGAGAAGATTGCATGGCAAATTTGATTGTCCATGACATAGACCTAAAACGAAATGATTATATCTGTCCACATAGTTCAATTTTATTTATTTATTTATTTATTTTTTTAATATAAATATAAACTAAGAACATAATAATAATAATAATAATAATAATAATAATATCAAAATGATTATATGACATCTCAATTATATTGATACATCTATGTAAATCTTTGTAATATATACACACGCTAGTATGTTAGCTCGTGCCGTGCACGAAATATATATTTTTTTAATATTATTTATTTATTTTGTTTCAAATATTATTTGAGGTATTTTGGTTTAAAATTCTATGATGAAATTGACATAGTTTTTGTTATGTATATGTTTATAATATTTATCATATTTTTGTAAGAATACAATTTTTTTAATAAATATGTGTAAAATATTTATGTTATTATCTCGTTCTATAGAAATTTATCAATAAACGACATGTAAAGATGTATTTAAATTATGAATTTTCTGTGACGCCTATACTCAATCAATTTTAAGCAATACATTCACCTTTTATTTCAATTGTGCAAACTAGACCAAACCTAGTGGCTTAATAATTGAGAATATTAAAATATTGATCTCGGTACGTATTAATATTATGAGCATAAATATATGATTCAGTATAAATTACAAAAAAAATAATAAACCACAACCAACTCATTTTTTCCTAACCCTAGTCGCCGCCCAACATCTCCCTCCCTCTCTGCCTTCTCTTCTTCCTGATCAACAACCACAACCCACGCTTCTATGTTTAAATTTTCACAGAGACTTCGTTATCTCCTTTTTGAAATATGAAAACAGAGACTTCGTCATCTCCATTCTTCTTGTACATGCAAGAAAAACAACGATGTCAAGACATGAAAAGGAAAAAAAAATTGGTTTGGTTTTTTATTTTTTTATCTATAATTGGTATTTTGTCTTGATCTAAAGTTTTGATTTTATAGATCTGAAATTTTATTTAAAAAAATTCCTTGTTTTGGGATAATTTTTTTTTATACTAGTAGTTAATTAACATGAGAAGACAAATTATGCCACGTTGGTCGTGAGTTTTTCGTTGAATAGTAATTGTACCATAAAACATTTTCTGTAAACAAATACTCCTTTCAGTCTCATATATAAATATAAGTTGTCTTTTTAGATTTATTGAAAAGTTAACGTATATAGTCTAAATTATATATAAGGTATACCGTTTTTTCAATGAATCTAAAAAATAATCCGGTGGGTGTAAATTTAGAGTACAATAATAACCAAGATTTTATACTAGTAGTTAAATAACATGAGAAAACAAATTGTGACGGAGGATACTAAACCTTGAGCAAAATTGAGAATCATTTTCCTGAAAACACAACAAAGAGCCAGCCTTGGTTACATCGTTGAGTATGTATCTGTCAATCTATTTTGGAAATAAACGAGCCACCCACCATTCATTAATGTTATCGTTCACTTATACCAACCCAAATTTGTCTTTGGTTCATAACAAAAAATATAAACCAAATTTGTCTTGCACGATACGTGTTTTCCTTTTGTCAATCAATTTAATTTATTGGATGAAATTTAGCTTCTTCAACAAAAAATTATTGGAAGAAATGCTTACGTCTCTACTTCTTATGAAAAAATATTGAAAGAAAAGAATGACTCCATTGGTGTTTTTAAGGAAAATTCTAGTATAATAACAACTTCTATAAGGAATGAAGGTCCTAGCTGTTTTTTACTCTTATTATGATATTGTTTAGAAATGTAAGTTAATAGTCATTTTCATTTTTATTGTCGAAAGTAATGACATATTTGATATTAATTTGATTAAAATTAAACCACAGAAAATAAAAATGTAATTCATATTGAACTGATGTTAGTCATATTATACTTTAAGTTGTAAAGATCAGAAGAATAGCGATTTTTACTTTTAAAGAATAGGGTTAAATGATGTTTATCCCTACAATGTTAGCGAATTTCGATTTACTTCACTGTAACATTTTTTTCGATTATCTCCTGTAACGTCAATATTCGTTCCTTTTAACCCTTCATTGAATATGCCAGCTTAAAATCGTTCAGGAGTACCGAGTTCGATTTCTGATGAAGATAATTATTGACCAGACTTTACTTAACTCATGACCACACTCTTCGTTATTGGAACCATTTCCGATGAGAAAACAAGAGGATTGATAAAAAAAAAAAAATTAGGCCAACACCTAACTGCAAAAACTATGTTTTCCTAAATATTGCAATCACGATCCTTCATAATGTCGAGTCAATGAAATACGGATTATACAATCTCAATAACGGTTGTTGAGATATCACAAATTTTTAATGTTTAAATCATTTTTTAATAAAATATTGGTTTAGAAAGTGGTTTAAGGGGTTAATGAGCTCTTACTAATACGTTTTTGAACCAGAGTTTTTCTTTAAGATAAATCGTTTGAGAGAATCCGAGTTTAATTTCTGAATAATTTTTAATCAAATTTTACTTACCTTACGCTTGAACTCTGAATTTCCGGAACCCCAACAAAAGGGTTAATGCCAACAAAGAATTTGGTTTATAGACAAAAATAAACTATAGACAAAATTAAACTTTACATCGCACTTATACAATTCTTCTCCCATATATGTATATATAAACACAACACCTTCCCACAAAAACATGCACCCCTTTTCTTGTTAAGACAGAGAGAGTGTATTACAAAAGAAAAATACCATCACCACCACGACCATGGCCTCTTCAACTTTTCCAACAGTTAACAAATGCACCTCAATTGGTAGAGAAAAACACACAGTAGTAGCAGACATGGATGGAACCTTACTAATAGGTCGTAGTTCATTTCCTTATTTTGCTCTTATAGCCTTTGAAGTTGGTGGTGTTCTTAGACTTCTAATCTATCTCTTATCTTCTCCTATCGCCGCTCTTCTTTACTATTTCATCTCCGAGTCAGCCGGAATTCAAGTCCTCGTTTTCGCGTCAATGGCCGGAATGAAACTCTCAAGCATAGAATCAGTAGCAAGAGCTGTACTTCCAAAATTCTATTCCTCTGATCTTCACCCCGAGACTTGGCGCGTGTTTTCCTCGTGTGGGAAGCGTTGTGTTCTTACCGCGAATCCAAGGATTATGGTGGAACCTTTTTTGAAGGAATTTTTAGGTGCTGATATGGTTTTAGGAACTGAGATTGCTAGTTATAAAGGAAGAGCTACTGGTTTGATTTGTAACCCTGGAATTCTTGTTGGAGATAAGAAAGCTCAAGTTCTTAAGAAAACTTTTGGTGATGAAAAACCAGATATTGGACTTGGTGATAGAGTTACTGATGCACCTTTCATGGCTTTGTGCAAGGTAATATTAATCAAACAATATCATCCTTTTGGTTTTATCATTGATTTCTTCTTTCTCTATTTTAGTAAATCAACAATATCAATCGTCCACAAATTTAATAATACAATCAACTTTTTAAACTCTAATAATTTTTTTTGAAAATAGTTCTATATTTAGCGACGATGGTAGTACTTACTTAATACTCTCTATTTTAAAATGAATACCATTTTAGTAAGAAAATTTAGTTCAAAATTAATGTAATTTACATTTTTCAAGATAATAATTACTATTTTACCTTCAAATGTACCCTCTTATTAATGAGGTGTACACTACTTCCAAGACATTGCACCAATGATAAATAAGGTTAGTTTGGTAAATTTTAATTTTTTTTTATAATATCATTGTAGTTTTTCTTATTTTTAATCTACGTGCAAAAATATTAAATGACACGTATTTTAAAACGGATAGAGTAGTATAATAATAAGAAAAAGAGGAAAAGAGATATAAGTCTCCTCAAATATAATTTTTTTTTTTTGGCTTATGTGAGAGAATATTCTTACTATGACATCTGAAAAGAAACCAACACACAAGAGTATATTGCAAGTATATTACAAAACTATAATTAAAATAATAAGAACATAACATCATAAATATCTATATAAGGCTATAACATCATAAATATCCATATAAGGCTAATAAGTCAATTTTTTTATTCATGCAGGAGGGTTACATAGTGCCAGCAACGCCAAAGGTAAAAAAAGTGACAAGTGATAAACTTCCAAAACCCATAATCTTCCATGATGGAAGACTGGTACAAAAACCAACACCTTTAATGGCTTTACTCATAATTCTTTGGATCCCTATTGGTTTCCCTTTAGCTTGCTTAAGAATAGCTGCAGGATCACTCCTACCAATGAAAATTGTCTATTATGCCTTCAAAGCACTTGGTGTTCGTGTCATTGTTAAAGGAACTCCACCACCTCCAGTTGAAACATCCAAAACTAATCATAAATCTGGAGTTCTTTTCATTTGCTCTCATAGAACACTACTTGACCCTATCTTCTTATCGACCGCGCTTGGCCGCGCTATCCCGGCCGTGACCTACTCGGTTTCACGTCTCTCTGAGATTATCTCGCCGATTAAAACTGTTAGGCTTAGCCGCGACCGTGCAACGGATGCTTCCATGATCAAGAAACTCTTGCAAGAAGGTGACTTGGCTATATGCCCTGAAGGAACAACTTGTAGGGAACCTTTTCTACTTAGGTTTTCGGCTTTGTTTGCCGAGTTAACCGATGAGCTTGTCCCGGTAGCTATGGTTAACCGGATGAGTATGTTTCACGGAACAACGGCGAGAGGGTGGAAAGGAATGGATCCTTTTTACTTCTTTATGAATCCTAGTCCTGTTTATGAAGTTACATTCTTGAATAAGTTACCTAAAGAGTTGACTTGTGGTTCACAAAAGTCAAGTCATGAAGTGGCAAATTATATACAAAGGGTGATAGCTTCAACTTTGTCTTATGAATGTACTAGCTTTACTAGAAGGGATAAGTATAGAGCCCTTGCTGGTAATGATGGAATTGTGGTGGAGAAGACCAATAAGGCTAACAAAGTAATGGGTTGCTAATTAAGTTTTATTTCTTGAAAATTTTAGTTTTATATTTCAAAATGTAAAAGTAGTGGGTTGCTAATTAAGTTCAATTTATATATGCACACAGAGAAATAATTGAAAGAATATGAAGTTACATGAATATTTCAAATATGAGACGAGTTTGGTATATCTCTTTCTATTAATGAGAAATATTATTGTTATTATTATTATTTGATCAAACTATTATTATTATTATTATTATTATTATTTAATGGTGCTTATCTTTCTTACTCAAATTCTTTCATAACAAATAGCAATGCTCATATATTTTATTTGTCGGAGATTGGGTTCGAACTTATATAACACCGTAAAACTAATTTGAAATATATTAACAAAGTACACTAATCTTTGAGAAGAATACACAACGGTTTTAGATTGAGCATAAAAATTCCTTTTTCAATATAAGGCTCAAAACAATGATGTTTTTTATCAAAGCATTTTAACTTCTCTTTACGTACATACAAGAGAGTAGAAGTTAAATCATACAGAACATAAAAAAACTAAAAATAGAGATGGTATAGAGGGATAAAAACGACACGATAATTTTTATTTTGGTTCACTACCAAACGATCAATTGGTTTAGTTCACACCTTCTAGAGTGATTTTGCTCGCTAAGCGAGACTTCTTCACTATATAAACAACAATTTTTTCAATATTTCCACAAGAGAATTTCCTTATTTCTATATAGAAAGACTTCACCTCAATATTGTGATAAAGTCGTTGTTAGGAGTTTCTCACTTTGTCTCTCTTGTTCTAAAAATAAATTATGAGGTTTAAGTTTAACTTAAAATCATGAAATTCAGAAGTCTGCTAGTTCCTAGATGAGTCCGTGCCACTACAACATTTTAGGCCTACCGCAACGCCAAAATTTTGGGATGTAAAAAAACGGTTCTCGTAGAGTATCAAAGACAACGCTTTTTGTAAACCGTTGTGATAGTATAAATATTTTTGTCAATTTTATGCAAGAGTAGAAAACCGTTCTTATAAATACCAACAAGAATGGTTTTCTATGTGTAATATACAAGAACGGTTAATAACGGTACTCATATAATTTTAAATTATTTTAATAAAATTTATTTTTAATTTTTTGTGAAGTTTTGCACAAAACCGTTTTCATAGTCTATTGCAATAAAAACGGTTTTCTATCTATAATCTATAACAACTATTAAAAACCGTACTCATATAATTTTAAATTATTTTAAAACGATATTTTTAATTTCCCTTTAAAAGAAATAAAAATTTCTCTGCTTCAATCCACGGTATCGTCAATTCACTCCCTCTTCCATCGAACTTCAGAACCTTCAATCGCCTGCAACTACCAATCGATCAATTCCCCTCATCGATCAATTGCAACCTCCAATAGACCATGCTTCAAACCCGTCGCGACCTTCCAATCATCTGCTTTTTCGCTACTACGTTCCTGTTTCGAAATTTTTCTACTCTAACAATGCCTTTGAGACTGACAAACCCTTCTATACTCCTTGCAACCCTAAATTTTTGAAAAGCATGAACACTTTTCTACTCCTTGAAACCCTAAATTCTGAAACGCGATGGTAAGACGTTTGCTGGAGGTGATGGCGAGGCGACGAAATTTTCTGGAGGCGACAGTGACCGTGTTTGTTGCAACTAACGAAGGTACCAGTGATTCACAAGGTACACACATCGTCTTCTTGTATCTTCTAGCATATGTCTTCTTATGAATATTGCTAATGGCATCAATAAATTTTCTTATTTTGCTGTCATTGGATTTGCACCTGATCCTGTTTTTGAAATGCATGAAAAACCCATATGCACTTTCCCACTAACCTCACTTTTGACTGCATAGAATGACCCTATGGTTAAGAAGTTACTTTATAGTCTTGTTCTTGCAATGTGTTCTCCTTCAATCCAGGGAATGGTGAATTTAAATTTGATTAGACCCTTTTCTCAAAGTTTCAATCTTGTCTTTTAGGATCTCTCATTTTCAAAACAAGACCATCCAAAAACATTGGATTTGTTCATTTTTCTAAAATAATCTGAAAAATAATTATAAGTAACACAATGAACTTTGTGGCAGTCTCTTCAAAAGGAACTTGGCATCCCATCATGACTGGCGATACAACAATCCAAAGTTACTGGCTGAATTGGAAGGTTTTGATTTGTTGCATATTAATCATGCTTTCAACCATCTTTTCATCATTGCTTATATGGAAGTACGGGGTTTTACTTTTATCATGAAAGTCAACAAAAAATAATGACATGGAAATCCAAAAAGAAACACCATCATCGATTCATTATCATCATTATCAAGTTTGTATTTGTATGAGGATGAAACTTGGAAGCCTTGTCTTAAAGGAATTCATCATGCATGGTTATTGGCATTTAGAGTTTTTACATTTATTGTGCTTTTGGTGCTTCTCATACTCACTGCTACTACTGGAGGAAGCATTTTATATTATTACACTTGGTAAGTTTTCTTTTTCTATAATGTAGTGTGTAATATTATACATTGATATTGTAGCTTGGATGTGTTCTCTCAATGCATGGATGTTATCAGTATCAAAAGAAAGCAAGTGGTGATGATAAGGTGAACAATGTGGATGGAGATTCTGATCAAGGAATTTATGATACTTCTAAACTACCCCAAAGTTCAAATCCACCTAGTCATCACGATAAAGCTTCACAAGAACATATTGTCTGCCAACATGCCGACATTTAGGATTACATGTTTCAATATTGTACCAGGTAAACTTTGCACATATCATTGGTTGAAACTATGTTTTTGAAATATGGACAAGTTGTTCATACAAAACTTCTATCAAACTGACACCGAACACAACACTAACAAGTAGACACTAATAATAATTTGAGAAAATAAAAGTTATTATGTGTAAATGCATGCATGTGTCAATGTTCGACACTGACACATATCAGGCAGTTCGACACGCTCTCAATATGAAATGTTGATGCTGCATATATAGCAAAACTTTGAAATCAGGAGCAAACAAATATTTTGTCCTATTTTTCATTCTTATTTTTTTGTTTAGCTTAAAATTCTCAGCTTAATAATGTGGTAACACAACAATGACAAATGAGATGGCATTAAGCTATTTATGCATAATGTAGACAAATGTGCTGATTTTTTTTCTTTTCTATTTATGGTTACTTCCTAAATTGTCAAGATCAGGCATATATATAATATACAAGTATAGAAATATTTTATTGGTATCCATGTTTTATAGAGCAACTACAGGTTATGAATTTGTTTATTGATGTCTGATGAATTTGTTTTTGCAGGGAAAATTTGCAACTCTTAAGGCAGAGATATTACTATGCCACATGGGAAGCTGATGGAACACGATATATGATGCTAATCACTGGGGATGAATGTTATCTGATTGACAGAAAATTTCTTTTCCAAAGGATCGCTATGTGGTTTCCTTGCAGATACTCAAATGAGGTATATATGTTGATTCACTTCACTTTTGATGCCAATTAAGTTTTATATATCCGGAAATCTGGAAGATCAGTGGCTTCTTAAATTATATATTCGATTCTCTAATGATCAGATACTCTTTTTTTCTTTTTAATCACAAAATTTTCAAGGGTACACCTGAGAGGAATCACCACTACACATTACTTGATTTGTATTATTGTTGAATTTTGATTAACAGTATAGATTTTTGAAATAAACTAACGCTCAACTTTTATCCAGGCTGTCCTTGTATGGAGAGTTGAAGCTTGCTCTCTTTATTTACATGTGAAGGAAGTCAGTTAGTAAGGTAAGAGAGCAATCATCTTTGAGAGAATGTCTATTTGCTAACTTTAACATATAGTATTCTTTTTCTCAATGTTTTTTTTTTCATTTACCATGAAAAGTTAAAGTCATGTTTAATCCTCAGTTAGATGATGAGATATATGTTTCTTTATGTCGTGTTTTATCCTTTGTTATAGATTAGTGACGTGACATAACTTTGTATTAGATTTATTTTTCTCAAGACTTTCTTATTAGACATTTTGTTGCATGCTGCTGCAGGATCAATTCTCTCTAAGATTGAGAGACTTCAAAAGCTTCAAACTCTTGATCTTTCTTACAATTTGTTCACCCTTGGCCTTCCAAATTCTCTAAGGGGAATGAGCTAGGAAGGAAGTGGAGCTGCAAGTAGATTGTTTGAAGGTATGTGCTAATTCAATGTAAATTTTATCTTGAAAAATGCTATGGTACATTTTGATTCTTTTTTGTGCATAATAAAACTAATTGCCTTTTACACATGATGTGGATTTTATTCCAAAGTTATTTCAAACTTCCAAGGATCACACTTATCTAAAATAATATGTGAGAAGGGGCTAATAATTGTAGTGAGGTTTGTGTGGGTTTTTTTTTTATTTTTTATGATTTTGATGACTTTATGAATTGGATTTGTTTATCACATTATATAAGCTACTTATTTGATACAGTCCTGTAGGAACTGTATCATATGTTTATATAGCCCTATCCATTACTAGTTGGTTTTTAGTTGCATTATGGGTGGTGGCACCGTTGGTGTTCAATCCCTCTTTCTTTGATCGCTTAAAAACTATTTATAATTTTGATGGCGTTATGAATTGGATTTGGTACAGCTGGGAGAGGTGGTTGTTGAAGAGCAGGATCTTCTGTTCTTTTTCCAGTATGAAAATAATCTTGACCACTAGTTCTTCTTTTTCCAGGATCATTAGGGGCTTACGCAGATCTTAGATTGTTACGACAAAAAAGTCTCAAAGTTGACTATCAAGCAAGGTAATTTCAATCCATTTTTTAGTTTTATATATAACTTTCCCTTTCATTCACAAACAGTAGCTTATGGATTTCATTTTTCTGTGTAAAGGTGGAATATAAGGGTTGTAGGTTTCATCTTTTTGTTTTGAATCTATGCAAGTTGAAGAACAAGAATGAGAAGCTTACTAATCGACTCACATTTGTCTATTTAGTTTCTTCAGTTTCCTTCTAACCACATTTCTTTCTTGTTTACACTTACTAATCGACTCACATTAGTTTATTTTTTTATTTCTCACTTTCATTACTTGTGGCTGCATGCATTTGTTTACACTTACATTAACATGTTCGATTGCAGGGTTGCTCGAGGTTTTTGAGGGAGAGTATAATGAAGATGAAACTGTAGAAACCATCACTTGTGTAGTGCTCCTCACTAATAATCATTATCTTGTATGAAATAAACTCCCCTATTTATGTAGTGTTTATATACATTGTTATTGTTAGTGTTCTTCACTGAAAATCTAGTTGATTTGTGTGTTCTTCACTGATCAATCTTGAATTTAACTCCATAATCTTATGCTAATGGTGCTAGGTTAGCGATTATTGACTGCTAAGTTTCTGTCGTATGCCTGGATCAGCAAAGTTCGATTAGTGCAGCATAGTCAATGATGCAACAGAGAGTCTCTTTCTATCGTTGGCAGCAGATAATGCAGCTGTTTTTCTGCATAATTGGAGAGTCGGATAGCCTGTATCTTTACCTAGTCTAATTATGTTAGTTTTATTTGTATCTTTGGTCAGAATATATTCAATATATATATTTTCTTTGATTACCTAATATCGTTTGTGACGTGTCTATCGATCTTGTCTATTTAGCTTGTTTTGATCTTGTATTTAAGCCCGTAAGTGCGGCATGTACTTGGAGTGTTGTTATTATTAAAAAAATTTCCTTTTCAAAATATATTGAAATTATTGTTCTTTAAGTCTACTATAATAATTATTTATAAGGGTGATAAAATTAAATTGAAAATAAACTGCTAATTTTTGCAATGGTGCGAAATCATTCTTAAGGGTCTATGAGAACGGTTTTTTTTATAAGCAATCGTGAGAAAATGTTGCTTTATCTAAACAAGGAGAATGGTTTTTGATTTGGCAACGGTGAGAAAGCGTTGCTGTTTCAAAAAACCGTTGTTGTATCTATTCAATAATTAATGAAGTTAAGGGTCTACCAGAACTGTTTTACGTGAGCAACCGTTGAAAACCGTTGTGGTAGATAAAAGAAAACCGTTCTCTATAATAGACCAATGGCAACGGTTTTAATTGAGAACAAAGAGAAACCATTGTGGTTGGGAACATTAAGAACCGTTCTGTTAGGAACCCTAAGAAAACGGTTGTTTTCACGGCGTTGCCGTTGGTAAAAAAACCGTTTTGAAAGGTTAAGAGAACCCCTCGGTATAGAACACTTTGAAAACCGTTCTCATAGCCTATGGCAACGGTTTTTTTACATTACAGAACGGTTTTTTGGCGTTCTCGTAGAATGAAAATGTTGTAGTGTGCATTTTTAAGATACACCAGGGCAAGTTGGTTGAAGCTGGAAAAATGATCCGGTTAATTATTTATGAACCGTTTCTAGAATCTAAAAGTTCCAATACGAGACAAACATGAAAGACATGTTATGTAACAAGAGAAAACACACACACACACACACACACACACACACACACAATATTGCTTACCCAGTTCGGTCCTATAATGGCATACATCTAGGGAGAGAGCAGCCCTCTGTTCCACTAGTTCAGAAGAGTAACGTTACAAAAGATTACAAAGGAATTACAAGAATCAGTCTTCAAATCTAATTCTACCCTTTGTCTGAATCTCTTACCATGAGCAAGAAACTCGTTATTATATACTATTTATTCAAGGTGAATCGAATGAAGATTCAATCCTAAATCTTTGTCTGAATCTTAATAAAATATGTGAATGTTCATTAGTTTCATCGGTTTTGCCTTTTCCTTTATCAAGATGCTAGATATCATATCTAGCATCCTTGATAAAGTAAAAGGAAAAATGGAAGAAACTAATGAGGATTCAGATATTACATCCTCTTGAGACGAGGAAAAGCTTCTGTATGCATCACATTCTGAACTTTTTTCCGTGCAAGCCACTACTCTTCGGGGAAGACGCCTAAAAAGTTTAATATTTTCATTTTACACTGAAATAACAAATTCGAAAAATAATAGTAATAGTTATTGGAATGCTCAAACAGATCAAACACATCTTATGTCTTACGGCTGTACATTTTGGCGACGTGATAGCGCCACCATCTTTTCGGGATTTCAGAAGAAAAAAAAACAGTGCATTACTCCTCAAGTTTGTGATAAAGTCTTTGTTAAGAGTTTCTCACTTTGTCTCTCTTGTTCTAAAAAATGTGAGGTTTAACTTAAAATCATGAAATTCAGAAGTCCTCTAGTTCCAAGATGAGTCGGTGTATTTTTAGGAAGCACCAGGGCAAGATTGTTGAAGCTAGAAAAATGATTTGAGAGAGCAACCCTCTGTTCCACTAGTTCAGAAGAGTAACATTACAAAAGATTACAAAGGAATTACAAGAATCAATCTTCAAACCTAATTCTACCCTTTGTATGAATCTCTTCCCATGACCAAGAAACTCGATATTATATACTTTTTATTCAAGGTGAATCCAATGAAGATTCAATCTCAACCCTAGTTTTGTTTTTGCCTCAATTAACCCTAGTTTGTATTTTGGCCTCAAATCCATGTTTTTTATTTGTTTTATCATTCCTATAAAATATGTGAATCTTCATTAGTTTCATTGATTTTTCCTTTTCCTTTATCATGCTAGATATCATATCTAGCATCCTTGATTAAGAAAAAGAAAAAATGGATGAAACTAATGAGGATTAAGGTATTGCATCCTCTTGGGATGAGGAAAAGCTTCCATATGCATCACATTTTGCATTTTTTTCCGCGTGAGCCACTATTCTTTGGGGAAGACATCTAAAAAGTTTAATATTTCTATTTTACACTGATATAACAACTTAGAAAAATAATAGTAATAGTTATTGAAATGATCAAACAGATCAAACACATCCTATGTCTTACGTGTGTACATTTTGGCGATATGATAGCGCCACAATCTTTTCGAGATTTCAGAGGAAAAACAATGCATTACTCCTCAAGTTTGTGATTAAATATTTGTTAAGAGTTTCTCATTTTGTCTCTCTTGTTCTAAAAATTGTGAGGTTTAACTTAAAGTCATGAAATTCAGAAGTCTGCTAGTTCCAAGATGAGTAGGTGTACTTATGGGATGCACCAGGGCAAGATTGTTGAAGCAGGAAAAATGATCCGATTAACTATTTATGAACCGGTGCAAAATGCTAAAAGTTGCAATACGAGACAAACATGAAAGGCATGTTATGTAACAATAGAAAAAAACACACACACACACACAATATTGCTTACCCAGTTTGGTCCTATAATGACCTACGTCTCAGGAGAGAGCAGCTCTCCGTTCCACTAGTTCAGAAGAGTAACGTTATAACATATTACAAAGGAATTACAAGAATCAGTCTTCAAACCCTATTCTACCCTTTGTCTGAATCTCTTTCCATGATAAAGAAACTCGATATTATATAATATTTATTCAAGGTGAATCCTGTAACACCCAAACCCAAAAGTGGTCTTATTCTAACTTTAGTTAATTAAACAAATGAATAAGCCTAAAGACTCTGTGTATATAAAGCCTCTTTCCCGTGTCACGAGAAAACATAACAATTACACAAACACGATTGCACCATGCTCACTCGATCTGACTACACAAAACTGCTCTGATTGACACACATAACCCACACAGTCCAAAGACAACATGGCTCTGATACCAAATTGTTATACCCAAACTCTCTACACTCTTTTCTTTTGGGTGGGAAATTTATTTGAATAAAAATGAAACCTTTGCATGAATGATTGTTTGTTAAACTTACAATAATACAAAAGATTTTCAATATTTTCTAATTAATGCTATTAGTAAGGTTATGAAGTAATTTTGTATTATCTCGAATCAATATTCTATTATTCCTTTTGACGTTTAGTCTTGAATGTATTTCATTCGCTGCATATTTTTGAAAAAGAAACTCTAAAGTTAGAATAAGACCAATTTTAGGTTTGGGTGTTACAACTCCAATGAAGATTCAATCCCAACCCTAGTTTTATTTTTGCCAAGAGAATTTTCAATAAATCCTAGTTTGTATTTTGACCTCAAATCCATGTTTTTGATTTGTTTTATCATTCCTATAACCATCATTAATTATTTTTCTAAGTTTATATATCAGTATAAAATAAAAATAATATGCTTTTTAGGCTCTTCCCAGTAGTGTCTTACGCGAAAAAGTTCACAATGTGATGCAAATGAAAGCTTTTCCTTGTGCCAAGAGGATAAAATATGTGAATCCTCATTAGTTTCATCGATTTTGCCTTTTCCTTTATCAAGATGCTGATATATAAGCCATCTTGATAAAAGAGCTTATCAAAAAAAGCATCTTGATAAAAGAGAAGGCATAGTCGATGAAACTAATGAGGATTCACATAGTTTATCCTCTTGGGACGAGAAAATAAAAGCTTTCATATGCATCACATTCTGAATTTTTTTTTTTTTCCCGTTTCAGCCACTACTCTTTAGGGAAGTGTAACATCCCGATATTAATTAATAGGAGTATTATTAATTAAAAATATACATTGAGGTTAATTAAGAATGAGAAATGGAGAAGTACAAATCAATTTTCTCAACTCTTTCCTCTTCTCTCACGTGAGACAAGTGCTACAACAACAAGACTAGTTTGGACTTTTGGGACCCACACCCTTTAAAAGACCACCTACCCTTCTTTACCTCTTCATTATTCATTTCTCACCAAACAACACATAAATTCCCTCATCTCTTTTCCCTCACCATACACCACCACCATAATCATTATTAATTCTTTTCAAGAGATTCCACATGCAATTTCATTTCTAAACTCCCTAGGTGCCAAGCTACAAGAAATGGTGAGTTTCAAACCAACCCCCTTCATCTACCAACAATCCTTTTCATTGTCAAAATAGAGTCTTGAAGCTTTACAACCATCATTCCCTCTTCAAGTTCAGATTTTAGATGCACGAAATCAAGGTAAAAGAATCATGATTATGTTAGTTCTTATTTCCTTTCAACAGAGCCCTTTAATCCCTAATGAGTTAAAATCCCAATTCTCATTTCAATCTCTAATTGATTCCTTGCATGTGAGTTTTATTAAATCAAGGATTGTTGGGAAACAAGGTAAGATGCAATTGAATTGAGGGCTGTAAGTGGGTTGTCAAGGATCGTACCAAGAGATTGTGGGTTTGAATATTTCAAGCATTGGAGGAATTGTGAAAATCTTGTATTTGGGGACAAACCTTCACTAAAAAGGTAACTGCTCCTTCCTCGTAACTCCGAATTACATTCCGATTATTTCTTTGAAGATTCAATCTCAACCCTTATTTTGTTTTTGCCAAGAGAATTCCCAATAAACTCTAGTATGTAATTTGGCCTCAAATCCGTGTTTTTGATTTGTTTTATCATCCCTATAACCATCACTCATTATTTTTCTAATTTGATATATCAATATAAAATAAAAATAATAGCTTTTTAGGCTCCTTCCCAGTAGTGTCTCACGCGGAAAAAGTTCACAATGTTATGCAAATGGAAGCTTTTCCTCGTCCCAAGAGGATAAACTATGTGAATCTTCATTAATTTCATCCATTTTTCCTTTTTCTTTATCAGGGATGCTAGATATGATATCTAGCATCCTTGATAAAGGAAAAGGAAAATCGGTGAAACTAATGAGGATTCAGATATTGCATCCTCTTGGAATGAGGAGAAGCTTACATATGCATCACATTGTGAACTTTTTTCCACGGGAACCACTACTCTTTGGGGAAGACCCCAAAAAAGTTTAATATTTTCATTTTATACTGATATAACAAATTAGAAAAATAATAGTAATAGTTATTGGAATGATCAAACAAATAAAACACATCCTATCTCCTACCGTTGTACATTGTGGCGATGAACCGATTCAATATTTATGAACCAGTGCAAGATGCTGAAGGTTGCAATATGAGACAAACATGAAAGACATGTTATGTAACTCCACACTCAGTTCCAAAACGCATTACATTTTCTGCATTCTTTACTTTCAATCCGACACTCATTCTATTCAGTAACCAAACTTTGAACTTTTTTCGCACTTTTCAAATTCCATCAGCGTCGTCGTCATTTACCATTAATATCCTCTTTTTAGGGTTGGTATTAACCAATCCATTTTCTACGGTCCCCTTCTTCAAAACAGAAGTGAAACAATAACAACACAGTATTGTTAGTAGAGGATATAAATGTTATAGTGAATGGGTATTGAATGGAATTTTGGAAGGGGGGCCGGTTAATACTTAATACCAACCCGTAAAAGAGAAGATTGGTGGTAATTGAAAACAATAATGATTATGTTCGGATTCGAAAAGTTCGAGGAATTGACGGTGTATAATGCAAAAAAATATAATGTTTTTTGGAATGTGCATGGAGATACATAACATGTCGTTTAATCTAAATAAATACTTCACTTTTTTTTTTTGAAAAGTAAACGAAAATTATTAAATTTATGTACTTCTCGGTACCAAATTTGGATGTGATAGATTCCATCAACCTAGCCTGATAATTACATGTTGATATATTGCCAGTAGCGGAGACAGGGGTGGCCAGGCTGGGCCATGGCCCACCCCAAAATAATTCGATCTACATATATACTAGTATGCGCAATGTTAATAACCTATGTCTACACAGCCCAGTGGTGCTGGTGTGACACTTTTGGGGGGAAGGTCAAGGGTTCAATCCTTTCCCATCTCATTTTTTGCTGTTATTTGTATTTTAATATTTTGCTTCATTTTTATTTTCTTTTTTTTCTCTTTTTCTGATTTAATTTTAAATTTTTTCTATTTTTTTCTTTAATGTTAAAAAAATAAAATCAATTTTAACAAGTAGCATAAGGATTTAAACAACTAATATTTTTTTTATGGTCATGTTTAAACAACTAACATTGAACGGCATAGTAATACATCAAACCATTAAAGCAAATATATGGACAAAACTTACATGCATTTTAATACATGTAGTTTTTGTTGTTTCACTCACAAAGAGATAGTTTTTTTAATTAAAAAATAGTTTTCTTTTATTTTTATTAAAATGAAAAAACACCAAAAACCAACTTTTTGTGAATGAAACAACAAAATTGTATGTAAGTTTTATCCTATATATACCTTCTAAATTACTACAATTAAAAATATGAATGTATAACTTTATGGTATTTAATTAAATTTTATATAATTAATTTTATGCTTATTATAACTTAAATTTTTACTTACAAAATAATTTTTGTATTTAATTTATTTATTATAATTTTATAGTGGCCCACCCGCATATTTTTTCCTGGCTCCGCCACTGTATATTGCTTAAATGTTCAAAATCAGTATCATTCAAGTGATATTTAATTCTTTCATCTATTGTCCAAATAGAAATATTTACCCAGAGTTAGACACAATTTTGTTTGGATTATAATGCATGGATTAAAATAGGCAATTAATCCATTAAAATATATAATCCATCAATAATCCATTTTAAAAGAAATTCATTAAATCTATAAATCATTTAAAAAAGGAATTTTATTACTAAATTGGTCCCAAAAAAAAATCAGACCTGAAGAGGAGTTCCTATCAAAAGCTTACAATGTCTGCTAGAGAAATGCTTTATTGTAGAAAACAATTTAGAATCATTGTTTTGATACGACAAGTTTCATCAATTATCTGCATGTGTTATGTATATATAGAGGTTAAATAGTTAGTATCAAAGAATAATGCACTGAAGCACAAAAGAGATGTAATTAGATTGTCAAAAGCATTTTATTGGCTCTAACACTAGAATGGTGGGCAGAATTTTACCATTCACTACCACTTTATAGGATTCAATGATGTTGTATGAAGGTTTATCATCTCATATGTTGTCAAAAGGATATCAAACTTGATGTATTCCAACTTTCTTGTAGTAACTAATTTTTAAGATTTATTTTCTTGTTCTTCTTTGAATAGTAAAATTCATATTCTCGTATAATGTCATACGAGATTAGGAAGATCCAACCTACATGATTATAGAAATTAACACACACTAAAACCATATAAACATAAATAAAAATGAATATGAGAAATCGAGTATACATACAACATTTATTTGAAAGTGGAGCAACCATCAGAAGTGGAGAAACATTCTCTTTGAAATGGGATACTAAGAAAGCAATACTTTGTATGATTTTTTCTGAAGATGACAAAACTAAGTTATCAAGGTGACACTTCATCTAGAAACTCCAAATTAAGAATAAAAATAGGCAAGACAAATATTATAAAAGAAAAAATATTAAGAATAAATAGCTTGAGCATGACAGCAATAAAGACTAAGCACCGAGTCCCATTTCATATGCAAGTATAACATGAGTTTGATTGAACCAAGGGAATTGTAGGAATTTCAATCCTTCAAGTTGATATGGATGTAGTGTACCATCAGTTAGATAAATATATGAAATCAACATCATCCGAATACAATAAAACAAAAACAAAAGGTGTGCTATTTCCAAAATAATAGATCAGTTGAAACACATACTCCCTGAAAGAAACTTGAGGCTATGCTCATATTGTTGAAATTCTTTCTGACTGCTTTATCAATTCAGCATCATCTTTAACACTACTCCAAAATAATAGGCCTGGACTAAAATATATTGAATATCTCTATTTATGCCTGAAACATAGAGATGATAAACCAAGAATATAATTATATGAAATTATTTTTCATATGAGCAATGAAAAAAATTCTAATAGCTAAACCTACAAGAAAGTATTAAATCAACCATAGTCCATTCATGTTGAATGGCAACAAAATCTTCATCCAATTTTTGGAGTGTTGTCAATTGAAGATGAAAGTTGGTTACTTTGGTCTTTAAACCGGGATTATTCTTGAAAGCCTTCAGAAACTCTTCCTCTAGCACCATACAAATAAAATTTATGTGGTTGGTAAATGGACAATACCCGAAGGCCGCAATGATAAAAAAAATCAGCAAATAAAAACTTATAAAACATTTTCAACTGTGAAAATTGAAGATAATACACAAAATAGAAAGTTATAGTGATACGGTAAAAGATAAATGAAAATTCACATATATTATAAGATTCATAGGACACCTAGAAGCGAACAAGAAAGTAGGAAGAAATAAGATTAATAAGAAAGAAACAAATGGCAGTAAGAAGAAGAGGAGGAGGAGGAGGAGAAGAAGAGAGTTGCGGCTGTGCATAGTATATGCATAGTTGTTACATTGTTTTATATTTAGGGTTAGTGAAGTGTGTTTGGGCCTTGGGCCATGTAGACATTTGTGTGTGTTTTTTCTACTAATATGTGTGTGTTTGGATTTATGGAAAGGATAAAACTTACATGCATTTTCATACATGCATTTCTAACTTTTCCACTCACAAAAAGGTGGTTATTTGTGTTTTTGCATTTTAAAAAAATAAAAGAAAATTACTTTTTAATAAAAAAAATATCTCTTTGTGAGAGGAAAAGTAAGAAATGCATGTAAGTTTTGTTCTTACGTAAAAAAGAAGTAAACAATGTGCATTTTTTTATTTTTTTATTAAGTATCCGGTTCAAAAGCTTTAATAACTATTGAACTGATTCAACCATAACCTAAAGGTTACAATGGTTCAACCTCCAATCCAAGTTTTAAAATGTTGTGAAATACTCTATATTTAGTCGAAAATAAATAAAATACTCAATAAAATAAAAAATTATGTTATTCGTCATATGGATAGATCAAATGGGGGAAAAACAAAAAAGAAACGGCTCTTTCTTATTACAATAATTTTTGAAATTTTTACTTCTCCCCATAATTGAAATATTTGCTTAAATAGACATAATGAATATTGATGGTAATCACATTATTTTTAAAAGGAAACCAATAAAAAAAATTCTATATTTAAACTTTTTTTATTTTCTTGACTAAAATTGCGGTTATGTTTTTCAAATTGTTTTTTCTCTTTATTATTTTTTCCTATTTGTATGTGATTTTATTTTGTGACTATGTTAATTGAATGGAAGTTTTTAAAATGTAATATTAAATATGGTGAAATTAATTATAGTTTTCTTATATTTGAGTCAACAAAATATATCATATTTTTCCTAACTTTAAATAGTTATATACCATAATTTTTTAAATTTGGATTCATCCCACCAAATTTAAAATATAAGCTAAAATAATCAATGTAGATTGAAATTAATAATAGTATTTAAATGTAGACTAGAATAAAAGAATTTCATTCAAATTTATTTAATTATCTTTATTCGAATTTAATTAAAATTAATGATTCTATTTTTTAAACTATTATTTCTCTTTATTAAATTTTCTTTGTGGATTTATTTTATTTTGTGGCTACATCAATTGAATGGTATTTTAATAATGTAACATTCAATATGGTGATATTATTTCTAATCTGCTTATATTTGAGCCAACCAATTATAGTATCTTTCAATCCAGCGGTCGATTTTGTAATACGATTATCTGATAAAGAATTATCGGAAGTTTAATATTTTAAGTTTAACCCTTGGTGTTATTTAATTTTATGCTGACATGTCTATTTATTGCTGGTGTGGTAGATGCTAACAAGGATTTTTTATGACATGGCTATTTAATTTAATTTTTATTAAATTTTAAATAAGTTTTTATTTACCAACCCTCCTTTTAGAAACCAGAAGCTTAGAAGAAACGATATATGCTAAGTATCAAACATCACATGGTAAACATATGTATCATTCTAGACTCCATGATATACATTTTTGGTACCATGACTACACTTATCTGCACAAAAGTTAAGTCATTCAACAAGTTAATTTTTAATCAATAGTCTATAAAAAAAAAAAGAGGCCCAAAACACTGGGAAAAAAAATACTAACAGTGAGTCTTTGACATAGTGAAGCACTGCTTGCCACTCTTTAACATGCATTATCACAAGATTATCCCTCTTGCATCCACAAACTAATTAAGCAACTTGCAGCATAATAACTGAAATAAATAAATAAATAAACAAATAAATAAATCACATCATTATATTTTAGATGAAAATGTAAGAATATATACACATCACGTATACATTATATTGACAAAAGAAAAGTAAAGGAAAAAGCTCATCACAACTCAAAATAACTAATTCATATTATGGTTATCTAGCACTAGTATCTACATGACTTATCTACCCTGATTATTTATCAATTTACAGATAAAATGGTTATCTAGCACAAAAAAACAATATCATGGAAGAGAATTATATTGTACAAAAAACACATCTAAACGGATTCTCAAAGAATTACATCAGAATCAAGGAACTCGAAGAATAAATACACATATGTTGATATCGTTCACTAATGCAAATATGTCAACCTTAATATTGCTACAAACATGCAAAAATATTCCCTGAACGACTTGCTCACTAATCAGTAAACTATTGAGTCATCGTAACAAAAATATTATTTTTTAAATGGATTTGACATTTTCGTGTATCTTAAACATAAGTTTCCACCTTTCTTATGTTGAACTCCTATTACGGTTGAACTCTAAGCTTATTCAAATTCTAGATTTAATATAGGTGTATCCAATGTTATGGACTAATTTGCTTAGAAAAACTTAAATGAGTAAGTCTTAGCAGGTGAAGGGATAATATATAATCATTCATATTGCAATAATTGGAACTCTTCATGGAGATGCTCCAAGTGTAATTTCAAGTCTTGTTTTCCAAGGCACAGGATCATAAGCTTTATTGAAAAGATGAGCTTCTAAGCTTCTATTCGGCATGTATTCGTACACCAGCAATCTTTGGATCCCTCTCTCGCCATCCACATCATACATAGTATTCAATAAACTTCACAAAGTATAAGTTAAGCACACACGGAGAAACAATCGATATAAGCATACCAATACTGGCACCAAAATTGAAGTTGTTCAATTTCAGGCTTATTCTTTTCAACTCCTTTGTAGCATTCATAAGCTGGATAAGCATAGCCAAACACAATCCTGCCATTTTATCAAAGCACAAATAAAATCATTAAATACTTACATTTATAAAAACATATAAACTGAATTGTGACTGGCAATTCACAAATTGAAGCGAATTGAAACTATTTGGTTTGATTAAGTTTGTGAATTATCCATCGCAATTCAATTCTTTTTTGTGTGGTTCAATTCAGTTCACAAAGAAGCAGTTCAATTCAATTTTAAAAAAAAAAAATACAATTCGGTTTTCTATAAAGGTAGTTTTGGTTTGGAACCACAAAATCGATGCACCGAACCTTTATACCAGTTCAGTTTGAGATAACCGTTAACCAATCGATTCCGTTTTACCGAACTGTTATAAAGATTCAGTTTGGTTTTTCTTCTTGAACTGAAAGATCTAATATGACTATAATATATACATACCGTTGGGAAAGATAACACAAAACGCACCTAATACAAGGTCGGCGGATGATTGAATATCCCAGGATCAAACTTTTCCCACACTATAATAACTATAGTAATAACAATAATAACAATAACAATGGAACAACAAGAATTTTTTCTGTTTAAATGAATAATAATACAAACGGATTGTTACAACTCTCACCAACAAATATGGTGGTTTACACTCTCTTTTGGATTATCTCTCAAAAGGATTACTTCACACTCCGATGATGTAAAAGGAAACACAATGAAAGAATTTATAGCTAATGTTTTCACACAATATGTGGTTATGAGAATTTATCTCGTTTTCATTCACTAACTAAAACTTCTCTCTACGATTAATTTCATTTACTAAAAGTAATAATGATTTTCCTTCTTCCTCTCTCCAACTAATGAGAAAAACCCATCAATCTCCCCCTTCCGATTTAGGTGGAGGGCTCCAACAGTCCAGCAACTCTCCTGCAGAACTCGTACTTGTATCTAGTCGTGAGTTATTCTCCTCAGTCTTCAACTAGTACACCCATTTATTTTTAGTGCTCTTTTACCTTTCGGTAAAGCTACCAACTTATATGTCTGGTTCTCATGTAAGGATTGCATTTCTTCTTGCATGGCTTTCAACCACTCTTCTTTATGGTTATCCACCACAGCTTCTTCATAACACTCTGGTTCTCCCCCATCAGTGAGTAGCACAAATTCCGTTGCAGGATATTTGGTTTGCAGTTTAGTTATCCTAGATGACCTTCTTAATTGGGGAACTTGTTCTTCATCCTCAGAGTCTTCAATCATGTCTTCATTATGACCGTAGCTTCCATTACCATCTGTTACTTCTTCAGTTGGATCATTACTAATTGGAGGTTCATTTTCTGCTTCTCCAATATCTTCTATTTCATCTCCCCAATGCTCTAGAGGAGGAATTGGATCCAAGTTGAATGGATGTTCTCTAGAAATAACAGGCTTAACTCCCTTATGAATATCTTCAATATTCTGGTCTTCAAAGAAAACAACATCTCTGCTTCTAATAATCTTTTTCTCTACAGGATCCCATAATCGGTACTCGAATTCTTCCTTACCATATACCAAGAAGATGCACTCCTTCGACTTTGAGTCAAGTTTTGACCTCTCATCTTTTGGAACATGAACAAACGCTCTACAACCGAACACCTTCAAGTGATTGTAGGATACATCTTTACCTGTCCAAAACCTATTTGGAACATCACCATTCAATAGAGCTGAAGGGGATAAGTTGATTAAATCAACTGCAGTCATCAGAGTCTCACCCCAAAAACTCTTCGGTAACTTTGCATGAGATAACATTGTTCTCACTCTTTCAACAATAGTTCTGTTCATTCTCTCAGACACTCCATTGTGCTGAGGCGTCTTCGGAAACTATCTTTCATGCCTGATTCCATTACTAATACAGTAACGTTTTAAATCTCCCATAAATTCTCCTCCATTGTCAGTACGAACACATTTTAACTTCTTTCCAATTTCTCTCTCAACACTAGCATGAAACTGTTTGAATACAACAAACACCTGATCTTTTGTTTTGAGGGCATAAGCCCAAACCTTTCTGGAGTGATCATCAATAAAGGTGACAAAATACCTTGCACCTTCAAGCGTACAAGTGGTCATTGGACCACAAACATCAGAATGCACCAAATCTAAAACATTTGGTTTACTATGTGGGGCCTTATATTGAAATGAAGCTCTATGTTGCTTTCCAGCCAAACAATGTGTGCATGGCTTAAGCGACATTTCCAATCCTTTCACACCGGCCAAAATACCTCTTTTGGCTAGGATTTGAAGTCCCTTCTCACTCATATGTCCGAGCCGTTTATGCCATAGCTCGACCGAGGAGTCTTCTCCAAGAGCATTAACACATATGTTATTATAATTTTCTTTAATTATCTGTTCATTTCTATA
This sequence comes from Trifolium subterraneum, assembly GCA_951799995.1. NCBI lineage: Eukaryota > Viridiplantae > Streptophyta > Magnoliopsida > Fabales > Fabaceae > Trifolium > Trifolium subterraneum. The sequence goes on along the minus strand of OX637463.1, from coordinate 43,806,723 downwards.
AACATAAGAAAAACTGTCCGCTTCCCCAACTTTGCAACCTCTACTTATTCATACTATTTTGAGCAGAATCAGAAATAATACCTTTCAAGAAAATTACCAAAATGATGAAAAGAAACTTTGTTGGAACTGATTTCAATCGAGGAGCCCTGGGTTTGAATGATTTGATGATGACAAGAGAAAATTTGGAACGGAGAGATATAGAGAATCGGTGTTCCGTCGAGAAGAAGAGAAGAATCGCACGAGAGAGGTGAAGCGGTGGAGAAGGAAGTTTGAAACAGTGGTGAAACTTAACTCATTTTTTGAATGTTCGTAAGACGTTAATTTTGATGTATCTCATTCACAACAAGAAAATTGGTGTTTTGCGGCGGTTCTGGAGGGTATTAGCGGCGGTTTTGAACCGTCGCAACCTTGTATAGCGACGGTTGAGCAAAGGCTGCAAATCCTGGCGTCAGGAAACTTTTTTTGCGGTAGTTCATTTTTTTTTCCTCCTTTTTTTTCTACTTAATGACTAGTATTGAAACTCAAAAATGCTAACTAAGTTAATTCATAACAAAAATTTCATCCATTAATGTAACATTCTCAATTTCATTTACTAGTGTTATATACTACTAAGGGTATTTTCTAAAAATATCACATGTTAGATCTAGCACTAGTAGTAGGAATCAATCAAAGTGTAGTCTTTGATCACTACAATCCCATTATGGTGTGTCTTGTTGTGAGAGGATCATGGCCAACTAATGACATGTGTCCCATTGACCTAGCCAAACCATGACTCACTTGGACCAAACACAATCACACTTGTGAATTGCTGGAGAAACACAAAACAAAGAGAACCCTCCTTGAAGCTCTCTCTTCTCTCTCGTGAGAACAAACAAACCAACCTCATTTCAATTTCTTAAATTTCTCACAAAATCACCCTAAATCAAGCATGCATATGAAAGTTTTGGTCTAGTTGATTTTAAAAAGAATTCTGGTAAGTTTCATTCTTCCAAAACTCTTCTCAATCTCTTCAAATTCGTGCTCCTTAATCCTCTTGTCCAAAACTCAAATTCTGTTTTCACAATGCATGTGTTGGAGACATGCTCATCTTGGCTTTCTTAATGCTTTAGGAAGTGGAACTCAAGACTATCAACCACAAGAGGATTGAAGTTTGCAAATCAAAGCCTGGGAATCAGTAGATAGTCAAGAATCAAGCTTCATTTGAGGTGGGTTCTTAGGATTTAGAATAGTAAGAAATTCCCCTCAAAGTTAAACAATGTATGATAACATAGGGATTAGGGATTGAAATGTGCATGAGGAGGGTTTAATTCCCAAAACTCTTCTCCTTTATAATTATTATGATGTTCATGATGTTAATGGCTTGAAAGATTGGCAATTGTAGTGTAGAAAACTCTGTTTTGTATTAGTACTGCAGGCCTTCGCGCCTGGGCGCAGCAGTTTCGCGCCAGGGCGCAGGCAAGAAAACACAGAGGCAGAATCTGAATGCAGGTTCGCGCCAGGGCGCAGAAGGTTCGCGCCGGGGCGCAAGCCACCAGCATTTCCAGATTTTTGTCCTCTGTTTCCAGCTTTTGAAAATTCATACGCATTTTGGATTGTCATCTTTTAAGTCTTGTTTTCCATTAACATTAAGAATACCTTATAATTATGATGTCGTTGTACGTATAGGATTGATTATAACCTAGGCTAGTAGCTAGGTTAGTTTTCCGGGATTGGGATATATTGGTAGTATGTTAACACATTAGAATTATGTGTAGTATCAGTCCATAGTTATGTGTGGCTGCTTGGGCACCACCAAAGGGATTCGAGGAATCCATAGTTATGTGTGGTTGTTTGACACCACCAAAGGGATTCAAGGAATCCAAAGCGATAAGATATCAATAATATTGATTGTGATGCCATAGTTATTTCGTACCATATGTGCTTAGTTTACGAAGATTGGTACGGAAAAGCGTAAGGCTTTCTGAGACCGGCTCACCTCAGATCGTCCTTGCATAGTTAAAATGAATTCAGATAATTGTGTGTTACACCATATAAACTGTTTATATATGAATACATTATGCGCTGAGTTGCGTGAGGACTGATTATAGGTTGATTCCCCTGGTGTAGTCACCAATAGGTGGGTAGTAGAATCCACGAGACTTAGCAGTCTTACCCCCCCCGTTCATGTTTCAGGTGCACAGGGTGATCGTGGTAAGCAAGCTGCAGAGTAGTTAGCGGTGCTTGTGACTGTGATGTTCGAGTTTAGAACATTTAGTTTTATGTATCAGTTTATTTCCTTCCGTTGTGTTGTACTTTATTGTACCTTGGCACCTGCATGTGCTTGAATTATTATCTATGTATTTGTAAACTTGTTGTACTTGATGCTTAATTATGGACTTTATAATATATTCTAGACAATGTATTATGGGGTGTTATAATTAAGTTCTAACACATCCAAAACACATGTGTTTAAATTATCTCGTGTGAAGCCACACCGATCCCCCTCCGGCATATCATTGACTATTATAATAAATCATGCAACAAAACCAAAATAAAAACAATAAAGAAGCTGTACACAAATTATCCTTGCATGAGTAAATCAGGACAAAATTTTATTGCAGCTAATTTCTAAATTCTAATTCAATTCCTATAAAGCAGATAAATTTACTAATTCTAATCCAATTATTGTGCAGCTTTGGTGCTTTGTCATTGTTCTTAGTATTATGCCAAAAGGTTTATAAAAAAAATAGATTTTCAAGCATATTAAACTGTGGAAGAATGCAATCAAATTTGATAAGTCAAATATTTTCATTTCCATGATATTGCATAAGAAGTAAAAGATGGATGGCAATATTGATCCGGGCTCTATCATTTACCAAAAAAGGGTTCTCCAAAATGAGGTATCAGAACAACCTTAAGTGTGGGACTAAACCGATGAACAATGAAGCCCAAAATCTTTATACCACACTGATACAAAACGATAGTTCATGCGGGAAAAGTTCACAATGTGATCCAAATGAAAACTTTTCTTTGTCCCAAGTTGATAAAATATGTGAATCTTCATTAGTTTCATCGATTTTGCCTTTTCCTTTATCAAGGACACTAGATATCGAATCTAGCATCCTTGATAAAGGAAAAGGAAAATTGGATGCAACTAATGAGGACTCATATATTGCATCTTCTTGGGACGATTAAAAGCTTCCAAATGCATCACATTCTGAGCTTTTTCCACATCAGCCACTACTCTTTGGGGAAAATGACTAAAAAGTTTATTATTTTGATTTTATACTAATATAACATATCTGAAAAATAATAGTAATAGTACATTTTCGCAATGTGATAGCGCCACAATCTTTTCGGGATTTTAGAGGAAAAACAATGCATTACTCCTCAAGTTTGTGATAAAGTCTTTGTTAAGAAACTCAATATTATATACTATTTATTCAAGGTGAATCCAATGAAAATTCAATCTCAACCCTAGTTTTGTTTTTGCCAAGAGAATTATCAATAAACCCTAATTTGTATTTTGGCCTGAAATCCATATTTTTGATTTATCATTCCTATAACCATCATACATTATTTTTCTAAGTTTATATATCAGTATAAAATAAAAATAATAAGCTTTTTAGGCATCTTCCCAGTAGTGTCTCACAAGGAAAAAGTTGACAATGTGATACAAATGGAAGGTTTTCCTCGTCCCAAGAGGATAAAATATGTGAATCTTCATTAGTTTCATCAATTTTACCTTTTCCTTTATAAATGGTGCTAGATATCATATTTAACATCATTGATAAAAGAAAAGGAAAAATGGATGCAACAAATGAGGATTCATATATTCCAACCTCTTGGGACGAGGAAAAGCTTCAAAATGCATCACATTCCGAGCATTTTCCGAGTGAGTCACTACTCTTTGGGGAAAACGAATAAAAAGTTTATTATTGACATTTTATACTGATATAAAATTTTTGAAAAATAATAGTAATAGTAAATGGAATGATCAAACACATCCTATGACTTACAGTTGTACATTTTGGCGATGTGATAGTGCCACAATCTTATCGGGATTTTACAGTAAAAACAATGCATTTCTCCTCAAGTTTGTGAAAAAGTCTTTGTTAAGAAACTCGATATTATATATATACTATTTATTCAAGCTGAATCCAATGAAGATTCAATCCAAACCCTAGTTTTGTTTTTGGCCTCAATACCATGTATTTGATTTGTTTTATCATTCATATAACCATCACTCATTATTTTTCTAAGTTGATATATCAATATAAAATATAAATAATAAGCTTTTAGGCATCTTCCTAGTAATGTCTCACGCAGGAAAAGTTCACAATGTGATGCAAGTGGAACCATTTCCTTGTCCCAAGAAGATACAATATGTCAATCTTCATTAGTTTCATCGATTTCGCCTTTCCCTTTATCAAGGACGCTAGATATCGTATCTAGCATCCTTGATAAAGGAAAAGGAAAAATGGATGCAACTAATGAAGATTCAGATATTCCAACCTCTTGGGACGAGGAAAAGTTTCAAATGCATCACATTCCGAGCTTTTTCCACGTGAGCCACTACTCTTTGGGGAAACGAATAAAAAGTTTATTATTGTCAATTTATAATGATATAAGATATTTGAAAAATAATAGTAATAGTTATTGGAATTATCAAACACATCCTAAAACTTACGGTTGTACATTTTGGCGATGTGATAGCGATACAATCTTTTCGGGATTTTAGAGTAAAAACAATGCATTACTATTCGAGTTTTTGATAAATCCATTGTTACGAAACTCGATAATATATACTATTTATTCAAGGTGAATCCAACAAAGCTTAAATCTCAACCCAAGTTTTGTTTTTGCCAAGAGAATTCTCAATAAACCCTAGTTTACATTTTGGCCTCAAAACCGTGTATTTGATTTATTTTATCATTCTTATAACCATCATTCATTATTTTTCTAAGTTGATATATCAATATAAAATAAAAATAATAAGTTTTTAGGCATCTTCTCAGTAGTGTGTCACGCAGGAAAAGTTCGCAATGTGATGCAAATGAAACATTTTCCTTGTCCTAAGAAGATAAAAAATATGTCAATCTTCATTAGTTTCATCGATTTCGCCTTTCCCTTTATCAAGGACGCTAGATATCGTATCTAGCATCCTTGATAAAGGAAAAGGAAAAATTGATGCAACTAATGAGGATTCAGATATTTAAACCTCTTAGGACGAGGAAAAGTTCCAAATGCATCACATTCCGAGCTTTTTCCGCGTGAGCCACTACTCTTTGGGGAAAACGAATAAATTTTTTATTATTGTCCTTTTATAATGATATAACATATATTAAAAATAATAATAATAGTTATTGAAATAATCAAACACATCCTTATACTTACGGTTGTACATTTTGGCGATGTGATAGCGCCACAATCTTTTCGGGATTTTAGAGTAAAAACAATGCATTACTATTCAAGTTTGTGATAAAGTCATTGTTAAGAAACTCGATATTATATACTATTTATTCAAGGTGAATCCAACGAAGCTTAAATCTCAACCCAAGTTTTGTTTTTGCCAAGAGAATTCTCAATAAACCCTAGTTTATATTTTGTCCTCAAAACCTTGTATTTGATTTGTTTTATCATTCCTATAACCATCACTCATTATTTTTCTAAGTTGACATATCAATATAAAATAAAAATAATAAGATTTTTAGGCATCTTCCCAGTAGTGTCTCACGTAGAAAAAGTTCGCAATGTGATGCAAATGAAACCTTTTCCTTGTCCCAAGAAGATAAAAATATGTCAATCTTCATTAGTTTCATTGATTTCGTCTTTCCCTTTATCAAGGACGCTAGATATCATATCTAGCATCCTTGATAAAGGAAAAGGAAAAATGAATGCAACTAATGAGGATTCAGATATTCCAACCTCTTGGGACGAGAAAAAGTTCCAAATGCATCACATTCCGAGCTTTTTCCGCGTGAGCCACTACTCTTTGGGGAAAACGAATAAAAAGTTTATTATTGTCATTTTATAATGATATAACATATTTGAAAAATCATAGTAATAGTTATTGGAATAATCAAACACATCCTAATACTTACGGTTGTACATTTTGGCGATGTGATAGCGCCACAATCTTTTCGGGATTTTAGAGTAAATATAATGCATTTCTATTCAAGTTTGTCATAAAGTCATTGCTAAGAAACTCGATATTATATACTATTTATTCAAGGTGAATCTAACGAAGCTTAAATCTCAACCCAAGTTTTGTTTTTGTCAAGAGAAAAATAATAGTAATAGTTTATTATTTTCATTTTATACTGATATAACAATTTAGAAAAATAATAGTAATAGTTATTGGAATGATCAAACACATCCTATGTCTTAAGGTTGTACATTTTGACAATGTGGTAGCGACAAAATCTTTTGGGATTTTAGAGGAAAAATAGTGCATTACTACTTAAGTTTGTGATAAAGTCTTAGTTTGTGATAAAGTTTGTGAGGTTTAAGTTAAAATCATGAAAATGTTGACAGTACATAACCTGGCATGATGTTTACATGTTGATATATTTATTAGATATTCAAAATCAGTACCAATCAAGTGATATTTAATTCTATCATCTAATCTAATGTCTAAATAGAATATTTACTAAGTGTTAGACAAAATTTTGTTTGGATTATAATGCCTGGATTAAAACTGTCAATTAATCCATTAAAAATTAAAATCCATCCATAATCTATTTTAAACGAAATTCATTAAATCCATAAATCATTTTAAAAAAGGAATATAATTATTAAATTGGTCACAAAAAAACAAGACATGTAGAGGAGTTCCTATCAAAAGCATGTGATGTCGGTTAGAGAAATGCTTCAATGAAGAAAACAATTTAGGATCCTTGTTTTTGAGATAACGACCTTCATCAACGATTTGCATGTGTTATGTATATGCAGAGGTTAAGTTGTTAGCATCAAAGAATAATGCACTGAAGCACAATAGAGATGTAATTAGATTATCAAAAGAATTTTACTGGCTCTAAAACTAGAATGGTGAGCAGAATTTTACCATCCACTACGACTCTATAGGATTCAGTGATGTTTTATGAAGGTTTATTATCTCATATGAAGTCAAAAGGATATCAAACTTGATGCATTCCAACTTTCTTGTAGTAACTATTTTTTAAGATTTATTTTTCTTGTTATTCTTCGAAATTATAATTCATATTATCAGATAACGATAATGCCATACGAGATTGGGAAGATCCAACTTACATGATTATAGAAATTAACACATACTAAAAACATATATACATAAATAAAAATGAATATGAGAAATCGAGTATACATACAACATTCATTTGAGGTGGCCAGGTTGAAAATTCGTGCTCCAAATTTCCTAGTGTAGAAAGTGGAGCAACCATCAGAAGTGGAGAAACATTCTCTTTGAAATGGGATACTAAGAAAACAATACTTTGTATGATTTTTTCTGAAGATGACAAAACTAAGTTATCAAGGTAAAGCTTCATCTAGAAACTCCAAATTAAGAATAAAAATAGGCAAGACAAATATTATAAAAGAAAAAATATTAAGAATAAATAGCTTGAACATGACAGCAATAAAGACTAAGCACCGAGTCCCATTTCATCTGCAAGTATAACATGAGTTTGATTGAACCAAGGGAATTGTAGGAATTTCAATCCTTCAAGTTGATATGGATGTAGTGTACCATCAGTTAGATAAATATATGAAATCAACATCATCGGAATACAATAAAACAACGACAAAAGGTGTGCAATTTCCAAAATAATAGATCAGTTGAAACACATACTCCTGAAAGAAACTTGAGGCTATGCTCATATTGTTGAAATTCGTTCTGACTGCTTTATCAATTAAGCATCACCGTTAACACTACTCCAAAATAATAGGCCTGGACTAAAATATATTGAATATCTCTATTTATGCCTGAAACATAGAGATGATAAACCAATAATATAATTGTATGAAATTATTTTTCATATGAGCAATGAAAAAAATTCTAATAGCTAAACTTACAAGTATTAAATCAGCCATAGTCCATTCATGTTGAATGGCAACAAAATCTTCATCCAATTTTTAGAGTGTTGTCAATTGAAGATGAAAGTTGTTTACTTTGGTCTTTAAATCGGGATTATTCTTGAAAGCCTTCAAAAACTCTTCCTCTAGCACCATACAAAGAAAATTTATGTGGTTGGTAAATGGACAATACCCGAAGGCCGCAATGATAAAAAAAAAAACTCAGCAAATATAAAACATTTTCGAATGTGAAAATTGAAGATAATACACAAAATAGAAAATTGTAGTGATACAGTAATAGATAAATGGAAATTCATATATATTATAAGATTCATAGGACACCTAGAAGCGAATAAGAAAGTAGGAAGAAATAAGATGAATAAGAAAGAAACGAACGGCAGTAAGAAGAAAGGGGGAGGAGAAGAAAAAGAAGAAAAGAGTTGCGGCTGTGCATAGTAAATGCATAGTTGTTACATTGTTTTATATTTAGGGTTAGTGAAGTGCGTTTGGGCCTTGGGCCTTGGGCCATGTAGACATTTTGTGTGTTTTTTGTACTAATGTGTGTGTTTGGATTTATGTAAAAAAGAAGTTAACAATGTGCATTTTTTTATTAAGTATCCGCTTCAAACGCTTTAATAATTGTTGAAATGATTCAACCATAACCTAAAAGTTACAATGGTTCAACCTCCAATCCAGTTTTTAAAATGTTGTGAAATACTCTATATTTAGTCAAAAATAAATAAAATACTCAACAAAATATAAAATCATGTTATTCGTCGTATGGATAGATCAAATGGGGGGAAAACAAAAAAGAAACGGCTCTTTCTTTTTTTTTTTAAATGGAGATTTAGAGGGAAAGAAAATTTCACTAATTTTTACGGTGTTACAATAATTTTTGAATTTTTTACTTCTCCCCCATAATTGAAATATTTGCTTAAATAGACATAACGAATACCGATGGTAATCACATTATTTTTAATGGAAACCAATAAAAAAAATTGTATATTTAAACTTTTTTTATTTTCTTAACAAAAAGTGCAGTTGTGTTTTTCAAATTGTTTTTTCTCTTTATTATTTTTTTCTATTTTGTATGTGATTTTATTTCGTGACTATGTTAATTGAATGCAAGTTGTTCAAATGTAACATTAAATATGGTGAAATTAATTATAGTTTTCTTATATTTGAGTCAACAAAATATATCATATTTTTCCTAACTTTAAATAGTTATATACGATAAATTTTTAAATTTGGATTCATCCCACCAAATTTAAAATATAAGCTCAAATAATCGATGTAGATTGAAATTAATAATAGTATTTAAATGTAGACTAGAATAAAAGTATTTCATTCAAATTTATTTAATTTTCTTTATACGAATTTAATTAAAAGAATTTCATTCAAATTTAATTAATTTTCTTTATTAAATTTTCTTTAATTTGTGGATTTATTTTATTTTGTGGCTATTAATAATGTAACATTGAATATGATGATATTATTTCTAATATGCTTATATTTTAGCCAACCAATTATAGTATCTTTCAATCCAACGATCGATTTTATAATACGATTATCCGATAAAGAATTATCGAAAGTGTCATATTTTAAGTTTGACTCCTTAGTGTCATTTAATTTTATGCTGACATGTCTATTTATTTGCTGATGTAGTAGATGCTAATTCATATTATGGTTATCAAGTACTAGTACCTACATGACTTATCTACCCTGATTATTTATCAACTTGCAGATAAAATGGTTATCTAGCACACAAAAACAGTATCATGGAAGAGAATTATATTGTACAAAAAAACACATCTAAACGGATTCTCAAAGAATTACACCAGAATCAAGAAACTCGAAGAACAAATACACATATGTTGATATCGTTCACCTATGATTGGACTTCACTAATGCAAATATGTCAACCTTAATATTGCTACAAACATGCAAAAATATTCCCTGAACGGTGGAGAGAAAATTTGGAACCGAGAGATATGGAGAATCGGTGTTCCGTCGAGAAGAAGAGAAGAATCGCATGAGAGAGGTGAAGCGGTGGATAAGAAAGTTTGAAACAGTGGTGAAATTTAACTCATTTTTTGAATGTTCGTAAGACGTTAATTTTGATGTATCTCATTCACAACAAGAAAATTAGTGTTTTGCGACGGTTCTGGAGGGTATTAGCGGCGGTTTTGAACCGTCGCAACCTTGTATAGCGACAGTTGAGCAATGGCTGCAAATCCTGGCGTCAGGAAACTTTTTTTGCGGTAGTTCATTTTTTTTTTCCTCCGTTTTTTTCTACTTAATGACTAGTATTGAAACTCAAAAATGCTAACTAAGTTAATTCGTAACAAAAATGTCATCCATTAAATTCTAACACATCCAAAACACATGTGTTTAAATTATCTCGTGTGAAGCCACACCGATCCCCACCGGCATATCATTGACTATTATAATAAATCATGCAACAAAACCAAAATAAAAAAAATAAAGAAGCTGTACACTTCAAATTATCCTTGCATGAGTAAATCAGGACAAAATTTTATTGCAGCTAATATCTAAATTCTAATTCAATTCCTATAAAGCAGATAAATTTACTAATTCTAATCCAATTATTGTGCAGCTTTGGTGCTTTGTCATTGTTCTTAGTATTATGCCAAAAGGTTTATAAAAAAAATAGATTTTCAAGCATATTAAACTGTGGAAGAATGCAATCAAATTTGATAAGTCAAATATTTTCATTTCCATGATATTGCATAAGAAGTAAAAGATGGATGGCAATATTGATCCGGGCTCTATCATTTACCAAAAAAGGGTTCTCCAAAATGAGGTATCAGAACAACCTTAAGTGTGGGACTAAACCGATGAACAACGAAACCCAAACTCTTTATACGACACCAATACAAAATGAAAGCTCACGCGGGAACAGCTCACAATGTGATGCAAATGGAAATTTTTCCTTGTCCAAAGTTGATAAAATATGTGAATCTTCATTAGTTTCACCGATTTTGCCTTTTCCTTTATCAAGGACACTAGATATCGAATCTAGCATCCTTGATAAAGGAAAAGGAAAATTGGATGCAACTAATGAGGACTCAGCATCCTCTTGGGACGATTAAAAGCTTCCAAATGCATCACATTCTGAGCTTTTTCCACATCAGCCACTACTCTTTGGGGAAAATGACTAAAAAGGTTATTATTTTGATTTTATACTAATATAACATATTTGAAAAATAATAGTAATAGTACATTTTCGCGATGTGATAGCGCCACAATCTTTTCAGGATTTTAGAGGAAAAACAATGCATTACTCCTCAAGTTTGTGATAAAGTCTTTGTTAAGAAACTCAATATTATATACTATTTATTCAAGGTGAATCCAATGAAAATTCAATCTCAACCCTAGTTTTGTTTTTGCCAAGAGAATTATCAATAAACCCTAGTTTGTATTTTGGCCTGAAATCCATGTTTTTGATTTATCATTCCTATAACCATCATACATTATTTTTCTAAGTTTATATATCAGTATAAAATAAAAATAATAAGCTTTTTAGGCATCTTCCCAGTAGTGTCTCACACGGAAAAAGTTCACAATGTGATACCAATGGAAGGTTTTCCTCGTCCCAAGAGGATAAAATATGTGAATCTTCATTAGTTTCATCAATTTTACCTTTTCCTTTATAAATGGTGCTAGATATCATATTTAACATCATTGATAAAGGAAAAGGAAAAATGGATGCAACAAATGAGGATTCATATATTCCAACCTCTTGGGACGAGGAAAAGCTTCAAAATGCATCACATTCCGAGCATTTTCCGCGTGAGTCACTACTCTTTGGGGAAAACGAATAAAAAGTTTATTATTGACATTTTATACTGATATAAAAATTTTGAAAAATAATAGTAATAGTTAATGGAATGATCAAACACATCCTATGACTTACGATTGTACATTTTGGCGATGTGATAGCGCCACAATCTTATCGGGATTTTATAGTAAAAACAATGCATTTCTCCTCAAGTTTGTGATAAAGTCTTTGTTAAGAAACTCGATATTATATATATACTATTTATTCAAGCTGAATCCAATGAAGATTCAATCCAAACCCTAGTTTTGTTTTTGGCCTCAAAACCATGTATTTGATTTGTTTTATCATTCATATAACCATCACTCATTATTTTTCTAAGTTGATATATCAATATAAAATATAAATAATAAGCTTTTTAGGCATCTTCCTAGTAATGTCTCACGCAGGAAAAGTTCACAATGTGATGCAAGTGGAACCATTTCCTTGTCCCAAGAAGATACAATATGTCAATCTTCATTAGTTTCATCGATTTCGCCTTTCCCTTTATCAATGACGCTAGATATCGTATCTAGCATCCTTGATAAAGGAAAAGGAAAAATGGATGCAACTAATGAAGATTCAGATATTCCAACCTCTTGGGACGAGGAAAAGTTTCAAATGCATCACATTCCGAGCTTTTTCCGCGTGAGCCACTACTCTTTGGGGAAAACGAATAAAAAGTTTAAAATTGTCATTTTATAATGATATAACATATTTGAAAAATAATAGTAATAGTTATTAGAATAATTAAACACATCCTAATACTTACGGTTTTACATTTTGGGGATTTGATAGCGCCACAATCTTTTCGGGATTTTAGAGTAAAAACTATGCATTACTATTCAAGTTTGTGATAAAGTCATTGTTAAGAAACTCGATATTATATACTATTTATTCAAGGTGAATCCAACGAAGCTTAAATCTCAACCCAAGTTTTGATTTTGCCAAGAGAATTCTCAATAAACCCTAGTTTACATTTTGGCCTTAAAACCTTGTAGTTGATTTGTTTTATCATTCCTATAACGATCACTCATTATTTTTCTAAGTTGATATATCAATATAAAATAAAAATAATAAGATTTTTAGGCATCTTCCCAGTAATGTCTAACACAGGAAAAGTTCGCAATGTGATGCAAATGAAACCTTTTCCTTGTCCCAAGAAGATAAAAATATGTCAATCTTCATTAGTTTCATCGATTTCGCCTTTCCCTTTATCAAGGACGCTAGATATCGTATCTAGCATCCTTGATAAAGGAAAAGGAAAAATGGATGCAACTAATGAGGATTCAGATATTTAAACCTCTTAGGACGAGGAAAAGTTCCAAATGCATCACATTCCGAGCTTTTTCCGTGTGAGCCACTACTCTTTGGGGAAAACGAATAAAATTTTATTATTGTCCTTTTATAATGATATAACATATATTAAAAATAATAATAATAGTTATTGGAATAATCAAACACATCCTTATAATTAATGTTGTACATTTTGGCGATGTGATAGCGCCACAATCTTTTCGGGATTTTAGAGTAAAAACAATGCATTACTATTAAAGTTTGTGATAAAGTCATTGTTAAGAAACTCGATATTATATACTATTTATTCAAGGTGAATCCAACGAAGCTTAAATCTCAACCCAAGTTTTGATTTTGCCAAGAGAATTCTCAATAAACCCTAGTTTACATTTTGGCGTTAAAACCTTGTAGTTGATTTGTTTTATCATTCCTATAACAATCACTCATTATTTTTCTAAGTTGATATATCAATATAAAAAGAAATAATAAGATTTTTAGGCATCTTCCCAGTAGTGTCTAACACAGGAAAATTTCGCAATGTGATGCAAATGAAACCTTTTCCTTGTCCCAAGAAGATAAAAATATGTCAATCTTCATTAGTTTCATCGATTTCGCCTTTCCCTTTATCAAGTACGCTAGATATCGTATCTAGCATCCTTGATAAAGGAAAAGGAAAAATGGATGCAACTAATGATGATTCGGATATTCCAACCTCTTGGGACGAGGAAAAGTTCCAAATGCATCACATTCCGAGCTTTTTCCCCGTGAGCCACTACTCTTTGGGGAAAACGAATAAAATTTTTATTATTGTCATTTTATAATGATATAACATATTTGAAAAATAATAGTTATTGGAATAATCAAACACATCCTAATACTTACGGTTGTACATTATGGCTATGTGATAGCGCCACAATCTTTTCGGGATTTTACAGTAAAAACAATGCATTACTATTCAAGTTTGTGATAAAGTCATTGCTAAAAAACTCGATATTATATACTATTTATTCAAGGTGAATCCAACGGAGCTTAAATCTCAACCCAAGTTTTGTTTTTGCCGAGAGAATTCTCAATAAACCCTAGTTTACATTTTGGACTCAAAACCTTGTATTTGATTTGTTTTATCATTCCTATAACCATCACTCATTATTTTTCTAAGTTGATATATCAATATAAAATAAAAATAATAATATTTTTATGCATCTTCCTCGTAGTGTCTCGCGCAGGAAAAGTTCGCAATGTGATGCAAATGAAACCTTTTCCTTGTCCCAAGAAGATAAAAATATGTCAATCTTCATTAGTTTCATCGATTTCGCCTTTCCTTTTATCAAGGACGCTAGATATCATATCTAGCATCCTTGATAAAGGAAAAGGAAAAATGAATGCAACTAATGAGGATTCAGATATTCCAACCTCTTGGGATGAGAAAAAGTTCCAAATGCATCACATTCCGAGCTTTTTCCGCGTGAGCCACTACTCTTTGGGGAAAACGAATAAAAAGTTTATTATCGTCATTTTATAATGATATAACATATTTGAAAAATCATAGTAATAGTTATTGGAATTATCAAACACATCCTAAAACTTACGGTTGTACATTTTGGCGATGTGATAGCGCCACAATCTTTTCGGGATTTTAGAGTAAAAACAATGCATTACTATTCGAGTTTTTGATAAAGTCATTGTTACGAAACTCGATAATATATACTATTTATTCAAGGTGAATCCAACAAAGCTTAAATCTCAACCCAAGTTTTGTTTTTGCCAAGAGAATTCTCAATAAACCCTAGTTTACATTTTGGCCTCAAAACCTTGTATTTGATTTATTTTATCATTCTTATAACCATCATTCATTATTTTTTTAAGTTGATATATCAATATAAAATAAAAATAATAAGTTTTTTAGGCATCTTCCCAACAGTGTCTCACGCAGGAAAAGTTCGCAATGTGATGCAAATGAAACATTTTCCTTGTCCCAAGAAGATAAAAAATATGTCAATCTTCATTAGTTTCATCGATTTCGCCTTTCCCTTTATCAAGGACACTAGATATCGTATCTAGCATCCTTGATAAAGGAAAAGGAAAAATGGATGCAACTAATGAGGAGTTAGATATTTAAACCTCTTAGGACGAGGAAAAGTTCCAAATGCATCACATTCCGAGCTTTTTCCGTGTGAGCCACTACTCTTTGGGGAAAACGAATAAAATTTTTTATTATTATCCTTTTATAATGATATAACATATTTTAAAAATAATAATAATAATTATTGGAATAATCAAACACATCCTTATAATTACGGTTGTACATTTTGGCGATGTGATAGCGCCACAATCTTTTCGGGATTTTAGAGTAAAAACGATGCATTACTATTCAAGTTTGTGATAAAGTCATTGTTAAGAAACTCGATATTATATACTATTTATTCAAGGTGAATCAAACGAAGCTTAAATCTCAACCCAAGTTTTGATTTTGCCAAGAGAATTCTCAATAAACCCTAGTTTACATTTTGGCGTTAAAACCTTGTAGTTGATTTGTTTTATCATTCCTATAACAATCACTCATTATTTTTCTAAGTTGATATATCAATATAAAAAAAAATAATAAGATTTTTAGGCATCTTCCCAGTAGTGTCTAACACAGGAAAATTTCGCAATGTGATGCAAATGAAACCTTTTCCTTGTCCCAAGAAGATAAAAATATGTCAATCTTCATTAGTTTCATCGATTTCGCCTTTCCCTTTATCAAGTACGCTAGATATCGTATCTAGCATCCTTGATAAAGGAAAAGGAAAAATGGATGCAACTAATGATGATTCGGATATTCCAACCTCTTGGGACGAGGAAAAGTTCCAAATGCATTACATTCCGAGCTTTTTCCGCGTGAGCCACTACTCTTTGGGGAAAACGAATAAAATTTTTATTATTGTCATTTTATAATGATATAACATATTTGAAAAATAATAGTTATTGGAATAATCAAACACATCCTAATACTTACGGTTGTACATTATGGCTATGTGATAGCGCCACAATCTTTTCGGGATTTTACAGTAAAAACAATGCATTACTATTCAAGTTTGTGATAAAGTCATTGCTAAAAAACTCGATATTATATACTATTTATTCAAGGTGAATCCAACGGAGCTTAAATCTCAACCCAAGTTTTGTTTTTGCCGAGAGAATTCTCAATAAACCCTAGTTTACATTTTGGACTCAAAACCTTGTATTTGATTTGTTTTATCATTCCTATAACCATCACTCATTATTTTTCTAAGTTGATATATCAATATAAAATAAAAATAATAATATTTTTATGCATCTTCCTAGTAGTGTCTCGCGCAGGAAAAGTTCGCAATGTGATGCAAATGAAACCTTTTGCTTGTCCCAAGAAGATAAAACTATGTAAATCTTCATTAGTTTCATCGATTTCGCCTTTCCCTTTATCAAGGACGCTAGATATCATATCTAGCATCCTTGATAAAGGAAAAGGAAAAATGAATGCAACTAATGAGGATTCAGATATTCCAACTTCTTGGGACGAGAAAAAGTTCCAAATGCATCACATTCCGAGCTTTTTCCGCGTGAGGCACTACTCTTTGGGGAAAACGAATAAAAAGTTTATTATTGTCATTTTATAATGATATAACATATTTGAAAAATCATAGTAATAGTTATTGGAATTATCAAACACATCCTAAAACTTACGGTTGTACATTTTGGCGATGTGATAGCGCCACAATCTTTTCGGGATTTTAGAGTAAAAACAATGCATTACTATTCGAGTTTTTGATAAAGTCATTGTTACGAAACTCGATATTATATACTATTTATTCAAGGTGAATCCAATGAAGCTTAAATCTCAACCCAAGTTTTGTTTTTGCCAAGAGAATTCTCAATAAACCCTAGTTTACATTTTGGCCTCAAAACCTTATATTTGATTTGTTTTATCATTCCTATAACCATCACTCATTATTTTTCTAAGTTGATATATCATTATAAAATAAAAATAATAAGATTTTTAGGCATCTTCCCAGTAGTGTCTCACGTAGAAAAAGTTCGCAATGTGATGCAAATGAAACCTTTTCCTTGTTCCAAGAAGATAAAAATATGTCAATCTTCATTAGTTTCATTGATTTCGTCTTTCCCTTTATCAAGGACGCTAGATATCATATCTAGCATCCTTGATAAAGGAAAAGGAAAAATGAATGCAACTAATGAGGATTCAGATATTCCAACCTCTTGGGACGAGAAAAAGTTCCAAATGCATCACATTCCGAGCTTTTTCCGCGTGAGCCACTACTCTTTGGGGAAAACGAATAAAAAGTTTATTATTGTCATTTTATAATGATATAACATATTTGAAAAATCATAGTAATAGTTATTGGAATAATCAAACACATCCTAATACTTACGGTTGTACATTTTGGCGATGTGATAGCGCCACAATCTTTTCGGGATTTTAGAGTAAATACAATGCATTTCTATTCAAGTTTGTCATAAAGTCATTGCTATGAAACTTGATATTATATACTATTTATTCAAGGTGAATCTAACGAAGCTTAAATCTCAACCGAAGTTTTGTTTTTGTCAAGAGAAAAATAATAGTAATAGGTTATTATTTTCATTTTATACTGATATAACAAATTAGAAAAATAATAGTAATAGTTATTGGAATGATCAAACACATCCTATGTCTTAAGGTTGTACATTTTGACAATGTGGTAGCGACAAAATCTTTTGGGATTTTAGAGGAAAAATAGTGCATTACTACTTAAGTTTGTGATAAAGTCTTAGTTTGTGATAAAGTTTGTGAGGTTTAAGTTAAAATCATGAAAATGTTGACAGTACATAACCTGGCATGATGTTTACATGTTGATATATTTATTAGATGTTCAAAATCAGTACCAATCAAGTGATATTTAATTCTATCATCTAATCTAATGTCTAAATAGAATATTTACTAAGTGTTAGACAAAATTTTGTTTGGATTATAATGCCTGGATTAAAACTGTCAATTAATCCATTAAAAAATAAAATCCATCCATAATCTATTTTAAACGAAATTCATTAAATCCATAAATCATTTTAAAAAAGGAATATAATTATTAAATTGGTCACAAAAAAACAAGACATGTAGAGGAGTTCCTATCAAAAGCATGTGATGTCGGTTAGAGAAATGCTTCAATGAAGAAAACAATTTAGGATCCTTGTTTTTGAGATAACGACCTTCATCAACGATTTGCATGTGTTATGTATATGCAGAGGTTAAGTTGTTAGCATCAAAGAATAATGCACTGAAGCACAATAGAGATGTAATTAGATTATCAAAAGAATTTTACTGGCTCTAAAACTAGAATGGTGAGCAGAATTTTACCATCCACTACGACTCTATAGGATTCAGTGATGTTTTATGAAGGTTTATTATCTCATATGAAGTCAAAAGGATATCAAACTTGATGCATTCCAACTTTCTTCTAGTAACTATTTTTTAAGATTTATTTTTCTTGTTATTCTTCGAAATTATAATTCATATTATCAGATAACGATAATGCCATACGAGATTGGGAAGATCCAACTTACATGATTATAGAAATTAACACATACTAAAAACATATATACATAAATAAAAATGAATATGAGAAATCGAGTATACATACAACATTCATTTGAGGTGGCCAGGTTGAAAATTCGTGCTCCAAATTTCCTAGTGTAGAAAGTGAAGCAACCATCAGAAGTGGAGAAACATTCTCTTTGAAATGGGATACTAAGAAAGCAATACTTTGTATGATTTTTTCTGAAGATGACAAAACTAAGTTATCAAGGTAAAG
This sequence comes from Trifolium subterraneum, assembly GCA_951799995.1. Classification (NCBI taxonomy): domain Eukaryota; kingdom Viridiplantae; phylum Streptophyta; class Magnoliopsida; order Fabales; family Fabaceae; genus Trifolium; species Trifolium subterraneum. The sequence continues at coordinate 43,787,730 of OX637463.1, read as the reverse complement.
CTTCATCTAGAAACTCCAAATTAAGAATAAAAATAGGCAAGACAAATATTATAAAAGAAAAAATATTAAGAATAAATAGCTTGAACATGACAGCAATAAAGACTAAGCACCGAGTCCCATTTCATCTGCAAGTATAACATGAGTTTGATTGAACCAAGGGAATTGTAGGAATTTCAATCCTTCAAGTTGATATGGATGTAGTGTACCATCAGTTAGATAAATATATGAAATCAACATCATCGGAATACAATAAAACAACGACAAAAGGTGTGCAATTTCCAAAATAATAGATCAGTTGAAACACATACTCCTGAAAGAAACTTGAGGCTATGCTCATATTGTTGAAATTCGTTCTGACTGCTTTATCAATTCAGCATCAACGTTAACACTACTCCAAAATAATAGGCCTGGACTAAAATATATTGGATATCTCTATTTATGCCTGAAACATAGAGATCATAAACCAAGAATATAATCGTATGAAATTATTTTTCATATTAGCAATGAAAAAAATTCTAATAGCTAAACTTACAAGTATTAAATCAACCATAGTCCATTCATGTTGAATGGCAACAAAATCTTCATCCAATTTTTAGAGTGTTGTCAATTGAAGATGAAAGTTGTTTACTTTGGTCTTTAAATCGGGATTATTCTTGAAAGCCTTCAAAAACTCTTCCTCTAGCACCATACAAAGAAAATTTATGTGGTTGGTAAATGGACGATACCCGAAGGCCGCAATGATAAAAAAAAAACTCAGCAAATATAAAACATTTTCGAATGTGAAAATTGAAGATAATACACAAAATAGAAAATTGTAGTGATACAGTAATAGATAAATGGAAATTCATATATATTATAAGATTCATAGGACACCTAGAAGCGAATAAGAAATTAGGAAGAAATAAGATGAATAGGAAAGAAACGAACGGCAGTAAGAAGAAGAGGAGGGGGAGGAGAAGAAGAAGAAGAAAAGAGTTGCGGCTGTGCATAGTAAATGCATAGTTGTTACATTGTTTTATATTTAGGGTTAGTGAAGTGCGTTTGGGCCTTGGGCCTTGGGCCATGCAGACATTTTGTGTGTTTTTTCTACTAATGTGTGTGTTTGGGTTTATGTAAAAAAGAAGTTAACAATGTGCATTTTTTTATTTTTTTTATTAAGTATCCGCTTCAAACGCTTTAATAACTGTTGAAATGATTCAACCATAACCTAAAAGTTACAATGGTTCAACCTCCAATCCAGTTTTTAAAATGTTGTGAAATACTCTATATTTAGTCAAAAATAAATAAAATACTCAATAAAATATAAAATCATGTTATTCGTCGTATGGATAGATCAAATGGGGGGAAAACATAAAAGAAACGGCTCTTTCTTATTTTTTTTAAATGGAGATTTAGAGGGAAAGAAAATTTCACTAATTTTTACGGTGTTACAATAATTTTTGAATTTTTTACTTCTCCCCCATAATTGAAATATTTGCTTAAATAGACATAACGAATACCGATGGTAATCACATTATTTTTAAAGGAAACTAATAAAAAAATTGTATATTTAAACTTTTTTTATTTCCTTCACTAAAAGTGCAGTTGTGTTTTTCAAATTGTTTTTTCTCTTTATTATTTTTTTCTATTTTGTATGTGATTTTATTTCGTGACTATGTTAATTGAATGGAAGTTTTTCAAATGTAATATTAAATATGGTGAAATTAATTATAGTTTTCTTATATTTGAGTCAACAAAATATATCATATTTTTCCTAACTTTAAATAGTTATATACCATAAATTTTTAAATTTGGATTCATCCCACCAAATTTAAAATATAAGCTCAAATAATCGATGTAGATTGAAATTAATAATAGTATTTAAATGTAGACTAGAATAAAAGTATTTCATTCAAATTTATTTAATTTTCTTTATACGAATTTAATTAAAAGAATTTCATTCAAATTTAATTAATTTTCTTTATTAAATTTTCTTTAATTTGTGGATTTATTTTATTTTGTGGCTATTAATAATGTAACATTGAATATGATGATATTATTTCTAATCTGCTTATATTTTAGCCAACCAATTATAGTATATTTCAATCCATCGATCGATTTTATAATACGATTATCCGATAAAGAATTATCGAAAGTGTCATATTTTAAGTCTGACTCCTTAGTGTCATTTAATTTTATGCTGACATGTCTATTTATTTGCTGATGTAGTAGATGCTAACAAGGATTTTTTATGACATGACTATTTAATTTAATTATTTTTATTAAATTTTAAATAAGTTTTTATTTACCAACCCTCCTTTTAGAAACCAGAAGCTTAGAAGAAACGATATATGCTAAGTATCAAACATCACATGGTATTAAACATATGTATCATTCTAGACTCCATGTAAATTCAACTCAATTTGTTATTAACAGGATTATCCCTACATTATATTGACAAAAGAAAAGTAAAAGAAAAAGCTCATCACAACTCAAAATAACTAATTCATATTATGGTTATCAAGTACTAGTACCTACATGACTTATCTACCCTGATTATTTATCAACTTGCAGATAAAATGGTTATCTAGCACACAAAAACAATAACATGGAAGAGAATTATATTGTACAAAAAAACACATCTAAACGGATTCTCAAAGAATTACACCAGAATCAAGAAACTCGAAGAACAAATACACATATGTTGATATCGTTCACCTATGATTGGACTTCGCTAATGCAAATATGTCAACCTTAATATTGCTACAAACATGCAAAATATTCCCTGAACGGTGGAGAGAAAATTTGGAACCGAGAGATATAGAGAATCGGTGTTCCGTCGAGAAGAAGAGAAGAATCGCACGAGAGAGGTGAAGCGGTGGAGAAGAAAGTTTGAAACAGTGGTGAAATTTAACTCATTTTTTGAATGTTCGTAAGACGTTAATTTTGATGTATCTCATTCACAACAAGAAAATTAGTGTTTTGCGACGGTTCTGGAGGGTATTAGCGGCGGTTTTGAACCGTCGCAACCTTGTATAGCGACAGTTGAGCAATGGCTGCAAATCCTGGCGTCAGGAAACTATTTTTGCGGTAGTTCATTTTTTTTCCTCCGTTTTTTTCTACTTAATGACTAGTATTGAAACTCAAAAATGCTAACTAAGTTAATTCGTAACAAAAATGTCATCCATTAAATTCTAACACATCCAAAACACATGTGTTTAAATTATCTCGTGTGAAGCCACACCGATCCCCCACCGGCATATCATTGACTATTATAATAAATCATGCAACAAAACCAAAATAAAAAAATAAAGAAGCTTACACTTCAAATTATCCTTGCATGAGTAAATCAGGACAAAATTTTATTGCAGCTAATTTCTAAATTCTAATTCAATTCCTATAAAGCAGATAAATTTACTAATTCTAATCCAATTATTGTGCAGCTTTGGTGCTTTGTCATTGTTCTTAGTATTATGCCTAAGGTTTATAAAATAAATTAGATTTTCAAGCATATTAAACTGTGGTAGAATGCAATCAAATTTGATAAGTCAAATATTTTCATTTCCTTGATATTGCATAAGAAGTAAAAGATGGATGGCAATATTGATCCAGGCTCTATTATTTACCAAAAAAGGGTTCTCCAAAAAGAGGTATCAGAACAACCTTAAGTGTGTGACTAAACCGATGAACAACGAAGCCCAAAATCTTTATACGACACCGATACAAAATGAAAGCTCACGCGGGAAAAGCTCACAATGTGATGCAAATGGAAATTTTTCCTTGTCCAAAGTTGATAAAATATGTGAATCTTCATTAGTTTCACCGATTTTTCCTTTTCCTTTATCAAGGACACTAGATATCGAATCTAGCATCCTTGATAAAGGAAACGGAAAATTGGATGCAACTAATGAGGACTCAGATATTGCATCCTCTTGGGACGATTAAAAGCTTCCAAATGCATCACATTCTGAGCTTTTTCCACATCAGCCACTACTCTGGGGAAAATGACTAAAAAGTTTATTATTTTGATTTTATACTAATATAACATATTTGAAAAATAATAGTAATAGTACATTTTCGCGATGTGATAGCGCCACAATCTTTTCGGGATTTTAGAGGAAAAACAATGCATTACTCCTCAAGTTTGTGATAAAGTCTTTGTTAAGAAACTCAATATTATATACTATTTATTCAAGGTGAATCCAATGAAAATTCAATCTCAGCCCTAGTTTTGTTTTTGCCAAGAGAATTATCAATAAACCCTAGGTTGTATTTTGGCCTGAAATCCATGTTTTTGATTTATCATTCCTATAACCATCATACATTATTTTTCTAAGTTTATATATCAGTATAAAATAAAAATAATAAGCTTTTTAGGCATCTTCCCAGTAGTGTCTCACACGGAAAAAGTTCACAATGTGATACAAATGGAAGGTTTTCCTCATCCCAAGAGGATAAAATATGTGAATCTTCATTAGTTTCATCAATTTTGCCTTTTCCTTTATAAATGGTGCTAGATATCATATTTAACATCATTGATAAAGGAAAAGGTAAAATGGATGCAACAAATGAGGATTCATATATTCCAACCTCTTAGGACGAGGAAAAGCTTCAAAATGCATCACATTCTGAGCGTTTTCCGCGTGAGTCACTACTCTTTGGGGAAAACGAATAAAAATTTTATTATTGACATTTTATACTGATATAAAAATTTTGAAAAATAATAGTAATAGTTAATGGAATGATCAAACACATCCTATGACTTACGGTTGTACATTTTGGCGATGTGATAGCGCCACAATCTTATCGGGATTTTACAGTAAAAACAATGCATTTCTCCTCAAGTTTGTGATAAAGTCTTTGTTAAGAAACTCGATATTATATATATACTATTTATTCAAGCTGAATCCAATGAAGATTCAATCCAAACCCTAGTTTTGTTTTTGGCCTCAAAACCATGTATTTGATTTGTTTTATCATTCATATAACCATCACTCATTATTTTTATAAGTTGATATATCAATATAAAATATAAATAATAAGCTTTTTAGGCATCTTCCTAGTAATGTCTCACGCAGGAAAAGTTCACAATATGATGCAAGTGGAACCATTTCCTTGTCCCAAGAAGATACAATATGTCTATCTTCATTAGTTTCATCGATTTCGCCTTTCCCTTTATCAAGGACGCTAGATATCGTATCTAGCATCCTTGATAAAGGAAAAGGAAAAATGGATGCAACTAATGAAGATTCAGATATTCCAACCTCTTGTGACGAGGAAAAGTTTCAAATGCATCACATTCTGAGCTTTTTCCGCGTGAGCCACTACTCTTTGGGGAAAACGAATAAAAAGTTTGTAATTGTCATTTTATAATGATATAACATATTTGAAAAATAATAGTAATAGTTATTGGAATAATCAAACACATCCTAATACTTACGGTTGTACATTTTGGCGATTTGATAGCGCCACAATCTTTTCGGGATTTTAGAGTAAAAACTATGCATTACTATTCAAGTTTGTGATAAAGTCATTGTTAAGAAACTCGATATTATATACTATTTATTCAAGGTGAATCCAACGAAGCTTAAATCTCTACCCAAGTTTTGTTTTTGCCAAGAGAATTCTCATTAAACCCTAGTTTACATTTTGGACTCAAAACCTTGTATTTGATTTGTTTTATCATTCCTATAACCATCACTCATTATTTTTCTAAGTTGATATATCAATATAAAATAAAAATAATAATATTTTTATGCATCTTCCCAGTAGTGTCTCGCGCAGGAAAAGTTCGGAATGTGATGCAAATGAAACCTTTTCCTTGTCCTAAGAAGATAAAAATATGTCAATCTTCATTAGTTTCATCGATTTCGCCTTCCCCTTTATCAAGGACGCTAGATATCGTATCTAGCATCCTTGATAACGGAAAAGGAAAAATGGATGCAACTAATGAGGATTCAGATATTTAAACCTCTTAGGACGAGGAAAAGTTCCAAATGCATCACATTCCGAGCTTTTTCCGCGTGAGCAACTACTCTTTGGGGAAAACGAATTAAATTTTTATTGTTGTCCTTTTATAATGATATAACATATATTAAAAATAATAATAATAGTTATTGGAATAATCAAACACATCCTTATACTTACGGTTGTACATTTTGGCGATGTGATAGCGCCACAATCTTTTCGGGATTTTAGAGTAAAAACAATGCATTACTATTCGAGTTTTTGATAAATTCATTGTTACGAAACTCGATATTATATACTATTTATTCAAGGTGAATCCAATGAAGCTTAAATCTCAACCCAAGTTTTGTTTTTGCCAAGAGAATTCTCAATAAACCCTAGTTTACATTTTGGCCTAAAAACTTATATTTGATTTGTTTTATCATTCCTATAACCATCACTCATTATTTTTCTAAGTTGATATATCAATATAAAATAAAAATAATAAGATTTTTAGGCATCTTGCCTGTAGTGTCTCACGTAGAAAAAGTTCGCAATGTGATGCAAATGAAACCTTTTCCTTGTTCCAAGAAGATAAAAATATGTCAATCTTCATTAGTTTCATTGATTTCGTCTTTCCCTTTATCAAGGACGCTAGACATCATATCTAGCATCCTTGATAAAGGAAAAGGAAAAATGAATGCAACTAATGAGGATTCAGATATTTAAACCTCTTAGGACGAGGAAAAGTTCCAAATGCATCACATTCCGAGCTTTTTCCGCGTGAGCAACTACTCTTTGGGGAAAACGAATAAATTTTTTATTGTTGTCCTTTTATAATGATATAACATATATTAAAAATAATAATAATAGTTATTGGAATAATCAAACACATCCTTATACTTACGGTTGTACCTTTTGGCGATGTGATAGCGCCACAATCTTTTCGGGATTTTAGAGTAAAAACAATGCATTACTATTCGAGTTTTTGATAAATTCATTGTTACGAAACTCGATATTATATACTATTTATTCAAGGTGAATCCAATGAAGCTTAAATCTCAACCCAAGTTTTGTTTTTGCCAAGAGAATTCTCAATAAACCCTAGTTTACATTTTGGCCTCAAAACCTTATATTTGATTTGTTTTATCATTCCTATAACCATCACTCATTATTTTTCTAAGTTGATATATCAATATAAAATAAAAATAATAAGATTTTTAGGCATCTTCCCAGTAGTGTCTCACGTAGAAAAAGTTCGCAATGTGATGCAAATGAAACCTTTTCCTTGTTCCAAGAAGATAAAAATATGTCAATCTTCATTAGTTTCATTGATTTCGTCTTTCCCTTTATCAAGGACGCTAGACATCATATCTAGCATCCTTGATAAAGGAAAAGGAAAAATGAATGCAACTAATGAGGATTCAGATATTCCAACCTCTTGGGACGAGAAAAAGTTCCAAATGCATCACATTCCGAGCTTTTTCCGCGTGAGCCACTACTCTTTGGGGAAAACGAATAAAAAGTTTATTATTGTCATTTTATAATGATATAACATATTTGAAAAATCATAGTAATAGTTATTGGAATAATCAAACACATCCTAATACTTACGGTTGTACATTTTGGCGATGTGATAGCGCCACAATCTTTTCGGGATTTTAGAGTAAATACAATGCATTTCTATTCATGTTTGTCATAAAGTCATTGCTAAGAAACTTAATATTATATACTATTTATTCAAGGTGAATCTAACGAAGCTTAAATCTCAACCCAAGTTTTGTTTTTGTCAAGAGAAAAATAATAGTAATAGGTTATTATTTTCATTTTATACTGATATAACAAATTAGAAAAATAATAGTAATAGTTATTGGAATGATCAAACACATCCTATGTCTTAAGGTTGTACATTTTGACAATGTGGTAGCGACAAAATCTTTTGGGATTTTAGAGGAAAAATAGTGCATTACTACTTAAGTTTGTGATAAAGTCTTAGTTTGTGAGGTTTAAGTTAAAATCATGAAAATGTTGACAGTACATAACCTGGCATGATGTTTACATGTTGATATATTTATTAGATGTTCAAAATCAGTACCAATCAAGTGATATTTAATTCTATCATCTAATCTAATGTCTAAATAGAATATTTACTAAGTGTTAGACAAAATTTTGTTTGGATTATAATGCCTGGATTAAAACTGTCAATTAATCCATTAAAAAATAAAATATATCCATAATCTATTTTAAACGAAATTCATTAAATCCATAAATCATTTTAAAAAAGGAATATAATTATTAAATTGGTCACAAAAAAACAAGACATGTAGAGGAGTTCCTATCAAAAGCATGTGATGTCGGTTAGAGAAATGCTTCAATGAAGAAAACAATTTAGGATCCTTGTTTTTGAGATAACGACCTTCATCAACGATTTGCATGTGTTATGTATATGCAGAGGTTAAGTTGTTAGCATCAAAGAATAATGCACTGAAGCACAATAGAGATGTAATTAGATTATCAAAAGAATTTTACTGGCTCTAAAACTAGAATGGTGAGCAGAATTTTACCATCCACTACGACTCTATAGGATTCAGTGATGTTTTATGAAGGTTTATTATCTCATATGAAGTCAAAAGGATATCAAACTTGATGCATTCCAACTTTCTTGTAGTAACTATTTTTTAAGATTTATTTTTCTTGTTATTCTTCGAAATTATAATTCATATTATCAGATAACGATAATGCCATACGAGATTGGGAAGATCCAACTTACATGATTATAGAAATTAACACATACTAAAAACATATATACATAAATAAAAATGAATATGAGAAATCGAGTATACATACAACATTCATTTGAGGTGGCCAGGTTGAAAATTCGTGCTCCAAATTTCCTAGTGTAGAAAGTGGAGCAACCATCAGAAGTGGAGAAACATTCTCTTTGAAATGGGATACTAAGAAAGCAATACTTTGTATGATTTTTTCTGAAGATGACAAAACTAAGTTATCAAGGTAAAGCTTCATCTAGAAACTCCAAATTAAGAATAAAAATAGGCAAGACAAATATTATAAAAGAAAAAATATTAAGAATAAATAGCTTGAACATGACAGCAATAAAGACTAAGCACCGAGTCCCATTTCATCTGCAAGTATAACATGAGTTTGATTGAACCAAGGGAATTGTAGGAATTTCAATCCTTCAAGTTGATATGGATGTAGTGTACCATCAGTTAGATAAATATATGAAATCAACATCATCGGAATACAATAAAACAACGACAAAAGGTGTGCAATTTCCAAAATAATAGATCAGTTGAAACACATACTCCTGAAAGAAACTTGAGGTGTGTTGAATTCGCCGCCGGGGAATTCTGCTCATATTGTTGAAATTCGTTCTGACTGCTTTATCAATTCAGCATCAACGTTAACACTACTCCAAAATAATAGGCCTGGACTAAAATATATTGGATATCTCTATTTATGCCTGAAACATAGAGATCATAAACCAAGAATATAATCGTATGAAATTATTTTTCATATTAGCAATGAAAAAAATTCTAATAGCTAAACTTACAAGTATTAAATCAACCATAGTCCATTCATGTTGAATGGCAACAAAATCTTCATCCAATTTTTAGAGTGTTGTCAATTGAAGATGAAAGTTGTTTACTTTGGTCTTTAAATCGGGATTATTCTTGAAAGCCTTCAAAAACTCTTCCTCTAGCACCATACAAAGAAAATTTATGTGGTTGGTAAATGGACAATACCCGAAGGCCGCAATGATAAAAAAAAACTCAGCAAATATAAAACATTTTCGAATGTGAAAATTGAAGATAATACACAAAATAGAAAATTGTAGTGATACAGTAATAGATAAATGGAAATTCATATATATTATAAGATTCATAGGACACCTAGAAGCGAATAAGAAAGTAGGAAGAAATAAGATGAATAAGAAAGAAACGAACGGCAGTAAGAAGAAGAGGAGGGGGAGGAGAAGAAGAAGAAGAAAAGAGTTGCGGCTGTGCATAGTAAATGCATAGTTGTTACATTGTTTTATATTTAGGGTTAGTGAAGTGCGTTTGGGCCTTGGGCCTTGGGCCATGTAGACATTTTGTGTGTTTTCCTACTAATGTGTGTGTTTGGATTTATGTAAAAAAGAAGTTAACAATGTGCATTTTTTTATTAAGTATCCGCTTCAAACGCTTTAATAACTGTTGAAATGATTCAACCATAACCTAAAAGTTACAATGGTTCAACCTCCAATCCAGTTTTTAAAATGTTGTGAAATACTCTATATTTAGTCAAAAATAAATAAAATACTCAATAAAATATAAAATCATGTTATTCGTCGTATGGATAGATCAAATGGGGGGAAAACAAAAAAGAAACGGCTCTTTCTTATTTTTTTAAATGGAGATTTAGAGGGAAAGAAAATTTCACTAATTTTTACGGTGTTACAATAATTTTTGAATTTTTTACTTCTCCCCATAATTGAAATATTTGCTTAAATAGGCATAACGAATACCGATGGTAATCACATTATTTTTAAAGGAAACCAATAAAAAAATTGTATATTTAAACTTTTTTTATTTTCTTGACTAAAAGTGCAGTTGTGTTTTTCAAATTGTTTTTTCTCTTTATTATTTTTTTCTATTTTGTATGTGATTTTATTTCGTGACTATGTTAATTGAATGGAAGTTTTTCAAATGTAATATTAAATATGGTGAAATTAATTATAGTTTTCTTATATTTGAGTCAACAAAATATATCATATTTTTCCTAACTTTAAATAGTTGTATACCATAAATTTTTAAATTTGGATTCATCCCACCAAATTTAAAATATAAGCTCAAATAATCGATGTAGATTGAAATTAATAATAGTATTTAAATGTAGACTAGAATAAAAGTATTTCATTCAAATTTATTTAATTTTCTTTATACGAATTTAATTAAAAGAATTTCATTCAAATTTAATTAATTTTCTTTATTAAATTTTCTTTAATTTGTGGATTTATTTTATTTTGTGGCTATTAATAATGTAACATTGAATATGATGAGATTATTTCTAATATGCTTATATTTTAGCCAACCAATTATAGTATCTTTCAATCCAACGATCGATTTTATAATACGATTATCCGATAAAGAATTATCGAAAGTGTCATATTTTAAGTTTGACTCCTTAGTGTCATTTAATTTTATGCTGACATGTCTATTTATTTGCTGATGTAGTAGATGCTAACAAGGATTTTTTATGACATGGCTATTTAATTTAATTATTTTTATTAAATTTTAAATAAGTTTTTATTTACCAACCCTCCTTTTAGAAACCAGAAGCTTAGAAGAAACGATATATGTTAAGTATCAAACATCACATGGTACTAAACATATGTATCATTCTAGACTCCATGTAAATTCAACTCAATTTGTTATTAACAGGATTATCCCTACATTATATTGACAAAAGAAAAGTAAAAGAAAAAGCTCATCACAACTCAAAATAACTAATTCATATTATGGTTATCAAGTACTAGTACCTACATGACTTATCTACCCTGATTATTTATCAACTTGCAGATAAAATGGTTATCTAGCACACAAAAACAGTATCATGGAAGAGAATTATATTGTACAAAAAAACACATCTAAACGGATTCTCAAAGAATTACACCAGAATCAAGAAACTCGAAGAACAAATACACATATGTTGATATCGTTCACCTATGATTGGACTTCACTAATGCAAATATGTCAACCTTAATATTGCTACAAACATGCAAAAATATTCCCTGAACGGTGGAGAGAAAATTTGGAACCGAGAGATATAGAGAATCAGTGTTCCGTCGAGAAGAAGAGAAGAATCACACGAGAGAGGTGAAGCGGTGGAGAAGAAAGTTTGAAACAGTGGTGAAATTTAACTCATTTTTTGAATGTTCGTAAGACGTTAATTTTGATGTATCTCATTCACAACAAGAAAATTAGTGTTTTGCGACGGTTCTGGAGGGTATTAACGGCAGTTTTGAACCGTCGCAACCTTGTATAGCGACAGTTGAGCAATGGCTGCAAATCCTGGCGTCAGGAAACTTTTTTTGCGGTAGTTCATTTTTTTTTCCTCCGTTTTTTTCTACTTAATGACTAGTATTGAAACTCAAAAATGCTAACTAAGTTAATTCGTAACAAAAATGTCATCCATTAAATTCTAACACATCCAAAACACATGTGTTTAAATTATCTCGTGTGAAGCCACACCGATCCCCCACCGGCATATCATTGACTATTATAATAAATCATGCAACAAAACCAAAATAAAAAAATAAAGAAGCTGTGCACTTCAAATTATCTTTGCATGAGTAAATCAGGACAAAATTTTATTGCACCTAATTTCTAAATTCTAATTCAATTCCTGTAAAGCAGATAAATTTACTAATTCTAATCCAATTATTGTGCAGCTTTGGTGCTTTGTCATTGTTCTTAGTATTATGCCAAAAGGTTTTTAAAATAAATTAGATTTTCAAGCATATTAAACTGTGGTTGAATGCAATCAAATTTGATAAGTCAAATATTTTCATTTCCTTGATATTGCATAAGAAGTAAAAGATGGATGGCAATATTGATCCAGGCTCTATCATTTACCAAAAAAGGGTTCTCCAAAAAGAGGTATCAGAACAACCTTAAGTGTGTGACTAAACCGATGAACAACGAAGCCCAAAATCTTTATACGACACCGATACAAAATGAAAGTTCACGCGGGAAAAGCTCACAATGTGATGCAAATGGAAATTTTTCCTTGTCCAAAGTTGATAAAATATGTGAATCTTCATTAGTTTCACCGACTTTGCCTTTTCCTTTATCAAGGACACTAGATATCGAATCTAGCATCCTTGATAAAGGAAAAGGAAAATTGGATGCAACTAATGAGGACTCAGATATTGCATCCTCTTGGGACGATTAAAAGCTTCCAAATGCATCACATTCTGAGCTTTTTCCACATCATCCACTACTCTTTGGGGAAAATGACTAAAAAGTTTATTATTTTGATTTTATACTAATATAACATATTTGAAAAATAATAGTAATAGTACATTTTCGCGATGTGATAGCGCCACAATCTTTTCGGGATTTTAGAGGAAAAACAATGCATTACTCCTCAAGTTTGTGATAAAGTCTTTGTTAAGAAACTCAATATTACATACTATTTATTCAAGGTGAATCCAATGAAAATTCAATCTCAACCCTAGTTTTGTTTTTGCCAAGAGAATTATCAATAAACCCTACTTTGTATTTTGGCCTGAAATCCATGTTTTTGATTTATCATTCCTATAACCATCATACATTATTTTTCTAAGTTTATATATCAGTATAAAATAAAAATAATAAGCTTTTTAGGCATCTTCCTAGTAGTGTCTCACACGGAAAAAGTTCACAATGTGATACAAATGGAAGGTTTTCCTCGTCCCAAGAGGATAAAATATGTGAATCTTCATTAGTTTCATCAATTTTGCCATTTCCTTTATAAATGGTGCTAGATATCATATTTAACATCATTGATAAAGGAAAAGGAAAAATGGATGCAACAAGTGAGGATTCATATATTCCAACCTCTTGGGACGAGGAAAAGCTTCAAAATGCATCACATTCCGAGCATTTTCCGCGTGAGTCACTACTCTTTGGGGAAAACGAATAAAAAGTTTATTATTGACATTTTATACTGATATAAAAATTTTGAAAAATAATAGTAATAGTTAATGGAATGATCAAACACATCCTATGACTTACGGTTGTACATTTTGGCGATGTGATAGCGCCACAATCTTATCGGGATTTTACAGTTAAAACAATGCATTTCTCCTCAAGTTTGTGATAAAGTCTTTGTTAAGAAACTCAATATTATATATATACTATTTATTCAAGCTGAATCCAATGAAGATTCAATCCAAACCCTAGTTTTGTTTTTGGCCTCAAAACCATGTATTTGATTTGTTTTATCATTCATATAACCATCACTCATTATTCTTCTAAGTTGATATATCAATATAAAATATAAATAATGAGCTTTTTAGGCATCTTCCAAGTAATGTCTCACGCAGGAAAAGTTTACAATGTGATGCAAGTGGAACCATTTCCTTGTCCCAAGAAGATACAATATGTCAATCTTCATTAGTTTCATCGATTTCGCCTTTCCCTTTATCAAGGACACTAGATATCGTATCTAGCATCCTTGATAAAGGAAAAGGAAAAATGGATGCAACTAATGAAGATTCAGATATTCCAACCTCTTGGGACGAGGAAAAGTTTCAAATGCATCACATTCGGAGCTTTTTCCGCGTGAGCCACTACTCTTTGGGGAAAACGAATAAAAAGTTTATAATTGTCATTTTATTATGATATAACATATTTGAAAAATAATAGTAATAGTTATTGGAATAATCAAACACATCCTAATACTTACGGTTGTACATTTTGGCGATTTGATAGCGCCAAAATCTTTTCGGGATTTTAGAGTAAAAACTATGCATTACTATTCAAGTTTGTGATAAAGTCATTGTTAAGAAACTCGATATTATATACTATTTATTCAAGGTGAATCCAACGAAGCTTAAATCTCAACCCAAGTTTTGATTTTGCCAAGAGAATTCTCAATAAACCCTAGTTTACATTTTGGCCTTAAAACCTTGTAGTTGATTTGTTTTATCATTCCTATAACAATCACTCATTATTTTTCTAAGTTGATATATCAATATATAATAAAAATAATAAGATTTTTAGGCATCTTCCCAGTAGTGTCTAACACAGGAAAAGTTCGCAATGTGATGCAAATGAAACCTTTTCCTTGTCCCAAGAAGATAAAAATATGTCAATCTTGATTAGTTTCATCGATTTCGCCTTTCCCTTTATCAAGTACGCTAGATATCGTATCTAGAATCCTTGATAAAGGAAAAGGAAAAATGGATGCAACTAATGATGATTCGGATATTCCAACCTCTTGGGACGAGGAAAAGTTCCAAATGCATCACATTCCGAGCTTTTTCCGCGTGAGCCACTACTCTTTGGGGAAAACGAATAAAAATTTTATTATTGTCATTTTATAACGATATAACATATTTGAAAAATAATAGTTATTGGAATAATCAAACACATCCTAATACTTACGGTTGTACATTATGGCTATGTGATAGCGCCACAATCTTTTCGGGATTTTATAGTAAAAACAATGCATTACTATTCAAGTTTGTGATAAAGTCATTGCTAAAAAACTCGATATTATATACTATTAATTCAAGGTGAATCCAACGAAGCTTAAATCTCAACCCAAGTTTTGTTTTTGCCAAGAGAATTCTCAATAAACCCTAGTTTACATTTTGGACTCAAAACCTTGTATTTGATTTGTTTTATCATTCCTATAACCATCACTCATTATTTTTCTAAGTTGATATATCAATATAAAATAAAAATAATAATATTTTTATGCATCTTCCCAGTAGTGTCTCGCGCAGGAAA
This sequence comes from Trifolium subterraneum, assembly GCA_951799995.1. Lineage (NCBI taxonomy): Eukaryota > Viridiplantae > Streptophyta > Magnoliopsida > Fabales > Fabaceae > Trifolium > Trifolium subterraneum. The sequence continues at coordinate 43,772,302 of OX637463.1, read as the reverse complement.
AGTTCGCAATGTGATGCAAATGAAACCTTTTCCTTGTCCCAAGAAGATAAAAATATGCCAATCTTCATTAGTTTCATCGATTTCGCCTTTCCCTTTATCAAGGATGCTAGATATCGTATCTAGCATCCTTGATAAAGGAAAAGGAAAAATGGATGCAACTAATGAGGATTCAGATATTCCAACCTCTTGGGACGAGGAAAAGTTCAAATGCATCACATTCCGAGCTTTTTCCGCGTGAGCCACTACTCTTTGGGGAAACGAATAAAAAGTTTATTATTGTCAATTTATAATGATATAAGATATTTGAAAAATAATAGTAATAGTTATTGGAATTATCAAACACATCCTAAAACTTACGGTTGTACATTTTGGCGATGTGATAGCGCCACAATCTTTTCGGGATTTTAGAGTAAAAACAATGCATTACTATTCGAGTTTTTGATAAAGTCATTGTTACGAAACTCGATAATATATACTATTTATTCAAGGTGAATCCAACAATGCTTAAATCTCAACCCAAGTTTTGTTTTTGCCAAGAGAATTCTCAATAAACCCTAGTTAACATTTTGGCCTCAAAACCTTGTATTTGATTTATTTTATCATTCTTATAACCATCATTCATTATTTTTCTAAGTTGATATATCAATATAAAATAAAAATAATAAGTTTTTTAGGCATCTTCCCAGTAGTGTCTCACGCAGGAAAAGTTCGCAATGTGATACAAATGAAACATTTTCTTTGTCCCAAGAAGATAAAAAATATGTCAATCTTCATTAGTTTCATCGATTTCGCCTTTCCCTTTATCATGGACGCTAGATATCATATCTAGCATCGTTGATAAAGGAAAAGGAAAAATGGATGCAACTAATGAGGATTCAGATATATAAACCTCTTAGGACGAGGAAAAGTTCCAAATGCATCACATTCCGAGCTTTTTCCGCGTGAGCCACTGCTCTTTGGGGAAAACGAATCAAAATTTTATTATTGTCCTTTTATAATGATATAACATATATTAAAAATAATAATAATAATAGTTATTGGAATAATCAAACACATCCTTATAATTACGGTTGTACATTTTGGCGATGTGATAGCGCCACAATCTTTTCGGGATTTTAGAGTAAAAACAATGCATTACTATTCAAGTTTGTGATAAAGTCATTGTTAAGAAACTCGATATTATATACTATTTATTCAAGGTGAATCCAACGAATCTTAAATCTCAGCCCAAGTTTTGTTTTTGCCAAGAGAATTCTCAATCAACCCTAGTTTACATTTTGGCCTCAAAACCTTGTATTTGATTTGTTTTATCATTCGTATAACCATCACTCATTATTTTTCTAAGTTGATATATCAATATAAAATAAAAATAATAAGATTTTTAGGTATCTTCCCAGTAGTGTCTCACGTAGAAAAAGTTCGCAATGTGATGCAAATGAAACCTTTTCCTTGTTCCAAGAAGATAAAAATATGTCAATCTTCATTAGTTTCATTGATTTCGTCTTTCCCTTTATCAAGGACGCTAGATATCATATCTAGCATCCTTGATAAAGGAAAAGGAAAAATGAATGCAACTAATGAGGATTCAGATATTCCAACCTCTTGGGACGAGAAAAAGTTCCAAATGCATCACATTCCGAGCTTTTTCCGCGTGAGCCACTACTCTTTGGGGAAAACGAATAAAAAATTTATTATTGTCATTTTATAATGATATAACATATTTGAAAAATAATAGTTATTGGAATAATCAAACACATCCTAATACTTACGGTTGTACATTATGGCTATATGATAGCGCCACAATCTTTTCGGGATTTTAGAGTAAAAACAATGCATTACTATTCAAGTTTGTGATAAAGTCATTGCTAAAAAACTCGATATTATATACTATTTATTCAAGGTGAATCCAACGAAGCTTAAATCTCAACCCAAGTTTTGTTTTTGCCAAGAGAATTCTCAATAAACCCTAGTTTACATTTTGGACTCAAAACCTTGTATTTGATTTGTTTTATCATTCCTATAACCATCACTCATTATTTTTCTAAGTTGATATATCAATATAAAATAAAAATAATAATATTTTTATGCATCTTCCCAGTAGTGTCTCGCGCAGGAAAAGTTCGGAATGTGATGCAAATGAATCCTTTTCCTTGTCCCAAGAAGATAAAAATATGTCAATCTTCATTAGTTTCATCGATTTCGCCTTTCCCTTTATCAAGGACGCTAGATATCGTATCTAGCATCCTTGATAAAGGAAAAGGAAAAATGGATGCAACTAATGAGGATTCAGATATTTAAACCTCTTAGGACGAGGAAAAGTTCCAAATGCATCACATTCCGAGCTTTTTCCGCGTGAGCCACTACTCTTTGGGGAAAACGAATAAAAATTTTATTGTTGTCCTTTTATAATGATATAACATATATTAAAAATAATAATAATAGTTATTGGAATAATCAAACACATCCTTATACTTACGGTTGTACATTTTGGCGATGTGATAGCGCCACAATCTTTTCGGGATTTTAGAGTAAAAACAATGCATTACTATTCGAGTTTTTGATAAATTCATTGTTACGAAACTCGATATTATATACTATTTATTCAAGGTGAATCCAACGAAGCTTAAATCTCAACCCAAGTTTTGTTTTTGCCAAGAGAATTCTCAATAAACCCTAGTTTACATTTTGGCCTCAAAACCTTGTATTTGATTTGTTTTATCATTCGTATAACCATCACTCATTATTTTTCTAAGTTGATATATCAATATAAAATAAAAATAATAAGATTTTTAGGTATCTTCCCAGTAGTGTCTCACGTAGAAAAAGTTCGCAATGTGATGCAAATGAAACCTTTTCCTTGTTCCAAGAAGATAAAAATATGTCAATCTTCATTAGTTTCATTGATTTCGTCTTTCCCTTTATCAAGGACGCTAGATATCATATCTAGCATCCTTGATAAAGGAAAAGGAAAAATGAATGCAACTAATGAGGATTCAGATATTCCAACCTCTTGGGACGAGAAAAAGTTCCAAATGCATCACATTCCGAGCTTTTTCCGCGTGAGCCACTACTCTTTGGGGAAAACGAATAAAAAATTTATTATTGTCATTTTATAATGATATAACATATTTGAAAAATAATAGTTATTGGAATAATCAAACACATCCTAATACTTACGGTTGTACATTATGGCTATATGATAGCGCCACAATCTTTTCGGGATTTTAGAGTAAAAACAATGCATTACTATTCAAGTTTGTGATAAAGTCATTGCTAAAAAACTCGATATTATATACTATTTATTCAAGGTGAATCCAACGAAGCTTAAATCTCAACCCAAGTTTTGTTTTTGCCAAGAGAATTCTCAATAAACCCTAGTTTACATTTTGGACTCAAAACCTTGTATTTGATTTGTTTTATCATTCCTATAACCATCACTCATTATTTTTCTAAGTTGATATATCAATATAAAATAAAAATAATAATATTTTTATGCATCTTCCCAGTAGTGTCTCGCGCAGGAAAAGTTCGGAATGTGATGCAAATGAATCCTTTTCCTTGTCCCAAGAAGATAAAAATATGTCAATCTTCATTAGTTTCATCGATTTCGCCTTTCCCTTTATCAAGGACGCTAGATATCGTATCTAGCATCCTTGATAAAGGAAAAGGAAAAATGGATGCAACTAATGAGGATTCAGATATTTAAACCTCTTAGGACGAGGAAAAGTTCCAAATGCATCAGATTCCGAGCTTTTTCCGCGTGAGCCACTACTCTTTGGGGAAAACGAATAAAAATTTTATTGTTGTCCTTTTATAATGATATAACATATATTAAAAATAATAATAATAGTTATTGGAATAATCAAACACATCCTTATACTTACGGTTGTACATTTTGGCGATGTGATAGCGCCACAATCTTTTCGGGATTTTAGAGTAAAAACAATGCATTACTATTCGAGTTTTTGATAAATTCATTGTTACGAAACTCGATATTATATACTATTTATTCAAGGTGAATCCAACGAAGCTTAAATCTCAACCCAAGTTTTGTTTTTGCCAAGAGAATTCTCAATAAACCCTAGTTTACATTTTGGCCTCAAAACCTTATATTTGATTTGTTTTATCATTCCTATAACCATCACTCATTATTTTTCTAAGTTGATATATCAATATAAAATAAAAATAATAAGATTTTTAGGCATCTTCCCAGTAGTGTCTCACGTAGAAAAAGTTCGCAATGTGATGCAAATGAAACCTTTTCCTTGTTCCAAGAAGATAAAAATATGTCAATCTTCATTAGTTTCATTGATTTCGTCTTTCCCTTTATCAAGGACGCTAGATATCATATCTAGCATCCTTGATAAAGGAAAAGGAAAAATGAATGCAACTAATGAGGATTCAGATATTCCAACCTCTTGGGACGAGAAAAAGTTCCAAATGCATCACATTCCGAGCTTTTTCCGCGTGAGCCACTACTCTTTGGGGAAAACGAATAAAAAGTTTATTATTGTCATTTTATAATGATATAACATATTTGAAAAATCATAGTAATAGTTATTGGAATAATCAAACACATCCTAATACTTACGGTTGTACATTTTGGCGATGTGATAGCGCCACAATCTTTTCGGGATTTTAGAGTAAATACAATGCATTTCTATTCAAGTTTGTCATAAAGTCATTGCTAAGAAACTTGATATTATATACTATTTATTCAAGGTGAATCTAACGATGCTTAAATCTCAACCCAAGTTTTGTTTTTGTCAAGAGAAAAATAATAGTAATAGGTTATTATTTTCATTTTATACTGATATAACAAATTAGAAAAATAATAGTAATAGTTATTGGAATGATCAAACACATCCTATGTCTTAGGGTTGTACATTTTGACAATGTGGTAGCGACAAAATCTTTTGGGATTTTAGAGGAAATATAGTGCATTACTACTTAAGTTTGTGATAAAGTCTTAGTTTGTGATAAAGTTTGTGAGGTTTAAGTTAAAATCATGAAAATGTTGACAGTACATAACCTGGCATGATGTTTACATGTTGATATATTTATTAGATGTTCAAAATCAGTACCAATCAAGTGATATTTAATTCTATCATCTAATCTAATGTCTAAATAGAATATTTACTAAGTGTTAGACAAAATTTTGTTTGGATTATAATGCCTGGATTAAAACTGTCAATTAATCCATTAAAAAATAAAATCCATCCATAATCTATTTTAAACGAAATTCATTAAATCCATAAATCATTTTAAAAAAGGAATATAATTATTAAATTGGTCACAAAAAAACAAGACATGTAGAGGAGTTCCTATCAAAAGCATGTGATGTCGGTTAGAGAAATGCTTCAATGAAGAAAACAATTTAGGATCCTTGTTTTTGAGATAACGACCTTCATCAACGATTTGCATGTGTTATGTATATGCAGAGGTTAAGTTGTTAGCATCAAAGAATAATGCACTGAAGCACAATAGAGATGTAATTAGATTATCAAAAGAATTTTACTGGCTCTAAAACTAGAATGGTGAGCAGAATTTTACCATCCACTACGACTCTATAGGATTCAGTGATGTTTTATGAAGGTTTATTATCTCATATGAAGTCAAAAGGATATCAAACTTGATGCATTCCAACTTTCTTCTAGTAACTATTTTTTAAGATTTATTTTTCTTGTTATTCTACGAAATTATAATTCATATTATCAGATAACGATAATGCCATACGAGATTGGGAAGATCCAACTTACATGATTATAGAAATTAACACATACTAAAAACATATATACATAAATAAAAATGAATATGAGAAATCGAGTATACATACAACATTCATTTGAGGTGGCCAGGTTGAAAATTCGTGCTCCAAATTTCCTAGTGTAGAAAGTGGAGCAACCATCAGAAGTGGAGAAACATTCTCTTTGAAATGGGATACTAAGAAAGCAATACTTTGTATGATTTTTTCTGAAGATGACAAAACTAAGTTATCAAGGTAAAGCTTCATCTAGAAACTCCAAATTAAGAATAAAAATAGGCAAGACAAATATTATAAAAGAAAAAATATTAAGAATAAATAGATTGAACATGACAGCAATAAAGACTAATCACCGAGTCCCATTTCATCTGCAAGTATAACATGAGTTTGATTGAACCAAGGGAATTGTAGGAATTTCAATCCTTCAAGTTGATATGGATGTAGTGTACCATCAGTTAGATAAATATATGAAATCAACATCATCGGAATACAATAAAACAACGACAAAAGGTGTGCAATTTCCAAAATAATAGATCAGTTGAAACACATACTCCTGAAAGAAACTTGAGGCTATGCTCATATTGTTGAAATTCGTTCTGACTGCTTTATCAATTCAGCATCACCGTTAACACTACTCCAAAATAATAGGCCTGGACTAAAATATATTGAATATCTCTATTTATGCCTGAAACATAGAGATCATAAACCAAGAATATAATCGTATGAAATTATTTTTCATATGAGCAACGAAAAAAATTCTAATAGTGAAACTTACAAGTATTAAATCAACCATAGTCCATTCATGTTGAATGGCAACAAAATCTTCATCCAATTTTTAGAGTGTTGTCAATTGAAGATGAAAGTTGTTTACTTTGGTCTTTAAATCGGGATTATTCTTGAAAGCCTTCAAAAACTCTTCCTCTAGCACCATACAAAGAAAATTTATGTGGTTGGTAAATGGACGATACCCGAAGGCCGCAATGATAAAAAAAAAACTCAGCAAATATAAAACATTTTCGAATGTAAAAATTGAAGATAATACACAAAATAGAAAATTGTAGTGATACAGTAATAGATAAATGGAAATTCATATATATTATAAGATTCATAGGACACCTAGAAGCGAATAAGAAAGTAGGAAGAAATAAGATGAATAAGAAAGAAACGAACGGCAGTAAGAAGAAGAGGAGGGGGAGGAGAAGAAGAAGAAGAAAAGAGTTGCGGCTGTGCATAGTAAATGCATAGTTGTTACATTGTTTTATATTTAGGGTTAGTGAAGTGCGTTTGGGCCTTGGGCCATGTAGACATTTTGTGTGTTTTTTCTACTAATGTGTGTGTTTGGATTTATGTAAAAAAGAAGTTAACAATGTGCATTTTTTTATGTTTTTTATTAAGTATCCGCTTCAAACGCTTTAATAACTGTTGAAATGATTCAACCATAACCTAAAAGTTACAATGGTTCAACCTCCAATCCAGTTTTTAAAATGTTGTGAAATACTCTATATTTAGTCAAAAATAAATAAAATACTCAATAAAATATAAAATCATGTTATTCGTCGTATGGATAGATCAAATGGGGGGAAAACAAAAAAGAAACGGCTCTTTCTTATTTTTTTTAAATGGAGATTTAGAGGGAAAGAAAATTTCACTAATTTTTACGGTGTTACAATAATTTTTGAATTTTTTACTTCTCCCCCATAATTGAAATATTTGCTTAAATAGACATAACGAATACCGATGGTAATCACATTATTTTTAAAGGAAACCAATAAAAAAAATTGTATATTTAAACTTTTTTTATTTTCTTGACTAAAAGTGCAGTTGTGTTTTTCAAATTGTTTTTTCTCTTTATTATTTTTTTCTATTTTGTATGTGATTTTATTTCGTGACTATGTTAATTGAATGGAAGTTTTTCAAATGTAATATTAAATATGGTGCAATTAATTATAGTTTTCTTATATTTGAGTCAACAAAATATATCATATTTTTCCTAACTTTAAATAGTTATATACCATAAATTTTTAAATTTGGATTCATCCCACCAAATTTAAAATATAAGCTCAAATAATCGATGTAGATTGAAATTAATAATAGTATTTAAATGTAGACTAGAATAAAAGTATTTCATTCAAATTTATTTAATTTTCTTTATACGAATATGTCTATTTATTTGCTGATGTAGTAGATGCTAACAAGGATTTTTTATGACATGGCTATTTAATTTAATTATTTTTATTAAATTTTAAAAAAGTTTTTATTTACCAACCCTCCTTTTAGAAACCAGAAGCTTAGAAGAAATGATATATGCTAAGTATCAAACATCACATGGTACTAAACATATGTATCATTCTAGACTCCATGTAAATTCAACTCAATTTGTTATTAACAGGATTATCCCTACATTATATTGACAAAAGAAAAGTAAAAGAAAAAGCTCATCACAACTCAAAATAACTAATTCATATTATGGTTGTCACGTACTAGTACCTACATGACTTATCTACCCTGATTATTTATCAACTTGCAGATAAAATGGTTATCTAGCACACAAAAACAATATCATGGAAGAGAATTATATTGTACAAAAAAACACATCTAAACGGATTCTCAAAGAATTACATCAGAATCAAGAAACTCGAAGAACAAATACACATATGTTAATATCGTTCACCTGTGATTGGACTTCACTAATGCAAATATGTCAACCTTAATATTGCTACAAACATGCAAAAATATTCCCTGAACGGTGGAGAGAAAATTTGGAACCGAGAGATATAGAGAATCGGTGTTCCGTCGAGAAGAAGAGAAGAATCGCACGAGAGAGGTGAAGCGGTGGAGAAGAAAGTTTGAAACAGTGGTGAAGTTTAACTCATTTTTTGAATGTTCGTAAGAAGTTAATTTTGATGTATCTCATTCACAACAAGAAAATTAGTGTTTTGCGACGGTTCTGGAGGGTATTAGCGGCGGTTTTGAACCGTCGCAACCTTGTATAGCAACAGTTGAGCAATGGCTGCAAATCCTGGCGTCAGGAAACTTTTTTTGCGGTAGTTCATTTTTTTTTCCTCCGTTTTTTTCTACTTAATGACTAATATTGAAACTCAAAAATGCTAACTAAGTTAATTCGTAACAAAAATGTCATCCATTAAATTCTAACACATCCAAAACACATGTATTTAAATTATCTCGTGTGAAGCCACACCGATCCCCCACCGGCATATCATTGACTATTATAATAAATCATGCAACAAAACCAAAATAAAAAAATAAAGAAGCTGTACACTTCAAATTATCCTTGCATGAGTAAATCAGGACAAAATTTTATTGCAGCTAATTCTAATCCAATTATTGTGCAGCTTTGGTGCTTTGTCATTGTTCTTAGTATTATGCCAAAAGGTTTATAAAATAAATTAGATTTTCAACCATATTAAACTGTGGTAGAATGCAATCAAATTTGATAAGTCAAATATTTTCATTTCCTTGATATTGCATAAGAAGTAAAAGATGGATGGCAATATTGATCCAGGCTTTATCATTTACCAAAAAAGGGTTCTCCAAAAAGAGGTATCAGAACAACCTTAAGTGTGTAACTAAACCGATGAACAACGAAGCCCAAAATCTTTATACGACACCGATACAAAATGAAAGTTCACGCGGGAAAAGCTCACAATGTGATGCAAATGGAAATTTTTCCTTGCCTAAAGTTGATAAAATATGTGAATCTTCATTAGTTTCACTGATTTTGCCTTTTCCTTTATCAAGGACACTAGATATCGAATCTAGCATCCTTGATAAAGGAAAAGGAAAATTGGATGCAACTAATGAGGACTCAGATATTGCATTCTCTTGGGACGATTAAAAGCTTCCAAATGCATCACACTTTGAGCTTTTTCCACGTGTGCCACTGCTCTTTGGGGAAACTGACTAAAAAGTTTATTATTTTCATTTTATACTAATATTTCATATTTGAAAAATAATAGTAATAGTTATTGGAATGACCAAACACATCCTATGAATATGGTTGTACATTTTCGAGATGTGATAGCGCCACAGTCTTTTCGGGATTTTAGAGGAGAAACAATGCATTACTCCTCAAGTTTGTGATAAAATCTTTGTTAAGAAACTTGATATTATATACTATTTATTCAAGGTGAATCCAATGAAGATTCAATCTCAACCATAGTTTTGTTTTTGCCAAGAGAATTATCAATAAACCCTAGTTTGTATTTTGGCCTGAAATCCATGTTTTTGATTTATAATTCCTATAACCATCATACATTATTTTTCTAAGTTTATATATATATATATCAGCATAAAATAAAAATAATAAGCTTTTTAGGCATCTTCCCAGTAGTGTCTCACACGGAAAAAGTTCACAATGTGATACAAATAGAAGGTTTTTCTCGTCCCAAGAGGATAAAATATGTGAATCTTCATTAGTTTCATCAATTTTGCTTTTTCCTTTATCAACGGTGCTAGATATCATATTTAACATCATTGATAAAGGAAAAGGAAAAATGGATGCAACAAATGAGGATTCAGATATTCCAACCTCTTGGGACGAGGAAAAGCTTCAAAATGCATCACATTCCGAGCATTTTCCGCGTGAGCCACTACTCTTTGGGGAAAACGAATAAAAAGTTTATTATTGTCATTTTATACTGATATAATATATTTGAAAAATAATAGTAATGTTGGAATAAATAAATCCAGTGTCACCCTTAGGATTCGACGGGCTTAACATCCCAACCGATGGCGCTTAGGCGCAGCCCCTGAAAGAACTCTATAATATAAGTATATTAAGTTGTGCCTTCACTAACATCAATTGTTTTTGGTGTAGTGGTAAGCGCTTGGTCCTACAAGTGGTGTCAGAGCAAGGTCATGTGTTCGAATCCCCCGGCTGACACTGGGAGGGAGATTGTTGGAATAAATAAATCCAGCGTCACCCTTAGGACTCGATGGGCTTAACATCCCAACCCATGGCGCTTAGGCGCAGCCCCTTAAAGAAACTCGATATTATATACTATTTAAGTTTGTGATAAAGTCATTTCTAAGAAACTCGATATTATAAACTATTTATTCAAGGTGAATCCAACGAAGCTTAAATCTCAACCCAAGTTTTGTTTTTGTCAAGAGAATTCTCAATAAACCCTAGTTTATATTTTGGCCTCAAAACCATGTAATTGATTTGTTTTATCATTCTTATACCCATCACTCATTATTTTTCTAAGTTGATATATCAATATAAAATAAAAATAATAAGCTTTTTAGGCATCTTCCAAGTAGTGTCTCATGCAGGAAAAGTTCGCAATGTGATGCAAATGGAACCTTTTCCTTGTCCCAAGAAGATAAAATATATCAATCTTCATTATTTCACCGATTTCACATTTCCCTTTATGAAGGACGCTAGATATCGTATCTAGCATCCTTGATAAAGGAAAAGGAAATATGGATGTATCTAATGAGGATTGAGATAATCCAACCTCTTGGGACGAGGAAAAGTTCCAAATGCATCACATTCCGAGCTTTTTCCGCGTGAGGCACTATTCTTTGGGGAAAACGAATAAAAAGTTTATTATTGTCATTTTATACTGATATAACATATTTGAAAAATAATAGTAATGTTGGAATAAATAAATCGAGCGTCACCCTTAGGATTCGATGGGTTTAACATCCTAACCCATGGCGCTTAGGCGCAGCCCCTTAAAGAACTCTATACTATAAGTATATTAAGTTGCGCCTTCACTAACAGCAATTGCTTTTGGTATAGTTGGAAGTGCTTGGTCCTACAAGTGGTATCAGAGCAAGGTCATGGGTTCGAATCCCCCGGCTGACACTGGGAATAAATAAATCCAGTGTCATCCTTAGGATTCGATAGGCTTAACATCCCAACCCATGGCGCTTAGGCGCAGCCCCTTATAGAACTCAATACTATAAGAATATTAAGTTGCGCCTTCACTAACATCAATTGCTTTTGGTGTAGTGGTAAGCGCTTGGTCCTACAAGTAATAGTTATTGGAATAATCAAACACATCCTAATACTTACGGTTATACATTTTGGCGATGTGATAGCGCCACAATCGTATCGGGATTTTATAGTAAAAACAATGCATTAGTATACAAGTTTGTGATAAAGTCATTGCTAAGAAACTCGATATTATATACTATTTATTCGAGGTGAATCCAACGAAGCTAAAATCTCAACCCAAGTTTTGTTTTTGTCAAGAGAATTACCAATAAACCCTAGTTAATATTTTGGCCTCAAAACCATGTATTTGATTTGTTTTTATAATTCTTATAACCATCACTCATTATTTTTCTAAGTTGATATATCAAGATAAAATAAAAATAATAAGCTTTTTAGGTATCTTCCCAGTAGTGTCTCACACGGAAAAAGTTCACAATGTGATACAAATGGAAGGTTTTTCTCGTCCCAAGAGGATAAAATATGTGAATCTTCATTAGTTTCATCAATTTTGCTTTTTCCTTTATCAACGGTGCTAGATATCATATTTAACATCATTGATAAAGGAAAAGGAAAAATGGATGCAACAAATGAGGATTCAGATATTCCAACCTCTTGGGACGAGGAAAAGCTTCAAAATGCATCACATTCCGAGCATTTTCCGCGTGAGCCACTACTCTTTGGGGAAAACGAATAAAAAGTTTATTATTGTCATTTTATACTGATATAATATATTTGAAAAATAATAGTAATGTTGGAATAAATAAATCCAGTGTCACCCTTAGGATTCGACGGGCTTAACATCCCAACCCATGGCGCTTAGGCGTAGCCCCTGAAAGAACTCTATAATATAAGTATATTAAGTTGTGCCTTCACTAACATCAATTGTTTTTGGTGTAGTGGTAAGCGCTTGGTCCTACAAGTGGTGTCGGAGCAAGGTCATGTGTTCGAATCCCCCGGCTGACACTGGGAGGGAGATTGTTGGAATAAATAAATCCAGCGTCACCCTTAGGACTCGATGGGCTTAACATCCCAATCCATGGCGCTTAGGCGCAGCCCCTTAAAGAAACTCGATATTATATACTATTTAAGTTTGTGATAAAGTCATTTCTAAGAAACTCGATATTATAAACTATTTATTCAAGGTGAATCCAACGAAGCTTAAATCTCAACCCAAGTTTTGTTTTTGTCAAGAGAATTCTCAATAAACCCTAGTTTATATTTTGGCCTCAAAACCATGTAATTGATTTGTTTTATCATTCTCATACCCATCACTCATTATTTTTCTAAGTTGATATATCAATATAAAATAAAAATAATAAGCTTTTTAGGCATCTTCCAAGTAGTGTCTCATGCAGGAAAAGTTCGCAATGTGATGCAAATGGAACCTTTTCCTTGTCCCAAGAAGATAAAATATATCAATCTTCATTAGTTTCACCGATTTCACATTTCCCTTTATCAAGGACGCTAGATATCGTATCTAGCATCCTTGATAAAGGAAAAGGAAATATGGATGTAACTAATGAGGATTCAGATAATCCAACCTCTTGGGACGAGGAAAAGTTCCAAATACATCACATTCCGAGCATTTTCCGCGTGAGGCACTACTCTTTGGGGAAAACGAATAAAAAGTTTATTTTTGTCATTTTATACTGATATAACATATTTGAAAAATAATAGTAATGTTGGAATAAATAAATCCAGTGTCACCCTTAGGATTCGATGGGCTTAACATCCTAACCCATGGCGCTTAGGCGCAGCCCCTTAAAGAACTCTATACTATAAGTATATTAAGTTGCGCCTTCACTAACATAAATTGCTTTTGGTGTAGTGGTAAGCGTTTGGTCCTACAAGTAATAGTTATTGGAATAATCAAACACATCCTAATACTTACGGTTATACATTTTGGCGATGTGATAGCGCCACAATCGTTTCGGGGTTTTAGAGTAAAAACAATGCATTACTATTCAAGTTTGTGATAAAGTCATTGCTAAGAAACTCGATATTATATACTATTTATTCGAGGTGAATCCAACGAAGCTTAAATCTCAACCCAAGTTTTGTTTTTGTCAAGAGAATTCCCAATAAACCCTAGTTTATATTTTGGCCTCAAAACCATGTATTTGATTTGTTTTTATCATTCTTATAACCATCACTCATTATTTTTCTAAGTTGATATATCAATATAAAATAAAAATAATAAGCTTTTTAGTTATCTTCCCAGTAGTGTCTCACGCAGGAAAAATTCACAATGTAATGCAAATGTAACCTTTTCCTTGTCCCAAGAAGATAAAATATGTCAAACTTCATTAGTTTCATCGATTTCGCATTTCCCTTTATCAAGGATGCTAGATATCGTATCTAGTATCCTTGATAACAGAAAGGGAAATATGGATGCAACTAATGAGGATTCAGATATTCCAACCTCTTGGGACTAGGAAAAGTTCCAAATGCATCACATTCCGAGCTTTTTCCGCGTGAGGCACTACTCTTTGGGGAAAACGAATAAAAAGTTTATTATTGTCATTTTATACTGATATAACATATTTGAAAAATAATAGTAATAGTTATTGGAATAATCAAACACATTACGGTTGTACATTTTGGCGATGTGATAGAGCCACAATCTTTTTGGGATTTTAGAGTAAAAACAATGCATTTCTATTCAAGTTTGTGATAAAGTCATTGCTAAGAAACTCGATATTATATACTATTTATTCAAGGTGAATCCAACGAAACTTAAATCTCAACTCAAGTTTTGTTTTTGTCAAGAGAATTCTCAATAAACCCTAGTTTATATGTTGGCCTCCAAACCATGTATTTGATTTGTTTTATCATTCTTATAACCATCACTCATTATTTTTCTAAGTTGATATATCAATATAAAATAAAAATAATAAGCTTTTTAGGCATATTCCCAGTAGTGTCTCACGCAGGAAAAGTTCGCAGTATAATGCAAATGGAACATTTTCCTTGTCCCAAGAAGATAAAATATGTCAATCTTCATTAGTTTCATCGATTTCGCATTTCCCTTTATCAAGGGCGCTATATATCGTATCTAGCATCCTTGATAAAGGAAAAGGAAATATTGATGCAACTAATGAGGATTCAGATATTCCAACCTCTTGGGACGAGGAAAAGTTCCAAATGCATCACGAGCTTTTTCCGCGTGAGCCACTACTCTTTGGGGAAAACGAATAAAAAGTTTATTATTGTCATTTTATACTGATATAATATATTTGAAAAATAATAGTAATAGTTATTGGAATAATCAAACACATTACGGTTGTACATTTTGGCGATGTGATAGCGCCACAATCTTTTTGGGATTCTAGAGTAAAAACAATGCATTTCTATTCAAGTTTGTGATAAAGTCATTGCTAAGAAACTCTATATTATATACTATTTATTCAAGGTGAATCCAACGAAGCTTAAATCTCAACCCAAGTTTTGTTTTTGTCAAGAGAATTCTCAATAAATCCTAGTTTATATGTTGGCCTCAAAACCATGTATTTGATTTGTTTTATCATTCTTATAACCATCACTCATTATTTTTCTAAGTTGATATATCAATATAAAATAAAAATAATAAGCTTTTTAGGCATCTTCCCAGTAGTGTCTTACGCAGGAAAAGTTCGCAATGTGATGTAAATGGAACATTTTCCTTGTCCCAAGAAGATAAAATATGTGTATCTTCATTAGTTTCATCGATTTTGCCTTTTCCTTTATCAAGGACGCTACATATCATATCTAGCATCCTTGATAAAGGAAAAGGAAAAATGGATGCAACTAATGAGGATTCAGATATTCTAACCTCTTGGGACGAAGAAAAGTTCCAAATGCATCACATTCCTATCTTTTTCCGCGTGAGCCACTATTCTTTTGGGAAAACGAATAAAAAGTTTATTATTGTCATTTTATACTGATATAACATATTTGAAAAATAATAATAATGTTGGAATAAATAAATCCAGTGTCACCCTTAGGATTCGATGGGCTTAACATCCCAACCCATGGCGCTTAGGCCCAACCCCTTAAAGAACTCTATACTATAAGTATATTAAGTTGCGTCTTCACTAACAACAATTGCTTTGGGTGTAGTGGTAAGCGCTTGGTCCTACAAGTGGTATCAGAGCAAGGTCATGGGTTCGAATCCCCCGGCTGACATTGGGAGGGAGATTGTTGGAATAAATAAATCCAGCGTCACCCTTAGGATTCGATGGGCTTAACATCCCAACCCATGGCGCTTAGGCGCAGTGTAACGACCCGATTTTCATTTATTCGTTATTTATATGAATATATTATTTGTGTATAAAATGGTTTATTATTATTTACTTTTGTGGCGATTAATTAATAAGCGAGAGTATTAGTTAATTGGGCGAGTTTGTGAGAGTTACATGAGCGTTGGACCGAGTGTGGGCTTATTGGACTTTGGATGCTATTGGGCCTAAGTTTATTATTATTTACTTTTGTGGCGATTAATTAATAAGCGAGAGTATTAGTTAATTGGGCGAGTTTGTGAGAGTTACATGAGCGCTGGACCGAGTGTGGGCTTATTGGACTTTGGATGCTATTGGGCCTAAGTGAATCAAAAAATGGGAGAGCTATATAAGCCTAATGTGAGAGAGAGAAAATCACAATTGTCGCATTTTGTGACTTTGGTGAGAAAGAAGAGAGAAGGAAGAGCAAGGGAGAAGGAGGAGAGCTAGGGCAAGGAATTTCTTGGAGATTCAAGAGCCAAGATCCGAGAATCGCCGAGCTAAGGTAAGAGAGATAGTTTTCATAATTGTGAGTGGCTAGAGAAAGGGGAGAATGTCAATTCTCCGAACCCAAACTTTCTCCACTCATTTATTGTGGGCTTCTTGGGATGATTTTTCTTAATGAAAGTGAAAACTCATGTTCATAATATGTCTAATATACTCTTAACATGATGTATGAACAATTTTAATGGGTGAAAATGGGTATTTGCAGATGTTTGTTAAGATTTGTAAATGTTTATGAGTTTTTACAAATATGTCAAGATCCATGAAAAATAAGTGATTATTAATGTTAATAATTTACTTTTAATGTGTTTTAAACATGTATGAACATAACCCATGCATGGTATAATTTCTGGAACTGAAAGTAAGTGATTTTTGGGTCAAATAAGTGATTTTTCGCACAAAAACGCGTTTTGACAGTTTTAGATCTGACTTTACGCACCAGGCGTAAGGATTTCTGCGCCACGCGTAAACTTTGCTTTTAACCACTGGATTTCCGCACCAGGCGTAAGGATTTCCGCGCCACGCATAAACTTTGCTTTTAACCACTGGATTTCCGCACCAGGCGTAAGGATTTCCGCACCAGGTGTAAAGGTTGTTGACCAGGGTTGACCTGTGTTGACTTTTGGTTGACTTTTTGACGGTTTATGCACCCGGAACCTATTTCACTCGATTTTTCGCGTAGATTCCGATTCCGACGTTAGTTTTATGAGATGAGGCTTAATTTATGAAGTTTTCTTATATTTTTTTATACTTCCTATACTTTTAAAATTGTTGAGGATGTTTTAATTAATAATGATTTGTTGATGTTAGTGATGAATGTATGATATGTATGTATATGAATGAAGAATATTAGAATTGTGTTAATCTAATAAAGAAGTATATTAAGGTATTGTGTTATCTTAATAAAGAAGGATATCGGATTTTGTTCGATAAAGACGGATATTAAGATTTGTGTTATATCTTAATAAAGACGGATATGGATAGTGTTTCATATCATAAGAGTAGAACTTAATATTGTGTTATATTAAGTGTTTGTGGTTGTACATGAATCATTCATGCATTCATGTATTGAGTTAGGGATATTAGAATCTATAATTCTAATAAAGACGGATATCGAATTATATATATTCGATAAAGACGGATATTAGAGGTGAGATACTCTAATAAAGACGATTGGTACCACATGCATTAGATATGTCGAGGGTGACATAGCATGAGTTGTGGCATTAGATTGCATTAGGAAGATATGCATATGATTTGATGATTTGATATGTGACATTGTGTGGTTTGTGTAAGTTGTGTGAGTTGCTTGATTGAATATTGGCGATAAGCATTGTTTCCAAATTGTGTTTCAATGTATATGTGAATAATCTTATGTTTGATTTAAGAATTGAGAATGTGTATGTGAGTTAGATTATGCATGATAATATGATGAAGTGTTAAGGATATTGCTTACACTTGTATTTTTATTGGTTATGATTTACTAACTCTCTGTTTTGTGTACTTCTGGACCGTTGGGTGGTCCAGGTTTACAGGTTATGTATTTGTTGATGCCCAAGTGTTTGGTGAAGCTCCGCTCTGAGTGTGACATGGGGAAAGGGTTGTACTTAGGATATAGGGTCCTTTATGACTTAATGTATTTATTTCGGAAAATGTATATTTTATAAAGAATGATTTTTTTATAGTTAATGTTTAAGCTAATTAATCAAATAGTTAGGCATGTTGTCGATTGTAATACCTTTAACCAAACATTTTATAATTAAATCGTAATTTTTCCGTTGCGTATTTTGAAAAGATTTTAATAAATGTACAAATATTTAAATAATGGGTTGGGTGTTACAATGTGGTATCAGAGCCCCGTTGTCTTCGGACTGTGTGGGTTATGTGTCAATCAGAGCAGGTCTGTGCATTCAGACCGAGTGAGCGTCGTGTGTCAGTCGTGTCTGTCTATGAATTGTGAAGTGTTTGTTTTATGGATTTACATGGTGCGTTTATTCATGAACTATAAGTGTGGTGAATTGGATTAAGTGATCCATTCTTTTGTTGAGTAATTATGTGAATGTTATACTTCTATGTTTATAATAGTTGTATATGTTTTAAGTTTTAACCTTGTGTAATTTAAACTTGGTTAGTTGATGTTTGTTTGTAATTGTTGATGATCCGGCATGATATAAAACTGCATGTGATAATCCGGCATGATATAAAACTGCATGGTGATTATTTGAAATAATTTTAAAACTAATATTATTTCTTAATGATGAAGATATTGTTGAGAATAGAAAGGTAATTTATTTTGAGTATGTGAATAGAGTTAATAGTTTAATTTAACTATTTGTGATAGAGTTTATGGGAAGTATTTTGTATGTTACATGTGTGCCTTTATAGGTAGTTCTTTGTGACATGAATTAATTTTTGAATTGATAATTAATTCTTGATTATGTGGATTTGTTGAAAATGTAAATTATTTTCTTTTGCGTAAGTGAAGACTAATTTTATGAAAGTAAGAGGAGTAGAATATGAGTGGATTCATGTTTGTGTTTGATATATGTTTGGTTTATAACATGTACTAGATTATTACTAGAAACTTGATTTGTTCTTTGTAAGTTATAGTAAATGACTATGCTATTTTATAAGAATAGAAAATTTATGGTATAATGTGGATTCTAGAATATGTATGACATATGTTTGTCTTATATGCTATATGCTAGATTATTGTTATCAGAAAGTTGATTTGTCTACTTGTTATTTGTGAGTAGTAGTGGATAAACTATATTATTTTCTTTAAGAATGAAGTGAGTAGATGCGGTATACGAGTTTGACTCGAGTTAAATAATTTTCTTACATGATTATGCTTGCATGATTTTGTGTAGATGTTTGAGTATCGTGTTTTGGTGTTTTACCCTTTGTATGCGACATACGTGTAAACGTTGTCGGTACTAGTTTCTTCTAGGGAAGAATGAGTTTAGAAACGATAAGATGACTAGGTGTGAGCACCAGGAGTTCTGGTAGATGCGTACGGTAGGTTTGAGATAAGTGGGGGAGTAAGTTATATTCCTCCGAGATTTTTCGAACGTAAGAAGTGAGGATAGGTGAAGGTATTGTTGAAGCGAAGCGTTCAAGATCTAGTGACGTTTGTTCGGAGCAAGTGAATTCGAGCAACAATTGTGGGAATTGCTAGAGGAAAAGTTGTTAGACGAGTTTCGTCATGGGGACGTTAGTGAGATTGATTAAGTAGGAAGAAGAATATTCGGAACGGTTGGAGTTTGTACGTGGTATTGAAAGTATGGAAATATTGTTGTGTGGATTGAAGTTGAAGTGTTTGTTTGAGTAAAAGGAAATTGAATATGACGTAGAGGAGGTGATTAGGATTCTTGAGTAGATGATGATTTCGAATTAAAGTTATCTTTCGAGTGAGTCTAGTATTGGTAGTGTATGCTTGATTAAAGAAGTTTATGGAGATGTCAGTATTTATGGTAAGAAGTGGAATTTGACCGAACAATTAGGAGTTCTGAATTTAGTATGGAAGATGATTTCTAGGAGTATAAGGTTGAGCATATTGGAACTGATTAGTTATTTCTTGAAGAGATTTGAGAAGCTTAGAAAATAGATGTGGAGATTAGTGAACCGTTGGTGTTAATTAATCGAGGAAAAGAAGTGGACTTTAAAGTGGATGAGAATGTAACTAAGGGATATGATCACAGGATTTGTATACTTGTTAAGTTGTCGGTAGTAGAGGATTGTATAAGATAGTCGAGTTTATTCAAGGATGGAAGTAGTATAATATTTCGATGAATTTTGTGAGAGGTTTGTCAAGGAAAGAATAATTGAATTTGGATAGTGATCGGACAATTAGTGTCAAAGTTGAATGAGATCTTGAAGGTTGAGATGAAGCTAAGTGAGAAGTATCATTTTTGGACGATTAGAAATAAGAAAGTTAGCCGTTGGAGAACGTATTGAGAACGAGTATTTGAAAGACAAATAGAAAGTGACTTATGTCAAGAGAGGATTCGTGAAAGAGATTATTTCACATGTAGGTGAGTATTGTGTTTGTGTGTATATATTAAGAATTTGAAGGTCATGTGTAGAGTAAGTATCAGAGAGTAATTTTGTAGCATTCGGAAGATAAGAGTTAGATTAACAATTATTTATTAGAAATTATGTATTGGAAAAGTTGATTATGGAATAGAAACGTTGGTGGAGATTAATGGTATTAGATACATCGGTCTGTTGGTATAGTATGGTCATACTGTGGATAAGGAATTAAATGATTTCAGATATTTTCATCGTAGACGGTGGAACGATAGTGATTCGATGAATAACTTAAGATGTATTTTGGATAAGAGTATGTCGACGGAAGGAGTGATATTGGAAATGTTGGTGTTAAGAAATCCAGAGGTTGGCTAGAAACTAATTGGAAAAAGAGTAGTTATGTTGGAGTTGGACGCAGTGATTTGAGATATGCGAGAAAAAGGAATTTAATGGTTAAAGATGGTAAATTTTGGTATGTGTCAAGAAAATTTGGAGAGTTGGTTATCAGATGGATGTTGAGATCATGTTATCGAATGAGTGGTTGAAATAAGATTTAGATATGAATGAGCAATTTGGCATAGTTAAGTGATAAGAGATAATTAAAAACTTATGGATTTAAGGAGTTGTGAAGTATTCAACGGAGGTATCTTTTCGGAATAAGAGGAATTGGTATGTCTAGTAGTGGTAGTATTGTGAGAACTATGGAATGATACTTGACGGAAGTTTTGGTGTTTAAGGAAACCATTATTGTAGTTTAGTAAGAATAGTTTATGCCGCTATCATGATTGTTGTTTATCTATTGACAAATTGAGGAACTGGCCGTCCTTGATCTCTTGTTGATAGTGGATAATATTGTGTTGATTGGGATAGACTAATTTTGTCGAACTCGTTAATGTGTTGAGTTTTAAATGTGTTGTTGGAGAATCGGATGAAGGAGTTTTACACGGAGTTGTTTTAGTCGCGTAATTTTCGAGGGCGAAAATCTTTTAAGTGGGGGAGAGTTGTAACGACCCGATTTTCATTTATTCGTTATTTATATGAATATATTATTTGTGTATAAAATGGTTTATTATTATTTACTTTTGTGACGATTAATTAATAAGCGAGAGTATTAGTTAATTGGGCGAGTTTGTGAGAATTACATGAGCGTTGGACCGAGTGTGGGCTTATTGGACTTTGGATGCTATTGGGCCTAAGTGAATCACAAAATGGGGAGAGCTATATAAGCCTAATGTGAGAGAGAGAAAATCACAATTGTCACATTTTGTGACTTTGGTGAGAAAGAAGAGAGAAGGAAGAGCAAGAGAGAAGGAGGAGAGCTAGGGCAAGGAATTTCTTGGAGATTCAAGAGCCAAGATCCGAGAATCGCCGAGCTAAGGTAAGAGAGATAGTTTTCATAATTGTGAGTGGCTAGAGAAAGGGGAGAATGTCAATTCTCCGAACCCAAACTTTCTCCACTCATTTATTGTGGGCTTTTTGGGATGATTTTTCTTAATGAAAGTGAAAACTCATGTTCATAATATGTCTAATATACTCTTAACATGATGTATGAACAATTTTAATGGGTAAAAATGGGTATTTGTAGATGTTTGTTAAGATTTGTAAATGTTTATGAATTTTTAAAAATATGTCAAGATCCATGAAAAATAAGTGATTATTAATGTTAGTAAGTTTCTTTTAATGTGTTTTAAACATGTATGAACATAACCCATGCTTGGTATAATTTCTGGAACTGAAAGTAAGTGATTTTTGGGTCAAATAAGTGATTTTTCGCACAAAAACGCATTTTGACAGTTTTAGATCTGACTTTACGCACCAGGCGTAAGGATTTCCGCGCCACGCGTAAACTTTGCTTTTAACCACTGGATTTCCGCACCAAGCGTAAGGATTTCCGCGCCACGCATAAACTTTGCTTTTAACCACTGGATTTCCGCACCAGGCGTAAGGATTTCCGCACCAGGCGTAAAGGTTGTTGACCAGGGTTGACCTGTGTTGACTTTTGGTTGACTTTTTGACGGTTTATGCATCCGGAACCTATTTCACTCGATTTTTCGCGTAGATTCCGATTCCGACGTTAGTTTTATGAGATGAGGCTTAATTTATGAAGTTTTCTTATATTTTTTTATACTTCCTATACTTTTAAAATTGTTGAGGATGTTTTAATTAATAATGATTTGTTGATGTTAGTGATGAATGTATGATATGTATGTATATGAATGAAGAATATTAGAATAGTGTTAATCTAATAAAGAAGTATATTAAGGTATTGTGTTATCTTAATAAAGAAGGATATCGGATTTTGTTCGATAAAGACGGATATTAAGATTTGTGTTATATCTTAATAAAGACGGATATGGATAGTGTTTCATATCATAAGAGTAGAACTTAATATTGTGTTATATTAAGTGTTTGTGGTTGTACATGAATCATTCATGCATTCATGTATTTATTAGAATCTATGATTCTAATAAAGACGGATATCGAATTATATATATTCGATAAAGACGGATATTAGAGGTGAGATACTCTAATAAAGACGATTGGTACCACATGCATTAGATATGTCGAGGGTGACATAGCATGAGTTGTGGCATTAGATTGCATTAGGAAGATATGCATATGATTTGATGATTTGATATGTGACATTGTGTGGTTTGTGTAAGTTGTGTGAGTTGCTTGATTGAATATTGGCGATAAGCATTGTTTCCAAATTGTGTTTCAATGTATATGTGAATAATCTTATGTTTGATTTAAGAATTGAGAATGTGTATGTGAGTTAGATTATGCATGATAATATGATGAAGTGTTAAGGATATTGTTTACACTTGTATTTTTATTGGTTATGATTTACTAACTCTCTGTTTTGTGTACTTCTGGACCGTTGGGTGGTCCAGGTTTACAGGTTATGTATTTGTTGATGCCCAAGTGTTTGGCGAAGCTCCGCTCTGAGTGTGACACGGGGAAAGGGTTGTACTTAGGATATAGGGTCCTTTATGACTTAATGTATTTATTTCGGAAAATGTATATTTTATAAAGAATGATTTTTTTTATAGTTAATATTTAAGCTAATTAATCAAATAGTTAGGCATGTTGTCGATTGTAATACCTTTAACCAAACATTTTATAATTAAATCGTAATTTTTCCGTTGCGTATTTTGAAAAGATTTTAATAAAGGTACAAATATTTAAATAATGGGTTGGGTGTTACACGCAGCCCCTTAAAGAACTCTATACTATAAGTATATTAAGATGCGCCTTCACTAACAGCAATTGCTTTTGGTGTAGTGGTAAGCGTTTGGTCGTACAAGTAATAGTTATTGGAATAATCAAACACATCCTAATACTTACGGTTATACATTTTGGCGATGTGATAGCGCCACAATCTTTTCGGAATTTTAGAGTAAAAACAATGCATTACTATTCAAGTTTGTGATAAAGTCATTGCTAAGAAACTCGATATTATATACTATTTATTCGAGGTGAATCCAACGAAGCTTAAATCTCAACCCAAGTTTTGTTTTTGTCAAGAGAATTCTCAATAAACCCTAGTTTATATTTTGGCCTCAAAACCATGTATTTGATTTGTTTTATCATTCTTATAACCATCACTCATTATTTTTCTATGCTTATATATCAATATAAAATAAAAATAATAAGCTTTTTAGGCATCTTCCCAGTAGTGTCTCAAGCAGGAAAAGTTCGCAATGTGATGCAAATGGAACCATTTCCTTGTCCCAAGAAGATAAAATATGTCAATCTTCATTAGTTTCATCGATTTCGCCTTTCCCTTTATCAAAGACGCTAGATATCGTATCTAGCATCCATGATATAGGAAAAGGAAATATGGATGCAACTAATGAGGATTCAGATATTCCAACCTCTTGGGACGAGGAAAAGTTTCAAATGCATCACATTCCGAGCTTTTGCCGCGTGAACCACTACTCTTTGGGGAAAACGAATAAAAAGTTTATTATTGTCATTTTATACTAATATAACATATTTGAAATATAATAGTTTGCATTTTGGTCTCAAAACCATGTTTTTTATTTGTTTTATCATTCCTACAATCATCACTCATTATATTTCTATGTTGATATATCAATATAAAATAAAAATAATAAGCTTTTTAGGCATCTTCCCAGTAGTGTCTCATGCGGGAAAAGTTCACAATGTGATGCAAATGGAAGGTTTTCCTCGTCCCAAGAGGATAAAATATGTGAATCTTCATTAGTTTCCTCGTCCCAAGAGGATATCATATCTAGCATCCTTGATAAAGGAAAAATGGATGCAACTAATGAGGATTCAGATATTGCATCCTCTTGGGACGAGGAAAAGCTTCCAAATGCATCACATTCTGAGCTTTTTCCACATGAGCCACTATATTTTTTGGGGAAAACACCTAAAAAGTTTATTATTTTCATTTTATACTGATATAACAAATTAGAAAAATAATAGTAATAGTTATTGGAATGATCAAACACATCCTATGTCTTAAGGTTGTACATTTTGGCAATGTGGTATCGACAAAATCTTTTACTACTTAAGTTTGTGATAAAGTTGTGAGGTTTAAGTTAAAATCATGAAAATGTTGACAGTAACATGTCAGTTAATCAAAATAAATACTTCACTTTTTTTTTTAAAAAAAGTAAATGAAAATTAGTAAATTGTAATATCTCGGTACCAAAATCTTAGATGTTCAAAATCAGTACCATTCAAGTGATATTTAATTCTATCATCTAATGTCTAAATAGAATATTTACCAAGTGTTAGACAAAATTTTGTTTGGATTATAATGCATGGATTAAAACTATCAATTAATCCATTAAAAAATAAAATCCATCCATAATCTATTTTAAACGAAATTCATTAAATCCATAAATCATTTTAAAAAAGGAATATAATTATTAAATTGGTCACAAAAAAACAAGACATGTAGAGGAGTTCCTATCAAAAGCATGTGATGTCGGTTAGAGAAATGCTTCAATGAAGAAAACAATTTAGGATCCTTGTTTTTGAGATAACGAGACATTCATCAACGATTTGCATGTGTTATGTATATGCAGAGGTTAAGTTGTTAGCATCAAAGAATAATGCACTGAAGCACAATAGAGATGTAATTAGATTATCAAAAGAATTTTACTGGCTCTAAAACTAGAATGGTGAGCAGAATTTTACCATCCACTACGACTCTATAGGATTCAGTGATGTTTTATGAAGGTTTATTATCTCATATGAAGTCAAAAGGATATCAAACTTGATGCATTCCAACTTTCTTGTAGTAACTATTTTTTAAGATTTATTTTTCTTGTTCTTCTTTGAAAATTATAATTCATATTATCGGGTAATGCCATACGAGATTGGGAAGATCCAACTTACATGATTATAGAAATTAACGCATACTAAAAACATATATACATAAATAAAAATGAATATGAGAAATCGAGTATACATACAACATTCATTTGAGGTGGCCAGGTTGAAAATTCGTGCTCCAAATTTCCTAGTGTAGAAAGTGGAGAAACCATCATAAGTTGAGAAACATTCTCTTTGAAAAGGGATGCTAAGAAAGCAATACTTAATTTGTATGATTTTTCCTGAAGATGACAAAACCAAGCTATCAAGGTGACGCCTCAGCTAGAAACACCAAATTAAGAATAAAAATATGAAAGACAAATATTAAGAATAAATAGGTTGAGCACGAGAGCAACAAAGACTAAGTACCGAATCTCATTTCATCTCCAAGTATAACATGAATTTGATTAGACCAAGTGAATTGTAGAAATGTCAATCCTTCAAGTTGATATGGTTATAGTGTACCTTCAGTTAGATAAATATATGAAATCAGCATCGTCCGAATATAATAAAGCAGCGAAATAATGTGTGTTATTTACAAAATTATAGACCAGTTGAAACACATACCGGCCCCCTGAAAGAAACTCGAGGCTATGCTCATACTGTTGAAATTCTTTCTGGGTGCTTTATCACTTCAGCATCATCGTTAACACCACTCTTTTGCTTACTATAAGAATTTTTTTAACCTAAACCGAAATATATTGAATATCTCTATATCTGCGTGAAGCATAGAGATATCTGAATCAAGTTCCCAAATGCATTCATTATAAGGAAGCTCTTTCCACTTCACCAAATATTCCATCTCATCATCATCGCCCCTGTACCATTTAAACAAAATACTCCATCAAATAGACATTTGATGACATCTTCATAATAAAGATGGAAAAAATAATTCCACAAAAAATCTAAGTCATTAAGCAACATAGTTCAGTGTCAAAATTCTCACACGAGTCTAATACAAAAAATGATAAAATCATTTCAATGGGGAAGGAAACTAAGATACATAATTCATCAAAATTTAAGGAGAATACTAGAGAAAAACACTATGATGAAATGATTCAAGAAAGACACTTTATATAATGGACTAAGCCCTGCATCCCCTGCAATTTTTTCTGGTAATCAACAACACAAAGATTCCTAAAGTCAAGACTAATAGTTTGAATTCAACTACCACTTTTTTCTGGCAAAATTCCTGCCTAACATTCTCAGATAAATGAATTTCAGATCAATTTAAGATTCAAAAACATGTACATTAACCAAGAACATAATCATATGGAGTTATTTTTCAAATAAGCAATGATAAAAAAGTTTTAATAGTTGAACCTGCAAGAATGTATTCAATCAATGATAGTCCATTCAGGTCGAATGAAAACAAAGGGCCTGTTTGTTTCAGCTTTAAAAAAAATAGTTTTTTTTTGTATTTTTTAAATAGATTTTATAAAACCGTTTTTCAAAATATTACAAGTTTTTTTATATTCGTTTCTTCTAAATTATTCAAACACTAATTTTGACATCATATAATATAGACGTACATTATTGAAGAACAAAAAATAGTCTAAATCTCAATTTTTATAAAAAGTTGTATTTCAAAAATGATTTTTATGAAAATCTATTTGAAATAGCTTCAAAAAAAGTGATTTTTTTGAAATTTTGATATTCAAACAAAATTTTCATTTAAAGCTTTTATAAAAAAAAAAAAATTGTAAATTTTTTTTATACAAAATTTTCTAACACTACAAAATCTATTTTCAAAAATATC
The DNA here is from genome assembly GCA_951799995.1 of Trifolium subterraneum. Classification (NCBI taxonomy): domain Eukaryota; kingdom Viridiplantae; phylum Streptophyta; class Magnoliopsida; order Fabales; family Fabaceae; genus Trifolium; species Trifolium subterraneum. The sequence continues at coordinate 43,744,673 of OX637463.1, read as the reverse complement.
CAAAACAAATGGGCCCAAAATCTTAATCCAATTTTTGGATTGTTGTCAATTGAAGATGAAAGTTGTTTCCTTTGGTCTTTAAACTGGGATTATTCTTGAAATTCTTCAGAAACAAAAAGAAAATTTATGTAGTTGGTAAATGGATAATACCTGAAGGCAGTGGCGGTTTTAAGGCCCAGCTAGCCTGGGCACGTGCCCAGGCTCTGGCCCAACTAGTTTTTTTTTTTTTTTTTTTAAAGTAAAATAAAACAAGCGCTGAAACACACTCTCTCAGAACCTCGATCTGTCTCTTTTGGCACTGCATCGCTCAAGCCGTCCCTCTCAACTCAGCCACTCAATCGCCGATCTCTCTCTCACTCACTCAAGTGTTGGTAGGGAGTTTGTTTTCTGTTATTGCTTTAGTTTAGGGAGTTTGTTTTTGTTTTTGTTTGGGTGTTCTGTTTTTCTCTGTTTTTATTTGGGTGTTCAATGTTCTGTTTTCATTCCGTTTGTTTTCAATTTCAGGTGATGAAATTTCCATATGAATTAATGAGACAAATTTCTATAATTTTTCTAGGTTTTAGGTTTTTGAAAATTTTGATTTGGGAAAATTTGATTTGTTTCTTTGATTGATTGATTGAATTTGGGAAATTTTTATTTGTTTCTTTTATGCAGCTATAATCTATATATCTCCCTATCCAACCTGATTAATTGGTTTATATTTTAAAATTGTATTTTACTGCAGATTCAGTGAAGTTGAAATGTGGATGATTCAATCTCTGCAACATCAGATTCAGTGAAGTTGAAATGTATTTCATAAAACAACTGAAGGTATGATAGTGTGATTTAGACTTGTTTATGAAATACAACATATATGAATGTAAAACCATTCCTAATGTAAACCTATAGGAATGAAATGCTACATGGTTTTATACAGACTAAATAATCAGTATGATGATGATTCATGTTATGGGCAGTAGTTAACTCATGGCTTTTCGGTTGTGACGATTCATGTTATAACCTCCAGATAGTTATGCCATTTTTTACATAAATAGATTGTTAAGTTTAGAAGACCGAATATTTTGATAAACTAGAGAGTCATTTCAGAAGTCTAAGACAAATAATTAGTGCTAACTGAATTAGAAAGATACCAAAAAATTTGTAGCTATTAATCCAAATTTTAGTTAGTTTAGGGAATTCAATATATCTTTAACCAGTAGCACATACTGTAAGCTTCAATAGGTTTGATTTGAATGGTATATGTTTTACTTCATATGAATGAATTCATGCTCATGTTAAATTCAATAGATTATGTGGTAATGGGAATAAGTTTTGTGTAATGTGTTTGATCTTGAAGCATATGATAACTTGGTGAATACACAAATTGCAAATGGTGTTGAAGATATTCTTGTTGCTGATTCTACTGGTGAAGGCCAATTAATGAAACGGAATGAACAAATAATACTAATTGCTCACACAGTAAACTCTTTCGGCGACAAAATTTCGCGGTTAAAATTTTGCCCAGGCTCACTAAAAATCCTGGCTCCGCCACTGCCTGAAGGCCGTACTCATAAATAGACTAAATGAAAACAACAAAAACATTTTCAAAAAAAGTTGTAGTGATGTAGTAATAGATAGAAAAATGGAAATTCACATATATTATAATATTTAGAGGATACCTAGAAGCCAATAAGGAAGAAGTAAGTTGAATGAGAAAGAAACAAATGGCAGTAACAAGAGGACCTTGCTTCTTTTTTCTCTTCAATCATAACAAGAGGTAGTAAAAGGAATGAAGAAGACTAATCTTAAAGAAGAGGAAGAGGAAGAAAGAGTGGCGGCTATGCATAGTTTTTACTTTGTTTTATATTTAGGGTTAGTGAAGTGGGTTTGGGCCTTGGGCCATGTAGACATTTGTGCGTGTTTTTTTTTACTAATGTGTTTGGTTGGGTGTTTATACAACAAAAAAAAATTGTTTGCATGTTTAAATGTGCATTTTTTATATTTATTTAGAATTTGGTTCAAACAGTTTAATAATAGTTGAACCGATTGAACCATAATCCAAAAGTCACAACGGTTTGACCTCCGGTCCGATTTTTAACATTGTGAAATACTCTATATTTAGTCAAAAATAAATAAAATACTCTATAAAATAAAAAAAATGATATAATTCTTTTTGTGGATATCAAATGGGGAAAGAAAAAAAACAAACATCTCTTTTTTATATTTTTAAAAGGGAGATTTAGAGGGAAAGTAAATTTCCCCAATTTTTAAAAACGTGTTACAATAATTTTTGAATTTTTCAATTCTCCCTCCTAATTGAAATATTTGCTTAAATAGACATAATGGATATAGATGGTAATTAAATTATTTTTAAAAGGAAACCAATAAAAAAATTGTATTGAAACTTATCTGATTTTCGTGATATGATATTAAGTGTGGTTGTGTTTTTTAAATTGTTTTTTTTCTTCATTATTTTTTCCTATTTTATGTGTGAATTTATTTTGTGATGGTTAATTGAATTGAAATTTTAAAAATGTAATATTAAATATGGTGGAATTAATTATATTTTTCTTATATTTGAACTGATATGAATTTACTTTGAGGAAAATGAACATGTTCATCATGAGAAAATTATTTCGTAAGAGTTGATAATATTTCTCTTTTATAGGAGAAAATCATATCTTCTTTGGTCAATCAACCATGAAATCGTTTGTTGTTGTAGAACTTTCCAGGATTCCTCCTTGATGTTTTGCATACTTTGTTGCTCATTCATTGAGTATCATTTATATGCTTCAGTAAAGACATGGATGTACTCATCATGAGAATATCATTTTCTAGTTTACAGAATGATTAAAGTTTTTATTCCTTGTACATAAGCTCATTTGAAAACTCATGGAAAATTATTCTCAAACTTTCTCAACTTGAGAAGTTTTGCTAAGATAAAACTTTTGAGTAGATTCTGAAGATCCTTATAATATATGCATCATTCTTTTTGGCGTTAAATGCAATTGTAAATCCTCAAAACATGTAAAACAAAACAATGTGAGTTTTGTCACAATAAAATCAAGCATATTTTTGTAGCTTGTGATGTAGGTTTTCCATCATGATTCTTCAACTATAATCCTCATATTCTTCCTTGAACTTTCAATACCCATTGTGAATCTTATGGTGATGAGGAAGACTAAGACTTTTAACCATGAAAATTATTTCCTTGCTTGAACCTTCAATGAATCCTCTTATGTTCAAACAACAGTATTTAAAAATCTTTATGAAGCTTGTGATGCTACTGTCGTAATTATCGGACGATACTTCAATTCTTTCATTGTTTGAATATATAAAATGCACTTGTTGATGTGAGTGACATATAGCTTGTCCCTTCTGCATTCTTTATCTTTCAACAAAAACTCAAGTGCAAACATCAATAGATCACTATTCATAAAACTTAACATTTATTCCATAAGGTTTGTTGTTATTAAATATACATCAAAACGGTTTTATCCAAATCAACATATTGACTCTTCCAGTTGTCACCCTATTTTAAGTATGACAAATATCCAATATCAAATCTTTCGATGCGCTAAACTGATGAATGTGTGCTACTATGTTTGGCTCCAACCCAGTTGTTTGTTGTAGCGCTAGAACACTATCATTACAGTTAAATAAAATGTCATTCATCCTCATTACTTTTCACACAAAGTGGACATACCAAGAGATAAGAGACATACACCTCTCTTGTAAGCGAGTTCGGGTTGGTAGACACCTTCTACAAATTCACCAACGTAAGTTTTTAGCCTTAGGGATCTGTTTGGTATAGATGATTTAGAGAAGAGAGAAATAGGAGACAGAGAGAGTAGAAATAGGCAACTTCTTCTGTTTGGTTTAGCAAAGAAATTGGGAAGAGAGAAAACTTTTTGCGGGACCCATCGCTTTTTTCGTTCTCTCCATCCTTGCGAAGAAACTGAGCAACCTGTCTTATTTTCATTCTATTTCCATTAATAACCCTCATTTTGTCCTTGTACATCATGTCATTGCACCACTTTCATCCCAAACCCATTTTTCATTAGTTACCATTTTTCATTAGTTAAAGGGCATTTTTTTCTTTTAAAAAATAAACACACTTCTCTCTCTTCTATTTCTCTTATCTTTCTCTTAAACCAAACAATACATCGAATTTACTCTATTTCTCACTTATTTCTCTCTTCTCTCATTCTCTCTCACGTATTTTTGTCTTCTCAACTTCTCTTCCAAACCAAACACACCATAGGTGAAGCTTGTATTTTCCAAAGACGTGTATCTCCAACTATCATTTAACATAATATTATATCTACTTTTGACACTATATTGGTCATGTATATCATCACTCCAAATTAATTTGTCCTCTATAATCACATCAAATAAAGGAATATCAAGGATATATACAATTAGCAACATTAAACGAAAATAAAGACTCGATTTTTTCCTTGTCCCACATTTTCACATTTGGGGATCATTAGTTAGTTAACGGTAATAATATGTGCACCTTGTATTTTAGGTGATTGCACCCATACACCATCCTTTCTCTTAGTGAAGATTCATTCATTACTTTTATATTGGTGTCATTTCCTATAATCCACCTACAACCATTCATTAGGACTTGGCGATCTTTTCAAATGTTATGTCATGCATAGTTCAAATTATGACCAAGATGAAAATCAAAGAAAGTGGAATTAGGTAAGTACCTCACTTTGAAGATTTGAGAAACTAAAGCATGTGGTCTTGTCATGATATTTCACCCTTGTTTTGCTACCATTGCCAAATTAAAAATGTGTAAGACTCGAAAACACATACCTCATATAGAGTTTTCGGGTAGGCCATACGATCTCATGCCAACCACCTTATACCTTTGTTATTCACCCCACCACCCGATCAAAAGAAGTTTATCATCCTCTCAATTTTCTTAATTATAGAGTCTGGTAGGAGATGGACACTCATGACGTATGATAGTATGACTTGCAAAACTGACTTGATCATCACTTCCTTACTCGCCTTAGATAAAGTTATCCCCCTCAATGAGTTGATGCGCTTCCAAATCCTATCTTTCACATAAGCAAAAGTATATTTCCTTTTTCTGCCAATCATATAAGGTAGGCCAAGATAATTATCGGTTTCGAACACATGTCAGACTCCAATTATTCTTGAGAGATCTTGTGCTGCTGTTTTCAGTAATTTAAGCCCAACAGCTGCCTTACTCATGTTTATGCTAAAGAACGCCTCTGACTTGATCATATTGTTTTCTTGGCCCGAAACTTCTTATTAGGTTTTGAGAATATGCATGGCAATAAAACTCATATCCGCGGGTATCCGTCCAAACCCTACCCGCTTTGACGGGGAAAATCCGAGTTGACTGGGTTTGAGTTTGTGTATGGATTTTCCCCGATTTCAAAAGATGGATTTGGGGCGGGTAACAGGGACATTGATACCCACCCCGAACCCGCCCCACTTATGTTAAAATTAGATTTTACCTCTTTGAAATTAGAAACTCTTAAACAATCTCTTAAATTATATTCATATGTTTATTTTTTATTTTTAATTTGAGTAATAAACAAATTACTTTCTCTATTTCTTTTATTTATTTAAAAAAAGATTGTTAAAACAAAATAATTTTGGACTTTTAACTTTTTTTTAATAAAAAAATACTAAAATACAATCATAATTCATGTGGAAAGAGACGTAACGGGGATACCTGAACCCCGTTGGGGATACCCGATCCTCGTAGGGTAGGGGTTTGGGGTTATACTTTTTATCCCCGCATAGAATTGGGATGGGTTTGGGGAAACCCGAACATTATGGGTTTAGGTTTGGGTTTGGGGAGTACAAAATCCGCCCCCGCCCCGCCCCGTTGTCATGCCTATTTGTGAATGTGCATCAAATAGTTTGTTTCCTCTAAATTCGGGGGCAAAACAAGAAACAATCATTAGCAAAAAGAATGTGAAACACTAAAGATGCCCCTCTTCAAATTTACACTCCAAGTAAATCTCCCCGAGCCACGAAATTCTTTATTCTTTATGTGCAAAAAAAAGTTTTAACAACTATTCTTTATAAAATCAAGTTTTACCATGCAATTCATTTCTCTAATCTTTCTAATAAAAATTTCACCCGGTATGTTCATAGATTTCTAACGGATACTAGTTTTTTTTTTTTTTTTTTTGACTAAATCTGACGGATACTAGTGACACCTGAATTATTTGTAAAAAATATATATTTTAACATATAAAATAAATGATAATCTACTTCTAATATAATAAAATCGATTACCACCAAATTTACTAATTTATCCTTTTTAGTTTTAATCACATTCCAAGTTTTATATCTTTCAACAAAAATATTATATATTAATCTTTACATGAAAATATGATCAAAACAGAAACAATAAAACGATTATAAAAATTTTAGTCAATAAATAAATTATAGAAAAAATAAGATGAATACAACAAAAAGAATATATATGAATCTATATGCATAAAAATATAAACAAAAAAATAATAAAAAGTCGACTCAAAAAAAAAATAATAAAAAGTTTAGTCAATAAAAAAATTATAGAAAGAATATAGAAAAATGTAAAAAAAAAATATATAATAATGTTAATTACTATCAACGGGGCCATTATTTGTCAATGATACATAAAAAATTAGATAAATATTTGTCATTGATAATTATAATCAAATTTATTCATTTAATTAAGTTTTACAAAAAATAACACAATAATTTCACTTATATTTTAACAATATTATATAATAAATTTTTAAATATTTTATTCTAAATAAATTTTCTACCTAGCTTAATATAATGACAAACTTTAATATTGAATAAAAATCAATAGAGCCTTCGCACGGATCTTTACACTGGCCACAAATAAAAATGGTTCAATGTTCCATGTCATATAAAAAAAATGGGGTTAAGTGAGGTGATGTGGCGGAAAACATGGTTGTGATTTGTTAACAGTGTACAATTATTTTAAATTCACTAGTACAAAAAGCACTTGTTAAATCGGTTAAAAATGGTTTCTTAAGTCGGTTTTACACCTGAGTTAATAGTTGGTGACTTAAGATGTTTTGAGTTCTTAAGTCAGATTTTTACCCGACTTAAGAAAATAATTTCTTAAGCCGGTTAAACTATTAACCGACTTAAGAAGTAGTATTTTAATTTTTAAAAAAAAAGCCTCAACTGAAGAGGCCAACAACATTTTGTTTTTCGTTAAATAAAAAACAACATTTTATTTTATTTTAAAAAAATGATATAATAATCATGTATTTGCTAACCAAATATCCCTAAACAAGTTATTTTGCTCGACTCAAATTACATAACAAATTTACAATCTAATAAAGGGGTAGTATCACTCTAATTAATAATAATAATAATAAGGCTAAATTGCATTTTTGGCCTCCTAAGTTTCAGAAACTTGCAATTTTTGCCTCTTATGTTTCAAAATAGCACTTATGACCCCCTAAGTTTCAGAAAGTTGCGATTTTGACCCCTTATGTTTCAAAATAGCAATTTTGGCCCCCTAAGTTTCAGTAGTTGCGATTTTGGCCACCTATGTTTCAAAATAGCACTTTTGGCCCCCTATCTTTACCCTTTTTGCAAAAGGTCAATTTTGATCGAGTCACGTTCTTTAAATTTATTTTTTCACTAACACACATATATAATCTTTTTTTTTTACTAAAAATAAAGGATATTCATTCATTCAAATTGGTAGAGTACATCGATGTAATACAAATTCAAATTCGCTAAAAACAAAAAGGATGAATCTGCAAACAAACTCACAGCATCCATGTTAATAGCATAAAACGGTAAATTACATAAGCCTACAAATATGACTATATTGAAGTGTTTGGAATGTCCATGCCTCCAGATCTGTAGCGTTGATGACACAAAAGTCGACATCGGATGGATTTGCACTTGATCGGATCTAATCCTTCAACCTGAAACAAATGAACACCGCACAAAGACGGGACAACAAAATACACCGCACAGAGACGATACAACAAATAACACAAAACCAAACAATATGTGAAAAATCACTTATTTAATAACGAAAAAGAAAAAACAATTTGGAGGGGTGATTTTAGGTCAAGATTTGACCTGAAACCACCCCTCTTTGATAAACTAAGAAGAAGAAGAAGAAAAGGTGACGGTTAGGGTTAGAACTTAGGAGAGGAGAGAAAAAGAGAGAAAACGTAAAATAGGGAGTAACTACTTTTTCACATATATAATCTTAAATCCTAAAGAATTAACATAAAATCCTTCGTGACGTTTATCAAAAGGATTTCTCACTATACGTAAAAAAAAAAAAAAAACCTAATCCCAAATCCAAAAATAGGAAACAATGGAAATTGGAAACCCTTCGTGCTTTTTGTTATGTCATTTTGATTATGTTATTTTGATTATGTAATGACTTCTTATATGTAATGACTTGATTTGTTATGTCTTTTTGATTTAGAAAAATGTCTTGAACTTCTATTTTGAATGTAATTTCTTATATATAATAAGTTTGACTTGTTATGTCATTTTAATTATGTTATTTTGCCTCTGCGGTTTATACTTAACAAGTTTATATATTATTATGCCACATCAATTTTGATTTGGTCAAAATTGACTTTTTGCAAAAAGGGTAAAGATAAGGGGTCAAAAGTGCTATTTTGAAACATAGGGGGTCAAAATTGCAACTTTTTGAAACTTAAGGGGTCAAAATTACAACTTTCTGAAACTTAAGGGGCCAAAAATGCTATTTTGAAACATAAGGGGCCAAAATTGCAACTTTTTGAAACCTAGGGAGCCAAAAGTGCTATTTTGAAACATAAGGGACCAAAATTGCAAGTTTCTGAAACTTAGGGGGCCAAAAGTGCAATTTAGCCTAATAATAACAACAACAACATAAATAAATAATAATAATAACAACATTACTATTCTAATTGTTCTGTTTGTGAAAATTAGAAAACTTTTTCTTAGAAAGTTATGTTTTCAGTGTTATAAGTATGAATGTTCTCTGTATTTTAAAATATGCATTGTTAAAGTTCTAAAATATTGATATTTTGCTTTAATAATAATAATAATAATAATAATGAGAATAACAACAACAACATAAATAGCAACATATACAAAAATTGAAATAGTATAACAAAAACAAATTAAAAGTTAGGGTTTAAATTATATATACATATGAAGTTATAAGGTTCCTAGTGACGAATGATTTTTGGGTTTGCAGTGAAGAGAAGGATTTGAGGAGTTTTTTTACTAAAGGTACCGGGTTTGATTTCTTCCCGGTACACATTGGAATTTAATTTTTTAAATTAAATAAAACTTCTTAGGTCAGGTGGGGCGACTCCGGACTTAACAAGTTGATTTTTTAAGTTAGTTAGTTTATATTGGCGACTTAAGGAATTTAATATGTGTTATAATTTTTTTATTTAATCTTTGTTAAGTCGGTTTTACATGCAATCAATCTAACAAAGTTACAAATATTTACGGAATTGCCACCTCGTAATTTGTTTAATCGGGTGGCTAATTCAACTAATTTAAACATCTTTCTATAAATGTATTTTTGTACTAGTGATTGTCGATACATAGACTCTGTTTGGTAAAAAATAGCGGATAGTTGATAAACTAGCTTATAGCGGATGAACTTATAGCGAATAAGCTAGCCGATTGAATTAAGCTACTTGAAATATCGTTTGAAAAATAAGCTATAAGCTAGTAAAATAAGTTATAAATTTTTTAAAAAAAATTGTTACCAAACAGAGTTTTAACTTATAAACTAAAAACTATAAGCCAGTTTTTTCGTCTTTCCAAACAAAGTCATATTCTTTTTTCTCTTATTTTTTTATGGATTAACCATATAGCTAGAATTTAACATTTAAAACTAAATAAATAGAAGTATTCCTCCCGTCACTATTATAAGCAAATTTGACATTTTTGATACATTGAAAAAGTTATATATTTAGTTCACTACATACATCACTTTTTCAATATAAAATAAAACTGAAAAAATCAAATTTGCTTATAACAATAACCGGATAAGATTACTCCTATACTATTGCATAAATGTTCGTGTTCAATTATTCCGACCGAAAACATAAAGATTAGTATTTTTATTACTGGAACTGTAACTGTAAATTGTAGTAAATCTAACTACAGTAGTTTATCATCACTTTATGTCGACGCTTCATAGTTCATACCCTTTTACTCTTACACAACAGTTTTTCTTTGTTCTATAACTGCTACCCACCACCATTACCCCACCATCATTCTATCATTTCATTTCATTTGAAACCAAATCTTCAAAAATAATTCTATTCAAACTTCAACATTTTCTCGCACTTTCTCTTCTCCTTTTCTCGGCAAAATTCTTCTCTCCCTTAAAAACACTTCAATTGCTTCTCCTTCACCGATCTCTTCCAATCACCGACTTCGTTTTACAAGTTGCTGAAGTTTGATTTCGAACAAGCTTTAACGAACTAGTTCTTCCTTCTTCGTGATGGAGAAGAACGATGTGTGCACATCGGAATCCGTTGATGGAAGCCGTGATGTTTGGAGTTCTAAATCCTCTGATTCTTCCTCCGCTGATCATCTTGTTGTTATGGTTAATGGAATTCTCGGAAGGTTTGTATTTGGAGAAATTTTATGCTTGATTTTGGTGAAATGTTGCGTTGTTAGATTGATTTTTGTTTCTATGTTCATGAATTTTGGTAATTAGTTTATTTAATTGATTTTTATGTTTGTTGTTTATAGTTGATAATTCGTGTTTTGATTGTTTGTTTGTTTGTTATTGCAGTTCAACTGATTGGAAATTTGCATCAGAGCAATTTGTTAAAGAGCTTCCTGATAAGGTTTTTGTTCATTGTAAGGATTGTGGTTCTCTCTGGTTTATTTTCTGCAAAATTGTGTTGATCGTAGTCGAATTAATAGTTTGTTGTTGTGAGAAATTGTTTGATTTATGTTATTACTCTTTTATTTTGAAGGAATTGAATTTATGAATAGTATGTTTGTATTTATTTTCATTCAGAATTTCGTACTTATAAGCTACCTTGGTTCTAATTTGGATATAGTGTGTTTTATGAATTTAGTGAACTTTCAATGATTTACTAATCTAATTTATACTTCATGCAATTGTAGTATAAGGTGCTCAGGAATTTTAAATCATGTCATGGACATTAATAAAATGTTTCGTGTTTACTCGTGAAAAGATTTCTATCTTTATTTCGGCAGAATTTGATGGCATTTGCAATAGTGTCTTGTATTTATCTGTTATTATGGATACAAACAACAAATTTTTGTGGTTTAAGTTGCAACCTAGTTGACAAGCTTTAGACTTGGTTCAGAACTGGGGCTTTTGTTTCTTTGTTTATTTGTTTTCTTACAATATCTTGATGAGTTACATTGTCCAGTATGTAGTGTTATCGAATTTCGGACATGGTGGGCCATGGCAGATATCGGTGGCGGATTTTGGCCTCTCTGATATGGTAAATATAAATATCAGCAAATATGGAGGGTTTTCCCGCCATAATCCGCTATTGCAGCATCACAAAACGGCCATTATTGCGGGATTTTGGCTCTCCGTCATGGACTGCCATCCACCATCGACGACACTGCCAGTGTGGGCTTTAAATTCTGCATGTAATTTGACATTTTCGCCATCTCCTTTCACTCAGGTAGCGAACGGAATGTGTCTAAGCTGACACTAGATGGTGTGGATGTGATGGGCGAGCGATTGGCAGAGGAGGTTTGTTTGCTGAATCTCATGTCATGTGAAAATTTATTTACTATATCTTCACTAGGCTCATCATCCCTAGATTATAATGCCTTATATTATACAGTATTATATAACTGTTACTATGTCTTACAGATGATAATAATGAATATCTTGAAATATTTTTCTACATATTTTCTCTGCCACTGGTAAAGCATAACCTGCTGAAAGTTTTCCTCGTAAAACCTTGATAAAAATGTTCATATGTGATGTATAGGAAAACAGAGTCCTTTGTATTGGTCAATAATATGTTTAAAAAAATGTAGTGTACTCCTTCATATGTACACTTTAGCATATTTGAACTCTCTGGGCTTCATTGGTATTTACCAAAGAGAAATTAGACTCATGTTCATCATTTCAAGTTATTAAGTTACCTTCTGATGTATGTTGTCGATGGATAATTTTTATGTGTTCTTTTACCTTAAAATAAATCAGAGAAATGTAATATGTGATATCTTTATATAATTGTATGTCATTTCATTACACACGTGATCTTTATTGCTATTAAGTATTAACAGGAAATTAAACTCTTAGGTCATTGAGGTGATACGAAGAAAGCCAAATATGCGTAAAGTCTCCTTTATTGCACACTCAGTTGGTGGATTAGTAGCACGATATGCTATTGGGAGATTGTATAGGCCACCACCTGAAAATGAACCTATGCAGGATTCGAGCAATAAAGAAAGTAAGGCTGACTCAATAGGTACAATATGCGGCTTGGTGGCAATGAATTTCATAACTGTTGCTACACCACATCTAGGGTCAAGGGGCAATAAGCAGGTATTAGCATTGAATCTTAAATTTAGTTTATGTTTCCTTAATCTAGTGATAGGGATTAAAGTAGGGGTGCAATTTGATTCATTAATCTAAAATCCATCCACTACAAAATATAATTGTTAATGGATTGGATCAAGTCCATTGACAATCCATTAACGATTATATTTTGGGATAGTTGGCTGTAAGCTTTTGGGGTAGTTGGCATTTGACAAAATTCTTGGTTATATGTTAGCTAATGCGTTGGGACAGGAATTCCTGTCTAGAGCTCCTCGTTTTCTACCATTTTATTTTGACTGTTTCTTCTTCTAGGTGGATTTCTCACCATTATGCTTTTTATCATCAAAGGTTGCCATGGTTCTAATATTATCTTTGTAAAGCTCAGAAATTTCAGAGATTTACTAATTTTCTAATGTATTTCTAGTGTCATTAGTGAATTAAAATAGTAGGAGGGCAAAGCCAAATGATAGTGCCAACAGTTTTCATTGTTCTTCTGCCAGAGAGTATTTTATGAATTTTATTGTTTTCTTAAAATCAGTCATTTAGTTGTGAAATTTTGTGGGCTTTCACTTTAGTTGCTTGTGTTAGTATCCATGGTCATTTATTATTCGCCATTCATTGTAACTTAAGCCACAATTTATTTGGGAAACAAGTCCCACTTGAATGATGTATTTTGCTACCAAAGGTTTATTGGTTTGAAAATTTTCAAAGAAACCTTCGCAGCCCAGACAAGTGATACCTTTATTAGTTGTTTGATGCCTGTTAGATGGAAAATCTAAGTCCTTATCCTAATTTCTTCCAATTTAACTTAGTTCCCTATGTAGATCTGATGAAAGGTTGATTCATTTATATGTTGTATCTTTTGTTCTTCGGTTCCATGTAAAGTAATATTAATATTAAAGGGTCCAAAATGAATCAGATGCTTTTGGTGTGTAATTAGACTTTTCTCCACTCTACATTATTTTTTCTTTGACTCTTATAATTTCTTTCTCGGTTATGTTTATCTATTTGAGTAAATGAAAAGTTATGGAATTGTTTTGATAGATTGGGGTATTTTTATTTTCATATAGCATGCTGCGATGCATATATTTATTTTGCATCAAAAGCATTACATGTTGATATTATATTCAATAGGCAGCACATTCTTCTGTGTAGTTGTTTTTACCATCAAATAAACATGAAATCTTGCATTTGTTTGTGATATTTTCAAGAAAGTAAGTTGCGTCAGTTTTTGCTATTTGGGTATTTAAACTTGTTGACTATTTTTGAATTTCAGGTTCCATTTCTTTTTGGGGTAACTGCGTTTGAGAAACTTGCAAGTGTTGTTATTCATTGGATTTTTAGAAGAACAGGCCGACATCTTTTCCTTACTGATGACGATGAAGGAAAACCTCCATTGCTTAAACGCTTGGTTGAAGACTATGATGGATGTTATTTCATGTATGTTTGGTGATTATCTCATGATAAATATATTTGTTTTACATGGAGTTTGTTTCCTTTAAAGGATCTTCATATTTTTCAAATGATTTTGTCATGCTTTCTGCAGGTCTGCATTGCGCACTTTCAAACGTCGGGTTATATATTCAAATGTGGGCTATGATCGTATCCTTCATATTTACTATATCTATCTACTTATCATAGGTGCATTCAGCTTTATTGCATATATATTTTTATTTGGTTTTCCTTTATAAATTTTTTAGATATTGTTGGCTGGAGAACATCATCCATTAGACGTGATAATGAACTTCCAAAGGTATATTTATTGATATTTTTCAATGCTATCTGATTTATTGGATCATTTCTTATAGTTTATTGATGCAAAACTATTTGGTTTGTAGTGGGAGGATACCCTCAACGAAAAATATCCACATGTTGTATATGAAGAGCACTGCAAGGCTTGTGATGCAGAGCAAAGCGACTTAATGAAAGATAACGGCTCTGACAAAATAGAAGGTATCTCCATATTTTTTTAACGTGATGTTCACTTTATCTGTAGTCACCATCATATATATATATATATATATATATATATATTCTCTTTCAAGTTCAATTATTTGATGTTTTTGTGCTCTTTAACACTGCTCTTACATGGTTTGGACTTTGGCTTCCTTCCATTGCTTTTCCTCTTCAATATAAATCGTTGACCAATTGGTTCTGCCTATATACAGTATTACAGAAAATTATTGATATAATACTGTTCAATAAATGTTGACATTCTCTTTGTCCTTTATTTGCAATACTGTTTTTTTAATTCTAACATGCAAAAACATGAAACTCTTGTAATAGTGTGTTGGTCTTTCCGTAACCGAAAGCAAGATTGTGCCATCTTTGAATGGCAAGTGTTGTCCTAATTTTTTCTCTGATGCATTTGCTTCTATTTCTTCACCGAACATATAATTTGGAAACCATTCCTAGTTATAAGAGCCAAGGGCATTCTAAATAACTCTTTAAGACAAAATCAAGATAGTGTGAGTTTTTTTGAACATTCTAACAATTTCATAGTTGTCTGTTGTAATAAAACTCCATAATCTTGTTCGCTAGATACATTTTCTCTAAATGTAAATGCCAAATCTATATACTACAATCTCAGTAGAAAGATGAACATGTTTTATAGTGTACCATCAAAATAGTTTTTACTCAAAATGGTTATATACCCTTCTACTAAATTTGGTTTCTTATAGAACTCAATAGTGTTATTGATCCATTCATAGGTGGCTTTACTTAATAGGATAAGTTTTGATTGTTATTGTCATGGTTGATTTTGCTGTCTAAAAGTAAATGTTGCTTAATGTTGCACAAGAGTCATGCGTGGCCTATTTCTTTATGTTGTATTCAAAATGTAAGATTTCTAACCAGAATGGACATTTGCAGAGGAGCTGGTAACAGGTTTATCTAGTGTGTCATGGGAAAAAGTAGATGTTAGCTTCCATAGTAGTAGACAGAGGTTTGCTGCTCATAGTGTCATTCAGGTTTGTGTCTTTGCTCTTCCCTTGCTATTGTGTCAAATCTTGAGTCACACGATATTATTTCTTTGAATACATCGCTTTATCTCCCTGTGTTCTTCCTTCACCTTTTACAGGTTAAAGACAAAATCTCACATATAGAAGGTGCAGATGTTATTCATCATATGATTGACCATTTTCTGACATAGAAACTGTTTGTCTCCGAAGTTGTATACATATCGCTTAGCAATATAAGCTTCGCATAGGTAAATATAAAATGGATACACCATCTATTATTGAACCTGATCGATAATGTTCAAGTTTATCTGAACTTGTGAATTTGTTGCAGGATGGAAACAACTAGTTTCCTGAGTAAAAAAGTTCTCCATTAGTTGAGGTGAAGAATTGTAATTGTATTTGTGGATGATCCTTGACAATGTATTATATATGTATGTGTATGATATGTATAGATCAGTAGTTTTTTTCCCCTTTCCATCAAAGCATTTGAAATCAGCACATTTTATTATTGACAATAATAATAGCAAAGAATTAAAAGAAATATTATCAAGAAACTGAATCATTTCCTCATAGAATTTCAAGTTTGATAGATATCCAATGCCTTTTCACGTTTTTAAGATTTGATAAACTCAACAATTTATTGAAGATGGAGAGATATAATATGTCCCTACATTTCTGGTGGAGACTACCCGCTTCTAATTAGGGATGCTAGATGCAAATCAAAGGATCTCGAAAATTCAATTGAAACAAATTAAGCCGGTTCAATTTAGTTTATTATTGTTTCGAATATTGGTTTGTTTTATTGTGTCTAGTGGCTAGAATTTCATCCTTAAGGTGGATAAATGAGATGACCGGGTTCGAATATTGGTTTTACGTCATTAAAAATTGGTCGCTTGAGTTTTGAGTAAATTATATGTGTTTTTTCTTCTTTCTATATCACACTATATTAGTAGTTTTATCCAAAGTAATAAGTTGTATTGTTTACCCAAAAAAAAAAAGTAATAAGTTGTATTTATATATTTTTAAAATTGTATTATTTTTTCATTGGAGTTTAAGTAATTCTCTTGTTTTAATAGTATAAATAATACTATATAGCATTTGGGAGTCTCATTTCTCAGCCTCTTTGTTGCTTCTAGAGTCTTAGCCTCCCAAATTTTCTTTTTTGCCTTTTAAGTATGGTTCATAAAACGGTAAATCATAGTTTTTGATGCTTGACAATGGATCAAATTAATCAATTCATTTCCATTCTTATATTTTTTTTCTATGGCAAACTGACTATTTGTACCAACATGCACCTCCGCTTAAGCATTATTTCGCTTCAATTCGAATCAACGGTGGGGTTATAAATCTCGTTTTTAACAACATTAGATTTCAATTTATCAAGAGATTTTGAATCATCGGCCATAACCATAAATAATTCACCAAACAAAAAAATAAAAATAAACAATTCCTTAAAAACCGTATCAAAATGCAAAACCTGCGGAAAAATGATGGTTTTGCATATGGAAAATGCTTATTTGCAAGAATGGATAAAAACAAGAAAGAGAAGAATAAATCTCAACCATCCATTAAAACCACTACCCCATGATTTCTATTAAAAAGGAAATTAAATTTATAATAAATTAAAAATTATCCTCTAAAATAATGACATGTGTTCATTCTTGCCTTTCTAGCTCAAATTCTTTCTTACAAAATAGCAATGTTCTTTGCATATATAGTCTTGATTGGAACGCAGAATTCGAACTGGTTCAGAATATACAATCCAAACTAGTTTGAAAAATATGCAGTACGAAATTTCAAACTACGAATGCACAAAAGGATGGTTAAAAAATGCACATTATTGGTAAATCGAGTTAGATTTCTGGTGGAAATAAATTTTTGTCAAACTCATGTTCGAGCTCTAAATTACCGGAACCCCTTTCTCTAGGGAACTATGAGTCCGAGGATTAATACAAAAAAATGCACATTACCTTATTTTTTACTCGAAATTAGTGTAGAAATATTTTGTGAATGATCTAATGTTGATTTTAAATCCAAAATCCAACAAATAACGCAAACTTTTTGTGAAAAAAAAAATAAGGTTTAGTATAGATAAAAGAATTTAATTGTTGTGCACTGTCGGTGTAATATTTTTTTACACATACATAATAGTACATTGTATAATAATTGTGGTGTGTAATCAGATTCTTTTTTATGAACCCAAGCGAGTGGATTTTATTTTCCAAACTATTTGATGAAATCTAGATGCATCCAAAATAAGTTTGTGACAACATCCGACTGCATGACTGTACAGAAAAGCGACTGCGTCTAATCCATTTTCCTTATCATTGTATAAGGTAGTTCGTGATTGGGAAGTCCACATTTCACCGTAACTAACCATCCGAAAGTCCATCGCCTCTGTGATATGCTTTTAGCTCCACAAGATAATGATAGTTGTCCCGATTGGATTAGCTTAAAGAAAAGTGGAACCGAGAAAATTTTTGTAACAAATCTACGCAAAACAAAGCAAATCGAGCTTCCATAACTGCCTCACAACACCATGATCAAATGGTAATTTATTAATTTATTTGAACAAAAAATTGCTATATTAACTAATTAATTTTAATTTTATTACATTTAATTTTATTAAATTATAGGAGAGGGATAAAAACAGAGACGTAACAATGTGCGAGGACGTTCATCCCAGGATCCACACATACCAAGAAACGAGTGAATTCATTGATGAGGAGTAGCAGGGGCGGCCCTATACCATGGGCAAGGTGTGCCATGGCATAGAGCCTCTTAAAAATAGGGGCCTCAAAAAAAAAATTATGGGGGTAGTAGTATTAGTAAATTAGGGGGTGTAAAAAATAACTATATTAAATAATGTTAGGTCCAGTCCAGGCCCAATTGTTGCAAAAAAAAAAACAGAAACATAGTAATAATTACCAAAGCGCGTATGATATCTCCTTCATCACCACCAGCGTACATCGATTCACGACGGCAGAGGTAATAATCCACCGGCGTATGATAACTGCGTACATCGATTGCATACCACCGGCGGCGCTACCCTACTCCTTCTTTTATTCTCAGAAACAAAGGTAAAAGTTAGGGTTTCTAAAATTTGAGTTGTTATAGAATTGTTAATTCCACAATTATCCCGTCATTCTTTTTCTCTCAAAGTTAATTTGAAAAACCTCAATTTTGTTTGTGGACCTCAATTTGAAAGAACCTTAATTAATTAATTTGAAAGAACCTCAATTTTTTTTCCTTCAAAGACTAAGTTGAAAGACAGGGTGTTTGCTTCAAAGACAATGTTTTTTTCCTTCAAAGACAAATTTAGAACAATTACTTTTGTTTTGTTTTCAATTTTATTTAAAACTCTTTTTTTCCTAGTTTTGCAATGATTTAATGTATCTTGTCCTACTTGCTTTGACACTGTTTTAATGTATTGTCTTATTTGGATTGTTTAATTGCTAATTACCTTCTTATTCTATTTTTACCGGTTCAACTTCAATGTTGTCTATTTGGTTCTACTTCAACGCGGTGGAATTGATCAAGAACAGTGACAATTTTCAGGTTCTATTTTTTCCCCCTCAATGCCTCCTAAATTACCTCCTAAGGGTAGAAAATTTGAATCTGGATATGAAAAGCGTAACAAAATTTGAATAATATGTCTATAGAGAAATTGGTTTTAAGAATGCCTTGAATTATGCTACAGAAATTGCTCTTGAATTGAATATTGATCCAGTATTTACTCAAAAGCGTAAAATTCAAAGAAAAAGACAATTTGATGAGAATTTGAATACCTCGTCAGTTGAGCTATCTGAAGAGGAATCATTTAGGGTTGATTATTTTCTTTACCTTGTTGATCAAGCCGTTGTTTCTCTTAAAACGAGATTTGAGCAATACCAACAATATGAAAGTGTTTTTGGTTTCTTGTTTAGTTCTCAAAATTTACAATTGTTGGACGATGCAACTTTGAACTCTTGTTGTAGTAATTTAGAAAAGACGTTGAAACATAATGAGCAGTTTGATGTTGATGGGAAAGAACTATGTGTGGAGTTAAGGTTACTAAGAAATATGTTGCCTGGAGGAAAGATGGGACCTATTGATATATTAAATTTTTTGAAAGGCATGAATTTTTTTCCTAATACAGTTATTGCGTATAGAATTTTATTGACTATTCCTGTGACAGTTGCCTCTGCAGAAAGAAGCTTTTCAAAATTGAAGTTGTTGAAGTCTTACTTGCGGTCTACCATGTTACAAGAAAGATTTAACGGCTTAACATTGATAGCAATTTAGAACCATCTCTTGGATGACATAGAATACAAAGACTTGATTGATGAATTTGGTTCAAAAAATGTTGAAAGAATGACTCGTTTAAAGTAGTTATATTGTATTTTGTTGTTATTGTTAGACAACGAATTTTTTTTATGTTAATGACAAGAATGATTATATTTTTTATGTTATTTGCAATTTAAATCGATAATGTTTTTTTTTATAAATTTTTTTACGTTTTTTTATTAAAGGGCCGCTTTTATATTTTTGCACATGGCCTCCAAAAACTCGGAGACGCCCCTGAGTAGTAGTAAAAAAAAATTTCATTTATTAATATATATTTCTCAAATTTAATTTTAGGTTAATAAAATAATTTTAATTATGCATTAATTTATTTTATTTATTTTATACGCGAAAAGCATGATCGATCTTGAGATGAAAAAGTGAAGGAACTTCAAGAAACTCTTCCAGTTGAACAAAGGGAAACTCCTCAAAAAAGGAAAGCATTTTCAAACAATAAGTGGTGCGAGATCACTTGAGGCAAAAGAAAAGGTCGATTAATCGGTGCTAATACTTAGTTAGCCTCCTGAAAAACAGGTTTGTCAAGATATTATGAGCAGTCTTCTTCTGATGTTTCATGTCAATTACGACTACCTGATATCGATGAAATGTGTGAACTTTATAAGAGTAGCCATGAAGAAGTTGTGCAACGATCGCTTGAGATTTATCAGAAGTCTGAAGAGGAGAGAAACTTGCACAAATGAGGGATGAACAAAGGCAAGCACAAACGGATCAAAGAATGGAACAAATGAGGGAATGAGAATGAGCGCTAATGCAAGCACAAATGCGATAAAAGAAAAAATATGAGAGAGAGAGAGCGAGAGAGAGAGAGAGAGAGAGAGAGAGGGAGAGAGAGAGAGAGAGAGAGAGAGAGAGAGAGAGAGAGAGAGAGAGAGAGAGAGGCAGCGACCCTAGAGTTTTCCTAGGGCAACCGCACCAGTGCAGCTCATCACCGGTGGGAAGGATCACCAGGGGGATGGGGATTCAGGCAGGGTGCCACATATGGGGTGGGAAACAGACGACAGAGACGATTGGACTGAGGTGAGACCGAGATGGCGGAAAGAACGGCGACAGGTTATTGACAACGATGACAGTCCAAGTCAATATCATCGTCACGAAAGCATTGCGCCCTTCAGACCACGACGGCTGTTCCGAGACGAGGTTGATAGGCGCCGGAAACACACACCCGATCAGCACCATGATGGTCGTGCCCATCCACGTTACGTTACAGAGCCTGAAGTCGATGCGTGTAGACCATATGACCGACGGGATACGATTCTGCAGCATGATGAACGAGCAGGGAATCATGGCGATCGGGGACATGTTTGGCAGGGAAAGGATGGTGTTTTCATGTCTGTTGGAGCAGGAGGTGTTTTGAATAACAAGGATGAAGATGCCCAGCGTGATCACGGTTCTGCAGGTTGTAGGTTGCAGGGCATGGATAAAGATGTTGGTACTGTGATTGGAACAAAGGATGCTAATGTGAATAGGTATGTGACTTTTTATTTCACTAACTTTCCGGCACAATTATCGCGTTTCTATCTTAGGAAGGGTTTCGAGGTTTGTGGAATGTTGGAGGATGTAGACGTACCTAGGAAACGTAATGCGTTAGAAACGTGGGTAAACTGTTAAAAGCCTTGAACGCCGTTTATTTTGGTCAATTCCGCGTTAGGGCCAAAGTGGCAAGTTTTGACCGTAGTGAAGTTAAGGATGGAAGGCGAGGTGGACGGAGGCTGGGTGGATATAACGAAGGAGAGGAGAAACCGGAGACAAAGACTAAGACCCATTGTTTAGGTTAAAAACATATCGTAAAGGCGGTGTCGATGTTAACGAGAGAGCGGGGCTGAATACGAAGGAACGAAATGGAACTGTGGTGAACACTTTGCATAAGGGCGATGGCCCGGAAAAGGTGGTGAGGGTGGGGGAGGTTGTGAAAAGTCAAAGGCTGATCGCACGGGAGGTCCATTGGAGGATGACAACCAGAATCTGTGTTTAAAGGTGCTACGACCCATTGAGAAAGAGGTGTCAGGCACTAGTGTTTATGTTCGGAAGTATAGCACCATCTTGGACGAAACGAATTGGGCACAAAGTGGAATTGTAGCAACAGTCAAAGGCAGCGAGGCAGTCCCGGTTATCCAAAGAAGAATAGTGGACGCAGGCTTTAATGATTTGGTCTTCATACCTCTGGGGCGGATAAAGTTCTTGTTCGTAGTATGACGGAGATGGATGTCGCTTCTGTTGTCAATAGCGCTAAGGAGTTTTTTAGTCTTTTCCTGTCGCACTGGACGCCATGGGAAAAGGCTGTGTTGCCTTTCAAAAGGGATGCGTGGGTTCGACTATACGGAATACCATTGCATGCGTGGAATGAGAATTTTTTTAAGCTTTGTATCTTGGACTGCGGTAGTTTCCTGAGAGCGGATAGCGGTACCATCGAAAAAGAAAGACTTGGCTACGCTCGGATCATGATTGCCACATCTGCTCTATAGGTGATTAAGAGAAAAGAGAGTTTTCTGGTGGACGGTGTTATGGTTGAAGTACAGATTATGGAGGAATGGGGTTACGCGTTAGGTGAGGATGCCTGCCTTTTCGTCGAGGAAAGCGAAGAGGTAGCTTCCCATAACGATAACGAAGGGGAACACAGTGAAATGGAAGCTAGCCATCAAATAGATATGTTTATCGAGAAATTTGCGAAAGGGATGGAGGAAGATGACTGCATGGCTTTTCAAAAGTTTGCTGAAGAGCATTCACATAACCAATTCACTTCTTCAGTTAACAAGGAGGAGCCTATTAGGGAAGTTGTTTCAAAATAGAAGCCTCATATCCCCGCGGTGGACCATCCTCTAGATGTAGCGGTGACTTGTCCTAGCTATGCTCAGGAGGATCGTGTGAGGATTCAAGCCTTAGATGCTCCGGTCGAGTCTATTGAAGGCCTGTCTAACCAAGGAAGAGTTGATCAGACTGTCATGCCTGTTGAGAAATCAGGGGAGAGAGCGGAACCTGTTAGGAATCTTATCCGTAGTAAACGTACCATGTCTTGCCCGCCAGGAGCAAATCGTTCTATCATCTCGGGGCCTTGGAGTTTGGACTGGTTGCAGGATCACAATCATGGGGATGTCGGCGTTATCTTTTCTACTCGACAGAAACCGTCTAAGGGGAGACAACAAGTTGGGCATCATCAAAAGGACGTGATAATAGGTCAACGGAAAAAGAAAGCGGGTGGCTTGTTGCGTCATTCAATTTATAGCCTCAAGAAAGTAGCGCGGCTCCCCGGTAAGGACCGTCGGGAGGTGTTAAATGTTTTATCTAAGAGCGCCCGTAGTCGTAAGGGACGGAAAGGCATTAATGGGGCGCGTGAATTTTTTATTTAAAACTTGAATGGTGATAATCCATCATCTTCCTCTGCTAAGAATGACTGGGAGAATTGGTTGGTTATGCAGGGCACTGATCAGATAGCTGTTGATGACGTCTGTGACATGGGGAAAGCTATTGGTGTCAAGTTCAAGGGTGATAATGCAAACATGTTTGATATAGTTAAAGGAAAATCTAAAGCCTCAGGCTGGACGTCCGGAGGGGGTGTTGTGAAAGTGGGGGATGTTTAGGTGTGACGCCGGGTGGGGGAGTAAGTGTGTTTAATGAAGATAATTTTTTGGAATACTGGGGGTCTAGGTGGGGCTGAGAAGAGGAAGGAGGTCCGCAAGCTGGTGGGGGAAAAGCACCCTGCTATTGTCTGTAATCAAGAAACAAATGTTTGTGTTTGTGATGAGAATCTGGTGTCTGCTTTGTGGGGGTGTGCGCCCCATGCGTTTGCCTATCGGCCGTCAGTAGGGGCGTCGGAAGGTCTGTTGACTATGTGGGACTCTTTGGAGGTTGAGGTGTGGTCGACGGCTAGTTTCGAGCATGTCCTGTTGTGCCATGAGCGGTTCTTAAGTTCTAATGAGATCTTCTATGTGGTGAATATTTACGCACCCTGTGACCCTGGTGCAAAATAACGTTTGTGGGATTCTCTCTCTGTGCGACTTCAATCGTTGGCTGGGAGAAGGGTGTGTGTTTGTGGGGATTTTAACGTTGTCAGATGTCAGGAAGAAAGACA
Source organism: Trifolium subterraneum (assembly GCA_951799995.1). Classification (NCBI taxonomy): domain Eukaryota; kingdom Viridiplantae; phylum Streptophyta; class Magnoliopsida; order Fabales; family Fabaceae; genus Trifolium; species Trifolium subterraneum. The sequence continues at coordinate 43,720,765 of OX637463.1, read as the reverse complement.
ATCTTCAAGGGTAGGACCAAGACAGTCGGACCATGTGCCTTTTAATAGTTTCATTGAGGATAATAATTTGGTGGATTTACCTTTGGGTGGGCGCAAATACACTTGGTATAAAGGGGATGGCATTTCGATGAGTTGACTGGATCGGTTCCTGCTTTCAGAGGAGTGGTGTCTAGCGTAGCCTAATTGTTTGCATGTAGCTCAGTTGAGAGGGTTGTTGGATCACTGTCCTCTGGTGTTGGTGGCTAGTGAGGAGGATTGGGGACCACGAACTTTGAGGATGCTGAAATGTTGGAAAAATGTTCCAGGCTATGATCTTTTTGTTAAAGAAAAGCGGAATTCGTTGCAGGTCGACGGCTGGGGAGGTTTTGTCCTTAAAGAAAAACATAAGATGATTAAGGTGGCCTTGAAAGAGTGGCATAAGTCTCATGTTCAAAATTTACCTGGTAAGATTGATTCATTGAAAACTTGGCTCTCTGATCTGGATAGTAAGGGGGAAGAGGAGGATTTGTCGGTGGATGAGGTGGACGATATGCGTGGGATCACTTCTAACATTCACTGCTTTCTCGATTGCACGCTAGCATCAGCTGGTAGCAGTCTCGTTTGTTGTGGCATAAGGAAGGGGATGCAAATTCCAAGTATTTTCACTCGGTTTTGGCAAGTCGGAGGAGGGGGAACACGATCTCGTCTTTACAAGTGGATGGTGCTACTCTTGAAGGAGTGGATCTTATTCGCCAGGCTGTTTTCATGCATTTTGCATCCCACTTTAAGGCTAGTAACGTTGTAAGGCCTAGGGTGGATAATCTTCAGTTTAAGCGGCTGAGTTGGCCAGATAGTGGTAGTCTGACTAGACCTTTCTCGGTGGATGATGTTAAGGATGCAGTTTGGGATTGTGATAGCTTCAAAAGCCCTGGTCCGGATGGGATTAACTTGGGCTTCTTTAAAGTTTTTTGGGCAGAGCTTCAATGTGATGTTATGCGGTTCTTCTCTAAGTTTCATAGGAATGGTAAGTTGACCAAAGGTGTGAACTCTACTTTTATAGCCCTGATACCTAAAGTTGATAGCCCTCAAAGCTTCCATGATTTTCGGCCCATTTCGTTGGTGGGAAGCAATTACAAAATCCTGGCTAAAGTCTTAGCCAACCGGTTAAGGTTAGTTATAGGAAGTGTCATTTCTGAATCTCAAACTGCGTTTGTGAAGGATAGACAGATACTGGATGGCATCCTTATCGCAAACGAGGTGGTGGATGAGGCTCATAAGACTAAAAAGGAGTTAATGTTATTCAAAGTTGATTTTTAGAAAGCGTGTGATTCTGTGGATTGAGATTATCTCGATGCAATTATGGGGCGGATGTCTTTCCCAACCTTATGGAGGAAGTGGATCAAGGAGTGTATATGTACTGCCACCGCTTCGGTTTTAGTCAACGGCAGCCCAACTGATACTTTTCCGCTCGAGAGGCGGTTAAGACAATGGAATTCGCTCACCCCTTTCCTTTTCGTGTTGGCTGCCGAAGGCCTGAATGTGCTGATGAAGGCCTTGGTAAAGAATAATCTTTTCACAGGATATAGTGTGGGTACGGCTAAAAGTTGGGTGAATGTCCGAGCTCTGCGGGTCGTCCTTGTGTTGTTCGAACTTATGTCCGGTCTGAAAGTGAATTTTAATAAAAGTATGTTGGTAGGGGTTAATATTCCAGAGTCTTGGTTAAACGAGGCGGCGTCAGTTCTGCATTATAACGTGGGTAAGATACCTTTTCTTTATTTCGGACTTTCTATTGGTGGTGATCCGCGACGGTTGAGCTTCTGGGAGCTTGTGTTATCTCGTATAAAGAAATGTTTGTCTGGTTGGAAGAGTCGTTTTTTTCTTTTGGTGGTCGTCTGATACTGCTTAAATCTGTTTTGACCTCTTTGCCTGTCTATGCTCTTTCCTTCTTCAAAGCTCCCTCAAGTACTATCTCTTCTATTGAATCTCTTTTGATTAAATTTTTTTTGGGCGGGGGGGGGGGGGGGGGGTGTAGCAAAGTTGGCACCTTATATATATATAATTTCGGTCATGCTAAATATAGTGCCCTCAAGGCACTTGCTAAACATATCAAAATTGGAAATAAAAGAAAAAATTAATGTTGGTAAGATAAGTTTTTACTCTTTTAAGGTATTGAATGTACAAGTTACAAGACATAATTTTCTTTTTAATATGTTTAATCATTGCCCTGGTGGCACTATTTAACATTTTCCATAACATTATAATGGATGTTGTAAACATGTGTCCTAAAAACGCATGTGTTAAGAGACAAATATAGTAATATTTTATCAGCACTTTTAAATTTGAGGAAGATATTGATATAAGAAAAGCAAGAATGTGCAGGTGGAATGATTTACAGAAAATGAAAATTGTTATGTCCCCTTTTAATGGAAATCATGCTGCTGTATAATAGTTTGTGCGTTTCGTTATTTGCATTTTCGCAATAGATAGTAATATTTTATTAGAACTTATGTATTCAATTTTTTAATACTAAATATTTTATATTATTAAATATTAAATTTTTATTTTAAGGTGACTTAACATGTGCCTTTAAAATACATGTTAACAAGAATATTGAGCTACTTGCACAAAACCAACTACATTTTTTAACAATTTATATTTTCTTCGCACTATTAGATTTGGTCTCACTCTACATATCCCTATATATACTCGCATATGAAGATATACTCGCCAATAGGGATTTCATTTTCAATTATACCTGTGTGCGAAGATTCTCTTAGGATCAGTTTAGGATTTGAAGATAGAATTATTATTATTATTATTATTGTGTAATTGGATTAATAAGGGAGATGGTGACATGATTGCATCCCTATTTGTGTTCTCGAATATTTTATTTATATAAATATTATTTATATGTGATGTTTATTATTGTCACAAAGTTCATAATAATATCTTAATTTTTTTATTTGATTTATGGTTAAAATTTATATTTTTATAACTAATTTAATCGAAAAAAATATAAATTTAATTTTAGAGAATCAAAATGAGTTTGGGAAAATAATACTTCTTAATATAGAGAATGAAAATGAAAATTATTTTAAATATTAGGATAGAGAATAAAATATTAGTCTCACCTCAATCTCCACCCATTAACATCTCTATCTATATACTCCATTTAATGAGGCACTATGATGTTACATGTTTAGGCATCAAAATCAAAGGCTTTAAATGTTATGATGCAAGTTGTGGATGAGTCATGAGTGTCCTCATCGATCGACTAGTAAAAAACAGTTATAGATAGCAATGCATGTACGTAAGGTGGATAGCAAGACAAAATATATGAAAAGCAACATTTTGAGGGCCAACTTTAGCATGCAAGTTGTACAATTTGTATTGTCTTTTGTTGCATAAATGACTATATACATTGCTTCCTATTGAAAAACAGGTTGCTATATGGTATATGCCAGCCAAAGGACCAACTTGAAATGAAAAGTGTGGTTACTAAATAATTGTTTTTATTGTTTGTGGGGGTACACCCATGAATGTGATAGATAGATCCACTTGTTGGATAAGACGATGCAACAGTGTAATGGAGGCTCCATGCACATCTTACAATTAATGGGTAATGACTTTTCTTAAACTATTTGCGTTATAAAGTTTGTCTTCTATATTAAAAAATTGAAAAAAAAAGTTAACCAAAAAATATCATTCAGTACATAAATGGATCTTTCTAACAAGTCTTCTCAGACACATGTTAAAGAAATCAAAAATAAATAAATTTTTACATTAATATATGAAATGTACTATTTTTAATACGAATTATTTCTCTATGAAATTCATTAACATGAACTCTTAGAATGTATATTAGCATTTGCTTTAATGTATTTAGTCTATGTAAATTAAATACAATAATTATTCAATAAACTAAAAAATTAAATATATGTTAATAATAGGAGTTGAACTTATAACCTCTTTGTAAAGGTTTCATAGATTAGCCACTATGACATATCAATTGTTTTGAAATGTATTTGTAACCAACATGTATTAAATAGGTAATCAAATCAATTTTTCTGTAATAAATGTTCAATTTTTTCTTCTAAGTCTCCAATTTTTTTTATACACCTACCTCGGTAGAAATCGAATCCATGATGTATCACAACAATATATAATTTAATATTTTTCGCTGCTATGCAAATATTTAATTTGTTTAAATAGAAATCAAATTTTATTTTATAAAGATATGTTATGAATATTTATCGTATATGCTTTGTTTTTCCTATATATATCAAGTTTAGCTTTCACAAATTTTTACTCTAACTATTCATTCTCGCCGCGTTTTGTATTTTCCTTTATATATATCTCAAGTTTAGCTATCACAAATTTGTGTTTCTATTGCTACTATGACTGATCAAAATATTGAATTTCAACTTGCGCTACATTGTTTAAGAGGTTTTTTTAACTATTCATTCTCGCCGCGTTTTATATTTACTATATTTTAAACATGGATTATCTGCATTACGTGATTTTTATAATATTCAATATGGTGTTGGATGATTTTACTATACACTGGGGGGATGAGTCAGTTTCGACTGATTTTAAAAGACAGACTTGATTGTGTCATTTATTTTTAAAAAATTATTATAGTTCTTTTTATATAATATATGAAAATTTATATCGCACGGGTCAGTGTCTAGTATATATAAAAGTAGTTAAGTCTCCAAGTAACCCTAATTTAACCATACTTAAACCCTAATTTAATTATCATCATTATAAATATAAAAGGAGCTAAGTCTCCAATTAACCCTAATTTAACCCTCATGTAATTAAAAAAGTTAAAAAATTTCATCACCAAGATTTCAACACATGTCCTATCACATTTACTTAGCTCAATTGCCACTACACCATTTGAATTTATTTGATGTATTTTGCATACACCATTATATAACTACGTCTTTATATTCCTAATGATAATTATAGTGATATATTTTTTTACGTTATCCTCTATCAAGGGATATTGACATGATCCTTTAATTATAGCCGTGATTTTTTTTACAAATCCAATACCTATTTTTTCAATTATTCCCAATATATAATTATAATTATTTATATTTTTCAAATCATTGTGATTATTTTTTTCCAACACGTAATTATAATGATATATATATTTTTTTCAAATCTTTCTTTTTGCTTTGTTCCATTTTATATTTTCGTTTTTAATTTTATTCTCGAGATTTTTATATGAAACTATGCAAGAAATACTAATTTTTATATGAGAAAAAAATAATCACTGATTTGTTACAAATTACCTATTAATTTTATACAACCCCGATTTTTTTTGTTTAAATAGAAATCAATTATACATATGCTATGCTATGCAAATATTTATTTTATTTAAATAGAAATCTATTTTATTATAAAAAAATCCATTTTTTTAATAAATATATGTATGAATATTTATTGTATATGCTTTGTTTTAAAAAGATACATACTTTTTCACAAATTTGTGTTTTCATTGCTACTATACGGCTGATCAAAATATATATTTCAACTTAATGTATTTTATTGTATTTGAGCATTTCACATTGGTAAAGATATTTTTTTTATTATTTTAGGGCGCATTTCATGTTACAAAAAATGTTTGCATCTGATTTTCGTTACAACGTACATCATTATGCTACACATTTATCTAAACGGAAATCAATTTGAAGTTTTAGTTGAAAAAATTAATAGCAATATATATTTTACACATGGATGGTCTGCATTGCGTGATTTTTATAATATTCAATATGGTGCTTGAGCGATTTTGTTATGCACTAGGGTGAGTCGGTTTGAATTGATTTTAAAGGACATATATTTGATTGTGTTATTCATCCTCCTATGAAATTTAATTTGGATAAATGTAATGTTTTATCATATTTTCATCATGATCTTCCGAAATCAACTGACCTCCTATCGTTTTCTCACCATTGCTCCAATTTTGCCTTAAAACTAAAACAGCAACTGACAGAATATAATGTGAAAACTGGATTTTTGGTGAGTTTTTTTTTTACATATTTTTTTAGTTTTTATTTTTATTATATATTTGTATTTCCTAACTTTTCAATTTTTTTATAGATGGTGGAATATAATGTTTAGTAGTTATTTTGTAAACTATTTATCTAAATTCGTCTTTGTACCAAATATGATCATTTTTATCGTCATTATCGTTTGAATTTTTTTTTTATATATAAAAGTAGTTAAGTCTCCAAGTAACCCTAATTTAACTCTACTAAAATGCTAATTTAATTATTAAAAAATGTCCTCGATAGGAGTTGAACTTTTAACCTTTTTGTAAAGGCTTCATATATTAGCCACTATGACATATCAATCAATTTGAAATATTTTTGTAACCAACATGTGTTAAATATTCAATCCAACCAATTTTTCTGTAATACATATTCAATTTTTTTTCTAAGTCTCCAATTATTTTATACACCTACCTCAGTAGAAATCGAACTCATGATGTATTACAACAATATATAATTTAATATTTTTCGCTCCTATGTAAATATTTAATTTGTTTAAATAGAAATCAATTTTTGTTTTATAAAGATATATTATGAATATTTATCGTATATGCTTTGTTTTTCCTATATATATATATATATGTGTATATATATATATAATGTTTAATTAGCTTTCGCAAATTTTTACTCTAACTATTCATTTTCGCCGCGTTTTATATTTTCTTCTATATATATCTCAAGTTTAACGATCACAAATTTGTGTTTCTATTGCTACTATGACTGATCAAAATATTGAATTTCAACGTGCGCTACGTTGTTTAAGAGGTTTTTTTAATTTTATTTTATATTTTATATATTCTAACTATATATTCATTCTCGCCGCGTTTTATATTTACTATTTTCTTTCTTTTTTACACATAACACCATTGAATTCATATCTAATAACTGCCTTTTTTTACACATAGCACCAATATTGAATCCATATCCAATATTTTAAACATGGATGGTCTGCACTGCGTGATTTTTATAATATTCAATATGGTGCTTGCGTGATTTTATTATACACTGGAATGAGTCAGTTTGGACTAATTTTAAAAGACAGATTTGATTGTGTCATTTATTTTAAAAAATTTATTATAATTCTTTTTATATAATATATAAGCGATAGCACGGATCCGTGTCTAGTTCGTAATAAAAAGGACAAAAGTATTAAATAACTTCTTTATTTTTCATAGGATAAAGATAGCATGATTAAGACAAGAGATAAATACAAGTATTTTAAATAATTAATATAATTATAGTGATAAAAAAAGTTTGATGCATCAACTACTCATTTATGCTTTGTATTTAGTTAGGTTCTAACTTCTAAATTGACAATTCTATAAAAAAAATTAATTTATATGAACTGATAGTGTAAAATTATTTTGCACATAAGTCAAACAATGTATCAACACATCATGTATTGTGTTTCAAAACATATGATATATCACATTCATTAAATTATATGGCAACGTATCATTGAATACATATATAAAAATATTTTACACTGACGATGCATAACAATTAAACTCATTTATTTATTATTATTATTATGATGATGATGTATATCTAATGATGCATCTCTGATGTATCTCACAGCTGAACGTGGAACCCACCCGTCCTCTGATTTTTCATATTATACCACCACCAAGTGGCCAGACAAAAAGACCGTACATTTTTTTTCTTAGGATTAGTTCTATTTTTTTTGGCAGAAATGTACTATTAGTTAAATAGAAGAGTGTGTTAAGTGGATTTGATTCAGAATTTGTTGAACATCTATTTGTTTATTAACTAAATTTCATCGGTTTAGTATGATATTTTTAAATCGTTAGGTTTTGCAGTGATTGTTAAATTGATAGGTTATTGTGTGATATATTTAAAACTTTAGAAACAATATAATCTTTTTATTTTATTTTTTTATAATAGAAACAATATAATCTTTTTAGAGGGAACCTCTTCAGTTCAATATTTATTAGATAAGATGAAATTTTCATCTTAAAAATGATTTATGGATAAATATCTTAACACTAAGGAATATATTTATGCCGAAACCGTTAGAGTTTGTTGAGAGTGTGAATCTGGCTTTCGATGGATTTGGTTGATTGGAGGCCCAATTATTATCTATTTTGCCTAGTGGTTGATCCTTTCTTCTTTTCAACGGGAGTCGAATTTTCTCGTAATTGAAGTAATATGATTTTTTTTTTTGTGTGTCGGTGTGCTTGTTTTAATTCTGTTGATGTTTGCGTATATGTTTTTGATTATATGTTAATAATAATTGTGTGTACTTCTCACATTCATTTGTATTACTTAATCTTTTTCTTGTCCTCTTATTACAAGGAAAAAAATGGTTAATAATAGGATATATATATATATATATATTAGGAGTAAATGGATAAGATAAGGAAAAGAAGACCACCAATAACAAACGTAATTGGGATGCACTATTGTGGATTGATATATTATTGGACTTTGTGATTTCCCTTATTTATGTTAGTTTATTCAATACTTATACAAATATCTATTTGATTGGTTGGATGCATCAAAAAATATGTTGTTAGTGGAGGTGGTAAAGTGGGCCAGTCAGTCCCTTTTTGGTCCATTCTATTTAAGCTGGCCCAAAAGTGGAGCGGGTCAATTTATGTGTCCGAACTCAAAACTCAAGCTCGTTCTGTTTATTGACGAGTTGGCAGATTAGCGGGTCGGTCCGTCAAATACTTTTTTTTAACGGTTGATTAGTATTCAGATCTCTGCCAAGTATGGATAAAAATGTGTTCGTAGATTTATTAACTTATAAATAATATGTTTTGATATATTTTACTTTAAAATGAAAAATTAAATTTTAGTTGTTAATGGAAGATAATTAATGACAACTACATAAATATTTACAATCTTATATAATTTAATAATTAAAATAATACTCTGTGATAAAATCTAACTGTAAAATTATTAATCATTACCAAAGCGGTTGACAAAAGATATTTTTTAACATCGCATGATAGAACTTCAAAAGTCTTAATGTCAATGTCATATTCTTTAACAATATAAGTGGTTAATGAGCTTCACCAAAGGATGAATTTCGAAAGAACCCGGGTTCGATTTCTTGGTTAGACTTTAATACCAAAGCATGATAGAACACCAGAGGGTTAAAAACAAAACAAAAAAAACAACATAACTATAATACCAAAAATCGAAAACAAACACATTAAAACACCAAAATGATCAACTTGGTTCAACCATGCTATGGCAATAACATCACAATACCAAAAAACCAAAGAGTGCGACCTAGTTAAGGACATCCAAAGATACAAATAATAAAAAATTAGCAGCAAAAAATCAATGGCAAAAGCTCCATAACAAACACTTCATCAATCATCATTTATGTTGTAAACATATGAAGCTTAAGTTGATGTCCTAGGGATAGGCTGGAACCTTCCACCGTCCTCCTCACCGTCACCCACTACAGCGGCATAAAATAAAATGTAAAAAAATCATAACCATATATTTTATGTAGCCAAACAATATAAATGAAATTAATTCAATTAAATATGATTATATATCTCGTTAAAAAAATATGATTATATATCTGAACTAATAAAAGTGTGAAATCAATTGCGAATGCAAATCAAAAGCTTCCACATTTTCTGACAATAAATGACTTCTATATTTGGTAAGAATGATAGAGCCAATGCTAAAAGCCGATCGCAAATCAAAGCCTCCACATTTACATAATGAAGAGGGAAATATCAGTTTTTACCAATAAAGAGAAGGGAAAAAATAGTGGATTAGGCTTCTCAATACACTACCCTATTTTCATTTTAAATGATTAGAAAAAAAACTCGTGGGCAAAACCAACTCCAACCCGCTGCCACTGTCTATTTTTTAAAAGGATAAAGCGGAACAAGCCAACTTCAGGGGCTGAACCGAAAACCTCAACCCAATTCGTCAAAAATAACGGATCAAATAAGTTTGTCTGGCAGACCCGACCCGTTTTGTCACCCTAATTGTTTGGTTGTAGTGAAAATTAATTTATTTTTTATATAAAAAAATCCCGTTTTGTCGCTTTTCATATTGGCAGAGTCAAAACACCGATCTAAGAGATTTGAATTTTTTAACTTTTAACATTTTTTATTTAGTGGTCAAAATAGAAAGTACATAAAAATATATTGTATTTTTTTTTAACGAAACAAATTTGATGCATTTCATTAATCACCAAAAGTTCAATATACGAAGGAATAATCTCAAATATATGGAAATTAGTCCAGAAATTGGCCGCCCTAGCTAGCATATGAGCAACCGAATTTATACTTGTCTCCTAATCAACTTTACTTCAAAGTTTGCACAAGATAGCATAATAAGAATAATATCATTAACAAGAGTTGTATCTCTTCTTGGTACGAATTGTTTCAACCAACACTTGAGAGTCACTTCCGAATTGGACACGTTCAAAGTTTTTATGTTTAGCTTCATTCATGATTTGCAATAATGTCCATGTTTGACTCTCCTATGATGATAAAATCACATGTTGCCACTGTGTGAATCGCAGTAAACTCACCAGAGCTGTTACGAAAACAAACACTCATTGTTGTCCTTCCCGAGTCAACAAAAAAAACTGCATAGACATTGCATTTTAACCATTATACTCGAGTACTTCACATCTTATGAACAACAAATCACTCACTCCAATTATCAAAAGCAGCCCGTCCAACTTGACTTGGACTTTTCGCATTATCATTTCATATTTTGTCATTTCGGTTGTGCCATATACTCCAAAATAGTGTAGCCACTCTACCTATAGTTGCATAATCCTCGGTCCGACACAAAATAAATAATCTATCGACTGCGCTACCTTGCTGACACGCCGCAAAGAAAATCACAAAATTTGCTGTAAACTTATAACAAAATTATTTTTAAAACTATCTTCAAACCAAAATCATTGATTATGGAAAACAAAAATCCAACCAATAATTCAAATAAATCCCAAATTAAATCAATTTGGATTAATTAGATCATCTAGTTGAATATATAATACACAAGTGGTTATTGGTGGGCCATATATATTATAAAATTTCATTGTCCACCCTAGTGGTGGGCCATGTATATTAAAGTTAAAGCATCACAATTAAAATTAAACATCAAAGACTTGTAATATGTGGGGACCCTTTAATAGTAAGCACTAAGCAGACTTAAAGTCATATAAAAACAACCTTTGGCTGCTAAAAAATTTCAACCCCAAAATTCAATCACATGTTTTTTTCTTCACAGTTTCTAAAGATATGACAACAGCAAAAGAAACTTCAAATTTAGATCTCATACGCCATCATCTCTTAGGTGATAACATTTCTGTTAAACTTGAAAACCCTTCACCAGAATTTGATTTATATTCATATATTTCAGAAAACACAAATTTTTTCACTTTCCTTGAAGGTTATGATTTAGTAGCAGATATGGAATTTTTTGGTAACACTTCTCAAAGTGAAACAAAACCTTCAAAGGAAATAAAGAAATCAAACTCACCCGAACCGAAACCGAAACCGAAACCGGAACCGATTAGTACTATTGTGTCTTCAAAGAAGATTAAGAAAGAAGAAGAGTTTGTTGATGAAACAAGAAGATATAGAGGTGTAAGGAGAAGACCATGGGGGAAATTTGCAGCTGAGATACGTGATCCATCAAGGAAAGGAAGTAGAGTTTGGTTAGGTACATTTGATTGTGAAATTGATGCTGCAAAAGCTTATGATTCTGCTGCTTTCAGAATGAGAGGTCAAAAAGCTATATTGAATTTTCCTTTGGAAGCTGGTGTTTGTGATCCTAAGCCTAATAGTTGTGGAAGAAAAAGGAGAAGAGAAAGTGATCAAGTTGAAGCTTCAAGAAGTTCAACTTCAAGTTCATGAATTAGGTGTTGGTGGTGGTAATTCATGAATTCTTTGAATAGTACTCATAATCAAATAAATGTTAAAATAATGTTAGCAATAGTTTTTATAGATTATTAGTTTTAATGTATTTAAAAAAATTTAATTGTTTATGTGTACTAGGAGTGATCTCACCAAGTGTGTCACAAAGTTTGTACATAGAAGCAAGGATTAATGTTATTGTCAATATATGGAATCAATGCAGATATCTCTTGGATATTAGTTTACTTGGCTTTGTTATTGACATCAATTTTTTTATATGTGATTTTTATTTAATCATTATAGTCGTTGAAATGCCTCTTTAATGGTGGTAGTGAAGAGGGTGTACCTATAAGACATTTTGACGCTTAAGTTAGTATTTGAATTGAGTGAAAAGTTGAGAGTAAGAAATAGAATACCTTTAGTCAAAAAAAAAAAAGAAAGAAATAGAATACCTAACTTTTTTGGATGAGAAAAGGGTATATATATAGTACCCAATGCATAGTTAATGTCATTAATGAGAGGATGAATCTGATGTCCTTGCATTAATACCTAAAGGAATAACGACTGAAAAGTCATAATTAACCGTTAATGTTAATCATTCCATTGTCGGCCGTTACAAAAGTGTCAGCTTATATGGCCATTGAGTAGATACATGTGGCGTTGGGCCAACATGTGTTGGGTCACGAGGGTGCTCATCCACTTTAGGCTTAAGAACAACTCTACAAGTGAGTAAGACACCACACTTTAACTCATAACCTTAAGGTGTTAGGTTTATTGGTCCTCTCACTTATCAAGTGTTCAACATCCACTTTTCTAAGTAATGTGATAATTAAATCACTCACACTTGCCACAACAACATGCTATTGAGCCGAGATCGACGTCTAAGCAGACCGAGCTCGACATCGAGTTAGACTTAAGTCCAGTCTAGAACAATATAGGCCAATTATTTGAATCGAAGAATACTACATGGACACAAAGTTCTCTCAAGAAATTTAATACCGTGTATTTATTTTAAACTTGAGATCACAACTAATTAAACTCTTAATGATCGAATTTCTATTAGTGGTGACTTAGTATCCCTCAAAATATATCCCATTAGATATTTTTATATTGATTTGAGTTGATACAGTGAAAGAAACTTTAAACTTTGTCTACAGCTCAACTAATGGATGATCAAGGTGATTGATGTAGAGATATTGGGGATCATTAACGACGGCCAAAATATGTGTATGCAAGTTGGAGATTTTTTATTTGTAGCGATGAGGGAATTTAGACAGCACCACTGATCTAGATCGACCGAAAAGATTGGTCGAGTTTGAGTTTTTGTTTTTGTTTTTGTTTTTTACAATAAAAGATCAGTCGAGTTAGAGCGATGTTCTGTCGATGTTGAATATAGGAGTTGGAGAATAAATAATAGATGATATGGGCAACATTCTTCAATAACGTCGCAATTAGTATATTGGTCGTAGTTGAAGGTGAGAAAAACACAAATTGTGTTGGTTTTTTTAAAATCCATTGAATTTGTGGGATTTAGGTGAAAGAATGAGAAAACAACAAGAAACAGATATTATCGATAACGATGTCAATGACCTGAAATAATATATTTACATAATAAAATACTACGACTACCCTTGACAAAAAAAATACAACTACCCTTGACCAAAAAAAAAACGACTACCTAACCAACGACCCGTTTGAATTAGTTTAGTTTTGAGTTTATGCAATTTTTATTTATTTTTATAAGTTTAACAATGTAGTTTATGATAAAATAGCTTATAAAAATAAAATTTTCACTAGTGAACTTATAAAATAGCATTAAACCTAGTTTATATTGCATAAGCTCAAAAATATTATAGGGCTTAAAATAAACAAACCTAGCAATATTTTCTCAACAAATATAATATAAACCTTAAACATGTCTTATTAAATATTTTCTATTTTATATTCTAACACTTCCCTCAAGCTAAAGCTCACTAAACTTTTGAGCTTGTTATAAAATTAAGCCTGAGAATAAATTAAATTCATTGATAGCGCCAACGAAGACGAGCAATCAAATAAGTAGTAGAGCAGCGGCCGGAGCATGAATCCATATCAAATTATGTACAGTACCGGCGGATTTAAATATCACAAACGGAAATCCGCGGATTAAAGTATCATAAACGGAGACCCGCAGATTATCACAAACAGAAAATTATGTAAAAATATTTGCGGACACAAACGGGGATCAGTGGATTAAAGTATCACAAACGAGTACCCGCGGATTATCACAAACAGAAATTAGACCACCAAAACAAGACCAGGAGAGACCTATGATCAATTTGAAAAGGAAAAAAAAAAAGCGTTGGTTAACAGTAAGAGATTCATGGAAAAGTGGCATGTGAGCTGCATGTGTCAAGGTAACAAATGAATAAGGTTAGAATAGAAAGCAAATGCGGTAAATAAAAACCTCAAAGGTGGAACAAAATAAAAAAATTGAAATCCCAATAACGCCTATGGTTTATATGGAAAAAAAAAGGTTACGGCTATAGTTTATATGAAAAAAAAAGGTTAAGTAAAGCAGTAAAGCGAAGAATAACCGAGAGTTAATTTTTTCGGGGGAAATTACGGCGAAATTATGTTTCAAGATGGATACCATGATTCTGATACCATGTTGAGTTTGTGGGATTTAGGTGAAAGAATGAGAAAACGATAAGAAACAAATATTATTGATAATGATGTCAATGACCTAAAATAATATATTTACATTATTTATAATAAGTGAATATATTTAAATATAAACTAAATCTCTTTATTATAGGTTTAAAATAAACAAACCTAGAGATATTTTTTCACCAAAATACAAATATAATATAAACCTTAAACATATCTTATTAAATATTTTCTATTTTATATTCTAACAAAATCGAAGTGTTTAAGTTAAGATCAGATTCTGAAACAAGAAGAATCTGACCAATTTGTCAAAGTATTTGCATCGAAAAAAAAACAACACAAAGACAAGAAAGGAAAGAGAGACACAAAACAATTTTATACTGATTTCTCTCACAACTTGAGAGTAGTTCAATATTTTACATTTCAAAAGGAGTTTCACTATGATCACCAAGATTACACAATTTGCTCAAACGCAAGAGACTTCTCAATGCTCAAGTCCTATGACAAGAGACTTCCAATTGCTCAAGCAACAACAAGAGACTTTTAATGTTCAAGCACTCAACAAGAGATTTCTAATATTGCTCAAGTCCAATGACAAGAGACTTCTGAATGCTCAAGTCCAACGACAAGAGACTTCCAATGCTCAAGCAAAAAAGTAAGGGACTTCTCACAACTAACTTAAGTAGCAGACGTTATATTTTAGAAATTCTCATCTTTATAACGTCAGCTACTTAAGTAGTGGAGATTAATTATAAAGGTAGAGTGTTTTTAGGGGTGTCTGCTACTTAAGCAGCGAACGAATATATTTTGGTAAATTCGTATAGCGTGCGGAAAAATCAGTAGGGTAGCAAAAGTAAACTTCCAAATATCTGCCCGCTTTAATTTTGGGTTTGTTGGATATTTTTAAAATTTCGGACAAGTCATAACAACACTTCTTTTATTTATTTATATTTTGACAGATTTATGTTTTTTTAACAAGGCAAAATGAGACATTTATATTAACAAGTCCAAGTAATCCCCTCAGCACAAGGTGTACCGAAGAAGATTATGGAAGATTACAAATAATCAAATACAAAAATCATAGGATACAAATCATGCTAGGCCCATACAAAGCAAAAGACTAGACCACCAACTAGGGTAATTTAAAGCTAAAGTACTACTCTTTGCTTTCAACCACCTATAAGAAGAAATCTTGATCTTGTCCAACATGTGATATAATGATTTTGTTGAGCCTCTGAACAATCTGTGGTTTCTCTCGGTCCACACAATCCACACACAAGCTAGTCAAACGAGCTGCATAAAGGAGCGACACACTCGAGAACCACCTGCTGAAAAAGTAAACTGAACGATTTCCGGCTCAAATTGATTAAAATATGGGGGTTGTAATGTTAATCTAATATGATTCATGGAAAAGGGAGAAATATCATTTTCTCCATCCCAAATTTTTTACACTCTTTTTTTTTTTGTTGGGTTTTGTGGGATTTTGATGAAAATAGAAACTTTATGACTCAATGATGTTTGTTACATTTATATCTGTTTGAAAATACGAATTTTTGGGTTAAAGATTGAGAATTTGTAGATGTTTGTTGAAGTTTTCTGTTGTTTATGAGTTTTATGCAAAAATGGAAGAATCTCATGATTTTGCATGATTAGATGTTAATGTGTGTTTGTTTATGTACTTCTATGTTTAGTATGACTCTATGGTGTGTTTGATCTGCTAAAAAATAAGGGATTGGACAGGACAACTTCAGTTGTAATATGTTTGATTTTAAAATTGTTCCTGGTATTGGACAAATTGGGGGCCAAGGGACATGACAAAAACTGAAATTTTTGTCCCCCACTCAACCATGAGCCAACTTTTTGTCATCTGCACAAATTGTCTAAAGTACCAAAATAACCTTTTGTCCACCAAACATCCTATAAATACAAAATTTATTCAATACCTTAAACGTTTGTATTGTGTTGTTTTGTCTTGTAATGTCCTGTACTATTTTGTCCAGTACTAACATTTTATAGATCAAACGGACCCTATATGCTTAAAGTTATGATTTTTACATTTAAATGAGTTAGAAATGATGAAATTTGGGTTTCCTAAGTGAGAACCCGAGAACATAGTGTCTGCTCCTAGGCCGTCTCGCTTAGTGAAGGATGAAGGCTCGCTTAGTGACAGTCTTTGTTCTTCGTAAGGCTCGCCTAACGAGGGATGACTCGCTTAATGATGGGTTTCTTGTCGAGTCTCCCCAGTGGTCGCTTTGACACTGTAAACTCTCTGACTTGTCTCGCCTTGAGCTCGTTATAGCTCGCTTAGAGAGGGAAGCCGGGAAGGATCTTGTTGTTTCATTTCTAAATGATGTTATAGGATTATCACATGATTTAATTATAATCCTGTAGATTGGTGACGATGTGTGTGACTAAATTATGATTTAGAACTCACTACTTGTTACTTGATGATGATGATTGACTATGATGTTGGCCCATGATATAGAATAAACCTTATGATGTGGAACATAATGATATTAACTTATGATGTGGAGTTATGATGAAGAATGATGATAATGTATAGAGTAGATATCATATGTTTGATATGTGGACATTCATGTATACATAAGAAAGCCTATGATGAAGAGTAAAGTCTATGATGTGAAATATGGATTAAGTTATCCATGACCTTATGATGAAAATATGGTACCACATGCACTAGTTGTGTTTAGGGTGACATGAAATGAATATGTGACATTAGGAACAAACTAGGAACTATGTGTTCTCCAAAGTGTGTTAATTGGTAATTGACATTATTTGAAATGTGATTGGTTGAAGTGAAGAAAATATACTATTGAATTGTTGATGTTTATGATTTGATGATTGTATGAAAGACGTTAGAGTGAAAATGCTTAGTTATAGAATTTATGCTTTTACATGTAACTTAAGTGTTTACTATCCGTAATTAGTTACACTTTTATTGATTGCATTATCTAACCTTTGTTTTGTGTATGTGATGGACCTTTGGGGGCTCAGATTCTCAGGTTGAGGATACTGCCGCTCAGGATTAGTTGCATGTTCATTTTGCTTATCACAGTAACAACTTCAAGAGGGAAGTTCCATATAATTTTACTTCCTCTCGTATGAAAAATGGTTTTCACTGATATAGGAGTAGGTTTCAAAACCGTTACCGTGAAAACGGCCGCGACAAAATGGTAAGCTAGTTGCTGTTACCGTTTTACACCGTTTTGATAGAGTGAAAATAAATCACGCTAATACAGCTACTACGAAACACCATTACGGTCGCGATAAAATGGTAATAGGTAGAGGCTTCCGTTTGTTTCAATTGAAATGAATTAAAAATCACATTTTTAGTACAAATATGAGTTGTTACAAAGTGGTATCTCCTTTTAACTCTTTTCTAGTTCGAACTTCACATTTATCTCTAATTTAAGGTGGTATACATATATAATTTTAATAAAAATTGTGTGGTATTGTGATTAATTCACACCTCGACGACCGTAATCTGCAACACAATATCCATAATGGCCGAAATCGCGAAAACTTAAAGCAACTGTGATTGTGACCGTTAGATAGGGGGTGGAGAAGATCGTGAGGTGGTAGTGTCGGGATTGTCTAAGATGGGGCTCGGGCTGTTACACTTAGCTCGACTTGACCATGAGCTCCACCTTCAACACATCCAACTCAGAATGACCATTCAAGTCATGTTGATGTCCGCCCTTAATTCAAATATGCAAGTCATTAATTTGGATTTGGAGTTGGTGTTAAGTGAAAGTTGTGTTCCTTAGTCTTGGCCTGCCATGTGTCTTGTATAAAGATAGTGACATGAGCTATGGGTACTCCAACTCCATGTGATATGCACGAACATGTAATGTGAGTTACGCGTGCTTCAGCTCCACGTGTCATGTACGGAAGAACTGCATATCGATCTCAAAGTTATAACTTATTGGGCTTAGACATTCAAATCCTATTAAAGGCCCATTAGGTCAAGAAATGATTCACTATAAATCACTTGTTTCATCTCTCGTTTTTCATTCCAATTCCGCTCTCCATTATCTAACAATTAAGAAACACCTTCATCTCTCGATTTTTATTCCAATCGCTCTCATATCGAATTTCGATCTCTCCTGATTTCTCTACTAATTTGCAAATCTTCCTCGATCTGAATTTTTTTCTCATGGATCCCACTGAATATACGGTATGTTTAGGGTTTTAATTTTTTATTTAATGCAAAGTTGATTCTTAATTTTGCTTACCGGTTTTATGTTGATTCATGACTTTGATATTTCTAGGTTAATTGTGATATTTGTGATTTAATATTTCTGATCCAATAGTGCATGTTTAGGGTTTGACATTTATGATTTCATTTCAAGTTGATTCTTAGTTGTGCTTCTTGATTTTAAGTTGTTTCACGATCAACTTCACTAATCTAAAATGTATTGGATACTTTGAGCTTCCTCTACCAATCAAACCTCAATCGAAGAATTTAGGTTATCTTTTTTAAACTTCATTTTCTGCTTTATTTTTTTGTTGATTAGTAAACAATGGTATAAAATGAGAGTTGTGATGTTTAACATAGACACCTGAACTGAAACGAACTAGTTTTCAAAAAAGATTTGTTTGTTTTGATGGGTTTTTTTGTGGATGATTGAAGTAACACATTTTTATTTTTTATTTTTTATTTTTTTTGTGTTTATATTTTTATTTTCCTTTTTCAATAATAGGTGTTTCGTGAAATTGGACCGGAGGATTTATTGTAGAATCTCTCGTGCTTTTGATTTATCTGCTAATTCTTCACTAAACATTTGTGTCAACCTGCATCTCTTGAAAATTAGGTATGTTCACTTTGTCGTGTTTATTAAATTTATATACGTGATTGATACTAATTTTAAGGTTGATTTCTTTCAATTTTTTACTTTACCTTAAAGTTTTTGGTGAACCATTATAGATAATAACTCTTGTTATAAACACCATATACTATGGGGTACATTAAAATCTATTAAATTGCTACATTTAGTGTTGTTGCAATGTCACAATGCTTATGGGAGAAAAGGAGCAAAGTTCAATCTATCAAAGGAAACAAAATTATCGACAACTCGAGAAGATGAGGAAATTCGATCTCAGCATTTTAAGGTTATAAGAATAAGTTCTTATCATTAAGCTAGCACCTCCAATGTATATTATCATGAAGGTATATGCCGTTTTTAAAATTTAATTAATTTTACTTTGTAACAAATATTAAAAGTATAATATGTTAAATATGAGGAATCATGTAGATATATTTTAACTCTTAAATTATGATTTAATTTGGAAATTATTCCTAAACTTTTTGTATAAATTCACAATTAAATTATAAAAACATGTAAAATTTATAATGCATTTTTCATTCTTTAAAGAAAATATATAATACCATTAATTTTATTTACTTTTCTAATTAATAATAAAAACAATATTTAAATAAAATATGGAATATATAAAAATAAAAACATTTCTTAGGTGGGTCTCATGGTGTACCCTAGCAAACATGAAATAACACTCTTACTTTGTTGGCATCTAGAAGTTGTACAAAATTATATATAAGTATAAGGTTCACAAAAAATAAGATCAAGACATATGAAAGAGAAAGAAGGTAATTAGTAGGTGTCTAAGTTCATGTTCTTCTTACTCTAACTCAAGTCACATCACATTTCACAACACAAGTTTCCTTCTATTTTGATTTTTACCGTAAATCACTCACACAACCACATCACATATCTTCATATATATTTAACGTAGTTATAGATCTCCGACATCCGATCCTAAATTATTGATTGAAATTGTTTAAACTTAATTTATTGATTGTATAAAATTAAATTGTCCAAGCTGATCAATTCAACAATGAAAAGTTGAAAACCATACGACTTGTAACTATTTCAATCAATAATATAAGATCGGGTGATTGGGATATGCAACTACAATGAATTCAAATATGAAGAATTGTGGGTGTGGGAGTGATTAAGGAGAATTAAAAAGAAAAATAAAATGGGATTTTTGTTGAGAAATGTGATGCCACTAGAGTGAGAAAATAAGAAAAATATGAACTTACACACCTTCTGGTTACTCTCTTTTTTATGTCTTGGTCTTATTTTTTCCCAACCTTGTACTTTGTTTTGGTACAACTAGATATACCAACTGATAAAGTGTGAATAGTGTGTGCTAGGGTGCACCATGAGACCAACCTAAGCTATGTTTTTATTTTATTTATTTTATATATTTTATTTAAATATTATTTTATAATTAGAAAAGTAAATTATAAATATGTCATTAATTTATGAGTTAACATCTCTCAATATTATGTGTCATATTTAACATATCATGTGTTTAATATTTGTTACAAAGTAAAATAAAATTAAGAAAATGCAATATACCTTCGTGATAATATATACAATTGAGTTGTTAGTTCAATGATAAAAATTTAGTCTTGTACACTTGAGGTGTTAGTTCAATGTTGAGAGACCTTAGGCTTTCTGCCGCAGTACAATAATAGTGAGTTGGTTCATATTATTGTTGTTCAATAATGAGTTAATATGTAATTTTATCATGGTTCTATGGATGAAAAACAATTGTTTGATGATTTGAAAGAAGAAGAATATAATATAGTTTGACTAGATATTAATGCTTTTGTTTCTTTAGGATCTGAATAATACTAGGGAAATTCAATGGTACAGTTATAAAATTAACTATTTTAAAAAAATCATTTTATTTAACTAATAATATATAACTCTTAATGTCACGTCATCATAATATATAACTCTTTTGTTTCTTTTTTTTTTCTGTCAAAAAAAAAATATAACTCTTAATGTCACGTCATCATAATATGTTGTATAGAGTGTAAGTGGTCTATGCTATATATTTTTACAAGTACACTATTTCTTTATATTAAACTTTTTTTATATTAAACTTTTACCATATCAACCGTTAAGTTAAAAATGAGTTTAGCTCGGTTGGTAGCAATATGTACCATATGTGTAGGAGTCTGAGTTTGAATCCGAGATACTCCACTTATTCACTTTTAAGGTGAATTTTCTAACCACTAGACTACTTAACAAAAAAAAATATTTTATCAATTAAAAAAAATTTGGTCAAAATTAAAACTTCTTTTATTTGAATTTAAATCAGATAATTATGTGCAACTTTTAATCTATTATTAGTAAAGTTCAAATTTCAATTCAAAACCCTAAATCCCTTATCTAGATTCTTTTGTTCTTTATTCTCCATTTTCTTCTTCCTTCACCCACATCCTTATCCATCATCTTTCAATGGTGCAAACTGAATTCGTCTTCGTTGCTTTCGGCTTTGTTTGGTAAGGCTTCAAAACGAGCTTATAGCTTATACCTTTTAGCTTATAAGCTAAAAGCTCTGTTTGGTAACGATCATTTTGGCTCTGTTTGGTAAAAATAGCTTATAGCTGATAAGCTAGCTGATAGCTTATAGCTTATAGCTGATAGCTTATAGCTTATAGCTGATAAGCTAATTGAAGTGTTTGGTAAAATTAGTGGTTCAATAGCTTATAGATATAAAATGACATAAAAGGACATTATTAATTAATAATAAAATCGGGTTTTAGTTAAAATAATAAGGTTAAAATTGGAAGAAAAAACAAAAAGCTATAAGCTAATTGAAATAGCGTTTGAAAATAAGCTATAAGCTAGTCAAAATAAGCTATAAGCTCGTAACGAAAAGACCATTACCAAACAGAGCTTTTAGCTTATAAGCTAAGAGCTATAAGCTATAAGCTCGTTTTGGAGCCTTACCAAACAGAGCCTTTGTTACGAGCTTATAATTTTGACTAGCTTATAGCTTATTTTCAAACGCTATTTCAATTAGCTTATAGCTTATAGCTTATTGTCTTTTCTTCCACTTTTACCCTTATTATTTTAACTAAAACCTAATTTTACCCTTTAGTACTTATTTTGATTATTATTTTGGATTAATATAATTTAGTCAAAATTATCTTTTTTGAACAAGTATAATTAACATTATTTTAATACTTATTATATTTTTATTGCAAAATTTGTATAACGCTTGTGCTATATATGACGAGTAAACATCATCACAATTTTTTTAACTAACTTTTCACTCTCTACTTTTAAAAAATTGACTTTTTAGCCCAGTTAGTTATAGGAGCTGTATATTTTTTCGACTTGTTCACAAAATTGACTTTTTATTTGTAAAAGTAGTATATTTTTACACCCATAGATCTATACAAACCAGTTAATTTACTCTATTAATTTTTTTAAAAAAAAAAGTAATATACAACTCACATAATGCAACAAAAAAAAAACTCACATGCATTGTGAAATCTCGAATCAAATTAGTATAATATTATTATTATCTATTCATTGTATAAGTTGCAATTAAGTTTTACAATAATATAATTTATATATACATATTAAATATATTTTACTGTAATGTTTACTTTTTTAATAAAAGGTAAAAATATTTAAAACCATTTTTTTAAATAAAAAATAGGCTTTAATGCAGTTTTGATCCCCCTATTTTGAAAAACTTGAACTTTTGATCCCCCTATTTTAAAAGCCAACTTTTTGATCCCCCTATTTTGAAAAACTTGAAGTTTTGATCCCCCAACTCATTTTGGTCAAATTTATGATGATGTGTCAACCTCATTGATGACGTGGCGGTGTCTATGTGTCAGCCTCATATTCCATGTCATTATTTTTTTTAAAAATAAAATATTATGTATTAAAAGTATTAAAAAATAAAAAATTAAATAATTAATTAATAATAATTAAAAAACAGTAAAATTGACCTCTATACATATATATGATTAAAAATTAATAAATTATCCAAATATATAATTAAAAATCAGTAAATTATCCAAATATATAATTAAAAATCACTAAATTGCCCAAATATATAATTAAAATCCAATAAATTATCCAAATATATAATTAAAAATCACTAAATTATCCAAATATATAATTAAAAATCACTAAATTGCCCAATTATATAATTAAAATCGAATAAATTATCCAAATATATAATTAAAAATCAATAAATTACCTAATATATAATTAAAAGTCAATAAATTATCCAAATATATAATTAAAAATCAATAAATTACACATAAATTGGCCAAAACACTAGAATTCAAAATACCAAAACACTAGTAGTATTATCTAACATTTCAGATGTAGATTACTTGATACCAAAACACTAGTAATATTCATAAGATGGCTTCCGAATATTATTTTGTAAAGCGAGCGTAATGATGAACACGAGTGGATGATGAATCAAACAGAGGAATGATAACATGCAGAGGAATGATGAACACGAGTGTGATGATGAATCAAAGAAGATGAAAGACGGAGATCGTCGAAGATGGGTGGCGCTAGGGTTCCATGATTTGGGAACTGGATTACTATTCGTGCGTGTCTGATTCTTCTACAATTCGTCCCTTTTGATCATCTGTGTTTTTTAATTATTGTTAATTATTTTATTGTTTTAATATTTGATTTAAAGGTTTGATAAAAAAAAATATTTGATTTAAATATATTGTTTTAATATTTGATTTAAAGATTTGATAAAAAAAAACTGATTTAAAAAAAAAATATTAAAACATAATATTTTATTTTTAAAAAAAAAATAATGACTTGGAATATGAGGTTGACACATAGACACTGCCACATCATCGATGCGGTTGACACATCATCACAAATTTGACCAAAATGAGTTGGGGGATCAAAACTTCATGTTTTTCAAAATAGGGGGATCAAAAAGTTGATTTTTAAAATAGGGGGATCAAAAGTTCAAGTTTTTCAAAATAGGGGGATCAAAACTGCATTAAAGCCTAAAAAATATTTTTTAATAATATCTTAAATATTAATTGATATAAATTTTATTATAAAGTGATAATGCCCTTTCATGTAATTTTACATTATCAGCTAGTTAAACCGCTAATTTTACCAAACACTTCAATTAGCTTATCAGCTATAAGCTATAAGCCATCAACTATAAGCTATCGGCTATAAGCTAGCTTTTCAGCTATAAGCTATTTTTACCAAACAGAGCCTTCGTCCTTCAATGTTATTGAAAGTTTATTCATTTTTCATATCGTCATCTTCCTTCACCCAAATTCATATGTTATTTGAATTCGAATTAGAATTAGAATTCATATTCTCTTTCTATCTATTAGAGTGAAACTGCTACGTCTTCTTCTTATTGGTTGTGTTCATCCTTCATTGTTATCGAAGAATTATCCATCTTCATGTTCCTCTTCTCTTTCATACATATTCGTCTGTCTACAGTTCAAAGTGAAAGTCCAACTTCGTCATCTACTGTTACAAGGGACAGATTTGGGGGGTGGCAAGGGGGGGGCTCCAACCCCTCCCTCCCCCTATATAGCCTTCATATTATAAATGTCAAATGTGGTCTAGGACAAAGGTTAAGAAGGTAAATATGAATGTCAAATGTGATTCGATGTATTTGTAAAACAATTTTACATTGTCGGTACACATAAATTAAATTACTAAAACTATATAAGAAACTACTATATATAATTAATAAAAATAATTAAATTTTATATATAGATTAAAAACTCTTTTTGGCCCCTGTTTGTTTGAGTTATGGATTCGTCCCTGTTTATTACAAGTAATTCTATTTTCTAGATTGAAGTTAATTACTTTGAAATAGTCAATTTAGTGATTGCACTATAGAATTTTCCATAATATTGGCATATGATGAGAAGTGTATTTTTAATAATAATGAATTGCAGTATACACAGAATCATATAACACAAGTTACATATATTCTCATGGACAACATGTTTAATTTCTCCAATAAACAAATGAACAAATTTCAATATTCTTTGACCAAATCAACATAAACAAATGAATTAATTAATTAAATAGATAAACACTAGTTTCAATCTTCCTATATTTACACTATAAGTAAAAATCAACCAATATATCTCTAATCTTCCCCTAAAAAAACCATACTATTAACACTCCTCTTTCAATAACTAGTATATAGGTGATGCAGAGTTCAGAGAGAACTATTTATCCATCAGACTCGACCCGTTTTGCCATCTTATTCAAAGTTTGAGAGAATAACCAATAGCATCATTGAAAGACTCTTAATCTATATACCCTTTAATTAAGACCTTAACATAATTGAAAGGGTCTTAATTAATTAATTAACACCTCAAAATCCCATGAGTGGAGATAAGGGTGACAAAGGAGGAACACTAAAGATAGTTCCCATAAGATCAGTATCCCAAAAGCCTTTCCAACATGAAGGAGTCAAAGGACAAATTGAAGAAACCCCTTCTTCTTTCTTCACTTGCTTATTACTATTATTGATCTCAACATAGTTTCCTTCATCTCTTTGTCTTTTCTCACCAACTTTGATGCAACTAGAAAGTGATGATTCTACAGAATCAGTATCAACATCTAAAGGAAAATTCATTATGGCTTTACTACCTCTCATTTGAAAAGCAGCTTTATCATAAGCTTTTGCAGCTTCTATGGCTGTTTCAAAGGTTCCAAGCCATACTCTTGAACCTTTTTTATTAGGGTCACGAATTTCTGCAGCAAATTTTCCCCATGGTCTTCTTCTAACACCTCTATAGTGTTTATTATTATCCTCTTTGGTGTTTGTGTTTTCACTTTTTATTATTTTTTGTTGTGGGAGAGTTTTTGTTATGGAAGGGATTGTGATGTTCAAAGAGGGTTTTCTATTGCTTAAATTTGAGGTTGATCTTGGAGGCTTTGAGAAAGAGGTTTGAGGAATTTGAACATGGGTTTGTGTTTTTGTTTGTACCATGTTTTTGCTTTCAAAAATTGAATTTTGAATTTGTAACATGTTTGAGGACCAAAAAGTGAAGGTGGAATCAAAGGTTTGTTGTTCCATGTTTCTAAAATTAAGGTTGTTTTGTTTTTTGGAGAGATTAAGAGTGGAGTGTGCTTAATTTGGAATGGAGAGAGAGGAATTGGTTGAGTGGAAAATAAGGAGTGAAGAACATATAAATATGAGGGTGTTATAATGGATGAAATGAAGAAATAAAATTGAAAAAATAATAAAGTTAATAAAAAAGGTGGCTTCTATGGAGATTCCAAGATGGAGAGAGGAAGCATCGTTTTGTAATTTTCAATAATTGATGGATTTGGTGACAATTGACTTTGTGATGACAAAGGGGACCACAACTTCACATAATGACTTTTCCTGGCTACTTCCAAACAATACTGCTCTTCCTTTGCTTTTGTGTTTTAGTTTATTTGATTGGAATGGAAATCAATTTGGTTCAATAACTTTGTGATGTAGTTATGATAATTTGAACCGTTTGATTTATAATTGACGGGTATGATAATTTTTAATTGATTTGATGATATATAATTTTAACCGTTCAATTTATGATTAATAGTTCATATAAGCTATTGCGGGAAACTGTGTCATTCTATAAATGCGGAAAATCCATATCCATTTAGAATGTATAGGGATTCTTATAAAGACGCACCTCTGGTGTGCTAGTTATTGTGCCAATAGTAAACATTAGATAGCCAAGTGCGGAGCGGCCAAGATGGTTAAGGTTGGCTAGGGTGCATGAGGGAATCAGATTACTTATTGTACAATATTCACAACAAAACAATATTGACAGTGTCAGTTTTTTTTTTTCCTTTCTATTTTTAATAGAGTGAATAAAAATCACGAAAACAATTGTAGCAAAACTATGGTACAGTTGCGATTGAAATTAATTAGTGGTTAATTTGTTTTTAGAAGGAACAAATTCATTAAAAATATATGAAAAAAATTATAGTTAAAAATGATGAAGAAAATAGTCGTTGATACTATATTATAGGAAACATGATCCATTGATGCAACCAAGAAGGCCCCATACACGATATATATTGACTTTTAAACATGTTGATAAAATTTGGTACTATAAATCATGATATTTTTTATGGATTTGAATCTCTTAAAGTAATCAATAAAATGTTACGTGAGAAGATCGATGGCTGTTATTTTAACAATATCATGATTTGTTATGATACACTTATAATATCTAATTTTAATTTGTTAATTAATGACTAAGATTACTCACTTTATATTTTAATCTCTACTGGGAATTGCTCATTTTAAAGGAGCAAGAGCTGAATCCTTTTTCATTGGGGAATTAAGGATCAATTTTGAATCATTCAAAATTCATATTATGATAATCTGTATAATTGTGATCATGCTTTGTTTCTAGAATTATGTCTACATATAGCGACAACACTATCTAACAACTCTAGATCAAATTGGAGATCAACTTGCAAGCGCCTCTCTTTCTGGAAATGCAACTCTGTTGACAACAACAAGCTCTTCCATAACATATTTTGTTATTCTCATAGCCTTCAATGTCAATTGTTGGTGGATCCAAGACCCAGGATCAAGGGTGCAATTTATTTTCTTAGTAATAATTATTTTAATATGTATAAAAATAAATAATTTTAATATTTTTTCTTCTCATTTTATTGTTTATTTATACTACTAAATTTTATTAAATTTTAGTTTTTGTCAAGTGATCTAATGTCTATACTCACATTTTAAATATATAGGAGAGAATCCTGAGATCGAACTCAACTTACAACTAGCAAAGCATGTCTTCGACCCCTTTATTTTTCATTTTTAGTTTTTTACTCCTTTATTATAAGATAAATGTAACTGTGGAGATTGTCTGAGGTGTAAGTCAGAAACAAATATGATCTGTGTGGAGAATTACCTTAAAATTAGATGAAGCAGAAAAACAGGTTCTGGAGCTGGCGCGCTGCGCAGCTCCCCCCCACGCGCCGCGCAGATACTTAAGAAGAACAGGTTGGGATATCTGGCAGTGGCGCGCCGCGCAGCCTCACTGGCGCGGCGCGCAGGCGCGCGAATCCTATTTATAGGGGTGCGTTTTCTGCTATGCCGTCACGGTTGAAAAGAGGTTTTTTTAGGGTTTTCTCAAACAACAAAAGGCTAGGAATATTTCTTAGGGTTGGGAATAATCTCTTTCATCTTGTAAACACATATCATTGAAATCTCTTGGTCACGGGAAGAGATTTGGGACAAGGGTAGATTTAGGGTTTCTAATTCTTGTAATCTTTGTGAGAATCTCATTGTAATCAAGGAACAAAGTTTGATAGTGGAACGGAGAGCTGCCCTCTCCCCCAGAGTAGGTTCATTAACACCGAACTGGGTAAACAATTGTGATTGTGTTCTTTACGTTTTCGCGGTTTATTTGTTTAGTTTTGATATTGCTTATTCTCACTTAATTTGATTGCTTTATCGGATTGCTCCACACACTAAGGTTATTGGTGTGATTTTAACCGAATTCACAACAATTGGCGCCCACCTTGGGGCAAGGATCAAAACGATTAAAGTATCATGGGTTCTAAGTGGGACATTGAAAAGTTCAATGGAAGTAACGACTTCAGTCTTTGGAAGGTGAAGGTTAGGGCAATACTTACTCAACAAAAGTGCGATGAGGCGTTGAAGGGAGTGGCAGCCATTCCAACTACTCTCCCAGACACGGAGAAAGCCGAGATGGATGGCAAAGCATTGAGTGCTATCATCTTGTGTCTTGCAGACAAGGTGCTGAGGGAGGTGGCAAAGGAGAAAAGTGCAGCTGCTATGTGGGCCAAACTTGATAAGTTATATATGACTAAGTCCCTAGCACATAAGCAGTGTCTGAAGCAACAACTCTATTTCTTCCGTATGGTGGAGAATAAATCGGTGTCGGAGCAACTATCAGAGTTCAATAAGATTATCGATGATTTGGTGAACGTTGATGTGAAGATAGAAGATGAGGACCAGGCGTTTCACTTGTTGTGTGCTTTACCTAAGTCTCTTGAGCATCTCAAGGATGCATTGCTATATGGCAAAGAAGGCACTATCACCTTGGATGAAGTACAAGCGGCTTTGAGAACCAAGGAGCTGACAAAGCTCAATGAATTGAAGATTGATGATAGTGGATGTCACATCACGTTTTTATTTTAATTAATTATTTGATTTAATTTATTTATTTAAATTTCCATGTTGTGTGATTTATTTAAATATGTGGCTTTTAGTGTAGTGGTGTGAATATAATAGTAGTGTTTTTAGGAGGTGTAAATAGAAGATTTGAGTGGGCTTACGAGGAAGGGCATTTTGGTAAATTGAAAGGGTTTTGACCTAGGTATAAGTTTTGAAAACTTAGAGAGAGAAATCATTTATCATAAGTTTGTGAAGAAATAGAGAGAGAGAAAGCTAGAGAAGAAGAGGAAGAACATAGAAGGAGGAGCTAAGAGGGGAAGATTGGGGAGCTAATTCTTGAAGAATTAGAGGTAAGAGAGTAGTTATTTATGATTGTGGGTGACCAAGAGGGGGGAGAAATTACATTTCTCTTTGCCCAAACCCTCTCACCTTGCACACTCTAAAGTTCATAACTTTATGAGTTTCTATGAATCAAAATGTTATCTTTCTTGTTGATTTAGTGTTATTCATGTATTATAATGTTAGAAATATATGTGGATGATTTCAATTTCGAAAATCTATGGTTGTTGGTTTGAAATTGCATGTTCATGAGCTTTTGAGGAAAAATATGATAAATCTCATGTTGATGATGATTTTAATGGTTTTAAGTTATGAAACTTGTACTTCTATGTATGATAACATGTTTATGATCCAAAGAAAATATCTTTTTAAAACTGGAACATGTTTCGGATGATTTTGGGGGTGGAATCCGAACGGTCATAAAACAGAGCAGCAATTCTGGGCACGCGTCGCGAGGCTAGAACTAGTGAGAGCTAGCGAGGGAACTCGCCAGTGCTCGCCAGCCAGCCCAGTGCTCTCTGACTTGCTTCGCTACGGCGAGAGCTAGCGAGGGATGGCGAGAGGTCGCCAGGTACTCGCTAGGACTCGCCAGAGGGCGAGTAAGCCTCTGACTTGCCTCGCTATGGCGAGAGCTAGCGAGAGCTGGCGAAGTAGTCAGGTTTATTTGATTATTAATTGATGAAGGGATAGTTTGGTGTATAGTTTGCTAGTCTTATAGTAATACATAAATGATTGATGTTGGAATTATAATGAATATGATTGATGATGATGTTTCTATATGATTGTTGAATATAGATACACATAATAATATTGATGATGAATGTATATGAGTATGTTATGTATTGACGAATGATTGATGGTGGAATTATGTATACATGAGGTTGCATAATGGTGGTGAATAACATACGTTATATATATGTTAATGCATCATGATTGAGTCTATTGATGAAGCTTGGGCGTTTGACCCATAACGAATTGATGAAGCTTGGGCGTTTGACCCATAACGAATTGATGAAGCTTGGACGTTTGATCCATAACGCATAGGATTCTTGTATCCTTATTTTGGTGAATGGTACCGCATGCATGTAGTCGTGTCTAGGGGACATGGCATGAAAGTGACATTAGATGCATTTAGGAAGGTGAACCTTAAATGTGCTATATGTGATTATGATGTGATATTTGTCTAATTATGTGCTAAGTGTTTCTGGCATATAAGTTGTTAACCATTGATGATGTGAATTTGGATACGTATATTAGACGATTAAATGTACGTGTCTTATTGATGTCGTTGGATTGCTATTATAAACATGCCAATATATGTACAATAGATTAATATATGCATTGTATATGTTGGATTAAATGTTAGTATTTACTTGCATTTGTTATATGTTGATTATAAGTAACTAACTCTCTATTTTTGTATGTAATGGATCGTTGGGCGATTCAGATTCTCAGGCGTGAGGATTTGCTTTGCTTGCTTAGGAGGAGTACCCGACATTAATTCGTTGCTAGTATTTAGGGTAAGGGGATGAATTGCTATTCTAGTGTCTTGTCCATTTGCTCTGGTGGTTGTAACACCGTGTTGGGGTTTAGTCTTATCGAACTTATGTCTAGCATTGCTTTTAGACCTTGTTTTGTACTTTTGTTGTAAGGCTTTATGCCAAGTACTTAATTATCTATTTGTCGATGACACGATATGTGTAGGTGATTTATGCGGACGTGGATTAATATGCAGATGAATTATTTAGCCAATGACTAGTGTTTATGATTTGAACTATATTCATGATGATATATCCATAATGATATGCTATGTTGTTCCGCTGCGATGATCTCTTAATCATGTTTTGTATGATATGACATGCTATTTTGGTTTTAAATTTATACATGTAACGCTCTACTTGATTTACTTGATTTCATTTGCTGTTTAGTCGCGAATTTTTGGGTAGAATTAAGTGGGGTGTTACAGTGGAGAAGGCTTGAATGTCACAAGGGGCAGAAGTGAAAACAGAGGTAAAGGGAAAGTGAAGAAACACAGGTCTAAGTCTAGGGCAAAGGGTGATAGTGGTAGCAAGTTCAAATGCTATCACTGTCATGAACCGGGTCACTTCAAGAAGGACTGTCCTCAGAGAAGGGGCAGTGATAGTTCGTCAGCTCAGATTGCTGTTAGTGAAGAGGAAGGTTATGAGAGTGCAGGTGCACTGACAGTTACTAGTTGGGAACCAGAGAAGAGCTGGGTCATGGACTCCGGATGCTCTTATCACATTTGTCCAAGAAAGGAGTACTTTGAAACCTTGGAATTGAAAGAAGGTGGAGTTGTGCGTCTTGGTAACAATAAGGCGTGCAAGGTTCAAGGTACTGGTTCTATTCGTCTTAAAATGTATGATGACCGCGACTTTCTTTTGAAAAATGTGAGGTATATCCCTGAACTTAAGAGAAATTTAATTTCGATAAGCATGTTTGATAATCTAGGGTATTGCACTAGAATTGAACGTGGTGTGATGAGAATTTCTCGTGGTGCATTAGTAATAGCTAAAGGGTCTAAAATGAATGGTCTTTACATTTTAGAAGGTTCCACCGTTATTTCTAATGCATTAGTAACTAGTGTTGAAAATGCAGACATAAATAAACTATGGCATTTGAGGTTAGGGCATGTTAGTGAGAGAGGTTTAGTTGAGCTAGCAAAACAAGGTTTGTTAGGACAAGAAAAATAAAACAAACTAGATTTCTGTGATAACTGTGCACTAGGCAAACAACACAAGGTGAAGTTTGGGGTGGGAGTTCATAAGTCTAGTAGACCGTTTGAGTATGTTCACTCGGACCTTTGGGGTCCAGCGTCGGTCCCTACTCATGGTGGAGGTTCGTATTTTCTTAGTATTATTGATGATTACTCTAGGAGGGTATGGGTGCACATCATTAAAAATAAAAGTGATGTTTTTGAAAAATTTAAAGAATGGCATACCCTGATAGAAAATCAAATTGGAACTAAACTGAAAGTTTTAAGAACTGACAATGGCCTGGAGTTTGTTTCAGAGCAATTTAATGAGTTTTGCAGGAAGAAAGGTATAAAGAGGCATAGGACCGTTGCATACACACCGCAGCAGAATGGTCTTGCAGAAAGAATGAACAGGACCTTGTTGGAGCGGGTGAGGTGTATGCTGTTGGGAGCTGGATTACCCAAGAGTTTCTGGGGAGAGGCAGTTAACACTGCTGCCTATTTGATCAACAGATGTCCATTAATAGGAATTGATCTGAAGACACCTATGGAGGTTTGGAGTGGCAAGCCGGCAGACTACTCCAAGTTGAAAATCTTTGGAGCTCTAGCATTTGCTCATGTTAAGCAAGATAAGCTTGATGCTAGAGCTGTGAAGTGTGTGTTCATTGGTTATCCAGATGGTGTGAAAGGTTACAAGTTGTGGAAGATGGGACCGGGAGGATCAAAGTTATAATAAGCAGGGATGTCACTTTTGATGAGACCCGGATGGGGATGAAGTGCAAAGACCTGAATGAGGGTCCAGAAACGGGGGTGGAGAATTTCCAGTTTGATGTGGAGCCTTTCACTGATAGGAGGGAAACAGAGGAGCAGACTCTAGTCCCTGAAGAAAGTGGAAGTGATGATACAGCTACTTCTGACTATCAACTAGCTAGAGATAGGGAGAGAAGAAGAGATATCCGTCCACCTAATAGATACAGTTATGCTGACCTTATTTGTTATGCTTTGAATGCAGCTGAAGAGGTGCAAGACTCGGAACCAAAGAACTTCAGGGAAGCATCAGAAAGCATAGAAGGCAAGGACTGGTTGAAGGCAATGAATGAGGAAATGCTATCATTGGAGAAGAACCAGACTTGGGAACTTGTGCATTACCTAAGAATAAAAGGGTAGTGGGTAGCAAGTGGGTGTTCAAGAAAAAGGAAGGCATTCCTGGAGTTGAAGCACCAAGGTATAAGGCGAGACTTGTAGCAAAGGGTTTCACTCAGGTGGAGGGGATTGATTACAACGAAATCTTCTCACCGGTGGTGAAGCAATGTTCTATAAGGGTACTTATGGCTATTGTGAATCAGTATGATCTTGAGTTGGAACAAATGGATGTGAAGACCGCATTCTTACATGGAGAGTTAGAAGAAACCATCTACATGCAACAACCTGAAGGTTTTGTGGAAGACAATTCTAAAGTATGTCTGTTGAAGAAATCTTTGTATGGGTTGAAGCAAAGTCCAAGGCAGTGGTATCGTCGGTTTGATAATTTCTTATTAAAGGCTGGATTCGTGAGAAGCAACTATGACAGTTGCGTGTACATGATGAAGAGGAATGAGAAAATCATTCTCTACCTTCTTCTTTATGTAGATGATATTCTTATTGCAGGTTCTGAAAAGCAGGAGATTCTAAAGCTCAAGGAGAAACTAAATGGTGAATTTGAGATGAAGGATCTTGGTAATGCAAAGAGGATACTTGGCATGGATATCGTGAGAGACCGGAGTAAAGGTGAGCTATTCTTATCTCAGTACGGTTACTTGAAGAAAGTGGTGGAGCGGTTTAGAATGACAGATTCTAAGGTAGTAAATACACCACTTGGTCACCATTCAAAATTGTCAATAAAACAGTGTCCTCAATCCGAGGATGAAAGAAAGAAGATGGAAACTACCCCTTATGCAAGTGGAGTTGGAAGCATCATGTATGACATGGTTTGTAGTAGACCGGACTTATCCTATGCAATAAGTGTGGTAAGTCGGTTTATGGCAAATCTGGGTCAAGTTCATTGGCAAGCTTTGAAGTGGGTTCTGAGGTATTTGAATGGGTCCTTGAAGGGAGGTCTGAAGTATAGGAGAACTGATCCAGGAAGAGATGCTTTGGAGGGTTATGTGGATGCGGATTATGCGGGCAATGTGGATACCAGAAAGTCTTTATCTGGTTTTGTATTCACTCTATTTGGTACAACGGTAACGTTGAAGGCTAATCAACAGTAAGTTGTGGCCTTGTCGACAACTCAAGCGGAATATATAGCTCTTGTTGAAGGAGTCAAGGAAGCTATATGGCTGAAGGGTATGATTGGAGAAATGGGGATTGGTCAAGGGTGTGTGAAGATACATTGTGACAGTCAGAGTGTCATTCATTTGGCGAATCATCAAGTGTATCATGAAAGAACTAAACACATTGACATCCGGTTGCACTTTGTTAGAGATATGATTGAGACAAAGGAAATCATAGTGGAGAAAGTAGCATCGGAGGAAAATCCAGCAGACATGTTCACCAAATCATTACCAAGAGTCAAGTTCAAGCATTGCTTGGACTTGATTAACTTTGAAGAGTAGACGAAGATTGGAGAGGGCAGCATGGTGGTTGGTGGGAAGTTGGCACCACCATCAATTTAAAGGCAAGGTGGAGATTTGTGGAGAATTACCTTAAAATTGGATGAAGCAGAAAAACAGGTTCTGGAGCTGGCGCGCCGCGCAGATACTCGAGAAGAACATGTTGGGATATCTGGCAGCGGCGCGCCGCGCAGCCTCACTGGCGCCGCGCGCAGGCGCGCGAATCCTATTTATAGGGGTGCGTTTTCTGCTATGCCGTCACGGTTGAAAAGAGGTTTTTTGAGGGTTTTCTCAAACAACAAAAGGCTAGGAATATTTCTTAGGGTTGAGAATAATCTCTTTCATCTTGTAAACACATATCATTGAAATCTCTTGGTCACGGGAAGAGATTTGGGACAAGGTAGATTTAGGGTTTCTAATTCTTGTAACCTTTGTGAGAATCTCATTGTAATCAAGGAACAAAGTTTGATAGTGGAACGGAGAGCTGCCCTCTCCCCCAGAGTAGGTTCATTAACACCGAACTGGGTAAATAATTGTGATTGTGTTCTTTACGTTTTCGCGGTTTATTTGTTTAGGTTTGATATTGCTTATTCTCACTTAATTTGATTGCTTTATCGGATTGCTCCACACACTAAGGTTATTGGTGTGATTTTAACCGAATTCACAACAATCTGCTGATAAAAAAAAATGACCCCATGCATGCTTGTAATGAATCGATTCATGCGTGATTTTTCTTTCGAATTCACAACATTAATAATTATTAATTATTTTTAATAAATAATATTAGTAAGAAAATGGGCAAAAATCCAAACAGCCAACCTTAATTAGTCAAGGAAACGACAAAAATGTCAATCACTACAAGAAAACCTTAATTTTTTGGCCAACATTCTTGGCGGATTTTAGCCCCCAATATTTTATGGGGGGCTAAAAGCCCCCAAGAAGCCATAAATTTCGCCAAGAAGCCATTGGACCGTTTTGAAAATATTGAAATGGGATTGTTGGGGGTCATGGGTCGCCAAAAATGAAAGCAAAATCTGACATGTTTGTTGGGGGCCATGGGCCGCCAAGAATCCATGGACCGTTGAAGGTTATTGGCGGTTCATGGCCGCCAGGAATCCAAGGAACCCATTTTTTATAATTTTTTCTTCCACCTGTTATCTTCTCTACTCTTTTAATATATACTTCAATCTATTTCTTCACTTCATTTCTACTACTTCACTTCATTTTACACTTCCAAACTCTCTCTAAATTTCTCTAACTTCTCTCTAAAATCTCATACTTCTAACTTTCATTTTTTTTTTCATACTTATCTCCAAATTTTAAATTTTAATTTCACATCTCTATCCAAAAAGTGGTAAGTATTTGTCTTTTAATTTTAAAAAATTTGATTTTTTGCTTTATTAACTTAAATGTATATGTTCTAATATTTTTTGTTTACAATTTTTATTTATCAAGTGTTGATAATTTTCGTGGTCATCTGAGTCGGTGGTTGGAAGCGCTTCAAGCCAGACACTACTCAGCGCTACAAGTAAGTAATGTAATTTTATTTTATAAACAATTTATTTATTTATTTCTGAAAATTGTGTTAAAGCTAATATATGAAAATAGTAAAACTTTAAATATAAAAACTGTATTTAAAAACGAATATAATTCTGTCTAAAAAAACGAATTTTTTTTAAAGAAAAATTAATCACTGAAACGAAAAATATAATAGAAAATCATTCCTGGCGAGCGTTTTCTTGTGGGGCTTGGGCCGCCAAGAAGCCATGTATTCTTGGCGAATTTTGTGGCTTCTTGGAGGCCTTGGACCCTCAATTTTTTCCTGTTTTCTTATAGTGAATGTACAAAACTTGGAGTAGTTATCGATCAAGTTGGGTTACTTTTGGGGCAAGCCTCCACTAAAGCTTGGTCGTGTCAGCAAATGATTTGAGACTTGAGCAATATTTGGGTGGTGCAAACAAATAAGTCAGAGTGTGCAAAACATAAATCAAATTGGATGGTTGGTGCAAATTTTAAAAAATTAGGGTGTCCAAGTGCACACCCTCACATGAGTGTAGATCCGCCCCTGATGTCATCGTTCATCCTCCTAAGGCTCTAGTTATCAAAGAGGTCATTTGGCAACCTCCTCCCATGAATAAAATGCAACACAAATGGAGTTGTTTTAGGAAATCCTAGCCCGACTGCTTGTGGATAAGTTTTTTTGAGAGATATAACAATGTCATGTTTCTTGGTTGTTTCGTTGTGACCATAAAGATTACTCTTTGTGTCGAGCTTCTTGATGCAATGCATTCTATGGAAATTGCAACAAGTAGAGGGTGGACAAACCTTTGTGTGTGGATACTTATGTTAAGTTAGTTATCTTGGCTTTCAAGTCTCATTCCATTATGCATTAGTAGCTCAAAACTAGATGATACTGATGGGAGATATTGGAGGCATGATTGAGTGTGAAAATTTTAGATTTTTCATTTTTATTTTAAAAAAATGGTACCATCGATTAAATATGAAGGTCTCTTGATAGTGATTCACTGGTGAAATACTTAATTGAACCTTTACTCTAGAAGCCACCGTAAAAAAAGAAGCTTAATTATAATTTTAGTCTATCCTATTTTCATTCATTCACTAAATTGGTATCCTTATTTTAAAATCATCCGGTTTTGGTTCCTCTATCAATTTTTTATACTTATAATGATTTAATATATTTTTAGTAATTAGACATACAACATGATTATGTGGATTCATTCAACTTAATTCATTATTTACATTTCATTAATTAAATTATATAAATGAATAATTTTTTAAATTGAAACTAAAGTTTTTAATAAAATTTCTTATAGTTTCATGACTTTTGACTATTCACTATCATTAGACTGTGTCATGCCTTTTAAAATATATTAAATCACTCTTTTTAAGTATAAAAATCTAATAAGTATCTAAAACTGAGTAATTTTAAACTAGGGGGACTGATATCGTGGGTTAGTGAAAATCGGAAAATCAAAATTGTAATCAAGCATAAAATAAACTCTTCAAGAGGATACTATTTTTATTTTTCTAATAAGAGACCTCAAGGGGATGAGTCAAGCTCAATTGCGATGGCACACACAAAGGAATAACTAACCTTTTATGATGTGGTGGTCTTCTTTGAGATAACAATGGTGTTTGCTTGGTTAGTTATGCCGGCAAGCTCGGAACTCGTGATGCACTCTATGCAGAGATGTGAGGCATGTATATTGGTATGAATTTGACTCAGAGATGGAGAATTACCCACCTTCAAGTTGATAGTGACTCAAAGATGCTAGTCAATATGATTATAGGAATTTGTACAATTGTACTACTAATGGAAACATACATACCTTGATTTGGTGCATTTGGGATCTAAAGAACATAAATTGACAAGTCTAGATCGACCATACTTAGCGTGAAGAAAAAAGATCAGCTGGTTGCCTAAATAACTTTAGTCTACTTTTAAATTTTTTTGATTTGCATGTTTTGAAGATTCATTCTAGAAATCTTCAGAGACTCACTCTTTTTGATGACATGTTAGGCGCTTATATATCTTAGATTGTTCGCTTATTTTGTAATTTTTTTCCTGTCTGGGGCATTTGCCCCCCATTTTGCAAAAAAAAAAATCATACAAAAAAAAAAAAAAAAAAAGACATAAGGAAAAGGGTTGAGTGGAGCGGGAATAGAAATTCGAAATTCATCACCATCTCTGATTCTACTCTCTTCCTCCTACCATTCAACCACATCTCCATTTTCAAATCTCTATCTCCCTCCGAGCACAACACCATCTTCTTCTTCTTGAATCCAATTCAGCAATGGGCTCCGTCGACAAATACCACGTGATCGAGCTAGTCGGCGAAGGTTCCTTCGGTAAAGTCTACAAAGGAAGACGCAAATACACCGGACAGGTTACTCTCTCTCTCTTCCTAAATCCAACCATTTCCACTTCTTTCCATTTTCTAACTTCCGATTTTCAATATTTTCTATTTTAGACTGTTGCTATGAAGTTCATCATGAAGCACGGTAAAACTGAAAAGGATATTCACAATTTGAGACAAGAAATAGAGGTAATTTCTTCATTCATTCATAAATTTCGTTTTCGTTTGCATTAATGCTCTTTGATTCTGTGTTATTCGAAGCTTGAACTGTTATTCAAAGTTTGCATACTGATTGGGATTTGATAGTTAGGGTTTCTGTTATTGTCTGTAGTTTGAATGCGATTTTTGTTGTAATTGATGCTAAAAGTATTGAATTATAGAGTGAGAATGTTGCGAATCGAGTTATGATAGTCGGGATCGGAGTGTGGTATTGTCACCGATTTCCATGTCCAATGAGGGCTTCATGAACTTGGTGTGATGGTTTATATAAGATTGGACAATCTTACCCCTTTGGATCATGGTTTTGAGGTGGAGTTAGGTTCAATCCGTATCAGAAGTTAAGAAGCTACTGCTAACTGTTCTTAAATTGCTATAAACTGCTATTGCTATGTTTGTATTGAGTTAATTAATGACTAAATAAAGTAATTTATTAAGGTTGAGTTCATAGATTTTCGTCTGCTAGTCTGTCCTGATTAGTCTGATTTCCATTTTTCAAATCAATAATCAATAATAGGAAATAGTTTTGCATGTTGATATGGTATTGATAATGTAAAATGTGTTTTTCTTGGAAACTTTTAGTTTTTATTTAACTTACTAAGGTAGAAAGCAGAAATTGTATGAGTTGTCTGATCAGTGAGAAGAAAAATGGTTTAATCAACTTTATATAGAACTTATAACTCTAAATTATAATAAAGTCTTCGGAGTACACAGATTCGATGGCGTGATTGATATCACTTTTTGATGAGTGCATATATAGAAAATTTTGACTAAAACATACAGTGTGCATTGAGTTTTAAATTTGGTTCTACATACCTGCATAAATCACAATTAAAACTTGAAGGAAAATTTGGAGAAACTTGAAACAAACTATTGATAAAGAAAATAATGTGTTCTAAATGATTTCATTTGTATTATTGATCCCACCTAATTGGATATAGCTTTTGTTGTTTTTACTAATTACTTATAAATGGCTGTGCTAACTGTTGCCATTTGATATTCATGAATTTTGCAGATATTAAGAAAGTTGAAGCATGAAAATATTATCCAAATGCTTGATTCCTTTGAAACCCCACAAGAGTTTTGCGTTGTCACAGAATTTGCACAAGTAAACTATCTGTGTTTTCTGCCATTTTTTCAGTTGACTGTGTGAATGATTTTGGATTTGTAGCACTAAAATTTATGAAAGTTACCACCATCAGTTAATGGTTAATTTAAGTATTTACAACCAGCTGATTGTGGAACAAGGAAGACTGAATCATCCGACATGCTGTCATGCTGATGATAATTTTTATTTTTCAGGGTGAGCTATTTGAGATTCTTGAGGATGATAAATGCCTTCCTGAGGAACAAGTCCAAGCAATTGCAAAGCAATTGGTATTTTTGTCTTGAACTGCTTATCTTACTCCTAGCAATATTTAGAGAAGGAATTACAAGGATAAATGTCTTATATTTTGGTTTTGGATTATGTAGGTAAGAGCCTTACATTATTTGCATTCCAACCGGATCATCCATCGTGATATGAAGCCCCAAAATATTCTCATTGGTTCCGGATCAATTGTCAAGGTAGTTCCCTCTTACCGAACCAAATTCATACCGATATACATGCCCCACAATATTCTCATCGGTATCAGTAATGGTTCATTTTTTTTAAGGGATTTGTTTTTTTCTTCAAAAGCTCTATAAATATGCCAGAATGTTTGTTTCAAGTATCTTCAATACATTTTTAGGAATATATGGGTAGGGAATGTGCATTTACATGTTTGTTACAAAGCTGCACAATTGTATTCATTTGGTATGAAAGATTCCCAGGAAAGAAGCAAATTCCACATTCCTATGATTATTACCAAGGGGAGGGGTTGAGCATAAAAGATTTCCACCGAGGAAATGTGTAACAACCTCTATACCCCACCACTCTTACAAATAATTCTGAGGAATGTTGAAAGTGTTATCCAAACACCTCTTTTGTAAATTACCTGGGAATAAGAATTTCATCATTGTTTATGTGGGAAAGATATTTCAAGGAATGAATATATATACATCCCTTGAACTCCCCCTAAAGGACAATTTTTTTTTAATCACAAAGTTAATTCAGACACTCATGAGATTATTTTTTAATCAACTCACTGATGTATGGTTTTCATTTCTAGTTTTCTCTAGTTAATTACAGTTGACCGTGGTCTAATATTTTTTATTTTAATATCTGATAGCTTTGTGATTTTGGATTTGCACGTGCGATGTCCACAAATACAGTTGTTTTGAGATCTATAAAAGGTTTGGT
This sequence comes from Trifolium subterraneum, assembly GCA_951799995.1. Taxonomy (NCBI): domain Eukaryota; kingdom Viridiplantae; phylum Streptophyta; class Magnoliopsida; order Fabales; family Fabaceae; genus Trifolium; species Trifolium subterraneum. Next base: position 43,679,196 of record OX637463.1, on the reverse strand, counting down.
TCATCAGAACACAATTTGTTGCTTTTTAATATCAATTGTAGTAATGTAGATTGTATGTAGCTGCTTGTATTTTGAGGAACTAAATTTGTTTTATGTTTTTCAGGAACTCCATTATACATGGCTCCGGAACTTGTCCGGGAACAACCTTACAACCACACTGTAGATTTATGGTCTCTTGGTGTTATATTGTATGCTAACTATCTCTAATCTCTTTTTATCTGCATCTAATAACATATTTACCGGTATTCAGTTATGCATTCGTGGATGATAGTTGTCCATTCAAATATGGCTTAATGTCTTGATATCAGATTCCTTTACAAGATTTAAGTTGGCCATTCATATAGTCAAATCAAATAGGTTCTTATTTTTATTTCTTTTACTTTCTATTTGCAACATCCTTATTCTTTCTAACATCAGATTCTGTTCCAAACTTCATTTTTGTGGTAATCAACTGCTGCTTTGCCTTTCCCAGTTTTAGTGATGGACCGAACCTGTTGTAATTTTCAAAAGTGATCTGAATGATGGCATTATATAGCAAGTGTTGTTTGTAAAGGGCAATCTCATCTCAATGTTCTTTGTTATCACATTGAGTTTAAACCAGTTTTTTATGACTATAACAGGTATGAGTTATTCGTAGGCCAACCACCATTTTACACAAATTCTGTTTATGCTCTCATCAGACACATTGTTAAGGTACATTTTTCGATCGGATGATATTTGGTATGCATCACTTATGCTCTTATACTGAAGGATGGGCTGATCACTAATTGAATAATCCAGGATCCAGTTAAATATCCTGAACATATGACTCCAAATTTTAAAAGCTTTTTGAAGGGTTTGCTTAACAAGGTTCAGTGAATGTTTCTTCCTTTTTATTTCTACCTCGTGAGATTTTACTTTAGTCCACAATGAATTATAAACTTTGGTTTCCAAATTTATTCCAAGCAGGCACCAGAAAGTAGACTAACTTGGCCTGCTCTTCTTGAACACCCGTTTGTTAAAGAAACTAACGACAAAATTGAAGCCAGGGTAGGTATATTAAACTTTATGCCAAACAATTCTGCATCGGGAAAGATGTTCATTGGAATCGTAACTCAGTAGAGTATTCTCAGTTAATTAATTAATTTAGTAAAACATGGATTGAACTTACTTCAGGAATTGCGTGAGATAAGTGGTTCACCAAGGGACAGCAATATAACACAAAGGGTTGAAGCTAAAAGGATTCAAACTTCAACAGGTTAAGCACCTTCTAGTACTGTAGGATGATAGTATCAATGAAATGTCTACTAGATGTCTCTATGTTTTTTCCCCTTCTCTCTACTATAATAATTTATTTTTGTTAATTGTAAAAACAATCACACAACAGGTTTGGAAGAGCATATTTCTTCACCACTTCAGAATGAAGCTCAGTTAAATGTTCCTAACATAAACAAAACCAATTCTAAAGTGCTTGATGAGTCTCCCGGATTTTCAAATCAAAATGATGTAGGAGAGTCAGGTATTGTTGTCTCTCTTTTAAACCAGGAGCAACTTTGAGCTGAGTTACTCCGTTTAATAACTCATTATAAACATTAAATTTCACTAATCCAGCTGTTGATTACTGTCATATTATATTAATGATCAAATGCACCGTTTTAGGTAAATCTGTAATTTGTAGCTATATTATATTGCTGTCATATTATATCAATGAAATCAAATTACAGTTTTGTTGTATTTGCTTTACAAAATGAATTGTCAAAAATGTGTGTGTGTATTGGTGAGATCAAATTACACTGGTGTAACATTTGAATAATGTTACGTTTTAAGAAATTCAAATTTTACAAAATCCACCGTTGGAATGAAAATTTATATCATATATATATTAGTAATATATTCTTATCTTATATGAACACCGGTGGTTGATGTGAATGCTTCTGAGCAGGCTGCCAAAGACTGGACAGACTTGAAAGTAACTCTCGCACTGCCAAAGGTGCAAAAGTAATTGGTCAAGACAATGAGGCATTGGGACATGTTCTGCAACCACTGAAACGATGGTCAAAGGGATCTCAAAATATTGTCAGGTAAGTTTGTGTTGCAGACTTGAAAACTTAGATTTTGCATTTTGAGTCCGCATTAATTCCACTTAATATTGATTTGGTTTTAATGTCTTGAGTTTACTACACATTGTTTTATTTTTTGTTGAGCTTTTGTTCATTATCATACAGGGAACCTTCTTTTGAATGTTGAAAATCTGTAGACATAAAATCATTCTACCTAGAACTTTTTTTACTTATGTTTCAGGTTCACGCATATTGTTTACCATAATATAATTAGTAATTTAGCCATACATCTTCAATTTTCACTTTCTTTCTCTTAATTAAAATAAATTAGAACAAGATTTCCTTTTTTGTTACTTCCAATGCTGTCAACCGCGTGCTAGAGCACCGCTTTAGCGGCATAGCACAGTGGCCATAATATAATTATAATGTTCATTCCCATGCTTCATTTATAAAAATATCACATCTGCACCTAGATTCCGTGAATTGTAATTTGTATACTCTAATACCTGGACCTTATCCCATTACCTGCATTCGGTTAACTACAGTATGATGTTTGTAATATATTTATCGAGAAACTATTAAAACACAAATGTTAATATAATACTAACATCAACAGTGAATGCTTATTAATTCATGAAAAATTACATTGATTTAACAGGACAATACACATTTCAAATTCAAAGATCATCCACATTCCAATTATAAAAATCTACTAATTACTATTAGTACTATATAAATTTAAATAAATAAATTTAAAAGCAATGTAATTTGGTAATTGAACATGAGTTTCATGATTGTTTTGGAACTTGTACTGATTAGTTTTTCAATAAAAATTAAATGACTGTTTCACGACCCTAGTAAGTGTAATTTGGTTTTAAAATTATTTATCTCTGAAGTCTTTCTTTTATGATCTACAGTGATCAAGATCTTCCTGCTTCAAACCAGTCACTGAGAATTCTGTCAAATCTAGTTGCTGCCGGTGTCTTCAATTCTATTGGACAAATAGATGAACTAATAAGCGAGCTCCTTTTGTTTATCAGATCTATTTTAGCAATGAAATCGGCTGAAGTTTTTGACTTGTTAACAAAGGTACGTCACTTACACATTTAATCTATTAGTTTCTTCCTTCTAGAATTGTATTTTTTTCCTTTTATTTATTTGTAATGAATTTAAAATGCTTGGATCTTCATTTGATGTGTTAGAGTATCATCAGTCTTTTACAATCTCTTGAAAGATATTTGGTATATGATGTAGGATTATATTCTAATAGAGCTTACAATCCATGGAAATGTCGAGGAAGCAATCTAAGAAGTTGTTTTCTAAACTATGTTGAGCTAGCAATCATTTGCAGCACAGTAAAAATTTATTAAAATAGGGAAAATGAATACAAAAATCATGGGGGACATAGACCAAACCCATGAAACAGTGGATTATTTGAATCTCGTTAAAAGTCTTCCTTAACGAGTGTAGGAATTAAGTCCCACCATGATTATGTCTGGATATCTCAACTACAAAGCAAGCTGAATATATAAACTGAAAATAATAATTCTTCAAATCAGTTTACTTAAATTACTGAAAATACATGTTACTGTGTAACACATACAGTTTATCTAGGCATTATTTAATTACCTTCCAACAATCCGCCAAGCTAGAGCATATATGTTATATTTTTTTACCAAGCTTTTAAAATATATATCTTGTTTAAGGACCTCACTCAAGTGAAATCATATGCTTACTGCTCAACATATGAGTATCCAATTATTACAAATATGGTAGACATAAATATTAAAACAAAGAGAGATAGGTGAGAAGTGAGATTACAAATGTATTGTTTGGAGAGGCTGCATTATTTTAGGATTGTTTTCTCTTAATGCTTTTTCAATGACAATATGCATAAACTTAGTATGTGCATCTAATTTTATGTTCTCTGACTATATTTTGGACCTAATTTTTTGGTGGATGTTTTGTTACATTAATTGACAACCTTTTCTACCAAGATTAGCTAGTTAAACTTTGGGCATTTTATTTTGTGCAGGGTTTCTCTATCACTAAAATTTTGCTAGATAATGGTGGGAGTTCCTTTTCAAGCTCATATTTTAATCACTGGGTTGAATTAGTTGAAATCTATTCTCAGGTGATACTCTTTCTATCATGTAAATTTGCATTTTATTGGTAATTTATATTGAATGTGAGGATGGAAATCTAAACTACATGGTTTAGTTTTTTCAATATTCATATCTTCATAATCAATATGTAGAATATCTTAAATATTAGCTTGTACAACAGATAGATGGAAAAGCTTTTGTTAATTGTGCATTTCTTACATGTATGCAACACTTATTTATTAATATATAATTGCAGGTTGTAACTTCAAACAATGATGCATCTGGAAGAGTTCTTTATGAGTCTAGTGCTTGCATTACGGTCATTTTGTCTAAAGTTGCTCAGGTGCTTAGATCATCTCAAGTGTCAGGCTCAGAGTCACTGAATGTAACAGCTAACAGAATTATAGAGCATGCAAAAACATCTGGTTTAGTAGACCATTTGTGCCAGTGCTTAGCGACCTCAGGCTCGAGTCTTATTGCTGGTTCTTCCAATATGCTACGGGCAGCTTCTGAAGCATGCAGAGCTGCCTGGTCCTTGATTAATGCTCTGGACACCCTTTTTAATAAAAAAAGTGCCATTTTGTTTCCAATCAGTGCATTGCCGAGTCATTTTTTGAAGAGGACAGACATTATGGATCACAAACAAGATCCCTTGTACGATGAAGATTCAACAAAAATGGTTGATGCAGTGACAAGAGCATTCCTGAGATCCAAAGCTGTTCAGGTTGCCGTGTACTATTGTTTTCACCAACGTATTGAGTCTGCTACGATTTGTGGTCTTCAGGTACTTTTGGGCTTTGCCGTTGTTTTAGGGATAGAAAGTTCCATGTTTATATTGGCTTCCTAAAGTAGATTTTTCCAATATTTGTTTTATTGTTTCTCTAAAGTTATAGTGTACTTATTTTATTGGTACAAAGGTTATAGTTGCAGATATGGCATAGTTGAAGGTAATTCAAATTTTTATATTCCATCATTCTTTTGCCTTTTCAGCTCTTGTCAAGGTGCTGCCTCCATAGTGGAATTGTTCCAGCCGTCCTGTGTGGTTTGCCCAGTTCGCTTCCCGTGACTACTGTTGTTAGTGGTGGCGGTGATGGAACTATTGTTTCAGAGATTTTCTCGGTTTTGTCAATATGCAGTTCTTCTCTCAACAAAGATGAACACAGTGTAGAACCAAGTAACACTAAATGCAAATTAGCAAACCCTTCTGCTCTGATTCGTCATTCATGTCTTATTCTTACAATAATTGCACAATATTTGAAGTCAACTGGCAGAAACTCTGCAATTTTTATGCTCACCAACTCACAAAAGAAGCAGCTCGCTCGACTCTCAGTTCTTGCTCATCATGTTTCTTATGATGATAAAACAAAAGCCTCTTTCCAACTTCAAAGTTCATCAGCCATGTTGGCTTTGGCATCCATTCTTTCGCTCGAATCTGGGACTTTGGTCGAGTCTCCGATATCTGAAATTGCTATGCCTTTAATTCCTCGAGCTTCTACACTAAGTGACCATCTAAAATTTTCACCAGGAAATGAAAATGAACCGGACCCTGGCAATTTTACTGGGAAGCTCCCATATTGGCTAGGGGTAAGAGATGGGTGTGTTGGTCTTGTAGATTTCAAACTCAAGTTGGGAGGACCGTTAGCTATTCAGCAGTTGTGTGCAAGTGGTATACCACTACTTCTAATCGGCTTATTAAGCAATCCATTTTTAAATCCTTCTCAAGAAAACGAGTGCCTAAACGATAGAGTTGGATTATCTCCTATAGGCGTTGTGTGGACAATTTCATCATTATGTCATTGTCTCTCTGGCGGCGCTTTGATTTTTCGTCAGATTTTGATTAGGAATGAACATGTTAAGCTCGTATCCAACTTAATATGTGATGTTCACCTTAAGTTGATAAAATGCTGGACCGGACCTGGTGGAGGGAGAGCAGGAGTCAGAGATATAATAAATGCAGTCATAGATCTCTTAGCATTTCCTTTTGTTGCTCTTCAAAATGCACCTGGCTTGCCATCAGCCACTGCTTCTGTCAGCAGTGGGTCTCTTCTTAATGTTGGTTCCCCTGGCCAGAGAGTTTACATGGAAGACAAGGATACAGTTAAGGCAATAGAAGAAGACATGGGCAAATACATTAAGATCCTCGTGGAGGTAAAATCCTCTTTCAATCACCTTTGGTTATCCATTTGAAAGTGGTTTCAAACAAATATCATTCTTTCATGGGATACTGATATGTTACTTCGTTGTAATTAATGTTTGTTAGTAAGCAGTAGCTGACGGTAGTTTACTTTTTTTGAAAAATCACAGCTCGCGCACTATTTAATGCATTACTTATTAGTTTCTGCGATGGTAATTTTATTTTTAGTACTCCCTACGTCCCAAAATAGATGACCCAAATGTAATAAAATTGTCTTAAAATACTTGACCTACTCTACTTTCAATGCAATATTTTACAACTATACCCTCTAATCTTTACTACTTTCACGACTCCCAAGTAAGTCATCAATACTTTTTAAGGGCAATTAAGTAAAAGTCACATTCTCTCTTTAATTATTACCGTTTTCTTAAACTGTGTGAACTGGTGAAACAAATCATCTAATATGATGGGACAGAGAGAGTATTATTTTATCAGTTGTTTTAAGTTATAGAAGTTTATAATTATATTTGACACGGTTGCCGCCTAATTATCTTTTATTTCCACTTGACTACTAGTTTAATTGCCATCTTATAATATCCATCCTCCTAATCAGTTGCTTATAAGTTTTCAGGTTGGTGTGCCTAGTATTATCCTTCGATGCCTCGATCATATGGAGTTGCATGATTTGGGCAGGCCTGTGGCCTTTCTTGCTAAAATGGTGTGCCAACGACCTTTAGCAGTTCAACTTGTGAGTAAAGGTCTTTTGGATCCAAATAGAATGAGAAGGTTGTTTGACCTGTCGGGACCAAAAGAGGTTATGCTGGATGCTCTTATGATAATTTCCGATCTTGCTCGTATGGACAAGGTTAGTTTTGACTCTTCACCAAATTGTTTCATTATATGATGAATTGGAATCAAGTGTTTTTTTTTTGACGGAATGGAATCAAGTGTTTTAAGGCTTAGTTCAAGGTATTTGTTCTTGTAATGTCAAAATGTCTATGTGATTTCACCAGATTTAAGTTTTACTTTGAAGAAAATTCTTTTGGATTACAATGCATGGCATTGTTTGGTTTATTTTTTTATTTGGACCAGTATAACTATTTCACGTGTATTTGATTTCTGGTTTTTCCATAATGATAGTTTGAAAAATCATTTTTACTTTCCGTTTCTTGGTGTTCAGGGATTCTATGAGTATATTAAAGGTGCTTCTATTTTGGAGTTCTTAAAAAGTTTTCTTTCACATGAGGATCCGAATGTGCGTGCCAAAGCTTGCAGTGCTCTTGGTAATATGTGTCGCCACAGTGCCCAGTTTTACAGTTCTTTGGTAAGTATAATAATGAAGAATATGGAAATAAGAAAATATATTGTGTGACGAAAGCAAATTTGTGGATTTGTTTTCATAATTTTTCTTATGTCGGCATTCTCCTCATTTCTTATGCCTGACATGCCATTACCATATTGTGAATTCTCTTATAATACAATTGGAATTTGCAGGCAAGATATCAAATCATTAGTATCCTTATTGACCGATGCTCCGATCCAGACAAACGAACAAGGAAGTTTGCTTGTTTTGCTGTAAGTTTTATCTCCTACTGCTAAAGCCAATATTTGATACTGTATTGTAGACTATGTTATGGCCTTTCGGCATCCGTAAATATTTGCGATGAATATTTTAAAGTTATTTCTTGTCAATTTACATGGATATGTGCATAAATTGCCCTTCCTGTTTTTAGAACAGATATCATCATGTTTATGCTTAGTTCTTGTCAATTATACTTTTTCTTATCGCTTTTAATCTACTGTACCATCCCTGAATTCAGATTGGAAATGCGGCTTACCACAATGACGTATTGTATGAAGATTTGAGGAGGTCGATCCCTCATTTGGCAAGATTGTTGCAAGTGGCAGAGGAAGACAAGACCAAGGCAAATGCTGCCGGTGCACTTAGCAATCTGGTTCGCAACTCTGACAGACTTTGTGGAGACATTGTGTCTAAAGGAGCAGTTCAGGTACGTGCACACTGCACTTTTTAAATATTGTGACATTATTTAGTTTCTAATTCTATTTATACAGTCAAATGCAATTTCATCAATTTTCATTTCTAAATAATTTAACAATGAACTGTTTTCCATCCGAATAAATAAATTTAGTCAGATTCACTTTAGAATTTTTCCTAAACTGCTTTAGTTTCCTTTAAAATTTAAGATGATTACACAAACATTTCTTATATTTATAAATATATGCAATTTGATATTTGTCTTGGATGGCCTCTTCTCTTTGCAGTCTCTTCTGGAGTTAATTTCCGATTATGCAGTATCAGCACTAAATCCAAGCAGAAATGATTCAACAAACGAGTCTCCTTTAAAGATTGCTCTCTTTTCCCTGGCAAAGATGTGTGCCCATCCACTCTGCAGACAGTTCATTCGTTCATCGTCTTTGTTCCATGTAATTGGAAGGCTTCAACAGTCTCCAGAATCATCCATTGCCAAATATGCATCTGTGATCGTTAGCAAAGTTGAACCTTGACGATCAAAGTCTCGTTGATAGTTGTACCACTGTTTGATTGACTTTCACTGAAGTCAATTCGGTTAACTCTTGAATATTTTTGTAAGTAGACTGTAAAATTGCATATAAGTTATTTTGTCATGTCATGCTTTGCATTGGCCATTGGAAAGAAATAGTAATATTAGCATGTGAACTATTTAATTTGGGCCAATTTCAAGATATATTCATGTAACAGAAATAGTTAAAAAATGCTATGAAAGTTTAGGTCGTCACTCAAACTCAAGTTATTCGACTTAGCCGCCGACGCTATTAACTTTGTTTTGAAAAACAGTATGGGATTTTTTTTCTAGTAACACCCATAAAATACCCTGGTTACACCCAAATTCATTTAAAATTTAATTATAATACTAAAATTGTGGTTGTTCATATGAAATCTTCACCTCTCTAACTCCCAGATATCCATGAATGTGTGATGACCAAATTAGATGAAAGGTTAAACATTGAAGCACTTGGGACATCTCTAATGAGAGATCTTTTCAAATAAGAATAGGTACCTATTAGGTATTCTTATTGGAGAAAAACAAGAGAGTACTTACAGAGAAGATGTGCTTTTTAGTAAGCACTCTCTTTCTCCGTACGATCCATGTCTTTTAATATTAAAAAGTGAAATGTAATGGTAAGAATAATCATATCTATAACTGATCCAATATTTTTAGTGGGATGTACCAATATGTATTAACTAATTGCTTATGGATGAAATGCTATAAATATCTTTTGGTAAAAAAACTTGAATTAAATAGGAGTGTAATGGACATGGATAGTGTAAACTCTACTTTACACGGTCATCCATCAAATTGCATCCTATCCTTTGACCACATCAGCATGTAATATTTTAAAAGAGTTTAATGGATATGCACTGACAGTGTAAAATAATTTTACACGATCATTAAATAAGAAATCACCAATCTTCCATGTCATATATATAGAAAGTGGGGTGAAGTAGGGTGACATGACGGAATACATGATTGTCATTAGTTGACAGTGTACAATTATTTGACACTGTCAGCGCTCCTTTTTGTCATTTTAAAATTATTACCTTAATTCACAATTTTTTATTTATTTAATAACCGCATTAACTTATCTTTTTTTATATATAAGATAATTACACTTGGATAGAAGACAAACAGGCAACAAGCTGCGTCGCTAACCTTTTTTGGATGGCAAAACCAATTCTTTTAAATACTACATCCACATACCTAGGAGACACTACATTGCTATGCATGACTCTTGAATTCTTTGCAAAATATTCACAGCATCTAGTGCTAGGAAACCAAACATGTCAAATGCAAATGGAATAAATGCATGTTGATTGTCAGAACATGCTTTCTCATGTTTAGCCACTTTGTTTGAAGCAGCTTTGAGGGCCGTCTGTCCTACAGTAAAATCTCCATTCGACAATCCCACAAGTGAGGAAACTCCAGTCAAGTCAACTAATGCATGTTTTCCTCCTACCCACCCGTACACCAAAACATCGGCTGGCCTCAATGTAGATCTTTCCTCCAGTGGGTCAGTCAAGAAGTTCATAGGTGCCTCTTTTTTCACAGATATTCCTGCAAGTTTAAAAACATCAAAAATGACATCCCGAACAAAGTCGTGTCTGTATTTGAAGTCTGGAAGCTCACGACAATGAACTGCATGCTCCCCAAATCTATCCAGACATGCCTTACGACAAACAGGGCATACCTCATCAACATGAAATAAAGGAATCATCAGACGATATTTGAGGATAGTGCATACTCTACCGGGGACATATGTTGGCCTAATCCGTCAATTGGGATAGCTACCAGAAAAACTTGAGCATGGGCCGCCTGTAAGCATCCAAAAACTGCTTTTTGTCTGATAGTCAATTGAAATTTAACTTCCATGTCCTTAACAATTTTACTAAACAAGGCACTCGCCAAAACATGTTAGGCTATAGGGGGACGGTGTCCTTGCTAGTGAAACTACTAAAGTCAAAAGTTGGAATTATATCACAGAGCCATCCAAAGCATTGTAAAAATCAGAGTCCATGCCACATACTCCACTATCCCTCATATATGTTCTTGCAACACCCAAGACTGAGCTCTTGAAGCCACAAAAACATACGAGCTTTCCTCTACTGCTGAGTACAACCCCAACCCCCCCCAGCCTTAATAGGTAAGGAAGCTATCCACCATTGAAAATCCCCAAAGAAAGGACATCCACCAACCACACCACAAACTCTTTATCAAACAAAATAGCTGCATCTTTCACGTAAACTGGTTGACACGTCCTTAGGCCAAAAAACAGTTTTGCAATACCGATGCATGAGCGAAGTAAAAGAAGCTCACTCTGTGGGTCCCTTAACCGAGGAAGAAGATGCATCACCTCAACAACCCTGTCAGCTCTCTTTATGGTCACCCCCTCGATAAAACATTTATCTCGACTAACAGCCCCTCCGAGCAATTTCACCCCCAACGTCGGTTTCCCAATATCCGAAGGAAACAACCCCTCACAGAGTTTATTTCCATCACATGAAGGCCAAAAGATCTCAGTCTTACGAATATTTAAATCAAGACCCAATCTTGGGCCTGTCTCCCGGATGATATCAAGTGCTTTAGCCACTTCCCTTGAATCTCCTACAATAGTCTCATCATCAAGATACCAAGCATGAAGAAGAAGCTTGCAATTGTCTCTGATCATATGAATAAGAGGGTGTAACACAAGAGCAAAAAGAAGCGGTCCCAATGGGTCACCTTGTTGTACCCCAGTGGCTGACATAATATGATAATCTCCAATATATAACCTCGCTTCCTGACCATAAAGAAATTCAACCCACAAAGAAATAGATGGACATCTCATATTCTTACCTCACGCAGAAGTGCCAACCTGTCTACCATGTTGAAAACATTTGAAAAATCTACTGTGAGCATAGCCAAAGATCCATCTCCATGTCGCTCGCTCAACACCCTATTGACACTATGCAAAATAGCCTCTGCACCACCTGATATCTCAACCCCAAACTGAAAGTCATTAAGATATTTAGTCATATCTTTACCGACTCATTTCATGGCAACCATGGATACCAGACGCCTCCAAATAGTGCCTACAACAATAGGCGTATCCCACCATCCGACTTTAATAACGATGTCAAAGGTGCGGAAGCAACAAACTCTGACAACCTCTTGGGACATCTTCCTGCAATCCATAAATTAACCACTGGAGTGATAACATCTAAAAGATCTCTTGCCACAACAGAGCCTTCTCCACACAATGCATCTAATAGGTGTTGAGCCCGCAAACCGTCTTTGCCACACGATGTTCCTTTAGGGAGCGATTTAATACATCTGAAAACAGTGTCAACATCAACCACCAGAGGAGCTTCAGAGAACAAGGTAGTCGGCACGGAGGGAGGTGGCTTGTATGGATGTTTATCTCCCAAAATTTTCATGGTGTCTTCATTGTATGAGGCTACTCCAGATGACCACAACACCTTCACAACCGCTGTGAAGTGCCCATCTGCCACCTTACAGAGACATTGCTTGATGTTAGTGCTCATCTTTTTAGTTTCCTCCTCCATATTATGTTTTCCATAATCGTGACCATTTTGTTTGTGACTGCCCAACACACGATCAACTAACTTGGCGAGACCATTTATTTCTTTCCATGTAGCCAAACATTCCAAAATATGATGTTGTTGCACGGACTTTCTATTCTCGGACCTACTATCCCGCCTATTTTGAGGTTTGACCACCTGTAATGTGCACCGAGGAAGAAGTAACAATTGAACCCAAGCGCTTATAGAATTTGTCTCAACAACCACCTTATAAAGAGTAATATTTTCTCTACCCCATTGCCTAGATCGTGGGTTTCTTTCTTCCAAATCCCACCCTGCGTCCTTTGCAAATATCAACTAGCCACAAAGCATTTCTTTTATCTGATTCTTTTCCTTATCAATTTAAGTGACCCAACTTCAACATCAATTACTTCAACAGCTTTCTTGCAATTTCTATCCCCTGTAAAACCAGAAAGCTTTACTCAATCTAATTGTTTTTTGTGGTGCTCAATGGCTAACAATGGTGGATGGAAATCATAGGGGATGGGGTATTTGATGGGTACTAACACAAATCAAGGGGTGGAAGTAAATTTTTTATTTTTTATTTTAATAATTGGGGGGTGAGATTTGCAATACATAACTAAATGCATGTGTAAAATAATTTTACATTAACAATGCATAACAATTAAACTCTTCTTTTCATTTTTAATCAAAGAAATTAGAATGCAAAATCAAGTAATTGAGTTTAAGTGGTTAGTGACCTCCTCCTAAGATAATTTGTGTCGTTTGGGAGAACTCAAATTCAGTTGTTGGTTGAAACAATTCTTGACAAACTTTATATACCTCGCGGTCAAACTCGAATTATCAAGATCCAATTTTCCTAGGAAGCAGGGTGTTAATACCCAAAAAAAGAAAGAATAAAAAAGTAAAAAAGAAATTAGAATGCCTCATTAAAAACCTTACAAAAAATAGATCGAAATTGGTGAAGAAAAAAAGAATGCAACATAACAAAAATGAGGATTTTGAAAGAAATTATCTCTATGTATTATAAAATAGAAACTAACTATAAGATTATATCTTGAGCATTTAATTTCTATTTATTGATAGTGTAAAACTTTTTACACATGTATCTAATTAAATTATTTTATGATGTCAATTTTTTTGTTAGTTCCTAAAATATCTTAATAAACACTAATTTTGCATAATTTAATTAGATGTATGTGTAATTGTTTTACACTATCAATGCATAAAAATCATTCTTTTAGTCAAAAGAATTCGCTTTCTATGAGTACTCCTCCATTCTACAAATCCAAAGGCCAACATCTGCAAAATAAGTTGCATGAGTCAGAGAGATCATATTCAAACCACATAACAAAAGTCAAGGGAACAATACATGCTAATTACACATATTTAAACATTAAAATGGAGACACCTTAAATGATACTATATACACAGCTCGTATGTATAATAATATTAAGGATTTAATGGATATGCACTATCAGTGTAGAACACTTTTACACGAGTATCTAATGAAAATCCACCAATTTGCCATATCATTCTACTCTTGTATGATTATTTTGAAACTAGTTATATGATATGGAAAAATAGTGGTTTCTTATTGGATGTTAGTGTAAAACTATTTTACACTGACGATGCATGTCCATTAAACTCTTTAAAATAAGAGTTTAATTGATATGCACCGACGGTGTAAAATGGTTTTACACCATCGTCCAATAAATAACCATCATTTTGCCATGTCATGTCAAGAAAGTGGGGTGATGTGGCGGAAAACATGGTTGATATTGGTTGACAGTGTCAAATTATTTTACACTGTCGGTGCATATCAATTAAATCCTTAATAAAATAAAGACAATGTATACTCCCCGTCTCAAATATAAGTAAATATTCATTTTGTAAGTTTATTGTATATTTTGTAAGTTCATTTTGTAAGTTTATTGATAATTTACCTAAAATTAAAATATTTATTTATACTTAAGACAAAATACATCAAACCATTCGGTGAACCTAAAAATAGAATATTTGTTTATATTTAAGACCGAAGAAAGTATGTGTTTAAGAAATTCTAAGTCCCTAGCTCCAAAATTCAATGACAAACTAGAGGGAGGGAGACAAAGAGCTAGAAAGAAAGGGAAAGAGATAGAAGAGGGTGAGAGAGCATGAGAGAGAGTAGTGGAGGAGGGAGAAGAAAAGGATATAAAGGCAGGGGAAAGAGGGAGAGAATGAGAAGTGGGGAGAGATGGGAGCAAAAAGAGAGTAACAGGAGGATGATCCCAATATTCTAGTATTCTAAGGATTGGGATATGCGGCTTTAGATTAACACAATTTGACGCAGTACTATATTTTATCTATTCATTTGAAATCAGACAATTTGAGACTTTTTCACCAAAGTGCCACACTTTCAAACCAATAATACCAAACTGTCACACTTTTAAAAATAAGTACCAATCTACCACACATTTGAATTAACGTTACTTCCGCCACCCAATGTGGCTGGAATGAAAAAAATTTTTAAAAAATGAAATGGAGTACAATACCGCCATGTACAGTGGCGGGAGTGAGGAAAAAAAATTCTGCAATGCGGTACCGCCACTTCAGGTGGCAGAAGTAATATTGAATATTCAAAAGTGTGGCAATTTGATTTGATTGAAACTGTGGCAGTTTTGTATTTTATGTTTGAAAGTGTGGTAGTTTAATAAAAAAGCCACAGTTTAAATTGCACATCAATTTTAACTCTTAGCACAATTTCAACCATTAAATTGAGATAGGACGACACACTTACATCTAATGAGAGTTGCTTCTGGAGGATGGTCCCAATGAAGAAGAACCACCAGAAGCTTTTGAATTCTCATATTCATCATCCTGCCATATCAAGTAACAAAGTCATTAATTTTTACATGATGTATGGATAACAAAAACTCACACACATATAAAAGAAAAAAAAGTGAAACCATACAAGTATCATGTCAAAGATGCTTTGGCGTTTGTTTCTAAACATTGGGTCAATTTCACTTCTTTGAAAATACTTTTGTGCATGACTAGCCACCTGAGTAGGATTCTTGGTCATCACATAGTTTTTAGATATATGCTTCCATCTTCCTTTTCCAACTGCCTTTAAACCTTCCAAGAAAGCCCTGTGCTCTTTCTGTGTCCATGGTATCACTGTAATGCAACAGCTATGTTGTTAAACTCGGTACGTAATGCCGATCCCCAAAAATGCTACGGATAGCGGGAAGACGGCTATTGTGAAAACTGAAAATTCACATAGAAAGTAAAAAAAGGTATCACATAAACATATCTTATTATGCATGTTATTTTGGAAAATAAAACTATTCCCTTCACATAAGTGAGATAAATTTAAAAGGCCGTTCTTTCCTGACCAATGTTTTTTTAAACTCACCAATTAAAGATCAAACCTTAGGCCAAATAATTAATGATGGGATTAAACATCTATCATTTATGCCATATGTTGTTGGTATATATGCAAAAAAACACATTTGATAATTTAAATATTGATAACTCTTAAATATTTTATTACCTTTTGAAAGGAAGGGCATTGGATAAACTTATGAATGGTGTCTATTGAACCATTGGATTGTTTCTCAAGGTTATAGTGATATAGTGGACTTTGGGAAGTGAGGGAGAATCTCACTAAATTGAATTAATACATTAGAGTAACAGCAACTACATAAATGACTTTTGAACCACGTCTTTACCGAAAACCATAAATTATTAGGTTTATGAGTCAACATCAACTCTTTCAATCAATGTGAGACTTAACTCACACTTGATATATCTCAACATGTTCCCTGAAGTGCAAGACTCTCACTCACTTATTGCTCCCCATCATGTCGAACTAGACTCTGATAACACTGTTCGATAGTGAGGGGAAGTCTTACTGGGTTGGATCAACATATTCGGCTAAGAGCAACCACCACATAAGTGAACTTTGACACCACATTTTTGCTCAAAACCTTGAGGCATTATGTTTACGAGTCCTCTCACTTATATGTTGTTCAACATCAACTCTTCTAACCAATGTAAACTTTAACTCACACTTAATATATTTTAACAGCCTTCCTTGTGGTCTTTGATTCTTTTCTCTCTCTATTGTTATTGTTATAGTACCAAGTATCAACCGTAGCTCAATATAGTTAAACCCGAGATACATAATGAGTATCACACACATGTTCAAATTCTACAAAACAGAAAAATTCACATGGGCTAAAAAGATCGTTTTGGTCTAATAGACATGTGGATTTAGAAGATCATAATTGTTGATTGATGTGTTACTTTCATGTTAGTGGAATATGATAAGGTAGTGTAAAAGAAGAGTTACATAAGTAAATTGTAATTGTGTATGTTAGTGCCAATTACCACCTCTAGATATCACCAATAGAGTGGTATCAAAGCTGCAAATCCTTGCAGCTACAACAGTAAAAACAACAAAAAACATTACTATACACCCGAGCAAAATAGTGTATCCGAAAGAAAGACCAAACTGTGATGCAGATGGCGAAATCTATGTTGTTTGAGAAAGGTTTGCCTAAATTTTTTGGCCCGAGACTGTTAATACTATTGTGTACATGCTAAAAAAATATACAACAAAGGTTGTGTGGAATAAGACCTTGTGTGAAGCTTGGAGTGGATGAACACCTTCAGTGAACCACCTTGATGAGCCGATCTCTTTTGTTTCGAGATCGGAAGTTAGAGTCTAGTAGCATATTTTTGAGTCGGGTTGGTGTTACTTTTTGGTGGTCTGGAGGCTGGGGAGTGTCTATCTAAAAATGAGATTAGAATTGAGCCTCTATTAGGTGGTGTCAGTTTTGGTTTTCTTCATTGGTGTTTCGCTTATATACGACGCCTTTGTTTATGTAGTTCCATTTGTCCCGGTCTCCGTTCATCTTGTACGGAAACCGGTTATTAATAATATTATTATATTTTGCTGTTAAAAAAAAAGTGAGAGATGTGTCTTTATTGGCTATAGTTCTATGTCAAAGGGCTATTGACTTTTCAACTTGAAGACAAACAAGGTGACCATTAGTCGGGATGTTGTATTTGATGAGAATGCTTCCTGGAATTAGGAAGGACAAAATGGAGGAGAAAATAGTCCCTGCAACTTTATTACAACAAAATTCAACTGCTGAAAATGAGCAATTAACCCCATGTAACCAAGTTCTTCATCCACTCCAAGTTCAATAATTTCAAGATCATCATCTCTCGGTTCAACTCAATAAAATTGAAGGACTTGAGTGAATTTTATGCAAGGGGTAACTATTGTGTTGTGGAACAGAAAATTTTGATGAAGCAATCAAAGATGTTTGGAGGAAGACGATGCAAGAAGAAATAGATGCAATTGAGAAGAACAAAACATGACAGTTAGTTGAAAAGTCAAATGACAAAGAAGGTATTGGAGTAAAGTGGGTGTACAAATTGAAACATAATCCAGATGGTTCAATCCAAAGAGTCAAGGCTAGATTAGTAGTCAAAGGCTATGCACAACAACCTGGAATTTACTATAGTGAGACTTTGTTCCGTTTGGACACCGTGAGAATAATCATTACGTTAGCATCTCAAAAAGGTTGGAATCAGAACCAACTTGATGTGAATTCAACTTTCTTGAATGGAGAATTAAATGAAGAGGTGTATGTGTAGCAACCTCAAAACTTTATGACTAAAGGCCAAGAGGAAAAAATTTACAGGTTAAAAAAGCTCCTAGAGCGTGGTATTGTGAAATTGATAGCTGCTCCGTTCATCAAAGATTTCAAAGAAGTCAAAGTGAACCTACCTTATATGTGAAGCATCAAGGTAAAGATAATATCCTTCTTGTTGCCTTGATGTTGATGATTTGGCGTATACGGATAACAACAAGAAAATGCTTGTAAATTATAAAATAGTTTGATGATGAAAAAATATGAGGTGAGTGATCTTGGCTTGCTGCATCATTTTCTTGGTATTGAGGTTTACCAAGATGAATATGGAGTCATTATTTGTCAAAAAAGGTATGCTGGAAACTATGATGCATGTGTACTCCATTTGAGGAAAAGTACTGACCCGTCCCGGTACTGGGTACATATCCGTCCCTTAATTTATGCCCATACATGAATATTAGTTTTTCTAAAAATGTCGTACCCCGTACCGGTACCCGTATCAGATACCGGTACCGTACCTAGGCAACATAGGCTGGAAATATTTTGAAGAAGTTTGGCATGTATGGCTGCAAATTTGTTGATATTCCTTTAGTGGTGAATGAAAATTTAAAGAAGGAAGACGGTGGAAGATTAGTAAATGCAAGCATTTATAAAAGTTTGGTTGGAAGCTTGTTTTATCTTACAGCTCCCAGACCCGATTTAATGTTTTCTACTAGTTTACTGTCAAGATTCATCGGTGAACCAAGTCATTTATATCTTCGGGCAGCAAATAGAGTTCTAAGTATGTCATGGGAATCATGGAATCAGATTTGAGAAGAATTCTAAAGTTGAAGCTAAAGGCTATTGTGATAGTGATTGGGCTGAAGTGTTGATGATATGAAGAACACTTCCGGTCATGTGTTCAACCTTGGTTCTAGTGTGATATCTTGGTGCTCAAAGAAACAAGATACTGTGGCACAATCTCAGCCCGTCGAAGATGAGTATTTAGCGGTTCGTTTGGTTACACAACAATCACTTTGGTTGATAAGAATATTAGAAGACATTGGAGAGAAGCAAGAGTGAAGTCTCCTGCTTCATTTCGACAACAAATCTGCCATTGCCATTGTAAATAATTCTGTTTTCATAGCTGGACCAGACACATTAACATAAAACATAACATCACTTCATTTGAAGTGTGATTGAAGAAGGAGATTTGCAGTTAATACTTAATGGAGTGTTTGATTATAAATTAAACACTTAATAATAATGACTCTTTAATATTTATATCCATCATTACTCATACTATATATATTCATCAAGACAAATAACATGAACAAGTTAAACTATAATAGAACATGGCTGCCATCACTAATTAGCTAACATACCCTTTTTTATCTTTTCATGTCTTGAACTTTGATCAATATCCAAGTTTGGATATTCGTTATGATCATTGTCATTATCATTCTCCCACATATGTTCAAATTCTACATAAGACAAAAAATCACATGAGATTCTAGACACGTGGTCAAGTTTGAATCCAAGGAAAGAGCATAACACTAAGAAATATGAATTCGAGTATTGTTTATACTCCTTGAAAGTTATATATTACTCTTTTGGTCTTTTATATATGAGAGAAAATTTATGTTTTATATTCATCGGAGAATTAATACATCAAACTACCATAAATCTAAAAAGTAAACTCTTTCCTAGATTAGATAGATATATTTGTTTCAAACAAAATATATATTAAAAGAGTATATAAGATACTCTTGCCAAGACGCCGAGAGTCTGTTTGGTTCAACGAAATGAAGAGGAGAATCGGAACCAAACATACCCTAAAGAGAAAGTAAATGAGTTAATAACCTATATAATAATATTAACAAACATACCCATTTTCATCTTTTGATGCTTGGAATCAAATTCTGAAAGTTCATTATTCTCATTCTTGTGTACAAAAATAGAATTATCCTTATTGTCATCATGAGGGATATAATTGGTATTTTCCGTACTAGAGTTGTCCTTCGGAGTGTCATCAACAACTTTGGTTGGATTCTTTGCTATGTTTACACCAAACAACATCACAATCCTTTCACCATTATCATCGTACTTCATGGAATCGTACGTTGTTGAATCATTCACCATGATAATTATCTTTAGCTTTTTCTAGAAAATATCTTTATTTGATTAAGGGTTTTGTTTTTCGTTGTGTCGGGTTTATATATTTATAAACAACGCTGTCGTTTTTGTGTCGGTTTATATTTAGGGTTTATAGAACTGAATGTCCTTTAATTTAGACAAATAAATACGCGTTTAACATTATCCTTATAGTTATAATCTCTTATTTAGGGAATTTTATTTTATCAATTAAAGATATAATTTGGATATCATCCGTAACTATTACGGCAGAAAACAAAAAGATAATAAATCTCATTACTTGAGTAAAAAAAATAAAATTCATTTAACTGAAATTATTATCACAATATAAAATATATTTATCATTTGACTGAAATTATTACAATAGAAAATATTAAGATTTTTTTTTTGCCGAATAGAAAATATAAAGATAACAAATTAAATCTCATTACTTATATATATATATATATTTTTTTTGACTTATTTTCTTTTCTTTTTAAATAATTTTATTTTACCGTCCCCATGAGCTTAACTCAGTTGGTAGGGACATAACGTTATAAACGCAGAAGTCAGGGTTCAAACCATGGACACTCCACCTATCCACATTTAAGGTGAAATTTTTAACCACTAGACTACTTAACATAATTTTTTATTTTTATTTTATTTTATCTATGATCCGCTCACTGAGATTTTTTAAATTTCTTTTAGAATAAGACATCTACTACGATTTTTTGTTGTTGACAGAATCCACTATGAGGCGGAGCCAGAACCCGTGTCAGATTGAACACTAATAAATAAATAAAAATATTAATGTGTCCTAGACACATTAAATAAAGAAATATTGTTGTAAAATTATGCACTTAATATTTTAGGAAAACTTCTTGGATTAGTTGGAATTCTATTTGTCTTCGCAAGGAGTATGGAGGTCTGGGAGTTAGGCAGTTGAAAGAACGTAATGTGACTCTTTTAGGGAAATGGTGTTGGAGGTTGCTGGTGGATAGGGAGAGACTATGGTATCGTGTTCTAGCAGCCCGTTATGGGGTGGAGAGAGGGAGAATGAGAGATGGGGGGAGGAGAGGGTCTTCATGGTGGATGGGGATAGCGCAGTGGGATAGGGGGTGCGTGGTTCGGGGAGTGTATTTCGAAAAAGGTGGGGGATGGGTCAGACACTTTGTTTTGGTCCGATCCCTGGGTGGATGGGATTCCTTTGTGTGAGCGGTTTATGCGCCTGTTTTATTTTGCAGAGACTCAGTCGTGCTCGGTGGCAGAGATGGCTTCGCTAGGGTGGGGGGCTGGTGGGGAGGCGTGGGTGTGGAGGAGGTCGTCGAGAGGGTGGGAGGAGGAGATGTTGGGGGAGTGTCAGAACTTACTTCTTAACATTTCCTTGCAGGTACATTCTTCAGATAGATGGTTGTGGCAGCCTGATCCTGATAATGACTACTCTGTTCATAGTGTCTATCAGCTTTTGACCTCACAAGACTCAGTTATTCTTCATGCCGCAGATGGTCTCATTTGGCACTCTCATGTTCCCTTGAAGGTGTCCATTCTTGCGTGGCGTCTCTTGCGTGACATGTTACCCACAAAAGCAAATATGGTTACTCGAGACATTTTATCATCGGAGACTCCCTTTTGTGTATCTGGATGCGGAGCGGTTGAATCGGCTCACCACTTATTTCTCTTATGCATCACTTTTGGCTCTCTTTGGTCTCTGGTCAGTTCCTGGATTGAATCTTCTCTGGTGGATACTCATACTATATCGGACCATTTTGCCCAGTTTACGCTTTCAGCGGGTGTTTCCAGGGGGCGCCGCTCTTTTATGCAACTCATATGGCTTGTATGCGTTTGGATTGTATGGAATGAGCGAAACTCTAGGGGTTCAACTAATTCATTACAGCACATGTTGGACAAGATCAAGACCTTTTCTTATAGGTGGTTGAAGGCGACGAGTAATACTTTAACTTTAAACTACCATAGTTGGTGGTCTAGTCCTTTGATTTGTTTGGGCCTTGTTTGACTATCTTATGTTTCTATCTTGTTTGACACTTTTATAATTATCCACAGTTTCTATCAGTACATCATGTGCTGAAGAGATTTGTGGCTTTGTTCATATATATATATAGATGTCTCATTTTGGCTTGTTAAAAAAAAATACGTTATATTTGTTTATGCAATACAGTATTTTTTAACTTTTAAATTTTTTCTCATTTATTTTTAGAATGTTCATTGCCGTGTATAAGTTTTAACTTTAAAACTGTATATAAAAGGATGCAACATTTTTTTGACTAAAGGAAATGATGCAATATTATTATAAAAAAATGATGGAATATTTTTTTTTTTTACAAGAAAAATGATGCAATATTTTTTTACATATTATTTTTAAAAAATATAATATATTTTAGATTTTTAAAAAATTATAGATCGTAATTGTAATTAAAAAAACAGCTTAACATTAATCCCTTAACATTATGGCTTTCTGTTACTTTTTCATATATATATAGAATTCATGGCAATCCGTATAGAATTCGTGGCAATCATAATCTCTATATTTTTTTAA
Organism: Trifolium subterraneum; assembly: GCA_951799995.1. Taxonomy (NCBI): domain Eukaryota; kingdom Viridiplantae; phylum Streptophyta; class Magnoliopsida; order Fabales; family Fabaceae; genus Trifolium; species Trifolium subterraneum. Next base: position 43,656,504 of record OX637463.1, on the reverse strand, counting down.
TTATTTATTTTGAAATACATTAAATAAATGTAATAAAAATTCAAAGCCATTCTAATATCTATATTGTTTTATTTTTTGACAATAGATCCATTTCATGTTACTTATCCGTATATAAATCATGACAATTCTATAATATTTATGAAGGGCTCACCAGTAACACGGAGTTCGACCGTGAAGTAAGTAAAATTGATTAAAAAATTGTTCCATCCAAGAATTGAACACTTCTTCCATATTCTATAGATAGACAAAACCAAATTTGTTAGAGAAATAAGATTGTGAATGTTTTTGTAAAAATTTTAAAGACTTTTTTCCAGCAAAAAAACCGGAACATTTTTTCGAAACGATATAGAGAACAACTTCGGAACTTTTATTCAAAAAAAGAGCGAATTGTTTTTATCTGAACTCGAAAAGAAATTCCCCAAAAAATCGGGAACTTTTATTTCAAAAATGAAATCGGAACTTTTTTCTCGAAAAAATATTGAAAACATTTTTTTGGAAAAATTCCGAAATTGTGTTTTATCTGAAATCAAAACTTTTTTCTCAAATTTTTTTTTTTCTTTCAGGAAAATCGATCGGAACTTTTTTTCCGGAAAATCTCCGAAATTATTTTTATCTAAAATCAAAATATTTTTTCTCGCAAAAACTCCGAAATTGTTTTGGCTCTGAAAGAACTTTGATTAATAACAACAATAATAAAAAAGTTGAAAACTGAGTTTTTTAAAAATCAATTTTGAAAACTGAATTTTTTTACTCAAAAATCGGTTTTGAAAAAGAAAAAAAAACCAGTTAATAAACCAAAAACTGGTTATAAAAGTAATGCAAATACAATAAAAAAAAATTAATGCACATAACCGGTTAGATAACAAAGTTTATTATCAAACCTATGTGTTAGAAATGATTGAGAATCATAAATAACTTGGATAAAAATATTTAAATTGAATCTTTTATCTTATGGAGTTTGTTTTAAAACCAAATCTTATCATTATGCAACTCAAATACATTCAAATCTACAGGAGTTGCATGCATATATAAAGAGACTCAAGTTAGAGTTTCAAAGTACTGTAATAATTGAAGATTGTGAGTCAAAAACTTTGTACCTGTGCAAGGATTATACCAGCCTCTGAAGCTTAGGTGCTAAAGTTTACAAGTTATGTTGTTGTTGTTGATTGTATATTCAACTTCATTATTGAAGTACGACAAGAAGATTTCGATCACTTGAAATTAGTGATTAGAGGAAAGTGAGTGAGTTCTCATATCAGTGAGTAGACTCTTAGGTAGAAAGTCATTGGGTAGTTTTAGTAGTAGACTTTGAATAAGGGTTATTCATATAAGACCGGAAGGCTAAAAATTATTAATAGTGAATTTCCTTTTTCTAGATTGATATTCCCCAGAGTAGGTGTTGTTACGCCAAACTGGGTTAACAATATCTTGTGTTGTTTATCGCTTTCTTTACTACTTCATATTTTATTTAATTGATCTTGCAAACCGATTGTCGTACTAGCTCTCTTAGATATCTGTCCACCAAAGAACATAATTACAAGTTACTTATCTTGTGGGCCTTGGGCCAGTTTGGAACATAAACAAATAATATTTTTCATCATCCATTAATAATTGTTTCTTATATCTATTACAAAAGACCTCAATATAAATAAAATATATATAATGCATTTTAGTAAAAAAAAATTAACAAATGACTTCTTGTTACTCCTACGTGCTAAAAGTTGAGTGAACTTACGGATTACACGACATATTAATTAATTAGAGACATTTAACATTAATTCCAAATTTTACTAAATGGCTTTTTGCAAGTCTTAAGTGGTAAATTTTTTTAATAACAAAACATGCAAAATTTTACTTATAAATCGTTTAAAAACATTTCATTTACGAAATGCAAAATAAGAAAAATATGACTAAAATCTACATGTTTATTTATGTTCTGATCATCTTTTTTTTTATGTTTCTTGTTGAATCTTTTGCTTATAAGATAAGTATGTCATTTTTTACACCATTTTAAAATTTATCTTATACACAATAAGTATAAAACCTCTTAGTAACGTTTCTTATTTGACAATGCAGCTAATATCCCCTGCATTAGTAGAAAGGATTGTCCACCATCAGACGAACGTTTTAGTTGGCGATGCATGAAAACATCCACAATGCTAGGCAATGAACCTACAACTTTGTGTGAGTTAAATAATTGTACATTTTTTGAATTTTTATAAAATTTTGGGGAGTTGATCTACTCAATGAGATTTTTGAATTCAACGGTTGGATTGAAAAAATATATTACTGATATCGAGTTATTAAACAGAGTAAGTCAATGTAGACTTACTCCTGCAGTCAACGGATCCCTCCTCATATATATATATATATATATATATATAAAATTATATTTTACATTAAAAAAACAGAACTGCATAGTTATTAATTAATAAAGTTAGCTTAATAAATAATTCCATTTTCATGTACGTATTATTATATATGTGAAAAAGACTCTCTATTCTTGTCATGATGTTTTTTGAAAATAATTTTTATGAGAATTGTTCAATGTGAATGATGTATCTTGACATTAAAGTGCTCAACGGAAACATCACTAAATTTTTTATCTTGTTGATATTTATTTAAAGGAATATTTTACATAAAGAGCTTTTGAAAAATCTACCTTAAATCTTTTTCTATTGTCTAACATCGGGGACGAAATTAATTTTTTGGTGGAAAATTTTATTTTAATATACATTTTCCTATTTTATTTAGGTGCAAAATACTTCAAGAACCCAAGTAAGTAATAGAATTATTTTAACAAGTTGTATCAATTACTTAGTACTATATCTTTTATGTTGATATAACACTTTAATGTCATGTCAACTTTTATTTATTCAGAGATTTCGGAATTTAAAGCCATTTTAAAAAGATGAAGTTAAAAATGTTCAAAAACGCTGTGCAAACATGATATTGGAACATATTGAAGCAAACACAGACAATGATATAAATTAGGGTGTAATTTTATGTTGGATGTTGTCTGTAGTCTTTAAGGTTTCTAGTTTTGATTGTATTAAATTTGATAAGTACATTGTTGTTTAAGCCAAGTAGTAATTACTCCCGTTTATGCTCTTTGATAAGACTAGTGTTACTTCCGTTGAGTATACAATTTAGTGCAAAGCAAGGTGGCTGTGTACCTATTTTGATTACAATGATGTTTTAATTTAGGTCCCTATATAGTTTTGCAGAATTTCTGTTTTAGTCCCTGAATATTTTTTTCACACTTTTTAGTCCCTAAAATTTTGTCCGTCCGTGTTTTTCGTCCCTACTTTTGATCAAACTCTTGTATACTTTCACATTTTTTAACGGCTCTTTGTATTCATGTTTATAATATCATAAGAACATCTCCGATAAAAATTTAGAATTTTTTAACATAAGATGAATTATTTATAAATTTTTATGTGCAAAAAACTAAAAAATTTATATTTAATTCATCTTTTGTCAAAAAAATTTAAACTTTTGTAAGAGATATTCATATAATGTACTAAACATGACTGTATAAAAAAATTTAAAATTTCGAATGATATGCACGAATTGATTGAAAAGTAGGGACTAAAAACACTGACTGACAAAACTTCAGGGACTAAAAAGTGTGCAAAAAATCTTCTGGAACTAAAGGCAAACTATAGGGACCAAAAACACATTTAACCCTTTAATTTATATGATAATATATTGACTATTATTTGCAAGCAGTGTTGTATGTTGTTAGTCTAAGTATATATATGTCATAAAAAAAAAGTAATATTACAAAAAAAAAAAACTGCGCGAAAAAAAAAATGTGAAAACAAAATATGTGTGGAAAAAAATAATTCAACGTAACTTGTTAGGTGGGTTAATTATATCGAACTTAAGAAAGAAACTTCTTAAATCGGGTACAAATGGGAAAAGTGATTTCTGAAGCCAAGACTTTTTAGGTCAGGCGATATTTAACTAACCTAATACACGTTTCTTAAGTCGGGTCTAAATTTGACTTAAGAAGTCAAAATTTCTTACGACTGGAATTGTTATGTCAGGCTCATAACCGTCTTGAGAAGTCGATTCTAACCGACCTAAAGAAAAGTTTCTTAAGTTAGGTCCATATCCGACTTAAGAAGTCAAGACTTCTTATGACTGGAATTGTTAGGTCAGGCTCGAAACCGTCTTAAGAAGTCGATTCTAACCAACCTACGAAGTGTTTTATCCACTAGTGTAGTGTTTAAGACATTCATATCTTGCCATTGGAATAGTTGAAATGAAGATCAGAATAGTGGGTAGGATAAAATGGTGAGTTCGAGACGTTTTTTTGTGTACGTAAACCAACCGGCCCACAGATGGCGCCACCAGATCATGCGTTCAAAATAGAATGTTCCTCTGGTGAATCTGACAGTGTCTGATTGTACTGATGATGGTGATTTTAGCTTAAAGTACCAAGGATAAAGATACCTACAAAAAGGTTAGCACTACGATGCTCAAAGTTAGATACAACTCAAGAAAATAGTGGATGAATTGAGTGAAATTAATGTGTGTGAATGCATATGCAAGTATATTGGAGAGGTACATGTATAACTATTTTGTGGGTCCTTCCGTGTGAAAGGAATGAGTCACAAATATTTCCTTTAGGGTCTGTATGTTGCATAGGATAGGATAATGACATGATATGATATAAAACATGATAAAGATATGATAGGATAGAATATAAGCAGAATAACAATTATCCCAAGCAGTGGCGAAGCCAGAAATAATATTAAGTCTGAGCACAATTTTAACCGCATATATATAAACCTTTATATAAGGTTTTTGGATCGGATTTAACCGGATCAGACCATTATATATACATATATATACACTAAAATTTTAATAAGAAAACAAAGTTGATATCTTTAGTATTTTTGATAAAGAAAACAAAGAAATATACATTTTTGGAATTTTTAGATTTTTTTTTGTGGTCAAGTAGCCTAGCGGCTTGAAATTCCACCCTTAAAGTGGATAAGTGGGATGACCCGGGTTCAAACCCCGGCCCCCTGCATATATAATCCGGTGTCCAACCAATTGAGCCAAGCTTATGAGACAATTTTTTTTTAATAATGTATATAAACAAATAAAAGAAAATGAAATGAAAAAACAAAAGGGTAAAAAATAAAGAACATATAAAATAAGGTAGAATCACAACATATTTTTATCATATATAAAAAGGAAACAAAGTTGATATTTATAGTATTTTTATAAAGAAAACAAAGATATATATTTTTGGAATTTTTAATAATGTATATAAACAAATACTAGAAAATGAAGTAAAAAACAAAAGGGAAATAAATATATATTTTTGGAATTTTTAATAATGTATATAAACAAATAAAAGAAAAAAAAAACAAAGGGACAAATAAAAGAAAATGAAATTAAAAAAAACAAAACTAGGGAGCTGAACCCAGATCCTCTACAAGTTGAACCAAAACACATGCCACTTCGCCAACATACGCTTATCATTGTAAAATAGCTTAAATAAAATGTATAAAACAAAACGTTTGTTACACTATTCATCATCTTCAACCTCAAGTTCACCAAAACCTCAAAATTCGTTTTTTTTTATTCTTGCACCAAATTGGACATGTAAATATATCATTTTGCTCAGAAATTCATGAGGATTATGAATATGCACTTAACTTTTATTAATTCTTATTCAAAAATTCGAATTTTCGAATTAAAGTAATAACCCTAAAAAAGATATATATAATTGGGAGAGCCTGGGCACGTGCCCAGGCATGCAAGGGTCTTGGCTACGCCCCTGATCCCAAGTTATCTTTTGATGTATTTGGTGCACATAGGATAACAAACATAATAACTATATATCTTATATATGTTAGATAAATATCCAATATGTAAATTAATAAAACTACTGTTGCAAGAGAATTATATTTAATTTGTTATAAAATTTAAATTAATATCCCTATTTTTCAATTTTTAATAATTAATTTACTTTAAAATATTGTAATTTTAGTAGAATTTGATGTGAATTACAAAATTACCCTTGTGAGAATATTGCGTATATATTTAATTTTTTTTAATTTACTATCAAATTATTATTATTATTTTTTTTTTTGAACAAGCCAAAGTGAAATATATTAAGAAAATAGTCTCCTCAGCACAAGGTGTACCGAGATAGACTATAAAGGTCTACAAATAGTCACATACAAGGAATAAAAAAGAAATCAATCAAGGCTCAGACAGAGCAAAGGATAAGACCACCATCTATGGTAGTTTGAAGTTAAAGTAACACTCGTCGTCTTCAACCACCTAAAGGAAAAAAGTTTGATCTTTTTGAACAACTAAAGGGAGCTGCTTGTTGAGTCTCGAAATAATCTGTGATTTCTTTCCGTCCACACAACCCACACACAAATAAGCCAAATGAGCTGCAAAAAGGAGCGTCGTGTTGGTTATTTTAATATCAACAATGTATTTTGGTAGTAATGTGATTTACTATAGGCCAATGCAATTATGCGTTAAGTTTGAAACGTGTTAGGGTAGTGCGGAGTGCACGCTCGTCGAGCCAAACGAGTAATTGAATACGAATAATTGAAACGGGGTCCAAGGGGCAGCGCCCCTGGCTGGGGTTCGAAAAGGTGTGTCGTTTGAATAGTTGTACCCTTTCCCAACAGATATGCCGTTTTTCGAAAAGGTGTGTCGTTTGAATAGTTGTACCCTTTCCCAACAGACATGACCGTTTTTCCGAAAAGGCGTGTCTGTTCGTTTTCTGTTATTGGTCTCCTATATAAGGAGTCATTTGGCCTCAATTTAAATATACGAAATTATACTTCCTCTCTACATTCTGATCTGTTCTCTATTGTCAGAAACAGATTGCTCTTCGAGAATTATCCCCGCAAAGATTTCGTGAACCCAGACAAGAATAGGGTCGAAATACTTTGTTCGGAAAGTGAACGAACACGATTCTTCGAAGATATCCAGGATTATCATACCGATTTTCTAACAAACGAACAAAGTATTTTCTGATAATCATGGCTGGAGGAGGAAGCACCGTCAAGGAGATGACTAAAAGTTTCGGAAAATTGGACAAGTTTCAAGGACAAGACTTCAGGCGTTGGCAGAAGAAGATGCATTTCATGTTGACAACGTTGAAGGTGGTGTACGTCCTATCTACACCGATTCCAGAACTTGAGGAGGATGAAACAGTTGAAAATCTGAGACGCCGATCAAAATGGGAGAACGACGACTACATATGCAGAGGGCACATTCTTAATGGTATGTCTGATCCCTTATTTGATATTTACCAAAACGGGGAACTGCAAAGGAATTGTGGGATTGTCTCGAAGCCAAGTACATGGCAGAGGACTCATCAAGTAAAAAGTTCCTGGTGACCGATTTCAAAAATTACAAAATGGTTGAATCAAGGTCTGTCATGGAACAATTCAATGACAAGTTGGATGAAACAATATCTGTCTCAAGCATCATAGACAAGTTGCCTCCTTCATGGAAGGATTTCAAACACAATCTGAATCATGGAAAAGACGAACTGTCTTTGGTCTAACTTGGAAGTCACTTGCGCATAGAGGAATCTCTACGAGCGCATGAGGATAACAAAGGAAAAGGCAAAGAAATTGTTGGACCCTCGGTTAATATGATCGAAGAGGGTGGTAAGAACGATAACAACAAAAACAAAGGAAAGAAGTGTGCTTTCAATAACAAAAAGGGCAATTTCGGTGTTAACAAGAAACCGAAACTAGAATGCTGGAAATGTGGCAGAACAGGCCACTTCAAGAAGGATTGCCGCTCCGGTAAAAAGCACGACAACGCGAACGCAAATGGTTCAGGAAAGGGGTCTAAGGACCAATCCGAAAACCAAGGTCAGAAATCAATTTGTGATTTGAATAGTTTGATTAAACATTCGGTTTCACTAACTTCTGAGGCATTTTATGTGCAGGATGATGCTATCGCGTGGTGGATTGATTCTGGCGCCACAACACATGTTTGCAAGGATCGTTTCTGGTTCAATACTTTTGTTCCAGTGGAAGATGGTTCTATTCTATACATGGAAGATGATAACTTCACTCCCGTTGAAGGCAAAGGAAACGTGGTGCTAGAATTCAGTTTTGGAAAGACTATTACTTTGTTTATTGTATGGTCCTGTATTGAATAAGCTTGGATACAAGCAAGTGTGTGAATCCGATAAATATGTTTTATCAAAGTCTGGTGTGTTTGTAGGATTTGGATATTATAATAATGGAATGTTTATGATGAATTTGAATGGAGTTCCTAAAGACTCTGGTTCTATATTTATGTCTTCTTCGAATGTTATCAATTTTTCGTTATGGCATGCTCGTTTAGGACATGTTCACTATAAAAGAATGCATGAAATGTCTAAAGACGATTTAATTCCTGTTTTTAATGAAAATAACGAAAAATGTAAAACTTGCATGTTAACAAAGATCACTAGGCAATCTTTTAAAAGTATAACAAGGAAATCTGTCATTCTTGAGTTAATACATAGTGATTTATGTGATTTGCATGCTACTCCATCATTAGGGAATAAAAAATATTTTGTCACTTTCATTGATGATGCATCTAGATAAATTCAAAATTTATAAAACTGAAGTTGAAGTGCAACTGAATGTGCTGATTAAAACATTACGTACCGATAGAGGTGGTGAATATTATGATCCTGTATTTTTCCAATCCGTAGGAATCATTCATGAGACTACGGGACCTTATACACCTCAACAAAATGGTGTGGCTGAAAGGAAAAATAGAATTCTTAAAGAAATGGTAAATGCCTTGTTATCTTACTTTGGTTTGAGTAAAGGGTTTTGGGGAATCATTCATGAGACTACGACACCTTATGTTAACGGCTTGTTATTTGTTAAATAGGGTTCCTAATAAAAGGGACAAGACTACCCCATATGAACTTTGGTATAAGAAACGACCCAACTTAACATTTCTACGTGTTTGGGGTTGTAGGGCCGTGGTTAGACTCCCGGACCCAAAAAGGAAAACTTTGGGCGAAAAGGGTGTAGCTTGCATCTTTGTTGGATATGTTGAACACTCCAAGGCTTATAGGTTTTATGTTATAGAACCTAATGACTCGATTTCTAATAACACAATTATAGAATCAAGAGATGCCATATTTGATGAGAATTGTTTCTCTTCTATACCTAGACCAAAGATATCTATACCTAATTCAGACGAATCTCTAAGGGATGATCATTCATATGATGTGCCAAGTGAGACACTTGAACCCCGTAGGAGCAAAAGAGCTAGAAAATCTAGATCTTATGGATCTGATTTTCAACTATATTTAGTTGAAGGATCAAAGGATTAGAATGAAACTCAATACTATTATTGCTATAGTATAGAGGAGGATCCAAGAACGTATGATGAAGCTGTGAAATCTCGAGATTCTATTTTTTGGAAAGAAGCCATTGATGAAGAGATTGGTTCTATCATGGAAAATAATACTTGGGTATTATCTGATTTACCACCAGGCTGCAAACCATTGGGTTGCAAATGAATCTTCAAAAAGAAAATGAAAGTCGATGGTACAATTGACAAGTTTAAAGCTAGATTAGTTATCCAAGGCTTCAGACAAAAAGAAGGGATTGATTATTTCGATACCTATGCTCCAGTTGCCCGTATCACTACTATTAGATTGTTGATTGCCTTGGCGGCTATTCATAATCTAGTGATTCATCAAATGGATGTCAAAACAGCATTTCTGAATGGTGATTTGGAAGAAGAAGTGTATATGAAGCAACCTGAAGGATTTGTAATGCCTGGTAATGAGCATAAAGTGTGTAAGCTAGTTAAGTCGTTGTATGGGCTGAAACAAGCTCCGAAGCAGTGGGATCAAAAGTATGATGAGGTTGTTTTATCTAATGGTTTCATTCTAAACCAAGCTGACAAATGTGTATATAGCATATTTGATTCATCTGGTAAAGGAGTTTTCATTTGTCTATATGTTGATGACATGTTGATTTTTGGCACCAACCAAAATCAAGTTGATAAAACAAAGAATTTCTTGTCATCAAAGTTCTCCATGAAAGATATGGGAGAAGTGGACGTTATTCTTGGTATTAAGATTTAATGGGAGAATAAGGGGATTGTAATTACGCAATCTCATTACATTGAGAAAATACTCAAGAAGTTCAATTATGAAAATTGTTCTCCAGTAAGTACTCCCATGGATCCGGGAGAAAAGCTTATGCCAAATACAGGTAAACCTGTGGATCAACTCGAATACTCAAGAGCTATAGGCTCCTTGATGTATGCTATGATTAGCACTAGACCGGATATTGCTTATGCGGTTGGAAAGTTGAGCAGATTTACTAGTAATCCTAGTAGACATCATTGGCATGCGATAACTAGGGTATTTAAGTACTTGAAGGGTACTATGAATTATGGATTGTCATATATGGGATTTCCTTCGGTGTTAGAGGGTTATTCGGATGCTAGTTGGATAAATTATGTTGAAGATTCATCCTCTACAAGTGGATGGGTGTTCTTGCTTGGGGGAGGTGCCATCTCATGGGCTTCCAAGAAGCAAACATGTATAACTAGTTCCACAATGGAATCTGAGTTTGTAGCATTATCTGCTGCTGGTAAAGAAGCAGAATGGCTAAGGAACTTGGTATATGAGATTCCGATATGGCCTAAACCGATATCACCAATTTCTATCCGTTGTGATAGTAGTGCCACACTGGCTAAAGCATATAGTCAAATATACAATGGAAAGTCTTGACATTTGGGTATTAGACATAGTATGATTAGGGAATTAATCATGAGTGGAGTGATATCTATTGAGTTTGTTCGGTCACAACAAAACTTAGCTGACCACTTGACGAAGGGGTTAGCTAGAGACTTAGTGAAGAAGTCGGTAATTGGGATGGGATTAAAGTCCATTTAAATCTATTAGCTATGGTATACCCAATTCCCTTCTAATACAACGTTAGAAGCAGAATTCAATGTGGAAAGATCATAATTAAAGATTGGAGCAATTGTGTTTATCTTCCCAAGGTATGTGCTCAGACCTGCAAGTGATGGCTAGGTTGAAGTATATCTTCTTAATGGTTCTTTTCAAAAATTGCAAATGCAGGTGCAAGATTAAAAGGATCACCTATATGAGCATGAAGTTTTGCCGCTTCAAGAAGCTTGGACTTGGCTTCCTATATGCTTATTAATGGATAAGGACACATGGCTTGTAAAGTGTCAAGTATGAATAGTAGAGTATTGTAAGAAACATATGTGTACTATATCTTCAGATATTCAAATGGATTGACGGGTTCAATCATTGTGACACCCCGATTTTCGAGTATTTGGAATGTGTATTTGTACTAAGATGAAAATTCAATCGCAAGACATTTTCGTCTATGCATATGTTTGATCGTTATAACTGTAAGTAAATCAAGGATTATACTAAAATGGGGGGAGTTTGTTGGTTATTTTAGTATCAACAATGTATTTTGGTAGTAATGTGATTTACTATAGGCCAATGCAATTATGCGTTAAGTTTGAAACGAGTTAGGGTAGTGCGGAGTGCATGCTCGTCGAGTCAAACAAGTAATTGAATACAAATAATTGAAACGGGGTCCAAGGGGCAGCGCCCCTGGCTGGGGTTCGAAAAGGTGTGTCGTTTGAATAGTTGTACCCTTTCCCAACAGACATGCCGTTTTTCGAAAAGGCGTGTCGTTTGAATAGTTGTACCCTTTCCCAACAGACATGACCGTTTTTCCGAAAAGGTGTGTCTGTTCGTTTTCTGTTATTGGTCTCCTATATAAGGAGTCATTTGGCCTCAATTTAAATATACGAAATTATACTTCCTTTCTACATTCTAATATGTTCTCTATTGTCAGAAACAGATTGCTCTTCGAGAATTATCCCCGCAAAGATTTCGTGAACCCAGACAAGAATAGGGTCGAAATACTTTGTTCGGAAAGTGAACGAACACGATTCTTCGAAGATATCCAGGATTATCATACCGAATTTTTAACACGTCGCGCCCGAGATCCACCTGCTGAACATGTAAACTGAAAAAAGTGATCACGTATAGAGGTGGAATGCACCGGTGTGATGCCAATCCACAAGCACACCGATGTCCACAGGGATCCAAAGGTATTGCAAGAGATGAATAAGTGATGGGCCGACTCAGCCTCCCCACAACCAGTAACGCAAAAGTGAGCTGCAGGAGATAAGATGCCTCGCGTAACCAGGTTTGTTTTTGTGGGTATCACGCAATAAACGCCACGCAAAGATGGAGACCTTCAAAGGAACCTGAGAATGCCAAATGAGTTTATCCGCATCATCCATAATAGTTGCATCCTGAGAAGTCAAAAGCTGATATGCTCCCCGAACAGTGTAGCCTTCAACAGGATCAGGCTGCCACTGCCACCTATCTGAAGACTGAGCCTGCAATGAGAGGTTAAGAAGTAAAGTCTGACACTCCCTCAACATCTCCTCCTCCCATGCCCACAACTGCCTCCGCCACTCCCACGCCTCCCCATCTACCCCCACCCTAGAGAAAACATCTCAACCACAGTTCGCAATTTGTTTTCCGTCAAGTCAAACAGATGCCCAAACCGCACACACAAAGGAATCTCATCCACCCAGGGACCAGTCCAGAAATAAGTAAAGTATTTTCTTATTCTATCCTGCTGGTAACTCAACCTAATTCAAGATAAATTTTTTAATTAGAGAGACATCATAAGATAAGTCTCATGACTAACTTATCATACCCTATCAAGTCACCAAACATTGGATTGAGATATATAGTATATGATACACCAAAGAAGTCCTTAGAGTGTTCTTATACGTTATATAGGCAGTGCACCATAAGGCATAGTATGTTGGAACAAAATTGGTTCTAATGAGATCTCTATAGTTTATTAAATGCACAATTGGAGTACTAAAAATTGTTTTAAAGTGTGTAGAATATACTAAAGATTTTTATGTGAAGAGAGGTTCTGAAAGGTCTCAGAAGCAATATTTTGAAAGAGCTCAGAGACTCTGATTGAATCAGAGGCATGTAACCCTTCAGAGGCATGAAGACTATCAGAAGCCACATCGGTGCAAGAATTCCCAGTTTTAATAAAACAACCTCCTAAAGCCTTATGCATCGATGCAAATATGGTATGCACCGGTGCAAAAGGTTCCAGGCGCGCATTTCCTTTGGCTCGGGAAGGTCTTGCACAGGTTCAAAACTCTGTGAACCGATTCAAACTTGACTGACATACAACATTTGTAAAAACAAAAATTCCTAACAGATTGTAATTCAATTATTCGTGTTAGATTCCATGATAATCCACCTTATGAAACACGTAGGGACTTAAATCAACCTTTAATTTATCCAATTACAGTTTATCCCTATTTATCTTAATTTAAACCTATGTTACCATGCACAAATGTGATTTTTGGGGCAACTAAGTATTCTAACTAAATTCCTAAGTTATGAACTTAACAACCCACCTGGATTTGAAGCTCTTGTTTCTAAGTCCAGCTACAACCACAAATTTTATAAAGCACCATATTCTTATATAGTACCATGATGAAATGTAATTGGTGTCCAATTTCTATTTTGTGTTTCCACTTACTACTAAAATAAGTTTGTGTCCATTGAGTCTTCCCTCTTTATTTAATCACATATGCCAAAATAATTTCTTAACGATCAACTCTAATTATTATTACTTCTAATAATTAAAGTAGGATGTCACAATTTGAGAAATTATTACAATAGAAAATATAAAGCTTAAATGCAGTTTTACCCCTCCTATTTTGACTGTTTCGGAATTTTGCCCCCTTATTTTAAAACTCAGTGTTTTACCTCCCCTATTTCATAATTCTTTGGGTTTTGCCCCCCTTATAATATTAGGATCATATTTGTATATGTGGCAGTGATGATGTGTTATATCGTTTTTCACGTCATTAATTATTTATTATTAAACATTACCATATTTGCTTATTATTTATTTTTTAATAAAAAATTACTTAAAAAAATCTAAAAAATGACAAAAAAATAATTAAAAATATCTGAAAAAATGATAAAAAATACAAAAAAAAATCTGATAATGTTATCCATAAAACAATACTTAATTAAAATACAGAAAATACCTTAAAAAATGACAAAAAATACCATAAAAAATCCATTAAAAAGACAATAAAAATAGCTAGAGTATTCATTATGCACCAAAAAAAATTGGATAACCATTAACATAATTTTATCCTAAAAAACATTGCTAAAAGAGTCAAAACGGGTATTCATGCAATAATATGGTATTTTTGTCATTTTTCAGAATTTTTTTATGGTAACTTTTGTCACTTTTCAGAATTTTTTCATGGTATTTTTTGTTATTTTTTTTTGAAATTTTTGTCATTATTCAGAATTTGTTTTGCTATTTTTTTGTCATTTTTTAGAATTTTCTTTTTGTATTTTTTGTGATTTTTCAATTTCTTTAGTAATTTTTTCGTTAAAAAATAAATAATAAGCAAATATGAAAATATTTAATAATAAATGACTAATGACGTAGAAAACAATATAACACATCATCATCGCCAAATATACATAGATTTTTTCATTTGATGTTCACACATGAAGATTGCTTCTTTGTGGTACAATGATCAAATTATGTTAATATTCATTTGAAAAATAGTATCAAATTTACAATTATTTTTTATTGATGGAGTCCCTAATGAGTCCTAGGAGATAGAGATGTGAGAGAGAGAAGTCGAGGCAGAGAGAATCTCTTAGTTTTGTTAAACGGTGGAACAAGGAATGAGGGAGTACGTACTCAGCACCCCACTATATTTCTTTGTAACATCCTTAAATATATATCGTATTTTCATACTCAAGTAAATTAAATAAAATCAATCTCATAAACAATTGAAAGAAAAATATATATAACATTCAAAATAATATAAAATGAAATATTAGACAACCTTAAAAGAAAAAAAACATAAGAAAATAAATATTATTAAAAAATTAAAATTATCTTGTGGGAAAGATATAGAAATAATTAAAATTAACCTATCTTAATTTTAAACCAAATTACTCAAATAATATATCAAAATAAATACAGATTATATTAGAAAAGAAAATAATCCCGTGCATGGCACCGGCGACATACTAGTTTATTTTTATTTTATTTTATCTATGATCTGCTCACTGAGATTTTTTTTAATTTTTTTTTTTGGTTACATAGATTTTTTTAATTTCTATTAGAATAAGATAACTACTATGATTTTTTTTTTATTTGCGTATGGAATGCACTATGAGGCGGAGCCAGTTCCACGGACCAAAGGTGTAAACTAATAAATAAATGAAAATATTAATCTTCTGGCTTCACATTCAGATCATAGTCCAATATTGTTATAGTGTAAGCCTATTATTAGGACACAAATCAATCATTCTTTTCGGTTTGAGAATAGTTGGCTAAAGGAGCCTGATTTAGAGGATGTGGTGGTTGAGGGTTGGGGGGAGAGAGAATCTGGAGGTGGTTGACCGAGTGACTAGATGCGCTAATAAGCTTCAAAGGTGGGGAAAAAAGAAAAGGATAAGGTTTAAAGAGGAGATTGATGAATGTGTTAGGCGGATGAATGAGCTACGAGGTAACCAGGATGAAGAGGAAAGTATACAATATCAAGAGTTATCGGAGAGGCATGCCACTTTGCTGATACAAGAGGAGGGGTACTGGAAACAAAGGGCTAAAATGCATTGGCTCCAAGAGGGGGATATGAACACTAGATTTTTCCATATGTCAGCAACTGTGCGTAGCAAAAAGAAGAGGGTCACAAAGTTGATTGCTGATAATGGTACAGAGGCACATACTCAGGAAGAACTTTGTGAGGTGGCCAAGAGTTACTTTGATACTCTCTTCAAGCCAAGAGATGGAGATCATGACCTCGTTCTTAATCGTATTCAGCCAAGAGTGACCGACGATGATAATTTCGTTCTGACGGCGTCTATTACAAAAGTTGAAATTCAGCAAGCGTTGTTTTAGATGCATCCAGACAAATCTCCTGGACCAGATGGGTTTAATCCAGCTTTCTATCAGAGGTTTTGGGAACAATGTAGTGATGATATATTTAGTGCCGCCTCTACTTGGCTAGAGAGGGGTTATTTCCCTACCAGTCTCAATGAAACAAATATTTGTCTTATCCCTAAATGTGACAATCCTACATCAATGAAGGATTTGCGCCCTATTTCACTTTGTAATGTCTTGTATAAAATGATCTCTAAAGTGCTAGCCAACAGGTTGAAGTGTTGTCTAGATAAATGTGTTTCTCAAGAGCAGTCAGCTTTTGTGGAAGACAGATCGATCCTTGATAATGCTCTTATTGCCATAGAAGTTATCCATGCTTTGAAGCGGAAGACCAAGGGTAGAAGAGGTGAGTTGGCACTAAAGATTGATATTAGCAAGGCCTATGATAAGGTGGATTGGGGTTTCCTCCGCGGAGTTATTACTAAGATGGGGTTCACTGATGTCTGGATTCGGTGGGTTATGATGTGTGTTAGTTCAGTCAACTACTCGGTGTTGATGAATTCTGACCGAGTGGGCCCTATTTCGCCAGGTCGAGGATTGCGACAGGGTGATCCATTATCTCCTTATTTATTTATTTATTTATTTTGGTAACAGAATGTTTAAATACTCTCATTCACCAGGCTGTTGGTAGGGGTGACCTTCATGGTGTGAGGATTTGTCGTGGTGCTCCAGAGGTCTCTCATCTGTTGTTTGTAGATGATTGTTTCTTATTCTGTAGGGCTAATGTAGCTGAGGTGAATGAACTCATGAGGATTTTACATACTTATGAAACAGCTTCAGGTCAGGAAGTTAACCTAGTTAAATCAGAAGTTTTTATTAGTCGGAATATGTCTCAGGCAGCTAAAGAAGATCTCTCTCGTATCCTTGGTGTCAAACTTGTATTGGGTACGGGTATATATCTTGGATTACCGTCCATGGTTGGCAGAAGTAAAAAAGCAATATTTTCCTACATCAAGGATCATATTTGGAAAAGAATTAATTCCTGGAGAGGGTGTGCGCTGTCAAAGGCAGGTAAGGAAATCATGATAAAGTCGGTTCTGCAGGCAATACCCTCATATGTAATGAGTATGTTTATTCTTCCTGCTTCACTTATTGATGATATTGAAAAATGAAAAATGATTTTTGGTGGAGGGGCAGTAGGACTAATAATAATAATACTAAAGGTATTCATTGGTTAGCTTGGGAGAGACTTACTTGCCCGAAGGCTCATGAGGGTTTAGGCTTTCGTAATTTTGAAGCTTTTAATAAGGCTATGGTTACAAAACAAGTTTGGAATATCGTCCAGAATCCGAACTCATTGGTAGCAAAATTAATTAAAGCCAGATATTTTCCACATTCCTCTTTATTTGAGGCTCCATTGGGATACAACCCCAACTTTGCATGGCGTAGTATGTGGCAACCTAGACAAATTCTTTCTCTTGGATGTAGGTGGCGGATTGGGATTGGGGATAATATTCGTGTTATGCATGACCCTTGGTTGCGTGGGAGTGCTAATAGATGGGTGCCCTCGCCTCAACCAGCAGGTGTATATCAGTTATCTGTCAGAGATTTGTTACACGAAAATTATAAAGCGTGGAATATAGTTAAGGTTCGAAACTTGTTTTCAAAGGATGTAGCGGAGAAGATTCTGGAAACACCACTTGTTAGTTCGGTCCGTAAGGATAAATTGGTCTGGGAGGAGGAAAGAAATGAGTGTTATTCAGTGAAATCCGGGTATAAGTTAGCTATGCGTTACATAATAGGTAGCGACAAATATCATGTTGTGGGCAAAAAAAGTTGGAATGATATTTGGAAAGCTCAAGCTCCGCACAAGGCACGTCATTTACTTTGGTGCTTATGTAGAGGATGTCTCCCGACTCGTTCTCGATTGTTGGAAAGGCGAGTGGAATGTACTCTCAATTGTCCTGTGTGTGATGAGGAGATTGAGGATGATCTTCACATATTCTTTAGGTGCGAAGTAGCCCGGGATAGTTGAAGTGCAGCTGGTCTGTCGTCTATCTTACATAATGCTACGTACCAACAAACTAATGCTATGGATCGTATTTTCGCTGTTTGCATCAATGAAAGTAGTGATACTGTTGGTAGAGTGGCTATGTTACTCTGGTGCATTTGGCACAATCGGTAATGATAAGCTTTGGAATGATAATGTCCAGATGCCACGTCAAATTGGAAGACATGCTTTTGATGCTTGGAATCATTGGTACTCAGTACATAAGTTACAGAGTAATAATGTGAGCGGGACTACAGAAGCAGATTTGGTAAGGTGGGAGAAACCAACTCTAGACTGAGTAAAATGTAACGTTGATGTTGCCTTTGTGTCGGAATCTGGAAGGACCTTGGTGGGATTTTGTTTTCGCGATAATAGTGGTCACTTCATGGCTGGTATGACACAATGGCAGCAAATTGTGATTTCATCTGTAGAAGGAGAAGGATGGGCTTTGCTTTTAGCAATGGAAGAAGCTAGACATAGAGGACTAGATCGAGTTCAATTTTAAAGTGATTCGAAAATTTTGATAGAGGCCATTCATATGAAGCGTAGAGGGAACTCTGAGTTTCTGTCAATTGTTCATGATATCTTTAGTCTTATGTCATCTTTTATAAACTTTGAGGTTAAGTTTGTTAGGAGGCAAGCGAATTTGGTTGCTCATACTCTTGCTAGGGCGGTCAATTCTTGGGCTAGTTTCCATAGATTTGAGAATATTCCCTTTTGTATTGAACATTTAGTTTTTAATGAAATGCAGTAAGTTTTTTTGATTAAAAAAAAATGAAAATATTAATGTTTTATCTAAATATTTTGTCCTAAACATATTAAATATAGAAACATTGTCGTAAAAATTATGCATTTAATATTTTAAAAATTCTTTTAAAAAAATTCAATACGAAGTTTGATCGGTCGTCCTTTTGGTTAATATCCTAAATCATTGACTTACTGATTAAATTAGTGTAGTGAATCACTTGTTGAACCGTATGAGAAAATAATGAATTATTTAAATAAAAAATGTTATACTTGTTTAGCAAATATTCTTTAACATTAAAAGTTTTACTCATTTATTTTTAAAATGTATTCCGTGTATAAGTTTTAACTTTAAAATTGTTCATAAAATGATGCCATATTTTTTTTGACTAAAGAAAAAGATGCAATATTATTATAAAAAAATGATGTAATATTGTTTCTACATTTTTTTAAAAAAAATATAATATATTTTAGAGTTTTTACAAATTATAAATTAGGGTTTGCTATTACATTAGGGTTTTCTAAAAACGCACGATCAACTTATTGAAGTAAATTATTAAATTATTCTTATTCCTATGTGTATTTCTTGTTGTTGACTTTACTTTCATTATTTCTTTCAGGTTTCTTTGTTTGATCTAGGAAGTACTGCGGCGAGGAAGGCACTCGGCAGTGTAGAAACTAGAAAGATAATCTATCTATTAATAATGCATTTTAAGCTTCAATCCAAACACTTTCATTGATCACAAAAAAAAAAATTTGTTTAGTGTCAACATACTAAGCCCCATAAATTTCTTTTTGAATGGCAAATATATATATATATATATATATATAAAATAGAGCAGAAGTCACAAATACAAAGGGAGATCACAAATAAAAAGGAGTATCGGAAATACTCACAAAAGAAGAAAAACAAAAAGAGGAGACAAACACAAAAATAAAAAAACCAAAAAATATAGAGTTCTCAAAAGCATTGAGCCCCTTAAAATATTTGAACATGGATCAATTACGGTAATTATAGAGTTCTCAAAGTAAAAAATTATTTTATCAACAATAAAATAGTAAAATTTGTATATATTTTTATTAGTAAATATCAAGCCGTATTTGACATGGATCAATTACGGTAATTATTTTTAAATAGTTAAAAGTTATGTCATTTTTTCCAATCAGATCACAAGGTAAAAACTAAAAGAAAACCGCAAGAGGTGTCCTAGAAGTACTCCCCACCTAAAACAATAAGGTAACCCACCCAAAAAAAAAAAACAAACGAGGTGTACTACTACCTAACAAAAATGACACCTCGAAAAGCAAAACAATAAAATTGCAACCCTACCACTTAGCTACTGCTACAAAGTCTGCATTACTAAAACATACTACATTATCTAAATTTGAACCAAGACATCTGAGACATTGGACCTAAGCAGCAGAAGCTTTTGAATTTTGATATTCATCATCCTGCAATATCAAGTAATGAAGTTATTAATTATTTTTACATAATGTAAGGGTAAACAAAAACTCAAACATATAAAAGAAAAAAAGTGAAACCATACAAGAAGTTTCATGTCAAAGATGCTTTGGCGCTTGGTTTTATGGACTATTGGTTCCCTTCTTTGAAAATACTTTTGTGCATGACTAGCAACTTGAGTAGGAGTCTTGGTGATCACAAAGTTTCTTGATATATTCTTCCATCTTCCTTTTCCAACAGCCTTTAAACCTTTCAAGAAAGCCTTGTGTTCCATCTCTGTCCATGATTTCACTGTAATGCACATAAAAATATCTTATCAAACATGTACTAAGTATATTTTTTTGGTAAATTAAACTAATTTTTATAAGGAAAATGTTATTCAAACACATTTGTTTGACAAATATACAATAAATATATCTTTTTACTTTTTTTTAAAAATATGTTTTACATATTTGGATCGATTTCCGGGTTTGTGAGTGAATAAATGATAAATGTCAATTTTGTGTTCCGAATTTGATGTCAAAATAACAAACCTCTTTTTATAATTGAGATCCATTTAAAGGAATGATCTCTCCGAACAAATGTTTTTTCCCAGACAAAGATAGAACATAGACCAAATAATTAATTAAGGGCCACAAACGTCTCCCACTTGTATCTCATGTTGGAATGCATGAATTAAATTTGATAATTTAAATATTGATTACTTTCAATATTATATATTACCTTTGAAAGGGAGGCTTTGCAAATATATTAATTATAACACTCAACCATAAGTATAAGGTGTACTAATGGAGACAAATAGTACAAAATTACCAAAACAAAATGCAATAGAACAATAACACCAATTATAAATACCAACAAATGTTAAGATCCAAACAAGGACACACTTTTATTCTACTCCCACTCATTGCTATCATAAAATCGAAAGCCCCCAATACAACAACACCGAACACTAGACATCCTCGAAACAACATCGTCCAAAATCGAAACAAAATCTAGAAACTTACACCAGCCCAACCTAGTCAAACAAAAACTAGAACCATACACTGGCACCACATGTGTGACAAAACGTCTCAAACACCAAGAGTTAAAAAACCAACACCCTCGTAACAGAATAATACCTATAGCACAATGTTGAATTGAAACACAATAGAAACATCTTCCGCTGATTTTCTTCCACTGACTATTTAAAGTGTGTATTGAACCATTGGATTGTCTCTCAATGTTATATATATAGTGATATAGTGGCATTGTGGTCTTTGATTCCTTTGTCTCTTTATTGTTATAGTATCAAGTATCAACTCTAGCTCAATTGGCACTGGGAATCTAAGAATCAACATACTTAAACCCCAGATACATAATGAGTCCCATATAAATGTTCAAATTCAATAGAAGATAAAACATCACATGTTCAATTCTATAGAACATAGCTACCATCACTAATTAATTAACAAGCTTAATATATAATTTTTACAAACATACCCCTTCTGATCCTTTCATGGTTGGGAGCTTGGCCAATAACTAACTCTGGAAGATTGTTATTATCATTGTCATTCTCCTTGATCTCCTTCTCCTTCTCACTCCTTTGTTCCAATTCTACATAAGGCAAAAATTCACATGAACAAAGAAAATCATGAATTTATGGTAGCTGGTATGTGAACTTTGAAGATATGATGAATATATAGAATTTATGGTGCTCAATTTTGATTCCAAAGGAACAGCATAACAGTTATAAGATAAGATACATAGCTGATTACATCATAATAAAAAAAAAAAGATGATAATTTTGAAGTATTTATCCAACCATCATTGAGAACAAAATCACAAAAGTAGATTTGTGTGTTATCATTGGAGTGTTGTTGTCGGTGGTTGGTTTGCTGGAGTTCCTATTCAGTTAGGATTTCGTCAAATCATTTTATCTCTTCTACACTTCCATAATTTAAAAAAAAAAAAAAAAAAAAAAAAAGAGTCTGTTTGGGTTGATTTATTTTTTAGCTTATGCAAAATAATTTATATAGATAAATAAGTTTTTCAAGATAGTTTATGAGAAAACACCTTCAAAATATACAATTTCTTATAACAAAAATTTATGAATTAACATAAAAGTTTATCTATTTGCATAAGTTAAAAAAATTAAAAAAGCCAGATCCAAACGGGCACGACGAAAAAAAAAAAACAAAGTAATTTTTTTTTAACTCATATATATATACACGTTCAAAGGAACTAATTCCATGTCCGTCCACTTGCGGGGCACCGTTCAAAGTCAGAACGGCACCAGATTGAATCTAAACCGAGACTTTGAGAGAAACACACTCTAAGATCTCAAAGTCAACGCCACTAAATATAAATATAGGTTAAAGAGGAAGAAGATAACAAGCTTTGTAAATAATAGTATTTGCAAACATACCCTTTTTCATCTTATCATGGTTGGAACTTTCACCAGTATCAAAAATAGAAATCTCATTCTTATTGTCAGCATGGATAGACTTGATGTCATCAAATTTGGTGGGTTTTTTTGCAATATTCACACCAAACAACATGACAATCCTTTCTCCAACATCCTCGTACTTCATCGAATCACATGTCTTTGTTTCATTCACCATCATCATCGTACTTGGTCGGTAGATATTTTTTTTTTTGACTAAAAAACCTTTATCGGTAATATTTTGCTTTTGCACCGATCTATATATTTATAGACAACGCTGCCTTGTATCCCAAGTACAATTTGGCCTATGTGATAGGTCGGTAGAACTGAATGCCCCAATTTGTGTAAAAAAAAAAACATATCCAATTATATAATTGTAGTTAATCTAAGGATTTTTTTATTTTTTTTTATCAAATATATATTTTTTTGATAATGTTTGTAATTATATTTGGCAAATATAGATAACTTGTGCAATTATTACAATGGAAAACAAAAAAAATAAAAATACTACAGTTCTGTATTTTTTTTTAAAACATATAATTTAGATTTTTTTATTTCTTTTAGAATAAGACATATAGTACTATTATTGGGTTATATCTTTTCCAAAAGAGGAATTATTGATTTTGCATAGGATAATTAATTTTCTTTGATACATAAAATTAAAGTGATGAATATACAGTTGTCTTTTGGAATATACAGTTGTTGTATATTTGTAATTCGAATTCGAATTTCTTATATATGGTGTTTATCGCCGAAAATTTGTTGAATTTGATTTAATTACGGTGAACATTATTAACACGTTTGTTCATGAAGATTTTTCCAGTATTTGATAAAGATCAAAAGATAATATATATACATATCCATCACGCATACGTGGACCTTAATTTTTGGAATGAAAAAAAAGTTTGTCTCTAAACATAGTCAAAATTTGTAACTGGCCAAGAGAAGGAGAAGGTATTTTTTTCAGTAAAGCAACTTAACAATTAAGCTAACACGCTTTTTTTTTTTTTAACGTAGTAGCTAGATAAGTAAAATGATCGGAACAAGATAATACACTTTAAATCTAAAAAAGTGGATGAATTAGAATTTTAATCGCAACACTTTATATATCTATATATCTTTTCAGAATTTTTTCTACTTTTATCTAGGTCTATGGAATAAGGCCCGAGAGCGCTTATGTTAGATGCCGCATGTGTGTTCTAGCTAAATAAGCATAAGTTTTGGGTTCGATTCTGCACCAAAAAAAGTAAAAATTCTTTAGAATACGAATTTCTTATCTAATACTGATATAGAATTTTTTTTTTTTTAATAATTGATATAGAATATTTTAAGAAATATAAAATTAATCTTCCAAATATTCTCTGCCAAATCATATAAAAAAACAACTTAAATGCAGTCTTTTTTTGGTTTATAACCCTCTGGTTCCTAGGGGAAGAGAGCTCTAGTAATCCAGAATTCGGCCGCGAGGTAAGTAAAGTCTGTAACTTAAATGCAGTTTTGTTCTTCCAAGTTTCACAATTATTTGAACTAAAAAATATTTTAAAACTATTTAAACTAAAAAATGATGTTATCAAAATAATTATAAAAAAAATTATGTTATAAAAAAATAAAATATTGTTTTAAAATAAATGACAAATTATTTTTTAAAAAAATATTTCACAAAATAATTTTGTAATACAAAAATAGTTTACAATTTTTTTAAAATTTTAGAAACTATATTTGAAAACAATTTTTAGTTTTACAAATTTATTTATAAACATCTTTTAGTTTTAAAACATGATTTTAATTTTAGAAACATTTTAAAAATATTTTTTATTTTAAAATATAACATAATTTGGAGGGTAAAAATGTCAACGGGGACTAACAAATACAAAAGAGGTAATTTGGAGGTCAAAATCAAGCAATATTGAAACCTAGGTGACTAAATTCAAGCAATTGAAGACGGGATGATCAAAATCAAATAATTGTAAAATTTAGAAGGTTAAAACTGCATTTAAGCCGATAAAATATTGTCATATATTTTGTTGCAAATACAATGAAAAATATTTATTCAAAAGAAAAATAATATTTATTAAGTAAATCTTCTATTTGAGTAAAAAAAAAGTAAATCTTCTAGTTAATTAGCGTGTAATAATAAAAGTCAATCTGTTTTGCATAAATAAAAAGTCAATCTGTTTTCATAAAAAAATAGTAAATATATTTTTTTTACAATAAAACAAAATCAATATTCTAAATATTCAAAAACAAATTAAGAAAGTCCCTTTAAAAAATATACTAAGGCCCCGTTTGACCTGCTTATTTTCTATTTTTTTATTTCTCCTTAAACGAAGTAGAGAAGTAAAAAATTGGTTTGACCCTATTTCTCTTTGCTTTCTACTTATTTACTTTATTTCTCTACTTCTTTTACTTTATTTCTCTACTTCTTTTACGGAGAAATATGATCAAACACAATTTTTTACTTCTCTACTTCGTTTAAGAAAATGTAGAAAATTAAAAATAAGCAGGTCCGAACGGCACCTAAGAAAGACATCCATTGTTGTTATTATTATTTATTATTTAATTTTTATATAAATTAAATATTCTATTTTTTAGAAACAAAAAAATATTCTATTTTTATTTTAGAGAAAAAAATTCGTATTTTTTTTACTCAAAAACAAAATATTCATTCATTCAAATTAATAGGGAATACATCAATCAAAATCATTACAAGTTCAATTTCGCTAAAAACTAATAAGGATGAATCTGCGAACAGGCTCACAACATCCGAGTTAATAGCATAAAACGGCCTAATGTCTATGACAAAACCTACAATTGATTTGACAAAATTCAAATGTCTGGAATAGTCATGCATCCAGATCTGCAACGTTGACGGCACTAAAGTCATTGAATCTGCACTGAATTTATATCGAAGCACACCTGCAAATCAAAACAAACAAACACCGTACTAAGACGGGACAAAACCAAAACTCCGCAGTAAGACGGGACAAAACCAAAACTCCGCACTAAGACGAGATTAAAACAACACCGGACAAAAAAAACCAAGAAAACTCGAACAAAACCTAAAAATTCGTATTGAATCTATTGATTATATCATAAATTTAGAAAGAAACTTTTCATATCAATCGGTTACATCTAGCAGTGCAAGTGAATCGGAAATAACCTATTGAACTGACAATCCAAACAAAATTAAAAATTAACCGATCTAGTTTGGTTCGAATCAAAAACCAAACTGAACCGAAGAAAACCAAACTAGTTTGGTTATGGGATTTCAATTTTAAAAATCGATGAAACAAACATCTACTAATAGAATTTTTTATAAGAAAGCCCAAGATAAATGTTTTTTAAGAAACCAAAGAAATAAATATATTAAACACATAGGCACAATAAATGCCTAAAAATGGATTTCAAAAGATAGTACAGAGCAACAAGTAAAGCAATTAAACTCGACTCAAGCCCTAAACAAGCTTTAGGGTTTAACAACCAATGATTTAAGTCAAAACCGAAACTTTTTTTTTCCGAGCCTTCAAGCACCACCAAATGTTTATTTGAATATTCTAATCCCTTTGAATAGACAATGTTTGCTGGTTAAAAACTCTACTATTGTGTTTCTTCCAAATAAACCAAACAGTCGCTAACCAGGTCGCTTGAAAATAATTTCTAGTAGATTTGCAAAAAAGCATGTGCCTCACATAACTAAGATGCCAAGGCAATGGCGTTATTTGGAAGAACATATGGAACCCCAAGCCAAGATATATAATTCCATTCCATACCGCACCAAAAACAGGACAATGCAAGAATAATGCAAGAATAAGTGGTGAGCATCCTCCACAGCAGCATAATCAACTGAGCTCAAGATGGAGTCATTATGAAGGCACTCACATTCAAATATGTTGTACTTTGTATGTAACCTGTCGCCATAAAATGCCATGCAAAAGTAGAAACCTTCAACGGAACAAACTTATTCCAAACAAGCTCACTATGAGAATAAACCTTTGTCGACGTCATACGAGTCAGAACCTGATAAGCCCCACTGACTGAGTAACCTGCAATGGGATCTGGCTGTCACTCCCACACATCAGGAGTATTAACCTGCATTAAAATATTAGCCAAGGCAGCACAACACTCTCCCCACAACTTCCTCCCACACAAATAATCGCCTACACCACCGTCAACCACTTACACAAAATCCTCACCCTAACTTGAACATATCCGCCACCGACCTATCCTTATCAAGACAAATAAAAAAGTCTACTAAAATGAACCTTCAGCGTTATCCTATCCATCCAACTATCCTTCCTTAAAAGAGTCTGCACACTATCACCTACCCTCTGAGTTGTGTTTTCACCAAACCACCTCCCACCACTCGCCTCATTCCCCTCCCTGATACTATGAATAACTTTCCACCAACTAGATGCTTTACTACCTCCATCATCCATCCAGTCATCCATAATCCCATATTTAGCCGCCAATACCTTAAACAAAAGTCCGTCAATTTCCTACAAATGCCTCCAACACCATTTATCTAATAACTCTAGATTAAACTCCTTAACTTGGTGAACCCCCAAATCTCTTTCCTCCTTTCCCAAACATATTTTATCCATAAAAAAGATATAAAAATAGATTCAATTATAGAAATGATACCTGTCAGAGCCTTGATGAAGGAAAAAAAGTAGATCGGGATTTAAGACAAAACAAATTTAATTAATACCAGTCGGCCACCTATAGATAAGTGATGGATTTTCCACAGAGTTAATTTACAACGGATTTTCTCAATCAAAGCAGACCAAAAAGATGTCTTGCATCACCACCAACTGGGAGATCCAAATGAATACGACCCAACAAACTTTTGTGAAAGTTGACCTTCAAACCTAATATCAACTCAAACAACATGAGATTAACCCTCAGAACACAAATATTTGCCTAACTCTTCTCACACATAATCAGAATATCATTAGCAAATTGTAGACGAGAGATGTGGACAACAGAAGTAGATTCAGAACCGACACGGTAACCCTTAAATAGACCAGTGGCCACTTATGCTTTGAGCATGCATGATATTTAAACCTTCAACAGCTGTCTAAAACAAAAATGGAGAAAGAGGATCCCTTTGGCGTAGCCCACGACCCATCTCAAACTTATTTGTAAGACTACCATTGACAAATATTGAATAATTGAACTTCTTTACAAATAAATCGTTTGAAACAACTCGAGTTCAATTTTTAATGGAACTTTTTTTTGGTCAACCTTTATGATAGAGAGTCATATTTTGGATTTTGAATTTTTAGGACCTATTCTTTTAAAAATCAAAAGGTTAATAAAAATATAATATATACCAATGAATTTATGAGTAAGGTATTGTAGCATTTGTTTTACATTGCATACTCATATAATTAAAATAATATCTTCGTCCCTTTTTATAAGATCTCTTTCAAAGTTTCAAGGGCATTAAATATTTTTTTTACCAACATACACCCCTAATTATAGTGCATCCTTTTCTACAATCTTTAATAAATATACAAAAAACATTAACTCATTCTCTCTCTTAAAGGATAAAATTGTAAAAGCAATACCAATTATCAACAAATTTAATACCACAATCAATTTTTTTTAATCTTCGTGTCTTTCTGAAAAGATTTCTATATTTAGGGAGAAGTTAGTATTCAAATTTTCTCGTGAGCATAATTCATTTAGTAGGATGAATTTGTTTTTTATTTAACGGCAAATATATTATCAATAATAATCATGTCTCTGCACAAGATGAATAGAGACCGGTAAGAAGGGAGCTACAAAATAAAGATGTCGTTTATAAGCGGAAGACCAATAAAAATACCAAGACAGACACCACCTAATAGAAATCCATTTCTAATTTCATTCTTAAAAAGACACTTCGGCCGGTATAACGAAATTATATATAATTTGTAAAGATTGAGATTTGAATTTTAGTATAACTATTTATTCACATTAAAAAAAGTGAAATTTGAATCACTAGTTAGATACTTGAAGAAAAGATATATCCCGACTGCAAAAGACATGGAGTTGCAAAAGACAAGCTTAGTGGATTTTGACCAACACGTGGCATCAAGTGGTAGTGGGCTGAATATGAACTTACACAAGATCGACAATAACAATATGAATGGTGCAAATGAATATCTAAATGTGGATGATCATGCAGAGGGCCATATGAACATGTCTACGAATACCTCTATGACTTTAAAATGATGTTCTATTATAATATCAAGTACGCAGTCAAACTTTATTTTTTAAATTATAGTTTTAATGATTGTGTTAACTTGGAATTGTAGAGGTGCTCAAGGAAAAAAATTCGAAGAGCACTAAAAAAAATTTACAGAAAAAATAAAGTGGATGTAGTGCTTTGCAAGAGCCTCGTTGTAGTGGTATGGCTGCTCGCAGAACTATTAAGAGTTTGGGATTTAAAATTTATTTATTTTCATAAGCTAGAGGTTTCTCTGGAGGTATTTGGTTACTCTGGAATAGGACAGATTTGCAGGTGAATATTATTCATGAAGATTTTCATTTTCTTCATGTTCGGGTTAAAGAGAATAACATGGAGTCTTGGCTTCTTACTGTGGTTTATGCTAGCCCAAGAGAGAATGAGAGAAGTGATACATGGATTAAATTGCTTGATATTTCTCGCACTATTCAAGAGCCGTGGTTAATGATGGGTGATTTCAATGAGATAATGAGTATTGATGAGAAAAAAGGAGGCGCGCCGGTGGACATTAGAAGGTGCTCTGTTTTTTTTTATTGGATAAATGACTGTAATTTGTTGGAGGTTCACACTATAGGAACAAAGTTTACTTGGAGAGGACCTAAGTGGAATGGGCATGATAGAGGTTTCAAGAAGCTTGATCGTGTCCTTTGCAATGTAGCTTGGCGTCTAAAACTTCACGAGGGTTTAGCTAAAGTGATTCCTAGAGTTCAATCTGATCATCACCCTTTAGTGGTTCTTTTCGAAGGGATGCCTGATAATGGTGGAAATCGTCTGTTCAGGTTTGAGGCTGCTTGGATTACTCATACTGATTTTAACAGAATGTTGATGTATAATTGGGGAGGTAATTATGACTTGATTCACACTCTTTCTAACCTCACTATCCAGTTGAAGGAGTGGAATCGAGAAACTTTTGGAAATACTTTTAAGAGGAAAAAAGAGATTCTATCTAGGTTAAATGGTATTCAAAAAAATTATACACTCCATGTCTCGAATGAAAGGTAAAAAAATGTTCATGTCCATAAAAATTAATGTAGAAAAAGCTTATGATCGTCTTAATTGGAAGTTCATTGAGAATTGTCTCGAGGATTGTAAGTTTCCTCCAAAGTTGATTCAGGTTATTCACCACTGTATTTCGTCTGCTTCCTACAAAATCTTGTGGAATGGAGAGAAGTCAGATAGTTTTAATCCTACGAGAGGTATAAGGCAAGGGGACCCTTTGTCTCCCTATTTATTTGTTATTTGTATGGAACGACTTTCACATATTATAGCTCACCAGGTTGAAGCTAGATATTGGAAACCAATGCGTGCTGGTGTTAAAGTAAAAAAGCAAGTATTTTTGCATATATCGTTCCACATGGACTATTGTGATATTAAATGCCGTTCAACAATAAACATGATTCTAAGTGAGGGTTTTTGAATAGTATTTTGTGAATAAAACTTGTGTTTGCAAATTAGTAAAACGGTAAAAAGATGATTTCCTTAACAAAGAGAATAAATTGCTGGGGTAAGAATCAATTCACTCATTCATACGCATTTCCTTAATATACATATTCAAGTTACTCATCAATATTATCACGTATTTACTCGTCAAACATTTCCGTTCCCAGATAATGTCGAGAAATCTATTATAACTATTAAACCCCGATCCCTCGAGTGATTAATCGATATAATAGCATTAGCTTACCTTTTAATAGGTGTTATCCTAGATAAAGATTCAAAACATATATCCCTATATTATTTCAAATCTAAAGATAAACAATAATAACAAAGATAACACCAATATTGATTTATAATTTGAATATATAAAACACCATGATCAAAGGAAATACATACTAGTAGAGTAAATGTTACATCTAACCCCAACAAAAGAAGAGTTTAGTTACCCATGATCAAAGTAACATCACAAAGATATGATAAGAAGAGATAGATGAACATCATGAGTTGATTCCTCAACAACAATGAGCAAATCCACCTTCCAAATGCCTTAAGTACAATATTTATGGTTTTCTCTATCTTCTGGATTTAAAAAGTGATAAGATCCTCTCAAAAATCAGCCTCATGTCTATTTATCTTAGCTCTAAAAACAGTCTCTCGCTCAGCTAGACACCTCTCGCTGAGCTAGAAGACCTTTCTTCATCCATGGGTTTGCTGACACGTAGCATCTGGACTTAAACCGCCCCTCTCACTACAAGAAAATTGTCATTTACCAACGGAGGTTTCTAGTGACAGCAGCATATGCCGTAGGTATAGCAGGCCTATACCCACGAAAAAATTATTAATTGTGGGTATATATATGTTTTATTAAAAAAAAATTGAAAATTAAAAATTAAAAAGGGATATTTTATACTTTTATGCATAGATTCATATTATTTTTTTAATTGTGGGTATAGATTTGTTCCTACTTTTATGCATAGATTCATTTTTTTTTCCTTCTATTTTTATGCAAAGATTCATTATATTCTTTCAATCTTTTTTTTTTTATATTTTTTTATTAATAAATTTGGTGGTAATCAATTTATTTTTTGTTTACAATGTTGACAATTATCAGGATTGAACTAAAGACCTCATGCATATCCCTCATTATGAGATCAAACCAAAGTGTCATTGGTGATAATCAATCTTATTACTTCTTTTTTATAAAATCAATATTATTACTTTTTTTAGTAATATTGTTACTTCTATTGTACAACTATAGTATTATATTTATTTTTTGAAGGAGTACTATATATATATATATATATATAACAAAAAATTAAGGAACTTATGGAGAAAGAAAAGAACAATAACTTTTTTTTGTGATTTAAAAGAACAACCACTTTAATCAAAACAAAAAAAATACTTTATATAACAAATAAAAAAATTCTAAGTAGGGTTTCTACTCCAATCTCTACATAGGATTTAAAAAACTCTATTCTAAGCTCTACGTTTGATTTTGGGTAGGGTTATTCCACACTTTTCTTCTCAATTTTGTTGGGGGTTTTCTCTGTCATGTGTGTGCTTCTGTTGTTTGATGGTAATGGTGATTTCATGAAATCAAAATGGGTGTGAGATTGATTTTAGTGATAAGTCAAGATGTTATGAAGACGATATTGTAAAGTGTTTCAATTTTATGAGTGGTGATAATTCAAGGATGGTATCTATTGAGCTTTTATGACTTGAATGCAATTCAATACCGCGAGATAAAATATGAGCCTAAATTTTGAGACTATCGGCTGCCTCGGATGACACGAAAATAATCGATAAATATTGTTTGCTATATAAATTGTTGCTAGTATTTGGAATCTTTACTCATAATGTAAAAGTTTCTTGATGCCTTCGATGCGATATCGATATGAATTAATTTTTATCCATTTATAATATATGGAGATGGATTATTGGATGCCTCGATGACCCGAAAGGAATCAAATAATATTATTTGTTATATAAATTGTTGCTAGTATTTGGATGCTTCTTTGACCGTAAAAAAACATTATGAACACTTTACTCATAATGTTGTTCGATGCATTCGATGTGATATTGATATGAATTGAATTTGATTCGTTCATAATATAAGGGATGGATTATTTGATGCCTCAGTGACCCGAAAGGAATCAATGAATATTATTTGGATGCCTCATTAACTGTCAAAAAACATTATGAACTCTACTCATAATGTAAAAGTTGCTTGATGCCTTTGATGTCATATTGATATGAATTGAATTTGATTCTTTCATAATATAAGAGATGGATTATTGGATGCATCAATGACCCGGAAAGAATCAATGAATATTATTTATTATATAAATTATTGATATTATTTGGATGCCTCATTGACCGTCGAAAAACATTATCATAGTTGTTAATCAATAGTTGCACGATGTATTGGCAAGATTCCTAAACCCAAAAATTTGAAAGATTCTTTGTCTGAAAATCAAGAGTAGCGCGATAAACATAAGCAAATGGAAAATCAAGATAGTACAAATGCGGTGTTGGCAAATGTGTTGTCATTAATGATTTGCTGGAGAAGATGTGAATGACATTTTACGAGCTGCAAAGACAGGTATATTTTATTTTACTCTCTGTGTTCATATTTCGAATATTATGAAAACATCAATTAAATTAAGTTTGTAATTTGATCTCTTTTATTTTCTATAGGTTACAGATGCTTCTAGTGCCCCTGACCAAACGGATTCTCAAAGTCCATAGACTGACGAAGATTGAAGAGAGAGATTAGAATTAAACAATGTAAACGTTGTTGTTTATTGCTTGGTAGGAATGTCATGTACTTTGTTGTGAGTTGTAAGCCGTTGGAGTTTATTGCTTGGTAGGGATGTCATACATATGTATGTTTTTGTGGTTGCTAGTTTTTTAGAGTTGTAATTTTGGGATGGATATGATTAGAAGTAACTAGTAGTTCTCTTAAGTTATTTGGTGCAATTTCAATTTTGGGAGATATAGTCAGATGACATTGTTTTGGTGTTTTAATGTGCTTCGTTAGTTTGTAAGACTTATTAGATTTTTTAATCAATATAATGAAAATTCTCTTTTATAATTATAGTTGACTTGGTGTGTAGAAAACATGCATATTAGCAAATTATTGTTATTTTAAAAAAAATGTATAATCTATAAAAAAAAATGCAAAAAAAATAAATAAATAATTGAAACTTAAATCAACGGACAAATGTGTGGGTATAGCTCTCAGGTTTTTCCAATGCCAAAAAATGCCGTAGATATGGGCTATAGCAACGGCAAATTGTCGTTGGTACAGCGAGATAAAGTTGACGGAACAAAACGACCGTGGGTATAGGTTTTACAGCCTATACCCACGGATTTTGGACCTTTACCAACAGAATTTTGTCGTCGCTATATGTCAATTTTCTTGTAGTGTCTCGTTGTATTCTCGGTTAGCCAGAACGTGGCGAGAGCTTCCTGGGACTGTCTCGCTGCAACCTCGCTCAGCCCGAACGTGGCTAGAAAATCCTGAGCTCTCTGACTTGCTCTCGCTTCTGGCTCGCTCAGCCAGACTGTGGCTAGAGAAACCTGAGCTCTCTGACTTGCTCTTGCTGCTGGCTCGCTGCTTTCTGGCTTAGCTAGACCTCCAAAATTTCAGCTTTTCCTTCTTAGCTACAAAACTTCTTAAAACTTGATATCCTATCACATAAACTGGGATTATGTAAAGTAAATACAAATTGATCATTCTAGTACTCAAACAACTATTTACATAGAAATGGGAGATTTAATATGAATTACTTGCAAAAATAGATTAATAAGTGCCTTGATTAACTATGAAATTTAACTACTTTTTGGCACTTATCAGCTGGTAGGTATGGTCCCCAAATTTCTCATCTTTTTGCTGATGATCTTCTTCTCTTTGCAGAAGCCTCTATTGAACAAGCTCATTGTGTTATGCATTGCCTTGATCTATTTTTCCAAGCTTCAGGACAAAAGATAAACAACCAAAAGACGCAGATCTATTTCTCTAAGAATGTTGATAGTCAGCTTCATGATGATATTTTACTACATAATGGCTTCTCTCATGTTACTAATATGGGTAGATACTTGGGGGCCGATTTAGCTACTAGTAGATCTACCAGAGGGCAATTTAAACACATTGTCCAAAAAATCCAAAACAAGCTAAGCGGATGGAAGCAACAATGTTTAAGTCTCGCAGGGAGAATTACTCGCTCTAAGTCAGTTATTAGCTCTATTTCATACTACCATATGCAATATGCGAAGATTCCCAAAACTATTTGTGATGAGATTGAGAAAATTCAACGTGGCTTCTTATGGGGGGACATAGAGCACGAGTGAAAAACACATCTTATGAATTGGGACGTGTGGTGTCAGCCTAAGTCTAATGGTGGTTTAGGCTTTAAGAGACCACATCATATGAATGAGGCTTTCCTTATGAAGATCTGGTGGAACCTTATCAATAAACTAGATGAACTTTGGTGTAAAGTTCTCCTTGGCAAATATGGTAGAAATAATGATCTCATGGTGTCTTGTAGTTCTCAGCCTTAGATTCTCCTCTGTGGAGAGCTTTAGTGGGAATTTCGAAAGATTTTCAATGCCATGTATTTTGGCAAATAGGGGATGGTAGGCTGACTAATTTCTGGATGGATAAATGGGTTCCTAATGGGGGTGATCTTTTTGGTTCAGCATCCCAAAGCCTCATTGATAACACTCTTTCTGTGAGAGATACCCTAAATACTGTGGGGGGATTGGAACCTCGATTTTTTGTATGATAATTTGTCAATTAATGTTGTAAACCAGGTGCTAGCTTTACCGGCTCCCGACGATGCTGATGGGTTTGATATCATGTGTAACAGCCCGGGCCCCTTTTCTACGTATTTAGTAGGCAATCCCGGTTGTCACCTCACGATCTTCTCCACACCCCTCTCTAGTGGATTTTTTGCCTTCCGTGGGAATCGAACCATGTACCCCCGGGCTGTTACATCATGGGATGAGGAAGTACCAGTGATCACCAGTTTACGGTTCAGCGTGCTTATATTTTGCAGCATGTGATAATTTGCCAAACTTCTATCTGGTTGGCAGCCCATGAGCGCATCCTTACCAATTATCGTAGAAGCAAGTGGGGAGTGGGATATCACCTATACATGTGTTGCGTGACTGTGTTTATGCTACTCAGGTATGGCTACGTCTAGTTCCATCTAATTTTATAACTAATTTTTTTACTTTTGATTGCAGGAGTTGGATTTTCAATAACATCAAGAAGAGCTGGAATGGGGTTTTTATTACGAGCTGGAAGACAACCTTCATGACCACGTGTTGTTCTTTTGGAAGTGGAGAAACCAATCTATTTTTTAAGATGATTTTCATTTGCCAGAGAATCCTATTTTGACGATACAAAATCTTACTAGAGAGATGGATTTGCGGCCAACTCAATTGACTCATATTGATCTGCAGATAAATGATACAATCTACATAGGTTGGAAAAAATCCCCTGAAGGTTGGATAAAGCTCAATTGTGACGGTGCTTGCAAAGGAGGTGGAGAGTCTTCAGGCTGTGGCGGCCTTTTTCGAAACTCAGATGGGAGATGGATGAAAGGCTACAGTAAAAAGATCGGTGTTTATGACGCCTTTCATGCTGAGTTCTGGGACATGTATCTCTGGCAAATGAAAATCATCTTCAAAAATAGATTGGTTTCTTCACTTCCAAAAGAACAACACGTAGTCATGAAATTGTTGTAGTAATATTACATACTGTTAAAGTTTGGGGCATTGTGGTTTCAAAATGGTCTAGAAATTGTTTTGGTGAAGTTTGTGTTATAAAATATGGCAACTATGAAAAAGTAGTGAGAAATAGAAAATTCTTTGTATTGATGGAAATATATCAGCAAAAAATCAATCACGAACACTAATATAAATAAGGACAAAACTTATATACTGTTCCTTAGAAATTGTTTTTAGCACAAAATACACACTCAAATTTACTGAATAGGTGGATTCCACAAAAAAAAATATGGACAATTATTTTACATTTTATGTGAGTAACAGTATATACAGCATGAATGGAACAATATATAAGTTTTTACCTACAAATAATATCAAATCCAATGAAGACCACCAAAGCAATGAAGGTGACAAACTAGTAAATGTGAGAAAGTTTGATGACTACAAAATAAATCAACAATACTCAAATTTTGCTAAAAGTGCCTTAGCACATCAGAGGACTAACAATTAAAAACTAGAAAAGTGGCCAAATAACAAAATTGGTGGTGACTATAGAGTGAAGCAACAATACTAATAATATTGTGTTCAAGATAAAATAGTTAGCACATCAGAAAACTAGCTACTCAATCAAAAATCAACCAAAATAGTAGAGTTTAGAGGAAACATTAACAATTATATATACATATCTTAATTGGTTGTAACATCCAGCCATTTTTTTTCTACACACTATATATCTATTTTCTCTTTGTAATAAAATGAAAGAGAGATGTCGCGTTTCTTTTAACTCTCTGGTTTTTAGGAAAATGGGTTCCTATAGTTCAGAATTCGATCCCGAAGTAAGTAAAACTTGACCAAGAAATTATTCCACTCAGCAATCGAACCTGAATTCTCCCGAAATCCGTTGTGACCAAAAGAGATGTCGCTTGATTTGAGAGGTCAGGTCTTGATTAACATTTAATGTGATGACCAATCCACAGATTGTGGAAATGTGTTGTTAGTTACTCCCTTGCTTCCAATATCATAGAAGTAAAGTTCTTTTGATCATCATTATTATATATTAAAGCCAATGTAACTAATTTTTATTGACTTGAAAAATTCACTTTTTCTCCATTATTGATAAGATCTTCTCATTTAGAATATCGGATTCTAATCTCTGAGATTTATCCATCTCCTGCCAAAAACACAAAAGAAACTTTTAGTTTATAAGTTATCCAATGAATAATGTACTACCCCCATTCATCCCTTGCCTTGCTAATTATAAAGTTAAATATATAGAATTTTTAGAGACTCTTTGGTCAAAGATAAATAATGTCACAATAAAAATGATAAAAGATTATTTTATAATTTTCTTACATTTTTATTTCATGATTTCTTACACAAATATATTTTGTTAACATAATATTCTTAAAAGAATTTAATGACTAAAAAGGTTTTAAATATACAATCTAATTGAATTTCACAATTTAGTATTTGTGAACATAATTTAAAAATTGATATAATAAAGTAACCTCATTATTATATGATTAAATTAATGTGTAAAACTTTCTTAAATTTATCACATCATGTAATATTCAGAAAATACATGACCTAAGTTCGAACTCTATACTCCACTTAGTTATTTTAAAAGGTGATTTTTTTTTTTACTTTCACCATCAGTTTAATCTAGTTCGAGGCTCAGTTCTGGGATAAAGTGGTTTCAGCCCCATGTATCCCGATCGCAATTGAGTGGGATCAAACTCTGGTCTTCCCTACCAAATTTAGCACCAATCATTACTGAATCAACTAACGATTGGTTAAAACGTGAAATTCTAACCACTATTTGCCAAAAAAATAAATGTTTTCATAAAAAAGACTTCCCCTAATAATATCTTAAGAAATATTTCAAAATGAAAAAAAGTCTTGCAAAATTAACTGACCTGTAAATGCAAATTATAGAAGTCCCTCCCTCCAAATGTCTGAGAAGAAGAAACATTCAGCAACAAAAGACCATCATTTTCTAAACAGAGTAAGATCTGAGATAATGGAATCTTGTGGACAGTGTAACATGAAATCTGAATAGTAATTTCACTATCATTGAGTCTACTTGTTGAAACTACAAAACCAGAATTGTAACTTTGCTTCTTCCTTTGAGATTCTTTGCTTATCAAAACCTCGTCTACTTGCGGCGAAAATCTCAATAAGATCTCTTCTTTTCTCTTAATTAGTCCTTCCACCTGTTTCTGTAACTCCGGTATGTATTTTAGGACTCGCGAAATTGTTGCTGGAATGCTCAACTTCTTCTGCAACATACATCAACATAGAAATTAATACTAATATCAATAGATCAATAAGATATCTTCAACCACAATTTGAGAATTTATAAATTAAATTGACACTAATGATCATTTTACAACTGCGTCTGATGAGACTAAACTATATATGTTCTTTAAAGTTACAAGGCTAAGTTCTTAATTCTTATTACTGAACTAACACCTCAAGTTTAGGAGATTAATTCATAATAAGTGCTTATTTGTGATTTGTGAACTGATTTTGAATCATTAACAAACATAGATAATTCGATAAAACAAACGATCAAAAGATGAATAAAAACAAGTAAGTACCATTTGATCTGAAACAGGAAGAAGAGAACGAATCGAGGAATACAAATTATTGATCTTCTTGCGGCGATCACGCTCACTAGCATTATGGACAAGCTTCTTGACCATACTTAGGTCACAGCTTGTGGCTTGTGATGGATCAGTTGAATTTTCAGCCTCAATTTGATTATTAATATCAAAAAATTGATCAGTAGTAATGTCTTTGTAGAAGTGATTCTGATGCTGATTATGGCTTATGGGATCTTCAAAGGGCCATCCAATTGTTGAGAACAAAGGAGAGGATATGGCCAACATATTGATATTGTTGATGGAGTAGTTGAAAACAGTTGATTATGAAGTTTTCAATACAACATTAATTATATATATAACCATTAATGTAAGCATTCTCTATTCTATATGTAAGCATCTTATATTTTAATGTTTGAAAATTTAAAATTAAAATAAGAATAGTCTTATATAAATTATTTATGGATATTGTCCGTTTCAATTATATTTTTAAAATAAAAATAGATCTAGAGATAGACTTAGAGACATTATTAAACATTGATCAACTAAGACATTAAATTATTGAGTTGAGAATTAGTTAATTACATGCGCATGCAAGCGTATGTCTGCAATGTGGTATCAATGTTCTTTGTGTGTGTAGAGGGAGGGTGACATGGATAAAGAACATGGATAGAAACCAAATTACACGATCCTTCATTTCTTAGATTTTTCACATGTATTAGATATAGGATTCTTGCATATTAAGTAAATGTCATATCCCGATTAACTCAGTTAAGTTCATGAGAATAATTTAATTTTATGATAAGTTAGAAAAATTAATTACACGGCAAATGACTTATTTTGGATGTAGCAGCATGTGTATTAAAACTGTTAAATAATACCTCACATCGGTTGCGAGATGACCTGAACACCTTACAAGTCAATTTTATAGCGTTGAGTTAGACCCAACTCTCAATTATAAGAAAAACATACCACATTTTTTCATTTAAGAAAAAACATATATATACTACAATTTAATCAAGACATTAGACTCAAGTGGTTACATCATAATTTTTTATTTTGGGTAAATAGGGTTTTACCTAGGGGTGATCATATCCGAACCAATCCAAAAGTAAAACCGCAAACCGAACCAATCTAAACCGAAACCGCAAAAAACCGCATTTAGTTTAAACCGCACGGATAGTTTTTCATCTAAACCGCACGGTTTGGTTTGGTTTGCGGTTTTCATTTTAGAAAACCGAACCAAACTGCAATACTTAACTTAACTCTTTCAATTAATAACAATCAACATATTACCTAGTCCAACTTAGTAAGCTCAACCCAAATTGAGTCCATAAAACATTAGGCTGTGAAAACATACCATTTAACACGATCCAATACAATATTATTGATATTACAAATAAGTTCCTATGTATATGCAATTTTTGTTTATGCATATTATATCATGTAAACAATAAATAAATTAAAATTTCCTATGTTTATTTCGTAACAAGTTGGTAATATCGTCATATTTTTTATATCGCGATAAACCGCACCAACCGAACCGATCCTAACCGCGTTGGTTTGGTTTGGATTGGATGACTTTTTAAAAACCAACCGAACCAAACCGAACCGCATGTATTTTTATCTTGCGGTTAGAATGACTTTTTGGCTCAAAACCGAACCGAACCGCACCGCGAGCACCCCTAGTTTTACCCCCTGCAAAGTTTGCGAATTTTGGTTTACCCCCTGCAAAAAAAAAATTTGAATTACCCCCTGGAAAATAAAGATTCCTTCAATTACCCCCTCTATTGACAAATAGGCATGGAATATTCATTTTTGATGATGTGGCATGTCTAGGTGGCTTTTATTTTATTTTTGATTAATTTATTTAAAAAATATTGACATTTTATTTTAAAAATAACAAAAAAAACTAAAAATTAAAAAAAAAATTAATTTTTTTTTCTGGTTTCAATTTTCTGATTTTATTTAAAATTAATGTCAATTTTAAAATATTTTCTGATTTTTTTTAAAAATTCAATTATATAAAAAAAATTCATTTAAAAAAATTATGATTTTTTTTAAAAAAATGTCAATTTTAATTTTTTTTCAGATTTTGTTTTTATAAAAAAAATGTCAATTTATTTTATTTTTAAATTCAATTAAAAATAGTCAATTTAAGTAATTTTATTTTTTGAAATTCAATTATTTAAAAAAAGGAAGTCAATTTAATTATTTTTAAAAATAAAATTGACATTTTATTAAAAAAAATTAGAAAATTGAATTTTTTTTATTTCAATAATTGAATTAAAAAAAAATCAGAAAATTGACATTTTTTAAAAAATAAATCAGGAAAAAAATTAAAAATTGACAGTTTTTTAAATAATTGAATTTTTAAAAAAATTTAAATGACAAACTTTGCAGGGGGTAAACCAAAAAAATTATTTTGTAGGGGGATAAACTAAAATTCGCAAACTTTGCAGGGGAGTAAAACCCTATTTACCCTTTTATTTTTTATTTTGCATAAATTAAGTATCTTTTGCATACAATTGTATATACTAGTTATCAAATTTTGTGAGACTAAAATGGACGACAAACTTTTGCTAAATAGTTTTACTTTTAATTAGTTTGTCTATAAATAATAGGTTAATTAGTTTTGTATTAAGGATAGATAGGACACTTACATTGTAAAGCATACTGTAATTCTAAAATAGAAACGAATGCGCACAACTGTAAATACTAATATATCTATTAAATTTTTTAAAACTTAAATGGACGGCAAACTTTTTTTAAATAATTTTACGATCATCTAATTAGTTAGTCTATATACA
This sequence comes from Trifolium subterraneum, assembly GCA_951799995.1. NCBI lineage: Eukaryota > Viridiplantae > Streptophyta > Magnoliopsida > Fabales > Fabaceae > Trifolium > Trifolium subterraneum. Next base: position 43,615,013 of record OX637463.1, on the reverse strand, counting down.
AAACAATTTAATTCGTTTTTTATTAAGGATAGGACACTTACATTGTGAAGCATATTCCTGAAATATTGACAAATTACAATTATCAGAATATGCGTATGTCATTCATTTTTTCACTTTCGTTTAAATTTCAACATTAAACTTCAAACCTTTATATTTTTGTATGGGTTTTCAACACTTTACCTTTTAATTCTTTATTTTCAAAGCGTTTACTTTTCAGTCAATTTAATTTTGTCTAATTTACTGTCAGTTAAACTCACCCTTTTCACCCTTAAATTAACATTTTTTAAGACTAAATTTTACTTTTGATTTCTTATGCTACAAGATACTATTTTTCTTATGAAAAATATATAAATAAATATTCAACACATATGGGAAGAGTACTTATCAAAAAACACATGGGAAGAGTTGTCATACGTGGAATAAAAAATGCAAGAAACATCAAACGTACTGCATGCACGAGCCGATGCATGGTATACACGAGCTCTTAGTGGCTGCCATCCATTTTCCACGTTCCAATAAATAAGGCTTCTTGATGATGGAACAAACTAGAATATACTAATCCATTGATTCGTGACGTATATTAGCATGATCATAATAAAAATATGCATAAAGCTAATAAAGCTAACATGTATTTTAAGGGCACGTGTTAAGGTACTTAATATAGAAAATTAGTTTTAAAAAGTTGTACACTTTACTTTTTAAAATTCAATATCCTTTTTCTCAATATAAATTTTCAGTTTTTAAATATTCAAAGAGGGTTAAAATAAGGGATCAATATGTTACCTCCCTTTTTGTTTCTTTTGGTAGGGTTTAAGTGGGGCTATCAAAAGTAGAGAGGAGCGAAATATGTTTACAGAGTTTAAAGTTGGTAACACATGCATGTCTGTCTTTCATCTATAGTATGTATAGATGACACCATATTTATTGGAGAAGCTTCGATGATAAATCTCTGGTCTCTGGAAGCTATTTTGCACAGTTTTGAACTTGCATCGGGCCTTACGGTTAATTTTTTAAGAGTATAGTATCATGGTTGTTAATGTGAGTTTTGAGTTTTTAAGGGTGGATGTTAGATTTTTTCATTGTAGAATTAGGTCTAGCCCTTTTATTTCTCTTGGGTTACTTGTGTGCGTGTGTGTGTATTGAGGGGGGGGGGGGGGGGGGGGGGGGGGGGGGGTAAGTGTGTTAGAATGATTGTTTTGGTTAGATTGGGAAAGGTGTGTAAGTCGACGGGTGATGGAGGATTGGGGTAAGCGATCTTCGAGACGTGAATTATGAGTTGCTTGGTAAATGAAAATGGAGACTAATTCCTGAGGAGTAGGTCTCTGTAGAGATAAAATTTTGGCGAGATATGGCTCTTTAATTCCCTCCCCTCATCTTGGAGGAGGGTTTGGGGATCTCAGGAGGGTGTGGAACTAGTGCCTCTTCGTGGTGTTTTAGGGTCTTTCAAGGCTTTCTTGGTCCTAGAATGGGAAGAAAAGATAGATTGAGGTGGTTGTTAATTTGGCATACTATTGTGTGGTCTATTTGGAAATCTCAAAATGAAATCTTCTTCTCGAAATGGACCGTTTTTGTCGAGTGTCTTGATAGAGATTTAACAATTATACTAAATGCCGTCAAATAGTAAAATAAAGATCGTTTTCCACAGGGATTATAGTAAATCAAACGCGATTAATTGGAAACATACTTATGTAATTTGACATAATTAAAAAGGGGGGTTTTTTTGGTTTAAGGTTTAATATAAAGACTTTGGAATTAAAATAAGGTTTTAAACTGAATAAGAATAGTGATTGAACCTTTTTGGTTCATCTAATTAAAACTTCTCTTGGTAATCTCATATATATTAACCAACTACTAATTTTGTTTCATGATTAGATTAAAACAAGAATGATTATGCCCAATATATGTCTTGGTAACATAAATCCCTCACTTGATCATACATCATCCTAAGATATTAGGGATTCATAAAACTACAAGTGGAGCATGGTTCTTTGGCACAGGGTGTTGAAATCATATGACTGGTCACAAGGACTGATTAATCAAGTTTGATAGCTCAAAGAAAAGCAAAGTGAAGCTACTAATAACAAATCCATACAAATAGAAGGAACTGGTAACATGGCTATAAAGAGAAGGGATGAAAGCTCTGTAGTGATTGAAGATATCTTGTTTGTACCAGGTATGGAATGTAACTTACTTAGTGTTGGCCAACTCATAGAAATGGGTTTTTCAGTAACCATAAAGAATGAAAATTTTGAGCTTTATGATCCTACAAACATGTTAGTATTGAGAACACCACTAGCTAAGAATAGAACATTCAAAACAATAATCAACACCACCGAAGCAAAACTGGTTATGGCATTTAAGGTTTGGTCACTTAAACTTTAAACATTTGAACCAATTATTGAATAAGGGAATGGTGGTAGGTTTGCCTAGAATTGATATGCCAAATAAGATTTGTGATGGTTGCATGCTGGGTAAGCAACGACGAAATGTTTTCAACAAAACATTGCCTATGAGATCATCAAGTGTTTTAGAGGTTGTGCATTAAGATGTATGTGGTCCATTTGATGAGAAATCACTTGGTGGAAACAGATACTTCATTACCTTTCTAGATGAGTATAGTAGAAAAATGTGGATATACTTGGTACGGACAAAGGATGAAGTGTTTGATGTGTTCAAGAGGTTTAAAGCTCTAGTTGAGAATCAAAGTAGCAAGAGAATTAAGATTCTTAGAACTGATGGAGGAAGTGGGTATACTTCAAAGATTTTTGAATCATTTTGTGTTGAAAATGGTGTTAAACATGAAGTCACAGCTCTCTACACTCCTTAACACAATGGTTTGACTGAGGGGAGGAACAAAACTATACCGTAACATAGCTAGATGCATGGTGAAACACAGAAATTTGTCTAAGTCTTTTTATGCAATTTGCAAATATGGTACAAAATAAAAAACCCCAACACAAAAAAAAAAATTAAAACCACAACTTACTTGCAAATATTGTAGTTGCAAATGACTTTCCACTTGGGGCACATTCAATCATTAAAAAAATCTACATCCTCATCCTGTTTAGGCATGGCAATAAAATCCACATTTGTGAATACCCGTGGCCCTTCCTGATTTTGACGGATAAAATTCGAGTTAAGTGAGTTTTGGTTTGGGTTAGGGTTCGAGTTTTTCCGATTTTAAATTATGGAAATGGGGCAGGTAATGAGGACATTAATACCCACCCCAAACTCGTCCTCAAACCCGCCCCGTGTATATCGAAATTATACTTTGCCTCACTTAAATTAAAAATCCTTAACAAATTAACTCGTATATTACATTCCTATTTTAATTTAATTTTTAAATTTAGTATCGAACAAATTACTTTCTCTATTTTGTTTCTTTGGTTAAATAAATCTTATTGTTGAAACAAATTAGTTTTGGGCTTTCAATTTTATTTTTTAATAAAAAAATATTAAAATGCAATCCAATTTCATGTGGAGGTACCAATTGTTAGTTGGTTCAGTGGTGATTGGCGCTGAACTTGGTAGGGAGGACCACGGTTCGATCCCCGCAACTGCGATCGGGAGGGGGCTGGAACCACTTGATGCCAGAACTGACTCCCGAACCAGATTAAACTGGTGGTGAAAAAAGAAAAAAAGATTCATGTGGAGGTAGGGTGTGAAACCAATTGGAGATAACCGATTCCCGTCAGATATGAGTTTGGGATTCTAATTTTCACCCCGTTTAAAATTGGGACAGATATAAGAATACCCAGACTTTATGAATTTCGAGAGATAAAGTTAGTTCTTGCCTCACACCATTGTCATGTCTAATCATATCATATTCCCTATATCTCAATTTAAGACAAAATAAATGTTAGCATACGAAAAAACAAACACGGAATAAATATAGATATATAATATAATATTCGGAGAGAGAGAGAGTTTTTTAATAATAGAGAGAGTGATTTTTTATTTGTGGAGATTTATTGAAAATGCGGAGGTGGAAAGAAATTAAGATCAATGGTTTGCAAATTTGGAATAAATGGAAGTTTTGTAAAACGATTTCAATTTTTTATTTTTAAGATATAGTAGTATATGGATCATTAAAAAAAAGATATAGTAGTATATGGAAAATATACATTTTTTTTTTTTGTATTTCGTGAATAGTGTTAGAAATATATAATAATTTTAATATTTTATTACCAAATAAGATAAATTTTAAAATTTGCAAATTGATGAATGGTGTTTGTAATTTGAGTTGTTTCCAAATGAAAGTTTTGAATAAATTCAAATTTTGGGAAATATACCAATTTTGTCTTTCTAAGATAAGTATTACATATAATATATAGATTGTTATTATAAAAGGAATTTTAATAAGGATTTTTAATAAAATTGGAAATAAAAAAGAATTAATAATTCGGGTGGAAGAGTCGCTTCCTGTTTTATGGTGGTCGTTTGATACTGCTTAAGTCTGTTTTGACCTCTTTGCCTTGTTCTAGACCGATCCTTGGGTCGATGGGACACCTTTGAGTGAGCGGTTTGGGCGTCTGTTTGATTTGGCGGAGACTCAGTTGTGTTCGGTGGCTAAGATGGCGTCATACCTTACTTCTTAACATATCCTTGCAGGTACACTCTACAGATATATGGCAGTGGCAGCCTGACCCTGTTATCGGCTACTCTATCCACAATGTCTATCACCTTTTGACTTTCCAGGATTCGGTTCCTCTTCATGTAGCGGAATGCCTCATTTGGCACTCACAGGTTCCCTTGAAGGTGTCCATTCTTGTGTGGCGTCTCTTGTGTGGCAGGTTACCCATAAACGCAAACCTGATTACTCGAGGCATCTTATCTTAGGAAGCTCTCATTATTGCGTGTCTGGATGCGGAGCGTTTGAATCGGCTCAACTTTCTCTCCTGCAGCACCTTCGGTTCACTTTGGCCACTTGTCAAGTCTTGGATTGGATCTTCATTGGTGGATTCTCATTCTATATTGGATCGCTTTGTTCAGTTTACTCATTCAGCTGGCGGACCCAGAGTGCGTCGCTCTTTTATGCAGCTCATTTGGCTTGTTAGCGTTTGTGTTGTGTGGAATGAGCGAAACTCTATATTGTTTAGAGGTTCAACACATTCATCACAACGACAAGATCAAAAAAATTTCCTATAGGTGGTTGAAGGAGACGAGTAGTATTTTAGCTTTAAACTACCATATCTGGTGGTCTAGTCTTTTGCTTTGTTTGGGTCTTGTATAACTTTTTCATGTTTTTTTCCTTCTGGCGCTTTTGTAATCTTCCACAATCTTTCTCGGTACATCTTGTGCTTATGAGATTAGTGGTTTTGTTTATATATATATATATATATATATATATATATATATATATATATATAATGGTCAAACTTTGGTAATAATATTGTCTCATTTTTTACTTGTTCAAAAAAAAGTAATAATAATAATAATGGTCAAAATTTAGTAAAAAAAGAAAATGATAATAATTACAGTCAAGGATTTAGTCAAAAAAGAGTCAAAGATATTTTATTATAATTATACGAAAATTCATACAAAAAAAATTAAGAATTTCTTTTTACTCATTAATCAATACCGTTAAGTCATCATCTAGACAACTCTTAAGTCATCATCTAGACACATATGATCAATCATCCTCTCTGGAAAACACAGTTGATTAGTCAACACTTCACTCTATCATCTGGATACACATTCAAAACTTTCATCATACTTTTACGGCCACCATATATACATCTGGCAAAGAGTAATTTTCTGTGGAGCACACTACATGTTAGTAAATTTGGATCCAAGTGTGAGTCTCCCTTCAAGGGTCATAATATGACAGCTTCGATCATATCGTACAACTATAAATCTCAAAATATTACGAAGCAAACAAGTTTCATATTGTACTGCAATGAACTCACCTCACAATGGCGCTAGTTTTGGAATTACTTCATTTGTCTCAAGATAATTAGATCTTTCACTCAATTTGAATTGGGTCGCACAATTCTATATTGCGTGTACCAAATTGAGTTGTGCTTTGAGCCTCATACCGATTATTATGTCTTGGAAATGGAAGAATAATGAATTGGACTTGATTTTAGGAAGACCCATGCTTGCTACGGCAGGAGCTACTATAAACGTGAAAAAGGGAATAATTTGTTTATACCGGAAAAACCAAACCTCTAACCTTCAAAATACTCTTGATTATGTTTGTTCTGTTAAGTAAAATCTTATAGTTATAAATGATGGAAAGGAGAAAGGAATGAAGAAAAGAAAAGGAGGAGAAATTGCCAACAAGAAAAATAATAAGAATAAGAATTACAACAAGGAAACTATGAGAAGATTGGATGAAAACACGTGAATCAAAGATGAAAACACATGAACCACACTACAAGAAAACCTTCATTTACAAACAGAATTTAAAATCATTTAGTGGCAGAAAATTCCGCCACAAAGTTATTGGCAGAAAAATCCGCCACAAAGTAATATAAATCCGCCAGTAACTTTATCAGAAAATTAAAAATAAAAGAAAAAGATATAATATACATACTGGCGGATTTATCCGCCAAAAATATAAAACTGAAATAAATAAAAAATTAGAAAATGTTTGTGGCAGAATATATCCGCCAGTAAATTTCAATGTCAGAGCACACACACCAACTACACGTGAAACTCTTCTTTTAAGATTTTTTTCTTCTTTGACCATTATTACTCACCTCAACTTGTACTCATACCAACCACTCACAAACTCTTCTTCTCCCTCAAACCTTCAACAATGTCAATCTTCTCTTTTCCATAACATTTTCAATTTTCAACTGCCACAAGCACAAACTAGAGAACAAAGACCTCTTTTATTCCCTGCTCCCATCCATCTATATTTTTTAGCTCTTTTTCATTTCTATTTTTGTTCCATACTCCCATCCATCTATATTTTTTAAAGCCACAAAACAAATCTCGCACTCCAACAAACATAGATTTCTCAACGATGGAGGACGGCAGAGATGCAGCGGCATATCTGGAGAAGCAGCTTTACATATTGAGATGGAAGAAACAAATGATGGTTAAAAACCTCTCAAATGTGTTTAATGGAGAAAAATGAAAGATGTTATTACTAATTTTATTTTTGGTGATTTGTATTTAGATTTAGTTTGTCAATTTCTTCATCTCTGCAAGCAAGTTGGGTTTTTTTTTTTAATTTTATTTATCCTCCTTGTGAATAGGATTCTCGCAGAAGCTGTTTGTTTCTTTTTCATGTTTCTAGCATTTTTGTTTTGTTCATTTTAAGTTTTTCCTTATTTTTTTCATTCCCTGTTTGGGTTTAAGCTTGTTTGTTTCTTATACCTGCAACTTTGGATTACTAGTAAAATTTGCTTATAATTACTAATAAAATTTGATTGATTAAAAAAATTAGATCTAGACTTTATTTTTTAAATTCTTTTAGTTAATTAATATCATTTTAAATACAAAAACAAAAATATGATATTTATTAATTTTATATATATATATATATATATATATATATATATATATATATATATATATATATATATATATATATATTATGGAAAAAAACAGAATTAAATATGTGGTTTTTCTTCTTTTTTTTAATACAGAAAAGTTACTGGCGGAAATTTCCGCCAGTAAGTTTGAAATTCTGACACACACTTACTGGCGGAAATTTCCGCCACTAAGTTGTCAGTTGCTGTTCTTCCACGTTTTGACGAATTTACTGGCGGAATTTTCCCTCAGTAAATTTACTGGCGAGCAATTTACTGGCAGACCATTTCCGCCAATAAATTTGAACTTACTGGCGGAAATTCACACTTAGTGAGGGAATTTAGATGCCAGTAAATAAGGATTTTCTTGTAGTGCCACTCATAGTAACAAAGGTTGAATTCGAGGACTATATATCAAGGTGGAGTAAAAGCACCGGCATTGTCACCGCCAACCGTTGGCAATTAATTCGTCTTAATGAAAAGGAGCTAGGAACTAGGAAAGTTGTAAGTGGAGAAGAAGAAGAAGGCACACCTTAGTCTAAGGTTGCAAAAAGTCGAGTCAACGACTCTAAACAAGTGTGCTTAATGGGAGGCCACTCATCCTTTATAATGTTTTCTTTAATTGTGTAGTGCAATAAAGATTTTTGAATATGTACCTAAAAAATAATAAGCACCAAGAAGTACCAAAGACCAAAACTTCAAGCATCAACGATCCAAAAATTAAGACATACATGCTATGAATCTTGTACAAAATGTTGATGGCTTCAAAAGAAAAGAGTGGTTTCTAGTGCAAGAATCTTCAAAGTTTCTCAAGTGAGAGTACCTAACCTCTTCTCTTTTATTTTGTTTTATCCTATGAAAATTGAGGACAATGTCCAGTTCAAACATGGGGGAGGGGGGGTTCACTTCATCTATTTTCATTTTTGTTTTTATTTCTACGTATATAATAAAGCTAAAATGTACCTTGTTTGAACTGTAATTTTTTTTTTTTAATCAACTTAGGCCTTGAATGATTGTATTATGTACTTGATATGGGGAATGACATGGAATTTGTTGTGAAAGATTTAAGTTCAAAGGTTTGATAAGTTGGCAATTTTTCTTTCATCTCTTGCTTTTTGCAATCTATCATTTAGTTTTTGACCATATGTGCTTGCAAATAGGTTTAAAGTCATTGCTCTTCTACTTCTCACTTCATCTCATTTTAGTACATGCAGACAATTATATTAATCGGTGGATGAACGACTAAGATCAATGCATATGAGAAACATGCGAGAGAGATTGCTAGAGAGGATCCATATCTTTTGAGTGATCGTTGCTCTTGGAAAAATGATCATAACTAATGCTTTGGAAATTGGTGAAATAAGTTCATAATTAATGTTTTGAAAATGTTATCAAAATTAATGCCTTCGAAAATACAGTCATTTAATGTATCAAACTCTTTTTTTTTTTTTTTGATTACAAGAGAGGGCTAAAGCCCAAGAGGAAAAGAAAAACTAAACAAACACATTTCTAAGGGAAACAATCCCCTTCTCGTCAGCATCTAATTGATGCTTACAAAAGCTTGGGCAATCCTGAAAGAAGCAGACTTTATCCTTCACGGAAAAACTGTGTCTAGCTAAAGCATCCGCCAAACAATTCGCTTCACGGTAGGCATGCGTAACCACCACATCTCAATCCAACTCCAACAATTGACAAATTCTTCCAACTATCGCCTTTCCACCCATCCGAGATGGCTTTTTATTCAAAATATCATTAACCACTTCTATGGAATCTATCCTCACCTCCACCTTAGTGAAATTCATCTGTCTTGCCAAATTAATTCCTTCGAAGACTCCCCATAATTCCGCTATATAAGCATCTCCGCTACCAATGAATTTAGAGAAACCACTAATCCATTCTCCAGCACTTCCTCTAATAACACCACCACACCCAATGACTCCATCTCTACAAGCTCCATCAACATTCAAACACACCCACCCTGAGCCAGGTGGAGTCCATCCTATCTGAATAGTAGCTTGATGGGACTGGCTAGCATTATCTATAATTCTATCAGCCAATCCATAGCATGTTATCCGTTGCCGAATCACCTCTGTTTGCTTGATTGGCCTGATGAAATTAGCGTCATATGTTTCCTTGTTCCTCCACGTCCACACCATGTGACAAGCCGTCGCCCACGTACAACTCCAATCATCATAGGAACTCTTTCTTCCTTTGTTACCCACATTAATAGCAATCCAATCATTAAGGTCACAAGTGAAGAACTGATACCTCAATGACACATCCACCAAGCTAATCCAAAGATTTTGAACAAGCTTACAATCACGCAGGACATGAATCGTAGTTTCAGTACAGTCACGGCAGAAATCACACAGGTCCGAACCGAGCCCCATTCGATTCTTTCTTTCGATGTATCAAACTCTTTTAATGCCACAAACTGTCATGTTTTGTTAAGAAATTCAATGGATAGGTAATAAATGCATAAATAAAGTTTGGATATATAGAGCAGTCTTATATACTACCAAGAGATTTTTCGCAAATTTCATGAATACCAAAAAACATCTTTAAAAAACAAGGAAACCCAGAGAAAGAATTGAAAATTTCAAAACACCAAAACCTTTGAGCTTGAAAACCACCAATTATTTAGACTCTTGAAAGTTTCTCAAGGTGTTTTGCATCTCTTCCACAATAACAAATCCTCAAATCATCTCCATCGATATCCTAAAATATAAAGACACTTCAAACCCTTATAAAAACCTTCACTTTCAAAAACCCCATTTTGGACTCCAAACCTTGTCAATATACAGTTCTTTCAAACAAAAAACTCCAATTGAGAAAAGTAGGCCTTATTGAGAGGTGCTTGAAAGAGACTTCAATTGAGTTTGAGAGTAAAATAAATAAAAGAAAGAGGTGCAGAACTAATCAATAATTTGATTGAGAGAAACTTGAGAGAAGAAAATTAGGCAAAAGCATATATTGATTTTACCAAACCAGAGAGATTGAATAAAATATAACATTCTGTATATTATTGTATCAATTGAAGAAAAGTTTGTTACATATATAGCCTAAATAATAGTTCCGTTGGTAACTATATATAAGGCAACTTATAATATTATTCACATATTAAACTATGTTGACCAAATCACATTAACTAATATTAATTACAAATTAAATTAATTTGGTCATGTAATATCATCAGGTAAAACTCCCCCACAAGCTGGACTGTGGATGTCATGAAGGCCAAGCTTGGATATAAGAGTCAGGAATGAGGGACTGTGTAAAGGTTTTGTAAGAACATCAGCGGTTTGTGCAGTAGAAGGTATAGGAAAAAGCCGCAACAAACCACTTTGAATCTTCTCTCTGATAATGTGGCAATCTATTTCAATGTGTTTAGTACGTTCATGGAAAGTGGATTATGGGCAAGGTAGATGGCTGATTTATTGTCGCAGAAAACAGAAGCAGCGGAAGAGAAAGAGATGTGCAAATCTTTAAAGAGGTACATCAGTCATTGTAGTTCACATGTAAGGCTTGCTAGTGCGCGATATTCAGCTTCAGTACTTGATTTGGAGACAGTAGACTGCTTCTTGGATTTCCATGAAATGAGAGATGAGCCAAGAAACACACAATAACCCGTAACAGATTTCCTTGTTGTAGGACAAGTTGCCCGGTCAGAATCTGCAAAACCAGAAAGTTTTAAATCAGAGTTTGCTGAATAAAATAATCCCTTGCCAGGGGCAGTTTTCAGATATTGTAAAACTCTAATAGCAGCCTGATAATGAACTTGCCGAGGTTTTGAGACAAATTGGCTTAATTGTTGGACGGCAAAAGATATATCAGGACGAGTAGTAGTCAAGTAAATAAGTCTGCCTATAAGCCTTCTATATTGAGTTTCATCATTATAGAGTGGGGAATCTGAATTTTGAAGTTTTAAAGAAATATCATAAGGAGTAAGAGAGGATTTTGCAGCAAGATTACCACTATCCTCTAAAAGTTCAAGAGTATATTTTCTTTGATTAAGTAAAATGCCTTGTTTGTTTCTAGCAACCTCAAGACCCAAAAAATATCTCAAGGGACCGAGGTCTTTAATTTTAAACCGATCATTAAGAAAAGATTTAACATTCTGGATTTCAGATATATCATTTCCAGCTAAAACAATGTCATCAACATATACTAATAATGCAGTAAATGAAGACTCGTTAAATTTTGTAAAAAGTGAAAAATCAGAAAAGGATTGCATATAACCAAAGGAAATGAGGGACTCGGATAATTTAGAATACCATTGTCTACTTGCCTGCTTGAGACCATATATAGATTTTTGAAGCTTACATACCTTGGTTGCTTTAGTATCGGAATTATGGATGTTCATACCAGGAGGCAAAGACATAAAAATTTCTTCATGGAGATCCCCATGTAGGAAAGCATTGTTAACATCAAGTTGTTCAAGATACCAAACTTTAATGGAAACTAAAGCAAGTAAAGTTCTAACAGTTGTTAGTTTAGCAACAGGTGAAAAAGTATCAAAATAATCAACTCCTTCTAATTGAGTATATCCTTTAGCTACTAATCTAGCTTTATACCTTTCAATAGAACCATCAGCATGATATTTAACTTTATAAACCCACTTACAACCAATAGGAACTTTACCTGTAGGAAGGTCAACTATGGACCAAGTATTAGTAGCATTGAGAGCATCTATTTCTTCCTGCATGGCTGTTATATATCCAGCATCTATGTTTGCTGGCCTGAGTAAAGGTCTTAGGTTCAGTAATAGAGGAAATGGATAAACAAAATTGTTTGTAAGGAGGGCTGCATTGCTCATAAGTGAGAACAAAAGATAAAGGAAACATAGTTGATTGTTTTTTATGAAAAGTGTCGTCGACAAATCGAAGTTTATTCTTGGAAATTAGGGCTACCTTCATCGCGCGAGACCACGAAGAGTAATTCTTGTTATCAAGTAGTGGTGTAACAAGAATCAAAGAGGGGTTTTCATTGGGATGAAGATAATAAGGATTTGAAGGGTTGGTGGCAAAATCTGAGAAGGGATTTGCAGCCATGGTTGTTTGAAAAAAAAAATTAACAAGAAAAGAGACGCACAACAAAAGAAAAAAAATCAGAGTAAATCTGATACCATATTGATTTTACCAAACCAGAGAGATTGAATAAAATATAACATTCTGTATATTATTGTATCAATTGAAGAAAAGTTTGTTACATATATAGCTTAAATAATAGTTCCGTTGGTAACTATATATAAGGCAACTTATAATATTATTTACATATTAAACTATGTTGACCAAATCACATTAACTAATATTAATTACAAATTAAATTAATTTGGTCATGTAATATCATCAGGTAAAAGCATAGAGAACAAGTTGGGCTATTGAGTTGTTGTTTGGGTCAATTTAGGTCGTTGAAGAGTAAATGAGGTACCATGAAAGAGAAGAGAGAAATTGAGTTTTATTCTTCATTTTTTTATTAAAGAGAAATTAAATTAATTAAAACATAAGTTATGCAAGTGGGTGTCAGGCTGTCAACACATTCGCGATGACTTCGTGATGATATTTTCGCTATAAGAAGCATTTTCCATATATATATGGGTCAAACTTTGAACGGGACCGATTAGGATTATGATTTTGGAGACTATCCATCTTACGAAATAAAGATAAAAGATAGGTCCCAAAATGTCATGTTTACTAAAGCAGTACTCTTAAATATATTTTGCCACCAGATAAGAAGCTGAAATATTGAAAGGAAAAATAATCAAGGGGGAAAACACCACATTTACCAAATAAAAAACTAGAAAAGGAGATATGCACCGAGAATTAAATAACTCACAAATTTATTTAAGATGGAAAGAAAATAAGGGGTAAAATATAGAAATTTGTTTGACCAATTTATGTTTTTATCATAAAGCTTTCGATCAGTCTTGTTCTATAAAATCTAGGCTTCTTCTCTTTTCAGGATCATATCAGACATCATTTTCAAAATTAAGAACATATTTCTTATTCTTACAAACAAGATCTCCATTATTACAAAGCTTTTTCAACTGAGCATGAAGCATTGGCACGTGAGCGAATGGTAATACTTCACCATATTCCCTTCTTATAAACTCAGAGATTGCTTCCTCGGTTGACCCAAGTTCTTCGTTCAACTCCTTCATTGCTCTCTTTATCATCTACATACAACCAAAAAAGTAAAACAAAATCTTGCAAGAATATTTAACTTAGTTGAAATAATTAAAGTAAAAATAGAGAAACAATTTTTGGTTTTAATTAATCTTCAGGATCTCAAAGGAAAGGGTCTTGATAATTCAAAATTCAGCCAAAAAGTTATTAAAACATGCAAAAAATTGTTTTATTTAAATATTGAATGCAGATTCCTCCAAATGATTCGTTCTTAAGCAAAACTCGTTAACTTTTCAACACAATAGAAAATAACATAGTTGACTTTATATGAAATAAAGAAAAAAGAAGAAGAAAAAAAGGAATTAAGAGTTACATACCAGAGCATAAGGAGGGTGAGTGGGGGTGTCGAAGGATTTGAAAACTTTTTTAAGACCATTGTCAATGAAAGAGGAGACGTTTGGAGAGTTGATGGTGGAGCTAGAATCGGGGTTGATTGCTGCCATACGCAACAAGAGAGATTTTTTCATCTTTTCCATCACCACCTTGTTCCTGTCGAATAAAGTTAACTGGATTTATACACGCTTGTTTCTTCACTACTACTCTTATATAAGAAATTTTATGAAGAATTTGTTTTTCAAATATTAAAACGTTAAATGTACTATCTCTGATCTTGATGTATTTGTTTCATAATATAGACTATATACATTATTTATGTTTTACCTAATTGTCTATTTTAAAAAGATCCGGACAGATTATTTATTATTTACATGATTTTCATACCCTATTATAATTGTTACAAATATAATACATTTTAATATTAATAATAGGTGTAAGAATATAAAATTTCAAAGGTTACTTTAGTAAAAGTTCTTTTAAAACAACAATATTTAGTCAAAGGATAATTTAGTAAAAAATCTTTTAAAACAACAATATTTAATAAGTCCCTTTTTAAAGCATGTATATAGACCATATTTTGAGTGAAACGTCACATACCCCCAAATTTGTATGACGTCTATTAAATTGTCTCTTTTGTTAGTCTGTTCCGTTAAGGTCGATAACGTAGCCACTGAAGGGCAACGTGGTATGGTTATGTGTTCATGTTTCTAATGGCACAACGGGGCAATTTGACTGAAGTTGAAAAGATTGTATGATTATTAAAATAATATGTTTTCCTTCTTCTTCTTTTTATTATAACCCTCAATTTCTCTCACTTTTAACAAAAAAACAATCTCATTTTTCTCTTAAAAAAACTCATCGTCTGCCATAGCTATCACTAGGGTCGGATCCAACTATTTGGAGGCTTAGTTGAATATTAAAAATGGAGCCCTAATAAAAATTAAAAAATGCAAAAAACAATTAAAATAATTGTCATCTATTTAAATTGTAAATAATATCAAAAATAATCATTATATATAGCATCAAAAAGTATATGATTATTCTAATTAAGGATTACATTTGATACAAAGATTAAAATGACTTAGTGGTTGAGTTTAGGAATTAGTTCAACATGTAATAGTTTCAATTTTTAGGTTTTCCAAAAAAAAATTATCAGTTTTAATTTAATTTAAAACGACTAGAACTAACTAACATTATGCCGGGAAAAAAATGGCAATGCTGGGATTTGTTGAGACAATGACCTTGCACAGAAAAATATCATGGTTTAATATTAATCTATTGATACACATCTAATACTTTATGAACATTGACAAGATATAACTATTATTATAGGGCCTCAAAATTAAGATGTTGCTACACATCTAATTTTTTATGAATATTAAATATATAATTAATATTATTGTGTCTCCAAATTTTTAGTCGAGGCTCCTGAAATTTTGAGGCCCAATGTTGTCGCACATTCGACAAATGTGTCCAATACATATTGAGGTCCAAGATAACTCTGAAATATTGAAGCTCTGAAATCACCATTGTTCCAAATCAAACTAAAGCCCTCTATGCTAAAGGCCCAATACATATTGAAGTCCAAGATAACTCTTCATAGTATAGGGGACACTCGTTTCACCTAGCACATGGGCAACAACTAATAACAACTCAGCATAGTATTATTCCCCTCATTCCACTCACGAAGTGGAATCACCACTCTTAATTCATATCCATGCAAGGATTTTTCTATAAATAGGTATGCATATTCACCGTTAAGGTACACATTATCCATCCAATTCAAATACATTTTCTCATGAGAAAATACTAACTTGAGCATCGGTAAGTATCTTTCCCCTCCATACCTGAAGTTCATCACCATCATAAGCAACCCTTCAACCTCACCAAAGGAGTTGTTCCGTACTACCCGTTCAAAGCAGTGGCGCCGTCTAGGAGCTTATAGATTTCACTATATGTCTTCCTGGATCTGCAAAATAAGGTAACATCCCCAATACCCGTAGCAAAACTGTAACATCCCCAAAATTCTAATCACAAATGAGTAGCAATATATACATATACGATACGATAGTTTATGTATATTACGAATGTTAGTTAAAGTAGTAACAAGTTGGAAATAATCTCAAGAGAGTGCAATGGAATATAGTAAGAACATGAGAAATTGGAAACAATTAAGAGGATGAAGGGCAGATTAGTAATTGTTCACAAAGGGTTTATATAAGGTAAACCAAACCTCAAGCTTACATACAATGTAATTAAAACCGGACCGGACCGGCCGGTTCAACCGGTTGAACCGTGAACCGGACCACTATCCGGTCCGGCTAGCTATGAAAACCGCTCTGCAAAAGAACCGGGTAAAAAACCAGAAAACCGGTAGAAAACCGGGAAAATCGGACAAAGCGGTCGGTTCACTGGTTGGATCGTTTTTCATTTTGAACAGATTAAAATGGCAAAAAAATTTCGTTTTGCAGTAGAAAAAGAAGAAGAAATACTTTACAAACCATGGAAGCTTCAAACCACTTCAAAAGAAATTACAAAAACAAAATAATGTTTGGACAAAAAGAAGTAAAAGAAGATGAAGAATGTCCATTGGAACTTGGATGTTGATACAGGGAAAAGAAGTAGAAGAAGATGAAGAATGTCCATTCAAACAAGAAAAATGAAAAAAGAAAAAGAGACAAATAGGAGTGTGGCGGCTGCTTGTGTTTCTTTCAATCATATTTCTAGAAGCGTAGAAATAGATTTAGGGTTACAATTGGGTTTGGACAAATAAAACATTATACAATTACAAGCCCAAATAAAAATAAACATGGTAAAAAGAGTTAAGTTTTTTTTTTTCTTTTTTTCCTGAAGATATTATTGTGTTGTGTAGAAGGCTTAAAATTATAAAAATAATAATATTTAATTACTGGCCAATACATCTCACATATAAATATAGTGTCATTTTTAGTTTAATTTTTTTGGTAGATGGTTTATTATTATTTATATATTATTTAAAATATAAAATATATATTTAATTAAAAACGGTCCGACCCGGTTGAACCCCGGTCCGACCAATTGAACCTTGAACCAGTAAACACGCCGGTTCAACGACCGGTCCGGTTCTGATAACCTTGCTTACATATTCTCTCATTCACTTACAGCAACTTAACCCTTAAATCTTCTTCTATCATTCACTTCTTTCATGAATCATGATTCATTGATTTGCATGTAGCTTTCTTCACAACCCATGATCAAATGAACCCATATAGAACTAAAAAAGGTCTGAAATCCCCTCTCTCCTTCATCGAACCGCACCCCTCTTCTTCAATCATCAATTCATCTCAAATTCTCAGATGTATGTACCTCTTTATCATTCAAGAATTGTTCGGTACTGAGAAACTAAGGTAAGGCCAATAATTTCAGCTCCCCTTTTTCCTTTCCTCATTCAAGTTGAACTCTCAACCCTAAAATCATACTCTTCCCGTCACATTTATAAGAAAAAAAACACTTTAAATTTAACTCACTATTATAAGCAAAAGTTAACTACTTTTAAACTAATTAATATTATTATTCCTAATATACCCTTACTTTCCAAAAGGTGTATGTGATTTCCAAGAAAAAGAAGCGCAATATAGTAAAATTATGCATATTTTATATTAAATCAAGAAAATTAAACACCGTGCAAATAGTTATTTTTGCTTATAAATATGAGCGGAGGGAGAAAATGTTAAGCTTATGGGTGTTTGAGGAAAATTAAAGTTAATTCAAACTCAAATTAGTACATAATCCATTGGTCAGTAATTCATCAAAGTTATTCTTGGTCATGGTTTCAATCTGCCAAAATAATATTTATAACCATAACACTATCTTTTATCAATCTATCAGGGAAAACAATTCTCATGCTCCATCTTTTCAAAAATACCAACCATGCCAAGCATCAACTAACTACTGGCGGAACAATATGAGCTACAAATTGAATTCCTCTCAAATCAAATGCCACGTCTAATTTTGCAAAGATTCAATCCATCATTTCCAACACCATTAATTAAGCTAAAATGCAGTGTAATTTTTGACAAGAGGAATAATATGAAACCAATCAAATTCAATCAACAAGTTCCACAATTATAGCAATGGCAACATCAACAAACTTGAAGATGTAAACAATAAGAAATTAGCTATAACAAAATCAATAATCCTCATAAGCTACTCGTCAACTGCTGCAACAACAAGAACAACCACTTTCCCAATTTCACCGGATGAGAAAAAAAATTCTGATCTCAAATGTTCCTCAATGAAAAAAATTAACACAGTAATGGTTGAGTAAAGCACGAAAATTGTTACAAATTTGTTTAAAATACTAAAATACCAAAAAAAAACAAAATCTATGTCTTTATTTTAGAATTTCCCAAAGATTTTATATTAGTGTTCATAAGGCTTACGAATGGCAAAATGGATTGGATCCGTCGGACATGTCCATTTAGTTTTATATTTTTTGTAGGGCAAATTAAAATTTTCAACCCACCACCATTAGTTGATGTTTACTTGTATTTTTCTGGTTTTTTTACAAGTGATTTTGTACTACTTTATAGTAATTTAGTGGTAATAATTTTTTATATTTTACTGTATTTTTTATTTTTATTGTGTCATCTTTTTTAAAATAGGGGGTTAAAATCCAAACTTAATCAAATTAAGGGGGTTAAAATTTCAAATTTTAAAATTGAAGGTTAAAATCTAAATTCAGTTAAAATAAGGGAGTTGAAATTGTATTTAAGCAAAAAATAAATAATATAAAAATAAAATCACATATTTAACACATGCATTACGAGTGATAAAATTTAGAGGCTAAAATTTAGACTAGAGAAAATTCAGTAAGAATTCTATCAGAGAGAATCCTTTCTCTTGTTTGTAACACATGCATTACGAGTGATAAACCACTCGTGTGTTGCACACGGGTTTGATTAGAACACACTAATAATTAATAATATCCAAACCACACGTGATTTGCGCACATCTTTGATTAGAACGCACTATTTTTACAAATTGAAAATAATAATAATATTCATCTTAAGGGTGAAATTTCTAGCCACTAAGCTACTTGACAAAAAAATATAATAAGTACAACTATATACAATTAAATGATTGATAATGTTTTAAAATATAGTGAAATAATTATTTTAATATTAATCTACATTAAAAATAAGAAGGTTGTTTAGAAATATGAGATTTTGTATTGCTTATATAGGAGATTTATGTAGTTTTTGTTTATGGGAAGTAAACTAAAATTAACAATAGGGACAAAAACATATTTGATTAAAAATAAATAATTATATAATTGGTTAAAAATAATAATTATAATTGGAAAAATTTTAGGCTATATAGTACAATTATTTTATTAGAAATAAATCCGTTATTTTAAGAAGGAGTACATGGTATTTTAAAATTCTATATCATGGATTGATTCAAAAAAAATAATATTTTAAAGGTTTAATAATTAATATTTATCGTATCAATTTGTATATTACATGTTGGTGTTTACTATAAGTATAAAAAAAGTATGACAAAAAGCACTGTCAATACTCTAATCATGTAAGAAAAAATCAGATTTTTTTCTTTTGACCACAAGAAAAATCAAATTCTAAAGAATAAATTTGACTATTATTTATTATCATAAAGAAAATAAATATGAACATAATTATTGCAATATTCAGGTACAAGAATTATACATTGTTTGGTAATATAATATGTTAAGATATCCAAATTGGAAAGTGCTAATATTCTAAGATATTCAAATTGAAAAAAGCGCTATTTTTTTCATCGAATTTTCTGTCATATTTGCTAATATGCCTTGCAAAAAAAGATTTGATAAGAAACTTTAAATCCAGTCAATTTTCAATGAACGAAAAGGTGTAACTTTTTGAAAAAGATAACGCGGGTTGATTTTCTTAGCCAAAATCAAGATACAAGAGTTGGCTATAAAATGACTCTTTCACATTCAATATTTCAACATGCCTTGTCAAAGTCCAAAGTCACAAACATACTCACTCACACTCCCTTTCTTTTTCTTTTCCCCCCTTTTGTGTTTCAATCATGTCGAGCGGAAGGAAAGGCAAAGGTCGCCGAAAGATTGAAATGAAAAGGATGAGCAACGAGAGCAACCTCCAGGTGACTTTCTCAAAGCGACGTAGCGGGCTCTTCAAGAAAGCTAGCGAGCTTTGCACCCTTTGTGGTATAGACATTGCTCTCGTTGTATTCTCACCAAGTGGGAAGACATTTTCCTTTGGTCATCCCAATATTTATACAGTCATAGATCACTATATCTCTCAGGTCCCTCCCCAAAACAATGGCACCTTGCAATTCATTGAGGCTCGTCGTAGCGCCACCCTGTGTGAGCTCAATGCTCAGCTGACTCAAATCAAAAACATGTTGGATGACTTGAAGAAGCGTGAAGATGAGTTGAGTCATTTGCGCAAGGCGAGTGAGACTCAATTTTGGTGGGCTTGTCCAATTGATGGGATGGACAAGGCTCAACTTGAATTGTTAAAACAGGCTTTAGAGGACCTTAAGAAACTCATTGCACAACATAATGATAGGATTGCAATTCAGGGTGCTCCTACTCAAACTCTTCCATTTTATGTTGACAACGCTACATCCTTTAATATCTCTCAACATCATCAACCAAATTTTCAACAATCTCAAATGCTTGCACCACAATATTTTCAGAACCCTATGTTAGAACCTCATTTGTTTGGCATCAACAATATGGGCGGAGGAGGATATGGAACCCCTGGATTCTTTTGAAGCTCCAGCAGAGATGAGTTGATTTACATGCTACACAGAATGATAAAATGAACAATTAGTTATTTAATTTCCTTTCTAATAGTGTTATGGTATTAAATATATGTTATGTATAATATATATTGCCATGTGCTAAAGAATATAATATGAATTCATCTTTGAAGTTTGAGTCTTACAGCCACTGCTGCTATAAATAAAACACTTTTACTTTGTTGACCTATTTTCAATGCTTGTTCTCTCTAGTAAAATTTTATTTTTATTTGATACTCTGCATCTGTAATAAAATTAAAGTGAGTTTAGCACAATTATATTGTGCAACGTAATTTTGTTAAAAGCCACACTTTCAAATTTAATAAAATTACTTGTATCAATCTAATTGGTATATCATATTTTTACGAATATAATTATTTGTAGAATCAATCTGATCTCATACTCTTGTATATATAACCTTTTATGATATGAACAAACACAAGGCAATCATTCTATTATTTACCTATACTGGTTTCAGGCCAAAAATCAAATCAACCTATTAGTAGTAGTCATATACATATTGCACAAATATTTTCTATCAAAAGAAAATTATATTGTGACATGGAATAATCCTATAATATCTTTTTCTTGTCAAATAGTTTTGTGAATGTCTAAAATTTCTATTTATTTTAAGTGAATAAGTGGAGAATTTTAAATTCATCCTTAATTATTAATTGAGTTATGTTCGCTAAGACTTATAATATATTTTCTATTAGTAAAGTTTTATTTATTTAATCAAATACATTAAAAAAAAACCGCTTTTTTTTTTGTAAAAGTCTCACTTCATATTTCATCTTAGCCTCAATAAACGTTGAGCCAACCTTTTTTTTTTTTTTTTCATGACCGGTATCCGTTAAAAAAAAACGTCTAATTTAATTTGATGGTCAATTTTAACATCAAATTGTTCGAACTCCTTTCCGATCGCAGTTGCGGGGATCAAACCTGAGTCAGCCTTATTTACTATCAAGCAATGATCTAACACAAACCACGTGATTCAATTCATAGTTATGTAAAGAGTGAATCATTATAGCTTAATCAAAAAATATTACATGATATGTGATTCCCCCTAAAATCCTAGACAAGAGAGCTCAAACGAGTAAAATGATCTCCAATTAAGTCCAACAATCGTAAAGGATGACAAGAAGGACAATTTGTATTTGCGGAACATATCATGTAAAGTCAATTACAATTTATCGTATATCATGTAATATTTTTTTTTTTTTTGATAAATATATATCATGTAATATTTTGCTTAAGCTATAAAATTTATTGTATATCAACCAAAAAAAATTATGATACGAGGGTTTGTTTGGATGGACTTATTTTATTTTTGAAAAAAGGATTGACTTTTTGTTAGGTAATAAGTGGTTTTTAGATAATAGGATCAAGGGTAAATAGGGTTTTACCCCCTGTAAAGTTTGCGAATTTTGGTTTACCTCCCTGCAAAAAAAAAAAATTGGATTACCCCCTGCAAAATGAAGATTCCTTCAATTACCCCCCTCTATTGACAACTATGCATGGAACATTCATTTTTTATGACGTGGCATGTCTAGGTGGTTTTTTTTTTTTTTGATTAATTTATTTAAAAAATATTGATATTTTATTTTAAAAATAAGAAAAAAAAAACTAAAAAGTATAAAAAAAAAAAAATCTGGTTTCAATTTTCTGATTTTATTTAAAATTAATGAAATTTTAAAATATTTTCTGATTTTTTTGAAAAAAATGTCAATTTTAATTTTTTTTCAGATTTTGTTTTTATAAAAAAAATGACAATTTATTTTATTTTTAAATTCAATTTAAGTAATTTTATTTTTTAAAATCCAATTATTTAAAAAAAGGTAGTCAATTTAATTATTTTTAAAAATAAAATTGACATTTTTTTAAAAAAATTTAGAAAATTGAATTTTTTTATTTCAATAATTGAACTAAAAAATAAATCAGGAAAAAAGTAAAAAATTGACAGTTTTTTAAATAATTGAATTTTTACAAAAATTTAATTGACATTTTTTAAAAAAAATCAGAATTTTGTTTTTAAATAATTGAATTTTAAAAAAATCAGAAAATTGAAACCAGAAAAAAAAATTAAATCAGAACTTTTTTAAATGAATATTTTTTTATATAATTGAATTTTTAAATTGACGTATTTAAAAAAAAATCAGAAAATATTTTAAATTGACATTTTTTTTAAATTATTGAATTTTTTAAAAAATTAAAAATGACATTAATTTTAAATAAAATCAGAAAATTGAAACCAGAATTTTTTTACTTTTTAGTTTTTTTTCTTATTTTTTAAATAAATTAATCTAAAATAAAAGCCACCTAGACATGCCACATTATCAAAAATGAATATTTCGTGCCTAGTTGTCAACAGAGGGGGGTAATTGAATGAATCTTCATTTTGCAGGGGGTAATCCAAAAAAAATTATTTTGCAGGGGGTAAACCAAAATTCACAAACTTTGCAGGGGGTAAAACCCTATTTACCCTAGGATCAAATTCTAAAGATTGGATTTTACTCTCTTATTTTTTTTAATATAAAGATAATTAATATGTACTAGAACTTCCACCCGTGCGATATATGAGTCTAATCAGCCGTAATATGTAACAATAAAATAAAATGTGAAAATTGCAATATTGAAATGTATATAAAAAAATTTGAGTAACATTAAACAATAGTTCAACAATAAATTTGGATAATTATTACAATAGGACTATGCTCATCTGGAACGCTCCTCATATTTGTCATACGAATTTTCACTTTCAAATACTTTTTTTCAGGAGAGTGAGTATAAGTGTCAGCCATGAATGATAAAAGATAGTAGTCCAAAAGAAAATAGACGGTACTCAATTTCTCAATTTGAATAATTGATGCATAAGTGTTGCTACTATTATAGTAAAAATCTAGTATGAAAAAATTAGGGTTATGTATTTTTTAGGATTGGTGCGATATATATATATATATATAAATAATAATAATAATAATAATAATAATAATAATAATAAATATTTAACATGTTGAGAGAGATATATAAAATTTCATATTTATTAGATGTTGATTACAAAATTATATCGAATTGATTGATCTAGTATTGTGACAAAATGCACAAAATAGATCCAAAAGGGTCTGGGTTAGATTTTTTGTGAGGTATTTTTTAACATTTTATTTGAATTAATTTAGGGTAAAATGGGAGGGAAAATGAGCAGGAAAAAATTAGAGTTAGGAATAGCAAAACATACCAAGTTTATAATATAAGAGATTGGGTCATGAGGGAGTAGTCAGGGGGTCATCCATATTGGGTTCAGAGCAATTTTACAAGTGAGCTAAACACCATTTCTTTATCCAAAACCTTAAGGTTTTATGTGTATGGATCATCTCACGTATAAAGTGCTTGGTCATATGCTCCCCCTCAAGCGGAAGCTTTTTTCATCCATAAACTTGCACCGTCGTTGTCGTTGTCGCTGATTTCGATGAGACACACCGCCTAACCACTTTTGTTAGGAAGACTTTCGATATAAGGAGTCAATCAAACCGTTCAAACATCGGTTATGAAACTATTGTTGGGTCATGAGGGGGCAACCGAAAGATCATCCACATTCGGCTTAGATCAACTATACAAGTTAATACCACTTCTTTACCCAAAACATTAAGGCATTAGGTTTATGGGTCCTTTCACTTATAAAGTACTCAGTCTCCACTTTTTCAAACAATGTGTAACTTAACTCACCTTACACTTGCAACTATAATATGAACATAATTATTGCAATATCCAAGTACATTTGATCGATACACCGTTTGTTGAATATGCTAAGATATTCAAATTGGCAAAAGGCACTATTTTTCACATTGAAATGAAAAATATTTGATGAGATAATCTCGGAATCCGGTAAATTTTCATTGAAATGAAAAGGTGGGATTTTTTAAAAGACAGCACAGGTTGGTTTATAAGTCAAATCATGATATGAGGGTGAGAATACACGCAAAAAAAATTAGTTATAAAATCACTCATTCACACTCAATTTTATTAGTGCGATTTGAAAGTTTAAAGTCATTGACACACACCTACCCTTTTCTTTTTCTCTTCACTCCTTTTGTTTTTCAGCCATGTCAAGCGGAAGGAAAGGTCAAGGTCGCCAAAAGATCGATATGAAAAAGATGAGCAACGAAATCAACCTGCAGGAGACTTTCTCAAAACGCCGTAGTGGGTTCTTCAAGAAAGCTAGTGAACTTTGCACCCTTTGTGGTGTAGATGTTGCACTCGTTGTATTCTCACCTAGTGGGAAGGCATATTCCTTTGGTCATCCCAATGTTGATATAATCATAGATCGCTTTCTCTCTCAGGTACCACCCCAAAACAACGACACCATGAAATTCAATGAAGCTCGCCGCCACGCTCACGAGAGTGAGCTTAATGTTCAACTGACCCAAATCAACAACACGATGGACAACGTGAAGAAACATGGTGACGAGTTGAGCCATTTGCTCAAGGAGATCAAGACTTTATTTTGGTGGGCTTGTCCAGTCGTTGGGATGAATAAGGTTAAACTTGAATTCCTCCAAAAGGCTTTAATTGGAGGAGTTTAAGAAACTTGTTGCGCAATATGCTCTTAGGATCGCAATTCAGGACACTCCTACTCAAACTCTTCCATTTTTTGTTGGCAATGCTTCATCCTCTAACATTCCTCTCCATATGCCAAATCCTCAACATGAAGTTGTAGAGTTATTAATTTCTCGCCACTTCGCATGTGTTATAGCCCTAACCTACTCAATTTATTATCCATAGTATTTTTCAAAATCAAATCTTTTTTGTTACTATTTTACTCACATCTATTTGTTTACATGTTGAATTATGAATTAGAAAAATAAATAGTAATCTATAATATATATTGTTGATCTATAATAAAACACTTTTCTTTCCTTGACCCTCTATTATGCTTGTTTTGTCTAGAAAACTTGTCATTTTTATGTTGACTTATACTTCATATACATAATGATGACTTTGTCTCCTCTGTTTTTATCAAGAATAATTATGTGTATGTTTGAATTGAAAGTGAATTGATATAATCATATTGCACCATATAGTGATTTTGTTAAAAGCTCAATTTAGAGTTCAGTAAAATCATCATTTCAATGTGATTTTTTCAAATTGATCGTAAATCTCTGTAATGACTATCATATTGTGATTGAATTTCCTTGGCGATGTGTTAGCGAAAATTCATCATTGAGTATCTTTTAATTTTATGGGAAACTACGCTCTCAAAAAAATCTTAACGCCATGAAAAATTAGAGCATATTTTCATTTAAGAATGGAAAAGAGTCAAAACAGATTGATATATATTTATTTGAAAAATAATAGAGTTTATAATTATTTTATATTTATAGCATCCCTCTATAGCCCCAAAAATGAATATGAGATAAAGAATATTCTAATAGGGTAGATACATACCACCCCTATTTAGTCTTTTGTGTGATACATACCACCCTTTTAAGTTGGCGTCGTTTGTCATCCGTTAAAACAGAAAAGGTAAGAGTTCTGAAATTTTTTAAAGAAGTAAGAGCATCCACAATGGAGCTCCCCAAGTTTGAGATCTTAACTGGGTCCCACATGTACACATCACTCATTTATTATTTTTTTTAATAATAGTTCTTAATAAGCACTCAATCCCTCCAACCCAGCAACTCTTCAAAAGTTCTAAATGGGTCCCGTCAATAACTCCACATTACAATAGCTTATTATTTAATAATTCATAAAAATAAGCGGGTCCCATAAAAAAAATATTTTAATCAAAACTAAGGTGGGTCCCAAAGGAGAGAGAATTCTTATTTAAGAATCGGTTTCTATTATGAATTCAAAAGTGTACTGTTCCAATGATATATCTTATTAAGAACTGGTTCTTAATAGTATAAGATCCACCATTGGAGATGATCTAAGGTGGAACAAAAGCTACACACGTGTTGTTAAAGCTATTGCCTATAAATTTTCCCTTGAATTTGTTTCTTTGAAATGTCACTTACACCCCTCTATTTTAGAGGGGTGTGAGTGACATTTCAACATACCTCAAGGGGGTTAATGTAATTTTCCCTAAAATAATTAATTAATGTAATTTCTTACTTAAACTAAAATATAAATTAAGTTAATTTTATCAATTGAATTTTTTGTGTCATTTTTACTTTTTTTCATTTTTTTTTTCACTTTCTTCTGACCACTAACCAAACACACTCATAATAATATTCCAGTTACACTGCCACCGCTAGTGCTCGGCGGGGATCCTCCGAGGCATTTTCCTGACGACGGCTGACACACAAACCGCACACTCAACTCCCATCGCCAGCTTCAGAGTCGTGCGGTACTCTGTCTCTCTCTCTCTCTCTCACATTCACTGATAAATCTCAAACTAATGAAAATATATCATCCTCTCTTTGATTTCACACTTATTTTGAAAGTTTGAATTTTTTTATATGTAGTTATTTATGCATTGCAACAAAATTGAATTACTATTTCTATGTTAGAATTAAAATTCATAGAATTTCCCATTTTGTGCACACCAATTGTTTGAAAAAATGTTTCACTGATTTTTTCCACCTTTCAGTTTCAGGGAAACTTCTTATTACACTATCCATGAGGCTCTATGATGAATTCAAAGAGATATTAAAGATTCAGAAGCTTCGAAGATCTGTATCTTTTGCGGGTTTCTACGGCTTTACTACGCTTATCATATATGCTTATGTTAACAATACGTGAGTGGCATATTGATAATAAAAACTTGTTCTTAATGTTATAATTATAATATGGATATTTGTTTATTGGTTCTTGTGTTAATCTATGTTATGTTGATTGTGATTTTGGGGTTGCAGAACTAGGGCTGGGTATTCTAGAGCTGATCAATACTATGCATCATACCCGGCTGGTACTGAGCTTTTAACTGACACCACAAAGGTTGTTGTCATGATATAATTGTGAAAGCATTCATCTATTTTGATGTTATTTTAGTTCTGAAGTATGATTGTAGTGTTTAAATTTGTTGTAGTTATACAAATCTGCTCTTGGAAACTGCTTTGAATCTGAAGATTGGGGTCCATTTGAATTTTGCGTCATGGCGAAACACTTTGAGCGTCAAGCGAAGTCACCATATGCATATCATGCTGTGAGTTATATTTTGCCCATATTTTATTGCTTTACATCTCTTTCATCCCCCTTTAATGTTAAATTCTTCTTATCTTTTCTTTATCTTGTGTTTTGTCAAGTATAGGAACTTTTTTCACTTGATTTTTGAATCGCTAAAGATATTGATTTATGAATCGCTAAAGATATTGATTTATGAATCATATTTGGTCTTTTTTTCCACTTGATATTTGAATCCTCAATGATATTGATTATGAATCCTATTTGGTCCCCAATCTCTTGACAATTTTCCAGTTTTTTAGATAACCCTGTTTGAGTTTTAGCAGCATGCTAATGGACATAACATATGATAAATTCCTTAACTATTTTGTAAATGCTAGTTAGGCCTAAAGTTTTTTGTGAATTAGGATTTTTCTTTATAATAGGATTAACATAGAGTTCTGAGATAGGAAAGTGTTTTAAATAACGGGGAAGCTTAAGACAGTTATTAACATAGAGTTCTGGAACAAGATTAAAACTGAATTATAGTTCTATAAGCAGTGTAATATAATGAAGCAGTACAATCCAATGAAACGGTAAACTGAATTGTGACATGCAGAACAGAAGGAAATGATAGAACCAAAATTTAGAAACTTATCCATTTAGAGAAAGCTTAGGTAATAATAAGGAAACTCGGAATGAATAATCCAGAGAAAGAGGGCAAACTCAATTTCAGCATGCTCCCATCATTCACATCTTTCTCCGTATATTACATAATCATCGGAATATTTTCTGTTACTCTTTCTCTCTTTATTTCCCCTTCTGACTTCCTGAATAATTGGATCAATAACCACCTGTCTAAGAGCATACACATCCATTACACCCATTTGGGTTCTTTAAATGGACCCCGCTTAATTTTTTATATTACTTTACACTTTCCAATTATTTAAACAACTCAACTACATTTTTTTAAATATCCATACAACCCATCAAAAACTCTAAATTGGATCCCACTATATCCCACAAAATAGCTTTGTAAGTATGATATTACTTTGCTTTTTTAATTTTATATTATATTTTACTGCAACAAAGCCATTAAGAAACGTATGTGGGCAGAGAAACGGTTGTAATGTAGGAACGATAGGAGAAAGGTAATTATTGGTCACACTCTGACACAAAATTGTTGGTAACAGTGTAGGAACTACCGATAATCATGCTCTAAGGGACTTAACTCATTCTGTGATTCCAGGTGGATTGCCACATGTACTATTTTAGGCCCTAACAGTAACCAACTAAAAAATAATAGCTATGGAAGATGCAATGCAAATACTTCCTTTGGTTTAAAATCTTAACTGTAATTCCAACCAAGTTTATATGTTTGTTCAATTTCATTAAATTGTATTCCATTCTTTTGGGTCTGTAATGTGTTTACAAAACCAGTCTTGAACACTTTAGTTTATCTCTTACATGTCAAAGATATAGACAATTGTCCTAGGGATACTTTCTCATAGTTTTTCAAAGAAGTATGTCTCCAGAATCAAGTGTAAATTATTTTATGCTGCTTATTATATATTTGATCTTAACACAATCATTTTTTTTAACTGCAATGTTTTGAATTTGTTACAGCAATACATGGCACACCTCCTTTCTCATGGACAGCTTGATGGAAGTGGTTAACCAATAAACCATATGAAGTATGACAGAGTGGAAAGTTTCGAACATATGAAGACATGTAAAGCCAAATGAGAAAACTTGAGGTTTAACTTAATTTTTGAACTGCTTTATATTCTATACCCTTTTGTTGTTTTATGAATAATGGTAGAGTATTTGATTTCACTCATGCTATTTACCATATCAAGTGGTTGTCTTGGAGTTGTCCATTAGATTGTTTGACAGGCTTAGTGTAAGTAATAGAGTCCAGCAGCGTGAAGATATCAATCTTATGTTCATTTGTTGAGTAATATCTTAAGTTCTATTAAATAAGTAACTGAATACAAAAATATGATATCAAAAAGTAAATAAAATTACAACACTATATCCAAAATATGATATTAAAAAGTAAATAAAAAATACAACATTATGTTTTGAATAAAAGAATATATATGACTTGTATGAAACTCAAGATCCAAATCTGTTAAGGGACACCAAATCAAATTTGATGATTATTATTGTTTAGAAACACACTAAACATGTAGATTTCCATCTGGTTTTTAAATAAAGGTCATGAACTAGAATTTGTGTAGGACATAGAAATGAAAAACAAGGTGAGATTTATTGACTAATTTCATCGAATTAGATTTGAAATAAAACTCAAAATATGCCCCATTTGATCATCATCCGATGACCTTAACTACAATAGCTGCAGAAATTTTCAAATCCATATTTCTGTTTGCTAGCTAAACTCTTAATGATAATTACTATGGCACATATAAATTAACAATATAATTTGTAATCTTATTCTTATTCATATTGTTATGTAAAAAGCTCA
Source organism: Trifolium subterraneum (assembly GCA_951799995.1). NCBI lineage: Eukaryota > Viridiplantae > Streptophyta > Magnoliopsida > Fabales > Fabaceae > Trifolium > Trifolium subterraneum. The sequence goes on along the minus strand of OX637463.1, from coordinate 43,584,615 downwards.
AAGTAGGACATTTTATTACATAACCCAAACTACACAAAAATCTAAATGAGTAAATCTTCTTTTTCCTGCTAAGATCACCAAATGATGCATTCAATTTATTTGAAGACAATCAGTGAAACTGAAACAGAAACCCAAAAACAGTAACCACCCTAGTTGAAGGAATTGAAGGACCACATCCTAGTTGTAGTTCTTAATCTTGAGGCTATCAATGAAGTTATTACCCTCAGAAAAGTCATTGGTAGACAGAAAGTCAAGAAAATCTCTAAAGCTGCTTTCCCTATACTTAGGATTTTGGTCATCCACAAGCTCTGTAGCAGTCTCCATTTTATCATCCATTCCCAAACTGAATAAACTAGTAAGTGAAATTCTTGTTCTGTCCCTATTGAGGGTAGCCCTATGAACAACACTCTTGTACAAACCATTGCTTAGTACCTCAAAATGGTCACCAACATGAACTTGAAGTGCACCAGGAATGTGTGGTATAGCTTTCCAAGTGTTATCCTCAAAATCCATTATTTGTAAGCCTTGACAACTTTGGTACAGAACTGTAAGGCAACTGTAGTCAGAATGTGGTGGGAGGCCTAATGCAATCTCTGGTTGTGGACAGGGTGGATAGCAATTCACTGCCATCACTTGCATTCCATCTTCAATTTCTTTGGTTATATATGATGGATTTAATTCAAGACTTTCAATTATTGCTTTCATCACCTCTAACCCCACTTTCTTCACTTCTTGACAATATCTTCCCATCTTTTCCCTACAATTTTTGAAGGATTTTGTTCAAATCATTTTCAGTAATTAACATCATTGTTCCATTTTGTATTAATATATTGTTTCAAGAGTTTAACTATAGTTTGTCAACAAAAGAAAATAGAGTTTAACTATAATATTACAACCACCTAAGAAGTCAGGTAGGTAAGGTAAACTCATTTTGAAATGAAGTGAGTAACAAACTTGAGTACTACTAACAATTCTTTTTAGTTTTATCTTTTTAGTCAGCAAAATATTATATTTAGGAAAAAAGTAGTAATAAGTTATCATAACAATGCTTACATCGTGAGCATAATTTAGATGGTAGGAATATTACAATAAGCAAGGTCGGGATTTTAATGTGGAATTTTCCACTTATTCATCTTTCAGAGATTAAAAAAAATTACTAGATTGCTTACATCATGATTTTGGATGTTTCCAATATCTTTTGAATATCATATCAAAGCTTATCCAGAGTTTTTAAATTCCCCAAATCTAACTCGTGACATATGATATAGTATGATATATGCAACCCATGTCATTGTATACGATTACTTTTAGATATTTAGTAATGTTTTCTTTTATTTACAACAAGCTACAAAGGTGTTGTTAGTTTCATCATTCAACTAGAAAGAATACATACAAGATTTATGAGTCAACAAAACACGTATTATTAGAAAAATGTCTCTTTTAAATAAGAACTAGGAAAATGTCTATGATAAAGAAACATTTACTTCTCTTGTATTTACTGATAACTGATTTTTACAGTTAGTAAATGAATTAATCAGGAATTTAAAAAAAAAAAAAATTAATCATACAAATCATTTTTTTTCTTAAACTGAATACTCAAATGGTATGGCATAACTTAATTAAACCATAAATAAGAATTTCTGTTAGACTGTTACCCCAAAAATTGGAAGACTTAACACTTCAAATATACACATGTGATCATTATAAATAAGTAAAAAAAAAAAAATCCTTTTTGTATGTTTGCTTTGATCAAATATACACATGTGGTCATTATAAAAAAAAAAAAAAAAAAAAAAATAGCTATACTTTTAAATATAAAAAATGCGTGCATCTAAACTTATGCAAAACTATATACAGCACATGCATGCATGCTCCATTACATTTTAGCCTTATTTTTCTTTTTAAGTAAACTTAGTATTCTCTTACATGATTGCAGATATTAATCCTTTAAACTTGTGAAAATCAAATGAATGACAAACTCTTTCTAAAAAATTTAATGTTTGGTTCTAGGTAAATCAAAAGCAGGTTATAGAGTATCTCCAAACTTGATTTCGAACCTGGAACATTGGTTAAACTATACCTTATTGATTATCTTATATAACTAATTTGAATACAAAGGAATGATAATTAATGAGTCAAAGGAATGTATACCTGTAATCCTTTGGGTTTTCTGGCCACATATGAACCCAATCCTTTAAGGGATGAGCATAGTGTTTGAGAAAAACCCTCCAAAACTGAACTTTGTCAACACCATCTTTTATGCTTGTTCCATATCTTACTGGTTTGTGTACATCATTTGACATCAACTCCACTTTTTCTTTTGTCGGCAAATCAAAAAAATTGGATGCCACGTTTAAAGCCTCGTTTAGCACCGATTCATTCACTCCATGGTTCACAATCTGAAGTTAGATTCCAAGTTCAAACAAATGGGGATTTTAGAAAGACAAGAAATATTATAATTTATCTACAAAAATCAAGACACTATACATGTCATGCATTTTTTTTTTTTAAATTTCGGTCGAAATTCAAAACCAAAGTCTACATTATATATTTTATACCTTATAAAGCTATGCTAGCACCGATGGACACAAATTAATTACCAAAGTCTACATTACTATTATAAGGTATATATTTTTATATAGGTTATAACATACACTCTTGTTGTTGAAAATTATAAGCAAAAAAATATATTTAGACATAAATGTTATTTTACTTATATTTTGTTATGGAAAAAGTATTAAGAAACTTACTTGAAAGAAACCCAAGCGACGACAAGCGTCTCTAATTTCTCGAATAACACGAGACCTTGATGTTGTGTCCTTCTTAAGAGCAGCCATATCAATAACAGCAAGATTAGCATATTGTGGTGCCAAATTGGGTCTATGCATTGTTGGAATTACATAATTTTGAGGGACACATGACATACTCTTCTCTTGTGCATTGTCTAAAGTATAGAATGAACTAAGGTTCTGACCATGCTCCATTTGTTATTCTAGCTTAACACTATCCACAAGCTTAATGCAATGAAAAAGTATATAAGATATCTCTAATGAGTAAAACTACATTGGGTTTTTATAACTTAAGTTTTGAAGCCAATTCTTAAAGACTAAGTTAGTTAATGCTTTGAATGGAGACCTTTAGCTAAATAAATTGTTGTGATTATCAATTAAGAGCTAGAATACAATAAGTAGCTTTTGTATGAATTTGGTCCAGTTTGTTTAACAAGATGAATTAGTTCAATTTTGTACTAGCCACTGGATACAGAATTCATGTTGCCATTTTCTTGTGTGTCATTCCCATTTAATTGCATTATTATTTTTATCACATGTATCCATTGGCCAAAACCACTTAACCCGGAATGTTGTTAAAACCAAAGCCTGAATATAGTGAGCTCATAGTGGTATTAGACATTAGAGTTCTTAAATGTTCCAATCCCTCGTGTCATGTGTAAGGTGATAAATGATGTATGACGTTAGAATCGACACATCTATGTTTTATATACTTATCCAAATTCGGTTTCGGATAATTATATTTTTAATTGTTTGTGTAAATAGAAAAATTTAGAAAATTTATTATCTTTTTTCTATTGAATAATAACTGTATTTATAGGTCCGGTTCCCATTATTTGGAAGCTCGGTTCTTAATAAAAAACGTAAAAAGTTTATAAAGAACGATTCTCATTTAAATTATAAATAATAAAACAAACATATAAAATATTCTTGTTATTACAAAATAATATTTTCTAACTACTTAAAAAAGTCTTCATTCAAGCAGTTTCTGAAGCAAATTTGTCGATCAAATTTTCATATTATATATTTTTCAAATTATGATCATTGTCAATTACTATCAATACTAAACCATTAACTCTTTTTTATAATATAGTAGAGCACAAATAAAACTTCAAATTAAAGTCTACTATTATTTTTATTTTTTTAAATCAACCTCTTTATTTTATTTTTTAAAGATCTACAACTATATAATTTTATTTTAGGCCCCCAAAAAATGGAGGTTCGGATGCATAGTTCACCCTACACATGTACATAATTATTATATTATTTCAGTATAATAAAATATAAATTTATCTACCAAACAAAAATATATATATATATAAATTTATTATTTAATTTTCTATATGTTAAAGATATGTATATTTTCTTTTTGCTTCTTTGTTCTAGCACATCTTGTGCTCTGAACATTTTTAATGATATTTTGCTGTTTCAAAAAAAAAAAAAACAGTGTCTCTTTTTATATAACAAAAAAGTGAGATTTTGTATTATATGAGTAATCAAAAAAATTGAGATTATGTACAAAATAAAAACTCTTTGATTTCTTTTTATTTTTTAAATTTCACTATTTATTTGGTTAACGAAACTAAAATAAAATTTAAAAAAAATAAAAACAAATTAATGAAATATTATTTTTTAAAATAAAACGATCTCACTTAAGAGTTCACTTTAAATCTCATTTATGGTTGGTATTCATCCTAACCCTCGAAAAATAACTATTATATTTCTAATATTTTCGTCATCCTAACCCTAACAAATTTGATTAGAATACATGTCACAAGGAATAACTACTAAAATTTGCAAAATCAGTGGGTTAATTGACTAAAATTTACAAAATCAGAGGGCTGATTGCTCTAATTTCAGTCAATTAGCCCCTGATTTTGCAAACATTAGTCAATTATCTTCATGTGACGTGTATCCTGATCAATTATCCCCTCATATGACGTGGCATGTATGCGGTTAACAGACATGTCATGAAAATAGATGGAGCATTTATCATTTGTTTTCAATACAACACACTAGTGAATACGTCTATTAGTTCTAGTTCAACTGTGTAGGTAACTAATGTGTTAGTTGTTACCGGGAACTTTTTTGTTTTTCTTTCTGAGAACACATACAAAAAGTTAAAGTGGAGTTCAAAGTTCAATCAAATTGGTTTTTTTTTTAAATCAAAATAGTGGACTTAAAAATTAAAGTAATTCTTCAAATAACATAGGTTGAATAAAGGAACTCTTTCGTATCATATTTTACCAAGTATTGTAAGGTTCGCACATAAAACATTTGTATCGCATGCAAGTTTTTCAAAACAAAATGTTTGGTCGACACTTAAAAAAATGTATACAGTATACAACTTAAAAAAAAGAGTGATGTGATAGATGTAATAAGTTGGTGATATAATTAAAAGAGAAAGATTTAGAAATAAAAATAAAATAAAAAAGGTTTAGTATTGAATTAATGTTCGAAAATAAGAGGTGTACAACCATCTCATTATTGTTTTTTAAAATAGTGTAACATTCCTTTCCAAACATTCAGTTTTTGTTGCTGCCACCAAGTAAGCTGTATTTGTAAAGTCTCTGTGAGCTTAGCTCGGTTAGTAGGGATATCGCATTTAAATGCAAGGACCGAGATTTGAACACCAAACACTTTACTTATTCATTTTAAGAGTGAAATTTTTAGTCACTATGCTACCTAACAAAAAGAAGTTGTACTTGTAGAACAAAGTAAGGGTTAATTAATTATCAAACTAATGGTATAATATTTTTATTCTTCTTGTGATTCTCTTAGGCAAGGGTGCAACAACAAAATTTCAGGGGTTCATAATGCAAAAAATACATGATTATATGTGTAATTATTAGAAGTTGAGGGTGTGCGGTTGCACCCGCTCAATTACATGTGGCTTCGCCCCTCTTTGTTGCAATATTGCATCATCTTTGGTCGAGCTTCTAGGTTGGCAGATTGAAGTATGGGGCTCACGTGGTAGATATTGTCATATCAAAGAAACAGAGAGAAAATGAGAAAATAACCAATTTGCCTCTAAAAATTGTAAAAGTTGGACATTTACACCCTTTAAAAACGAATAGGTAAACAGATTTTGGTTTAAAATGACGTCCGACAATTTGATAATTTTATTAATTTGTACGGACTAATTTGACAGTAAATAATATAATTAAATGACTAATTTCTTAATAAGCGATATAATTTTTGAACTAGTTTGACATTAATAAGTTAGATAGAAGTTAATAAAAGTACCAAGTTGATCGGCACAATTCAAAATCGATGTATTTTTAACCTAATCACACATTTCAGAGACGTAAATATCCGATCCTATAATTTGAGAAGACGAAATCAATGATTTACTCGAGAAAAGATATGGTGAGAATGATGTACAGCTAATTTTTTGGAACTTTTTGTGAGAAGGGAAAAGATTGGTAAAGTACAAGATCTATACAGTTTATGCATGGTAGTAAAAAGAGGCTGTAGTTGAAGTTTCATGAAAATGACAAAATTTGTCCTCAGTTTTCAACTCTACGGTCCTTTCATGCCTATATTTTGAGCATAGACTTGGGAAGTCAGCTTTTCCCTTTACTCACTACAATTTGCATGAAGGGTCATAGTCAGTCACATATTGATATACTCACTCATCTGCTTTTGCTTCAGTTTCCTACCTACCGCTGTATGCAACAATGTTTATTTGCTTTCTAATTTTCTAGGTTTAAATATGAAAATCATCCTTGCAAAATAAGTTCATGTTTAAATTATTCCTTATAATATTTATTTTAGTCTTTGCTTTAAAGGACTAAAATTAAATATTTTACATGTTAGAATGACCAATTCCAACTTAAACTAATTTTGTAAGGATCGAAACAAAACAACAAGGAATAAAAGACTAAAATGAAAAAATTATTTTACTAGGACTAAAATCAAAACTCACTATATTTGTAAGGATTATTTTCATATTTAAGCCTAATTTACTAATATATAATTACTCATGCAATTAACTAATGACTAGTATATGAGTTTGTGTCAAGCACGAAATAAAATAGAGATTATAGAGAGATATCATATTAAATAATACATTTTAATTTTGAAAAAGAAAGTAATAACTAAAACAATAATTTTTTATTTTATTTTTTTGGTAGAGTAAAACAATAATTCAATCATGTTTATTTAAATAATAATTATTAAAATGGGTTTTCTCAAAAAAAGGGGTATTTTTTAAAAATAAAAGCAACCAATAATTAGTCTGAAATTAAGTAATAAAAATAGATAAATTGATATAAAAAAAAATAATCATTCACAAAAGTGTCCAAGAAAGCCATTAATTAATATGCCCAACTTCAAATTAATCTTGACAATTAATCTGGATTGCCCAAAGTCTACAAGTCAACAACTCATTTATATTCTAAGTCCAGTAGCACTTTCGTTATTCTTGCTAAGGCATATCGCTCTCGAGTTGGAATCCTCTCCATTTCTTAAAAGAAATGGCAAATGCAATTACTATAGTTTAAATGTATAAATATTCAAATAATATCAATTATTCTCAAAAGACGTGCATTTATATTCTTGATTTACATCAAAACTATAGTAATTGCATTTGCCATTTCTTTTAAGAAATTGAGAGGATTCCAACTCATCGCTCTCATGGTGTCTCAAGATCATAAAAGTAGAGTTAGCATTGCACTAGGCGCAATGGTTTCCTCAACAAGCAGGTTTCTTCCCACCTTGGGCGCGAGGCGCAAAACATTAGCACGCGAGGAAGTGAAATTCTGGCATACAGTGGTAAGATGATCTATATTATGTTGTAGCATCTTCTACCGTATCAGACTAACAGAATATGAAAAATAAACAATAAATAATAGAAAAGTAAATAACACAGTGAATTTGTTAACCCAGTTCGGAGCAACCTCTCCTACTCTGGGGGATGCCAATCCAAGAATGAAGCCACTAATATAGTTCTAGTTCAAAGACTCCAAAACGCTTCGTTTCTATCTTATCGCCTAGACACTACCTCATGCAATTCTACCTAGAAACTCCTAGATATGAGACGCCCCGTCTCACTTCCCTACCACCTTACTAGCCCGCAAGGATTTTTTAACAACACCGTGAACAAATCAGAAGACACACTTCTATGACAAATACGTAGCCAAGACTCTTGACTAAGCACACAACTTGGAGTTGCTTACAAGCTTCCTCCAATGACAATACTCACTCATTACCTACAGGTTTCTGAGTGATTACACAGTGACCATCTCACAATCTGAGTGGTTCACTCTACACCAACTCTCCTAGAGAGTGGCTACACGAACATGAAACCCTAAAAGACTACATCTTTGATATTCTAATTTGATTCAAGTTTCGGTTAATACAATAGGTTTAGCAACTTCCTTTATATAGGCTTCACAATGCTTCAGCTCCAAGAAAGCAAAATATATTTTCCACAAATATATTTGCACTAAATATTCCTTTCATAAATATATTTGATTCTCCATAAATATATTTTCTACAATAATCTTCAGTGGGTGTGAGTTTTGTTTTGCCACCCGAACAACCCTTGAGTTCGAGTTCGGGTGGTGATTTCGGGTGCGGATTTGGGTATTATAAAACTCGCACCCGTGGGCACCCGTTGCAATCCCTATTGCTTCTGCTGTAGTGCTGCTTAACTTTTTTGTTTTACTTCTGATTATTTACAAATTTTCTCTTAACGAAGACCAGAAGTCCAAATGACGGATGACTATTTTGTAAATAAATAGGTGAAACTTGAAATAATAATCCAAATTGCCTTTTTTTTTTTACCAATCAAAATTCCCCAAAACGGTAAAAGACTTTGTTTTCCTTCTCATATTTCTATTTTCCTTCCTTTGATGATTACACCTAAGGATGTTTGCACCGCTTGTTGGCATAAAAGTCATTTAAACCGCGAGACAAAAATGTATGTGGTTTGGTTTAACCAATACAGTTAGGGTTGGTTCGATTTGTACGGTTTATCGTGATATAAAAAATATGATAACATTACCAACTTGTAATAAAATAAACATAGGAAATTTTAATTTATCGTTTACATGAGAACTTATTTTTAATACCAACAATTTTGTTCTCGATTACACTATTTTATTCACTCATTTTGGGTTGAGCTTGCTAAGACCACCAACAATGGTGTTGAATGAAGGTTTTGATGTTGAAACCATTGTAATGAATGTGTTTAATGTGATGTGGAGGAAAGAGATGATAAATGAATTCAACATAGTTAAACCTGCACCGGGGGGGATGCGTGGCAGCGTCTGGTTCGCTCAATCAGGCGCGTGTGCGACACGCGCCGACAGGACTTGTGAGCTGCAGGTGGACGCGGAGAGAGAAACCAGTTTTGGATAAAGCAGGCCACGTGGCTGCTGCTGATTGGTTCTGTGGATTTTTATGGTTTTTATCAATTGAACTCAATTATCTCATTGCAAATTAATTTTTTATTTTTTTATTTTTCCTCTATAAATAGAGACTTGGTTCATTTCATTTGTACACAAAAAAAAAACAAGATTTTCACTATCTTAATCTATTATTATCTTTCTAATTAGTCTTTCTTTTCAAATTTTAATCTTTTTTTAGTGAAATGGATCCCAATAATTCTTCTAATTATCCCAACAATTATCAAAACCCCAACAATTATCAAAACCCCAACAATTATCAAATTCTCAACAATTATCAAAATTCAAATCCATTTTTCAACCAATTTCCTCAAAACATACCTAACTTCCATCCATATTATGGATCTATGATGGGAAATTCATCTCAAACACCCCCGTTTAATGGTTATATGCCAATGGTGAATGAAAATTTTCCGAGTGGTGGTGCACCTGAATTTCCCAAATTTTCAACACAAATAACAATTGCTAATGAAGTCACTCCAAATTTAGAGGATTCAACTCCTAAGAGCAAGAAACACCCGCAACCAACATGGAACACTGAACAAAATTTGGTGTTAATTAGTGGGTGGATTAAATTTTCAACAAGCAGTGTTGTCGGGAGAAACCAGAAACATGAAACGTATTGGAGTAATATTGCTGACTATTGTACCGAGCATTGCAAATTCGATCCTCCGCGTGATGACGTTGCATGCCGAAACCACTTTAATTATATGAACAAATTACTGGGTAAATGGATTGGCGCTTATGATGGCGCTAATCGTTTGCAAGGAAGCGGTTGGTCAGAGAATGACGTTTTGGCAAAAGCGCAGGAAATATACGCATGTGGGAAGAATGTTAAATTCAATTTAATGGCAGAATGGCATGCTCTCCGTGATCAACCACGTTTTAGAAGTCTAGTTGGAGGACATATTGACTCAGGAAGTAGTGGATCTAAGAGATCTCACGAGGATGCATGTCGCTCAAACTCTGTAGGATCTAGTGTTCGTCCTATAGGTAGGGAGGCAGCCAAAAAGAAGGGAAAAAAGAAAGCTTCCACATAGGTGGTGGACAAAGAATGGGATGAATACAAACAAATGAATGAGAAAGAGATGGAACAATTGGCAATGATAGTTTCGAATCAACAAGAGAAAAACAAACTTAAGAAAATGAAAATGTAGCTGAAGTTAAGTTCTGATGAGAATCTCGATAGCCGGAAGAAAGCCCTGTTGGACACGTTGGCCCAAGAACGGTTTCCATAATTAATTTCAATCAATGTAGTGTTTGCTTTAAGTATTTGTCTGTAGTGTTTGCTTCAATTATTGTGATTGAATAAGTCAGTGTAGTCTTTGCTTTAATTATTGTGATATGTCAGTGTAATGTTTGCTTTAAATATTTGTACTACATGTTTGCTGTAATTATTGTGTCCACCACCCAACTTGCTTTAATTATTGTGTCTACCACCCAATCCTTATCTGATAATTAACTCTATACAATAATTATTTGAAATCCATCAGTGGACCAAATTGAATCTATATATAGGGACTCATCCATTTATGTACCAATATCCCAAATCTCATCCAATCTACTTCCAATATCCTAAATCTCATCAATCTACTTCCAATATCACAAACAATAGATCCATCAACCGGTGATTTTGATGTCGCAGCCTACTTGCAAAATCGTGAAGTTGAAGAATCTTATATACTAAACCGATTTAGAGAGCGTCGAAAAAAAATATTGGAAGATGGTGCACCTCATAGTAGAAAATATGTCAATAAAGATCATACAGCTGCAAACCAAAGACTAATTGACGACTACTTTGCCAATGAGCCTACATATGACGATGCAATGTTTCGTCGTCAGTACCGCATGCAAAAACATATTTTCCTTCGAATCGTTAGGGACCTTTCAAGTAGTGATAACTACTTCACCCAACGAGTTGATGCTGCCAAGAAAGAAGGTATATCACCTTTAGCAAAATGTACCACAACAATGCGAATGTTAGCATACGGTATGGCAGCAGATGCAGTCGATGAGTACATCAAAATAGAAGGTACTATTGCATTAGAGTGCTTACGTAGATTTTGTAAAGGAATCATACAATTGTATGAGCAAGTGTATCTCAGAGCACCAACCCAAGATGACCTGCAAACAATACTACATGTTAGTGAACTACGAGGGTTCCCAGGGATGATTGGGAGTATTGACTGCATGCACTGAGAGTGGAAAAATTGTCCTAAAGCATGGGAAGGTTAATTTACTAGGGGGATAAGGGAACCACCACAGTTATTCATGAACCAGTTGGATCTCATGATCTCTGGATCTGGCAAGCCTTTTTTGGATGTCCGGGAACGTTGAACGACATAAACGTTCTAGACCGTTCACCTGTTTTTGATGACGTGGAACAGGGAAAGACTCCAAGTGTGAATTTCTATGTGAATCAACGTCCCTATAATATGACATACTATCTAGCTGATGATATCTACCCTTCTTATCCAACTTTCGTCAAATCAATTAGACTTCCTCAAAGTGAACCCGATAAGTTATTTGGAAAATATAAGGAGGGATGCCGGAAGGACATCGAACGTGCATTTGGAGTGCTTCAAGCTCGATTTAAAATCATCCATGAACCAACTCGCTTGTGGGACATAGCCGATTTGAGTATCATCATGAGGTCTTGCATCATATTACATAATATGATTGTTGAGGATGAACGAGATTCATATTCTCAACGTTGGACCGATTTTGAGCAGTCTGAGGAAAGTGGATCTAGTGCACCGCAACCATATTCAACCGAGGTATTACCCGCTTTTGCAAATCATGTGTGTGCTAGATCCGAGTTCCGTGATCAAAAAGCTCATCACGAATTGCAAGCAGATCTAGTGAAGCACATATGTACAAAGTTTGGAATGTTTTAGGATTGAAGATGATTTGTTTCGTACTATACGTTATTTGTGCGTTGTTTCGTATTTTAAGTTAATTTGCATCGTATTAATTACGTTACTTGTGTGTTGTATTGCATTTTAAGTTAATTTGTATCGTACTAATTACGTTATTTGTGTGATGTATTGCATTTTAAATTAAGAAAATAAAAAAAATATTTAAATAAATTTTGTTAAGTGTATTATTTTAATTTAATTTTAATCGATAATTATAATTTTATTTAATCATAAAAACAAAAATTTAAATTTAAATAAGAATATGAAATAGAAAGTGGTGGGGTAGGGTGTTGAATAGAAAAACCATTGGAGAGGGTAAAAGTTGAATGAATGTTGAATGATTAGATGAAAGAAAGAGAAAATGACGTGGAGTGAAAAAGTGGGTGTTGAATGTGTAGAACCATTGTACATGGTCTAAGTTGAACTAGTTAATAGATTGATCGCTGCTATTTGATAGAGTTAAGTATTGCAGTTTGATTTGATTCGGTTTTTTGAAAATGAAAAGCGCAAATCAAACCAATTACACAACCATTTTAGATTAATTCGGGTATGAAATCCCCCTAATTACACAACCAAACTTATATATGGAGTGATTAGTTTTGTTTAATTTTTTTTGTTTGCAATTTATTTAGCCTTCCCCTCCCTTGGTTGAAACTTGAAACTGTCTTCCCCTTCCATATATGAATATAAAGACAAAATTATTGTCTCTTTCTCTCATTATTACTCATTATTATTTGTATGAATAATATGAGTATTTCTTCAAAAGGTTTTTCCCTCTATTTTCACCATTACCATTACTAGTATTACGCCAAAATGTTTGCTTCCAATTTATTTGAGGAGCTACATAAGAGTAACGCGTGAAATTAAATGAAATTGGGTTAATTAATTAATAATTATTTTCCTTCAAAAAACTTAATAATTATTTTATTGCAATGTCTTAAGTATGAAGTTTATATTATTGTTTAGAGGTAACTAATCTCCTTCTCAAGATATATGGGATAGTGAACTCTTGCAATGTCTTTTTTTTACAAAAAGATCATGGTTGTTTTTAAAAGATTGTGTTTATAAATACTGGTGACGCGCCTGCCTGTGTCTAACTTATGTAAAAAAAAGACATGTCTTATATTATTGTGAGTTTGTCAATAAAAAAATTTGCACCAAAATGTAGTTATGTTTTTTTATTGTTATAGTTGAATGAAAGTTTTTTAAAGGACAAATTTAGAGTTGTAAGAGAGGTAGTTTTAGGTAGTTATGATTTATTTAGTATTGATACATAATACAAAATGATAGAATTGTCAAAGAAAAAGCCAACACAAAAAGGGTAAAATAGGGATTATAAAAAGTCTACAATAAAAATTGGTGTATCCTTTTTTATATATAATATAGATGATTGATCGATGATTAATAATTTTTTTAAAAAAAGAAACCGAAAAAAACTGATATTTTATTATTTTCCTTTGTTTAAACCGCCTCTCCCATGCACACACTCCCACAAACACACTATTCAGCTTTCGTCCTTTTTTCTCGTCAAAGTAGTTTTTGTTTTTCTTTCATTTTCTATAATCGTAGTCAAGGGTTTTCTCTGTCTCACAAACAACTTCATCACACTCACACTCAAACAACAAGGTTTGTCTTTTACTCTTCTTCTTCCTCACTATGTATACTTTCTGATTTTGGACTAATTTCTACAACTGCTTCATGAAAAAGTTTTGTTCTTTCTTCAATAATGCTCTTATATGTACTATGTAGTAGTTTTTGTTTCAATATTTTTGCTAAAGTTTTAGTTTTTATGATTCTCTATACGCTAATGTTTAACCCCTTTTCTTGTTTCAACACAATGAACGATGAATGTTTGGTTTTTATTGATTTTTTTTCCTTTATATATAGGGTTAAATATTTTTGTCCTGAAGTTTTTTTTTTTTTCACATTTTAGTCCTCAAAAACACTTACGGATCAACTTGGACTAAAAAGTGTGGAAAAAATGTTCATCCCTACAAGCGAAATTCAGACAAAAAACATATTTAACCCTATAATATAATCAAAATTTATGAAGCACCGACACTACTAGAATTAGGCGTGTTTCAGTGTCAGAAACGCGTTAGTGTCTGACATAAACACATATGTTGTTTTCTCAAATTATTATCGTTGTCATGTGTCAGGTGATTGTATGTGTCTATGTCCAGTGTCTGTGTTTTTATTGAATTTTTCCCCTATATAATATAGTAAAAATTTACGAGGCACAAACACCACTCGGATTAGGCGTTTTCCAGCGTCAGACACGTGTTGATGTCCGACATCAACATTACACCGACATTTATGATTACACAAAATTATGTTTTTTTTTATAAATTATTATCGGTGCCGACGAGCCGTGTATGATGTTTGTGTCCGGTGTTTGATAGATAAAAATTGAAACTTTCTTGGTTCAACACTTTAATGTACTAGAATAAATATTGATGATAAATATTTTTGGTTTTTTTTTACAGATTGTGTTATTTATTATTGATTGAAGATGTTTTCAAGATCTTTTGGGAGAAAGCGTGAAGAAAGGTTATGTACTTTACCACACATCATTTGTCCGGACTTTCCATCTTCTCCTGACAAGAAATGTGGAGAAATTAATATTCTCAAACGCAAAAGGGTGCAAGAAGCATTAAAAACTTTTAGGGAATCATCTGATAAACGCTATCGTGATTACAAGTCAAATCAACTTGATAACTTCACAGCAAAAATAAAAGCTTTAAGAGATGCTGCAATAGACATGCAAGAGAAATATCAATGGGAAAACACTAGAAAGAGAATAGGGCATGTTGATGGAATTAATGTTGGTGACTTGTTTCAATACAGGGCTGAACTTGTTGTCATTGGTCTTCATCAACAATTCCAAAATGGTATTGATTATTTGGGTAAAAATGAGTGTTCTTTGGCTACTAGCATTGTTGTAACTCCTAAGTATGCTAATGAGATGAAGTCTAGTGGTTGTTTGATTTATGAAGGTCAAGGTAGTAACCCTAAAGTACGGAAACCTGTCGCGCCTCATGATCAAAAGATGGAAACTGGAAATCTTGCTTTGCGGAATAGTATGAATGCTAAGCGTCCTGTTAGGGTTATATTGAAGATTTTCGGAAATTTTGTTGGTATGGAAGAGTGGAGGAACAATGTTTCTAATTGTTCATTTAAATATGATGGGCTGTATTCGGTTGACAAAATGACTCAAGAAAGGGGAGAGTATGGAAAACTTGTGTTCAAGTTTGAACTTAACAAACTTTCGGACCAACCCCCTTGTGTTTCACTTTCCCCTCGAGACGTTGTTATGGAAACAGAAACTTTCCAAAAGAGACTCAAATCTACAAATCATGCTGTCCCCAAGTATATTGTTCGAGTTATTGATATTTCGAAGGGGAAAGAAAAGTTTCCTATTCGGTTGGTGACAACGATAAGTTGTGGGGAGATATTTAAACCTTTTGATTACCAAGTTAGGATGACACATCCAAAGATGAATCACAAAATACTAGGTGGTGGATGTAATTGTGCAAATGCATGTGTTGGTTGTTTTAAGTGTGTTTGCAAAGCTAAGAATGGCGGGGCAATACCATATGATGGTAACAAAAGACTTGTTTCTCCTTCGAAATCATCCATTATATATGAATGTGGTCCTTCTTGTGCATGTTCATCATCTTGCATCAACCGAGTGAGTCAATGTGGTATTCAATTCCAACTAGAAATCTTCAAAACAAAATCAAAGGGGTGGGGTGTTCGAACACGATCTTTCATTCCATCCGGAAGCTTTGTGTGCGAGCTCGTTGGAGAATTTGTTCATAACTACAAAAACACTGGATCAAATCTACATGTTGGTAACTATATATTTAATATAGGTAATGTTTTTGTTGATGATGAATATCTAATATCATGTTTAATTAGATTGTTTTTTGAGCTTCATTTAATTGTTGGAATATGCATTTTGCAGGTTTTGGCAAGGGCTTCATTGATGCAACTAGATATGGAAACATTGGGAGATTTATAAATCATAGTTGTTCTCCTAACCTATGTATGAAAGATGTTATGTATGATCACAATGATAAGAGTGTACCTCACAAAATGTTGTTTGCTGTGAAGGACATACCCGCAGGTAGAGAGCTAAATTATGATTACAATTGCTTCAAGAGAAATTTCATGGTTGAGAGTAATACTTGCAACTGTTATTCATCAGAATGCCATGGACAAATTTACATTTGAAGGTATGATTTTGAATTGTTTAAGTATTAAGTGCTTCTTTTTACTATTGTGATATTTTTGCTTAGGACAATATTTCATTGTGAAATTAAACACCTATTGACCTTTTTTTGGTGTTAACCCTTCGGTTCCTAGGAAAAGGGTAGTAATGCGAAGTTTTTCCCCAAAATACGTAAAATCTGGCTAAGAATTAATTGAATGAGCTTATTAAAATAAGTTATAAGCTATAAATTATAATAAGACAAAATGCCTTTTTCCTATTAATACGCAGATAGTTTTATTATATAAATCTGAAACCTTTAGATTTACTTAGTTCTAGTTTGGTTTGATTGTAAGTTTTGGGTTTTTGGGGTTTAGTGGTGGTTAGAGTAGTGATGGTTGTGGGTGAATGAAGTGGTGGTTTGCGGTGGTTTGATCGTGGTTGGCAGACGTTTTCCTTAGTAGTGATTGGTGGTGTTCCGAGTTGGTCGTGATCATAGTGGTAGTTTATGGTGGTCAAAGTGATAATATATAGTTGGGGATGTCAATTGCATCTATTAACGGAGTTCTCTGTGCACATTATCTGTTCGAAACTTCGAAGTCAGAGATATTTTCCCTGTGTGGATGGAGATAGAGGGAAAAGTTTCCCGCAAGACATTTCGGTGTGGGAATCGGGGAAGTACCCTCTGCCACCCGTTGATTTCGTGCCCCAACCATATTATTTGAGTTTTATATATATATATATAATAATAATAATAATAATAATAATAATAATAATAATACATATACATATAATGATAATTATATAACTTTACATTTTCTTTACAATTATTTTCAATAAAAAAAAAAATAGTTAAGAGTTTAATTGTTGTGCACTGTTAGTGTAAATTTTTTTTACACATGCATCCAATGATGTGTTGTCACGTCATTTAATGAATGTGACTCATCATATGGTTTTAAACACGATACATGATGTGTTGATATATTATTGAACGTAATAGTTAATATGTTAATATGTGTTGGTATATTATGATGTGGTGGTTTGCATGTGTAATATAACTTTACACTGATAGTGCATATAAATTAAATTCAATAGTTAATATCTTAGAAAATCCTTCTTCAAACACCTCCACTTGGTTAATGGTAAAGGATCCTTCATTGAAAACTTCCAACTTCACTTCATTTAGAGATGGATAATAATTAGGGAGGTTGAAAGTATTCACTTTATCTTCCTCTATAATCCCCTATATAGCATACACTAAAAATAAATTATAGTCGATCATATATTACAAATTTATTTACACGTACATTTCAAAAGATGGCTAACATTGTGTATAATATTGTATCTCAAGTACTTCATATATATATATATATATATATATATATATATATATATATATATATATATATATATATATATATATATTTCTTTTATAAAATATAGAAATTTTGTTAATTTTCGATGTTTGTGGGGATCTGTTGGGATGGGGAAGAAAATTCTCATGTGGTACGCATGACAATATAACCCATACCCATGGGCAAGGTAGTCAGGGTCGAGTGTCGGGTCGTAGGGTCGCACGACTTTACTTGCTCCGGCGGCCACTCGTGCTTAGACTCTGATTGGGGTC
Source organism: Trifolium subterraneum (assembly GCA_951799995.1). Classification (NCBI taxonomy): domain Eukaryota; kingdom Viridiplantae; phylum Streptophyta; class Magnoliopsida; order Fabales; family Fabaceae; genus Trifolium; species Trifolium subterraneum. Next base: position 43,566,655 of record OX637463.1, on the reverse strand, counting down.
ATTTTTGCGCTTCTTCGTGGTTAGGAACGAGTTCCTGTTGCAGGATCGTAAAGAAGAAACGTGCTTGGCTGATTTGATCTCTAAATGGATTGGGCTTTGCGAACCGGGTCAGGTTATTTTATAACCCGGATAATTTTTTAAACCTAAAATCAAACTGTGTTTGTCAACTGCGTATTTTTCACTTAACCATCGTACTCTCACCTTCACCGAAATCGTTTCTCACTTCCATGTTTAACCATGGTACTCTCACCATCGTAATCTTCAACCTTCATGTCTCAATCTTCAACCTCTGTTTTTACCTGTGATGCACGGGTACTTCGTTTGAGGAAAAGTACCGGTACTTGGTACGTACCCATACCAATACCGAGTATATATTCGTACCTTAATTTATGTTCATACACATGTATTAGTTTTTCTAAAAATATCGTACCCGGTACCGGTATCCGTATCGGGTACCGTACCCGCACCTAGGCAACGCAGGTTTTTACCTTCCACCTTCATTGCATTCAATCTGATATGAATCTGAAGAAGCAGGGAATAGTTGTTCCAGATTGAAAGGCTCGTTTTTAATGATGATATATATATATATATATATATATATATATATATATATATATGTGAAATATTAATTAACTTTTGTTCATGTATTATATTTTTGTGTTTGTATGTATATGAATATATGTGAAGTTACAAGTAGGGTCTTACGACCTGTCACCAGCCTAATGATTCTACGTAGAAACTCGACCCTGACTACATTGCCCGTGGGTACCAACTCGCCCCGCCCCGATTTTGACTGGGAAAATCGATTTGACTGGGTTTGAGTTTTCCTCGAATTTAAAAGACGGGTGTAGGGAGGGTAATGGGAACATGAATGCCCACAACGAACTCCCCCACATATATCTAGTTACATTTTACTTTTCTTAAATTATAAACCCTCAAACAAAGTCTTAAATATATTCATATGTTTGTTTTTATTTTTAAGTTGAATATTAAACAAAGTTGTTTTTTCTATTTATATCGTTTGTTTTTTCTATTAAACAAAGTTGAAGTTGAGAAGGTGGATGAAGTGGTAAATGATTGTGGTTTGGTCGTGATTGACAAACATTTTCCTTAATAGTGGTTGGTGGTGTTTCGAGTTGGTTGTGATTATAGTGGTAATTGATCGTGGTCAGAGTGTGGTAATATATGGTGGTCGGAGTGGTGATTTGAGTGGTAGTAAGTGATGTTCTGATTGATGATTATAGGTGGATAAAGTGGTGATTAGTAGTGATTTGTGGTAGTCGGAATGATGGTTAGTAGTGGTTGAAGTGGTGGTTGGCAATGGTTTGGTACTAGTTAGAGTGGTGGTTAGTAGTTGGAATGGTGGTTAGTAGTGGTTGAAGTGGTGGTGAGCAATGGTTTAGAAGTTCTGATTGATAATTGTAGGTGGATGAAGTGGTGATTGGTAGTAGTCACGGTGGTGGTTAGTAGTGATTGGTAGTAGTCAGAATGGTGGTTAGTTGTGGTTGGAGTGGTGGTTGGCAATGGTTTAAAAGTCGATTGGTTGTTGCTAGTGGTAGTCGATGATTGTTAGATTGGTGATTAGAGGTGGATGTAGCGTTTATTGGCGGTGTTTAGAGTGGTGTTATAATGGTAGCCAATGAAGAATAGAGTGGTGATCGGAAGTGGTCATAGTGGTGGTTGGAGTGGCGTTCCACACCATTGGTGTCGAAGTTGACATGTTGGTGCCAAAACAAAAATAGAAATTATGAATCTTCTATTTTTGGGCCTTATTTTTAGGCGGGTTAGTAGCCGACGGGGCGGGTTGGACCGTTTTGCTCATCCCTAGTTGAAATTGATTATCCAAACCCAAAACCAGGTTTTGAATAGGGATGACAAAACGAGTAAAGTTTGTCGGGTTAGCCTGTTTTACTCGCCATTTTTTGCGGGGTGTTTTAACATTTTTTATCTGCAAAAGTAGTGCGTCATGCCCAATGTTATCAAAATCGCGATTCAACTCACTGAATCGGACGAGATTACAAGTTACCCATACCTGGGCGATCGGAATCGTGTTCAGAATCGCCGGAGAAGAGGATCGGAGTCGGATCGACGTTCTGGATCGTGTAATCGCAGAAACGGCGTGTTCTGAAGAGAAGACACAGTGTTCCGGGTCGGGCATCTTGACCCGTTTACAAAGTTAAGGCCCAGTTTTTTTTTTACTCAAGGCCCACTATTTTTTAAAATGTAAAACGCTGCGTTTGGCTTCTCAGAATAAATGAAACGCTGCGTTTTTGTTTTATCCACTAAAATCCAAAACCCACCGTTTTGACCAACAGTTGGGTCCCCCAGACCGTTTTGACCAACAACTTTTTCTATTATTTTTATACGAAAACAGCTTTTCCTCTTTATTTTTAAATAAAAATTCTTCCTTTTTCTTGGATATGTTCACAGCTTTTGCTTTCTTTATTTTTAAATAAAAATTCTTCCTTTTTCTTGGATATGTTCAAGTACGAATTTTTTTTAGAAGAAGCAGATAAACACCTCTTCAACACTCAAACTCCATACTTATCTATTAAGCTCCATACTTCTCTGATCTATCCATACTTTTCTGATCTATTCAAGTAAACTTCAACACTCAGTTTGAAATTTGAATTATGTTGAGTTTAAGTTTTGAATCTTAATTTTTATGTTGAGTTATATTTCTATCATTATTAGGAATTTGGTTATGATTTTAGATGTTACGATCCTACGATTTTATATTACGATCCTTCTCCGATCTATGATCCTCTATTTTGGTAGGATCTTACGATTCGTGCTACGATTACCCGAGTTACGAACTATTACCCGCCTCCCGATCCTAATCCGATTTACGTGTTTCACAACATTGGTCATGCCTGCCTAACCCATAAAAAAACGTGGCAGCAACGGGGTGGGGCGAGTTATCCCGTCAAGTCTAACCAATTTTTATTTTTGAAAAAAAATCTTGGCCGATTATGAATCTTCTATCTTCTATTTCTGGTCCTATTTTTAGACAGGTTAGTAGCAGATGGGGTGGGTTGGACCGTTTTGCCCATCCCTAGTGTTGAAATTGATTTTCCAAACCCAAAACCAGGTTTTGAATAGGGATGACAAAACGGGTAAAGTTCGTCGGGTCAGCCGGTTTTACTCGCCATTTTTTGCGGGGCGGTTTTACATTTTTGATCTGCAAAAGTAGTGGGTCCTGCCCGCCTAACCCGTATAAAAAACAGGGCAGCAACAGGGTGGGGCAAGTTATCCTGTCGAGTCTAACCAATTTTTATTTTTGAAAAAAAGTCTCGCCCCATTATTTTTGGGCCATATTTTTAGCCGGGTTAGTAGCGAATAGGGCGGATTGGACTGTTTTGCCATCATCCCTAATTTTGAAATTGATTTTCAAAACTCGAAACCAAAATTTCACACTATAGGAATGAATAAGTTGTTAACCATGACATTTGATTCAAGTGGTTAATAAGTTTTCCTAAAATAAATTGTTCAAGAGAACTTGAGTTCAATTTTTGAAGGGAACATGGGTATGCTCTTGGAATTGGAGAATTTATACAATAGAATCAATTAGGGGCTATGGGAATCGGAGAGTTTATACCATAGAATCAATTAGGGAGAAATACGCAACACAATAAGAGATATCGATCTATAAAATTTATTTATTGTTATGTAAAATATTCAAATTACTTAAAATTTATTGCGACTTTCCAATTTGTTTTTTTGTGTAATTTGAATCTATTCAATTTCTTTTGAAGTAGCGATACAGAAGGGAAAAAAAAAACATTACAGATCTATTCCCTTATAAAGAGAATCGCAGGGAGTTTATCATCATGCAATTAGAATATTTAAAAATTATTTTAATCATATCTCACACTTCATCTATTTATTAAAATATTTTAGGCAGAAATATAACAAAATAACATCATGCTAAGATATTATTGGATTATTGTATTTGTAGTATTCATTAAGCTTCCTATTTTTATTTTTTGAAAAATTAAACTTCCTATATTAGGATGCACAATAAGCTTTTTTTTTTTATTTTATAGAATGCACATATTTTTTTATTTTTAGCGTATAATTGCACATATTATGCCTTGATTATATATTGACATCTACGTTTCATCTTTTCAGTGCTTCATTATGCTGGGCGCTAACTACGAATTTGCATTCATAAAAAAGACCAATAATTAAGGAGTATATGATGCTACTTTAATCTGTAATTATTGTAGCAATATTTTGAATGATGGATACTTTTAATAGCAGCTATAATTATGCATTAGATTAGCAGTTATTATAATTATGCATTAGGATTTAGAAAGACCCAGGTTTTATTTTTGGCAGAATCTGATTGTACGTCTTTTGTAAAAGGATTATAATTAATAATCCTACTAGCAAACATTTGATAATTTCCTAGGCATTTAAAGTTTAGTATGATTACAAAAATTAGGGGAGTAGAAAATTGTGTGCGAAAATATTTTCGGTTAAATGATTATGTAAAAATATTTATTTGATCTGATTTTATTTTATTTGACACATCATCCATATTTTGCAGGGTGGGTTCAATTTCTTTAAATCGGATATTATCGGATGAAATTGGAATATATTTTCTGAAAACCGTTTAATCAGTTTTTTTTTTTTTTTTAAAATTGAACAAAGTAAAATTGCATATGTATATTTTTTTAAAAATTAGGATATTTTTTTACATGCAATTGCAGAGACAATTTCTTTTAGGTAATTGAGATAAATTTCTTGCAACAAATATTTTTCTAAATATTTATTAGTATAGATATTGTGTTTTTTTGACACAAGTATAGATATTGTGTTAATCTATTATTCGTTGATTTAAATAATTTCTATAAATTAAAATGTGTTCAATACAATTTGATACAAAAGGTGGAAATTAGGAATAAGTATGGCTGCCTTTGTATGTATGATAGTAATTTGTAATTGTGCGTAAAAAAGTGTGTAAAAGATTTTTTAAAAAGGAAAACAAAATCTAACTCCCCTTCTTGTGTTTCATCACTAACTTAAGTTCTCAAATGAACATCAATTTAGCTTCAATTTCCTTCGCTTTCATAAATATATTTATTTGCTTCTCAAATTCTTTTGCAAATCGAAGATTTTTCTTTCCATAAAAATGGACGTTGAATGAGAATCTATAATAATTCCACTATTAGCATCACTTCTCGATTCTAAAACCGTCAACGAAATCTTAACATTCTTACCTCCAATGACAACACTTCATAGATTCGTGCAGTAGATTAATGAGCTTGCTTTTTTCCATCGCCGAGGATGAAACTTATTACAAAGGTAAAGACAAAAATGTTTTCATTGATTATCTTGATACAATCAAATTACAAAGGATAGTATATATACAATAAAAGTGCAGCTGTCAACATTGGTGCAAATAAGTGATCAGCTGTCAAAATTAACTCTCTAATAAAAACTATTAAATAGATAATAACAAAGGAGTTTGACTTCTGATTTAAATCCTAACACCACCCCCCCCCCCCCCCCCCCCCCCAAGCTGGATAGTGAATGTTCATGACTCCCAGCTTGGATTGAAGATTACTAAAAGGTGTAGGTTCAAGAGCTTTGGTGAAAAAATCAGCGAGTTGATTTGCAGAGTTGATAGGAAGTAGATGAAATAAACCAGCCTGAAGTTGTTACCGTACAACATGACAATCAATATCAATATGTTTTGTTCTTTCATGAAAAGTAGGATTTAAAGCAATGTGCCGAGCAGACTGACTATTAGGGATGACAATTAAACCTAAACCCGCGGGTCCCGCCCGAACCCAAACCCGAGTCAACGGGTAAAACCAAGTTGACTGGGTTTGGGTTCGGGTGCCACCCGATTCCATGGGTGCGGGTTTGGGATCAATCAAACCCGCACCCGAAACCACACTCGCTTATATATTAAACTACTTAATTACCCCTTAGTTTATATACCAAATTATTTATTTATTTTGTATCATGTGGGCTGAAACTTATTTGTTTAATTTGGTTGATTTCTAAGCCTATTGATATTTTTATTTTGGTTAAATATGGAAAATTACTATTACTTAATTTTGGTTGAATATGAAAAATTACTTGTTTTTTTTCCTTTTAGTAGATATTTTGCTTCGGGTGAAAAAACCCGAACAAAAACCCGAACCCAACGGGTGTGGGTTTTGTTTTGCCACCCGAACAGTCTTTGGGTTCGGGTGATGATTTCGGGTGCGGGTTTAGGTATTGTAAAACCCGCACCCGTGGGCACCCGTTGCCATCCCTACTGACTATCACAATAAAGAAGAGCCGATTGAATGAAAGAGACCTGAAGATCTTTAAGTAGATAAGTGAGCCACTGAAGTTCACAAGTGGTTGATGTAGTGCACGATATTCAGCTTCCGAAGGCATTAATAGCAACTTTGCCTGGAGGCAATTTTGTTAGATGCCAGGTATTATTAGCAGTAAGAGCATGTAATTCAACATTCATAGCATTGATCCAGTCCGAAGACAAAATGGCTTGTTTGTAAGATTTGGGTTCAATAAAAGTGGAAAGAGCAAGAGTATATTTTAAGTGTTTAGATGACAAAGAATTATAGGACAAAACAGAAGATAGAGGATACTTGATGTTACATGCATTGGAAGATGATGATGAACTAGCTGAGCAATGAAAGTCCTTCAAGAAAGCTAACGCTTTGCGAGTTCTTTCAGATTTTCTAATTTTGGGAGAAGAATAATATGTAGGAGTTGTATTGTGGAAAAAATCAGATTCGGGAGCAATGGAAATAGTAGTTGAGGAGCGTTGTGATGTGGGTGGAGATGTATTAGATGGAATGTCAAATAAAAAGTGAAAACTTTCAGATGAATTTTGTGCATTATGTGGAGTGGTAGAAGTAATATCACCATTGGAGGTAGCATAAGGAAATATGGATTCATGAAAAATTACATTCCTAGAGAGAACAATTTCTCTAGAATGTAAATCAAAGGTAAGATACCCTTTTGTGCCATATCTATATGGCAAAAAAAATACACTTTCTTGCTCTAGGATCAAGTTTAGTGCGATATTGTTCCAAAGTGGAAACAAAACACAATGAACCAAAAACTTTTAAATCCAAAAATACAGGTGGTTTATGATATAACATTTGAAAAGGGGATTTTTGATGCAGAACCGGTGTTGGCATTCTGTTCATCAAATAGACTGCATGAAATACAACATATGACCAAAAGCATTTTGATAGACACGCATGAAAAAGGAGACTTCTTGCCACATTCAATATATGACCATGTTTCCTTTCAACTATTGAGTTTTGTTGGGGAGTCTCCACACAAGACAATTGATGCACAATGCCAAAAGTGGTATAAAAATCATGATAATTAAATTCAGCACCATTGTCTGATCTTATTATTTTGACTGATGCATTGAATTGAGTTTTAGCAAAATTAAAAAATGAGTGCATCAGTTGCCTTGTTTGAGATTTTGCTTTCATTAAAAAAAATCCAAGTGTGTCTAGTGTAATCATCAACAATAGTAAGGAAATACTTGTAGCCATGTAAAGAAGGAACATCAATTGGTCCCCATATGTCCATGTGTAGTAATTCAAAAGCATGAGAAGAAGTAGAAGTACTAGATGAAAAGGGCAATTTGGATTGTTTAGCCAAATGACAGAAATCACAAACACTTTTATCATTGAATTTGATATATGGAAAAACATTACAAATGTTTGCAAGAACTTTATGTGATGGATGGCCTAACCTAAAGTGTCAAATATCAAAATGGGAATTAGGAACATTCAAACTAGCAGTATTGACACTGTGAGCATGTATGAACAGGAAATGAAATAGGAACTGAAGGACAACTTGGTTCTTGAAGGTAGTAAAGACCATTGCAAAGCTTAGCAAGCCCAATCATCTTCAAACTGGTAGCATCCTGTATATGACAAACAAAATCAAGAAAAGTGAGTTTACAATGTAAAGTGGATGCGAGACGATGAACCGAAATGATGTTAAGTGTGAAACTAGGTATATACAAAACATCATATAATTGAAAATCATTAGAAAAATTAATGGTGCCAGAATATTGAGCAACAACTTTAGAACCATCTGGCAGTAAAGTGTTCCTTGAAAGATGTGACATGGTCCAATGTCAAGGATCCAAGGAATAGAAATACCTGAATATTCATGTTGTTGAGTAGATGAATCAATAGCATTAGTGTAAGATGTATTGATTTTGGAAGAAGCATTTTGCTTAGATTGACCAATGCTAGATTGTTGTAACATGTTCAAGATCTGCTTTAATTGCTCAGGACCGAGTAGGTCACCTGGTGCATCATGTGAAACTGCCTTAAGCAAAGAGGCTTCGGCTTTAGATGAAGTGTTTCCTTCACTTGCAGTAAGACTGTTGGTGCTAGAATGATATCATGATTTATAACCCGAAGGAAAACCGTGCTTTTTATAACAATCTTCAATGGTGTGATTATCTCTGTGACAGAAAGTACACTGTTTTGGAGGACCACGACCTCTTGGATGAAATCTACCTCTCCCTCTTCCGCCATAATTGTTGGAAGGACCACGACCTCCCGGATGAGAAATACCTCTGCTTTGTGCCGATCTTTCACTTGCGTTATACAAAACTGTAGAGTGAGAGGCTGAAGTACCAGCCAAATGATCTTCTTGTTGTACAATAAGAGAGAAAACCTCACTAATTGAAGGTAATGGTTTCATGAGCAAGATTTGAGATCTTACTGTGCTATAAGCATCATTTAACCCTTTTAGAAAACAAATGGCATACTCAATATCACGTTGATTGTGCATAATTTTGAAGGCGTCACAACTACATCTAACAGTACAGGAACCAATAGGTATTGGACGCAAAGCCTCTAAATCATCCCAAACAATTTTCATGGCGGTGAAAAATTCATTAACAGACCGTTCTCCTTGTTTCATGGAGTGAATTTCTTGAAGAAGATCAGAAAGTTTGAAATGAGTACCTTTGGTGAATCGATGACAGAGTTCGTCCCACAAAACTTTGGCGTTGTCGATATACACGATACTTAGTGTGATTTGCGGAGAAAGCGTGCGAGTGATCCACGATACCACCATGCTATTACAGCGCTCCCAATAATCAAACATTGGATCGTTTTCCTCTGGTGCAAGTAACTTGCCATTGATAAACTTGATCTTGTTCTTTGATATGAGTGCACGTTTCATGTTACGGCTCCATGAATGGTAATTTGTGTTATTCAATTGGAGTGAAATCAAAGCAGAGCCTGGGTTTTCACTAGGATGAAGATAATAAGGAGATTGAGTAAAATCTTGAATAGGTTGATTTGGAATTGGAGAATTGGAAATTGGTGATGATTCCTCTGATTCAGAAGAAGAAGAATCAACCATGGTTTGAGACGTTAGGGTTAATAATGAGAGGAAAGGGAAATTTGGGAAAAACCTATAATATCTTATGATACCATATCAGAAAAGTAAAGACAAAAATGTTTTCATTCATTACCTTGATACAATCAAATTACAAAGGATAGTATATATACAATAAAAGTGCAGCTGTCAATATTGGTGCAAATAAGTGCACAGTTGTCAAAATTAACTCTCTAATAAAAACTATTAAATAGCTAATAACAAAGGAGTTTGACTTCTGATTTAAATCCTAACAAAACTTGCAAAACTAGGTTACTATTTGCAAGAAGAATGGGAAGAGAGGAGAAAATTAAATTGCAGGGCCACATGAGAACCGACAAGAGAGAAAGAAAGGATTTACTAATCTAGAGACCTGTGTTTTGGCACGAGTCCATTGACTTTTATCCATATTTAAATTTGTCATTATATTAATGTAAAAAAATTATTTAGAAAAATATTACTCCCTCCGTTTTTTTATAAGTGTCCGTTTATAATAGTAACAACAAATTAAGAAAGTGTATTTTTGCACTTTATCTTCCTATTATACCCTAATTTTAATTCATCAATAAATTCCAATTTTTTTGCACACACTTTCTCTTTCCAATAAATTTAATATATTATGTAAAAAACAAACAAAATATATTTAATATGTTATGTACCAAAAAAAATTAAAAAAAAAACTTTAATTTTCCAAATATATAGCATTAGTTAGTTTTATTGAAAAAAATAAAAGTAATTGACAAATGGTATAATTGACAAATCGTATCCTTAAAACACTAAATGGACAGTTAATTAGAAACGATAAATCTGACAAAACTGGACAATTAATAAAAACGGAGGAAGTAAAAGATTGTTACAAAATATTGTTAAAATGTAAGTGAAACTATTGTGTTCTTTCTTGTAAAATATATTACATTAATAATTATGTCTTATTAATGTTCGACTTGACTCATTTCTTGTCTTACTTGTTGATTCTTTTTTGTACAGATATATCTTGTTGGTTTCTATCTCAACTACTATCTATGTCTCTAAATATAAGATCTATTTAAAAAATTACTGAGATTGAGAAAGTTGATTGCGTATTAAATTTGTTAACAATTGATATTGTTTTTACAATTTTATCTTTTAAAAGAGAGAATGAGTTAATATTTTCTTTAGAGTATTTATATTAAAAAAAAATACACTACAATTAAGAGTATGTTAGTAAAGAACTATTTTTTTTTTTTTTTGGTCAGGTAGCCTATTGGCTAGAAAATCCACCTTAAAGGTGAATAAGTGGAGTGTCCCGGGTTCGAACCCTGGCTACTGCACATATAGTGCGATATCCATGCCAACCGAGCTAAGCTCACGGGCAGTGTTTTAAAAACCGGACCGAACCGGCCGGTCGGAACGGTTGAACCATGAACCGGAGGGGTAACCGGTCAGGTTCAAATGTTGGACCAGACATGTAGTTAGACCGGAGCGAACCGTTAAAAACCGGAAAAACCGGTGAACCGGCGGTTTTCCAGAACCGTCGGTTCGATTGCGTCTGCTATTTTTTTTTTTTTTTTAAATCAAAATAACGTCATTTTTTTTACATAATTATTTTTTTTTTAAAAAAGTAAATAGAAAAAACTAAACTAAAACAAATAGTGTCCGAAACAAATATGTCTCATTGGAATTAAATTTATTATTAGACTTTGTTATTTCGTTTATGTTGCGATTAAATTATGTTGCAACTAGACTTTGTTTAAAATCTATTTGGTTTTGTAATTTGTACTATTTTATAGTGCGTGGTGACACTATTTAAGATTTGAATTTAAGAACTTGTGAGTTACGACATTATGAAATTTTAAATTTTTAGTTGTCATTAACTTTTAAAGAGATCGAGTTATCATGTTCGACCGGTTTAATAGCTATATAATTTTATTAAAGAGACCGGTTCATTCCTCCGGTTTATCCGGTTTGATCCGGTTTATGCATGCGGTTCAACCAGTGACCCGGTGGTTCGACCAATGAACCAGCGACCCAGTACGTTCACCGGTTCGATGACCGGTCCGGTTTTTAAAACACTGCTCACGGGGATAGTAAAGAACTATTTAATGTCTTTAAAAATTTGAGTGGAAGTTTTATATAAAGGGACGAGAAAAATTCTCATGAGGGTCTTGATCTTATCGTATTATATCATTTGTTATCCGGATACAAAATCTAGGTCTAATACAAACTAAAATCAAGAATCAATCTTTTGTCCAAAAATAAAATCAAGAATCAATCAATACAAACCTAACATAAATCACATTGGATTTGATTAGATTGGAATATATCAATTTTGAAAAGAGATTTAGATTTTTTTTTATTTATTAATTATTTTTGATAATTATTTGATCGGTAGACGAAAGAACCAAAACATAAGGGATTTGATTGTATAAATTTCCAAATTCCAATCAATAAATCTTGGATAAAAGGAATGCCGGTCAAGTAATAAATACAGGTTAAGAAGTGGCTTTTTCTTTCTTATCATTACATTTGAAACAAAAAATTTCTCATAAAACTTTCTTATAGAAGTGCAAAGAGCAAGTACAAGTGAAGTGGATATCAATTTTTTGTGTGATTGATTAAAAGACACAATGATGCAAGATGAAAGAAACAAGGTGGTAATAAAAAAGATGAAAAAATCACTCTTGTTTCCTCTAGTAGCAATGAACCCTAATTCTTGCTCCATCATTGATTCTTCAAACATCTCCTCTTTAATTGATAATCGTCTTCAACAAGTTTTTAAATCCTTCCGCACGCCGACTCACCCTCCTTATTCTTTGGTATGTAACTCTTAATTTCTTTTACTTGATTTTCTTTATTTCATATAAAGTTAGTTATGTTATTTTCTAATTCTTGAAAATTGAACGAGTTTTACTCAAGGTTGAATTCTTTGGAAGAATTTGAATTCAATATTTGATCGAAATAAATCTTTGTCATATTTTATTGACTTCGGGCTAAATTCTGAATTAGCAATACCTTTTAATTGAGAACTAGTGGATTAAAACTAAAGATTGTTTATGATTCTTTCTTTATTGCTTTTATTTATTACTATTAAATTAAATAATCTTACAAGATTTTGTTTTGGGTGAATGTAGATGATAAAGAAGGCAATGAAGGAGTTGAACGAAGAATGTGGGTCGACCGAGGAAGCAATTTCTGAGTTTATAAGAAGCGAATATGGTGAAGAGTTACCCTTCGCTCACACAACTATTCTTCGTATTCAGTTGAGGAAATTTTGTGTGAATGGCGATCTTGTATGTAAGAAAGGGAAATATGTTTTTTGATTTTGAAAATAATAAGGCTAAGATGACACTAGAAAGATAAGAAGAAGACCAGGATTTGATAGAACAAGACTCTGTCTAAAACTCTGATTGAAAACTCGATGATAAACACAAAGATTTAAAAGTTGGTTAAATAGATTTCATATTTTTTATTTTTATGTTCAATAAATTTCATATATTTAGTTGCTTACATTTGAAGAGTTTGTCTAACATGTGCAACATTACACATTAGCCAAAAGTGATAATTTTTTTTATTGAAAAACAATAATTATTTATTAAAAAGTTATATATTTAATACAAAATGCACAAGTTCCAAAATTACTATTTTAAACTTCTTAACATGTGCAAGTTTGCAGTTTGCACATGATAGAAAAATCTATTTGATATAGAAATTTAACTTTAATGCTCATATACACTAGATTGTTATCTCTTATATTTTCTTGTTCTGTTAGTAATAGTCGTTTTATCCCGTTACAACACACTAAAAAAGTTTGAAATATACGTTATTTTATTTCCATAGACAAAAATGAATTGGTTAAGCTTCCAATTTAGTGATTTACAGTTACTCTTAAATAAATTGGTTAAGCTTCCATAAAGAAAAATTTGTTATGAATAATTAAGTTAGTGGCTTTAGCGGATGTCTTATCTCTTCCATTTCCTATAAACTTCCATTATAGTGAGTGATTTTTAAATGTACTTCATCATTCATTTACTTATTTGTAGATTTACTTTTTTTAATTTTTAGCAATCTTGAATTTGTAATGATATATATATTTTCAATTTAAATGAATCTTTATTTTTAGTAAAAAAAAAATAACAAAATCAAATAAATTGGATTGTCTTCAAAATGCGAATCCAAACCCCAGTCCGCCCAATATCCTACTCATATATCTTCACTTTATCCATGCATTAATTACCTAAACTTTTTTAACATCCCAACAAAACATAAAAGTTTAAGGACTTTAATACTGTATTTTCCAAGACATTAAAAATGGCGAAGTATCGTTTCTGATACCGTACTCGTCTGATACGTCTCGATACGAGTATCGGACAATTAATATTATCTTTTTTTAAAAAAATTATCGATACGTGTCAGATACTTCTCTGATACCAGAGAAGTATCACTCAATTAATGTTCTTTGATTCTAGAAATGGAAGAGATGATGAGACTAATACAATTTGTGTTTCCTCTTAAATAGTGAAAGTTAGAGTATGATGTTCTTTATGAATTGTCAACTATGTTTTTTTTTTGTGGTACCGATAATTTTTTTTATAGGACTAGTTATGGCCGTTTTTGGTAGTATTTACCTAACTTAAGATATATAAATGTCACTTGTTTGCTCAGTTTGAGTTAATTTGAATGTTAATTTATTATCATTATCAATTTTTGTTATGTTTATATATTGTGCATTTGTATATTTAATTTTAAATTTTTAAATAACGTATCGTGGCCATATCGTATCGGGAATTTTGAAAATTTTCCCGTATTTGTATCGTGTCATGTATCCGGACTTCATAGTTCTCCAATGTCCAATACATTAATTTAAAGGATCTTAATCATCTTCACTCTTCTCTCTTAAGTTTCTCAACCTACACCGATCTCATCCGTTAATCCACTAGTTAATATCATTGATTGCATGTGGTAAACGGAGATGAGTGACTAAAATTGCAGCAACACCTTTCTGCCACTGGAAACTCTAAATCAATTCCCCTCCGTCTATATCTCATCATAAACAACTATTTTTCTTTCATTCATGGTTAAAAAATGATTCATCTAATACATAGTATTTTACTTTTATTCGATTTATTCATTTTTATCTAATTTGATTTTATAGGGATAAATCAATAATTTATTTTCTTTATCATATTCGATTAATGAACCAAGTAAACTTGAATATAATTCATAACTTGAATAGACAATTAAGTCATTGAACTTGATTTGTGAGCCAAATGAATTGAATGTGTGTTGAAAATTATATTTATTAACTAACATGAACTATATATATAATTCGACTTGTTTAATTCATACGAAATACTATATAATACACCCACCATGTGTTTTTGCAATATACTTTGCTTGGAAAAAAACCCAATCAATCCTAATCAATTTCTCCCTTTTTGAAAACATCTAAAGGTAAAGGACAATTATGTATTTCATGATTTAATATTATTATTATTATTATTATTATTATTATTATTATTATTATTATTATTATTATAATATTTCAACTCTTCTTGTACCAAACATAGTAATCTCATTTAAATATATATTTTTTTGTAAACTAAAGGTATCATCTGCACACAACTACGAAGACTAATCCCTATGAGACAACTGAGATCTATTTAAGGCGGTCTGATAATCCAGAGTTCAGCCGCAAGGTAAGTAAAGTCCGACCAATAATTGATTCTACATGGAATCGAACTCGGATTCTCTCGAACGCTTCGTCTTAGGAAAAGAAAATTGAGTTTTTCTTTTATATTTGAGGCCAAATGTATGGAGTACATCCTTCTAAGATGAATGTCTTTAAGATTTTTACACATTAAAAAATGCAATGATATTGTCAAAAAAAACAACGACTATTAAACTAACCTTATTATTGTTGTAAAACTTTAGAAGTATTGTACACTCAATTAATTAAATGGTACAATTGAAAGTAAAATAATAATTTTATTTAGAAAGTGTTGTGAATTCGGTTAAAATCACACCAATAACCTTAGTGTGTGGAGCAATCCGATAAAGCAATCAAAATAAGTGAGAATAAGCAATATCAATACTAAACAAATAAACCGCGAAAACGTAAAGGACACAATCACGATTGTTTACCCAGTTCGGTGTTAATGAACCTACTCTGGGGGAGAGGGCAGCTCTCCGTTCCACTATCAAATTTTGTTCCTTTATTACAATGAGATTCTCACAAAGGTTACAAGAATTAGAAACCCTAAATCTACCCTTGTCCCAAATCTCTTCCCGTGACCAAGAGATTTCAATGATATGTGTTTACAAGATGAAAGAGATTATTCCCAACCCTAAGAAATATTCCTAGCCTTTTGTTGTTTGAGAAAACCCTCAAAAAACCTCTTTTCAACCGTGACGGCATAGCAGAAATCGCACCTGTATATATAGGGTTCGCGCGTCTGCGCGCCGCGCCAGTGAGGCTGCGCGGCGCGCCACTTACCAGAACCACAACCCTATTTCTTCAGATGTCTGCGCGGCGCGCGAGGGGAGCTGTGCGGCGCGCCAGCTCCAGAACCTACACATACAGTTTTTTTTCTGCTTCATCCAATTTCAAGGTAATTCTCCACAAATCTCCACCTTGCCTTTAAATTGATGGCGGTGCCAACTTCCCACCAACCACCATGCTGCCCTCTCCAATCTTCGTCTACTCTTCAAAGTTAATCAAGTCCAAGCAATGCTTGGACTTGACTCTTGGTAATGATTTGGTGAATATGTCTGCTGGATTTTCCTCCGATGCTACTTTCTCCACTATGATTTCCTTTGTCTCAATCATATCTCTAACAAAGT
Organism: Trifolium subterraneum; assembly: GCA_951799995.1. Classification (NCBI taxonomy): domain Eukaryota; kingdom Viridiplantae; phylum Streptophyta; class Magnoliopsida; order Fabales; family Fabaceae; genus Trifolium; species Trifolium subterraneum. Next base: position 43,550,443 of record OX637463.1, on the reverse strand, counting down.
GCAACCGGATGTCAATGTGTTTAGTTCTTTCATGATACACTTGATGATTCGCCAAATGAATGGCACTCTGACTGTCACAATGTATCTTCACACACCCTTGACTAATCCCCATTTCTCCAATCATACCCTTCAGCCATATAGCTTCCTTGACTCCTTCAACAAGAGCTATATATTCCGCTTGAGTTGTCGACAAGGCCACAACTGACTGTTGATTAGCCTTCCACGTTACCGTTGTACCAAATAGAGTGAATACAAAACCAGATAAAGACTTTCTAGTATCCACATTGCCCGCATAATCCGCATCCACATAACCCTCCAAAGCATCTCTTCCTGGATCAGTTCTCCTATACTTCAGACCTCCCTTCAAGGACCCATTCAAATACCTCAGAACCCACTTCAAAGCTTGCCAATGAACTTGGCCCGGATTTGCCATAAACCGACTTACCACACTTATTGCATAGGATAAGTCCGGTCTACTACAAACCATGCCATACATGATGCTTCCAACTCCACTTGCATAAGGGGTAGTTTCCATCTTCTTTCTTTCATCCTCGGATTGAGGACACTGTTTTATTGACAATTTTGAATGGTGACCAAGTGGTGTATTCACTATCTTAGAATCTGTCATTCTAAACCGCTCCACCACTTTCTTCAAGTAACCGTACTGAGATAAGAACAGCTCACCTTTATTCCAGTCTCTCACGATATCCATGCCAAGTATCCTCTTTGCATTACCAAGATCCTTCATCTCAAATTCACCATTTAGTTTCTCCTTGAGCTTTAGAATATCCTGCTTTTCAGAACCTGCAATAAGAATAACATCTACATAAAGAAGAAGGTAGAGAATGATTTTCTCATTCCTCTTCATCATGTACACGCAACTGTCATAGTTGCTTCTCACGAATCCAGCCTTTAATAAGAAATCATCAAACCGACGATACCACTGCCTTGGACTTTGCTTCAACCCATACAAAGATTTCTTCAACAGACATACTTTAGAACTGTCTTCCACAAAACCTTCAGGTTGTTGCATGTAGATGGTTTCTTCTAACTCTCCATGTAAGAATGCGGTCTTCACATCCATTTGTTCCAACTCAAGATCATACTGATTCACAATAGCCATAAGTACTCTTATAGAACAATGCTTCACCACCGGTGAGAAGATTTCGTTGTAATCAATCCCCTCCACCTGAGTGAAACTCTTTGCTACAAGTCTCGCCTTATACCTTGGTGCTTCAACTCCAGGAATGCCTTCCTTTTTCTTGAACACCCACTTGCTACCCACTACCCTTTTATTCTTAGGTAATGGCACAAGTTCCCAAGTCTGGTTCTTCTCCAATGATAGCATTTCCTCATTCATTGCCTTCAACCAGTCCTTGCCTTCTATGCTTTCTGATGCTTCCTTGAAGTTCTTTGGTTCCGAGTCTTGCACCTCTTCAGCTGCATTCAAAGCATAACAAATAAGGTCAGCATAACCGTATCTATTAGGTGGACGGATATCTCTTCTTCTCTCCCTATCTCTAGCTAGTTGATAGTCAGAAGTAGTTGTATCATCACTTCCACTTTCTTCAGGGACTAGAGTCTGCTCCTCTGTTTCCCTCCTATCAGTGAAAGGCTCCACCTCAAACTGGAAATTCTCCACCCCCGTTTCTGGACTCTCATTCAGGTCTTTGCACTTCATCCCCATCCGGGTCTCATCAAAAGTGACATCCCTGCTTATTATAAATTTTGATCCTCCGGGTCCCATCTTCCACAACTTGTAACCTTTCACACCATCTGGATAACCAATGAACACACACTTTACAGCTCTAGCATCAAGCTTATCTTGCTTAACATGAGCAAATGCTAGAGCTCCAAAGATTTTCAACTTGGAGTAGTCTGCCGGCTTGCCACTCCAAACCTCCATAGGTGTCTTCAGATCAATTCCTGTTGATGGACATCTGTTGATCAAATAGGCAGCAGTGTTAACTGCCTCTCCCCAGAAACTCTTGGGTAATCCAGCTCCCAACAACATACACCTCACCCGCTCCAACAAGGTCCTGTTCATTCTTTCAGCAAGACCATTCTGTTGCGGTGTGTATGCAACGGTCCTATGCCTCTTTATACCTTTCTTCCTGCAAAACTCATTAAATTGCTCTGAAACAAACTCCAGGCCATTGTCAGTTCTTAAAACTTTCAGTTTAGTTCCAATTTGATTTTCTATCAGGGTATGCCATTCTTTAAATTTTTCAAAAGCATCACTTTTATTTTTAATGATGTGCACCCATACCCTCCTAGAGTAATCATCAATAATACTAAGAAAATACGAACCTCCACCATGAGTAGGGACCGACGCTGGACCCCAAAGGTCCGAGTGAACATACTCAAACGGTCTACTAGACTTATGAACTCCCACCCCAAACTTCACCTTGTGTTGTTTGCCTAGTGTACAGTTATCACAGAAATCTAGTTTGTTCCATTTTTCTTGTCCTAGCAAACCTTGTTTTGCTAGCTCAACTAAACCTCTCTCACTGACATGCCCTAACCTCAGATGTCATAGTTTAGTTATGTCTGCATTTTCAACACTAGTTACTAATGCATTAGAAATAACGGTGGAACCTTCTAAAATGTAAAGACCATTCATTTTAGATCCTTTAGCTATTACTAATGCGCCATGAGAAATTCTCATCACACCACGTTCAATTCTAGTGCAATACCCTAGATTATCAAACATGCTTATCGAAATTAAATTTCTCTTAAGTTCAGGGATATACCTCACATTTTTCAAAAGAAAGTCGCGGTCATCATACATTTTAAGACGAATAGAACCAGTACCTTGAACCTTGCACGCCTTATTGTTACCAAGACGCACAACTCCACCTTCTTTCAATTCCAAGGTTTCAAAGTACTCCTTTCTTGGACAAATGTGATAAGAGCATCCGGAGTCCATGACCCAGTTCTTCTTCGGTTCCCAACTAGTAACTGTCAGTGCACCTGCACTCTCATAACCTTCCTCTTCACTAACAGCAATCTGAGCTGACGAACTATCACTGCCCCTTCTCTGAGGACAATCCTTCTTGAAGTGACCCGGTTCATGACAGTAATAGCATTTGAACTTGCTACCACTATCACCCTTTGCCCTAGACTTAGACCTGTGTTTCTTCCCTTTCCCTTTACCTCTGTTTTCACTTCTGCCCCTTGTGACATTCAAGCCTTCTCCACTATCATCAATCTTCAATTCATTGAGCTTTGTCAGCTCCTTGGTTCTCAAAGCCGCTTGGACTTCATCCAAGGTGATAGTGCCTTCTTTGCCATATAGCAATGCATCCTTGAGATGCTCAAGAGACTTAGGTAAAGCACACAACAAGTGAAACGCCTGGTCCTCATCTTCTATCTTCACATCAACATTCGCCAAATCATCGATAATCTTATTGAACTCTGATAGTTGCTCCGACACCGATTTATTCTCCACCATACGGAAGAAATAGAGTTGTTGCTTCAGACACTGCTTATGTGTCAGGGACTTAGTCATATATAACTTATCAAGTTTGGCCTACATAGCAGCTGCACTTTTCTCCTTTGCCACCTCCCTCAGCACCTTGTCTGCAAGACACAGGATGATAGCACTCAATGCTTTGCCATCCATCTCGGCCTTCTCCGTGTCTGAGAGAGTAGTTGGCATGGCTGCCACTCCCTTCAACGCCTCATCGCACTTTTGTTGAGTAAGTATTGCCCTAACCGTCACCTTCCAAAGACTGAAGTCGTTACTCCCATTGAACTTTTCAATGTCCCACTTAGAACCCATGATACCTTAATCGTTTGATCCTTGCCCCACGGTGGGCGCCAATTGTTGTGAATTCGGTTAAAATCACACCAATAACCTTAGTGTGTGGAGCAATCCGATAAAGCAATCAAAATAAGTGAGAATAAGCAATATCAATACTAAACAAATAAACCGCGAAAACGTAAAGGACACAATCACGATTGTTTACCCAGTTCGGTGTTAATGAACCTACTCTGGGGGAGAGGGCAGCTCTCCGTTCCACTATCAAACTTTGTTCCTTGATTACAATGAGATTCTCACAAAGGTTACAAGAATTAGAAACCCTAAATCTACCCTTGTCCCAAATCTCTTCCCGTGACCAAGAGATTTCAATGATATGTGTTTACAAGATGAAAGAGATTATTCTCAACCCTAAGAAATATTCCTAGCCTTTTGTTGTTTGAGAAAACCCTCAAAAAACCTCTTTTCAACCGTGACGGCATAGCAGAAATCGCACCTGTATATATAGGGTTCGCGCGTCTGCGCGCCGCGCCAGTGAGGCTGCGCGGCGCGCCACTTACCAGAACCACAACCCTATTTCTTCAGATGTCTGCGCGGCGCGCGAGGGGAGCTGCGCGGCGCGCCAGCTCCAGTACCTACACATACAGTTTTTTTTCTGCTAAATCCAATTTCAAGGTAATTCTCCACAGAAAGTGAAAATGATACTACTTCCTCCATCTCTTTTTTGGTCAAGTAATCTAGTGACTAGAAATTTCACTATTAAGATGGATAAGTGAGATGACCGAAATTCGAACTCTGACCTCCTGCATATATAATGCATTGTCTCTGCCAATTGAGTTATGCTCACAAGACTCCTCCATTTTTTTTATAAGCATCCATTTATCTTTTTATAAACTTATCAATAATACGAACGTGTCATATTATTGAAGACTATTCTACGGACTCTGATATGATAACATTCTTGTAGTTCCTGAGACACAACCTCATGCAACCTGTTTTACAGCCTGATATGCAACAACCTGTTCTGAAGCTTGTTATGCAGCTAGTTTCACAATAACTTGTGATTCAAACGACATTGCCTTAGGTGGTTCTCGATGATATGGAAAAAATTAAGCAAGCTTGGGAGACTAAGATTGGTATCGACGATGTGTCCTTTACTTAGGGTCGGCCCAAGCATAAAGCGCCAAAACCCTTGCTTTAGGCCTCTCAAAGAAATAAAACTTTTAAACCACGTAAGGCCTCCGCCTCCAAATAGTTAGTCCAAAAAATGTTAATGTGACTAAGTTGTTCAGTTGGCTCGGAGGCTTAGCTATAGAAATATTTTCTTTGTTCCAAAATTTTGGTCCTTTTAGAGTTTTGCACGTGGAATAAAAAATAACAAGTTAAATAATTTTTACTCTTACTTTATTAAGAAAGAGAAAACCCATTTAATAATTGCTTTAATTTTGTAGGGTATAAATGGTGAAATATCATTAATTGTATTTTAGTTTCTTAAAAGTACTAAAATTTTGAAACAAAATTAAAAAGTTAAAAGGACCAAAGATTTGAGACGAATGAAGTACCGCAAGTAACCAAACCAGTGAGAACCAACAAGTCTTTTAGTTCAAGAGAACTTATGAATACAACTTATGACAATTTTCATAAAGTTTTTTCAACTTATTTTTATAAGTTCTTCAATGTAGCTTATGAAAGTAGCTCAAAGGATATATAGACAATTTAATTTGTATTTATTTTATCTTTTCCTATAAAAATAGCGTATGTGGATTTATACATAAGCGCTTATCATGATAAGCACTTGTGCTATAATAAGCTGCAACCTGCAAATAAGTTGATTATCCAAACATATACTTAATATACCAAGCAAAAAAATGCGTTTATTGCAAATTAGTATCAGTATACTTAATCAAACCATTTATGAACCGCCTGAAAAAAAAACATTCCAATTCTATACTTCATATTAAGACATGAAAATGTGCAACCACAAGTATTTGGCAGTAGTGAGAAATTGATTATTACCAGAGATATATGGAAAATCCATATGGAAAATTAAACATGAACAAAGTTCAAATTAATACGACAACAATCACCAAAACCAATATGCTAGTCTAGGGTCCCCAAATCCACCTCATTATTGTTGCAAATGGAGTATAATATGAATCAGCCAGATGCTGTTTTCTTTTGCTGGAAAATGACTGCAAAGACAGGAACTCCAACACCAATGCTGAAAGCAGTGAACACTGCAAGAGACATTTTCAACCCCTGATGTTTCATCTTGTCCAAGTTGTACATGTGATATGCATGCATATATTCTGGCTCGCTATGGCCATGTCCGCCTCCCATCCTCTTCACGCCAGTTGAATGAAAACCTCTACTCACTGTAATAACATAATGTATTCTAGTTAGAAAGTTGAAAACTGATGGCAACAATTACTTTCCGAGAAATCTTAAAATAGGGGACATATCTAGTGAGAATAACTTTTATGTCGGAACAGAAGAGGTTCTTGTTATCGATTGGATTACAATAGATGGCTTAGATTGAAAAGTAATTTTAATAACCTCACGCTAATATTTCCTCTGCCCAATCTAGAATTGTGTTATTGTTTATCGCTGAATGTTTTCCAGACAATGCCACCCTATCGACATGACAATGCTGGTTTTGGACCCTCACAACTGTAGTTGGAGAGGAACCCTGTTGCTTGCTTGATGGGGATTTAATAAATACAAGTCATAGTGCTGCCAAAAATGATTCCACCACCACAATCAACTATGCCCCCAACGACGATGCCAAGCATATAACTCTCGCACATTCTCATCTGTGGTTTAATTTATTTGAAAGAAAAATAAAATCCTAGCCTCTGACTTCTACCCTTCCAGGAGTTTCATGCTTAATCAATTGAATATTTGTGTTTATGTTTTTGTTTACAAAACGAAATACAATAGTTATTATTTCTAAATACTTGAAACTGAATGTTGATTTTTTCAAACTATCCAACGATGGGGGGGTTCTGTATGTTTATGGGATTGCCTGAGGTATTTTGTACATTTTGATCCAAGGTTAGGTCTTGATAAGTATGCAAGGATGGTGATCATTTGGATATTTTGATCCATATTGGGAATGAAAACAATCAGAAAATAATTGTGAAGATGAAAGTTTGATATGAGGTTAGTAAAATGACCTTTTAAGTTTTAATCAAAGACATTAATTGCTAATCCAAAAGACCAACAAGATGTCCTTTGTAATATGAAAAACTAGAGATCAATCAATGTTATAAATTATGCTCTAGTATAACACCAAATACTGGCCTAATTAAACCCAAATTCCAATCTTAATTTATTTATCTCCATAACAACAACAATTAAGCCTTATCTGACTAGGTAAGTTGACAACAATAACTGAAACTCAGTCATAGAAATGAGATATGCACATGCTCAATTGTCAGACAACGAAAGCAAAAAGTGAAACTCAAATTGCAACATTTAAAATGCAGTGAAAACATGGACATCAACTGAAATAAGAAGCAGTAGGCAAAACCTAAATCAGTGTTAATTTGGAAAACATGCACCAGCAGTAGGAACAACTACTTAACTCAAACTCACACCAACAGTAGGAAAAACTTCTGGAAAGGAAATGCAGCAATTCACAAGAACAAAACTAAAGTGCCATACCCTTTTCATGAATTAAGATTAGAAACTAAACTACCATCCCTCGTAGAGTCCACAAACAAAGATTCAAGGAAACTTCCATAGACAACACATTTGTTTTAAATTAAGATAGACAACTGTATATGCAGCTGCAATATCAATATTTTAGATGTATCTCCAGGCTGCAGGCTGCAGCTGCAGCCACATCATGATCGAAATTGCAATTATACCAGCCACATGCTACATAGCACATGTATCTGCAATTGTCCATAATTTCAAGGATCGCAATATAACCGCAACCAGTAACCACGACTGAATCGCAATTGAAAACACCATCAGATTTAAAACCTCAGACAACACATTTGTTTTAAGTTACAATTCACAACGCTGAATGAAGCTGCAATATCACAATTTTAATCGTATCTAAAGCCACATCATGATCGAACTTATAATTACACCGGCCACAGGCCACATAACACACATTAATCTACAATTGTACATAATTTCAATGAAGTATCACAATATAACCACAACAAACAAAATCACAATTTAAAACATCATCAGATTTAATTCTGCCCCACCATTTATCAACAAATCAAACATCTTCCAACATTTCCACCACTTATTTAATAGAACAAAAATTACAGATACAAATCCAAATAATCAACATTGAATTCACATCCAGCAAAAAACTAATTTATTTAGTTTATTATAAACAGAAAAGAAAAAACCTGACAAAATTGAAATTGAAAAAAAAAAAAATAAAACAGAAAATCTTCCCCTAACAGAATCCACATCAACCATAAGCGAATTCAACACGAAAGAAACTATAAGAAACGTCGCCGTTTAATGAGATTAAAGTGAGACGTGAAAAAGAAAAAGGGGAAGGATTTGACCTGATTTAGAGATGGAGGATTCAGAAGAAGCGATTAGCTTCGCAGCAGATCTGAGTCCGTTGTTCAATGCCATTGCTGATGCAAATTCGATTCGATTTCGTCGCCTTCTGAATTTTCGTGTGTCTCTCTTCTCAAAATGAAAACACTCTCTTTCGTTTGAATGAAAAGTAAACAACCCTAGGTTCGCTAAGCTCAATTTAATTATAATTAAAATAAAATTCTCTCTTTTTTTTATTATTTAAAAAAAGGAAAAAAACTTGAGAAAGTTTCCCTTTAATTAAAATATTTGAACTAATGTAAAAGACACGGATTTTTCCTCTTTTAATAAAAAAATATTAGTCAATGTGCTTAGCTCAATAGACAAAAATATCGCATCATACATGCAAATGACTAGAGTTTGAACTTCAATCATCTCACTTATTTATCTTAAGGGTAAAATTAGTTATTTGAGCACAAAAAATATATATTAAAAAGTCCCTTGCGGTGGAGCGGTTGGTCTAACCCAACTCATTTAACGACTCCGAATATCATACCAAATTTAAGGTTATAATTTGGAGTTAATTTCAAATTTGTGTCACCACGATGCACACAAAATGAAACAAGCTTTTCATCATACACAAATTTATTTACATCATAAAATTAATAAGTCTCGCAATTGGACCAACATGTCATATCTCATTTTTGTTGTTTACAATGAACCTACGACCTTTAACATACTACTCCCTCCGTCCTATAATATAAGCAAAAAAAAAATTTCACACTTATTAAGAAAAGTAAAATGTGATAGTTTGAAGTATGACTTTTGTGCTTTTCTTGAAATAAGTTTCATTCGAAGATGTAAAATGAATTTTGATTGGTTATTGATTATGGGGAAAAGAAGAGATAGAGTAAATTTTATGAGAATAAGTAAAAGTAAACCTTGAAAATGGTAAAAGTTAATTTTTTTGCTTATAATTTGGGACAATAAAAAGTAGTTTTTTTTTTCCTTATAATATGGGACGGAGGGAGTACTTTTTTACTTGCACCATAAACTTAACCCATAAATATCAAGAAAAAAGAAAAAGGAAGAGAGCTTTTAACTTTAGCCCTAGTTCATCAAATACTTAATTTTTTTCCAAGACTCAGATATCTGACTTAAGAGCCAACTAATTCTAGAGACATCAATTTTACTGACCACTTGCGAGGAACACCAATCCCGAGAATACAAGTGTTCATAAGACCAATTGATGTGGGTTACCATACGGTTAGTTAACTAGTTTTTGTTTTTTGACACTATGTTAGTTAACTAGTTATTATAATTAGTTATTAGTTAACTAATTTAGAAAACAAAAAATGGAGCAAACAAACAAAAACAAAAAGTGAAATCAAAATTTCCTCCTCCACTACCACTATAGGCTATTGTTGACCACCAAACAAAACCAATCCACACAACACAAAACCCCCCATACAACTTCACAATCTATCCAACCCAATAAACAAACACAAAAGAAGTAGCATACACTTTCTACTACTACTTCATAAAATCAATGGCTACAACCAAGCTTGTATTATTATTCCCTCTAGTGCAGGTAAACTCCACCACCACCACCAAAATCAACCCTTCATTCAATTTTCTGCAGCAACAAAATACTACTAGAAATGGGTTTTCCCCACTTCGTTCATTGGCCAATGATTTCTTGGGGGATTTTGGAGCAAGAGACCCTTTCCCAGCTGAGTTAGAAAGTAAATTTGGTGAGAAAGTTTTGGGTACTTATAACACTGAACACAAAATCCTTATCCCCAATATCTCTGCTCTTTCTCTATCTCAACAGGATTGTCTTCCTATTTCACCTTTACAGTCTCCTCTTTCTCAAGATGATGCTAATCAGCTTATAAGAAAGGTAAAACACATTAATATCTCTCTCTATAGACACACTTATACGTAGACACCGGTAATAATTTGGAAAACGAATAATTGAATGTAACTAAATGTATCACAGTTGTTGCACACTTACTTGCATATGTGTCTGACACCAGACACTAGTAATAATTTGAAAAATGAATAGTTGAATGTAACTAAATGTGTCGGAGTTGCACAGTTACTTGTTAGACACTAGACATGTCTTTGGTTTGATATGTCGGTGTTATTTAAGTGCTAATATTTTGGCCATGTTTTGATTAATTAATATTTTGAAGATTTTCAATTGAAATAAGAAGCATAATGATTCTTCATAATTTTGATTTTGTATCGTGCAACACATGAGTTGCTATTGCACGTTAGAAATCACTTGAAAGATAACATATTAGGAGCTTAAAACCACCAAGGTTGCTTGAGCTGGTAAGGATCAAAGCACTTGACATATACTAAGTTATAAAGCCTAGGTCCCTGAAGGATTAGTCCAGTAGTATGGATTGAGACACTGAAAGAGTACAATGTAGGAGGTCTAACCGTTTAAGATTCAATCTATGCTGTTAACGGTTCCTCCTCTTTGTTACAAATGACTCCTCTGGTCCTTAATATAAGAGAGAAAACTTACTTTTTAGATGCATTGAGAAAACTTACTTTAGGCCAGATACATTAATTACTCAATGTATTTAAAAAGTAAGTTTTATTTAATCTTAAGGATCCGAGGTAGTACCACTAACATTTGTCTATAAAAAAGGGTATAAGGCTTAGGTTCAATTCTCTCTGTGACTGTGAGCAGTCCTCTTTGTAAGTAATCTGTGAGTACCCCTGTAAGCGCTTTCCAAATCCACGAACTATGTTGGAACGGATTCACTTCCGTTCATCCAAAACTTTATTTTACCAAAGAAAATGCCAAGCATAAAATTTACTACAACACATACCTCCTGAATTTGAGTTATTCCTTGCCCATAATGTTATGGATTTAAATTTTTTTTTTTTGACACATGTTATTGATTTAATTATGAAGCATGTTGAAAGAGATTTAATGCTGTGAAGATGTATAAGTACATCATATAGAATACATGAGAAAATGAGATAGAAACTATGAAGCACTAAGAGCTTTGAATTTATATGCTGAACAGAATATTTGAATGCTGCTAAAAATTTAGTGAATGTATTTTTTATGATAAAATCAAAATCATTTAGCCAACCATTTCATTATGCTTTACTTTGAAAATTTTGTGCATATATTGAAACATTGAAAGATGAACCATTTAGTTGGCCGTTTGAAGTCAAGGTGTGCATCAACTTTCTGCCTCAGATGCACATTTGAATCTTTGATTATCAGTTTTGGTTGTTTATTAACTTGAATGGATCTAAGTTACCTTGAGGGGATTAGTCTCTACAGTTGCGACCGCAGGATACCTTTGGTTTACCAAAAATAAAATACTTGAAATGTAACTTTTTTATAATTGCAAAGATGTTGCTTTCAGGCTGTATCCAGTAGTTGAACCTGTATTTTTCGCATGGTGTATAATTGTTCCGAATATTTCTTGTTACTATTAGCAGTTCCGTATAAAGTCTGTTCGTTGAAGGATGCTCCTACTTTTCTCACATAATTTGTTGGTTGTATACATAACTTGATAGTAAGCTATAACTATAAGAAGCTATTTATTTGCCTTGATAACAAATTCTTACCCTGCAAATTTGATAAAAGTCCATTGTACTTTGTCTAGCTTCTGAAACATTTTGCTCTTCATTTATGTAGGTTTTGGGTTGGAGACTTGTGAATGAGGATGGTGTACTTAAAATTCGATGCTTGTGGAAATTGCGAGACTTTAAATGCGGAGTTGAACTCATTAACAGGATCTCTAAGGTTGTAGAGTCTGCAGGGCATTTCCCCAATATTCACATAGAACAACCAAATCAAGTCAGAGCAGAACTATGGACAGCATCCATTGGTAAGGCTTAAACCAGTACCCTTCTTATGTACTCCCTCCATTCATTCTTAATTGTTGATCTTTTAGAAAGGGTTTGTTACTGTTTGTTTGTCGTTTTCAAATTTCAAGACAACATTAACTATTTTTATAACTATACTATTACTATCATTATTAGTTAACTTACGTTGTACTCCCTCCGATTTCATATATAAGCAAAATTTTACTTTTTAAGTTCATTCAATTATTAATGAATTTGGTCCATATTATGGACTAGATGCATTAATAAAGAAATCGTAACTGCTTAAATAGTGACTCAGACAAGGTACAATTGAAAATTTGTCGATCAGCAAACTATTTCTTGATTTGTGCAAAACAACCTAAAAAACACTTTTTATAAGCAACTTTAAAAGATGTCTGTATAACCAACATTATGTTGGTTTGAGTGGAGCTTGACTCAAATCCTTAAGTAAGGTCTCGAGGTTGAACCTTGTGGATGGAATAACCCAGTTGGGAGGGAATCCCAGGTTTCCCAGTGGAGATTAGTCATCTCTGTAGCACCTACACTTCTCTCTGTAGCACCTACACTTCTGATCGAAGGCGTGTTGGACAGTCTACCGACACATATGATTATATTTAATCATGTTACATTTTCAAATTATTACTGGTGTCGACGTGTCCGTCCTTCATTGGTTGCTATTCTAGATCCTAAATATTGGTTCTCATAGTAAAGCTTAATGACATTTGAAAGGGTTCATAATTTTGCAGGTGGATTAAGTATGAATGATTTCATTGTAGCTGCAAAGATAGATCAAATAAAGACATCAGATCTTGTCCCAAAGAAAAGAGTTTGGGCTTAAATAAAACATTTTGTTATCATATCAAATTTTCTTCAACACAGAATTACCAATAATTTTAGTGTTCTACTTTTTCCCTTTGAAGTATGTATACACATGTCTGGTGCTTTTTATTTTTCTGCTCGATAAGTGTAATGATTCTCAGTGTTAGAAAAATATTGTATGCCAAACACTTTGAGTTTGAGGGTTCAACTAAGAATTAAACATTATGATTTTATTTATTTGTGTGAAAATGGGTTGTGTTTATAACTTTATATTTCAACTACTCTTTTATATGAACTAAGAGCCTGTTTGGATAAACAACTTATTTACAGCTTATAGTACAATCACTGATCATGATAAGTGCTTATGTATAAGTTTACTTACATAAACTATTTTTATAGCAAAATATAAATACCACCAAACCAACCCAAATGGGTTAGCATCATATCAAATATAATTTTACATTACATGAACTTGTCGGGCTAGCATGACGCCGTAACTTTTCCATTAAGAGTGGAGACATTGAATTTCTCTCCTCCATATTTCTTCCGGCTCCTGAAATTTCAATTTTGCCCTCATAAAATGTTTTCGAAAAATGCAAATATCACCTACAACACTAGAATAAATTTTCACATGCTCATAACTTCGCCTTTAAATATTTTTCTCTCATTTTTTATTTGATGTTATTTTTATTCAATGGGTTAGATTTCACTATTTCTCTATGTCAATGGAAAGAATTCATTTCCCCTACAATGTATAAATGCAAGTGTCACCTTATTTTAAATTTGATGGTATAGAAAAGATAAACAAATTTGCCGATAAAACAAATGTCGATATTGTATCTTTGTTTTTTTAATAAAATAATATTTTTGTATTTATAATCGGTTATTTAACATATTTTAAATGACATGATAATGCTGAATTATCTAAGTGAATTAATTTTATTCATTTCATTAATTAAATTGAAAAAATAAATAATTTTTAAAATTGAAATCAAATTTTTAATTAATTTTATTGTAATTTTTGACTTTTAATTATTCGATATCACCAGATTGTACGCCATGGAAATTAAAATATCTTAAATTATAATTCTTAAGTATAAAAATTTGATTCCGTAAAAAAAAAAGTATAAAAATTTAATAAAAGAATTAAAATGGAATGATTTAAAAATAGAAGTACTAATTCATAAATAAATAAATAAATAAAAGTTAGCTCAAGTGAGGATGTAAGTTAGCTCAAGTGTAATAATAAGAGCCCAAAATACTTTGAATCTCTCCTCTCTCTCACTCCCAAGTAGAAGCAGCATAAGCCGAAAAGATGACATTGCTATCACCTTCCACAACTTCTGCTACTTATCTCGCATCTTCCACTTTTCTTCCCACCTCCCACTCCAATGGTTCTTTTGCAGGGTTCCTTAATCTTCGCTCTTCTTCTGCTAATACCTTCAAATTCTCTAATAAACAGGTTTTTGCTTCTCCAACTCTTACACTACATCTCAATTTCGCTCATTTCTACTCTGTCTTATTTGTTGTATATCAAATTCTTCATCTTTCAATTTTTTTTTTAAGAAATGGAGTTTTATTTTGTTTTACAATTTAAAATCATTAAAATCAAAGTTGCTTGTTATTATAATATTATTTACCAGTTGTTGTTGAATAGTATTATAGGTAGTTTGTCCTTTTTGTTTGAGCTTAGATTGATTCATGTTAATTAGTAGATTGTGGAAATACTTCATTATTATGCCCAATCTGTGTGCAGTGAGTTGGGTAGCTTAACTGGTTTAAGCTAAGGGTTAAAGGAGCGAGAGGTTCGGGGTTCAACCTTCGTTATTATGTACTATTTGTTGGGTGAGTTGGGTAGCTAAACTGATTTAAACTAAGGGTTAAAGGAGCGGGAGGTCCAGGGTTCAACCTTCATTATTATGCACAACCTGCAGGGTGAGTTGGGTAGCTGAACTGGTTTAAGCTAAGAGTTAAAGAAGTGGGAGGTCCAGGGTTCAACCTTTGTTATTATGTACTATTTGTTGGGTGAGTTGGGTAGCTAAACTGATTTAAACTAAGAGTTAAAGAAGTGGGAGGTCCAGGGTTCAACCTTCGTTATTATGTACTATTTGTTGGGTGAGTTGGGTAGCTAAATTGATTTAAGCTAAGGGTTAAAGGAGCGGGAGGTCCAGGGTTCAACCTTCATTATTATGCACAACCTGCTGGGTGAGTTGGATAGCTCAACTGGTTTAAGCTAAGAGTTAAAGAAGTGGGAGGTCCAGGGTTCAAACCGTGGCAAAGGAGAAAAATACTAATTTAACAAGTAATTACCAACTTTGACTGTTTTAAAAAAATAAAAAATTCTGCACAACCCGCAATCATAAAGGATGTTAAAAAAATTGATATAAATATGAATTGTAGAGGAGAAAGATGATGACTCGTTTCTTTTTTCATTTTTGCAACATCAACCTCAATCTAGCAACATCTGTAACCTAGGAACTTGTATCATATTATACTTTTCACTTTGTTTCACTGGATGGAAAATCATGTCCAGTTTATAAGTTTACCAACTGAATGAAATTGCAGGGTAGTTGGATAAGGAAAGCCGGGGACACTGAAATCGGGGACACTGAAATCACTACAAAGTTTGAGCTGAAGCCACCGCCGTACCCGCTGGTAACATCTAAATTCTGCCCAATTCTCTGTTTATCTGTTACATTTAGTTGACATATGCTTCTAATGAAGCATGCCAATATGGATAGAACTGGCTTCATCATTTTCATCTTTCATCAATAGAGAAAGTTAAAATTAAAGCATTGAAGAACTCAAGCTTCTTACTTTGTTAGAGTTATTGTGAGGGCAAAGCCCTGTAACTTAATAAACATGTGTCATTGTTAAAACATACATGCAGTAACTATTTTTTGGAGCTTACTGTACCTGGGTATTGTCTGCAGCACGTCTCATATTTTACACAACTAGTGCACTGAAGTCTTGATCTGAGCCATCTTTATAGATTTGAAGTGGATTATGATTATAATGAGCACTGTTGTCGAATAGTGGCTATAGCTTTGGTATAACACTATAGCATAGCAGAATTTGAACAAATAGCAATTGTTCCGAGATATGCTATCTGTATGAAGTGTTGTCAAATAGCCGCTATTGTGTATCGAAATTTGAACAAACTGCTATTTTCCATGATCCCTGATTGACAACACTACTATAATTAAACGTCCTTCCTTCTTCCTCGCACACATTGCTTTTATCCTTGTCTAAATGGCTATGAACTATTGAACTATTGAACTTATGAATTTATAGTTATGGTTATGAACTTAGTTTATTGTTGTGATTTTGTGGTTATTTTCTTCATCTATATTAATTTTATGCATGTGTTTATAACTGCATATATAGGTCCTCGAGTTAAGATCTTTCAACCCTCCTGATCTTGCGAGACTCTCGATTTTAAGACATTGATTATTATTATTATTATTATTATTATCAGACAATATCACATTGTGTCAGGCAATTGTGTCAAGGAAAACTTCGAGTCTCTGTTGTTTGAGATGAGATTACTAGCTTCTGGTTTACCTCAATCATTAATTACTCTGGCCATTTACATTCTTTTTAATGCATCATATCAATTACACTGATCTGATTAAACAAGAATGATTCATATTGTTCTTTAAATGACCTAAACATATGTCACACACGTGCTGTTATTTTGGCATTCGACTGATAATAATACATAAATAACCAATATTTCAATAATGAAAATTCTCAGGATGCTTTGGAGCCAATTATGACCCAGGAGACATTTGAGTACCATTGGGGAAAGCACCACCGAGCATATGTAGATAACTTGAACAAGCAAATTGAAGGAACGGATCTGGATGGGAATTCACTGGAGGAAACCATAATTATGGCGTATAATAATGGCGACATTCTTCCAGCTTTCAACAATGCAGCACAGGCATGTGCATACTTATAACCATAAAACCTCTAATTCATGTTTCTGAACCACACCTTAGTAATCTTGTTCAATTTATTTCAGGTATGGAACCATGATTTCTTCTGGGAGTCCATGAAACCTGGTGGCGGTGGAAAGCCATCTGGGGAACTTCTAAAACTGATTGAAAGAGACTTTGGCTCATTTGAAAAATTCGTTGACGAGTTCAAGCTTGTTGCTTCAACACAATTTGGTTCAGGATGGGCATGGCTTGCATGTGAGTAATTTACCTTTTCGACCATATACTTATATTTTGGCGTTCATTTTTTTCTTCGGTATATTTAACTTAGAAAGCACACTTTACCTTCTTTTCTTTTGCTTTTTGTTGTCTATGAAATACAGATAAAGAAAGCAGGCTTGATGTTGGAAATGCAGTAAATCCTCTTGCAACTGAGGAGGATAGAAAGCTAGTTGTGCTAAAGAGTCCTAATGCTGTGAACCCCCTTGTTTGGAATCATCATCATGTAAGTAGCAAGGACTAGTTATATTGGGGTAGGAATAGGATAGAATGGTTATCACTTATCAGTATCTTACGATACATACAATGATACAAGTCCTATCTCAATTCAATACAAAATATAAACGCAATCGATACTGATGTCTAGTCAAAAGTGTGCATCTATTTTGGATATGAATTTCATTTTGAATCCCGATTCATTATGAAGAATCCCGATTTTTCACTATGAAGATCTTAATCCATTCTTACGAATCACTATCTAAACTTAGTATAGTTAATCACTTTTTTTGTCAACTTTGTTTAGCCCGTCACTTCTCTATTGTCATTTAATTTATGACTTGTTTGTTATCTCACTTGTTTTTACTTGTCATAATTTTATTGCTAATGTAACTTCCGATTTGAAAAATAGGTCTTCCAATTCATGATTTGAATCTGTGATAACCATAGAAATATCTGATGGCATTTCTTGTTGATTTTGCAGCCACTCCTTACCATTGATGTTTGGGAGGTATATTAATCAAACTTTTCTGTTATTGATTCAATGACTTTAAAACTATTATTTCATCAATACCAAATTACTGACTTTGTGATATGTACATTTCACTCTTATACAGCATGCTTACTACCTTGACTATCAGGTGAGATGTAGTTCACAGAATTGTACAGTGATCACTATATCTGAGAGTTCTGTAACAAATTAATAAACATAACTAAGATTATGCTATTATCTTTGCAGAACCGGCGCACTGATTATATATCAGTTTTCATCGATAAGCTTGTGTCTTGGGATGCTGTCAGCTCAAGGCTTGAGAAAGCTAAGGCCGTAATTGTAGAGAGGGAGAGAGAGGAGGAGAGGAAAAGAAAAGAAAAAGAAGAGAAATCAAAAGCTGACAAAGAAGCTAGACCCAAGTTTGTTAAAATCCCGATGTAAAACTTAAAAACCATAGATTTTATGTTTGTAGGTCAACATTTCAAGTTAAACGAGTTAAGGTAAAAACTTTTCTGACAACCTTGGCTACACCTACTCCTGAGATATTAGCAGAAAGCGTGAGATGTTGATGTTTTGTAACAGTTAGGTGTGTATAAGATGTTGATGTTACCAGGAAAAATTTAAAAATTGTATTTCCTTTTATTTATGCTAACTCATACAGGTTTAGTGGCTTCAAGCTGCAAATTTTGCTCTCTAAGGTTATTATACTTCATTAATGCTTCATATTTCATACCTCCTATAATAATATGAAGTCTTATCCTGTGGATTATCTTATCTAAACTAGGGTCTTTGACCCCTTTTGAATTGGAACAAGAACATTTGAGTTTTTTTCACACATCAGGCGACCTCTCAAATAGGCAATTTCATTTGAGTTAATAACATGTCCTTTGCACTATATGTCCTTGCTCTGCCAACAAACATTTTTGGAATGAATCAATTTAATGGGAGAAACATTTATGTTTTAAGATATATGTGACGACATCCATTGTATCCTAGTTCTTGATATGGATAATGACCACATATATCTTAAAACATAAGTGTTTTCTTCTCCGATGTTGGTTCATTACAAGAATGTTTGTAAGTTTAACATAGACATGTAATGCAAACTAGAATGTAAGTATATAACACTTATTGAAAAACTCAAAAAGAGACTAAATGCATTTACAAAAATTGTAGACAAATTCATTTGTCTAAATAGTCACTATGTCACATGATTAAATATTTTTAATATAAATGGAAAGTATGTTTTTAAATTTTTTTTACCATTTTTTCTATTATTT
Source organism: Trifolium subterraneum (assembly GCA_951799995.1). Lineage (NCBI taxonomy): Eukaryota > Viridiplantae > Streptophyta > Magnoliopsida > Fabales > Fabaceae > Trifolium > Trifolium subterraneum. The sequence continues at coordinate 43,531,270 of OX637463.1, read as the reverse complement.
AATGTTGATATTCTCTTCCTTAATTTTTTTGCCATTTTCTCTTGATCCGGTACTCAACCCAGTCTGGATAGACCTTGTAAACCGCTAAAGTCAGTTAAAATGCTAAAAAAACGTTGGAAGTGGGATGAATCGGCCAAAATCAGATAAACCGCAGAATCAATCTTGATTTCTGAAAACAGCTCGGTTAAAAAAATTGAAAATTTACAGTATTTTTTGCAAGTAAAAAACTTATCAATTATATTGAAGAAGATGAAAGAGATATATGGATCGAAAATGATGAGACAAGGAAAATAGATTAGATATTGAAAGAAGAAAATAACTTCATTAATATGTAAGTTGTAAGATTGATTTCTTAGAGATGTGGAGACCCTTCATTGAACAATGCCATATTTTTATGTTTATTAAAATAATAAATCAAAGTGAAGAATGAAGATCATAAAGAAATAATGAAAGAGGAGGCCTAGTGGAAAAACACTAATAATTTACATTATTTTTATTTATTTATTAATTAATCGGTTCGATCACAGTTCAACCGTTGAACAAATTGAACTATAAATCAGAGCTTTCGCCAGTGCAACTTTGAAGGTAGTGTTTAATGAAAAAAAAAAGATATGAAGAAAAATATCCGAAGGAGAGTACCATGTGGTAGAGTGGAAACAAACCATGTTTCATAATATGGCTTGACCTAGAACTTTGTTTACTTTCTAGTTGGCTTGTTACTGCAAATTGGCAACAAAAGATAAGCTTCCTAAATTTGGTGTGACGGTTGATTTACATTGTTGTTTTTGTAACCATGAGGAATCTATTAATCACTTGTTCTTTGGCTGTCCGAGTTGAAGATTATTTGGCAAAGGGTCCTAGGTGGCTGTAGATAGATCATGTCCCCATGGAATGGAATGATGATTTGAGGTGGATCACAAGATTTAGTAAAGGAAAATGGTGGAAAGCTCAACTTCTGAAAAGTGCGGCGGCTGAAACTATTTACACCTTATGGAATTATCGAAATGATATTTGCTTTGGAAACAAAATATACAATAAAAACATAGATGAAGAGATTATCAATAATTTAGTGTATAGAGGCTGGAGAAGTCCTAAGCTTAGGGGGCATATTGCTCAATTGTTTATCTAGTTTAGTCTTTTCATTGGTTTTGTTTGTCTTGTTTGGATGATTGGATCACCTTGTACATAACTGTTTTTTTGAAGTAATACAAAATAGCTTTGTTATTGTTCAAAAAAATAAGCATACATAATAACTATGGTGGTAATCGATTTTAATATATTAATATTAAACGAAATTACCAAATCAATGAGAGGAACAATAATTAAAACCGATCTTAATTATCTTAAGGGTCGTATGTATGGAATGAACAAGCTATTGTCATGGCTAAAAAACGGATATTTTTAGCTAAAACATGGTTGACTATGCTCCGCTTCGTATTTTTAGGACTTTTATTTTGTCTTTCAAAATTAACTAAAAATTGATATGTTTTATCGCTGTGGACTCATTTATCATTGTGGTCTTCAAACTTAATTGTGCATGTTATATATATCTTGCGGGCACATAGACTACCCTCAACCACTTTGCAGGCCCCCCAGTACATCCACACTCTCCAAAGCAAATACCTAACTACATCTCAGAACACTCTAATACAAGAGTACAAGAGAAAAACGAAAAGTCAGATGTAAGTTTAAAATACTGATTGGTGCATCTAAAAACAAAGAACCTAGGTCCAATATATAGCATTGATTTCCCCATCGTCTCACCAAACTAAGCGATGTGGGACTTCTCTATAGCTAATTTTTAACCTCCTTTTTTATTTAAGTAACTGGACAATTTGAGACTTGACAATCAACCCCGACATACATTTTTACAACTCAATCCAAATCTAAAGAGGCATATCTATTTCCATGTCTAGAAGGCATGATTTAAAAATGAGATCACAACTGTGAGGAAAATATCTAAGCCAAATAAACAATACCACAATCCAAGAATAAATAACAGGTTTATATAAATCTATAAAATAACAGGAATAGAGTAACAAATTTAAAAGAAAATGCACTTATAAATGAATAGAAAATAAAAACTAGCTAGGAAATATATATTCTAATTTTTAATAGATCTTAGTTCCATATGACAAAATGAAAATAACATTATGATTGGTTTCGATGGATTTCTAACTATTTTTTTTTGCAGCAATAAAAGAAGAATGAATTTTATTTCACTTTGGGCATAAGATATCCTATGATTGGTTTGACGGATTTCTTTAACAATTTTGTTTGTGCATGCAGGTTATGACTGATCCTAATGCACCAAGCCCAATGAGTCAAACATGCGTGAGCTCATACACTGGTCGGGCATCATTTTTAATTTTTATTATTATTTTCTTTCTTTTTCAACTCAATTTATGCTTATTTTTCTTTTTCTTTTTTATTTTGATATTTAGTTTCCGATCTTCATGTTTTTATTTTTCAGGGTTGTGGTTGATATCCTGGGGTAACCAACCAAAATCGAGGTATAATTAAAAAAACACCATATGCAATATGCATGCTTCACACTATTTTATTTTTCTTATTATCATAGCTTAATTTGGGTTTGTTCCCAAGGGATATCAACCACAATTCAAAAAAATAAAAATATGAAGATCGGTAACTACATATCAAAATCAAAATAAAAAAAAAAATCGTAGATCAAAGTTGAAAAAGAAAGAAAATAATAATAAAAATAAAAACTGATGACTGACCAGTGTATAAGCTCACACATGCTTAGCTCACCGGGATTGATGGATCAAGATCAGTTATAACCTGCATGTACAAACAAAATCGTTAAAGAAATCCATCAAAACCAATCATAGAAAAGAAAGTTCCCCTATAATCTATCCATACACAAATACCTATTTGGATCTTATTGATTTTCATTCGAAAAATGGACCTACATAAATCATAGATGATGATTGTCTCTTTGAATTTCATTTTGAAAAGAAAACTATAAAAATTTCAATTCAGGATAGTTCATTCATGAGAGATTTCATTATTATTGTCCAATCACGAAGACAAACACAAATTTACAACTCAATCACAATGAAATTAAAAAAAACAATGCCAAACACAAACATACTTGAAGTAACAAAAAAGAAAAGACTTGTACACTTATAAATGAAATTAAAAAAAAAAAATGAAATCTAGGATAAATGAAATTAAAAAAATGAAAACTAGGTAATTGTCAAACCAAATTTTTCCTAATGTTGAATGGATCTTGCTCCCATGTGTGTGGCTCATCTTTTGTTTAATTCATTCGTTAAAAAAAATATAAAATTTATTAACAAAAAAAAGTTTGTGTTATGTATTATTGTCAAAATTTATTTTTGATCAATTAATTATACTTTTACCTTATCAATGAAACTCCTATCGTATAAATTAATTTACATTTATATTAATAAAAAAGAAGAGAGTGTAAATGAGTGAATGACCAATAAAATGTAAGAGTTTATTTTAACCATTTTTATTAATAGAAACAATTTTAAGCTGTGAAAAAATTCATTTAAATTTTATAGGTGTGTTTTTTGTTCAAGCAGATTGTGAATGGAAAGCAAGGTCAGGAAACATGTGTGTGACTTCTTATGATTGGAAATGCAGCGGCATATATGCAGTTGAACAAACATTATTTGAACAAACACTATTTGATTGGAATTCAAATATTATTTTTTTCAACCGCACATATGCCGATGCATTTCCAATCGTAAGAAGCCGCACACATGTTTCTTGCCCTTACTTTCCATTCACAATCTGCTTAAACAAACAACTCACCTATAAAATTTAAATGGTTTTTTTCCCATCATAAAATTGTTTTTATTAATTAAAAATTAAAATAAACTTTTACCTTTCATTCGTCATTCACTCATTTACTACTTCCTTTTTTTTTAATGTAAAATATTTGATAAGGTAGGAGTTTCATCGATAAGGTAAAAGTATAATTGATCAAAAATAAATTTTGAAAATAATACATAATACAAACTTTTTTTTTGTTAAAATATTTATATTTGGATCATAAAGAGAGATAACATACAAGCATCAAGTACTTGAAATCCCATGGATGAAGATGTCGTCTATTTGGATCTGGTTGATTTTTGTTCAAATCCCAATCTAAAAACATGATGCATGTAAGTATCTAAGACAAATAAACAATACCAAAATCCAAGAATTAAAAAACAGGTTTATATATAAATCTATAAAATAACATATAATTTTAGAAGAAAATGCCCTTATAAATAAATAGAAAATGAAGACTAGCTAGGCAATGTGTTTTGCCAAACCAAATTTATTATAATTTTGAATAGATAGTTCCATATGACAAAATGAAAATAACATTAATTAAGGAAGGGAAAACATTAAAATTGAAAATAAGAAACACACACCTCTTATCCTCATCCACCATTCCATCTCCATATGATATCATATGATCGGTTTTTGAAGGATTTTTTTAACAATTTTGTATATGCATGCAGCTGATGACTGATCCTGATGCACCAAGCCCCAGTGAGCCAAGCATGCGTGAGCTCATACACTAGTCCGTTATAATTTATTTTTTTATTATTATTTTCATTTTTTCAATTCGATCTACCCTTCCTTTCATTTTCACTTTGATATTTGGTTACTGATCTTCATGTTTTTATTTTTCAGGGTTGTGGTTGACATACCTGGAGAACAAACCCAAATCGAGGTATAATAATAAAATAAAAACCATATGCGATATGCATGCTTCACACTATTTTGTTTTGCTTATTATATCATAGCTTTGGGTTTGTTCCCTAGGGATGTCAACCACAATCCAAAAAAAAATAAATACATGAAGATCAGTAACTACATATCAATGAAAATAAAAAAGAAAAGAATTGTAGATCAAAGTTGATAAAGAAAGAAAGAAAATAATAATAAAATTAAAAAATGATGATTGACCAGTTTATAAGCTCATGCATGCTTGAATCACTGGGGGTTGGTGGATCAAGATCGGTTATAACCTGCATGCACAAACAAAATCGTTAAAGAAATCCATCAAAACCGATCATAGATAAGAAAGTTCCCCTATACTAGATTCATCTATCCATACACAAAGAGCACTGGTAGTTACTAATGTGATTAACTAACCAAAGGCAAAGACTAACAACTAATACAAGACTAACATTCAAACGACATGGACGAAGCTACACTGTGTAGAGGGGGTTCAACTGAACTCCTAAACTTGAGAAAAAATAGACATATAACTGAAAGTCTAGAGAGAAGAGAAAGAAAAAAGACTACAACAAAAGAGAAATAGAAACAGAGAATATGAATTTGCTGAGAAGATATGTAGGCAGAAGAAAATGAACCAAGATGCAGCTGCGCTAGCTGCTAGAAAGAAAAAAGAAGGGGAGTGATGGTTATATACTAATTTTTTAGGGTTTTCTACAACCCATTTTGGGCTTTTAATATGCGGCCCAAATGTTATGTGTGTCTATGCATTGAAAACAAACATATAAAAACGAAGCAGCTCTACCTATAAAGTTAATTTTGGCAAAGGAAATAAAAAATTAATTATAAATTCAAAGATGACAACTCTAATTATTAATTTTGGGAGACATTTTTTTTATGAATTTACCCTTAGAATAATTTTACTTTTGAAAATATGTTATATTTTCATTTTTTAAACATTGTTTAAGTAGTTTTTAAGAAAGTTTTGGTCACTCAAAAAAATATTTTTTGCTAAGTAAAATATAAGAGGTGCTTTGATGCAATTTTTTTAAAAGTAAAATCGCCTTCACCCCTGACTTAAGGTCCTGGCTTCGTCACAATCAGTCATAACCTGCATGCACAAGCAAAATAATTAAAGAAATATATATATATATATATATATATATATATATATATATATAAAGTTCCATTATACCAATTTCATCTATCCATACATAAAGACTACCAGTCCTAATAACTAATGTGATTAACTAACAAAACGCAAAGACAAACAACCAATACAAACTAACATTACAAACCACCACATGACTAATTAAGAATCAAAGCAAATTTCAGCATAAAGACTATGACAGAAACTCCTATAATCAGTCCAAGATCTCGAGTTGAACTTTATAGTGAAGAATCAAGTGTTTACCGCTGCACCTGAGTGAGTGCAGAAATAAATAAAAAGATTAAAAAACAACCATAATTGAATAACTATGTCAAAATATATCCAAATACTATACTAATCTCTCTAATTGATGTTGTAGTTGTAAAACCAGCCAACCATCTCCCCAATCTCTCGACACCACCCCTTCCACTGTCTCTCAAAAGTAGAGGCTATCATGATCTTAAATCCAAATCAAAATTAGTATTATTCACAAACAAAATCTTTGACTGATTATTAGTCAAAAAAATCTTTGACATATTAGTAAAAAAAAAAACCTTTGACCAATTCTTTGAAGGAAATTAAATATTTAATAATAATTTTTTATTATTTAACATAAATATCTCAACAATTTACATATATTTATTTTAATCCTATACACTAAATATTTCATTTAATTTTTTCATTAATTTCTAATTCCTTTTTTTTTCAACAAATTTCTTATTTTGTTTGTTTTAATTCTCAATATTTTAAATTTTTTCTATTTTCCAAAACAGGTATATTTTATTTGAAATAGATATTCAACAACTACATATATTTAACTTTTAATTAATTTCTAATCATTTCCAATAATTTTTATTTTTTTCTTATTTAAAATTTGTTAATTTTGTATTTTGTGTATTATGCACAAGTGGTACTAACACATTTATTATTTTTTTAATTTTTTTAACTGACGTGAGGTGTCATGACATCTTTGAGCATAGCTAAACCATGAGATGTATGTCTACAACTTGAGAATATTAAATAGCTAATAAGTTGTTCTTATAAATAGGTTGGCTTAATTCATTTCACTTCAGTTAAAACTTCTTTGTTTCTCACTATGGCTCCAATGCTTATGTCTTATTGAGGTAATAACCATTTTGATGTATGTTTTAATGACAACAAACTTCATAGAATAAATGTTAAATTTTATGAATGGTGAGTTTTTGTTGAAAGCTAGATAATGACAAAAGTGGACAAGCTAGAAGTCACTCGCATCAACAATAGTGGATTTTATATACTCAAATAATGAAAGAATTGGACTAGCATCAGATGATCACAACAATGGCATCTGAAGCATCATGAAGATATTTAAAGGACGTTGTTTGAATCATAAGAGGTTTCATTGGAAGGTTCAAACAACAAAGTGAGTTTCATGGTTAATAGGCTTCTTCATCATCCCAAGTTTTACAATGAGTATTGAAGATTCAAGGAAGAATATGAAGATCATTGTTGAAGAGTTAAGATGGAAAAACTTGTATCACAAGCTACACAAAAACATATTTAATGTTACCATCTTGCTCTCCAATTCTACAAGCATTAACCCAATCTCACCGAATGAAGTTTCACATCTTTCGTTTCAACTTGTCATGTCAAAACTCACATTAAGTTTTATTACATGTTTTGAGGGTTTACTACTACAACCAACATCAATGAGAATGATGCATATGTTGAAAATCTTCAAAACTCACTCAAAGTTTTATCTTATCGAAATTTCTCACGAGGAGAATGATATTCCATGAGTTTATAAAGGAACTTATTCACAAGGCATAAAAGTTTTAATCATTCTCTAAACTAGAAAATGAGAATTGTACGCCCATGCCTCAAGTAAAAGCATCTCAAAGATACTCAATGAACAAGTAACTATGTGTGCAAAACATCAAGAGAAATTGTGGAAAGTTTTGCAGCAACATGAAGATCACAACAAAGGCATAGGGAACAACATAGGGTTTGTTGTTACTTGCAAGACTAAGTAATAATTTGAAGTAGTGAGTTTCCTTTCTTGGATTGGTATCCCCAGAGTAGATTTTGTTTCACCAAATTGGGTAAAGAATTGCTCGTGTTATTTATCGTTGTCCTTACTTATATTTACTGCTCCATATTGTCCTGCACGTTGTCCTAGATGTCATACAACATGTAAGACACCAGTCCTCTAAAGATCATAATTTCATAATTAAATATGCGCCACTTAGAGTGTCACACATCTTTGTCTAAAAACAAACATTGATTAGTTAAAAACATGCAGCGGAATAAAATCAAACATCAAATATCATTTCCACGGTCTAAAATGAATAGCAATTTTTAAAAGAATAAACATCGACACAAGGTTTGCGAATTTAAAGGAAATAATGAAACCCAAACAAAATGTTCCCCCGGTGTTACACTATCAGAGCGACCTGACTTTGAATAATAAATAGACTGAAGAAGACCCAACGACATCTTCGAACTCACATCAACTAATGATCCGCAACCTGAGAATCTACGATTGTACATCGTAGGGGCAAGCCAGAAAAAAAAACAAGGGATGGTAATGTTATCTGTAAAAAAAAATTTGATTTTTACCCGTACAAAATTACAATTTTTTTAAAAAAGTCCTTAAGTTAGATTTTTGGCTGATTTAGCCAATTTAAGCTGATGTGGCATACGCTGACATTGCAATTGTTGCTGACATGGCAGATTTTAATTTTTATCATATCACTTAAATGCAAATAAGAATTCTTAATTATTTTTTTTGATTTATACTTGATCTTTTTACCGAGATTGAATTAAAAGGGGTCAAACTCATAAATTCATCTTCAACATCAACTTTAACCCATCTTACTTCAGTTAATTTTCTTCTATTTTGAATTATGAATTCGCAACTATAGCACCCAATGTTAGAATACGGAACCACCACATTCACTTGTAGAAAAAACTTAAATGTGCTCACTTTAATGCAATTCGAACATGACACCAATAATGACGAAAAAAATAAAAAATTGCGCTTACTGGTTTATTCCAATTCACTCCATTTCTCATATTATTAAACGTTTCCAACTCAAAAGAAAGAGCAATAGAGGTTGGGAACAAAGGAGCAGAAGAACCATAACATAAAAGGTATCCAAATCGCACCAAAAAATTCAGACCCAACACCAAAGTTGTTAATATTCAACATAGAGGTTACAAATAAAGAGGAACTGGAAATTGAGGAATCCAACCACAACAAGATGCACCAGAAAATATTTCAACAAAAGAGAAGTTCATGATACTTCGCCAAATTGCAAATCGAAAGAAAAGAGGGAGATAGAACAAAGCAAATGACAAGGTGGTGATGAGATTTGAAGAATGAGTGAGATTAAGGGAAATATAGGAGGAGTTGAATTGTTCATTACCAGAAAGTGAGTTCATGGAGTTGTAGCATGTAGGGGATGTTGGTCTTAGACTATCACTAAATTTTTTGATTTAATATAACTTGTAAATAATATTGAAATTCAATAGTTTAATATTTAACTTACTGTAAAATCCAATGTTGTCAGAACCGAACCGGGAACCGGTGGTACAAGCGGTCCGGTTAGGCCTGAAAAACGGCCAGCACAAGAACCGGTAAAAATCGGTGAACCGGCCGGTTCAGGCGGTTTGGCAGTCCTGATTTTATTTTATTTTTTTAAATTGAAGACACCAAAAACTTTGTTTGGTTTGTTTGAAAAGAAAAAAGATTGAAACTTGGGAGGAAAGAATTGGAAACAAGGTTGTTAAGTAATACTGCAAAAAGATGAAGAGAAATTTAATTGTTTTGATTCATTTGAAAAGAAATAAGAAGCAAATATTGATGATAAAAAATGAAGATCCGTAAAAAAAGGAAGAAAAAAAAAACAATGAAGAGGGAACAATAGCAGTGACTGGAGAAGAAAAGAAAAAAGAAGATGAAGGAACAGTAGCAGTGACTAGAGAAGAGAGAGATCTAAGCTTTTGCAAGTGACGGCGGCTCTTTTAGCATTTAGAAAATTGCAACAATGATATCAGGGTTATAAAATAAGTGGGCTTGGGCCTCCTTATAAGATCAAAACTAAAACAACTAATAAACTCACATGTTAAATTTTGGTACTAACCATTAATAAATATTAATTCATATATAATTATTTATAATGTTTTAAATTTTTTTATAATATATATGTAATGTTTTAATTTTATATGTTGGTTTATGACATTTTTTTTTTTTGAACAATCAAAAATGGAATATATATATTAACACAAAAAGATTGCTCTGCTTAGCACAAGGTATGCCAGACAGAGCCACAAAGTTTTACAACCTGCAGTGTCACAATGGAACAAAATCTTAGCCAATACCCAGACAAACCAACGGGCTCGACCACCACAAGTGAATATTTATACTTAGATTGACATTGTGGGCTTTCAGCCACCAATACGTACACAACTTAACTTTATGTAACATTTGTTGAATTGTAGTTCCTGCGGCCTTGAACACCCTGTTATTCTGCTCGTGCCATAGAACTGAAGTACAACACAACCACACAAGCTGTAGAAATGATCGACGGTTTCTTGACCCACTCAAGCTACCCACAAATTGAGCAAAATGATCATGTAACAGCTTCGCATTAGCTGGACCAATTCCTAACCACGACCGAACCAAAGTCCACAAGGGTGCAAAAATAGGACAGGAAAGAAACAAGTGATTAGCGGTTTCCGGTTCACCACATCCATTCACACAAAATCGAGCGTCAAGAGAAATAATGTTACGCGCCACCAAGTTGTCTTTAGTTGGAAGTCTATTGTGAAGCAGCCGCCAAGTCAAGACCGATACCTTCAGGGGGGCTTGCTTGTGCCAAATGAGGTCGGAAACACCCGACGTAGTGGCCACGTCCATTGAGGTAAGAAGAGAATAAGCCCCTCTCACAGAGTAGCCGCCACTAATGTCATGCCGCCAAATCCACGAATCTGAAATGTTAGTATGCAGTACAATAGCATGAAGTAAACCTGTGCACTCCGCAAGCAATTCCTCCTCCCACACCCACAACTGACGACGCCACTGCCACCCCGCCCCACCATTCTCCCACCCTAACAGACACATGTCGGCCACCGAAATCGACTGATTTAGAGCCAAGTCAAAAAGGCGCTTATACCGAACACTCAAAGGGGCGCCACCCAACCACGGATCCGACCAGAATAAAGTATCGGCACCGTTACCTACTCGCCTCACAACACTCTCCGCAAACCATCCCCCCCCTTCTGCACCGTCCCCATCCCGAATTTTTGACACCTCTCTCCACCACGCAGAGTCTTTCCGGCCCCCAACCACCAACCTCCCCGCCACCTCACCATACCTGGCAGCTAAAACCCTATACCACATCCCGCCCCTATCAGCCAGCATCCGCCAACACCATTTACCCAGCAAAGCAGTGTTAAACTCCCTCAACCGTCTCACTCCCAACCCTCCGTGCTCCTGTCCTAGACAAACAGTATTCCAACTGATCCAAGCAATTTTTCTACTACCCTCCCCCCCGCCCCAAAAGAAATTATTGAACAAAGATTCAAGGGAAGAAACTATACCTGACGGAGCTTTGAAGAAGGAAAGGGCGTAGACCGGTAGAGAAGTCAGGACAGACTTAAGTAAGATCAACCGACCACCAAAGGAAAGCAAGAGGTTCTTCCACCGAGACAACCTGGTACGAATACTATATACAACTGGTTCCCAAAAAGACAGGCGGCGCGGATCACCCCCAACCGGTAGGCCCAAGTACATAAAGGGCACCTTACCCACCTTACAACCTAGCGCAGAAGCAGCCTCCAATAACCATGATTCACCAATATTTACCCCAACTAGCATACTCTTATGGAAATTCACCTTCAGCCCAGACACCTTTTCAAATAAAACAAGAACAACCCGAAGGGCACGGACATTTGCCCAACTCTTGGCACCCAGCAGTAGCGTGTCATCTGCAAACTGAAGATGGGATACAACTGTACGATTTTCAGCGCCAATGCTATACCCTTTGAAAAGATTTGACTGGACCAAAGCCCTCATCATAACATTCAATCCCTCCGCTGCCAGAAGAAACAGAAAGGGTGATAAAGGGTCGCCTTGTCTGAGCCCCCTCTCCATCGGAAACTCGTCTGTGGGGCTACCATTAACTAACACGGATGCCGTAGCAGTACAAACGCACTCTGAAATCCACTTCCGCCAAAGCGTCGGAAAGGACATCTTTCTCATCACCATATCCAAGTATCCCCAATCCACGGAGTCGTAAGCTTTTTCGAAATCAACTTTAAATAATAAGAGCTCCTTCTGTGATTTTCGGGCCTCGTCAACCACCTCATTGGCAATTAGAATCCCATCGAGAATCTGACGTTCTTTAACAAACGCTGTCTGAGTTTCTGAAATAACACTACTGATAACCGTCCGGAGTCTGTTTGCTAGGACCTTGGCCAATATCTTATAAAGACTTCCCACCAGAGAAATTGGACGAAAATCATTTAGCTTTTGAGGACTGTCAACCTTAGGGATCAGCGTTATAAAAGTTGAGTTAATACCTTTGGATAACTTGCCATTTCTGTGGAACTCCGTAATAAAACGCATGATGTCAACTCGCATCTCCGACCAAAACTCCTTCAGAAAGCCAAAATTTATACCATCCGGCCTCGGGCTCTTATAACTATCACAGTCCCAAATTTCCGCTTTAACCTCTTCGACAGAGAAAGGCTTCACCAAACTACCCCCCTCTTCAAAAGACAAAGTGTTAAACTGTAAGTCTTCCATTGTCGGCCTGTCCATATTACCCGCTCGGAAGTGAGATGAGAAATGATTAAACACTGCTTGGCGAATAGGTTGTACACCCTCCACCCGCACACCGTCAACCATAATTACCGATAAAGCATTCTGCCTCCGACGACTTGCCAAAACAGAGTGAAAATATTTGGAATTTGCATCACCCTCACGCAACCATAAAAGTCTAGACTGCTGCCAACATATACTAGCATTCACACGAGACAAAGAGTGGATATCGGCCGAGACACTACGAAGTTCATCCCTCTCCGCATCTGTCAACACTCCCTCTTCCCCTTTGCTGTCTAACACTGATAAGCGGATTTTGAGATCATTTATCTTGCCGGGAATATTCTTAGCATGAGCAGTATGCCATTCTTTTAGAGCCAGTTTGATCAATTTCAACTTCTCTTTCAGAACGAAACCCCCCCATCCGGCTACCTGCAGCGAACTCCACTTGTCAATCACAAATTTCCTGAAACCCGGAGTGTCCTGCCAACATTTTAACATCCGCACGGGACGTGGTCCCCAATTCTCTTCATCCACAGATAACACAAGGGGGCAATGATCCGACAACCCTCTTAGTTGGGCCGTCTGAATACAATTAGCCCATGTCAAACACCAAACTTCTGAAAGTAAGAACCGATCTAGGTGACTCATCGAACTACCATCTCCCTTGAACCAAGTGAAACTACGCCCACACAACGTTAAATCAACTAACCCATTGACTTCAATAAACTGATTAAAAGGACCATGATCACGAGACCCAGTGCCTTGTCTGACAGACCGTCTCTCCTCGTCACACCGTACCACATTAAAATCTCCACAAACACACACTTGCTTGCCCTCCAACTGTTGTAGTTTTCCTGATAAAGAGTCCCACAACATCTGCTTTTCATTATCCTCACACGGAGCATAGACATTAAATAGATAAAACTCTTCATCAACTTTGATAAATCGCCCATGAATCTGTACCACATGGTTAAAGCTTGTTGAAGACCATACCTCCACTTCCACCGTATCCCACACAATCAACAAACCCCCCGACGCCCCTACCGATGGACGATACGAGTAAGCGTGAGGCGATCTACCCCACAGAGAAGCACATAAAGAGTCATCACACAACCCCAATTTAGTTTCCTGAAGACACACAACGAACGGTTTCAACTCACCCATCAGCCTCCTAACTTCCTTCCTCTTCTCACACCCACCCAAGCCTCTAATATTCCATGAACAAATCTTCATCTAACACCCCTCACCACCCTCACCGCCCCACCGACACCCTCATCACGCCTTCCATCCGCCCTTGCCCACAACTTGCGACTTCACCCTCTCTGTCCCCCCTCGGGTCAACACCTGAAACCTATTAGCAACCCCGGTGAATTTGATCCCTATCGCCTCCCCCATCCCCCGCTCATCCTCCCGTACCACCTCCTCACTTCCATGTAAAGCCACCCAGTGTTCCCACTCCTTATTCACAGATCCCAAAGAAGAACTTGAAGCTGAAGTGACTTGGTTTACCACCTCCACCGATTTACCATCATTTCTTCGTCCACAACCCTTTCGTCCCTCTTTGTTCAAAATCTTAAGAACCTCTGATCTATCCTTGCCTGGCATTCGAGCCACCTTTTTCAAACTCGAAATCGTATGGCGAAGTATTCCCCCTACTTTCTTCTTCACTGGCACCTTAGCCATCTCAATGTGACGTGCTCTGTGATGCCGATTGTGTCTGTTAGGCTTCTTTTTCGAGGAAAAAATAATACCTGCCTCGCCATTATGATCCTCTAACCATTCCAAACTCCAGGGACCCGAGGTACTAGAGCGGCCCCCACCCGGAGGACAAGAAAAATGTCGCTTGCCTCGAATAGTGGCAGAGTTGTTGTCCGCTGCTGTCTTGAAATTTTCATGGTGTTCACTGCGCTCAAGAAACTTCTGAAAACAACTAGACTCCTCAACTACAGGAGGCAGTTGACCACCCTGTTGTAACGAACTACTCGGCTCAGTTGTAACAACAAGAGGTTCCAGGACCGTCTCCCCATTCAATACAGATTGGATCTCAAGACAATCGGTTGTACCATCTTTAGAGTGCGCCGTAGGATCGGCACGCATTTCCCCTTCCTCCTTTTCCAGCTCACATGTTATGTTGTTAATCAATGCATTCACAGTGTTCCGATGATCTTGATCACCATGGTCAGAGAGATGTTCTGATACCGAGTCCTGCATCACCGTGTCATCCTCAACAAAACACGCATCTTCACCTAAATTAAAACCCCACTCCTCAATGATCTTGACGTCACACAACACTCCATCCAGCAACAGAGTAACAGTCTCGTTAAGAACCGCAAAAGAATGTGTCGCTATCAAAACACGAGCATAATCAAACCTGTCTCTGTCTAAGGAAACTGAATCTGTGCGTAAATACCGACCGCAATCCAACACACACAGTTTAAAGAATTTCTCATTCCATGCATGTAGCGGAACGCCATATAACCTCACCCAGGCACCCCTCTGAAACGGCATAATCTCCTTATCCCACCTGACAAAAGCTGAGAAAAAGAAATTAAAAAATTGTTTTGCGCCATTTATAGTGCACATAATATCTGTCTCTGTTGTACAATAGATGAACACTTTATCAGCTCCCAAAGGCGTGATAACCAAATTTGTAAACCCAGCATCTTTAATTCTTTGTTGTACCAGCGAAACCGCTTCACCATTCAGCACCGTCGCCACCACCCCCTTCCGTGCCCACTTCACGTCATCACCATTCGACAAATACTTTCGGACAAGTTTCGAACTTGGGCCCGTCATTTTTCCTAGTAAACTGTTTTTCTGTACCACCACCCCGTCCCGTACATCCACACCCTCATCCTGCTTCCTTGTTCCCACTCCCGTAATCTCCAGCACCTGTCCAATCTGAATCCTCTCTCCCTCTCCCTCTGACTCCCTTGGCTTCTCCACCTTCTTTCTCCTGATTTCCTCCCCTCGGTTTCCCGTCCTCACACTGTTATCCCCCTCCCCCGTAACGCTCTTCCCGTTCTCCCCGTGATGAATTTTTTCTCCCTCATTCAGATGTCCACCCCGCCCTCCAACTGTCCCTTGATTCTTCCGAAGCTCCCTCTCTTCCCCCCTCACGTACTCCTTGTCGAATCTTGCTACTTTCGCCCAAAGACGTGATTGACCAAAACTAATGTCATTGATAGCATGTAACAATTTTCCTACATCCCTAACATTAGAGTACCGCACAAAGCCATAACGTTTCCTTTGCAAATTATACTTCCTAGGCACATACACATTCTCCATAATTCCACAAACCTCTAAGGCTTTTCTTAAATGAAAGTGACTAATGTGATCAGGGATATTTGTGAAGTAAAAAGTTACAAACCTCTTGAACCTATTTATTATGCCACTGCCTACACCAGTAACTACCAGTCCACGCACCGCTTGCCTTTGTTCATGAAGGTTGTTGTTATGAACTCCAACTTGTAACCTCCCGTCTTCATGCCCAGACCTTGCCCGCGAGTCCATGGCCAGTCGCCTATCCCCATTCAGACTCGCCGTGTGCCTCTCCCGAACTGAAAATCGAACTCGCGGCGAACCAACACCAGAATCGCAGAACCTGTACCCATGAATTGCTGTATCGCTGAATCTATATCCATCCCAAGACAAGTTGCGACCACCAGAAGACCATGCCCGTTTCCCGTCGTGTCGCTTGATCCCTTGCTGCCTGTCCCGACTTCGATCGACCTGTTGTGACACTTTCCGACGTCGCGGCATCACGTCATGCCACTCTCCCTGATCCCCCCCGTTATCTGGCACCCTGCTTGGAACCCTCCCCACCCAATTCGAGTATCCCATCGGAGAAGAAGAACGACACCGCATGAGAGCGTCGGAACGCCCATGGGAACGTGCGTGCGATCGCCCTCTCTCTCTCATAGGGTTTTTTGTTAAGATACAATTCATGTTGGTTTATGACATTTTAATATTGTGAAATTATGAATATTGTATAACTTTTTATTTATTATTGATTTATATATAATTTAAAAATATAAAAATTATATTTAATTTAAAACGGTACGATCCGGTTGAACCCTGGTCCAACTAATTGAACCTTGAACCGGTAAGTTCACCGGTTCGGTGACCGGTCCGATTCCGACAACCTTGGTAAAATCTACATAAACTTACTAACCATAGTCCATAACTGCCATGCCAGCCTAACTTAGCCAAATAAAATTTTGTTTAAGGACTTTGTCCAAAATTTTGTAAGGATGTAAATAATAAAAATATTATTGGGACTAAAATTAAAATGAGTCATATTTATAGGGGCTAAAAATCATATTTAAGCCAAATTATTATAGTGTAAATTACTCACAATTATTGGGAAAAGTTTATACATAGCGTTTTAAGTTAATGTGGTACTTAATTCGTCATTTGAAGTAACTACACTCTTTCCAAAGTTCTCAATAGTTAATTAGGGCTTCAAAAAAGGTTTTATTCATTTTTAGACAATATCACACAGTTCGTGATAAAAAATGAAATTGAAATTCAAAACAATAGTGAAAACTTTCCCAAAAACATGTATAAACAATAGTGAATCACATATTAGAGGGACTTCTTGTGATTCAATTCTTGAGTACAAAATTTTCGTTGATTTATAGCTTTCTAGACAATTAATTAGATTTACAATACAAAGATCATTCAAAGAAAACCCATTCTTTTTTATTCATTCCAAACCTAAGAAAACATATGTAATATATTCATCACAATACAAGGGAAGGGATTCACTATTAACCCTAATTTCTCTACTGTTCTAATCATCAAATTTTAACTAATCAAACGGAGTAAAAGGGGTATCAGCTAAATTACTCCATCCATGTTAGAATCTAAAATTTTAGCCCGAAAAGAGACTCGCGCCTTTTACTATGATGGATCTTGCAAGTATAATCATCATAGACAAGCAGTTGGCAACCCTAATTTGCATCACTTTATATTTGTCATATGAAATTTTACCGTTGATGTGCTTACATTTCTGAAAGATGAATATCGTGTGTTCTAAATTTGACTTTTTTTTATTAAATAATCCTAACAGTGTGAGAAACAATGTTACTATTATATGAAAATGAGACAATGTAAGTTTTGTGCAACTTGTAAATTTCATCATCCACAACCTGCAGGTCTTCAAATAATATCATCGTCAATAGTTCCTCAGGTTTCACCTCTTCTTATGCTAGTACCTTCACCTTTATCAACAAATTGTAAAGCCTCCATCCGGTCTTTCACAACAACAATACCATGTACTCTTTGCGAGACCACCTCTTCTACATGGCTCATTATTCCAAGGTACATACTACATTAAGGAGCAGTTGAGGAATCAGAAGATTGATAATTTCCAGTATAGGCAGTTGTTGATGAAGGTAGTTAGGTTATCACATAAATCTACCTTCACCAACAACTGCCTACACTGGACATTATCAATCTTCTGATTCCTCAACTGCTCCTTCAGGTAGTATTGACATTGGAGTAATGAGCCATGTAGCAGAGGTGGCCTTGCAACTAGTACAATATATTGTTGGTTTGAAAGACCGGATGAAGGCTTTACGGTTTGATAAATTGGTGAAGGTATTAGCATAGGAAGATATGAAACTTGACGAATTAATGTCGATGCTATAATTTAGATACCCGCAGGATGTGCATGATGGAATTTACAAGTTGCACAAAACTTGCATGGTCTCATTTTTCACATAGTAAGAACACTCTTTCTCACACTGTTTGATTATTTAGTAAAAGAAATATTCAAGTTCAGAACATACGGTCTTCATCAATCCGAGAATCAGTATAAATGCATTTAGTCTCTCTGATAGTTTTTAGATTAGTGATATATATATATATATATATATATATTAAATTCTAGTTTGCACCATAGGTCTGTATGCAACATATACATACATTATGAGAATGAACTAATATCATGTGGCCACATATCATTCTGAGAAGAAACACAAATCTTTTAAGATCATTATGGCCACCTCCATTGTATCATAGACTTTGTTATGGAGGTGCAACATAGATCTTAAAACTTGAATTTTTCGCCATGATATTGGTTCATTCTAGGAATGTTTGTATGGTTAGCACATATGGTACACATTAAAACTTAAGTATATAGCACTAACATGAAAACAAACAGAGACGAAATAAATTTACATAGATTGTCTGATACATTCCTCTATTTTACAACCAATATTTTGGGAGAAACATTTATGTTTTAACATCTATGTGGTGATATCCATTGTATCCTAAAACTTGTTAAGGATGTGGCCACCTAAATTTTTAAACATAAGTGTTTTACACACAGTATTGGTTCCTTCCAGGAATGTTTATACGCTTGGCAAAGACATGTAGTGCAAATTAGAATTTAAATATAATACTTATGTTAAAACTAACAGAAAGACTAAATGCATTTATACAAATTGACTGATGCATACTTTTATTTTTCGACTATGAATTTCAGACTCATTAAACAATAGTGCCTTTGGAGTGCCAACAATGTTGAAGAACTCAACATACTTCCATCCTATGGGTAGAATAAATTCATTTGTCCGTAGTCGCATGATAAAAAATGTCATTTAACAATTTCAGTCCTGTGAGGTTGTGTAAGAGAGACTTTTCTAACTAATTAATTTAGTCTACCAAAGGATGTGAAAATGTTGAGTTCCTCAACATTGATGCCACTCTAAAAGCATTACTGCTTAATGAGTCTGAACTTCACGGTAGAAAAATAAAGGAATATATAAGACAATTTGTGTAAATCCGCTTAGTCTCTGTTTATTTTCACTTAGAGTGTTATTTTGAATTCAAGTTTACACTATAGGTTCATGCTCAACGTACAAATATTATGGGAATGAACCAATATCTTGGGAGAAACACTTTATGTTTTAAGATATATTAGGCAACATCCATTGTATCCTAGACCTTTTTATTGATGTGGCCACATAGATTTTAAAACATAAGTGTTTTACACATGATATTGGTTCATTCAAAAAATGTATATACATTTAGCAAAGACATGTAGTGCAAACTAGAATTTAATTATATACTCTCTCTAGTCCTTTTTATAAGTGACATTTCACCTATTTGGGTTCATTGAATAATTAATACATCTGATATATACTAACCAGATAAATTATCTATTCAATGAAACCAAAAAGGTGAATGTCTCTTAAAAAAAGACCAAAAAAAATATAACACTAATGTGAAAAGTAACGGAGGGACTATATACCTTTACACAAATTATCTAATACATATCTTCATTTTCCTACCATGAAGTTCAAACACATTAAGCAATAATGACTTTTGAGTGGCATCAAAGTTGAAGTACTCAACATTTTCACTTCTTTAATTTGGGTAGAATAAATTCATTTATTGAAATAATCACTCTATTCACTACAATCTAACAATATCAATCATGTGAGATCACAAAGCCAAGTAAAAAATTGTTGCGATTTAAGACGCATTCATTATTTAAAAGGTGTTTAAGAAGCAATATAAGTATAATCACTATGTTGTTATGTAAATCGGGTTTTATTTTATATTTTGTGTGTGTGAGAGAGAGTATCAAATCAATGAGAGGAACACTAATTACAACTCAATCCAAGAAAGAAAAAGCCAAACATTCATTCAAGTAAGTATCTATCTCCATATCAAAATGAGATCACATTGAGGAAAATATCTAAGCCAAACAAACAATACCAAAATACAAGAATAAATAATAGGTTGATATAAATCTATAAAATAACAGAAATGGAACAACAAATTTAAAAGAATATACACTTATAAATGAATAGAAAATGAAAACTAGCTTGGTAATGGTTTTTGTCAAACCAAATTCATTCTAATTCAATAGATCATGGTTCCATATGATAAAATGAAAATAACATTAAGGAAGGGAAAGCATTAAAATTGAAAAGAAGAAATACGAACCTCTTCCTCATACACCATTCCATCTCCATTTTCTCCTCAGACAATTAAGTGTTTTCAGCTGCACAATTGAGTAAATGCATAAATAAATAAATAAAACATATTAAAAAAAATCCATAATTATATTGAATAACTCCATGATAATTGATGACTACCTAGCAAACCATCGTCTCCCCACTCTCTTGACAACACCCCCTCCCCCTGTCTGTCCAAAGTACAGGCTGTCACAATCTTAAATCCAAATCAAAACTAGTATTTATTCACAAACAAAATCTTTGACCGATTATTAGTAAAAGGAAAAAAAGCTTTGACCAAATCTTTAAAGTAAATCTTTGACCAAATTTTTAAAAAAATCTTTGACCAAATTTTTTAATAGTAATTTTTTTATTTAGCATAAATATCTCAACAATTTAGATATATTTATTTTGATCTTATCCACTAAATTTTTTCATTAATTTCTAATTCCATTTTGTTTCAACAAATTTCTCATTTTGTTTTTTTTAATTATCAATATTTTAAATATTTGCTATTTTCCAAAACTGATGTTTTTTCCTTTTCGATAAACCAAAAGCATCTAGACATCATGTGACAAAGTAGATGTCTTTCTCAAACAGGTAGAGAAATAATGATTAAATCGATTCTTCAATTTATCTCGTCATGAGCATCTTCTTAACTACGTCATCTCTATCTGATGAAGTTGAAACGAGGATGAACTCTTTTTGATGTGGTTATAATAAGAGCACAATCACCCCCTGCGATCTGAATCGTGAGCAAGTTTGATAACAGTAAGATCATAACAAAATCGTTTCCTGATCATGAAATCGCATGATTTGGTGTGATCTTGTGTGTTTCTAGCCACAATCGAATTGGACCATGCACGACCATCTCTGCCGGTCTCTCAGCCATGAACCTCTGCCTCCCACTCTGTCTCTCTCTCAGTCGCATGCAGGGATAAACAATGAGAGCTCTCACAGTCTTAATCGCGCAGTAAGCCTCGGTTCCGTTTGTCTCCGTTCCTTGCGAAATGATCCTTCTTCAAAAGTAAGGCTCCTTCTGTGTGATGGAATAATTATTAACTATCCCTAAAACACGTACATCTTTAGTGATGTACCACCGAGGATAAGACATAAACGCAAAGTAAAGTGAGATACGTTGGAAATTCATATTGTTCATTCCCTTATCTTATTTAACACCAAAAGTAATTATTGAGAAATAAATCAATCTTAAAGATAAGTACATTTTTACAACTCAATCCCAATCTAATCTAAAGAGGCATATCTGTTGGAACACAAACACTATATTGCAACAATTCTACACTCAAAGAATTGATGCACAAGCGCAACAACACACTCTGTTTTGTGCAAAGCACTCAACAACGGAGGTTATGATCAACTTCACACACACACTGTAATTGAGATGAAGAAGAAGAGAGTAAGGGAAAAGAGGATTTTATTCGTCAACTACTGGGCCAAAAGAAATGATTACAATCACTAATACACATACACTATTATTTATAGGATTGCTTGACAATTAAGCAATTAATCACACACAAGTAGCTAGTAACTAACTAACTAACTCTATCGAATCCTCTTAACTAACAACACATTTATGTTACTTGACAGCTAAGTAACAGTTACAAACAAACTAACACCTAATTCCCATCAACTGTCAACTGTCAAAGCAGTTGCTGCAGAACCTGTGATTCTCGCTGGGCCAGAAATGGCTCGCTGAGCCAGAGAACCCAGATTTTAAATTTCTCAAAATCTGTCTTGCTTGTAGAACAAGTAATCACCAAACTATTATGAATTACTCACAACAATATCTATCTCCATATCTAGAAGGCATGATTTAAAAATGAGATTGAGATCACAGCTGTGAGAAAAATATCTAAGCCAAATAAACAATACCACAATCCAAGAATAAATAACATGTTTATATAAATCTATAAAGATAACAGGAATGGAGTAACAAATTTAAAAGAAAATGCACTTATAAATGAATAGAAAATGAAAACTAGCTTGGAAATATTTATTCTAATTTTTAATAGATCTTGGTTCCATATGACAAAATGAAAATAACATTATGATTGGTTTGATGGATTTCTAACGATTTTTTTTTCATAAAAGAAGAATGAATTTAATTTCAATTGGGGCATAATATATTATATGATTGATTTTGATGGATTTCTTTACTAATTTTGTTTGTGCATGCACGTTATGGGAAGTAGATTTCCTGCCGTAAAGTTTAACATAGTTTTCACGCGGTTTTAATTTTGGACCGTCCGATCTGTGATGTACGATTGTGATTTCTTTGATTGATTTTGCAGCAGATTTGATCAAAATCGTCTGATCAAAAGACAACGGCCGAGATTAAAACTGTGTGGTTTATCTACTGTAGCAAATCCTGGTCCCAGGTTATGACTCATCCTGATGCACCAAGCCCCAATGAGTCAAGCATGCGTGAGCTCATAGACTAGTCGGTCATCATTTTTTTTTATTATTATTTTCTTTCTTTTCAACTCAATCTACGATTCTTTTTCTTTTTCTATTTTGATTTTGATATTTAATTTTCGATCTTCATGTTTTTATTTTTCAGGATTGTGGTTGACATCTCTGGGGAACCAACCCAAATCGAGGTATAATTAAAAAAACACCATATGCAATATGCATGCTTCACACTATTTTATTTGTCTTATTATCATAGCTTTGGGTTTGTTCCTCAGGGATATTAACCACAATTCAAAAAATAAAAATATGAAGATCAGTAACTACATATCAAAATCAAAAGAAAAAAGAAAAAATTTGTAGATCAAAGTTGAAAAAGAAAGAAAATAATAATAAAAACAAAAAATGATGACTTACCGGTGTATAAGCTCACACATGCTTGGCTCACCGAGGGTTTAGGATCATTTATAACCTGCTTGCACAAACAAAATGGTTAAAACAATCCATCAAAACCAATCATAGAAAAGAAAGTTCCTCTAATACCAGATTCATCTGTCCATACACAAATACCTATTTGGATCTTGTTGATTTTCATTCGAAAAATGGACCTACATAAATCATAGATGATGATGGTCTCTTTGAATTTCATTTTGAAAAGAAAACTATCAAAATTTCAATTCAGGATAGTTCATTCATGAGAGCTTTCATTATTATTGTCCAATCACGAAGACAAACACATATTTACAACTCCATCACAATGAAATTAAAAAAAAAAAATGCCAAAAGCAAACATACTTTAAGTAACAAAAAAGAAAAGAGTTGTACACTCATAAATAAAATTAAATAAAATGAAATCTAGGATAAATGAAATTAAAAAATGAAAACTAGAGGTAATGTATTTGTCAAACCAAATTTTTCCTAATGTTGAATGGATCTTGCTCTCATGTTTGTGTTATCTATTATTTTCAAAAATTTATTTGGATCAATTATACTTTTACCTTATCAATGAAACTTGAAACTCCTATCGTATAAATTATTTTACATTTTCATTGATAAAAAGGGAGAGAGAAATTGAGTGAATGACCGATAAAAGCTAAGAGTTTATTTTAACCATTTTTATTAATAAAAACAATTTTATGCTGTGAAATTTTTTATTTAAATGTTATAGGTGTGTTGTTTGTTCATGCAGATTGTAAATGGAAAGCAAGGTCAAGAAACATATGTGTGGCTTCTTATGACTGGAAATGCAGTGGCATATATGCAGTTGAACAAACCATATATGTTGTTGCATTTCCAATCATAAAAAGCCACACACATGTTTCCTGCCCTTGCTTTCCATTAACAATCTGCTTGAACAAATAACGCATATCAAATTTAAATGGTTTTTTTTTTACAGCATAAAATATTTTTTATTAATAAAAAAGTTAAAATAAACTCTTACTTTCATTGGTCATTCACTCATTTACTCTCTTCTTTTTTATTAATGTAAATGTAAAATATATTTTATAAGGCAGGAGTTTCATTGATAAGGTAAAAGTATAATTAATCAAAAATAAATTTTGAAAATAATACACAATACAATTTTTTTTTTTGTTAAAATATTTATATTTGGATCATAAAGAGAGATAACGTACCAAAGCATCAGGTACTTGAAATCCCATGAATGAAGATGTCGTCTATTTGGATCTTGTTGATTTTAATAGAAAGCAATGATTTCAAAATGAGATCACAATGAGGAAAATATCAAAGACAAATAAACAATACCACAATCCAAGAATTAAATAACAGGTTTATATAAATCTATAAAATAATATTATAATTTAAAAGAAAACGCACTTATAAAAGAATAGAAAATAAAGACTAGCTAGATAGTTCCATATGACAAAATGAAGATAACATTAATGAAGGGAAAACATTAAAATTGAAAATAAGAAACACACACCAAGCTCGAGTGAGCCAAGCATGCGTGAGCTCATACAGTGGTCGGTCGTAATTTTTTATTTTTATTATTATTTTCAGTTTTTTCAATTCGATCCACCCTTCTTTTCTTTTTCATTTTGATATTTAGTTACTGATCTTTATGATTTTATTTTCCAGGGTTGTAGTTGACATCCCTGGAGAGCAAACCCTAAATCGAGGTATAATTATAAAAGAAACATGTAATATGCATGCTTTACACTATTTTATTTTTCTTATTATCATAGTTTTGGGTTTATTCCCTAGAGATGTCAACCACAATCCAAAAAATAAATACATGAAGATCGGTAACTACATATCAATAAAAATAAAAAAATAAAAGAATTGTAGATCAAAGTTGAAAAAGAAAGAAAATAATAATAAAATTAAAAAATGATGATTGACCGGTGTATAAGCTCACGCATGGTTGGCTCGCTGGGGGTTGGTGGATGCATGCACAGACAAAATCGTTAAAGAAATCCATCAAAATCGATCATAGAAAAGAAAGTTCCCCTATACCAGACTCATCTATCCATACACAAAGACCACTTATAGTTACTAATGTGATTAACTAACCAAAGGCAAAGACTAACAACCAATAGAAGACTAATATTCAAACAACATGGGCGGAGCTACACTGTGTAGAGGGGGTTCAACTGAACTCCTGAATTTAAAAAAATACACATATCATTGTATATTTTGAATTTTGAACCACCTAAAATTTTGGTTTTGCACCCTAAACTGAAAGTCCAGAGAAAAGAGAAAGAAAAAAGACTATAACAAAAGAGAAATAGAGAATATGAATTTACTAAGAAGATGTAGGTAGAAGGAAAATTGAACCAAGATGCAGCTGCGCTAGCTGCTAGAAAGAAAAAGGAAGGGGAGTGACGGCTATATATATTCACTAGAAGACTAATTTTTAGGGTTTTCTACAATCCATTTTGGGCTTTTAATATGCGGCCCAAATGTTATTTGTGTGTATACATTGAAAACAAACATATAAAAACGAAACAGCTCTAACTATAAAGTTAATTTGGGCAAAGGAAATAGAAAGTTAATTATAAATTTAATTAACCTTTTGTTTTTCAAAGATGACATCTCTAATTATTAATTTTAGTAGACATTTTTTTTAATGAATTTACCTTTAGAATAAGTTTACTTTTGAAAATATGTTCTATTTTCATTTTTTAAACAATGTTTAAGTAGTTTTTAAGAAAATTTAGTCACTCAAAAAATTATTTTTTGCTAAGTAAAATATAAGAGATGCTTTGACGCAAATTTTATTTTTAAAGTAAAATAGTCTTCACCTCCTGACCTAAGGTCTTGGCTCCGTTTAATGTCGGTCATATATAGAAAAGAGTTCCCTTATACCAACTTCATTTATCCATACGTAAAGACCACCAGGTCCTAGTAACTAATGTGATTAACTAACCAAAGACAAAGACAAACAACTAATACAAGACTAACATTACAAACAACTACATGACTAATTAAGAATCAAAGCAAATTTCAGCATAAAGACTATGACAGAAACTCCTATAATTAGTCCAAGATCTCGAGTTGAACTTTATACTGAAGAATCAAGTGTTTACCGCTGCACTTGAGTGAGTGCAGAAATAAATAAAAAGATTAAAAAACAACCATAATTGAATAACTATGTCAAAATATATCCAAATACTATACTAATCTCTCTAATTGATGTTGTAGTTGTAAACCAGCCAACCATCTCCCCAATCTCTCGACACCACCCCTTCTGTAACACCCAAACCCGTTATCTAAATATTTCTACCTTTATTAAAATCTTTTCAAAATACGCAACGGAAAATCACAATTTATTTATAAAATGTTTGGTTAAGGTATTACAAACTTCAACTTACTTAACTAATTGATTGATTAATTAGCCTAAAACATCGTCTACAAAATCATTCTTATAAAATATACATTTTTCAAATTAAATACATTAACTTATAAAGGACTCTATATCCTAAATACAACCCTTTCCCGTGTCACACTCAGAGCGGAGCTTCACCAAACATTTGGGCATCAAATAAGCACATAACCTGTAAACCTGGACCACCCAACGGTCCAGAAGTACACAAAACAGAGAGTTAGTAAATCATAACCAACATAATACAAGTATAAGAAATATCCTTAACACTTCATCATATTATCATGCATAAACTAACTCTCATAAACATAATCATACATATTCTCTCAATCTTAAATCATACATAAGATTATCAATATATCACATTGAAATAACAATTATAATCAATGTTAAACCATAGAACTCACTCATATAATCCACGCCACACACACAATGTCACATAACAATTACCACGTAATGTGCACATAATCCTAATGCAATCTAATGTCACAACTCATGCTATGTCACCCTAGACATATCTAATGCATGTGGTACCATCGTCTTTATTAGAGTATCTCACCTCTAATATCCGTCTTTATCGAATAAATATAATTCGATATCCGTCTTTATTAGAATCATAAATTCTAATATCCCTACTCAATACATGAATGCATGAATGATTCATGTATAACCACAAACACTTAATATAACACAATATTAAGTTTTACTCTATGATATGGAACACTATCCATATCCGTCTTTATCAAATAAAATTCGATATCCGTCTTTATTAAGATAACACAATACCTTAATATACTTCTTTATCAAATGAAATTTGATATCCGTCTTTATTAAGATAACACAATACCTTAATATACTTCTTTATTAGAATAAAACAATTCTAATATTCTTCATTCATATATATACAAATCATACATTCATTAACATCAACAAATCATTATTAATTAAAACATCCTTAACATTTGTTATTAATTAATAAAGCTCAACTTCAATCATCGTTAATCAAACATCATCAACAATTCTTAAACATACAATTAATCCATGTTATAAACAAGTAATTGCACCTTAAACATTGTTTAAACATTATTAAACATTTTTTAAACATTTTAAACATCATTAAACATTGTTTAAACATCATTAAACAATGTTTAAACATCCCTCTGTCCTGACATTTTCGCCCGGCGAGACTTGGCGAGCCCCGGCGAGGAAAACAGAATATTTTGCAGAAATCGGCGAAAACCGGCGAAAACTGGCGAACCATTTCGCCCGGCGAAGTAAAATCTCGCCCGGCGAGCACTCAAGAACATGCTGGTTGCTCTGTTACGGGAATTTGTCCAAATCCATCAAAAAATCTCATTTTTGAGTTCCAGTTACTAAAAAATGTTGTTTTCAAGTATATAACACTTATATAAACATGAAAGGACAGTTTGATTCATAGATCTACAACATTTCATACCAAAAAGTAAGAGATTTCCACATTTATTTAAAAACTCATAAACTTCACCAAATCTCTACAAACATCTACAAATACCCGTTTTTACCCATCAAAATCGTTCATACTATTAGTTAAGAGTATATTAAACATGTTATGAACATTTGATTTCACTTTGGTTATGAAAAATCATCCCAAAAAGCCCACGAAAATGAGTGGAGAAAGTTTGGGTTCGGAGAAATCGACATTCTCCCCTTTCTCGAGTCACTCGCGATTATGAAAACTAACTCTCTTACCTTAGCTCGACGATTCTCGGATTTGGCTCTTGATTCTCCAAGAATGCTCTTGCCCTAGCTCTCCTCTTCTCTTCCTTCTCTCTACTTTCTCACAAAAATGTGATAAATGGTTTTCTCTCTCTAACATTGGGTATTTATAGCTCACCCCAATTTTAGTCACTAGGCCCAATAGCATCCAAAGCCCACTAACGTGTAATTCTCACAAACTCGCTCAATTAACTAATACTCTCGCTAATTAATTAATCACCAAAAAATAAAATAATAATAATAATAAGCCACATCAATATATAAATATACACACATATATAATATAACGAGTAAATGAAAATCGGGTCGTTACAACTCTCCCCCACTTAAAAGATTTTCGCCCTCGAAAATTACGCGGTTAAAACAACTCCGGATAAAACTCCTTCATCTGATTCCCCAACAAAACATTTAAAACTCAACGCATTACCGAGTTCGACAAAATTAGTCTATCCCAATCAACACAATATCATCTACTATCAACAAGAGATCAAGGACGGCCAGTTCCTCAATTTGTCAATAGATAAACAACAATCATGATGGTGACATAAACCGTTCTTACCCAACTACCATAATGGTTTCCTCAAGTATAAAACCTCCATCAAATATCATTCCATAGTTCTCACGATACTACCACTACTCGATAAACCAATCCCTCTTATTCCGAGAAGATATTTCCGCTAAATACTCCACAACTTCTCAAGTCCAAAAGTCTTTAATTCTCTCTTTAATCACTTAACTACGCCAAATTGCTCATTCATATCTAAATCTCATTCCAATCATTCATTCGATAACATGATCTCAACATCCATCTGATAACCAACTCTCCAAATTTCCTTGACACATACTAAAATTTACCATCTCTAACCGTTAAATTCCTTTTTCTCGCATATCTCAAATCACTGCGTCCAACTCCAACATAACTACTCCTTTTTCCAATTAGTTTCTAGCCAACCTCTGGATTTCTTAACACAAGTATTTCCAATACTACTCCTTTCGTCGACATACTCTCATCCAAAATGCATCTTAAGTCATTCATCGAAAATATCTAAAATCCTTTACTTCTTTATCACACTATATGATCATACTATACCAACATACACGATGCGTCCAACATTACTAATCTCTACCGACTTTTCTATTCCATAATCAACTTTTCCAATACATAATTTCTAATCTCACTCTTATCTTCCGAATGCTACAAAAACACCCTCCAATACTTACTCTAGGCATCACCTTCAAATTCTTAATATACACACACAAACACAATATCCATTTTCGTGTGAAATAACTTCTTTCGTGAACTCCCTCTTGACATAAGTCACCTTCCATTTCTCTTAGTACTCATTCTCATCACGTTTTCCAACGGCCAACTTTCTTATTTCTAATCGTCCAAAAATGATACTTCACACTTAGCTTCATCTCAACCTTCAAGATCTCATTCAACTTTGACACTAATTGTCCGATCATTATCCAAATTCAATTATTATCTTCTCGACAATCCTCTCACAAAATTCATCGAAATATTATCTTATTTCCATCTTTGAATAAACTCAAGTATCTTGTACAATCCTCTACTACCGACAACTTAACAAGTATACAAATCCTATCACGGTATTTCCTTAACTTCATACTCATCTACTTCAAAATCCACTTCTTTTCCTCGATTAATTAACACCAACGGTTTACTAATCTCTACATCTACTTTCTAAGTTTCTCAAACCTCTTCAAGAAATGACTAATCAGTTCCAACATACTCAACCTCATACTTCTAGAAATCATCTCACAGACTAGGTTCAGAACTCTTAATTGTTCGGTCAAATTCAACTTCTTACCATAAGTACTGACATCTCCATAAACTTCTTTAATCAAGCATCCACTACAACACTAGACTCACTCGAACGATAACTTAATTTGGAATCATCATCTTCTCAATAATCCCAATCACTTCCTCTACTTCATATCCAATTTCCTTTTGATCAAACAAGTACTCCAATTTCGATCCACACGAATAATATCTATACTTTCAATACAACGCACAAACTCCAACCGTTCCGAATACTCTTCTTCCTTCTTAATCAATCTCACTGACGTTCCCACGACAAAACTCGTCTGACAACTTTTCCTCTAGCAATTCCCACAACTTGTTACTCACGTTCATTTTACTCCCAACAAATATCACTAAATCTTGAACACTCCGCTTCAAGAACATCTCCACCTATCCTCACTTCTCACGTTCAAAACATCTCGAAGGAATATAACCTACTCCCCCACTTATCTCAAACTTACTGTACTCATCTACCAGAACTCCCAGTGCTCACACCTAGTCGTTCTATCGTTTCTAAACTCATTCTTCCCCAGAAGAAACTAATACCGACAACGTTTACACGTATGTCGCATACACGGGGTAAAACACCAAAACAAGATACTCAAACATCTACACAAAATTATGCAAGCATATTTAGGTAACACATCATTCCTTCAAATTCCAAAGTAATAATCAAATTATCACAAGAAAAATGAATATCGCATAGCAACAATTCATACTTACATCGTGCAAGAAAACAATTAGCTCAACATGAGAATTCACATGGTACCATAATGTAACCAAAACATGTGTAAAACATTCACCTAGTTCATTTAAAGAACAAGACATAGTCATTCACTATATCTCATGGATAACAAAATAACGAGTCAATTTTCATGGCAATTAATCTAGCACATATCATATAAGACAAACACATGTAATGCATATTTTGAAATCCACTTTTTCCCATCAATTTCCTATTCTTAACAAAATAGCATTGTCATTTACTACTCACAAAGAACAAATCAAGTTCCTAGTAACAATCGAATACATGTTGTAAATAAAACATATATCAAACACATACTAAAGTCCACTCATATTCTACTCTTGTTACCTTCATAAAATTAGTTTTCACTTATGCAAAAGAAAATAATTTACATTTTCAACAAATCCACATAATCAAGAATTAATCATAATTCAAAAATTAATTCATGTCATAAAGAACTACCCATAAAGGCACATGTGAAAACATACAAAATACTTCCCATAAACTCGATCACAAATAGTTAAATTAAACTATTAACTCTATTCACATACTCAAAATAAATTACCTTTCTATTCTCAAGAAAATCTTCATCATTAAGAAATAATATTAGTTTTAAAATTATTTCAAATTATCACTACATGCAGTTTTATATCATGCTGGATCATAAACAATTAGCAACAAATATCAACTAACCAAGTTTAAATTACACAAGGTTAAACTTAAAGCATATACAACTATTATAAACATAGAAGTATAACATTCACACAGTCACTCAACAAAAGAATGGATCACTTAATCCAATTCGCATCACTTTTGGTTCATGAATAAACACACCATGTAAATTCATAAAACAAACACTTCACAATTCATAGACAAACACGACTGACACACGACGCTCACTCGGTCTGAATGCACAAACCTGCTCTGATTGACACATAACCCACATAGTCCGAAGACAACGGGGCTCTGATACCACTTTGTAACACCCAAACCCGTTATCTAAATATTTCTACCTTTATTAAAATCTTTTCAAAATACGCAACGGAAAATCACAATTTATTTATAAAATGTTTGGTTAAGGTATTACAAACTTCAACTTACTTAACTAATTGATTGATTAATTAGCCTAAAACATCGTCTACAAAATCATTCTTATAAAATATACATTTTTCAAATTAAATACATTAACTTATAAAGGACTCTATATCCTAAATACAACCCTTTCCCGTGTCACACTCAGAGCGGAGCTTCACCAAACATTTGGGCATCAAATAAGCACATAACCTGTAAACCTGGACCACCCAACGGTCCAGAAGTACACAAAACAGAGAGTTAGTAAATCATAACCAACATAATACAAGTATAAGAAATATCCTTAACACTTCATCATATTATCATGCATAAACTAACTCTCATAAACATAATCATACATATTCTCTCAATCTTAAATCATACATAAGATTATCAATATATCACATTGAAATAACAATTATAATCAATGTTAAACCATAGAACTCACTCATATAATCCACGCCACACACACAATGTCACATAACAATTACCACGTAATGTGCACATAATCCTAATGCAATCTAATGTCACAACTCATGCTATGTCACCCTAGACATATCTAATGCATGTGGTACCATCGTCTTTATTAGAGTATCTCACCTCTAATATCCGTCTTTATCGAATAAATATAATTCGATATCCGTCTTTATTAGAATCATAAATTCTAATATCCCTACTCAATACATGAATGCATGAATGATTCATGTATAACCACAAACACTTAATATAACACAATATTAAGTTTTACTCTATGATATGGAACACTATCCATATCCGTCTTTATCAAATAAAATTCGATATCCGTCTTTATTAAGATAACACAATACCTTAATATACTTCTTTATCAAATGAAATTTGATATCCGTCTTTATTAAGATAACACAATACCTT
Source organism: Trifolium subterraneum (assembly GCA_951799995.1). Taxonomy (NCBI): domain Eukaryota; kingdom Viridiplantae; phylum Streptophyta; class Magnoliopsida; order Fabales; family Fabaceae; genus Trifolium; species Trifolium subterraneum. The sequence goes on along the minus strand of OX637463.1, from coordinate 43,498,053 downwards.
AATATACTTCTTTATTAGAATAAAACAATTCTAATATTCTTCATTCATATATATACAAATCATACATTCATTAACATCAACAAATCATTATTAATTAAAACATCCTTAACATTTGTTATTAATTAATAAAGCTCAACTTCAATCATCGTTAATCAAACATCATCAACAATTCTTAAACATACAATTAATCCATGTTATAAACAAGTAATTGCACCTTAAACATTGTTTAAACATTATTAAACATTTTTTAAACATTTTAAACATCATTAAACATTGTTTAAACATCATTAAACAATGTTTAAACATCCCTCTGTCCTGACATTTTCGCCCGGCGAGACTTGGCGAGCCCCGGCGAGGAAAACAGAATATTTTGCAGAAATCGGCGAAAACCGGCGAAAACTGGCGAACCATTTCGCCCGGCGAAGTAAAATCTCGCCCGGCGAGCACTCAAGAACATGCTGGTTGCTCTGTTACGGGAATTTGTCCAAATCCATCAAAAAATCTCATTTTTGAGTTCCAGTTACTAAAAAATGTTGTTTTCAAGTATATAACACTTATATAAACATGAAAGGACAGTTTGATTCATAGATCTACAACATTTCATACCAAAAAGTAAGAGATTTCCACATTTATTTAAAAACTCATAAACTTCACCAAATCTCTACAAACATCTACAAATACCCGTTTTTACCCATCAAAATCGTTCATACTATTAGTTAAGAGTATATTAAACATGTTATGAACATTTGATTTCACTTTGGTTATGAAAAATCATCCCAAAAAGCCCACGAAAATGAGTGGAGAAAGTTTGGGTTCGGAGAAATCGACATTCTCCCCTTTCTCGAGTCACTCGCGATTATGAAAACTAACTCTCTTACCTTAGCTCGACGATTCTCGGATTTGGCTCTTGATTCTCCAAGAATGCTCTTGCCCTAGCTCTCCTCTTCTCTTCCTTCTCTCTACTTTCTCACAAAAATGTGATAAATGGTTTTCTCTCTCTAACATTGGGTATTTATAGCTCACCCCAATTTTAGTCACTAGGCCCAATAGCATCCAAAGCCCACTAACGTGTAATTCTCACAAACTCGCTCAATTAACTAATACTCTCGCTAATTAATTAATCACCAAAAAATAAAATAATAATAATAATAAGCCACATCAATATATAAATATACACACATATATAATATAACGAGTAAATGAAAATCGGGTCGTTACACCTTCCACTGTTTCTCGACATCATGATCTTAAATCCAAATCAAAATTAGTATTTCTTCATAAACAAAATCTTTGACATATTAGTAAAAAAAAAAAAAAACTTTGACCAATTCTTTGAAGGAAACTAAATATTTTATAATAATTTTTTATTATTTAATATAAATATCTCAACAATTTACATATATTTATTTTAATCCTATTCACTAAAAATTTCATTTAATTTTTTCATTTTTTTCAACAAATTTCTTATTTTGTTTTTTTTAATTCTCAATATTTTAAATATTTTTATCTTTTTCTTGTTTAAAATTAGTTAATTTTGTATGTTGTTTATATACACAAGTGGTACTAACGCTTTTCTTTTTTTTTTATAATGTTTGTGACTGACGTCCGGTGTCATGACATCTTTGAGAAAAGCTAAACCATGAGATGTATGTCTACAACGTGAGAATATTAAATGGCTAATAAATTGGCTTAATTTATTTCACTTCAGTTAAAACTTCTTTGTTTCTCATTATGGCTCCAATGCTTATGTCTTATTGAGGTCAAAACTATTTGATGTATGTCTTAATGACAACAAACTTTATAGAATAAATGTTAAATTTTATGAATGGTGAATTTTTGTTGAAAGCTAGATAATGACAAAAGTGGACAAGCTAGAAGTCACTCACATCAACAATTAATAGTGAATTTTATATACTCAAACAATGAAAGAATTGGAGTCGCATCATGATGATCACAACAATGACATATGAAGCATCATGAAGATATTTAAAGGACGTTGTTTGAATCATAAGAGGTTTCATTGGAAGGTTCAAGCAACAAAGTGAGTTTCATGGTTAATAGGCTTCATCATCACAAGTTTTACAATGAGTAATGAAAATTCAAGGAAGAATATGAGGATCATTGTTGAAGAGTTAAGATGGAAAAACTTGTATCACAAGCAGGGACGGATCCAAGAATTTTACTAAGTGGGGTCAAAGTATTTATCATAAATATAAATTGTTTATATAAAAGTATTTAAATTCTTAAGCGATAAAATGATGACAACCATATCATTAAACAAAATATTTGAGATTTTAAAAATTATACCATTTTTTATTGAAAATGTGAAGAGACTTTAATATCGAATAGTTACAATTACTCTCTATGCATGATACTAAATAAGTATTTAAAAGTTAATCTTTTAAACAGTTGCACGTTTGATTCTTCACAAATCAACCTCTATTATGAATCTTATTTTCAAGTTGGATGACTCTGATTATTGGTGCGTTTTCCACTTCTTGAGACCATAATGCTGATTTTCTTTAAAATATTTTATCTTTTGTAGTATGTTCAAAACATAACACTAAGTAATTATTTTATTTTTTTGAATGGCAGATGCAATAAGTAATTACTTAATTTTAATAAAAGCAAACACAAGTGTAGAAACATATTAAAATTGGGGCACAAAATTTAAGTTTCAATATTACAATATAAGATAAAAAAATATCAACAAATGGAGCAACTTATATGGATTAATGTTTTTTTTTTTTAACTCAATTTACAAAAATTGCAAAACATTTGTTCCATCTTCAAAAGACTCGTAATCTAAGGTTGGAGTGGTGTGTACCGTCCCACTTCAAATTCTTTACTTTTAAAGAAAACCTAATTTTCTATTAGGAGTTAAAGGCCTTTAATTCCCAAGGCAATGCACAAGCCATTGACATTATAAAGTAGAACAAACATAGTATTATATTAGTTTATTAGTACTAGTATTAATTTGTAATGTATATCGTACTAATTTATTGGACTATGTGGGGAGATAATAATATTTGACGAGGGGTCATGAAAATGTCAAATTATTGGTAAGTTTATTCAAAGAGGTGTGGGGTCAGCTGACCCCAATATGGGCTATGTGAATCCGTGCCTAATCACAAGCTACACAAAAATATATTTGATGTTATCATTTTGCTTTCTAATTCTACAAGAACTAACCCAATCTCACTCAATGAAGTTTCACATCTTTTGTTTCAACTTGTCATGTCAAAACTTACATTGAGTTTTATTACATGCTTTGAGGATTTATACTACAACCAACGTCAATGAGAATGATGCATATGTTGAAGATCTTTAAAACTCACTCAAAGTATTATCTTACCGAAACTTATCATGAGGAGAATGATATTCCATATAAGTTTTTAAAGGAACTTATTCACAAGGCATAAAAGTTTTAATCATTCTCTAAACTAGAAAATGAGAATTCTCATGATGAGTACGCCCACGCCTCAACTAAAAGCATCTCAAAGATACTCAATGAACAAGCAACTATGTGTGCAAAACATCAAGAGAAATTGTGGAAAGTTTTGCAGCAAAATGAAAATCACTCTTTAAGAAAGTCTTGAATACTACTGCAAAAATGATCCAAGAACGTTCTTCTGATACCAGTTTTTTAAAGGAACTTATGCACAAGGCATAAATTTTTAACCATTCTCTAAAGTAGAAAATGATAATTCTCATGATGACTATACAGTTCTTAATATTCAACATAGAGGCTACAAATAAAGAGGAACTGGAAATTGAGGAACCCAACCACAACAAAATGCACCAAAAAACATTTCAACAACGTAGAAGTTCGACCACACAGTTCGAAAGAAAAGAGGGAGATGGAAAAAAAGAAAATGACAAGGTGGTGATGAGATTTGAAGAATGAGTGGGATGAAGGGAAATATACGAGAAGTTTTTGAAGTTTCCATTACCGGAAAGTGAGTTCATGGAGTTGTAGCATGTAGGTGATGATGGTCTGAGACTCTCGCATTTTAATTTAATATAAATTGTAAATAATAATGAAACTCAATAGTTTAATATTTAACTTACTGTAAAATCCGCATAAGCATACTAAACACAGTCAGTAACTGCCACCCCTGCCTAACTTAGCCAAATCAGCCAAAAATTTAGTTTAAGGACTTTGTCCAAAATTTTGTAAGGAAATAAATAATAAAAATAATATCATATTAATAGGGACTAATATCATATTTAAGCCAAATTATTATAATGTAAATTACTCCCAATTATTCGGAAAAGTTTATACATAGTGTTTCTCACATCCTAGATTTGCAACCTAGGTTTTAAGTTAAGGTGGTACTTAAATTGTCATTTGAAGTACCTACACTCTTTCTAAAGTTCTCAATAAAATTAAGGCTTCAAAAAAGGTTTTATTCATTTTTAGACAATATCACTCAGTTCATGATAGAAAATGAAATTGAAATTCAAAATAATAGTGAAAACTTTCCCAAAAACATGTATAAACCGAATGTCATGTTAGAGGGGCTTCTTGTGATTCAATTCTTGAGTACAAACTTTTCGTTGATTTATAGCTTTCTAGACAATTAATTAGATTTACAATACAAAGGTCATTCAAAGAAAAACCCATTCTTTTTTATTCATTCCAACCCTAAGAAAACATATGTAATATATTCATCACAATACAAGGTAACGGATTCACTATTAACCTTAATTTCTCTACTATTCTAATCATTAAATTTTAACTAATCAAACGGAGTAAAAGGGGTATCAGCTAAATTACTCCATCCATGTTAGAATCTAAAATTTTAGCCCGAAAAGAGACTCGTTGAGAGTAATTTGCATCACTCTATATTTGTCATATGAAATTTTACCGTTGATGTGCTTACATTTCTGAAAGATGAATATCGTGTGTTCTAAATTTGACTTTTTTTATTAAATAATCCTAACAGTGTGAGAAACAATGTTACTACTATATGAAAATGAGACAATATAAGTTTTGTGCAACTTGTAAATTTCATCATCCACAACCTGCAGGTTTTCAGATAATATCATCGTTCCTCAGGTTTCACCTCTTCTTATGCTAGTACCTAACCTTCACCTATTTATCAACAAATTGCAAAGCCTCCATCCGGTCCTTCACAACAACAACACCATGTACTCTTTGTGAGGCCACCTCTTCTACATGGCTCATTATTCCAGGGTACATACTACATTAAGGAGCAGTTGAGGAATCAGAAGATTGATAATTTCCAGTATAGGCAGTTGTTGGTGAAGGTAGTTGGGTTATCACATAAATCTACCTTCACCAACAACTGCCTACACTGGACATTATCAATCTTCTAATTATCAACCGCTCCTTCAGGTAGTACAGACATTGGAGTAACGAGCCATGTAGCAGAGGTGGCCTTGCAACTAGTACGATATATTGTTGGTTTGAAAGACCGGATGAAGGCTTTACGGTTTGATAAATTGGTGAAGGTATTAGCATAGGAAGATATGAAACTTGACGAACTAATGCCGGTGCTATAATTTAGATACCCGCAGGATGTGCATGATGAAATTTACAAGTTGCACAAAACTTGCATGGTCTCATTTTTCACATAGTAAGAACACTCTTACTCACACTATTTGATTATTTAGTAAAAGAAAAATTCAAGTTCAGAACACACGGTATTCATCAATCTGAGAATCATTATAAATGCATTTAGTCTCTCTGATACTTTTTAGATTAGTGATATATATATATATGTGTGTGTGTGTGTGTGTTAAATTCTAGTTGTACCATAGGTCTGTACGCAACATATACATACATTCTGAGACTGAACTAATATCATGTGGCCACATATCATTCTGAGAAGAAACACAAATATTTTAAGATCATTATGACCACCTCCATTGTATCGTAGACTTTGTTATGGAGATGCAACATAGATCTTAAAATTTAAATTTTTCGCTCATTATATTGGTTCATTCTAGGAATGTTTGTATGGTTAACACATACAGAACACATTAAAGCTTAAGTATATAGCACTAACATGAAAACAAACAGAGACAAAATAAATTTACATAGATTGTCTGATACATACCTCTATTTTACAACCAATATTCTAGGAAAGTTTATACGCTTGGCAAAGACATGTAGTGCAAATTAGAATTTAAATATAATACTTATGTTAAAACTAATAGAAAGACTAAATGCATTTATATAGATTGACTGATACATACTTTTATTTTTCGACTATGAAATTCAGACTCATTAAACAATAGTGCCTTTGGAGTGCCAGCAATGTTGAAGAACTCTACATACTTCAATCCTATGGGTTGAATAAATTCATTTGTCGGTAGTCACATGATCAAAAATGTCATTTAACAATTTCAGTCCTGTGAGGTTGTGTAAGAGTGATTTTTCTAAATAATTAATTTAGTCTACCAAAGGATGTGAAAATGTTGAATTCCTCAACATTGATGCCACTCTAAAAGCATTATTCCTTAATGAGTCTGAACTTCACGGTAGAAAAATAAAGGAATATATAAGACAATTTGTGTAAATCCGATTAGTCTCAGTTTATATTCACTTAAGTGTTATATTAAATTCAAGTTTACACTATAGGTTCGTGCTCAATGTACAAACATTCTTGGAATGAACCAATATCGTGGAAGAAACACTTATGTTTTAAGATATATTAGGCAACATCCATGGTATCCTAGACCTTTTTATGGATGCGGCCACGAAGATTTTAAAACATAAGTGTTTTACACATGATATTGGTTCATTCAAAAAATGTATATACATTTAGCAAAGACATGTAGTGCAAACTAGAATTTAATTATATACTCTCTCTAGTCCTTTTTATAAGTGACATTTCACCTATTTGGGTTCATTGAATAATTAATACATCTGATATATACTAACCAGATACATTACCAATTCAATGAAACCAAAAAGGTGAATGTCTCTTAAAAGAAAGACTAAAAAGAGTATAACACTAATGTGAAAAGTAACAGAGGGACTAAATACCTTTACACAAATTGTCTGATACATATCTTTATTTTCCTACCATGAAGTTCAAACACATTAAACAATAGTGACTTTTGAGTGGCATCAAAATTGAAGTACTCAACATTTGCTTCACTAAATTATTATGGATACTCAGTTGAGAGTAATTTGCATCACTTTATATTTGTCATATGAAATTTTGTCGTTGATGTGCTTATATTTCTAAAAGATGAATATCGTGTGTTCTAAATTTGACTTTTTTTTATTAAATAATCCTAACAGTGTGAGAAACAATGTTACTACTATGTGAAAATGAGACAATGTAAGTTTTGTGCAACTTGTAAATTTCATCATCCACAGCCTGCAGGTTTTCAAATAATATCATCGTCAATAGTTCCTCAAGTTTCACCTCTTCTTATGCTAGTACCTTCACCTATTTATCAACAAATTGTAAAGCCCTATCTGGTCCTTCACAACAACAATACCATGTACTCTTTGCGAGACCACCTCTTCTACATGGCTCATTATTCCATGGTACATACTACATTAAGGAGCAGTTGAGGAATCAGAAGATTGATAATTTCCAGTATAGGTAGTTGTTGTTGAAGGTAGTTTGGTTATCACATAAATCTACCTTCACCAACAACTGCATATACCGGACATTATCAATCTTCTAATTATCAACTGCTCCTTCAGGTAGTACAGACGTTGGAGTAATGAGTCATGTAGCAGAGATGGCCTTGCAACTAGTACAATATAATGTTGGTTTGAAAGACCGGATGAAGGCTTTATAAATTTGTGAAGGTATTAGCATAGGCATATATGAAACTTGACGAACTAATGACGGTGCTATAATTTAGATACCCGCAGGATGTGCATGATTGAATTTACAAGTTGTACAAAACTTGCATGGTCTCATTTTTCACATAGTAAGAACACTCTTTCTCACACTATTATGATTATTAGTAAAAAAAATCAAGTTCAGAACACACGGTATTCATTAATCCGAGAATCAGTATAAATGCATTTAGTATCTCTGATAGTTTTTAGATTAGTGATATATATTAAATTCTAGTTTGCACCATAGGTCTGTACGCAACATATATATACATACATTCTGAGAATGAACTAATATCATGGGCGAAACACAAATCTTTTAAGATCATTATGGCCACCTCCATTGTATCGTAGACTTTGTTACGGAGGTGCAACATAGATCTTAAAACATGAATTCTTCACCCATGATATTGGGTTCATTCTAGGAATGTTTGTATGGTTAGCACATACAGTACACATTAAAACTTAAGTATATAGCACTAACATGAAAACAAACAGAGACAAAATAAATTTACATAGATTGTCTGATACAACCTCTATTTTACAACCAAGAATCTCAAACTTATTAAGAATTATTGTATTTTGAGTGGCATCAATGTTGATGAACTCAACATATTCTCACATCCTTTGAGTACACAAAATCCATTTATCTCAACAGTCACACTACTCACAATCTCACATGACCAAAAATGGTGTTTAACATTTTAAACCATGTGAGATTGTCAAAGAGTGACTTTTATAACAAATGAATTTAGTCTTGCCAAATGATGTGAAAATGTTGAATTCTTCGACATTAATGCCACTCTAAAAGTACTATTGCATAATGAGTTTGAGCTTCATGGTAGAAAAATAAAGGTATATATTGAAGTCTATGTAAATTTGGTTAGTCTCTATGTTTATTTTCACTTAAGTGATATATATATATATTAAATTATAGTTTGCATTGTGCTTAGCGTACAAACATTCCCGGAATAAACCAATATTTTGAGAGAAACACTTATGTTTTAACATCTATGTGGTGATATCCATCGTATCCTAGAACTTGTTAAGGATGTGGCCACCTAAATTTTTAAACATAAGTGTTTTACACACAGTATTGGTTCCTTCCAGGAATGTTTATACGCTTGGCAAAAACATGTAGTGCAATTTAAATATATAATACTTATGTGAAAACTAACAGAAAGACTAAATGCATTTTTACATAGATTGACTGATACATACCTTTATTTTTCGACTATGAATTTGAGACTCATTAAACAATAGTCATGTGATAAAAAATGTCATTTAACAATTTCATGCATGTGAGGTCGTAAAAGAGTGACTTTTCTATCAAATTAATTTAGTCTACCAAAGCATGTGAAAATGTTGAGTTCCTCAACATTGATGCCACTCTAAAAGCATTACTGCTTAATGAGTCTGAACTTCACGGTAGAAAAATAAAGGAATATATAAGATAATTTGTGTAAATCCGCTTAGTCTCTGTTTATTTTCACTTAAGTGTTATATTAAATTCAAGTTTACACTATGGGTTCGTGCTCAACGTACAAACATTCTTAAAATTAACCAATATCGTGGAAGAAACACTTATATTTTAAGATATATTAGGCAACATCCATTGTATCCTAGACCTTTTTATGGATGTGGCCACGAAGATTTTAAAACATAAGTGTTTTACACATGATATTGGTTCATTCCAAAAATGTATATACATTTAGCAAAGACATGTAGTGCAAACTAGAATTTAATTATATACTCTCTCTAGTCCTTTTTATAAGTGACATTTCACCTATTTGGGTTCATTGAATAATTAATACATCTGATATATACTAACCAGATAAATTACGTATTCAATGAAACCAAAAAGGTGAATGTCTCTTAAAAAAAAGACCAAAAAGAGTATAACACTAATGTGAAAAGTAACAGAGGGACTAAATACCTTTACACAAATTGTCTAATACATATCTTCATTTTCCTACCATGAAGTTCAAACACATTAACCAATAATGATTTTTGAGTGGCATCAAAGTTGAAGTACTCAACATTTTCACTTCCTTAATTTGGGTAGAATAAATTCATTTATTGAAATAATCACTCTATTCACTACAATCTAACAATATCAGTCATGTGAGATTACAAATAAAGCCAAGTAAAAAATTGTTGCGATTTAACACGCATTCATTATTTAAAAGGTGTTTAAGAAGCAATATAAGTATAATCACCATGTTGTTATGTAATAGATTATGTTGGTTTACAAAATTCTACATGTAAATCGGTTTTTATTTTATATTTTGTGTGTGTGAGAGAGAGTATCAAATCAATGAGAGGAACACTAATTACAACTCAATCCAAGAAAGAAAAAGCCAAACATTCATGCAAGTAAGTATCTATCTCCATATCAAAATGAGATCACATTGAGGAAAATATCTAAGCCAAATAAACAATACCAAAATACAAGAATAAATAATAGGTTGATATAAATCTATAAAATAACAGAAATGGAACAACAAATTTAAAAGAATATACACTTATAAATGAATAGAAAATGAAAACTAGCTTGGTAATGGTTTTTGTCAAACCAAATTCATTCTAATTCAATAGATCATGGTTCCATATGATAAAATGAAAATAACATTAAGGAAGGGAAAGCATTAAAATTGAAAAGAAGAAAAACGAACCTCTTCCTCATACACCATTCCATCTCCATTTTCTCCACAGACAATTAAGTGTTTTCAGCTGCACAATTGAGTAAATGCATAAATAAATAAATAAATCAAACATATTAAAAAATCCATAATTATATTGAATAACTCCATGTTAAAATATATCCAGATACTATACCTGTCTCTCTAATTGATGCTATAAGTGTAAACAATTTAGAGGCTATCACGATCTTAAATCCAAATCAAAACTGTAGTATTTATTCACAAACAAAATCTTTGACCCATTATTAGTCAAAAAAAATCTTTGACTGATTAGTAAAAAAAAACTTTGACCAAATCTTTGAAGGAAATTAAATATTTTTTAGTAATAAATTTTAGTCCAAAAAAAATCTTTGACTGATTAGTCAAAAAAAAACTTTGACCAAATCTTTGAAGGAAATTAAATATTTTTTAGTAATAAATTTTTTTAATTTAGCATAAATATCTCAACAATTAAGATATATTTATTTTGATCCTATCCACTAAATATTTTGTTTAATTTTTTCATTAATTTCTAATTCCTTTTTGTTTCAATAAATTTCTTATTTTGTTTTTTTTCTAATTATCAAAATTTTAAATATTTTCTATTTTCCAAAACTGATATCTTTTCTCTTTGTTTTCGATAAAGGAAGACCATCTAGACATCAGGTGATAAAGCAGGCTTCACCCCCATTTAGAAATATCAAAATGGGCAGTCTGACCCGTTTCGGGCTGGCCCGTACGGATTTTGTGTACATCGGGCGGGGCTGAAAAGCCCGAATGAAATATGGACTATAAAAACAATGTCTGAGGCCCGGCCCGATACGGGGTTTTGGGCTTTTTGGCAAGCCTTTTTTTTTTGTTTTTTTTTTAAAAAAATTTAGCTATTAGTGCTCAATTAAACAACCTATTTTTATGATCAAACAAACTAAGTTCAATAGTATTAAAAAACAGTAACTCAGTACCATAATGAGCTAGCAAATAATGGATTGAAGATTTTGATATAGCATAATCAATCCAAATGGATACAATATTATTAATATTACAAAACACAGTAAGTTTAAAGGTATTTACTTTTGCCACCCTACCAGTTATGGGGCGCGTCCTACGAAATGACCAAACTACCCCTTTCTGTTTCTTAACTAACGGAATCTTTTCCGTGGTTTAAGTAACGGATGTGTTAAAACTCATAATTCCAAAGGATCGAGACTTTAAAACCTCATGAGACACCCTACCACCAAATTTTGAAAATTCTACATCCGTCAATTACCTAACGGACACATATTTTAAAAAGTCCGCTAGATAAGTAGCGGACAGTGGAACGTATATAAGGAAGGCGCACCACCTTCCCTCCCATACTGACAATTTCAAAAACACGTCCAAAAACACCAAAAAAATCGTCAAAAACCCCCAAAATTCGAAATCAACTCCAAATTCACTCATTTCGTCACCATTCTACTCTGGATCAAGGCACAAACATCATCCAACATCGTACATTGACATGTTAGTTGATTTGTTCGGTTAAATTTAGGATTTTTCGTCAGTTTTTTTTTCTCTTGCACTGTTCAAATTGGTCACTTAAGTGACAAATTCATAGTTTGTATGTTGTTCATAGTTCAATTAAGCTTAATTTGTTGTTGTTTTGTTGTTGATTGCTATGAATTTAGAATTGATTTGGGTAGGGTTTGCGTTTTCGATTTGTTTTTTGATACTGATGTAATTCTTTACTTAAGTAACAGATTTTGTTTGCATGTTGTTTAATAGTTCAATTAAGCTTAATGAGGTGTTGTTTTGTTGTTGGAATCTATGAATTTATGATTGATTTAGGTAGAATTTGCGATTTTTTTGTTTTCTGATACTGATAGAATTTGTTACTTAAGTAACGGATGTTGTATACGATTTTTGTGTTATGATTATGTTGAACGAATGTTGTTATGTAATTGACAGGAAAGGTAAAGGTTGGTACATCGCGCCCAAAGGGCTAAACGGCATCGGTACGATGTTATAAAGCCAAAGCATGGGAAGAGGCGGGGGGTCCCAAGAAAGTAAGTGTGGGGTTCGACAACCGGCACAACCTGAACCTCAGCCGGAGCCTCGGCCTGATCCTCAACCTGAGCCTGTGGCTGAGCCTCAGCCTGAGCTTGTGGTTGAGCCTTAGGTTGAGCATCAACCTGGGCCTATGACCCCGCTGATAAGTGCCGAAAAGTAGTTAAATTGCATTTTAATCAGTGCATTTATTAACTTAGTTTGCAAGTAAATTCATATCAAATTCCCCATTATGTTGTAAATATTTGTCTTTTAGCGAAAATGATTAAATTTTGTGTTTTGGACATAATCCCAACTGTTTATACAGGGTTGTGAACCAAGAGAGTGATTCTGAGCAAACAAAGAAATTTTGGGAAATTTAGGTGCTCGCTAAGCGACTTGTAGCGACCAGTAAGCGAGCCAAGTCAGTAGCAAAATGGTCCATCAGCGAGCAGCTCGCCAGCGCTCGCCAAGCGACGGAAGGAAGTCAGTGGGACACGTGTCAGCAAACCCACCTGTGAAGAAATGTTTGCTCGCTTAGCGAGCATCTCGTCGCTGAGCGACCGTGTGATTCCAGATCTGATATAAATAGACTTCGGAAACAGAATTTTGGGCTATCACTTTTTGTAAGAGAACAGAACAGAGAGAAAAGTACGAATTTAGGGCTTCTAAGAGATTTTGAAGGTGGATTCATCAAAACTTGAGAAATCAAGTGCTATGTTCATTCAATCTTCTCTTCATCTTTGTAAGCTCACCATGACCATGAGGGGCTAAATTTCTCTTGTTGTTGGGATTAGATGTAACCTAATTATGACTATGTATTCATTTTGATCTATATATATATATGTTTGAGATTATCCATCAATATGAGTGATTTTCTTTTAACTTCATGTTTATTAAAGATTTGAATAGTTATAGACATATATTGTTTGAATCAAAGAACTACGAAAGTCACTTATTGAGTACTAAACTCTAGACATAGAATTAGGATTCAATATTCACTTAAAGTGTCGGAGCTTAATGCTATTGTATTGATTGATGATCCGAGACATCGGAGGTTAATCGGTATAATAAATTTCTCAGTGTTATCTGGATACAGAAACATCCGACTAGCGATACGTGAAGATATTGATTGATATCTGAACTATATGTATATTTAGATTAATATGATGCATAGAAATAAATTGGTGAAGTCTAATCCCGGCAACCTAATTTCTCTTGAACTTCAATCATCCTTTATTGCACTTTTTATGTTTACAAGTTTTACAAACAATTCTCAAAACCCTACCTTAAGATCATGAGTATTGTTGAACGGTTTTTAGTATCACAACAGTCCCTGTGGAACGATAATTCTAATACTTACTTATGTACTTTAACACCCGCCTGAGGGTGTGGGTGAGGAGAAGGATTGGAAGGACCTCACTGAGGCAGACTTTGCGGATGAGTTAGGGGAGGATAGGGTGGCTGTGAAGGTTAAGAAGGCTCCGAAGTTGGAAGGTTCATCTTGGAAGGAGTGTGTATTTGAAGCGGGAGAGCTTAATGAATATCCTGGAGGGTCGAAGGACACGAGTGTTCTGACATTGTACGAAGGCCATTTTGCTAGATATGTATACGAAGGATATGTAGGTTTATTATTTAGTTGTTACGATGTTGATTAGTTATTAAGTACTTTATGTTTTTTGACAATGTTATTTAAATTATTTAATTATGAAATTGTTATTTATTTAGTGTTATTTAAATATTATTCAATTGTTAAATTATTTAATTATTCAATTGTTATTTGCAGCACCGTGTGAAGCTTTTACCCGTCAGTCGCAGGAGGAAGTTGCAGCTGTTAAATAAAGAGGTGTCAAATGCAGCTTAGTTTCAACAGTGAATGGAATTAACCGGGTTGGCGGGACTTGCCACGACAGGGTATCGACATCTAGACCCCCGTCTTTGATAAGTTCATTTGTTGAGAAGTGGCAGGAGGAGACCTCGAGCTTCCATATGCCTGTCGGGGAGATCACAGTGACACTAGATGACGTGTCATGTCTGCTGCATCTCCCCATCAAGGGCCTTCTGCTTGACCACAACTCGATTTCAAAAGATGATGGTATTGATTTGATGGTCAATCTTCTTAGATCGGATCCGGGTGATGCACTAACAGAGGTCACAAACACCAAAGGTGCCCATGCCAATATGAAATATCTGAAGAAGTTGATTAAGCATCAAATTAACTGCGTTGCATATTTCACTGGTTTGGGAGATGAGGAGGCGTATGAGATACATCGTACTTGGGCCCTAAGATTTTATCTGTTGTTGCTGGTCGGATACACTATTTTTGCCGACACGAGCAAAAATAGTATTCACCTCCTGTTACTCCATATTTTTGTTTGAAACAAAATATGAAATAAAGATAAGTTAATTGTTAAATTATACATGTTATCAATATGTATATTTGAAAATTAATGTAATCTTTTATCAAAAGCTTTTTCTTTCGATTCGATTTTGATATAAATCGAAATCTGGTTATATCGAAAGAAGTTTGGATTTTCACGGGAAGTCTAAGTACTTTCTAAATGATTTTCAAATTTAACTCACTTCGATTTCGACTGATTGGCAACGGATGCAACGGTTCAAAACTAAGGACAGCGTACAGAAGCAGAGACACGCGTCATTTGGTCAAGAAGCAACCGTTACACAGTAGTTGAAATAGGAAGTCTATATATATGTATTTTGTAGTCAAAATAAGGGTCACAAATTCACATACTAAATCCTTTTACAAACTCAGAGTACCCAAGCGTTCGAGCGAAATGAGTAACACAAAGGAAACGTATGATTCTGTGTACCATTCTTAATTCTCTGTAAACATTTTACATTTGAATGCAATTTACCTTTCAAAAGCAAATCTTTATTTTAACGCTTTTTACCAAAATTCATTCATTCGAATGAATTTTGCAATTGTCCTTTAAATTCAATTTAAGTTTTATCCTGCAAACTTTACTTTCCTGCAAAAATCTTTTTAACAGCATTTCCATAATCATGAACTTTAAATGTTTTTCTACCAAAAATGCACAAACATGCCCAAGATTTACTAGTTGATCTTACCAGTAAACAAACTAGCGCTTGTTTACCAAAAAACAGAGTAAACAAATTGGCACGCCCAGTGGGACTGGTTTTGTGCATTTTTCTTTAAAAATTCTATTGATTTGTTTTACTTTCTTTTCCGTTGTTTTGTATGCATTTGAGGAGTGGTAAATCTTTACCAGACTTCGAAAATTATAAAACTCGTAAGAAAATGGTTAGACCATCAACAAGTCTAAACATAAATCAATCAATTCCTGAAGGACAACCATCGCAACCTTCTGGCAGGAATGCCAATATAGGTTCTGGAAATGGGTCTACGACCCTTAACCAAAATGCGAGTACCACAGGTTCGAGTGGTCCTTCTGTAATATTGGAACGAATACCAACAACTGTTCCAGTGACTATTCCTTCGATTCCCTCACCATCTGTGCAGTTAGGTGGAGGAAATTTTTCACAGTCAATGAATGGCGATCAGAGAAGCCCTCTTCGTCAGTTTCGATTATCAAATAGCGAGCGTCCATATGGCATGCCTCCAGAACTTATGGCTGGCCTTCATAATTCTAGTAATGAAGGGCCAAATATGTTTTCCCCTTCGACTTCAGCAGTAGGAAATCAGGGAAGACAATTTCAGAATTTGACTAATACATCCTTGATGTCTCTTAGACAGCAAATGGATGATAGCAATCACGAAATGGTTCATATGTTAACACAACAAATTGGGGCAGTCTTCAACCCATTGATACAAACTACAAACGATAGTTATCAGTTGTTAGCCAACCAAATGGGAAGGATGGCAGACTTTTTTGGAGCACCCAATGTTCCAAATAATAATAGGCCTAATGGTCAAAATGGGCCGTTACCTAATGAAATCGAAAATGTTAACCAAAGGCAAGACCCATTGCCGGATATTATAATGAATGTCAATCCTAGGCCAGACCCGATCCCAGAGGCTCAACAAATTATAAATCAAAATGTTGTAGATCAAAATCGAAGGGTGATATTGGTAAATCGAAACCAAAATGCTGACGAAGTTGTTAGAAATGTCCAACAAAACAATTTTGCTGGACAGAATAATTTGGCCCATTTGGTCGAAAATATTCTTGCACAAAATGGCCTTAATGTCGGTTTACATAGGCCAAACTTTGTATCCGCTTTGTCTGAATTTGTGCTTCAAACTGAATTACCCAGGAATTGGAAAACTCCTAAGTTAACAAAATTTTCTGGGGATACTAACGAATCTACTGTCGAACATATTGCTCGATATTTAGTAGAATGTGGGGACTTAGCAAATAATGAGAATTTAAGAATGAAATTTTTTCCAAATTCTTTGACCAAAAACGCTTTCACTTGGTTTACAACTCTTCCCCCCCATTCGATTCATAATTGGGCCTAATTAGAAAGGTTGTTTCATGAGCAATTTTACATGGGTCAGACTAAAATTAGCCTTAAAGAATTGGCTAGTGTTAAGCGCAAGATGCCAGAGTCTATTGACGAATACCTTAATAGGTTTAGGATCCTTAAGGCAAGGTGCTTTACACCAATCCCTGAACATGAATTAGTCGAAATGGCCGCTGGTGGTCTCGATTATTCAATTAGGAAGAAGTTAGATACACAGTATCTAAGGGATATGTCACAATTGGCTGATAGAGTTCGACAAGTCGAAAGGCTAAAGATCGAAAAAGCCAGAACATCTAAGTTTCATAAAAAAGAGAAGATTGCTTATATAGAAACTTATGATAGTGATGACGAAGTTGTTTTCGATTGTGAAAATATTGAAAATAGCGAGATAGATGTGGCTGAATTAAAGCCAGGCCCTCCCTATATGTGTAAATTACTAAAGCCATCTAATGGAAAAAATCCTATCGAACCCAAAAATGATAAATATGTTGCAAAAACCTACACGTTTGATATTACTAAATGTGACGAAATCTTTGATTTATTGGTTAATGATGGCCAGATAATTGTTCAAAAAGGTTTAAAAATTCCTCCTTTAGAACAAAGAAAGAAAAGAGGTTATTGCAAATTTCATAATTTTGTGGGTCATAAAACATCTCAATGTGTTCTTTTCAGGGATCTTGTCCAAAAAGCGTTGAACGAGGGGAGATTAAAATTCGATGAGAAATCGAAGCCTCCAATGAAGGTGGATACTGACCCTCTCCAAATTGTTGATACTTCGTTTGCTGAACCATTCGAATTCATGATGGTAGAAGCTATGGAAGTTACGACTCTCGAATCAATTCCAGAAGAAGATTATATCGAGAAAATTAAGGTGGTTTATCCTAAGGCTGAAGAGGATTTGCTAGATTTTCTTATGAGATGTAAAGCAAAGAATCATCAAGTCATGCTATGCCCTAGGTGTAGTGCTGTATGCGACAAAGAGGCTACTGCAGGCCTCGAGAATTATCTGCCTTATGTGAAGCCAAAGTTCAATGGTCCAAACAGAAGACTGAACTTCAATAGTGGACCAAATCAATATCCTGACAAAGGAAAAGCTATAATGCAAAACCTTCGATTCATGAAAGGATTGGTCGAAAACAAACTTTCTTGCCATCAACAAAAATACCCATGGGTCAATGGGGACATGGTAGATATGCAGCTTTCGACAAGAGAATCCAGCATCAAGGAAGTTCTAGTAAAGGTTGGCAAATTGATGCTCAACCTATTATGGCAATGGATGCCAGTAAATACTCTTATAAGAATAACTATAAGGGTAAGAATCCAATGACAAGAACACAATGGCGTAGGTTCCAGCGCCAGAAGAAACAAGAATTCCAAAATGTTCCACAGGAGAACAACTTGAAAGGAATCAAGATTCAAGAAAAGGCCAAGAGGCCTGTAATCGAAAGACTCTCACAACCAAACATTCCAGAAGAAAATAATGAAAAAATAAATGAAGAGGAATGTTTTGATGGTGAGGATGATGACTTTGGGTCAGAAAATGACTTCGATGTGGTTTGTAATGTGGTGTATGTATTGCCACGAGAGTTTGATGTTTGGTCTTTCTCTGATCGAGAAGAAGACTGCTATGAACCACCACTGGTTGATAAAACCAGTTTGTTACTATGTAATGGATAATGGATGCATCGAAGAACAATGCGCCAGTTTTGCAAGGCCTGATGAAGGGATGAAAAACCATCTTAAGCCTTTGTTTGTTAGAGCAAAAGTCAACAATGTTGGCATAAACAAGGTTCTAATTGATGGAGGAGCAGCTGTGAATCTGATGCCTTCTTCATTAATGGAGAAAATAGGGAAATATGACACTGATCTTATTTCTCACAATATAGTCCTTTCGAACTATGAAGGGAAAAGTGGCCACTCTTGGGGTGCTCTCCAAGTTGAAGTTGCCATTGGAAGCACAGTTAGGCCAACACTATTTTTTGTGGTTGAATCCAAAGCAAACTTTAATCTTCTGTTAGGAAGAGAGTGGATTCATGGAGTGGGGGCGGTGCCTTCGACTCTTCACCAAAACTTGGCTATTTGGAGAGATGATGGTATTGTCGAATATGTGGAAGCAGACCAAAGTTATTATCTATCCGAGCAATACCAAATAACGAAGCAGACTTTCGACAAGAACCTTGCTACGAGTGCACCATGTGGCGATAAAGACGCCGCTTTTGATAAAGTGGTTTCTGAAAATGTTTACCACTCTGTAAAACTCCACCCAACTCATGGATTTTGTTGGAGAAGAGAGGAAATAGATCAAGATTCCTCTGAAGATGGAGTAATTCCACCATCTGGGTGGGATTGTGAATTCTACTATCCCGATGACTGAGCCCAACCCATGGGCAAGAATTTCGGCTTATATGGCCGAAAATAGATTAAATACGGCATTAGAAGCTGTAACAATGAAAGAAGAAATGGCTTTCGAAGCCAGTGATTCTAAAAAATTGGCGAATAAAGCCAATGATCTTAAAGATGGCAAGAATATGCCAAACTTGCAAAACTTGGATTGTATTTATGATGACGAACCTTTGGGTTTCGAAAAAGATCCTTTGAATATAAATCATAAAATGCAAGCCCAAGACTCATTGCAAGAAATAGACATTGGAGATGGCCTAATGAAAAGGCCAACTTACATCAGTGCCAACATCAATTCTGATTTCAGGACAAAGCTGATCGAACTCCTTAAGGAATATAAAGACTGTTTTGCTTGGGACTACAACGAAATGCCTGGTCTAAGCAAAGAATTGGTTGAACATAGGTTACCTTTGAAACCAGAAAAGAAGTCAATCAAGCAATTACCAAGGAGATTCGCGCCAGAAATAATGTCCAAGATAAAAGGTGACATCGAAAGGTTGCTGAGAAGCAAATTTATTCGAACTGCCAGGTATGTTCAATGGTTAGCAAATATAGTACCTGTAATTAAAAAGAATGGAACTCTTAGAGTATGCATAGATTTTCGAGATTTAAATAATGCTACACCTAAAGATGAATACCCTATGCCTGTAGCAGAAATGCTTATTGACTCGGCAGCAGGTTTCGAATACTTAAGTATGTTAGATGGTTATTCAGGATATAATCAAATTTTTATTGCTGAAGAAGATATTCATAAAACTGCTTTTAGATGCCCAGGAGCATTAGGAACTTATGAATGGGTAGTAATGCCCTTTGGTTTAAAGAATGCTGGGGCTACATATCAAAGAGCAATGAATTTGATTTTCCATGATTTTATTGATAACTTTATGCAAGTCTATATAGATGATATTGTTATCAAATCTTCATCTGATGATGGCCATTTGGAACATCTTAGAAAATCATTCGAAAGAATGAGAAAATGTGGATTAAAAATGAATCCACTAAAATGTGCTTTCTGTGTGCATGCAGGAGATTTCCTTGGTTTTGTTGTACATAAGAAAGGCATTGAGATAAATCAGAATAAGACAAAGGCGATAATGGAGACACAGCCTCCAGTTACTAAAAAGCAACTTCAATCTTTGCTGGGAAAAATCAATTTCTTGAGGAGATTCATCTCGAATCTAAGTGGTAAATCCCAACCTTTTTCACCACTACTCAGATTGAAGAAGGATGATATTTTCAAATGGGAAGCAGAGCACCAAAGGGCTTTTGAAGATATCAAGTTATATCTTTCAAAACCACCAATACTAATGTCTCCCATTCGAAACAAATTTATGAAGTTGTATATTTCAGCGTCTGATTCGACCATTGGTAGCATGCTTGCCCAAGAGGATGAAAATGGAGATGAAAGAGCCATATATTATTTAAGTAGGGTTCTAAATGATGCTGAAACTAGATATAATGCTATAGAAAAACTATGTTTATGTTTATATTTCTCTTGTATGAAACTTAAGCATTATATAAAGCCTATTGAAGTTTATGTCTATTCTCATTTCGACGTTATTAAACATATGCTTTTAAAACCAGTTTTACATAGTAGAATTGGAAAATGGGCATTGGCCTTAACTGAATATGCTTTGACATATAAACCTTTAAAAGCAGTTAAAGGTCAAATAGTGGCTGACTTTATAGTTGATCATTCTATAATCGAATCGACTCAAGAAGTTGTAGAGGTCCAGCCTTGGATTTTATACTTTGATGGTTCTAAACATAAGTTTGGAACTGGAATTGGGATACTGATTATTTCACCACTGAAAATCCCAACTAAATTTAAGTACAAAATAAATGGTCTTTGTTCAAACAATGAAGCTGAGTACGAAGCTTTAATAGCAGGTCTAGAAATTTTAATAGACTTGGGGGCAAAGAACATAAGAATCAAAGGAGATTCAGAATTGGTATTGAAACAATTAACACAAGAATATAAATGTGTAAAAGAACATCTTGTCAAATATTTTGAAACTGCAAGACAAATGTTACTTTGTTTTGATACTGTTGATTTCGAACATGTTCCTCGATTGCAAAATCAAGAAGCAAATGACTTAGCTCAAATTGCTTCAGGATACAAAGTGTCAAAAGAACAATTATATGAATTAATCGAAATCAAAGAAAAACTGGTATTTAACGATTTATTATCTCCAAGCTTGTCAATGCCAAAACTTGTGGGGGCAAATATACCACAAGAAACTATTGATAATAAATGTCATGATGAAGAAAAGTTTCAAATTTTGGCAATTGACAATTTAACAAACACTGATTGGAGAAAATCAATTGGGACCAAATTCCCTAGTAGCAAAAGGAGCGTGATGGGGTTTGAAAACATTAAAATTGAGAAAAAATTTCATGTATCTCATGAAAAGGGTCTTATGATCAGTCTCTAAGTGTTGAGGGGCTAATCGAATAACTCTCCTTCCTTCGATTGGACGATCAGCTATTTCAGTTCCGTATTCTTGGGGTATCCTTAAATTGAACTCTTGTTCGAAAGTGGCAATCAACCACAACTGCAATAACTACATGGGTCCAGCAACTAAAAACGAGGAGCCATTCGTAGATTTCTTGATCTCATCACATGCTAGGCCCATAGATTCATACAAAACAGCTAAAATTAATTTTCCTAAGCCAAAATGCCTACCCTCATGTATCTGGATGGCCATGGGAATAAACATTTTTGCTACTTGTAAGGAACGAGAACAGAAAACATAGTAAGACAGCCAAAGGGTTAGAAAAGCTACGTGTTCGACACTACTAGTTTCTCCCTTCTCGATGTTTTTCTCTATAAACCTAGTGAAAGACAGTTCTGTTGGGTCAAAATCAATATTGTCACTCGTATTTGCTGGGTCAAAGGTTTCGTCATTTGGTCGAAGACCAGTCAGGGCAGCTACATCTAACAAAGTTGGGGTAAGCATTCCACATGGGAAGTGGAAAGTGTTGGTAGACTTTTCCCAAAACTGCAGCGCAGCAATAATGGACTCTTGTTGTACTTGGGGACCAATTCGAGTAAACTGAATCAAATCATAAATTCCATAAGTTTTCCAATATTCCCCAAAATCTTTTTCCATTTGATTTAGCCATGGGATAAAATGCCTAGTGTTGGGAATAACAGGGGCAGATCGAAATAGCTTCGCATTTAAAAACCCTAAATGGCGTGTTTCACTAGAGAAGATTGGGGGTTCACATGTTCGAAAGCAAGGAAAGATTGCATTTACCTTTGAGCTCAATGCATCTTCGTCTGGTAGAGGACCTCCAAACGCATAAACGTTTTTGTTCACAGCAAATGGAATCATCAGTTCCGAATGCCAAACATCCAGTTTTTCAGGATCATCATGTGGTTGAGGAACCATAGGTTCTTTGTCTTCATGAAGGATGAAATTCCTCCATTTACCAGCGAAGGGAACTTTAACGTCGCGATTGCCGTCAGCCATGGTTGATTTTTGGAAAAGAAAGAGCTTTTGGAAAATCACGCTTAGAAGATTAAAACTTTCTGGAAAGTTTTGAAATGTTTTAGATCTAAACAGATTTGAACAATGCGTGGGTTTTTGAAGTAGTTTAAACTGAAAATCGTTGTTGCAAGTTTTCTGGAAAAATTCAGAGTTTAGGAGTTTGTATGGAGTTTGCAGAAAACGTTTCAATGACGAAGAAGAAGGCTATTTATAGATTTTGAATAAAATCTTGAATTAAATAAATCAAAAAGAAATTACACTGTTCACATGCAGTTTTCTTTCAGCTTCCGAAACTGCCACCTGGCCCACTCACGTGAAAAAGCAGGATTTTTTCTTTGATAATGGTGAAAATGGCAGTTGAAAAGACTACTAATGACGTCAGCGCAGTCTTAGGAAAGCGTGAAGACTCTTTGTGGAAAAGCAAACGTTTCAGTCTTAAAATTCCAACTCCTCAATTTCATTCGAATCATTCAAATCGAAATTGGCATTTTGGGGGCAATTTGTTACTCCATATTTTTGTTTGAAACAAAATATGAAATAAAGATAAGTTAATTGTTAAATTATACATGTTATCAATATGTATATTTGAAAATTAATGTAATCTTTTATCAAAAGCTTTTTCTTTCGATTCGATTTTGATATAAATCGAAATCTGGTTATATCGAAAGAAGTTTGGATTTTCACGGGAAGTCTAAGTACTTTCTAAATGATTTTCAAATTTAACTCACTTCGATTTCGACTGATTGGCAACGGATGCAACAGTTCAAAACTAAGGACAGCGCACAGAAGCAGAGACACGCGTCATTTGGTCAAGAAGCAACCGTTACACAGTAGTTGAAATAGGAAGTCTATATATATGTATTTTGTAGTCAAAATAAGGGGTCACAAATTCACATACTAAATCCTTTTACAAACTCAGAGTACCCAAGCATTCGAGCGAAATGAGTAACACAAAGGAAACGTATGATTCTGTGTACCATTCTTAATTCTCTGTAAACATTTTACATTTGAATGCAATTTACCTTTCAAAAGCAAATCTTTATTTTAACGCTTTTTACCAAATTCATTCATTCGAATGAATTTTGCAATTGTCCTTTAAATTCAATTTAAGTTTTATCCTGCAAACTTTACTTTCCTGCAAAAATCTTTTTAACAGCATTTCCATAATCATGAACTTTAAATGTTTTTCTACCAAAAATGCACAAACATGCCCAAGATTTACTAGTTGATCTTACCAGTAAACAAACTAGCGCTTGTTTACCAAAAAACAGAGTAAACACCTCCACTATGCGTGGGGTCCTGCTGCTCTGACTTTCTTGTATAATGGTCTCTCTAATACCACCCCGCCTGGAAAAAAAAGTGGTCACAGATTACATGACACTCCTTCAGGTAACCAATCTTGTAAATTAATTAATTGTTGTGTAATTTTTAAGTAATTGATAATTATTTGTTAAGTAATTATGTGTTAAATAATTATTTGTTAAGTAATTGTTGTTAACTTGCATTGCATGTCTGGATCCATGCCCACTTCCCTAAAATTTATGGACGCGTTGAGGCTGTCGGATACCAGGACGAACAACCCGCTGGCAATAGATATAATCCGAAGAAGGGGGTTTCTTCTGTATCTGCGTATCGATTGACGCTTGACCGCACACTGAATGTGATGATATCACATGGTCGCCATACGGTCAGCACAGACGTGTGCGCCCTTTGGAGGATGTCTGCTTTTACTCACTACAAGAAAATAGCAATTTAATGGCCACAAAGAGGAAAAAACGATCACTAAGTGAAAAAAGTGGCGAATTTAATGGCCACCGGGATCGGCCGCAAATTCGCTCGCCGCAAAGAGTTACCGGCGGTATAGGTGGCCGCAAAGTTCTGGACTGCACTGACGCAGTGTCAGCAGATTTACCGGCGGCCTAGGTGGCCGCAAAGTTCAGGAATGCGCTAACATAGCGTCAGCGGATTTACCGGCGGCCTAGGTGGCCGCAAACTTTTTTTTTAATTATTTTGTTTATTAATTTATAGTAAATAATTATTAATATTTTTTAAAATGTATTTTATTTAAATAAATAATAAAAATTAAAAATAATGTCGACATTATACTCCTGTGCACAATCGATGAACAACACAACACTTTTTACATTAACATTAAAAATAAAACTATTAATATAAATATACAATAACTTTAAAAAATAAAAAATTAAACCTTAACAATATACAAACACTAAAAAAATACTTAAATGTGTTAAATACTAAAAAATACTTACATTAACATTAAAAAATACTTACAAATGGAACGAAGTGAAGAAAAAAAATATAAGAAAATATGTGGAAAGATGTTGGAGAAAAAACTTAGAGAGAGAAAGAAATTGGGGGAATGAAATGAGAAGGAATATAAGTGAATATATAGAGAAGGAATGAACTTTGCACGCGTCTTTTTTTTTAAAACTGTAAAACTTTGCGACAGCCTTAGCCGCCGCAAAGTTCTGGCGCTTTATTGTTAAATTCCGTAAAACTTTCCGACAGCCTTAGCCGCTGCAAAGTTCTGGCGCTTTTTTTTTAATCCCGTGAAACTTTACGACAGCCTTAGCGCCGCTATATCCGCCGGTAACTTTGCGGCGGTTCTGGCTGTCGGTAAGTTCAATGGTTGTTTAAAAAAATATTTTTTAATGTAGCGGTCGTTTTTCCTTATTTTGCGACCGTTTAAGTCGCCACAAAGTTATTGGAGGCTAAAGTGGCGTAAGTTCAAATTGAATCCCCCAGTAAATGAAGGTGACCACAAAGTTCAGAACTGCGCTGACATAGCGTCAGCGAATTTACCGGCGGCCTAGGTGGCCGCAAACTTATGTATTTATTTATTTTTTAAAAAAATTATTTATTTTAATTATTTTATTTATTAATTTATAATGAGTCTTGCTATATACAAAGACAAACATTTCCACGATTATCACGAAACGTGGTCCTACATTTCTTTAACATTAACATCATATACAATTACTACTAACATTTAGAGCTGGGTATGCGGGTTGGTCCACCCTGTTTAACCTGCTCCACATAAATCCGCACATTAAACGGGACGGATAAGCCCGTCATTAAATATAAACGAGTTAGATATGTAGGTTCAAGTCCGGTCCGCGTAAGTCTGCGGGTTAAACGGTTAACCCGCAAAATATTATAAAAAATTTTAAAAATCACTTTTTTCAAAAAATAAACTAAATAATTGATATAATAAAATCTAAAAAAAACTACATTGTTAGTAATTTTATGTTATAACATATAAATTGTAAGTAACAAATAAAAAAATAAAGTTTGTGACATTTTTGAGTTTAGTATCTTCTCTATTCAAATAATACAACAAAAATCAAATTCAACCGGTTCTCATCATTATTATTTCTCCACATACACCTCAAATCTATAAAAAATAAACACAGATGATATTTAATAAGAACTTCAATAGTTTTCTTCAAAAAATTAAAAAGAACTTTAATAATCCAAACCAATATTATGAGTACAACCGAAAATCAACCGATTCAAATACAAGATAGTAATATATATAATTTTTTTGACGAAAGTAATGTATATAATTAACTAATTGAAAACTGATAGAAAATAGTCACGTCTGCTTGATGATGTCTCCATTGTAACACTTGAAATCCCTACATAGGAGTTGTTTTTTATAATTAGGCCGTTTAGATTAGAATTTTTTTAGAGAAAAGTTAGGTTTGAACATAAACTGAGTCATAATTTGTAAATGATGAAATTTATAATTAAGAAAGACGGGTCACGGGCCAACCTGCGAGCCCGTGGATTTAACCCGCATAACCCGCGGTTTTAACGGTCCAACCCACACATACAAAAATATAAACGGACCAAAATAAATTGGTCTTAAGTACGTGCGGAGTGCAGGTTAAACAGATCAACCCGCGGACCTTGGCCCGTATACCCAGCTCTACTAACATCCCATACAATTACTAAAATTACTAAAAGTAATTTTTTAGCTATTAAGTTTAGTTGCGTGCAGGCAATTTTCTTTAAAATAAATAATGTATAAACATGATATATAATAGTTTTTTTTTTTAATTTGGGTCTAATTTAACTTTTATAAAACCGACTTATAAGATGGAGATTGCACCCACAAGTGATCTAATTTAACTTTAAGTTTGTAATTTGTAACATCTAGGTCCTATTTTTTAAAGACTTATCTGTTAACAATATAAAATTTAAAGGACCTGTTTGTAATAAATTTAAAACTTTAAGTACCTATTAGTTAATTAAAACACTTAAAGGATCTATTTGTTTCAAGCGTAAAACTTAAAAAACTTATTTGTTACAAACATCAAATTAATTTATAAGACGAAAATATTTACTACTAATAAAATATTTTAAGACCATATCTGAATTAATGTGAGCCTCTTAATAAGAGTACCGGCATAGCCAAATTCCAGTAAAAAATTATTTTAAATTAAAAATTATTTTAATTTAATTTAAAAACTTTGGCTTTAAATCCCTCGCAAGTGGATGATAGAATTGATCTTTTCGGATTAGTCACTCCTAAAACTGGATACCGAATTTTTAAATATATATAATATAATAAAATATTGAATTTTATCTGCATCTCTAACAACCCCCTACTAAATCCAAGTTTGTTCACCTAAATAAAAAAAGAGTTGGCAAAACTATTTTGATCATTAGTTCCAGAATTAAGAATTTGAGGGAAACATCAAAATGCTAATTGATCAATCAGGCGTATTCATGAAGGCTTCGTGAAAAACTTTTCCACTACATACAGCATTTTTCATTTATAATATATAATTATTAATATTTTTTAAAATGTATTTTATTTAAATAAATAATAAAAAATTAAAAATAATGTCTACATTATAATCCCGTGCACAATCGACGAACAACGCAACACTTTTTACATTAACATTAAAAATAAAACTATTAATATAATATACAATAACTTTAAAAAATAAAAAATTAAACTTTAACAATATACAAACACTAAAAACATACTTACATGAGTTAAATACTAAATTACTTACATTAACATTAAAAAATACTTACAAATGGAATGAAGTGAAGAAAAAAAATATAAGAAAATATGTGGAGAGATGTTGGAGAAAAAACTTAAAGAGAGAAAGAAATTGGGGGAATGAAATGAGAAGTAATAGAAGTGAATATATAGAGAAGGAATAAACTTTGCACGCGTTTTTTTTTTAAAAAAACTGTAAAACTTTGCGACGATCTTAGCTGCCGCAAAATTCTGGCGCTTTTTTTTTAATTCCGTAAAACTTTGCGACCGCCTTAGCCGCCGCAAAGTTCTGGCACTTTTTTTTTAAAATTCCGTAAAACTTTGCGATGGCCTAAGCCGCCTCAAAATTCTGGCACTTTTTTTTAATCCCGTGAAACTTTAAGACGGCCTTAGCCGCCGCTATGTCCGCCGGTTACTTTGCGGCGGTTCTGGCCATTGGTAAGTTCAACGGTTGTTTAAAAAAAATATTTTAATGTAGCGGTCGTTTTTCCTTATTTTGGGGGCAAAAGTGGCCACTAAATTCAAATTGAATCCCCCACTGAATGAAGGTATTTTTGTAGTGACTCTGGTTGGGTCAGATGTGGACATACCATCGCCCTGCATCTCCCTTAGCGTGTCCTTCGTCAGTATGTATGGTTATGTTCAAACCATTCCCCGCCTTCTGACTCAGGCTGCAGATCCTTTCGCCACTCGGGAAGTTATTTCAGCAAACTTTGCCGAGTACATGGACCGTGTGGTTACTCCAGAGTAGAGAGGGGTTGCTTCTATTTTTGCTTTGGACGCAGTGCCTGGATTTATGAGATGGTATTTCAAGTTATCACATCCATACATGTTGCCTCTACCGCTAGGAGATCCACCATGGCCGTGTGAGATTGAGGCCATTGTAGAGTAGGAAGCTGATGTGAAGGACCTCTTACCACAAGCTTGATCGGTAAAATCAATACGATGAGGCGGATTGCACGAGATTTGTTGGATAGTGGGGAGTTACCGGAGGGCTCACGTGCCCGTATAGGTGTGGAGGAAATTTGGGATGCTAGAAATTATGCACAACAGTACCGTAGGATGAGTGGTGGTGAAGGATGTGCTACTCAGTAATTTTTTCTTTGTCTTATTAAGATGTTTTTGTATTTTGGCTTGGATAATATTTTGGTTTGGATAATTTTGGTCTGAGTACGTTGTAATGAATTTATTTTGTCCACTTTTGGATAATTATATTTATTGTGTTTCATAATGTTGTTATGTTAATATTTATGTTTGCATTATCGCGCAGTTACGTTTTGGATTATTACGCGTTTTCCTAGTTATTCTGGTTGCATGTTTATGTCGAGAACACAAAACAAGTCCAAGAAAAAGGACTGGTTCTGGTTGCAGATTTCCTTCTTCTAGTTACCTCTATTACACATCTGATATTGATGTAACAAATGTGTAATAGAGGGCATTTGTAACATCTGCCACTTGTGTAATGGAGTTAATGCGTAGGGTGTCCATGCGACCTAAGTAGAGGATGACTATGTTTCAGAAACAAAATAACACAGATTCAAGCAAGAAAGTCAAGTTTAGCCATAATTTAGACAATAAAATTACATCAATTTTGATAGTACATCCAATTGCTAATTAAATAAATTAACACTAAGAACCAAAAGGACGACAAAGATCGACACGTGAATGATTATCAACCGATTTGTTGACAGTTTCCGCATATTTTGGCTTCGGTCGTACTGGCAGCATTGGATCGACTACCATGTTTCAAAGAATCACCATTGAATCCCTCGACTAATCATATTGTACCCATGTATTAAGACACAAAAGGTCTTTCGTCAATTAACATACCGCAACCAAATACGGTGACTAACCAATACCATTAGGTACACACGAAAATGACAAAAACCAAACAAACTAATATTACTAAAACGAGAAAAAGAAGCATAAGAAGAGAAGGGAGAGGTGTGAAACCTCGCCTTCTAAAAGTGTCCATTTATAGCAAATTTGGCCTCACAGGTGGCCAATGAAAATTGGCTACTTGGCAGGCCTTTGACTGATGCAGGATTGTTTGAACATCGACGTATCCGCTACTTAAGTAGCGGACATTGGTGGTGAAATTTCTAAAAAATTACTCATTTTACATCGTCCGTTACATAAGTAGCGGAAAGGTAAAATGGGCAATGCGTAGGGCGCGTGAGTAACCGGTAGGGTGGCAAAAGTAAATCCCAAATTTAAATTTCTACAAATCCACCAAAAAAGTGAATAATGGATCTGACAAACCGGTGTTAACACACGGGTTGTCGAAAATATCTCACCATAGGACAATGCGCCCACCGGGTAAACACGGTGTAGGGTTGCCTCTTGTTAGACTCTAGATACCATGTTAAAAGAGAAAAAGATAAAGAGTACAAGAGTCATATGGCCAAAATCGTGTGTCAATAGAGCATCACAGACATTTTATTATATAATACTAAGAGCATTAATTACAAGGAATATTTACAATGGAATATGTTAGAGCATCTCCAATAGTGATACTACTTTGAGTATCATACATTACTAATAGGTGGTCCCTACAATGCCATGTAATATTTATGCAACTCATACATATTTTGCTTCAATGGTGATACCACTTTTTGAGTATCATACATTAATAACAAATGGTCACTTCTATATATATTTATTTATTTTGCCTAAATAAAAATAAAAATTTATTTAATTTAATAAATACGTAGATAAATAAATTAATAAATAAATACAATGAGAAATACATGACAATAAATAAAAAATGATGAAAATGTATAATATGACGGAAAATATATAATGAAAAATATAATAATTAATTTTGATTATTCTCTTGTCTGAAACGCTCTCAAATGTGTTCCACGAGATCTGCTTCGAGTTGTCGCGATTTGTTTTTTCAGGAATATGTACAACATATAGAAATTGTGTAATATATAGAATAATATGAAATATAATCAAATTAATGTTAGTAAAAAAAAAACAAAACGAAGATCAAGAAGCCATTGAATATCAAACGGTAATGTTTTCACATATATAGAAGCTATTAAATTGAATTTATATACATTAAATTGATGATACAGATACGGTACCTTATTTAAGGTACATGTATCATCAATTTTGATACTCTCTATGTCACGTCATGGAACTTCAATGATAAAAAAATTAAGATACCGTATCATTAGTCTATGAAACTTTCTTAGATACCCTTATTGGAGATGCTCTTATATTAGAATACTCTTTAATATATTTATACTAATATTAAATATCAACAAGATTGAATTAGCCCAATAAAAAAAAGTAACATTTTAAATGTAACATACTAACTCATATTTATTTTTATAACTTTTTTATTATAATTTATTCAGGCTTCGGGTTACCCGTGGTCCATCCGGACTAGCCCATATTTTAAGCGTGCTTAAGCGGCCTGGGCTAAAAAATCCGGAAAAAAATGGAGCTCAAATTTTAAGGTCCAAAGTCCAGAAAACTGTATTGTTAATCCAGTTTGGCATATTATTCCTACAAGATGACTGCGGCATGGATATCCACATTTGTTCATTATTTGTGTTGAAAGGTTGTCTACACTTATTCGGAAGGCAGAAAAGACATAGGTGGTATTCATGGAATTAAAATTTGCAAGAATGCGCCTATTATTCCACATCTTTTTGCATATGACTGCTTCATTTTCTTTCGAGCATCAAATAATGAAGTTGTGGCAATGAAGAATATTTTTAACTCTTATGAAGCTGCTTCAAACCAGAAAATCAATTTACAAAAGTCTGAATTTTTTTGTAGCGGGAATGTTCCTTCAACTATCCATAACTCTAATACAAATATTCTTGGAGTGCAAGATGTGCATGGGACATTAAATACCTCGGTTACCATCCATGTTGGGAGAAAGTAAAAAGCGGCATTATGCTTTATTAAAGATAAAATTTTGAAGAAAATTAATTTTTGGAACAATAGATGTCTTTCTCAAGCAAGTAGAGGAATAATGATTAAATCGGTTCTTCAATCTATCTCGTCTTGTGTTATGAGCATCTTCTTAACTATGTCATCTCTATGTGATGAAACTGAAAAGAGAATGAAATCATTTTGGTGGGGTCATAATAGAGAACCGACTACTAAAGGTATTTGTTGGCTCTGATGGGAGCAGTTAGCTATGCAAAAAACTGTGGGTGGCTAGGGATTTAAAAGCATTGAAGCTTTTAACTTTGTGATGCTTTTAATAGCACACCTATAAGCTTATATCAAATCCAAGTAGCCTAATCACTAGACTTTTCAAAGCTAACAATTATTAAAGATGTGAGTTTCTAACTAGTCAATGAAGTTGCTTGCGCTTTAGCAAGGATGGCCACATCTCTAACTAGTTTACAAGACTAACAACTAGAGAACATCTTAAACAAATGATCACTTTCTTTAAAATCAAGCTCCATTTTAGCATATGCAATAGCACAACAAACACCATTGAAATAATTTTTGATGTTCAAATAAAGAACCAATCTATTGAGAACTTTGCACACATATTTGTCCCCACATCATCAAGTTATAAAAGCAAACAGTAACCAAACAGTAAATCTCAGTTTTACATACCATGAAATCTAGAGTCGAAAAAGGAAATAGCATTATCCAAGAGTATGTAAATAAAAATAAATGTTATTTCCCCTAGTAATGGAAATTAAATGGCAAGTAAAGAATGCCATGTCCTCATTTTTCTCATTGAACTTAACTGGCCACTAGTATGGTCTGTATCGCATGGAACGTCTAAACCTTGGAACGCGTCTGCAAATCAAAATGATCAAAATTCAGGACTAGGATTGTGGTGTGAAACTTGAAGAAATATGCTCAATAATTTGACATAAGCTTTTAAGGTCGAAAATAATATTCGGTTTTCATTTTGTTTTCACTTATAATAATTAGAAAAATGTCACTTCATTTTCTATTTTCAAATGTGTAAGAGTGAAAATAACTACTAGTATTTTAATGTTTTCACTATTCTATCAAAAATATTAGCTTTACTCATTCAAATCCAAGTTGCTTTAGTTTCTTGTATTTGCTTACCCATAACCAGGTCTAAGATACAATGGAGGTGGCCTTCTGGATCTTAAGACGCAAGTGTATCTCCCGGAATATTGGTTCATTCCGGGGATATTGGTACGCTTAGCACAGACCTGTAATGCACACTAGAATTTAAATATATAATACTAATTTGAAAACTAACAGAAAGACTAAATGTATTTACAGGTTTACACAGATTGTCTGATACATACCTTTATTTTTCGCCCGTGAAGCACAGACTCGTTAAGCAGTAGTGCCTTGGGAACAGCATCAATGTTGAGGAACTCAACATATGCACAGCCTTTCGGGAGACTAAATTCATTCATCAGAATAGTGACTCTATTTACTGTCCCACATGATTGAAAATGTCGTCTAACAATTTCAGCGGTACACGCATAGTCAACCTAAATCACAATTTTGAACCTATGTTATATGTTAACAAATCAAGATATTCAGATGATTTAAAAAATTATAATGAAATTACAATTTCCGAGAAAAAGAAATTCAACATGCATTAGATGTGTGATAGTAAGACATCACTTTCTCTCAAGGTATCAAATACATGCACATGCAAGTGGTCCTATGCAAGCAGCAAGAGGATCATAAAAAGCTTAAATTGAAAATAACCATAAAATATAGAACAAGCATGATAGAGTTGGACGCTTAACCAAACAGGTAGGGCATCCATCTCTTTCTATTAATCTGTGGTTACGGACGCTTTCCATTTTAATGATTTTCCAGGTATGTTAACAGCCCCACATTGGATAAGATATGACCTGAGAATATGTTTATAAATTGTGAACAATCTTCACCTAAAAAGATGTTTATGTTGGATTTTGAGTTAGTGTCAACTCAAATTATAAGATGGTAACAAAGTCTATACAAAATCCTATTGGCCACACTATCGGGTCTCCCAACCCAAAGTCTAATACTGGCAAGAAATGAAAGTCCTCTTGAAATTCTTATGAATGATAAATGTATATCTAGTCTACACGATAAAGAGTCTGTTTTGGGAGTTTGGAGGGTAGGGAAGGGCTTTTAGGGGAGGGCAGGAGAAAAAGTAAAGAGAAATCTTACACCTTATTTAAGAGTGTTTTTGTAGAGAATGATAAATAAATGAACATGATTAATATCTTTTTAATTTTGAGAGTATACAGCAACAGTTAAATTGAAGAATTTATCTAAGCCCTCTAAAATTCTCCATCAATAATTTTTTGAGTTCCCACTTCCCACAAATTAGGGAGATTTTCTATTATGAAGAAAAATAAACTCCCCCAAAGCCATCCCCTCCTAAACTCCCAAACAGACCCTTAAGGACATGCTCCGTTGTTGATGGTAGAAGCCAACAATCCGCTAATAAACACACATTGTGGGCTATGGCACATCCATGGCCAGGAATTCCTTCACAAATTGGCTATGGCGGCTGTCAAAAAACCTGCCATGGCAGCGTCATGGCCGCCATGTAAGAACACTGGTTCAGTAAAGTCATGCCTTTAGCATATGCAAGAGGCACGCGGTTCATTTACCCCTTTGGGCTACACTTACAAGAGAATGAAACTCATGTAAAAGCAAGACTTAAATTTTTGGGTATTAAGTAAAGGAATACAGTGCAGAGAATGAAGCAAAATGGTAAAATTTGAAACTTCTCAACAACCTAAAACTAAGAGCTGTTCTTAGATGATATTTTTTCCTTCTCTATTCTAATTGGCTGCAACCTTTCAACCAAAGGACTGCAGGCTAGCACAAAACAATCAGCACATTTAACTATTGAGTACTCTAAAAGTCACGTTAACCCTCAAACCCATTGTATGCAAGCTACCAATACACACAGACATATAAAATAAAATGCAAATTCATGTCAATTATTTAAATATAGCAGAAATGAAATGAACAGAGACAGATTAAAGGAATTAGCATCTTACATTTCCAACATAAATAGACCGAGAATCAACTTCCGCCGTTACAGCCTGACTTGCAGATGAACCAGATGAGCCTTCAGATCAAAATTGCAAAAATAAAAGATCATTTAACAGAAAGATATTTATATTGTCCTTAAATGGCTCAAAAATATAATATAATATTAAACGAACAGCATTACAAATGACAAGTATCTAACACGTCATATATGCCTTATAATGCAAAAAATGGTGGAAGATATCTTACACCATTCAAGAAGGACAAGAGGCCCATTTCTTTAAGTTGAAATAACACAAGATTTGTGAATGGAAAAATCATTTGAAATCAAACAGAGAAACATGTAAACTATTATGTTAACCCAATTATCACACCCTTCTACAACTCTCTCTACAATCCCCATTACCGACAACTGCTAATAGGTCTTGTTGTCTACCAAAGGATTTCGCCATTTCATCTTCCTTTCACATCCCTCATGATGTAGTATGTTTTCAATAAAATTAACATCAAAGAATGCTGAGGTTCTTTCCTTAAAATAAAAACCGTAGTTGGCTTCTCCTTCGCCCACGTAGGGCTCAACACATTTCCAACAAAGTATAATTTCATTTTCCACTAAATCGCCAATCCTTCTTGCTGAGTTAAGATCCTTTCCATTTCTTCAAATAAATGGTCATCTCCATTACTATGGTTTAGGTGTATAAAGGCCTGATTAATGTAACCAACTTCGAAATTGTATGTTTATATCCTTTGTACACTCCAAAAACATAGTAATGGACTTATCCATTTATTGAGAAATGGAGAGGATCTTCATTCATTCTCCCTAACACAAGTTCTCACACAACCAATACACCAAACAAAGTGTAATTTTCAAACGATATTCAAACTACATATTTTAAGAGGAATTATTTTCTATCGCTGAAATGAATTTTCACACAAGTTCGTTTTATAAATTTTTGTATCTTTATTTGCATTTATGAAATGTCAATTCCCACTAGATTTTGTTTTTACCAACAATCACTCTCACCCAAAAAGGCCAATTTGATCCAAAAACCCTAAATTTTCCATATCAAACAGGTAAATTGATAGCGGGTATAAAATCATATCGCATCCATAGAGGCATAGCAATAATTCTAGACCATACCTTTGACTGAAGATGCACCTCTTACGAATTGCATTGTTGATCGTACTCTACCTTTGGATGAAGATGCGCCTTTTACGGATGTCGTAACAGCAGGATCTGTATAGATAACCTTAGCACCTCAGCCACCACAATCGTTGGTGATTTTGGAGTTTTTTAGGTAATCTCTGATACTAATTTTGGTATTAAAAAGGAGAAGAGCGCAAGCAATCTGAATTACCAACAAATTAAATCAATAAAATGCGAGATATACATTTAATTACAGGCACAACTTCACAAATTAAGTAAACCAACACAAATACAAGAATGAGCAAAGAGAACTTAACATGCACAAGACGAATGCCGCAGTAAAGGAGAGATTTATCGATACGGGGGGGCGAGGGAGATGAAGATGAACAACCCAAGTTGAGAGAGAAAAACGTCCTTAAGGGTTTTTTATAGAGAGTTGAGCCATCCACATTGTGAGCAATTTTTAGGAAAAAAGGTCAAACCTCCTTCACCATTGGTCCGTTACATACAATTAAGATAAAGTAAAGTTTGACTACCGTTCCGCTCATACTTTTGGTATTTTATCTCACTTTTTATATAGTTAATTACTAAAATGCATAACTGATTTAAATTTCGATTTTTGTAAAACAATATAATTAATTGTGCTTGTTGTCGGCGATATAATAAAACCACTTGTAATATAATATAATCTGTTGTTAAATAAGAGATTATGTTGTTTTACTAAACTCTACATGTAAGTTAGTTTTAAATTTTACATTATAAAAAGAGAAAGATAATGAACCAAATTAAGAAGATGAACAATAATTACAATTGATTTTATCTTGTTTGTATGGAACAAGCAAAGTTACCAGCCTAGCTGACGGTTAGACATTTTTACGAAAAATGGTTGACCCGATCGATTCTCTATAGAACCCTTTCGAACTATTTTACTCTCTCAACATGACCTGTTTTTCATCTTTCTTTCTCTTGCACACGTTGTCTTGTAAATCTCTCTTTTATCATTTTGGAAGTTGTCTTGTTGTGCATGTTAATTTCTCTTTGTTCATGTCTATATCCTTATTATTATGGCTTTTATCTTGTGAAATTATGACTCTACTTCAATGTATCTCTCGTCATTGAATTAATTTTGTCGGAACATTGGAAATCAGATTGTTTGTGCTCTTATCACTTTCTATACCAAGATTAGTTAGAGAAATAAATCAGACACAATAAGTACAAAGCACTAATGATCACGGGGTGGTGTCGGGTGGCAATGCTCTAGTAGGTTATTTATACAGAGCCTGTTGTTACGACATATAATGCAATTCGTCAAGTAGCCTAGAGTTTGATCATTGATTTCCTTGTCTTTTTATTAAACGAAAGTTTAATTAGATAGGTGGGAGCTTGTGCATAAGAACTTTTGTGTGAGAGTATGTATTAGAGACATATAATATAAAAAGCATGTAGACACAGTATAACAAATAAATAAATGATTTTTTGTGAACATTGTGAATATTATTAGACAATAATTAGTTCAAATACAGTGAATCTTTCAATTGATTCAAGTACTTGAAACCACATGGATCAAGAAGTGTTCTATTTGGATCCTTTTGAATTTCATTCAAAAAATTAACCTCCAAAAATCATAGAAGAAGATGGTCTCATTGGATCTTATTGAATCTCATTTGGTTTCAACTAAAATTATTTGATTCATATGGAAAAAATCAAGAATAAGTGAGGCTATTCAAACAGGCATAGGTCAATTAAACAGTATTCTTGTAGCAAGTGGTATGATGGATTGTCAATTTATGGGAGGTAGCTATGGGATCTGTAGCCGTTGAGAATATCACGCAGTTTGTTGCAGTGTTGTCGGCAGACTATTAGGGAAGGAAGACCAAAAATCTGCAACATAAACATGTCATCGCGGCCTATAGCGATTGTTGAAAAATCCGCCACGCCATTCCGCTATGGCTTCCATTTAACAACACTGGTTGGTTGAATATGCCACCTATCAACTTCAACCTATTGATCTAGAATGTACATCTAGAGGAATATATATGCAAGAAGGAAGTTTGAGCTTGAGCTTAGTAGGGCTGTGTTGTCTACACTTAAAGCCCAAAGAACTCTTCATGAGAGGGCATGTTAGAGACATAGGACCTGTTTGGATGGGCTTATTTGAGCTTATCTACTTACAGAAAATTTGTGAGACTATTTGAGAGAACTTACGAAAACAGCTTATGACAAATTTTATAATTCTTTTCACCTTATTTTCATAAGTTCTCTAATATAATTTATGAAAACAGCTCGTAGTATATCTATAAGTTGCAAATGTTTTCACCTATCAAACAACCAAAGCTTTTGGGATAGTTTATTCATGATAATTATTCTTGTTCAAATTTATCAAATACTTAGGCTAAAACCATGAAAGCAATCACAAAGACAAGTACCAAATTATATTAACACTGAATGATTGGTTTCTTGCTTAGATTTCACTTTCACTGAAGGAAAAAACTCAACATTCAGAATGGAAACAATAAAGGGAAGAAATTGAAATTGATGGTTCATAGCTCATAGGGTATTGAACAAAAGAAACACACCTCTTCCTCTTCATGACACCTGCTAATATCTGAAGGTGGTGGTGGTGGTGGTGGCGGCGGCGACTGTGTTGTTGAGGTTCGTCGTCCATGTCGGCTCTGTGATCGTGTTCCATCCTTTCCCTTACGACGTTACACAGGAGAACGCCGAATCTGGCACTTAACCCATTCATTTCATTTTTGGCGTATTTCATGGGTTAATTAATTATGTTAAAATTACAAATATGTCCTTTCCTCCCAATTGGTTTTTTTTTTTTTACTAAATGGGATTTGAATTTTGTGTAGTCACGGCTTTTTAACCGTCCAATTTTAATCTAGTTGGAATTTTGAATAAGTATGATATTTTTACGATCATATAAGTTTTGAATAAGTCTGGTATTTTTATGATCATAATACACCTCATTGGACTTGAAAAAGATTTAACTCACTTATATTCGCCTAACCTATTATTGATTGTTAAAGACAATATACATTTTCTTCATCCTTCATTTTGTTTTGTTGTTGTGTCAAATTTTATTTTCTCGCAGTTGGGCTAAGATTGTTTGGAATGTGTCTTTGTGGAACAGAATTGGAGACCAATCGGCACTTATTTTTGACTTGCAGTTATTCTCAAAATATTTGGAATTGGCTAAGTTCTTGTCTAAATGCAAACTGTCAGTTTAATGTCTTAGGTGAGGCCTTTAATTTATGCAATTTATCTTAGTCTCCTCTGTGTAATCTAATTATAGTTGCTGCTGTTATTAATTGTGTGAATTTCATTTGGTTTGCTAGAAATCAAGTTAGGTTCAATGACAAGAAGATTCCTTAGAAGTATTTAGTTAATCATATCATTGCTGCAGTATCTTTGTCAGGGAACAATTCCCTCTTGAAAGCCAAGTCCAATATTCATGAATTTGTACTCCTTCAAAAATTCAGAGTCAGAATGAACTATGGCAATGCACCTAGAATTAAAGAGGTTATCTGGCAACCTCTGATATTGAACTAGATCAAATGCAACTGTGATGGTGCTTCATTGGGCAATCCAGGGCTCTCTGCTTGTGGAGGCATTTTCAGAAGTGCAGATTCATATTTGTTAGGTGTTTATGCTCTTAATATTGGGGTAAGCTCATCTCTAAATGCAGAGCAGGTGTCATGCTTGCTATTGAATTTGCAGCTAACAAAGGATGGTCCCACCTCTGGTTAGAGTCGGATTCTATGTTAGTGGTCCATCGTTGGGACAATTGTTTAGTTTTAATCTCTTTCATGAATTTTTATGTATCTCATATTTACAAAGAGGGGTATCACTATGCTGATAAGTTGGCAAATCTTGGATTATCTTTACATGGTCTCACTTGGTGGAATGATATTCCACAAGGGTTGCAAGGAGATTTTAATAGGAATCGACTTGGAATGTCTTATTATAGATTATGTTAATGGTGTATTTCCTTTAAGGGTTTGGGTTTTGCCCCCCTCTTTTGTAATCTTTTTCCTTTTAATATATTTTGAGGGTTTGCTTCTCAAGCAAAAGTCTCTTTTTCCTTAAAAAAAAATTATTTTCTTTCCCTTCTAATGGTTGTGTGTGCTTGTTTTGTGCTTGACCATGCTAATGTTTGATGAATCCAAAATAATGTGATGTTTATGTTATTGTAAGTCCTAAAGAAAACAAGAAACTGTTAGGATTTTTGGGTCACTATTGTAATATTACATGTGTTAGGGCCATTATGTAATTAGCCAAAACATCAGTGGTCTAATCAATAATATATAAGGCTATGGCTAAAAGCATAAATATCATGAAAGTTAATTTATTGTGTAGATACCATAAGTCAATATCTAATTTGATGAGGGGCCAAATTAGAATATTGAAAACTAAGAAATAACCCTAAGGATATTTATAAGGGTTATGGTCCCCAATTGTAGACTAACGTGAAAACGTGACGGCTCAGACAAAACTTTTCTCTTCATCTCCATCAGAGGAGACTTAAGGAGCCCATACAGAACTCTACAGTTGGAAGACCACATACCGGTGATTTTTCGATCCCTACCTATGGCAAACTCAAACTCAGGTACGCTTCCGCTCATGTATGGTAATTATTTCTTGATGATCAATATGAATGATTTTAGGGTTTACAGAAAATTATGATTTAACAATTGGTATCAGAGCATCATATTTGATTATCAAGTAAATAACAATTTTGTATGCCAATTTGTTTGGCATCGATCCTGTTTAAAATATATGGAGTTTGAGTTTCAATTTTTAATTTTTGATCACAAATTGAAAGATGAATTTATCGGTGTTACATATACATATATATGCGGTTTCAATATATGTGCAGTTTAGTTTTTTAAAGTTTGATTACACAGTGTGCATCATTATAAACAATTTGTTTGATTGCCGATAAATAAAAGATAACAATTGGGAAGTAAGCTTTTCTCAATCAATTTCAATTGGGATCGATATACAATCAATTTGCAAGGTGTGCAACTAAAGTAACGAAACAGGGACATAAGCTTTTCTCAACTAAAGCAATTGTAAGGCAAAAATATACATCAGGGACATATGGTTTCGTCCCTTTTATTTTTTTCTTGACGGTTCACCTTGTTTTCACAATTAAGTTTTCAAATTCATATATATATAGTTCCGGTTCCAATTTTAATGTTCTGGGATTTAATTTGTTTTCCAACAAATTGAGGTTAAACTTTTGGTTACTGCTATTTTGGATTTTGGTTTGTGAATTCCACTACTTTTTTGGATTTAATTTGGTTTGTGAATTGCAATGATTTCGGTTGCTGCTTCATTCGGTTTTAATGTTGGTGGAATTGTCATATTTTGGGTATCCTATGCTACTGAAATTTTGGTTTATATACATGTGTTGCATTTCAAATTAAGGTTCATGGTATGTTGACAATTTTAGTTTAGTCTCAAATTTAAGATGAGATGATTTAAACTTTGTCAAATTTTTCGGTTCAATAACGGCTTATGAACTCAGTTTTGCAGAATGAAACAACGACTTTAAGTTAAGGTATTCTTTTGTTTTGTTTCATATGTGTTGCAATTTTCTTTTGCTTTAAGTTGATCCCATGTACTTCGTCATTCGGTTTCAATTCAGTACCAATGGATTTTGGTTTTTCTATGTTTTTTATGGGATTCAATTATTCTTTTCCATTATGAACTCAGTGAAGAAAACTTGTTCCATTTAACAAATCAGATTCATGTTTATTATGATTTTAAGACTCAGGTTGAATGGAACAAGATTAAGTACTTGAACTTTTGAATCATGAATTGAGTGTAAGCACTCTTTTGGAAAATTGCAAGTCCTACTTGCAAATTTGGATATAGTTTTGGTTATGTAATTCTAAATTCAAATATTGTACAGTAAAGTATATATTTTGAAATAAGCTAATCGAAACATAATGTTGCCAAAGTAATCTCTTTTGTGGAGATTAATTTATTTTGAAATATAAAAGGTTGTGTGCTTGTAACTTATGTGAATATTTAACCGGCCCAAAGGAAGGTAACTATTTTACAAAATTATAAGTGCACCTGTGGTGATAAACGCGTGATAATTATTCGGTTTTACGTGTGAATAATAAATTGGCCTAAAGGAAAATTTTTGTTCGACACGTTCTTATTATCAGTGTTTGATTACTACGCCAAGGTATCACTGAAAAGTTAATATTTTGTCCAAAGATAGAATGTTAATGGATTCCCGATATCTTGCGATGGGATTCACCTCTATTTGAATTTAAAATTACTTTTATTTTGAGGCTTATTTGAGCATGTTTTGCTTGATCTTCGTTCTCTCTTCAGTTATTAATGACATGTTGAAGTTTACTTCCAATGTCAATTTAGTTAAATGGCTCAAACATCAAGTTCTAGAAAGTAAATCTTTTGATAGTTCTTGAAGTATGGATCTCGACGTTGCGTTAGGGACTGATTCTCCCTCACTTCGTACGGATGAGAGTACCTCTAAGAAAGAAGAGGGAAATTGGAAAGGTGGGAGAGGTCAAATTGCATATGTTCAATGATCATAAGAAAAGTCATTTTGGAAACATTCTAGGGCAGACTATCTGAAAAGATAAATACGGTAACAATAAAGTATAAGAATAAGTTGCAAATAATAGTGTCTCAAAAGGAACAACGACATAAATAAATTAAATCAGATAAAGATAGTTGTTTCTTTTGTGGAGCTAAAGGTAAAGAAACATTACTTTAACGGTCAAATATGACATGTTAAAGGAAGGTATGTTTCTTAATTTGGTTTGTTTTGAGGTTGATTTAACTTTGGTATATAGACACACATGTTGGACAGATTTCGGTGCCACAACTAACAACAGTGTGCCTATATAAGGTTTTATGAATTGTCAACAACTAAGTGATGATGAAAGATACATCTATATGTGGTTGACGATAAAACAATTCAAGTTGAGGCAATTGGAAAATTTAGATTATTAATAAAGACTAAATTTTATTTGAATTTTGATGAAACCAATTTTTTTTGTATTGTATTTCTGACGAAATTTAATTTCTATTTGTGGTTTGAACCTATTTTATTTTTGATTATTTGGGAATAGAAATTTAAATTGTTTCAAAATTCAAAATTAGTCGGTTCTGGTTATTTTGTCAGGTTACA
This sequence comes from Trifolium subterraneum, assembly GCA_951799995.1. Lineage (NCBI taxonomy): Eukaryota > Viridiplantae > Streptophyta > Magnoliopsida > Fabales > Fabaceae > Trifolium > Trifolium subterraneum. The sequence continues at coordinate 43,454,815 of OX637463.1, read as the reverse complement.
ATAATCTCTATTTGATTTGGCACCATTGCTTCATTTGGTTGAGCAATGAGAATTAAGGTATATTTGGCACAAGATATTGGGTGACATCTCCAAACGGAGAATAGAGAGACTTGTGTCAAATGAAATCTCAGCTCATATTTTATAGAAAAGGGAAAACAAACCAATAAAGGAGATATGAGTCCAATAAAACTTCAGATGTCCTTGAACTTATTAATATTGATATTTGTGTACTATTATTTTCGGTTTTTGAAATGGTAAACAATATTTTTAACGTTCATAGACAATTTTCTATATGGCATCATGATCTCACTCATGAAACAATAAAGTCATTTGGGCTGTTCAAAGTTTTTAAGGCTAGAGTTGAGAATCAACTCTACTAAAGAATCAAAAGTGTTAAGTTTAACCATGGTGGTGAATACAATGGTAAATTTAACAATTCAGGTGAACAACATCCAATAATTTTCTTTCTCAATTAAAACTGCAGTATATGTCCTTAATGGGGTTCCAACTATAGCAACTACAAAACCTCCTTACAAACTTTGGATAGACAAAAGTCTTGTATAAAGCATTTGCAAGTTTGAGGTTGTTCAGTTAAAAACAGGGCCTTATAAGTCAAATGAAAATAAACTGAACTTCAGGACCGTAAGTTGCTATTTTATGGGATACTTTAAAGGATCTAGGGCACATGTTTTTTGAATCAGGAAATGTCAGTTCTTTGAGGATGTCGAGTTTGCAGGGGGAGATATGGTTATTAACTTCCCATACAAAAAATTGTTTCAAAAGAACAAACTCTTACACCTCAAGAACATATGTCTTTCAGGAGATCCATGAGAGAAAAATAGAAATACAATACCAGATGTCTATATTGTATCTCTTCAGGGACATGAGGTTAACATTGGAATGATGGATGATGATTTGATCATATTTCATCAAACAATGAAAAGTTCTAACTCTCAAAGGTGGACCGATGCCATGAATAAAGTGATTAAGTCCATGAATGACAATGACATTTGGGATCTTTTCTCATTGCCATAAGGTGTGAAACTCATTGGTCTTAAATAAAAATTTAAGACCAAGAGGGATTTGAAAGGCAGTGTGGAGAGGTAAAAATCTCGTCTTGTCACAAAGGTATTTACACATAAAGAAGACATTATAAAGAGACTTTCTTTGCGGTTTATTTGAAAGACTCTTTTAGGATCATAATGACATTGGTGACACATTTAGAACTTGAGCTACATATGATGGATATAAAGACAACGTTTCTAAATGGTAACATTGATGAAACATTGTATATGGTGCAACCGGAAAATTTTGTTTCAAAAGATTCAAAATATATGGTTTGCAAATTTAAGAAATCCATATATGAACTCAAGCAAGCATCTCAACTATGGTATTTCAAAATTCATAAAGTGATCATCTCGTTTGGTTTTGAGGTGAATTTGGTTGATGATTGTATATACCATGAGTTCTGTGGGAGTAAGTATATTTTCTTGGTTTTATATGTCGATGACAAGGCAGTAAACCATATGATACTCATGTGGCTAACGGAGACAAGTTTAGTCTCAATAAGTGCCCTATGAATAACTCTAATGTAAATTCAGATTGTACGCATTTGGTTATTGCGTATATTTCTAGAATGTTCGGAAAGTATTTAAGTGATTTAAGATTAGACCATTTGAAAGCAGCCAAATGAGTCATGCAGTACTTAAAGAGAACTAAAGAACACATGCTCATATTTGGAGGTCAGATCAGCTTGAGATCATTTGGTATACTGACTCCAATTTTGTTGGATGCAAAGGTAACTTATTATGAGGCATCCAATTATAGAACTTGGTCACGAGGCTGCGCATAGTGGATAAGGCATTAAAATACCACTAAAGTTATTTGTGACAATAATTAGTAGTTCTGTTTTCAGTAACAACAGGAACTCGATGAATTCAACATATACAGATCTAGTTCCTTGTTTTAAAAGATTAAGTTCAGAGTGAACAGTTGTTTATATAGCATATCAGTACAAACTCCATATATGCGGATCCGCTTACTAAAGTTTTTCACCCAAAAGGCTTCATGAGCATATTGCTCGTTTGGGTGTGAAGTCATTAAGTGATATTCAGTTCTAGTGGGAGTTTGTTATTTTTTAATGATATAATGATATAAACATACTTCAGTTCAAGTAAGACTTAAGAATATTTTCTGCAGAAATAAAGTTTTGGTATTTTTACACTCTGACTTTGGTTAAGGTTTGATCTAACTAAGGATTAAGGAGGACCAGTTGAAAATTGACATGTACAGACCAACTTCGTGTGATTTTCATGCTACACATTTCATGATGGATCTATGTCATTTAGTTATGTCACTATTGGTGATCATTGATGGGTTTAGTTATGATTGATATAACGAAAATCACCTTGGTTCTATATATTGGCATGACTAATGGACGAGATAATTTGGATATGCTTAAGGAATATAATGGCAAATTTTTGAGCTCATAAAGTCTAACACATGTGTACAATTACATGTGACCAGTGGGAGATTGTTAGGATTTTTGGGTCACTATTGTAATATTACATGTGTTAGGGCCATTATGTAATTAGCCAAAACATCAGTGGTCTAATCAATAATATATAAGGCTATGGCTAAAAGCATAAATATCATGAAAGTTAATTTATTGTGTAGATACCATAAGTCAATATCTAATTTGATGAGGGGCCAAATTAGAATATTGAAAACTAAGAAATAACCCTAAGGTTATTTATAAGGGTTATGGTCCCCAATTGTAGACTAACGTGAAAACGTGACGGCTCAGACAAAACTTTTCTCTTCATCTCCATCAGAGGAGACTTAAGGAGCCCATACAGAACTCTACAGTTGGAAGACCACATACCGGTGATTTTTCGATCCCTACCTATGGCAAACTCAAACTCATGTACGCTTCCGCTCATGTATGGTAATTATTTCTTGATGATCAATATGAATGATTTTAGGGTTTACAGAAAATTATGATTTAACAGAAACAACTTATAGGGTTTTTGCTTATTTTTATATTATGGTGCATGCCAATTTTATTTTAGTAGAATTTCTATTGTTGAGTTTTATCTTTTTTTTTTTTGTTTTACTTTATTCAAATAATTATCTTTTTGCGGTTGTTCGATAGTGAAGATATGTTATTTAAGAGGAAAAAAAATGTGTCCAGTGTTTCTAGAGTTTTGATTTGAGATCTTTTTTTATATTTGCAGCTCTTACAAATTACCAAAGTAATCAGAGGTCTAATTTTATAGTAAACATATCTTTCATAATATAACCAAAATTGTGAAACAATTTTGACTACAAGCCTGAAACTCAACGTTAAGAAGCAGTTGAGACCATAAGTCTTAGATTTATAAATGTCCTTCCATAATTTATCATGTTTTTTAACAATGTCGTTTTTGAGATTTTGGTAGTCTGGAAGCAAACCTACAATATGGGTTGTTTCTCGACACACTCCATCTCCAAGACATAACCTTTATCTAAATATTAATTTCTAATGTTGGACTACCATTCACAAGAACAACCAACAAAAACACAAGCTCACATCCACCCAATCCAAGTGTCATATAAACCAAACCTCCGCATCATATACTCAAAAAATCTCTAGTCAACAAAGTCATATGCATTTTCAAAATCAACTTTCAAAATTAAACAATTTCTTCCTGTCTTATTAGCTAATTCAACTACCATTCACCACCAAAACTCCATCCACAAGATTTCGCCCTTTGATAAACGCATATTAGATTGAAGCAATCATCGAGTTCATTACCTTTGCTAACCTCGCTGCCAAGATCTTTACAATGAGCTTGTACAAACGACCCAATAGGAAAATTGGGCGATAATCACCTAGACCAAAAGGTGAATTGACTTTTGGAATCAAAGACACAAAACAAGACATAAAAGACTTAGGAAGAGTGGCATTCCCATGAAATTGGTCAAAGAGATTCCTAATACTTCCTTTCAAAGTATCTTGACAAGCCTTCACAAAAGCAAAATTAAAATATTAGACTCTGAGTTCTTATTACCATCACATTCCCTCACCACTTCCTCAAATTCACCTCGAGAAAAAGGAATCGATCAAAAGGATAAGATTTTTCCCTGTTGAAATTGTTAGGAAGTTAACCCTAACCAATTTAGGCCTGACTATAACATGAGCAAAAATGTGGTTCAAGAAGAAAGACTCCACAACTTGTCTAATCAAGGTAGGCGAATCTAACCAAACATCACAATGTTTTAGCGTTAAGATAGATTTCCTCCTCTCTCGTGCCAAAACACACCCATGAAAATACTCTGAGTTTATGTTTCCCGCTTTATGCCATTTAGATCTAGACCGTTGAAAACGTGAATTGTATGTGTACTCTTAAGAAGCTTCCATAAGTCCTAAAAGTACGCCTTTCTAACAATCACATCATCATTTGACAACCCAACCAATTAACCTCTAACATTTAACTTTTTTATCTCTTTAACTAATATTTGGAATCTGCTATCCAACCCTCAATATTCTTCCTTACTCTGCACCTGGAGACACGACTCTCGCATATTCAATGAGCAAGATAACTCCTAGCTCTCCCCTTTGCTCAACATGAAAAATATAATTAAAATCTCCAACATGGACCAATTACCATCACCAAAATCTCTTTTCCACGAGAACCTAAATATATAATCACTTTGTTATTATATTTTTATGTATTAATGACTTTGTCATTTTTTAATCAATGCCTTTGATATTAATAGATTTAAAATTTGAATCGCTTTTCATTTTTTATTTTGCATTTGATTTTTTGATTCACATGGAAAGAGACTTTCGTAATATGAAATTAGGCTGATAAACTTTATGATTTATTTATCAATTTTTCTTTTTTCTTGTAATTTGTTTTTCTTCTTAAAATTCATTGAACCCTTTGAAATTTTTAAAACATGTGGTATGTATAGAATTATTATTTAGATCTAATTATTTGTTATTAAAAACATTTACTAAACATTATGATATTTTTATTTTTACATTTGTGAAACATTTGCTAATAATTTTTACTTTGAAATCATAAATTACTTTGATATTCAATTATCAAAAAATAAAATAAAGTACTTTGATATTCTTAAAAACATTTTACTAAGCATTATGATTAGATCTAATTATTTATTATTATAGAGTTTATTTTAAGTTCATTAAATATTTTTTTTAAAAAAATATGTTCAATTCCAATAAATGTGACATGTATATGATAATGATAATGTGTCGCTCTTGTCAAACAAAAAAAAACTTGTCGGATCTTCGAATGAATATATGATCGTATGTATTTATAGTTGTTTTTTATGGAAAAAATGAGAGTAAATTTTTTTTTTAAAAAAAACTAGGTTAAAAAAAAATTAAGTGAGGAGGAATCATTATGTAAGTATTTACATTTCAAAAATTTAATTAATTATGTTTAAGAATGTAATTAAAGTAGAAAAAAAAATTAAAGTAGAAGAAATTGAAGAAACAAAATCGATTTCTATTGGCGGTGATACAAATCCCCAACACCCGCATGTAATGTTAAACAAAATGATGACAAGATGAAAAGACCAAAAAGGACAAGAACGCATCGTGCCTGAAATTGATAATCTCGACCTTCGTTTCTCTCTCTAAGAAAAAACCACTCTCGCTCACAAACAAAAAAAACCCCGAAAACCAAACCCTTCTTAGCTCATTTTTCAGTTCAACGCGAGATCTAATCGAACACCTGGTATGCATCGTTTCTCACTCTTCTTTTGTTCTTTTCTATTTCATTTCTCTTAAACATTGAATCTTTCTTCTGTTTTCTTTTATGTTTTACCGAATTGTTGAGTGAAAATAGGGATTTTCTTGTTGTTTTTTTGAATATTTTTTTGAATTTTTATTGAATGTTTAGGTTTTGATTTTTGTTAGATAATTTTTTTAGAGGAATTGATGGAGGAACCAGAGAAGGGTTTGTCTAATTGTGGAATTTCAGAAACCCTAGATGTGTCTGTGGGGGGTCAGGTTAAGGTTGTTGAGGAAAGTGGGGTTTGTAATGGGCAGGATGAAGTGGTCTGTGGTGGTGATTCTGTTAAGGGTGGGGAGAATTTGAGTGAGGATGTGAAGTCTGTTGAGGTAGGTGGTGGGACTGAGGTTCAGTTTGTGGATTCTAGGGTTGTAGGATATGAAGAAGGTGGGAGCGAGAATGCGGTGGTTGAGTTGGGTAGCGTGGCTTCGGAAAGTGAAGTGAGAGATGAAGCAGTAGTTGTTGAAACAACGCCTGGTGACTTTATTATGGAGGATGCTGCTGGAGACTTGGATCGTGAAGTGACAAATACTAGCTGTGATAATGTTTTAGGATGTTCGGTAACAGGTAGTTCTGTAGGGGGAGAAAATGTACAGTGTGAATCTGAAGGAAAAGAAAAACAGGAAGATGGGAATGTGATTGGTCACGGAATACCAGAAGATGGTAATGATGTGATCGTAACTTCTCCTCGATTTCATGCTGAAGTTGAAATCGAGGAAAAGTTAAATTCAAATGGAGAGCAGCCAATTGGGAATGATAAAGTTGACGTAGACCCTGATGATGTACATGAAGTTGTCTATGGAACTGGAGTTGAAATAGACAAGACCCTTTTGAATTCTGATGAAAATCAAAGCTCTATCAATGAAAAATGCAATGCAAATGAACAAGTAATAGCTGACAAGGATGTTGGTGCTTCTGATGCTGGACAATCTGATGTACATGAAGGGATGCAAGTAGATGTTGTAGATCAACAAGGAACAGAAAGAAGTAAATCTGCAGAGATTAAAGGTAAGATATCTATCGCTCTCGTTGCTACTTGTTTTCCAGTTTAACTAGTAATTGAAATTGTAGTAGTAAATGAGAACGTTTAGCTGTTTTTATCTTTCAGATAATGATGCTTGTAGTCCTGTTGGTGCAGGTACGTCGGAAAACTTGGATGCTAATGCAATTGAAGAAAAAGACACTCAAATTACTGAACAGGTTGGTTCAAATGGAGGGCAGGAAATTGAAGAAGAATCTAATGAAGCTGGACAGAGAAAACCAGCAGATGGAAAAGCAGCAAAACATGCACTCGTGAAGCCTGGTATTTCAGAAATAGTTAATCAGGCACGGTATTCTCTGCCAACAGAAAAAAAAGAAGGCGAGTTTTCTCTCTCTGATATGGTTTGGGGCAAAGTGAGGAGCCATCCATGGTGGCCTGGACAGATATTTGATCCCTCTGATGCATCTGAGAGGGCAATGAAGTATCACAAAAAAGATTGCTATTTCGTTGCTTACTTTGGTGACAGAACATTTGCATGGAATGAAGCATCTCAGCTAAAGCATTTTAGGGCACATTTCTCAACAATTGAAAAGCAGAGGAGTAGTTCAGAATCATTCCAGAATGCTATAGACTGTGCTTTGGATGAAGTCTCAAGACGAGTAGAATATGGGCTAGCATGTTCTTGTATACCTAAAGACACCTATGACACAATTAAAAGCCAGACCATAGAGAACACTGGGATTCGACAAAACATAAGTTTAACACATGGGGTGGATGAGTCTCTAAATGCTAACTCATTTTCACCTAAGGAACTTATAGATTATGTGAAAACACTATCTGAGTTGCCTACAGCTGGCTTTGATCGCTTGGAGCTTACGATTGCTCAGGCTCAGCTGCTTGCATTTAATCGTTTTAAGGGCTTCTCTTGCTTGCCAGAAATACAACATTGTGGAGGTGGTGACAAGGACAATTCATTTGTTGATGATGAACAAGATTTGTGTGAAGTTATTGAGCACGATCAAGCTGGTCCTAGAAATTCAAAAAAGAAAGGCAGCACCCGTCAAAAGCGTAAGCATAATTTCAAGGATACTATGCATCCAACAAAGAAGGAAAAAAGGATGTCAGACCTAATGAATGGGACTCCAGATTCTCCAGATGGTGATTCTTTAATTTGTTTCACTCCAGAAAATCTGGATTCACCGGAACATTCCAAGAAAAGCAGTGCTAGTGATCCTTATGCCAATGACTCTGAAATGCAAGATGGTAGAAAAACAATTTCTGTTGCAAAAGTTTCAAATACCACAAAGTCATCGTTTAACCTTGGTGACTGTATTCGTAGGGCTGCTAGTCAACTCACTTCATCACCTTCTATATTGAAGTGTTCTAGTGACCGGTCTCCGAAGACAGATGGAGACGTTGATGATTTTCCTGAGAATGGATTGGATGTTTCCCTCCCACCTGTTGAGGATGATGAGAACATGACAGAATATTCTTCTCTAGATGATTTGCTATCTTCTCTTCAGTGTGTGGCACAAGAACCCCTTGAAGAATATACTTTTCTGAGTGGCATAGTCAGCTTCTTCTCTGATTTCAGGAATTCTGTAATTGTGGCTGCTGATTGGAAAGATGTTTTACGCACGGAAAAAGTTGGTACTAAGAGGAAGAGACCACCACCCATAGCTGGAACTGGATCACCTGAAACTTTTGAATTTGAAGATATGAGTGACACATATTGGACTGACAGGGTCATTGACAATGGAAATGAAGAGAAACCAGTGCAACAACCATCGCGGAAAAACCAGAAAAACGACGAACAACTTGTTGCTGCTAAGTCACCAAAGCCTGCTGCTAAGACACCAAAGCCAGCTAAGTCACCAAAACCAGCTAAGACACCAAAGCCAGCTCAAGTTAATCGTAGGCCCTATAACAAGAAAAAGAATTCTGACAGCAACCATGCCGAGACTCCTGAAAAGCCTTCTGGTTATATAGATGAGAATGCTCCTGCTGAGCTTGTTATGAACTTTGCCGAGTTCAATTCTGTTCCCTTAGAAACAAACCTTAACAAAATGTTTAGGCGTTTTGGACCACTAAAGGAATCTGAAACAGAAGTTGATAGAGTAAGCAGCCGGGCAAGAGTGGTCTTTAAGAAGTGTGTAGATGCAGAGGTAGCTTTCAATAGTGCTAAAAAGTTCAACATATTTGGATCCGTACTGGTAAATTACCAGCTTAATTACACTCCAAGTGCTTTGTTCAAAGCTTCATCTGTTGACGCAACACAAGACCAGGAAATGCTTCTTGATCTCTCCAATTTTGACGTTAATATGGTCTAAATTGTTTGGTACGTAATTTTTATTATACTATTTCACACTATTTTAATTGATACATTTTGATAGGTGCAATTGTATGGTATTGTGAATTTGCAATTGGGAAGGCTATTATGAAATGAACTTATTTCTAAAGTAAGTAATGTTGTGTCCACCTTTAGTTTGATCTTACGGTGCTTCTGATCTTAATCTACTACATCGATTTGCGGATGTATACTACTTTGTTTATTTAAAGATGAATTCTCTCAAGAAACATGCCAGCTGCAGAGCAATAGACATAGATTATAGAACACAAATTACACAATCAGAGTCATCTCATCTGGAACATAAAATTTGACATCCTGAAACTTTAAGGGATGGCAACAATCTAAGACTAGGTTTAGTTTTTAGGAAAGTATTATGGGTATTGTGGTTATTTAAATCAGAATCGGAAAGGGGGGTTGAAATTGTAACACGAATTGTATGATTCTACAAAAAATTCATATAACCGATGTACCTACAGGCTACAAGTTCATATATATATATATATATATATATATATATATATATATATATATGCATTAATAAGAGGGTAGGTACCTTCAAATCACAAATATTCCATACCTCAATTCATAAGTAAAAAAATGTTACATTAGGGCCTTTTTTAGTGCTTGAAAATGATAAGATGATGAAGAGTTTGGGCTCAATACTCATCTTCTCATTTTAACAGAATGAGTTGGGCCCTAATGGCCCAACGGTCAACACCCATCTGTCATCCAGAAACCAGATCAAAACCCTTAGCCGCATAGTTGCAATTTGCTAACATCCACAACACTAAGAGACCACTTTCACACACCGAGAGCGATCCCTTGCACAATACAGAGAACAGAAGCTTTTGCGCCCACAACAGAGTTGCGCGCAAAAACAGGGTGAAGAAGAGGCTGACAAATATGTTGCAACGGGGGAAATTTGGTGGAGCATAGCATAGACACCAGGAAATCGCTGTTTCCACTGTGTTTATGTCTTATGATTTTTCCTGGCAATTCAACACAACAATTTTGCATGGGATCAGATCAGAAAATATCATAAAATTGTTGATTCTATGTGATACTCCCTCCGGTCCTTAATATAAGAAGAAATTTGTTTTTTAGATACATTGAAACATTGATGTATCTAGACATATTATATACTAGTTACATTCACTTTTCAATGTATCTAAAAAGTCAATTTCTTCTTATATTAAGGACTAGAGGGAGTAAATCACAATTTTGACTATACCTTGATCTGAGTACAATTTGTGACTGTAAAAAGAGTTGTTGCAATTGAAAAATATAGGAAAAAACAGCGTGTTTTTTTTGTTTGCACCATACATCTTGTGTGCTTGGTAGGGTACAATTTTTACATTTAGTTAAAAATGACATGTAATGCAAACAGAATAAAATATGTACTATAACTGATCTTTGTGATTCTCATTTTAGGGATTGTTGACAATTATATGACGGCATAAATTTGGCTGAAGAAATTTTTACAAAGTGGCTGCTGAAGAAGGTATCCAGAATGTTGATTCGTCCGGACATTAATTTTTCTGTGAAAGAGATATTTTAGGCAGTAGGATTCCTTTGTTGTAGTTTTGTGTATAGCTTTTTCAACTGACCCTCATTTGTAGTTGCCATCATTCTCCTCTCAGAATTGTTTTTATTTCTCTAGTCTGAATATTGGTCTTGTATCAATATCAATTCTACATATACTAGTCATCAGTGATTATACTAGTCGTCCCTTTGGAGGGATACAATTTGCTGTTAGTCAAATCAATTATATGCCTCAGTAGTTTTAAGCGCGTAGTTGTTAGTTGTTGATGCATCGTTGTAGAAATCTTCGTATTTTGCTGAATGTGTTTATGTTTTGACACTTTTGAATAGGAATTTTGAGTATTCATTTGATTGAAATGTGTGAATCATCAATTTGGTCTCTAAAATTGTAGGAATAATCTGATTCTTGAAATTAACAAATTTCCTAAACCACAATTTTTTACTGACTAATGTGATTGAGAAGTTTTAATTTATGATTCATTTTGGAATTTTGTAAAATCAGGGATCTTTCTTCTGGAAACTACAATTTGAAGGACTAAATTGATGATTTATTTGTGAAATGTACTAAAGAAAATTTCCACCAGAAATTATGCTGGACCAAACCCTATGACAACCAGGTTTTTTCGTTGCATTCACAGATCCTATGTAGTATGGTGCTTGTTTAAATGCACTCTAGCATGCTTTTTCGTTGCATTTAACAGATCCTAACCAGGTTTTTTTCTATAATTTATTAGTGACAGTAACAATTGTTTGAGCCAATTACCATAATCTCCCTTTATTAAACCCTTCAGAAGATGTGACTATGTAGTGAGCATTATATTGATGTATCCCAAATTGTATCGTTTTTGTGATATATTGTTAGGGAATTTCTTTTCGTGCCCCCTGTCCTTGTGCGTACAATGCCTTTTCAATTTTACCCCCTCCCAGGTTAAGTAGAGTGTAAAATGCAAAATCTGAAAAAACATAGTTTACTATTTAAAGTGCGAACTTAGTTTACACTTTAAATAACGGACTTTATAAAAAAAAATTTGTCCCACTCAAGCCCCCATAATTATTTTTTTAATGAAACACCGTTTGCAAGTTAAAATGCGAATTTTTCCTTTACTCCGATGGAAATAGTTTGAATGAAAAAGTGTATGTTAGTGATTGAAAAATGAAAAACAGGTTTCAATTTATAGAATTTTAGGGTGCGTGTGATTGGTCGATGCTATGTTACCGTCGCTTCAATGACCAATAAAAATATGGCATTGAATGTCGGATTGGCTGTGACATAACATTGACAAATCAGACGCACATACGGTATTTCAGTCAAAATATTTTATGGGGGTGCATGAAGGGCGAAGGAGACAAAAATATTAGATTTTGGTAAGATTCTTGCATTTTAAGTAGCAAACTCTGTTTTTCTATAAAATTTTCATGGTGGGCTTGACATGTGCAAACGTTGGGCTAAGATAAAAAGATTGTTGTTCGCAACTTAAATAGGGAACATAATATTTTGAGAAATTTGTTATTTTGAGTTGGAGTGTACACCCACAACATAGGGATACAACAAAAAAGATAGGAAAATTGCTCATATGGCCCTCCATATTGCTCCCATCTCCCAATTCTGACCAAATTACCCCTAAGGGTGTTTTGGATTGTAGAATCCAGAATTGACTAAATTTGGAACTTACGTTCCGAAGTGGCTTTTTTTTTCATTTTTTTTTATATTTCGGATGTAACAATTCGAAATTAACTAATTTTGGAACGTACATTCCAAAGCGGCCTTTTTATTTCAATTTTTTTATATATTGGAATTTACAATCCGAAATTAACTAAGTTTACAACGTACATTAAAAAATTAGACATTTTTAAATTGTATTTTCTAAACCTATTTTTATTTCGGATTGTAGCTTCCAAACCATCCTGGGTCAAAACCAAGGGTATGTTTGGGTTTTGGGGGGCGTGGAAGCAACTGGGGGCTAAAAAGCAATTTCCAAAAGATAGAAATGCTCACAAGCCCAATTAAAGTTCTGACTTGTGGAAGAATTTTTCACATCACTTCTAATTACACATTTTAAAATATATTTTTTAATTATCTAAAAGTACATTTTTGGATGAAACATGTCACTCAAACGTGGATTTTTAGTTAAAATATTTTTTAACAAGTTTAAAAGCTTGGCGGGCTAAGATGTGGTGACAATTTGTATCAAATCATGATTCTACAAAACAAAACAAAAAACATAACAGACTTATCTGACAATTAAATCACAATCAAACAATTAAGAATGAAGTAATTAATTAACTTTTATGCAATAAATCATTAACTTACATATTTGGTGTAAACACATTTGGCAATATGTGCCCCTCGTACGTAGCCAGTACAAATTTATCATATGTGCCTCTTGAAAAAGTGTCAGGATTTGGTTGCTCCTCAAATGGATTCTGGAAAGTCTCACGGCAAGCATGGCCCTTCTCATCCTCCACCAGCGTAGGTTGAGCCTCCTGCATCTCTTCATTATGGTGTTGCTGCTCATCCTCTGACTCCTCTACCTCCAAAGGCTCAACCTCCAAAGGCTTAGGCGCCGGCTGATGGTGAGCCACCAGTTCTCTCCTTGAAGAGGCAGTTGCCTATTCAACCATCTTCTCTTTCACACGGTTCATTACTTTTTTTACTCTATCCATAGTTACAAAATAAATTACAACATGTTCAACAAACATGGATAACAAATATAAACAATTGAATAGAATTTTTTTTTAACTAAAATCAACATCAGAATGGTTCATTGGATAACTAGCGAACACCTTATAGTTGATTCACTAGTTAACCAACGAACATAACTAGTTTAGAAAAGAAAAAAAAACGCAAATTATTGTGAAGATTTGAGCAAACGTGCACTGCATCTTATTTGTTGACTTGAATCTTTATTCTTAAGATGATATCGATCAAAAATATATAAAACAAAGTTGGATTTAATGAGGTTTTTTTGAGTACTTGTTGAAATGAGGGGGGATGTGGTGGAACTCGTATTATATAGGACACAAATTCGCTTTTTAAAAAGCGGACCGAGTTATGTGAGATCGCCATTGGAACAAAAATGGTTTTAAGACAAATCCCAAGAACTTGTTAAAGTTTTGATGATAACAAAGTATTAAATGCACAATTGAATACTAAAATTTTATTTTAAGTATGCAGGAATTTATAAGAGAGAATAGAGTCTGACTGCAGGACAAAAGCTCTGAATTCATTCAGAAGAATTAAAGACATTCAAAAGCAATTGGACTCAGAAGCACAATGATGAAGTTATAAGCTGTTCCATTCAGATGTGCTAATATCAGATTCAAGTCTCCTCTACTCCTGTATCAATATATGATCAAGTCATAAGTCAAAGAGGAACGTCTAGACAAATGGAAAACTTTACTTCTTCTAGGCAAGACTGAAGTCTTCAAAGCAATAGCAGTGGTAGCTCTTTACCTCATTTGGAATAAGGTTAAAGCTCCACTACCAATACGACTACAATTGCGCTGACATCTCTATCTCTAGTCAACGGTCATCCTCAACGTCCACATTGTCTTTGCCTATATATAGAAGACTTGAGAGATAGTGAATACACAACATTGAACCATAATTGAAAAATTACTCTCTCATGCATACTCAAGCTATCACTAGACAAAACTCGCACAAGACTTAAACTCTGAAAGCTTCAGATTTCAAGAAGTTCTGATACTCTGTATTTGTTTTTATTAGAAAGAGTTAAAGTCGAAGGTGTATTTATTGTACTCTATCTTATCTTGTATAAGATTTGCGAAGTCTCTTGTTTGTGTGCTTGAGCAAAGTGTTGAAGTCTCTTGCTTGTGTGCTTGAGCAATTTGTGAAGTCTCTTGCTTGTGTGCTTGAGCAACTGTATAATCTGAGTGATTATAGTGAAATCTCTTGTAAGTACAAGAGGACTGGACTACTCTCATTTGTGAGAGGAACCAGTATAAAATTTCTTGTATTCATCCTTCTTATCCTGTCTTGATATTGTGTTCTATTCCGCTGCAACTCACACTCCTTAGAAAAAGTTTTTAAAACCAAAACACAATTCAACATCCCCTTCTTGTGTTTTTCACACCTTCAAGATCGCTATCTAAGTAGGGAATAATAGTTTTTCAATCCATATTGTTATTTCATTTGGGGGCGCCGCGACAGATGCAAATATTAAAACTGGGTTAAAAAATCTGTCACTCACTATGTAACTATTAAATTGAAGTTGCTCTCTAAATAGCGAGATAGATATTTTAGTGTTTTGCAAAGCGCGTGAAAAATAGTTGGGGGTGAAAAAGAAAATCTTAAGAAATATAACTTGGAAAGGAAAGGATAAAACATCTAATAAGAAGAAGACACATCCAATTATTCAAGAATATGATATGTTGGGTATGGACAAAATATGAATACAATTAATTGGATTGAGATTCACTGCTGTTGAAAACCACACAATTTTCACGCAATTTGAGATCTCAACCATTAAAAATAGATCAGTCAATTCAGATTAATATAGCTTTAAAATTATTATAAATGATTTCAACCGTACGATTGAGACCGAACAATCCTGTTCTATTACAGTGTCATGCTGTAACGGCAGGAAATCCACATCCCAATTAATTACGGTGAGAGCCACTTCTCCAAAATTTATAGCTGATAATATTGCCTACCCTATAATTAGACCCAATATACCATTGACAAACATTTAATTTAAATAAGTTATGATTTATTTTTTTTGTGGATGGGGATATTTGTGGATGAGAAATAAAAAGAAGAAAATTCCAAAGAAGTGTGGTCCTATTTTCCATAATTTGTCTTTTGACATTACAGAAAGGGCATATCGACTTTATCTTCTAATTAAAAAACGTGGTTTCTTTCCTCATCTGTCACGCCCTTAGCCACCAATTTTTTTGGTCGTCGTAAGGCTAAGGTCCTTAATTAAGGATGTCATTATTTTACTTTTTATATATGTGTTATATTGAACAGTGTCTTCGAGACACTAATTAAAAAATTAAAAAGATAAATTTTATATTGAAAAAAATATTCTTTATGTTTTTAAAAAATAAATTACATAAATTTCAATTTTTTTAATGTTTTATTGGTAGAGTATATCAAATTCAAGTGTAAATTTAATATCACTAAAAACTAAATAGATGAATCTATAAACAAACTCACAATATTTAAATTAATAACATAAAACGACATATTAATGCCTACAAATAATGTGATAACTAAATTAATAAGAACATTACATTTAATATGTATTTATCGGAGTTCGCTCTAATTTATTTACCTTAAAAAAGAAAATTCTGATTACTATATGTTCCTCTCTTCTTCCCTTTCTTATCTCCTGTCACTCTCCATGACCTATGACAACTATATATTATACTGTACTATATTTATTAGATTAGATCACCTACATTATTTGGTTGTTTTTTTATGCATTTTGTTTGGTTGATTTCCATGAGAACCACAAAACACCCCAAACAATTATCCAAATATAGCTCTCATACAAAGAGATTATTATTATTTTTTGGTTTTATTACCGGAACTGAAGTGGACAAGAATATATTTATCTAAATTACTTTAATTAAAATGTTATTTGAGACCTATCTATAGTTTCACTTTAAGATAGGTCTTCCTTCGAGCCCTGCAGCATTGACACATTGTTGCTCTCGACACTCTTATGGACTTCCCAACAAGTTGTACCTAGTCTCGTTCAACTTGGTAGGGAAACAAATGTAGATATCATGTCATATCCCTAATATCTTATAATTTTGAATGAAAATGTGACGTGTCTTACTCTAAGTCCTCAAGCTTTTCTGGACCCAATAACATTGTCATTGAAATTATGCAAATCCAAATGTTGAAAACATGGAAATATTATGTTACCTTATTATTACCTCATTCCAAAAGAAATGGAAAAAATTATTCAATATTGTCAGTCCTAACAGCTAGCATTTCATAATATCATTCCTTTCTAGCCTTTCAATTCTCAACAAAATCTCTGCTGCCTTAACCCTTCTGGTCCTATCTTTCTCCAATCTTCCTCTACCTTAACTTCACTCACCAACTCATTTCATCTTTTTCTGGTATACTTATTCATTAAAGTGATTTTTTCCCTCTCCAAACAAGTACATAAGATTGCTTCAAAAGGGTATAATTTGAACACAATAAACTGATAAAAAAATATCCTTTTGAAGATATGTCTACGTTGGATCTTAATGTTGATATAATCCATGTTGATGATTATTCAACTAATGTTCAAAAGGGGTTGCAACTTCAAACTTTTCCATCTGAAATATCAGATTCAAGAACCTCCAACTCTTCTGTTTCGAATCCAATAGAGGATGTCTCAGAAATAGTCAAGGAAGAAAAAAAAGCAGAAACAATCACAAGGACTCTTTTTCCTATGAGTGCTGATAGAGGAGGTAGATTATGTGATTCCATTACTCAAAGTTTGAACTTTGATGATAATGGACACAGAATCTTGCAGCAAAAGCAACCTAGGAAAAGTAGGAGAGGACCAAGGTCTCGAAGCTCGCAGTACCGAGGTGTTACCTTCTACCGTAGGACTGGTAGATGGGAGTCACATATATGGTATGGTATATCAGGATCGTCTCTGAGATTTTGTGTACTCTATGTGAGCTAAGAAAATGATGTTCCATTAATCATTTGAATATTATTTTTTGCTGCAAAATCATTACTAATCCTTTCATTACTAAAATCATTACTACTATATTTGACACTAAAAATCATTACCATTTTATAATGATTGTGATTATATTTTGACAGATAGACAGAATATAAAAGAATAAAACTGCATCCCTTTAATCAAAATGTATCACTTGTGTGACACATTTGTGATCTTGTCTGTCCGATCTAAAATCAACAATATATGAACCAACCAATTTCGAATGGGCAGCCAAGATTGATTCATGTGTAGTGAATCCAGACCTTCATTTTACAATATTGTTTGGTGGTCTCATTTCACAAAATTGGATTACATGCAGTTGTGACTACATGTAGTCAGTGACTCAGAACCGTCAGATCAAGATCAGACGATTTAGATTTTAAGACAACTTTTTATTTTTGTTTAATATAAAATTCTGAGATAACATCTAAACTGTCCAATCAAGATCGTACGTCCTAAAACCATCTAAAATGCACCCCTTTTTAATTTCACTAAATCAGGTCCCTCATTTCACTGACTCTTTACTTTTCTTGTGTCTGTCTGTTACTGCAGGGATTGTGGGAAGCAGGTCTATTTAGGTAGGTGGATAATTAAGTTGGTTGGTTCTGTTTTGATTAAATTATTTGTTAGAACTTGGATGCTACTTCTATATATGTATGATATCATATGTTATCTTTATTTACTTTTAATTCTGGGCCTTATTGTTGTAATTTGATTTTTGTTAGGTGGATTTGACACTGCTCACGCTGCTGCAAGGTGATGACCACTTCATCTGCTTTCATACAGAAGCGATTATATTCATTTTTTAAGTTAATTGAATAACTGATGTATTTGATCTATATTATAAACCAAATAGATACATCATACATCAGTTATCCAATGTAGACCAGATATATCAAGTTATTAGATGAATAAAAAAATGATTTTTTGATTATATAAAATCAAATGAAGTAATACCGAGTGCATTTTATTTTGTCAAAAATCTGAAAACCGGATGATATATTTTTTGTGCACAGAGCATATGATAGGGCTGCTGTTATGTTTAGGGGAGTTGATGCTGATATAAACTTCATTTTGGGTGATTATGTGGAGGATTTGAAGCAGGTAAAAAACTTTGATGATTATGATCAATTTTTGTTTGAATAACAATTTGTGTGTGAGGATTAAGTTCATATATCATATAATTGGAATATGTAGATGAAAGGTTTGAGTAAGGAAGAATTTATTCAAAGACTTCGTAGACAAACCAATGGAAACTCAAGGAGAAGTTCAACATACAGAAGTGCATTACCTATTCACAAATATCCTCATGAAGATCCACCATTTGCGGCCAAAACGTGAGAACCTTATTTTCAATATATGCAAGGTTGTCATAATCGAATTGTTGGTTGTGCTTTCACTCAAAAAGATTTTAGCTCAATTTAAAACGAGATTTTAATAACGTTAAACATGCATTGTTTAAACTAACTGAACTGCGTACATTGTTTATAGTGTTTTATTATGTTGCCGAATCTTATTTAATTATATTTCTCATATTGTGCAGATTTTGTCATAAGTCACACATGAAGCAAGATCATGAAGTAGAAACTAGTTCTAAGGCCTCTACTACTTATAAGGGAGAAATAATTGCAAATTCCAACAAATTACATAATCTTGATTTAAGTCTAAGGATTTCAGCATCTTCCAAGCAATTGAATAACAATAATTCTGGAGTTGGATTTTCTTCTGAATGTACAGCTTATATGATACCTCAAGAAATGGGCACAATGGTACCACTCTTTACTCTCTCTTCAATCATGCCTTTTCGAATTTTATAAATCAAACAATTATCAGAAGTCCGTCATTTCCATTTAGAATTTAGAAATGAAAATAAATTTGCCACCTTTAGTTTTGGCATGGTTCAACTGTGACAAAATACAATTTTAAAACTTCTATGCACGTTTGCGCATCTTAATTTTAAAATCCTTATGTTTATGAAATTACAGTTTTCCATGACTAGTCTTCCTTAGAATTATGAGTTCAAATTATTTTACTAAAAACAATATGATTACTCCTAACTAAGTATGACCAGATTTAACGATTTGATCGATGGGTGGAACATTATATTATTTCTACGACAAATACTAACAAATACACTAAAGTCACATGTTAAAAATGTTAATAATATTTTGTCAAAAAAAAAATGTTAATAATATGACCCCCCTCTAAAAATTTATAAGATGATGATATATATTTGTTATTACTGAGCAGGAGAAGGCTTTGTTAAACATTAAAAAGGAAGTTCCATTGCAACAAGTATTGGCCTGGAAATTTTGCAACAATAGAAGCATTGCATTGGGGTCGTTGCAGTCAAATGCAGCAGCATCATCAGGATTCGTTCCATCGCCCACACTTCCTTCAATTAACTCACATACAATTTTATCACTGTCTCAACCACAATATTATAGATGATGATGAATATATTGTAATAATAGGCTAGTAGCTAACTAAAGCCTTTATTTTTTCTTGAGGCAAGAGTAGCTTAACAAAGCCATTTTCAACGAATTGATCAATTATTTTGCCATCTTCAATCCATGTTTTTCCAAGATATATTGTGCGACGGAAATGAATTCCCTCCAGTTAAATAGTTTTTTATTACAGCAAACACGATGAATTTTATTAATAATGGAACAAGTACAAGAGGTACATAGCCCATAAAATAAAATACATGTAGTACTCGTCTCATTGGACAAAATAAAATACCAAGCCTATACATGCCTACCGAATTAAGTAACAATACAATGACAAGGATTAACCCGCCATTCATAAAACAAACATGGGGCCTTGATCTTCTTAGCTACCAACCATTTCCAAGATGTAATTTGGACATTGTCAAATAATTCTTCCGCGCCAACCACTTTTGCCGAAAAAATGTTATTATTCCTAGCAAACCACCGCATGCCATACCAAAAGCACGCCCTTAGTCCCATGTTTCCCTTTCCTACACACCTTAAGAAAGCTTTGGCACATATAGGGGTTGATGGAACCACCGATGTTACTCCAAACCACTTATGAACCAATGACCAAACAGCCCACGCAAGCGGACACGTGACAAGAAGATGGTTTTCCGATTCAATTTCTCCCTCACACCATGGGCACCATGCTAGTATGCTACCACACCCAAGGGTAAAATGTTTCTCCGGATGAGATTGTCTCTTGTTGGCAATCTACCAAGGAGAGCTTGCCAAGAAAAAATTATAACCTTAGACGGTGCCCAACTTCCCCATACTTGTGCCACCACCTCAATAGATTGTAGTCCTAATGAAGAAGACGGAAGATTTTTTTTATACAAATATAAATAATTTGCACCAACCGTATACATCCCTCTTGCAGTTAAATAGTGACTGCAGCGGCCCACGCAAGCGGACACGTGACAAAAAGATGGTTTTCCGATTCAATTTCTCCCTCACACCATGGGCACCATGCTAGTATGCTACCACACCCAAGGGTAAAATGTTTCTCCTGACGAGATTGTCTCTTGTTGGCAATCGACCAAGGAGAGCTTGCCAAGAAAAAATTATAACCTTAGACGGTGCCCAACTTCCCCATACTTGTGCCACCACCTCAATAGATTGTAGTCCTAATTGTAGTCCTAATGAAGAAGACGGAAGAAATTATTTATACAAATATAAATAATTTGCACCAACCGTATACATCCCTCCTACAGTTAAATAGTGACTGCAGGTAAATCTAAACCACCCATTTTATTTATATCTTTTGTTTATTTTGTGAGCTTTGAGTCTGGACCTTAAAGTGTGGTGACTGCATGACCGTAGGAATTTCCTGACTGCAGAGAATCCAAGTCTTGTGGACCACCATTAGTCCATTCATAAGTGTATACATTTTGTATGTTAGATTTGATTTGTTTCCATAATGTATCTAATAATAATAATAATAATAATAATAATAATAATAATAATAAATAATGTAACTTACATTAGGTAAGACACAAATCTTTAGCTCAACTAATAAAAATATGGCATTGAATGTCGGATTGACTGTGACATAACATTGACAAATCAGACGCACATACGGTATTTCAATCAAAATATTTTATGGGGGTGCATGAAGGGCGAAGGAGACAAAAATATTAGATTTTGGTAAGATTCTCGAATTTTAAGTAGCAAACTCTGTTTTTCTATAAAATTTCCATGGTGGGCTTGACATGTGCAAACGTTGGGCTAAGATAAAAAGATTGTTGTTCGCAACTTAAATAGCGAACATAATATTTTGAGAAATTTGTTATTTTGAGTTGGAGTGTACATCCACATAACATAGGGATACAACAAAAAAGATAGGAAAATTGCTCATATGGCCCCCCATATTGCTCCCATCTCCCAATTCTGACCAAATTACCCCTAAGGGTGTTTTGGATCGTAGAATCCATAATTGACTAAATTTGGAACTTACGTTCCGAAGTCGCTTTTTTTTTTTTTTCATTTTTTTTTTAAATTTCGGATGTAACAATCCGAAATTAACTAATTTTGGAACGTACATTCCAAAGCAGCCTTTTTATTTCAATTTTTTTTTATATATTGGAATTTACAATCCGAAATTAACTAATTTTACAACGTACATTAAAAAATTAGACATTTTTAAATTGTATTTTCTAAACCTATTTTTATTTCGGATTGTAGCTTCCAAACCATCCTGGGTCAAAACCAAGGATATGTTTGGGCTTTGGGGGGTGTGGAAGCAACTGGGGGGCTAAAAAGCAATTTCCAAAAGATAGAAATGCTCACAAGCCCAATTAAAGTTCTGACTTGTGGAAGAATTTTTCACATCACTTCTAATTACACATTTTAAAATATATTTTTTAATTATCTAAAAGTACATTTTTGGATGAAACATGTCACTCAAACGTGGATTTTTAGTTAAAATATTTTTTAACAAGTTTGGTGACTGCATGACCGTAGGAATTTCCTGACTGCAGAGAATCCAAGTCTTGTGCGACCACCATCAGTCCATTCATAAGTGTATACATTTTGTATGTTAGATTTGATTTGTTTCCATAATGTATCTAATAATAATAATAATAATAATAATAATAATAAATAATGTAACTTACATTAGGTAAGACACAAATCTTTAGCTCAACTAATAGAAACATTGAAATTGTTATGACCGAGTTTCTTTCAATTGTTCATGAGACGAGGGCGAAGGTGTCGTATCAACCCGAATTGTCTCTTAGCTTTGACTTAATATATGCAACAAATGCTCTCACTTATCTTGCAGTTGAGAATGGGATGCTAATCTTTGACATTGTTAGTTTTATGTCGTCTTTTTTAAACTTTGAGGTTAAGTTTGTTAGGAGGGAAACAAATTCGGTTGCTCACACTCTTGCTAGGGAGGTTAATTCTTGGGGGCTGACTTCCATAGATTTGAGATTAATTCAACATTTATTAATTAATGAAATGCATTAATCTTTTTTGATTAAAAAAAAAGAGTTTTCAATGGCTTGTCGTTTCGTCTATTAAAAAATAATAATTATCAAAGTATAAAATAAACCAACAATGATTTAATGTGGTAAGAATTTTGGTCCTCATAAGTTAAAGTAAATGGTCTGAATAGAGACGCATCCAAAAAGTTATAAAACGGGGAGCAATTTTTTTTTAATAATAAAAATTACTACAAAATAGTCTACTTCATTCAAAATACAAGTGAATTCCATAAAATAACGTCCACCAAAACTAAACTTTGCACACAAAAACAAAAGTGAAATCCATAAAATAGAGCACCTAATGTGATTTGATTCCAAAACACCAAAAATTTAATTATAAAAACTTCATTTAGACATGAAATTTAATTATAAGTATCAAAGGTATAAATATATTGCATAAAATTTGTCATCACTTCATTTAGACATGAAAAATAAACAAGTTAGAAATTAACTTCAAAAACTAGAGAATAGAGATAGGGAAAATAAGAGTTTTGTATTCAACTCGTTACATTTGTGTTTCTACACTACAAGAGCCCTATTTATAGAAGACAAATAAGTAAGTGAATGATCAAATATATTTAAAGATCACTCACTAATGAGAGTTATAGAAAATGGAAGATATCGGATGGACATCCACTAAAACCATCCATATGGTGCATGTTTGAATTTGATAAATATGAAACAACTAGTTTAGCTCATTCAAAAGCTTATTTGTACTTAATTGATGCTTTTATTTATGTTTAAGTCATTGATTTTATGAAGTTGTACATATATATATATATATATATATATATATATATATATATATATATATATATAAGCAAAAGCAGAGACGGATCCATAAATTTCTGTAAGTGGGGTCAATGTCAATTATATAAAGATTTGAGGAAAAAAAAATGTTTTTCTCCAAATACAATTAACAAATTTTGATTTTTATCCCTATAAAAATGACTTAATTGTACTTTTGGTCTTATATTTTATCAAACTCATATTTAACTCTAATTAATTTTATAGAGATGAAATACATATTTAACTCTAACTCAAAAAATAACCTATAAGTAAAATGAGAGAGTTTGAACAAAATTAATTTGCAATAGTTTCATCAAATAGAGTTTGTATCCGTGTTAATTATGAAACCATAATCTGGGGGCACTTTAATATTTCACAAATAGATTTATATGGGTTAAAATGAAACAAATCATGTGGGGTCAGCTGATCCCATTTTGCACTATGTGCATCCGTTCCTGAGCAAAAGATGAAGTTAGTAAGGAGTACAAGAGGTACTTAAACACTTACAATTCACAAGAATTCACCTTTAAAAGTTACTAAGACAGTTTAAGGAATTATTACACCAATCAGAGAAAATAAAATTAGACTGATGACCGCTCTACCTAAGAACCAATATCAAGAGATAATTTTAATACGATCGAATAGTCCCTAAAAATCTGCATCTTCACCTCAAAAAATGATATTATTTCTCATTCGCCAAATACACCATGTTGTTGCCAACCAAATCAAATAACGAAATTTGATTCTCTTTTTGATTTTCACGGAAGAACCAAAGTGCAAAAAATGAAGACTTCCTAGATTCTGATTGTTACACCTTATGCCCAACTCAACCAAGCATATATCTTCTTCCATAAAAGACTCACATGAGAACAATTGAAAAATAAGTGATTGGTATCCTCCAACATGCATAAGCAGAAAACACAATTTAAATCACTGCATGTAACTTGGATGCCTTTATATGCCAATCAAAAACTCCCACTTTTTCTGTATTATATATGTTGTTGAATTTATTATGCTTGTGTTTTCTCCATTATGGTTTTCCCTCATTTAAATTCTATAATTTGAAATGGGCAAAACACACTTCATCATAAATCATATAGTCTAAGTTTTTTTTTTTTTTGACTAAATCTTAACATCTTAAAATTTAGAATATTTCTTTATTATGAATCAGAAATTAATAATTGCACGATTATATGTAGACACAATCAATGACACAGAATCCGGATAAAAGATTCTAATTAAAAAACAAATAAAATTGTAGTATTTATTTTTTTGGAAAATGCTAAACAGTGTTCCCGAATACTCTTTAATCATCTCAAATAGTAAGTTTTTGTTAAAATGTTACAAAAATGTGTGAAATCAATACATTGAAAATTGAAATGTTTTACATTTTAAGTAAATTATTTTTTTAAATGGAATACTTAAAGAGTGTCTTAGGAGTACCATTTAGCCGTACCCTTATTTTTTTTTTATAGTACTTGAAGGAAAATCAATGGCAATGAAATACACACGTGTCTTAAAAGTCAAAACTCAAATAAAATAAATAAATAAAAATAAAATAAGAGAAAAGGGTTTTAGCGTCGGTAAAAGAGTTTAATCATCATCTTCTTCTTCTCATGTTTCTGTAACTGAAAGGAAGAAAAGATGTTGCGAACATTAGACACCACTAATCTCACTCTTAGAACAACCTTACTCATTCGTTCCTTCTTTTCTTCTTCATCTTCATCCTCTTTCACTTTCAAAACAATCACAACTCTTTCACAATCACAATCTCATTATTTTCTTCCACTTTCATCAAAACTCACTCAACAACAACAACATGCTTCTTTCTCTACGCGTCATTTTCGTTCCAATTTCGGTTCTTCCGTTATACGTTGCGTTTCGTCGTTTCCTACACTCGACTGGAACGAGGTCGTTTCCTGCTCTGAGGTTGATGCTGATGTTGATGCTACTCATGATGATGGAACGCTTGATCAAGATTCTAAACCTGCGATTCCTGTTAGAGCTTTTTTCTTCTCTACTAGGTATATAAATTTCTAATTACATTATTCATTTGTGGTTGTGTTAATTTCAATTTGAAATTGTAATCGTAAATGATAATAAGAATAAGATTGGGGTTTTGGAAGGTTAGGGATGGTGATAATTGATAATCGGTTTGTAAATTTTCTTCCAAATTAGTTTTTTTGTTTTTTTATTTTGGCATTAACCCTATGATTCCGGGGAAGGGGCCTGATAATCCTGAGTTCGTGAGCTGATTAAAGCTCGACCAAAAGTTGTTCTCACCGGGAATTGAACTATTTCAAGTTTTTTCTTGTTACTGTCATTAGATTTGTGAAAATTTTATTTAGAACAATAAAATGGACAATAAATGTTTTCAAAATTAGAATAACTGTTTGGAATGTGTTGTATTTTATTCAATTAAATTAAGGAATACTTGAAAATAAATGAATGACAAAATCAATCAAATATTTTAGTGTGTGAATTTTAGGTATACCTATGCAAGGTTGTCAAACTCAGAGTCTAGGTAAATTCGTGCAGCTTCTGTATACTTATAAACTTAGAGGTTACCTAGTATAAAAAATAATAGTATAAACCAAGTAAATTGGATCAAGTGGTTAATGAGCTCCCACTAGGACGAACCGTTTAGGAGAATCCGAGTTTGATGGAGGTTATCTGGACCTGTCTTCCAAGGTTCCCCAATGGAGGGGGGTTGTTTGCAGTTCGACGGAGGGAGTCTATTGGCTGCTGGAGGGAGCGCTATAGTGAAAGCTTGTTGCAACTATGCGTGTGATTGAATTAATTTTCTTTTCTAATAACCTGATGACACACTTAAAGCAGAAACTGGCTGAAATGGATTTGTTCCCGCAGTTTTGGTCCAGCTTTTGAAAATAATGCAGACCCTGAATTTGTGAGAGATCATTGAGTTTAGTAAAAAACAATTCTATAAGTGATTCAACCAATTTTCCCTATTGGAAATCATAAACTTGGATGAGTTTGTGTTTGACAACATTTGTATTATGTAATATATAGTTGGATAATAAACAGATGTTTTAAAATTGAATTGTGGACAATTATCTATATACTTTTATCATGTGGCTTCTAATGCATTATCACATGTTTTACTTTTGGTTTCATTCATCTATACGGTGATTGCTATGAAGATTCCTATGATATGTTGGGCCTACATTATGGCTACTGCTTCTGCTTGGGAAGACACATCTTCACGAGTCAGAATTATAGGAAAAATAAATAAAATTTAACTCAAGTGTAAATTGGGAATAACTGCATTAATTATAATATTGGTAATTTAATTTTGCTTGTATTTGAGGCCAACAGTTTTGAAATTTTTGTTGCTTATATATGAGACCGGAGGCAGTGTGTGTGTGTGTATTGATTAATGTATCTCACTTTCATTTTGGATGTAGTGTCGATTTAAAAAGCTTGGTGGAGCAGAACAAACCAAACTTTGTCACACCATCATCACGGATGACTAATTATGTAGTTCTCAAGTTTGGAAATCTTGGCGATTCCAAGGTATGTCTCTATTAGGCTATCCCAAAATTATATACCCATCTTCTGCCATGTTTTTGTTATTTTGTATTGTTTTGTTATTACGAACATGCTATCTAGGTTCTTATATATCCTTTAAGATGAGGAGCAAGTTACATTGCCATTTTGCGTTTGTTATGTCTTATCCTCAGTGTTTTAGGGATAGTTAATAATCATATGTTGACAGTTGAAAGTGAAACACATAAAAGTGCATTCAATCTATGTGCTTTCTTTTAATTTCATTAAGAGGAAAGAGAGATGATGGAGAAGTTTAATGACCGCAGAATAACTACTGGCTAGCTATCATTTCTTTTTTATTTATCAAAAAATGTCATGAGACCAAGCTCATGCCATAGGGATATAATATATATGTATAGGGTCCCATTAGAATGAGGTTTAGACTAGAAAGCTTGAATATGACAGACATGCCTCCATGAACAATATTGTCGCCCAAAAAGAGAATACCTAGGAAAACCTAGAAAAAGAAAGCATGGATATGAGTATGACCTTTGACATGAATATGGTGTGATAAAGACATGTAGATTTCACTAGCTTTGAAACGACTATAATATTTTACCTGAAATCATTATAAAAATATAAAATTAGAAATTCTAAATCAAAAGAGAGAATCAATATTTATATGCTATGATTTTACTAATTATCAATGACATTCCCATGTGACTTTAACCCTGTATAAAGTTGATGAAATGTGTAGGCTTCCTCACCTGGTCTCCAAGTTGTCGACATTGAGTTTTTGACCAAGATCGGAAGGAGTGGTGGGGGGTAGCAAGATTGCAAGATACAATATCACAACTAGGATCAGAATATATCAACCATGTCCACAGAAAAACTACTTAAAGTTAAAGCTTAAACATAAAACAACAAAGTTCACAAAAGATAATACTTAAAGCCTAGATTAAATCACGAATGCGCCAACTAGTCATATCATACCCCATAGTTTCAACATTTTCATATTCTATTTCTCCAATATTTCCTCCTCCTCCTCCTTCACTTCACTTTCTATAACTTCAGGGTCATCCAATTCATCTACAGATGCAGCTGACGCAGCACTAGTGTCAGTCTCTTCAATATAAATCAAATCACCATCTAGACAAACCACAGCCGCACGACTCACACCTGCATTTACTTTCTCAGCTGCATACCATCAATCATCATTGTCATTAAAATATCCAATGTTAAGATCGCGTTTTCTCCTTTTAGCTGTCTTCTTATCCAATCTTGCATTTGCTATCACATACGCAAGATCATTCATAGTCTTTTGCTTTAATCAATTTCTTTTTTTGGTATGGACCTAAACAAATTAAATATTAAATTGAAGTGCATAACTCATAGCAGCTATGAAAATTAAATATACTGATGAGTTTGAAATCATACCATCTCAAATGCATTCCAATTCTGCTCACATCCAGAAGAACTATAGGTCAAGCTTAACACACGAATTGCAAAGTTTTGCAACTCCATGTGTGCATTGCCATAAGATTCCTACCACTGAGTTGGTGTCTTGTTTGTAGTTGAGCATTTCATCACCAAAGAACCCCTTTTTACCCTTGAAACCCTCAAGCTTACCATAAATCTTATTCACCATATCCAGATCTTGTCCTGTCATCCTTGTTAAACATGCACACATCCTCACCTGGAGTTCTCTTCTTGAAGAGTTTGTTTTGCAATCCAAAAACAATGTCCCACATTTGTAGACAATTTCATCCAGAACAGCTCTATACTCTTCAACATCTATCTTTGTGCCCACTAAATATTGCTTAAATCGATAAATACCTCTGGTATACACTTTATGACAATAGTCACACTTAATTTGTCTTGTATCACCATCTATACTAGTAACAAGTCGCCATCCCACTTTGTTTTTGTGCCCAGCTGCATTTTTCGGCACATTTCTGCATCTTATTAGTCCCAACACTTGCATTTTATTCTCCTGTTGAAGGAGGCTTACTACTAGTACTGGAAATCTATCCCAAAACAAAAAACAGAGACAAACAACTCTGATGGTGAAAACGAAAAACAGAGGCCAAATTGCAAAACATGGGACAAACAGAGACAATCAACTTGCTAAAAACAAAAAAACAGATGACAAAAGGAAGAACGAAAGAGACGGAAGGAGCCTTACTGTTGAAGAAGGATCCTTTCGCAAGCAACGGAGACAAACGAAACTGGAAGATGGCTAAAAAAACAGAAACAGAGGCTTACTGAGGCAGAGGTTCGTGGCTGAGAGAGAGGTAGAGATGGTCGTGAGAGAGATGAAAGTCGAAACTAAGAGACACGGTGCAGTGTCACATGGAAAAATAATATAATATTAAGCTTTATTTTCTCAACCAGGCCGTGCATTGCCCAATTCGACTGTGGCTAGAAACACACAAGATCACACCAAATCATGCGATTACATGATCAAGAAACGATTTTGTTCTGATCTTGCACAGTTATCAAACTTGCTTGCGATTCAGATCGCAGGGGGTGATTGTGATCACAAACTCGTGCGATCTTGATAACATTGCTGCTCTCGTTTATTGGTGTTTACGATATGCTTTTTACGTTTAACTGTTTGTTGTCTTGGTTTTAAATTACTCCTTTAACCTGAATACAAACAATAAAGCTGACAATAATCATTCTAACATACGTATTTTTTCGAATTGGTCAATAATGTCAAATAACATCATTTCAGAATTATAGTTCACTGTCATCACATTATAAGCTATAACCATCTCTTCTTTCATTTTTTAACCTTTCACAGGCTATTATCTATTTGAAAAGGTTTCGTCCACTGGATGATTCAATGAATTGTTTGCCTTATGCTTTCTCAACTGTTAAATATATATTTGAAGTCATAGGTTTGATGATAGTAACTGCAAACTGCTTTTTGTTTCAGGGTCCCGGTTCTTCTTTCTTGAATGGAACAAATGGCTGTTACATGGTGGTTTTTCAGTATGGCTCTATTGTATTGTTTAATGTCTGCGAACATGAGGTTGATGGCTATTTGCAAATTGTTAGGAAGCATGCATCTGGTTTGCTTCCTGAAATGAGAAAGGACGGTGAGTTCTTATATCCAATTTGAAATTGAAAAGTTTTGAAGTTTTTCAAATAATAAATCCTGTAAGCAGCATCTAAAGTTCATTTTTAGTTTGGTGAATGGGAGGGGTTTAACCCCCAACAACAAACAAAAACTAGGAACCTCTAGGAAAACTAACAGCTGAAGCATCAGCAAAAACAACGTTCAAAATGAACTGTGGCCAACAATAAAAAATCTGACACCACCCTGTAAGAATGTCCTGAACTTAGTCATTCCATCCGCAACTTGATTAGCTTCTTGTAACACATGAGACCAAGAGAAGTGGCCTCCTTATGTCTGGAATGCTTGGATATCTTTGAGCATAGAGCTGCATGGATGTGTGTTCACGCAGTCAGCAGTAATAGGCTGGATAGCAACCTGCGAATCTGACTCAATCATGATTCACGATCTTCCTGAACCCTCTACTCCCATTGAGCTTCATCCCCAACAAGATAGCCCAGATTTGCATCTAAAGTTCTTAAAATTTTAAAAATACTAATTTGTCAGGTTTCTCATTTTAAATACTTTTCCAAATTTTAAAGAAAACAGAATTTATAAATCTAGAAGGACTAAACTGATGATAGCGTAATAGAATGAAGCAAAGGGAAATGTGGTGCTATAAAGTTGCTGCCTAGCTTACAAAACCGGCTTGTAAGGTGAGGATTGTCCCCACTTATAAACAGATCTTCAGACCATCTATCATCCAATGATTTGATTTGTCTAGATTAATATTGTTTAATGAAAATGCTTAAGACATTAATTTTGATGCATCTCAACATGTCCAATGATTTGAGATTACTTAAAAGTTTGTAGAGGTGATCTATATGACATAAAATTTCAATCCAACTGTGAGTTTTACATTACAGATATCTGGTAAAAATTTATTGAGTGGTGTAACACTAATCAAGTGTTACACCATTGCAATTTGATCCCTTTTAATATTTAGTTAAATGCCACGTGATATTTTTGTGTCGTCCATACTCTACCAAACAAGACACACGACAGAGAGTTAGGCAGTGACTCAAATGTTTATATTGTGCTGTTCTAATTTTATCTGTACTGCAGTGTATCAAATGCACCCTAAGAGAACTTATTTTGACATAGCAGTGTTGTAGTATTTTGGCAAACCCAATAATACACAGGATGCACTATCATGTTATACTGTGCTTAATTGCTGTATTGCTATCTCTTATAATTCCTGTAAAAATGCTTCACATTTTTTATTCCTACTTCCAAACCACAAGTTAAGTGTCATTTGAGTAAGAGTGCAAGGCCTGTTTCAAATTTCAGTGGCATCTTGGTTGTGCAGAATGTGTCTCAAAGCTGAAGAAACATGTTACATCTTTTATCTTGTCTGGAAAGCTTTCTTTCCTTTACGCATGCGCCTAGTAAGGTGTTTTTGCAGATCATGCACTGTTTATTTTTGTGTGATTGTTTTCTGGTTATCTTGGAATCTAGCAAGACCAAGTGTGTATTTATTTTCATATTTTTGGAGTGTCCTAAACTCCATTCTTTCTTGGAACTTCAACCGTTATAAAAGGATATGGGCCCCATTTTGATTGGCTTATTTTTGAGCTTATTCAAAACAGCTTATGCAAATAAATAAGTTTTTATGTTAATTCATAATTTCTCACTAATGAAAACTGTATCTTCATAAGCTGTTTTTTTATAAACTACCTTGACAAGCTTATGAATAATACATAAAAGTTTATTTATTTGCATAAGTTGTTTTGTAGTTTTGTATAAGCTTAAAATTAAGTCAATCCAAACGGGCCCATGTTCACTTGTCCTCTAGGCTCTATGGCTTTTTCCTGTATATCCTTTTTTGTGAGTTGCTCCTTCATTGCTCTACTTCGTTCCTTGAATAGGAATAGTTCTCTGAATAAACTCTTATGGAAATTTAACCTTCCCTCAAAGGTCAAATATCTTTTTTGGACAGTGGCACTTAATAGAATTTACATTAACGACGTCTTTGCATGGCTGTAGGCTGCATAAAGCTCTTATCTGTAATATGTGTAATGTGTTTGTGCTTGCATGAATTCTGTTCACCTTATTTTTTCCAGGTTTATAGATACTGTTGTGTGTGTCTTAGGTCCTTGGACTAGTCATTGATGATTCATTTTATAGCTTTGGTAGAAATAAAGACTACATTTTTTTGGTGTCATGCAATCAATACTACAATTTAGTGCATACTGTTGGGGAGCTGAACTATTCTTTTTGTAATTAGGTTTCTTTGCACATCACTAGACTTTGGACAAGATTGGGTGTTTGTTATGTATTGCTGGTTTCCTAGAAAATGCCCTCTGTTGGTTATCGTTAACATTATAAGGGATTTGGAATCTTTGCTTGAGCTTTTTTTCCTCTCTTTTGGACTGTGGTACGCAATTGTTTTGTGCGTTTACAAGTGTATCAGGATATATGCCCTTATTCTTCTCCATAAAAGATTGTATGCCCAATGTAAATATTTTTCCTTGTGTAGTTTTGTTGTGATCCAAGTGATGGACAACATGAACAATTTTACTTTTTTTGGGGAATTTTATATCAACATATGTGCGACAACAATAAATATTTTCACTTTTCCTTTAAAATGATGGGGTTTGAATACACAATTGCCATCTAATTATGATTACTTTATTTATTAATTATGGGTAATGTTTCCTTTATCTCAGAATGTTTGATAGGTTAACATGCTTTTACACTATTTGATTTTTCTCTGTTTTGAGATTTTAGAGTATGAAGTTAGAGAAAAACAAGCTTTAAGCACATGGATGCGAGGAGGACTAGATTATATAATGTTACAATACTTGGACGTTGATGGAATTCGAACTATTGGCAGTGTACTAGGTCAAAGTATTGCTCTTGATTACTATGGCCGGCAGGTATGTTCTGCATGTGTTAGGATTCTTTGATATTTTGACATATGACATACTGTTGATGTTCCTCCAAGGATTTAGCATCCTCTTCAACTTGTATTCTAGGTTGACGGAATGGTTGCAGAATTTACAGACATAAATCGTGAGATGGAAGCGACTGGAAAATTCAAAATGCAAAGGAAAAAACTTTTCCAGTTGGTTGGCAAGGCAAATTCAAATCTTGCTGATGTGATTCTAAAGCTTGGACTATTTGAGAGGTAATCATTTTGTTCGAGGTAAAATATTAAAATTAGATATGCTATACTAACCTAATGGGCTAATGGGCCAAATAAAAATTACTGATAATAAAATTGCTGAAAAAAAAAAAAAAATGACTTCAAATTAGACCACTATCCAATTTTTCTTTGATGAAGTGTCTATCAACTTTAATATGTTTGGTCCTATCATGCTGTACTGGATTATGGGCTATGCTAATAGCAAATTTATTATCACAATAGTCTCATTGGCTCATCACTCTTTATCCTCAAGTCTTCCATGATGTTTTTCATCCATAATAGTTCACAATCACATATCTCTTGTGCCATTACCCTGAACTCTGCTTCTACACTAGATCTGGATACCACACTTTGTTTTTTACTCTTCCAAGTCACAAGATTCCCACTCAGGAAAGTGCAATATCCTATTGCTGATCTCCTATCCTCATTGACCCTGCATAGTCAGCATTAGTATATGCTTCAAGTCCCACACTCCCATTTCGTTAGAACAAAATTCCTTTACCCGGGGTTCCGTTCAAATATTGAACAATTCAGAGTTCAGCTTGTAAATGAGTCTCATTTGGTTGAGGCATGACTTGGCTGACTAAGTTTGCCAACCAACCTTTGATATATTTCCTTATCAACCGCAATATCTTCTTCTGCACTTCCCAACTTATATTTGGATCAATTGTTGCACTTGCAGGCTTGCATGCTGTGTTGCTAGTCTCTTGCAGTTGCAGAAGATCACTAATGTATTTTTGTAGGGATATGAAAATACCTTACATAGAGTGGGCCACTTCAATTTTCCCAAGTTCTTAATCAAATTCCTTGGCTAAATGCTTCCCTAACACGTTGCTCATCTTCATCATCACCTGTCACTAATAATGTCGTCAACATACACCAATAACATTGTTACTCCCCCTGACTCAGTGTTTAACAAATAGAGCATGATCTCTTCGTCTTTATTTGAAGCCCAAACCTACTATAACTTGGTGAATCTTCAAAACGAAGCTCGTGGTGATTGCTTTAGTCCATACAAAGCCTTTTTAACTTGCACACCGTGTTGACAACATTATCTTCACGGTTTGCAGGCGGTACATCCATATGTTCTCCATGAAGGAAATTTTTTTTTTACATCAACTTGGTGCAAGTTCCAATTGTAATTAGCTGCTAAAGATAAAATCACCCTGGCAGTATTCATTTTTTCAACTAGAGCAAACATATTTGAGTAATCTACTCTATAAGTCTGAGTGAATCCTTTGACTACCAATCTTGGCTTGTACCTCTCAATAGATCAATCAACTTTGTATTTTACAGTGTATACCCATTTGCACCCTACAAGTTTCTTATCATTTGGTAGAGGAACCAATTCCCAAGTTTTGTTCTTATCAAGTGCCTCCATGACTTTATGGGTAGGTAGGTATTGTGGTTGTGTTTAGACTTGTGAGGACGGCTTTATGGGTAGGTGATAACTGTTCAAAGCATAGGTAGTTGTATAGAGGGTAAAGTGGCTTGTTAGTACTGGTTCTAGTATCTTTCCTAAGAACAATTGAAAGATGTAAATCTTCAGAGTGTAGCGGTTGTATTTCTTTGAATTTTGGTTTCTTATGTTTTATTTGGCTGAGTTTTGGTTTCCTTTGTAAGTTTGAGTTAGATTTTGGTTCCTGTGCATGAGAAAATTCAGAAATTGAATTACTAGAGTTTGAAGGGTGGAAGTTACTTCATGTAATGTCAGATTGGACTCTTGTATATGACATATGAGTAGATTCAGGAATAGTCTTTTTCCTTGTATATCCCGAATTCTTCCCATATGTTACATCAACTCCAACTTTGCCATCTTTTTCAGAATCAATTTCAGTCCCAAGAGACAAAGAAGTAAAAGATTACTGAATATTATATTTCAAGTTATGAGGAATGTACAACCACTAATGTTTTGTAGGCTATTCTGACCTAATAGGCTAATGGGCCGAATACAAATTACTAAAAAATAAAAGACTACCGTTTCATAAAAATAAAAGACTACTAATAATAAAATAGGTACACTATTTATTTACAACAATAATGTGTATGTTCACTATTTATTATCAATTGGACTTGACAAGATCTCAAACATTATACATCTCTTTCAAATGTGTAAATTTTGAATGGTGTATACAGATCAGATATTGCATGGAAAGATGCCAAATATGGTCAGATTTGGGAGTATCTCAGAGATGAATTTGAGTTAACTCAGAGATTTGCAAGTCTTGATTTCAAGTTGAAATTTGTGGAGGTTTTATTTCTAGCTTTGGAACATATATAAACTCTCACTTCATTCTATATCTAGGCATCTCAATGATTTTTTATATTTTTGTTTATAACATTTTTCCATTTCAATGTTGCAGCACAATATTCGATTTCTACAAGAAATTCTTCAAAACAGGAAATCTGATTTCCTAGAGTGGCTCATTATTGCATTAATTGGTGCTGAAATTCTACTGTCTCTATATGACATTGTTCAACGGTCTGCAATGAATCTTTAGCAGTATTATTTCTATTGGAACATTGATATTTGCTACGAAAATGACACGACATGTCAATCAACAAATCAGCAGAGGATAAGAGATCAATGAGCAACTGTAATAAAACTTGAGCCAAGTGATCAAACGGTTATGGTTATACTGATGATGCCGCTTTGGTGCACAAAATTTGATTATATTTATTTTCCCTTTCTGATGGCATGTAATACCTAATCATCAAGATGTTGGTGGCTCATGCCAATACATTCTAATATCTCTTGTAAATAGCAATTTGAGACCATTTTTACTAGGTTATTTACTAGTTAGTTTGTATAACTTATTATATATGCAACATGTTGAACATAAATCATCTGTCTTTTCTATTGCATTAATCAATTATTTTGTTTAGTTTTGAAAAATCAGAAAGTTGCTAATTTTGACGTTCTAATAATCATTAAAGTGATTATTTGATCCTCCGCGTTGTCCAAACTTTTCATGAAAATCTCTACCATTGAATTTGGGTTGCATCTTGATCCAATTTCTGAGATTTGGCCGGATGCAATGTATTTCGGTTTGATGTTGAATACTGGTACAGTTTAGTTAAATTTATCTTTGAAACTCTTTGCATGATTGTCATGCAAGCAAGATGAGCAAACCTAGAATGGCACTTAACATGCGAACGTGGTGTTGTAAAAGTGATAGATACTCGAGTAGTTGAGTTCTTCAATCATTTGTTAGAGATTTAATCCTTGGATGTTATGTATAGAAAACATCTATTCTAAGAAGCAATCTTAATTGTATATATGTCAAGAAGTATATTTACTTCTTAAAAAAAAGAGATAGATATTTGAATTCTTCGATCATTTGTTCGAGATTCAATCATTGGGTGTTTATGTATAGAAAACATTTGTTATGAGAAGCCATCTTAATTGTATTTGTCAAGAAGTATACTTACAAAAGTGACTGTTGTTGTGGAAAAAGAAGCTTCCTAATTTCTTTGGATTTTGAGTGGCTCATTGTTGTAAAAAGAATATAAAATTAATATATTGCAATTTCTAAGTATAGTCCCTATTTATCGCTCTACTCTATTTCTCGTGTGCCATATAAATTTATCAAAATACACTCATTCGCTATTTAGGTAGCGGATTTTATCTGTCACTTAAGTATAGGATGGATAAAAATTTCAAAAAATTTCAACGTGTAAGAATTAACCTCCATAGTCACCTACCAATTTTTTTTTTAACTTTCTTCATTCGCTACTTAAGTGACGGATGGTTTTAAACTGTCTATTATGGATTGTAACAAATATATAACCATGGG
Source organism: Trifolium subterraneum (assembly GCA_951799995.1). NCBI lineage: Eukaryota > Viridiplantae > Streptophyta > Magnoliopsida > Fabales > Fabaceae > Trifolium > Trifolium subterraneum. The sequence goes on along the minus strand of OX637463.1, from coordinate 43,417,595 downwards.
GACATTCTCTACGTGCTCAAAATATTCATCCATTTAACTAATCGTTAGTTGGTTCAATGGTAATTGGCGTTGAACTTGGTAGGGAGGATCACGGTTCGATCCCCGCAACTACGATCGGGAGGGGGCTAGAACTACTTGATGTCAGAACTGACCCTCGAACCAGATTAAACTGGTGGTGAAAAAAAAAAAATATTCATTCATTTTCCTTACCATCATAGTGAGATATCTGAAACAAAGTCGGTGGATTTTATTATTGGATCCACAAGACCAATTGTTTACCTTCCAATTTATTTCTCATTTGACATCTAACACTATGTTAAGGTTTCATTTGTGAGAGTTGCTACTTGTTTATAATCCGTTAAAACTAAAAATTAAGCCGATCTTTTATGTTGGAAATAGAAACATATATCCATTTCAACAGTTTTAGATGGCGGAAAGTAATATGGTTTGATGCTATGAAACATTGGGTCTAAGCTTGCTCTCCTCATCAACATTTTGTGCTTCACTCATGCTGAACTTTAGTTGGATTAAGGTAGAAATTAAAATGTAAGTTGAGTTCAACAAATAAGAAAAATATATGATATACTAATTATTTATTCTGTAATTTATTTTTTTACTTTTTTTTATCGTAATAAACAAACTGCAAGGAATAAAATCCAACGAAAATTTTAACATGCAACCTTTATTTGGAAGGATAATTTCATTGAATTGCACATGAATTCTAACATTGAACGTTATTTTATACTATATCTTTTAATTGCTTAGCAATTATTACTGTTTTTATTTATGCAATGTAACAAATATGTAACATTATTTTACATATATTTAATTGAAATATTATATATATTTGATTTGATTTTACTAGATGACAACACAAATTTGTGTTGATAGTTAAAATAAAAAAAATTATGTAAACTATTTATTTTTTCATTAAACACACTAACAAATTTATATTATATATATATATATATATATAGGGTAATGCTAATGCACACCCACTCACTTTTGTGAAGGTGTGTATTAGCAACATACACCTCATAATAAGACAAAAAAAATCTTTAGTTTTAATTTAATAAAAAATAGAATTTAGGAATAGAAATATAATTTTGATGTTGTTTTCTCTTACTTCTCCATTTTTCTTTTTAAAGTCATTTTGTCACAAACCCATTATGTCATTGGTAAAAAAAAACTTAACACAAAAAAAAAAACTAACGCTTAGTCAAAAAAGATTAATTTGAAAACAAAATAGTTTATATACATTTATAACATGCAGCGGGCGAAAAGAAGTACTACGAAAATTTCTTATAAGAAAAAATAATAACAGGGAAAAAACTCAATCAAGATCAAGAATGCATGCATTAGTTATTTTTTTTTACCAATGACATAATGAGTTTGTGACAAAATGACTTAGAAGAAAAATGGAGAAGTGAGAGAAAACAACACTAAAATTACATTTCTATCCCTAACTTATATTTTTTTATTAAATTAAAAATAAAGATTCTTTTGTCTTATTATGAGGTGTATGTTGCTAATACACACCTTCACAAAAATGAGTGGGTGTGCATTAGCATTACCCATATATATATATATATATATATATATAGGGCCGTCTCCTAGTATTTAGAGGTCCCGGGCAAATAATAAAAATGGGCCCCTAATAAAAGTATCATTTTTTTATAAATGAAAACAACATTAATATAAAAATAGTCCTATTCTTTTTTTCTTTTTTTATAATAAAAATAGTCATATTCTTTTTTTGATAATAAAAATAGTCATATTCTGATCAATAGCAACAAAATACACTTTTATGCTAATATTAAAAAATGATAATGTTTTTAATCTTGTAAAAAAAACTTATGGTGTTTTTAATAAAAATTGCAACTTAATTTAGAATTTATTTATTTATTTTCAAAGAAATAACAAAATGTAGTTTGAAAAAAAAAGTAGTAAAATTATTTATATAGTCTACAGAGTAATTATATTTAAAAGGAAACAATTTTTGAAATAATTTGTGTAATATTTAATTTTGATCTCTTAAAATAAGATTAAAAAATTGTCACAGGAGGGATTCCAACACACCACCCCAAAGCCCTAAAAACTTTGGATACAAGCATAGGCTACTGAACCATTCAACATTTCATTATATTTCTTCTCCGAAAAACTACTTAAACAATATTTTATATGGTGGGCTTCAAAAAAATATTGAGGACCTAAATTTTGGATGCCCTGGGCTGAATGCTTGGTTGCCCTGACCCAAAACCGGGCTTGTATATATATATATATATAAGTTCATATTAAAAAATATGTTAAAATTTTGTCCTTTAAATAAGAACTAAAAAAAACAAATTTTTTTTGGGGACATAAACATATGTTTTTTTTTAATATGGACGAAAAATAAAATTTGCTAATTTTATAGGGACCAAAAATATAATTTAGTCAATTTTTATTTTATGTAAAAAAAAAAAATCATATTTTTTTTATAATAATATCCTCTAAATCAAGAAATTACATGAAATAAAATCTAAATGAATTACACAAATGTTAATTTCTTAAAGGAAATAACAAAAATATAAAAAGGAAGAAAAAGAAAGGCTATGTTTTTGGTCCTCCTAAAATTAACAAATTTGAGTTTTAGTCCATGCAAAAAAATCCTTTCTTTTTGTTCCTCTAATTTTATAAGACTTTGGTTTTCATCTTTAATGTGGGCATGTCACAGAAAATGCTGACATGATCATAATCTCCTGACTAGACCACCGCAACATGTTCATAGGGCGCAAACTTGGCAAACTATAGCGACGAAAACTAAAATTCGCATAAATTAGAGGGATGAAAACCAAAATTCGCACTAATTACAGGGATGAAACCAAAATCGCTCAAATTACAGGGACGAAATTTAAAATTCACAAATGTGAATATTCATTCTCCAATTCTTCATTTTCTACCTTATCACCACCACCACCATTGGAGAACTCTTCTCACATTCTTCAAACTACAAACCCCATAAATTCTTCATTTTCTCAAGTGAGAAGAGTTTTTTAATGGTGGTAGTGACATGGTAGCAGATGAAGAATTGAAGAATGAGTTTTTCACATTTCTTAATTTTAAATTTGATCCTAGTAATTTTAGCAAAATTTGGTTTTCCTCCCTGCAATTAATTTGTGCGAATTTTGGTTTCCGTCCCTGTAATTTGTCAAGTCAGCCCCCTCTGAACACGTGACAGTGATCTAGTCAGCAGATTCTGGCCATGTCATTGTTTTTGTGGGACATTGCCATATTAACAAATAAACCCAAAGTTTTTTGAAATTACAGGGGCAAAATAAGAGTTCTTTTACAGAGATTCAAACCCAAATTCGTTAATTTTACGGGGATCAAAAACAAATTTTACCTTAAAAAAAAAAAGAAAAAATTTAATACATATCTTTTCTATTTTTGAAAAAAGTTTAATACATATCTTGTAATGCATATACTACCTCAAAAAGAAAATTTAATATATTTTTAGAATAATATCATATTTAGAAAATGTTACTATTATGATAATAAAATTATAACTATCCTTAAGAAAATTATTACCTTTAAAGATTAATAATAATATATTATTTTAAGTATACCCTAGCCTTATAAATGAGAGGTATCATATCTTCATAGTCATCAACATAATCACTATCATTTAACAATGGCTTCCATTCTCCCAAATCCTGACCCAGGATTCAATGTGGTTGTCACCAAAGAAGAGTTCAACCTGTTTTACAGTGTTGACAGAAAACTCTTCATTCGTTTGGTGAAATCCCTCCGTCGCGAGACCTCGCAGGCCATCAATATAATGGCCTTCTTCATGTGGATGGAGAGGAAAACTAAAGATATGAATTTAGTTCAAAGGCTTCTTCATCATTGGCCAGATTCCATGCTAATCAATCTTTCTAATGAGTCTGCTGTTGTCCTTGATTGCGTAGAGTTTTCGCGCTTTCCTCTTGATTTCTCACCCGAAAACAAATTACCATTGATCCAATACATCTTGCGTCGCAATGATTTGACGCTCTATTTTTTCCATGAACGACGCTTAGAAATAATCACTGAAGTCACTAAGCTCATCAATGATGTTTGTATAAGAGCTTTTACTGATATCATTGAAAATATGCATCATGGTGTGGACAAAAGAATTTTTCTTGGACGTGTTTTCGGGGCTACTGCTGCTGCCAATGCTGCTGCTGCCGCCAGTGTTCATGTTCCTCCTCACATGCAAATGCAACCACAAATGGCTTATTTTGATCCTAATGGTGTTCCAATGGTTGTGCAAACACCACAATTCAATGAATTAGGAGGAAATTATGCTTATAATGGCCAGCAAGATATGAATCAGATTATGGCCAACTTAAGTTTGGATGATATTTATGCTGCTGATACTGGTATTGTTACTTCTCCTGATTACGAGAATAAGATTGAAAGGCCTATTGATGATAGGACCCTCTTCATGACATTTTCCAAAGGTTATCCTATTTCTGAGAATGAACTTAGAGAATTCTTCACTAGGTACGTACCCTTTAATCATTTTAATTAATTATTTATTTATTTATTTATTTACATTCATATTATAAATTGCTTATATTATTCATCAAAAAATCTAATTGTTTATATCAAATATGTTTGACCCACTTGGTTTTGAAATTTGACTGTGAATTTGTGTTTTAAATTTATATTAGGTAGAAAATATTATAGTGCTTATTTTATTGATGATTTATGGTTGAATACGTTTAATCGTAAATTTTTATTTTATATAATGCATTAATTTTTTTATACTAATTTAATTAATTGCATAATTTTTTTGATTTTTTTGGTCAAATTCATTGTATAAATTTATTCAATTGTATTTTGTTATGTAATATAAAATATTATAATTGATTGTAAATTTTATTTTTGACTTTGAATTCTTGTTTTAAATTTATACTTGTAAAGATGATTTAAATATACATTTGTGAATTTTATATTATCTTGAAGAAATAAATATGGAAGACAAGAATAGTAGAAATCATTGAGTTTTGAAGTAGCAAAATAACTATTCTTCTAACGGCCTTTTTATGGAGCACATCTAACATACGTTATAATTCACAAAATTTGTTTTTGACGGAAACAAACTTAATTCATTTCATTCCTAACAAAAAAAAATAATTTAATTTACCTACCCTAATTTGTTTTAATTTGGACTTAACATTTATCATAATAATACAATTTGATTTTTACTTGTTTAATGGCGGGCTAAATATAAGTTTTCTATCCCTAAAAATATAATGAATTTTGATTTTAGTCTTTAAAAATAAAAATATATTTTTATTATGACTTGAACCCTGAATCCTCAACCTTTTCTCCTTAACTCCTTTAACTTTTAGCTCAAATTAATTGAACAATCCACTCCACCTTTGAAAATATATGGATTTTACAAAGATGAACATAATAGAGATACACCTTAAACATAAAAGGATCATTATCACGATATTAAAATGAACATAAATTAGTCATATTAGAGACAAAAATAAAACAGAATTTTTTTTAAAGAAAACCCATTTTTATTTTTGAGAATTAAAATCAAAATTCCTGACGAAAAAATTATTTAACATTTTTATAATCAATAATATCACATATTACAAACTAGCTAACCCTTTGATTTTCTTGTTCAAATATTTGTTATCCAAACTGCAGGCAATTTGGAGATATCATTGAAAAGCTGATCATGCAAGAAACATCTCCAACAGAGCAGTCACTGTATGCTCGTCTTGTGGTTCGAGATGAAGCCATTGATGCAATTGATTGTTTTCTTGAATATAGGCCAACAATGAAATTCACTATCAATGGAAAACATGTCTGGGCAAGAAAGTTTATTCGCAAGTTTTCATCAACATCTGAAGATGGAACATCTAGGGTTGTTTTTCCATGATGTTCTTGTTTTCTTAATATTTGGTTTTTATTTCATGCTTTAATAATAAAGTTTATGCAAGTCATATTTATATAATATGCTGCTAAACATCTGTTTGTTTAATAATACTTTGATGAACTTTTGATATGTTGTCATCAAACTTAATTAATGTTTGCATGTTGTTGGATTTAATAATTATTGTTTTTGGTTTGTTATCTTAATTTTTCTTGATTGTTTATGATCTTTAGTAGCTTCTTATTTATTATATGCTTGATTAATTAGTTTATATTTGTCATGTTATTCTTTGAAAATGATTTCCTATATCTATGACTATATATACACTTTTATTGTTTATGGGTTGAAGCCTTACTTCATCATCACTTTGATTCTCTATGTTTATAAAAAAATAAAATTGAGTGTTTGTAAATTGACCCAAATCAAAGAAAATATTTGCAAATTAATCATTTGTCTTGAAAAAACTCAGCTGCACCTTCATGTGTCTAGCTAGGCCCTATTATGACTATCTACGTAATAGAGTGTCATCCCGCTTTTGCCAGAATCGAAGTCAATACGTGGACGCTTAAATGATTTGGTTCACGTCTTTCAATGCGTTAAGTTCTTACCTGAGTGGCCGAATTCCATAGTTAATTCCTAAACCGGAAAGATCGTCCCAAACTAAGAGTCTACCAAACCCAAACAAAGATCTTCCCAGCCTTCCACCAAAGCCACAACACTTCCTGTATCACCATCTCCTCTTGAACTTCAATAGCTTCTCTTAGTTTCTTGAATTTTTCTTTAGGAAGAGCTTTTGCTAAAATATTAGCAAATTGATCATTTTCTTGAAACAATTCAGCTGCACCTTCTCATCTTCAATTGCTTCTTAAATGAAATGATGTTTGATGGCTATATGCTTTGTTCTTCCATGAAAGGTTGTATTCTTAGCCATAGCAATGATTGATTTATTATTCTTAGCCATAGCAATGATTTATTTATTATCACTATCACAATATGGATCGTAAGCTTCTTGTTTCTCACCAAAGTCTCTTCAACTATATGCTTGTTTGTTGGGTATATAAGCCAGTTGAAATATATTGAGCTTCTACAAAAGATTGAGAAAATGTTTGTTGTTTCTTTGAGCACCATGAAAATGCTTTGAACGTAGTATAAAACATATCCAAAGGTGTTTTTCATGTCATCCATATAGTTTGTTCAATCACTGCTACAAAAGCCAATTAACTTAGTTTCAACCTTGTTATCATACTATCAGATGGTGGCGCCTATATGCTTTGAATGCATGATATTACAAAGAGTCCTTCTTGATCTCGCACCCCCGAGATACATGCGAGCCCCCAAGATATTTTAAATTTACTCCTCTCGCTACTTAGAAAGCGAGCTGTAAATAACAAAAATTATGAGTAAAAGAGTTCACTTTTAATAACAAACTGTAAAACGAGTTCGCATTCTAGGATGCGAACCTTATAAAAATCATTTTTTTTGTTCCCCCTTAATTTATACTAGTTAAAGTGTAAAAATGTAAACTAAGTTCGCACTCTAAATAGCGAACTGGGTTTCAGTTCGCATTCTACATAGCGAGAAACAATGTTTTATACTTAACGTCAGCGCCCCCCATAAATGAAAAAAAGAGTTTGCTTTCTAGATAGCAAACTGCAAACTTAGTTCGCTTTCTAGATAGCAAACTGTAAGCTGAGCTCGCTTTCTAGATAGCAAATGTCGGGTTTGAGTTACAAATATTGTCACTCGCTAGTTAGAGTGCGAAAATGTGCTCGCATCCTTGAAAGTGAGAGGGTTAGTTTAGTCATTTCAAGGGGTGACTGTGGAAATTCAGGGGGTGCGAAAAACAAGATTCTATTACAAATGATCTAGTCTGTCTCGGCCCAATAGCACGTGCAACATGTGCGACGACATCGGACCTCCAAATTTTGGCATAATTTCGAGGATTTACATTAATTAATAGTTGTATATTGTCAATTTTCATTAAATATTTTATTTGCATCAATAAACTAGTGGTAAGTTGTGATGTTTGTGTGTGCAAGGTTCTTGGTTCAACTCCAACAATGACATTTTTTTTGCATAATTTTAGCTCTAGTTATTTTAAATTAAATTAAAATTGACCTTGATTAGGATACATCTCTTTTTATGTTATTTACAATGATAATTATTTTGTGTCTAATGTTATTTATAATTTAAATTGAGCATAAGTTTCAATTTTTAAATAAAACATGATTTTTTGTTTGACAAAAAAACATTTTTAAAAAAAAAAGTAAATTGTATTCTTTTTTATTTATTATGGGCCCAATTTTAATATTTAAACCGGACTACCAAATACCTCGGGGCAACACTGGATCTAGCACATTGTACTTATTGGATATGGATGTGTCCCCTAATGAGAATTGGTGGAGCATCGTCAATGCTTCTAGAATCTCGATTTCCCCTAATGTTAAGCTCCATTTGGCCTAGCTTTTTTTAGCTTTAAATTCTCTTTTTAATCAAAAGTTAGGCCAAACACATTTTTAATAAAACTCTTAACCGTAAGAAGCAGATTTTTTTTATGTGCAAAATTGGATTATATGAGCTTCTAGGAAAAGAGGTTGAAACCTACTTTTGAAAAAAAATCCGAGGTTTTTTTGCAATAATCTCGCTTCGATTCCTGTCGAAGACTCTTTTTATTATTTTTTCATTTAAATATTATTAGTTGTTATTATCTTTTTTTAATTTTTTTTATAAATTTTTTTTTTTAAATATATTTTACCAAACAACTTTTGCTCTTTTTTTGAAAGCTCTTATTTTCACTTCTAGATTTCAGATAGCTTCTAAGAGCTAAAAAAGCTAGGCCAAACGGACCCTTAGAATTGGTGAAGCATTGTCAATGCTTCTAGAATCTGGATTATTTACCAAACATAAAATAATTTTTGCAAAAAGTTGTAAAAAGTACACAAATAATTATTTTCAAGATTCTAAGTTAACACTTTATTTTCAAGATGAATGAATGCATAACCCCTAGGCTTAGTCTGATAAAAATAATTTTTTGTTAGATAATTCATCTGAAATCTAGATTATTGAGACTCCTTTCCTAAGAACCAAGGTTAATACTAAAAAAATTGCACACTCAGAGCTGTTCATGCATGAAATAAAAGATATCTCACATAGATCGGTGAGCGAGTCAACAAATATATACTCTAATGACAAAGTTTAAATGAGATGTGAGAGATTATATTATTTGCTCTGTTTTTGTTTTTAATCAATTGTGTTTACTCCTTTTAAAGTAATCTCCCTTGATATAAAACTATATTTTGGTTAAGTGTCTTAGGACTATACTACCATTACAAGAATAATACAAATATTATTCTATTCTTGGATGGCTGGGTGTGGAGTTGGTGCCTCATCGTAGTGTTTTAAGATTTTTTTAGGCTTTCTTGGGTATGAGTATGGGTAGGAAAGATAAATTTGGGTGGCTGTTAATATGGCAAACTATTGTGTGGACTATTTGAAAATCTCGAAATGACATCTTCTTTTCGGAAGGGACCTTTTATGTCGAGTGTCTGGTTGATAGGGTGAAACTTTTATCTTGGAAGTGGTTCCTAGGCAAAAACCCTAACTCCCCCTGTTACTTTTACGAGTGGGGTATCCACCCTACTTTATGCTGGAACCGATAGAGTTTGTTTGGGTGTTGTGTTGGGTCTTACTGGGCCAGGGAGATTGGAAGTCCTCTTGTTGCTTTATCTTACCTGCAGTTGATCCTTACCTCTCCTCCTGATGGGTATTCTTCTTCTCGTGGGAGTGCCTTCGAGGGCTTCTAGTTTGTTGGTGGTATACCTTTCTTGTTTACTTGTAGTTTTATTTTGTTTTCTTGTCTAATAGATTGATGTGGTTTGATGGAGTGTACTTCTTGTACCTCATTGATCTACTATACTTTCTCTTGTACTTTTTTCGTATTTATATTATATATAATATATTTGCCATTCAAAAAAAAAATTATTTTCTCACAAAAAGTGTTTAAGTACTATAATACAAATAATTTTTATTTTTTTTACAAATAACAATAATACAATCATTATTTTCTCACAAACAATTAAATTCCCATAATTATTTTAAATGAATTTAACTATCACAATCTTTTTTTTCTTATAGGTTACTTTATCACAATCAATCTTTTTGATTGTTTCCTAAGGTAAATGAAATCAATCGAGTTTGGTACTTGAAGAATCCTTATGGGGCGTAGTTTTGTGAAGAATATATACTACACTTTGTCAAAAATACAGTGTTTTTAATTAATTCTCAATTTAGTGTTTAACTCTTTGTCAATTACTCGTATATTTTTCAATAAAACTAATTAATGCTATATATTTTAGAAAACTAAATATTTTTTTAAAAATTTTTTTTTTGGTACATAACATATTAAATATATTTTGTTTTTTTACATAATATATTAAATTTATTGGAAAGAGAAAGTGTGTGCAAAAAAAAGGAATTTATTTGTGAATTAAAATTAGGGTATAATAGGAAGATAAGGTGCAAAAATACACTTTCTTAATTTGTTGTTACTATTCTAGATGGACACTTATAAAAAAATGGAGGGAGTAAAATTAAAGTGGATATAGGCAGTGATTCAACGAAATAAACAGTTGCAGAATGTATAGAATTATTTTACATTAGTGCATATTCTATTTTCTCAATTCAATTTCAAACTATTAATCACCAATTTGTTTTTTGGTACATCACCAAATTTATTTTTATCGGATGACTTAAAACAAGATTAGAATAAAATAAGATAATAATTATCACATACGGAGTATTAATTAAAGATAATATTTGATATGTGATATCGATACACAATTCCTAACTAACTCATATTATTTTCCTATTTTATAGCAACTTTCCCTACTATATATTAAACGTTGAGCTTTTACTTTTCTTCTACTTAACCACAACATGGAAAATCAAAGTAATTCACGAGCTCAATCAATACTCCATGCAGATGATGGTTCGTTTTTTAGAAAAGTTAAAAAATCAAGTTCATCAATAGGTCAATATTTAGGACGTTACTATTTCAATGATAAGCAAAGTGTGATTCCTTTCAAAGGGAAGAAAAGCCAGGAATACCTAAAGAAGAGTTGGGTACATCCAAAAATCAAGTTCCTTTGAAAAATACTCAGGATGATTTATGTTTTAGTAAAGTTAAAAAATCAAGTTCATTAATTGGACAATATTCAGGGCCTTACTATTTCAGTGATAAGCAAAGTGTGATTCCTTTCAAATGGAAAAAAGAGCCAGGAAAACCCATAAAATTAGAGTCATTACCTTCAAATCTTGTTCTACCACCTACACCAACAAAGTTGAAACCTAAGCATGCAACAAAACATGTTTCAACCAAATCTTGCTTTTTTGTTAAGCCTCCTATTTGCTTGAGAAGTTCGAAGGCTAAGAATAATGACAAAGATAAAGAAGAAGAGAGTTCTGATGAGATCGATTACATTTTTAAAAAGCAGGAATTCTTTTCTTCACACTGTGTTTCAAAATCTTTTTCGGGATCCTCAACGACTTTATCCAAAGGTATAAGAGAATAGAGTAAATATATGAAAATAGATATATGTTGTATCTAAGACTTATCTAGTCTAGTTAGTTTAAGCTAAGCCTAGTGATTAGCTAGTGTATTAAGTCCTATGTGAATGGACTAATACACCCCTAGAATAATATAAATATAACAATTGTACTCTGTATCATTTCATAAAAGAAAATGAATTGAGAAATTGAAAACCAAAATCAGTTACAGATGCAGTTACTTGTCTTCTCTAATCTCTAATATGGTATCAGATTAAGCTCTTGGTACCTTCCATGGCCGATCCACCATCACCAACGCCATCCATGGCCTCGCCGGAACAACACCGTAACAACGGCGTCCTCGATCCACCACCGCTTCACGCTTTCCACGAAGATGAATCGATCTTTCGCAACGATCTCAACTTTACTCTGCGAATCACTGAGAAACTCACCGAACAAAATTATCATCTATGGCGTCAACAAGTCGAATCGTATATCAATGCGCATGGCCTTGACGATCTGATCGGTCCGGCACCAGCTCCGCCTCGTTTCCTCACCGTCACTGATCACGCCTCTGCAACTCTTAATCCTTTGTATCGGAAATGGCGAAGACAAGATCAAATGCTACTTTCTTGGCTGCAATCGATACTCTCCAGTGAAATTCTTGCTCGATTTCTTGGATCTCGCACTTCACAAGATCTTTGGGGTAAGATCGTCTCCTATTTTCATAAACAATTACGTGCTAAAGCAAGAACCTTGCGAGTTGAACTCCGTTCAACTTCGCTTCTGAATCGTACAGTTAAAGAATATCTTCTTCAAATTCGTAGGCTAATTGATAATCTTGCCTCTATAGGGGATCCTGTTCCCCTTTCTCAGCACATTGATATAATTCTAGAGGGTTTGCCTAGTGAATTCAACTCTGTGATTTCTGTGGTAGAAAGTAGGTTTGAGTCAATTGATATGGATGAAATTGAAGCTTTACTCCTTGCTCATGAAAATCGTCTAGACAAGTCCAAAAAGAAAACCATAGATGATGCAGCAAGTATCAATATTGCTCAAAATCCTCAATCCAACCCTTCACCACAAGACCAGTTACCTGAAAATACATCCCAAACAGATAACTCCTATGGTACTGATTTCTCAAAATATGGAAATGATAACTCAAGATATGGTCCATATCATAACCCAGCCAGAGGTAGAGGTGGCAGGTTTGGTAGAAATAGAGGTGGAAGAAGTGGTAGCACTGGCAGAAACAATGCAAATGGCAACACACAGTGTCAAATCTGCTCAAAACCAAACCACATAGCCTCAGACTGCTGGTATAGGCACCAACCACAGTCTCAAAATCACTCAGCAGCCTCTGGTTCTCAACAAGCTCCACCACCTGGGTACTTTCAAGAGGCTTATGGACCTTATTCTGGTCAGAATTTCCCACCCAGATATGGACAATATTATGGTTATGGAGCTCCCAACCCCATCAATTGGCTCTCTGCCAATCCACCACCCAGATTTCCCACTCCTCCACCTTCCTACCCCACTGCAATGCTTGCAAATGGACCTTCAACAAGTAATCCTCCATCCTGGTATCCTGACTCAGGAGCTTCCTTTCATGTGATTGGAGATTCAAGGAACATTCAAGAGCCCACACCCTTTGTAGGATCTGAACACATATACATGGGTAATGGACAAAGCTTACCTATTATTTCCTCTGGCTCTAGTATTTTCAATGCACCTAACCACACACAAACTCATTTAATCCTTAATAATCTCTTACATGTTCCCTCAATAACCAAGAACTTAATTAGTGTGAGTCAGTTTGCCAAGGATAATGCTGTCTATTTTGAATTTCATCCTAACTATTGTCTTGTGAAATCACAGGTCACTAATAAAGTTCTCCTTCAGGGCAATGTTGGAACTGATGGTCTCTATAGCTTCTCCCACATTTCCATTGCACCTGCTAAGTCTTCATCTCTCCTTTCTAGCTTTAAACCTTCTATTTTTAATGTTCATTCTAGCTCTACTGTTTCCAATTTCAGCTTGTCTTTTAATTCTTTGTACTTGTGGCATCTGAGACTTGGCCATCCCAATGACCAAACTCTCAAATCCACTCTAAAACAGTGTAACATTCCCTTTATCAATAACAAGCATGATGTTTCTAATTTCTGTACTGCATGCTGCATGGGCAAAGCTCATAGACTATATGCTCCTGCCTCACAAACTACTAATACTCAACCTCTAGAGTTAGTTTTTAGTGATTTATGGGGCCCATCTCCAACTGTCTCTTCTCTTGGTTTCCATTATTATATCTCCTTCATAGATGCATATTCTAGATATACATGGATTTATCTTCTTAAGTCTAAATCAGATGCCTTTACTATATTCAAACAATTCAAAACCATGGCAGAATTGCAATTAGGCCACTCCTTAAAAGCTCTTCAAACAGATTGGGGAGGGGAGTTTAGGCCCTTTACTTCATACTTAGCCAATGAAGGCATCATTCATAGACTAATCTGCCCTCATACCCATCACCAAAATGGTGTTGTAGAGAGGAAACACAGACATGTGGTTGACCTTGGTCTCACACTTTTAAGTCAAGCAAACTTACCCCTTACTTATTGGGATCACTCCTTCTTAACAACTGTTCACCTCATAAATAGATTACCTACTGCATCTCTCAATTTTAAAATTCCCTACACTACACTCTTCTACAAAGATCCTGACTTTAACTCTTTCAAAGTATTTGGGGTTGCATGTTTTCCCTTGTTAAGACCATACAACTCTCATAAGTTTGACTTTAGGTCACATGAGTGCATTTTTCTAGGCTATTCTACCACCCACAAAGGGTATAAATGTTTGTGCCCTACAGGTCGCATATATGTTTCAAAGGATGTCATATTCAATGAACAAAGGTTTCCTTATAAAATCTTATTCCCTACTCAAACCTCATCATTATCCACACCCATTCAGGATGTTCCTCTCTCCACCCTCCCTGTTGGCACTCATAATCAAACTGAAATAACTAAAGTCATCTCACAAACCTCCAATCCTACTTCCATAGACCCACCTCTCCTCAATCTACCTCAGCCTGCACCACCTATAGCTGAACAACCTCCCTCCATTTCTTCAAAATTAATCAACAACCACCCTATGAAAACAAGAGCCAAGTCTGGCATCAGCCTTCTAAAACCACCTCCTACACTGCTCCTAACACACACTGAACCCAGAACAGTAAAGCAAGCATTGCAAGATCCCAAATGGCTATCTGCCATGACTGCTGAATTTGAGGCTCTCAAAAATAACCACACTTGGAATCTTGTTCCCCTACCTCAAAACAGAACTGCCATTGGCTGCAAATGGGTGTTTAGAACTAAAGAAAATCCAGATGGCACCATTAACAAATACAAAGCAAGGCTGGTTGCAAAAGGTTTTCATCAAATTCAAGGTTTTGACTTCAATGAAACCTTCTCTCCTGTGATCAAGCCTATTACCATCAGACTTATACTTTCTCTAGAAGTATCCTATAATTGGCCTCTAAAACAACTTGATGTCAACAATGCTTTTCTGAATGGACTTTTAGAAGAAGAGGTATATATGGTGCAACCTCCTGGGTTTGAAGAATTTGATAAAAATCGTGTCTGCAAGCTGAATAAAGCCTTATATGGGTTAAAGCAAGCTCCTAGGCAATGGTTTGATAGGCTGACTACTACCCTGTTACAGTTTGGATTTCAGGCAAGTAAATGTGATCCTTCTCTCTTTACTTATACAAAAGACAGACAAGTTGTAAATCTTCTAGTATATGTTGATGATATTTTCATCACAGGTAGTTCAACAAGTCTTGTTCAAACTTTAGTTCAGAAACTTGATTCTGTTTTCAGTCTTAAACAATTAGGAGATCTAGAATATTTTTTGGGAATTGAAGTAAAACAGCTGATTGACAAGTCTCTCTTACTTACTCAAAGTAAGTACATTAAAGATCTTCTAGCAAAAACAAATATGTTTGACTGTAAACCTATCAATACACCCATGATGTCGAGCTGCAAATTGTCCAAAGTTGGCTCTCCTGGCATGTCTGATACTACTCTTTACAGATCTGTAGTAGGTTCTCTGCAATATGCAACTATCACTAGGCCTGAAATCTCCTTTTCAGTAAACAAGGTTTGTCAATTTATGTTTGCGCCTCTGGAAACACATTGGGTTGCTGTCAAAAGAATACTCAGGTATCTCAAAGGTACAATCCACCGTGGACTGCAAATTTCTCCCACCTCAGTCCATCAGCCTCTTCCCATGAAAGTCTTTTGTGATGCAGACTGGGATGCAGATCCAGATGATAGGAGATCTACATCTGGTGCAACTATCTTCTTTGGACCTAACCTCATCTCATGGTGGTCAAGAAAGCAACAGGTTGTTGCTAGATCTAGCACAGAGGCAGAGTACAGAAGCTTAGCTCAAGCAACTGCTGACACTCTCTGGATCCAAACTCTTCTCAAAGAACTCACTGTCCCCTTCACTACTCCAACAATATATTGTGACAACCAGTCAGCTGTACTTCTAGCTCACAATCCTATACTTCATTCCAGAACAAAACACATGGAAATTGACTTGTTTTTTGTAAGAGAAAAGGTAATAGCCAAGCAGCTGACAGTTCTTCACATACCAGGTACTGATCAGCTAGTTGATGTCTTAACAAAGCCCATTTCATCAGACAAGTTTCTTCTCAAGAGGTCCAAGCTCACTGTCAGAGACTACACTGACCTTGAGGGGGGTGTATAAGAGAATATAGTAAATATATGAAAATAGATATATGTTGTATCTAAGACTTATCTAGTCTAGTTAGTTTAAGCTAAGCCTAGTCATTAGCTAGTGTATTAAGTCCTATGTGAATGGACTAATACACCCCTAGAATAATATAAATATAACAATTGTACTCTGTATCATTTCATAAAAGAAAATGAATTGAGAAATTGAAAACCAAAATCAGTTACAGATGCAGTTACTTGTCTTCTTTAATCTCTAATAAAAGGAACTACGTTGAAGTTTTCAAGAATAGATAATTTTACAAAAGGGGTCTATAAACAATTTTTTTAGTAACACAACCAATTTCTTTCATTAAGTTCTTATTTCTCTCTCTAAATTGTAGAGTACTCGAATTAGATTGACATGTAGTGAACTCTTGTATGAAATTTTTAACAATTTTTTTTATTTCAATTGTTACATTCAGATTTTTAATTGTATTTATTAGTTTGATTTTGTTCATGTTACTATTTTTTTTATAATTGTGCTGAAATTTATAAAATTTGGTTTTATTTCATGCTTTAATAAAGTTTGTTGGGTTTTTGAAGTTGGCTACAATTTTGCAAAAACTAACTATTAGTCAACATGCTGGACGAGATGCTTTAGAGCAGGTTGTGCAGCATCTCTTCGCCAGGACTGAAGCTTGCGCGCCCAGAATTTTTAAGCAATATCTTTTGGAAAGATTTGATTCAGAAAAATTACAACACATGTTTTAAACATGCTTGCGCGCCTTGTTCCTTAAGCAAAGAAAGATTGCTTCAAATATTTAAACGCAAAAATATATTTATATATTTTTGTTTTGAACTAAATCTTTTTTGGAAGAATTATTTTGTCAAATCTTCAAGTTATATTTTTTAAAATAATCTAGGGTTGGCCGAGATTATTGCAGCTGTTTTTACTTGAAGACTTAGCTTGGACATCAAGACAATTCAAGGCTATAAATACATGAAGACCCAAGCTTATTGAAGTGTGTATTTTCTAAACCGTGTTTACTAAAGCGTGAATTTTAGGGTTTATGTGTTTTGTTTCTTGTGATTTGTGAGCCTTCCTTGTGTCATCTTGATGCAACTTTAGGACTGGTTTTATTGAGTTGTATTGTTTAATTCTCTTAGCTTTTAAGCATAGAGAATAGGTTGTGTAACTTGCTCCAAAGCTTTTAAGCACGGAGGTAGGTTTGTTTAAGTGATTCATAGTTTCTGTTACAGTGAGTAACATATTGGTTATTATAAATGTAAGGAGTGAGATGGGGCGTCTCATATCTAGGAGTTCCTAGGTAGAGTATAGCACGTGTATTGGCTAGGCAAGAAGTTGTAAACGGGGCGTTTGCTGAGTAACTTTGAACTAGCATTACTATAGTGGATTCCTCCTGGATTGGTATCTGATCAGTGCTTTTTAATTCACTTTTTAATCACTCTGTGCTATGGCAATTTTATGACTTCTCCTGCTAATTTGGTATTTTTATCATGTTTTGTGTTTAGAGTCTAGTTTTGCTATTATTTATGTTTTGCTATTTATTTTCGTAATAAACAGTAATTTGACACCTTCTCATTGTGCAGACCATAACTTGAGCTACGAATATCGGATTGAGGCGCGGGAAGATGCATTGGAAAGCTAAGAGAAAGAGCTACAACTTTCATGTTGAAGCCGAAAGCCAATTTGGAGCGCAAAGGAGTCATATTTACTCGTCATGTTTCAGACTTACAAAGATTTAATTATTTTTCAGCATAACTTATATTTTTCGGCCCAATTGTTTTGTGGCCCGTTTTGCTTGCTTATAAAAACCGAAAATTCTGACCTAGGTCAGTTCCTAGACTCCATCCACGAAATTAGAAAACAAAAGGCGGCTGCTGCCCTCATGGAGAACTAAATTCGTAGGTTGATTCGTTGGTATACGGAAACTTTGTTTATGCGTTCCTGAGGTTCGAATTCTAATTATAATTTCGTTTACATGTCTATGCTGTCTTATATCAATTCATGTCTCTTTATTCAGTATGAATTTCATTGCTAATGGTGCTTAATTATTATGTGATGAGTTTATACCGTTGAGAGTATTCGAATTAGTTTTCCGCTTGTTTAAATTAATTTGAATAGAATTGATATAAGCTTTTGCGCTTAGCAAAAGGGCTGGCCGATTTTTGTAATGATGTCAACCGTGTTCTAAGGCGCTTGTTCATTGCTCATGGTTGGTTGAACACATTCTTTGCTTAATTGAATGAATTTCTACGAACCTGATTATCGCTTGTTTAATTAGTTTAGTAACCAGCCAAGCTTAGACCTTTGAATGAATATATCAGTGACCTATGATGGACATGTAATGAACGAGGTCTTCCTAAAACCAATGAATCAATCGTCTTTAATTAATTGAATTTCTAATACTCTTTCGACCAGAACAAACCAAAACCCCGTTTAATTGTGTTATTCATTGTTCTTATTTTTACTAATTATCAAATCAGAGGTCCTTGTGAGACGACCAAGGTTAACTACCTTGTTACTACTTTTGACTTAAAATATTATTTGATCCCGAAACGACAGCGATCAAACTGGCGTCGTTGCCGGGGATCTCTGATTAAAATTAGTAAAATTGAGAATCAACTAACATTACTAACAACTTTCGTTTTGAGTTTTTGCTGTGTTACAGGTTCTGACGCTGAATTTTGCATTGAAGCTGAAAAATTAATCAATTTTCGGCCTAGCTCAGATTGGTCTGAATTTTGGTCACAAAATCAGAAAAAAATCAAGGAACAATACTTTCGTATCAAAGATACGAAAATTTAGGCTGCAAATCTGAAATTCCCTTGTTTAGGCCATTTTTTTTATTTTTCCATATATTTAAAAAAATCTGAAAAAATTATATTTAGATCTTCTTGAATTTTAGAGATTTTAGGTGGTATTTTTATTTTTTTTAGATTTTTTTTGACACGATTTTGTATTTTTCTATTCATTTTTGTTTAGACCCCAAAAAAAAAACTAAAAAAAAAAATGGGTACCTCATTGGATGAATTAGCTTATCTTATTAATTTGATGGAAGTAAGAGAACAACAAGCATGCTTTCAAAATCATATTCCACTTTTGTTTTGTAATTTTTGTGGATCAAACTATCATAGTATGGATGCATGTCCTATATTGTTCGATACTAGTTTTATTGGTATGAACCAATTTGTAGGGGTTGAAGATAATTCGCAATTTCAACAACATATGCAATCTCTTCAATTTATGAAAGTCCAGCCTGATCATGTTGAACAAATTGTCTCAATCGACCATCAAATTCAAGAGAACAAGATGTCTCATGATAATGTACAACCTGTTGCACCACTGGAGGTAATGCAATGTGATACAAGTCTTGATGACTCTCCAGGTGAGCCCATTAAAACATTGTTTGCTTCATCTCATGAACACAAAGTAAATAGCATGAACTCAAGTGAATGCGTGAAAGAGATTACACCACAAAATGCTTTACAATCTGATTTGGATGAATTACATACTTCGCTTGAAGTAGATAAATCTTCTGAAATTTTTGCTTGTGAATGTGGTGTTTGTAATGTTTGTCTTGAAATCAATGTAGCTATTCTAGGTAAAGAGATTTTGATTCCGGCAGCCACTTGTGCGGACTTTCAAGAAAATTTAGTAACAATTGAATTTGACACAAAAAGTGTGGATCTTAGCCGTAAGCAACCATTATCTATAGCAGGAAAAATGTTGGTGGAGCCCCTGATTAAGCCACGCAACATGCCGTTGTCTTTCACCATCTGTGCACCTATTTTATCTGGCTCACAAGCTAACTATGAATTTTGTAATTTCTATGCTTTTGTTAGTGCAGGTTCACCATATGTATTGGATATCCCTCCTACACCACCAGATTTTGTTCTAATATACAAGTACACTTGCTATTTGCTTTTTCCTATTTCGTGTATTCGTAGTGTGGAAAGGCCGCCACCAAAACCACCAGACATGGAAGCTCCATAAGCTACACCTTAAAACCCTCGGGTGTGTTCCTTCCTTTACTCTCACTTTATGTTTATTATTACATTGCGGACAATGTCTGATTTAAGTGTGGGGGAGGGACATTTTACATTATGTGTTTAAATAAAATAAAATAAAAAATATAAAAATAAATTTCATGAGTAGTCACATGTTTTAGGACTAGAGCAGTATAGCTGTAGGGTTGGTGAAATTTTTGGAAATTTTTGTTTTGATACTTGATATGATGATCTTTGCACCTAAATGCACAACTGCTGAAAACTTGCAAACTTAGTAATGGCTTGATAAGTCTTTAAAATACACAATCATTAGCCTAAGTTATCTGACTATAGAATACAATGAGGAAGTATGATTAGGACTAAGTTTGGGGGAAAAGCGAGATTACTTGATTGTAGGATCATGGCTAGATTTAATGGTGGGACACTGCATTTCTTTAAAATAAAAATAAATTAAATAAGTTCCTGTGCCTAAAACTGGAGGAACAGTAAGACATATGTGGAGTTCCTGTGCCTGAAACTAGAGGAACAAATGCTGTGTAGGGTGCTCTACTCGGAGTAACAGGTTGGACTCATTACAAGTGAGATCCCGTCAGGTGAAAAGGTAGAGTGGCACCTAAAGCATAACTAAAATGAACTTAAGTAGTGTCCCTGCGTATAACAATCAAAAAGTCTGTGAGAACATGAAAAGTGCAGCTTCCTCTCAAGCTGAAATCTGAACCCAAACTCTTAATTGTAGGAAGGAAAAAGAAAACTTAGTATTCGGAATGTGTATTTTAGAGAAGGATCCTGTCATGACTCTGGTTGATAGTAAGAGGCAGTACACACACGCACGCTTGATCATCATTGATAGTTGACATATAAAAGTTATACCAATCTTTGAAAAACAATCCAAGGCTTGTAGCTTGAATCTTAGAATGTGTTGATTACTTGTGATGTGATTTTCATTTCGAGTTTTGCACGGAGAGCAAAAGCTTAAGTGTGGGGGAATTTGATCAGTGCATTTTAATGCACTTTTTAATCACTCTGTGCTATGGCAATTTTATGACTTCTCCTGCTAATTTGGTATTTTTATCATGTTTTGTGTTTAGAGTCTAGTTTTGCTATTATTTATGTTTTGCTATTTATTTTCGTAATAAACAGTAATTTGACACCTTCTCATTGTGCAGACCATAACTTGATCTACGAATATCGGATTGAGGCGCGGGAAGATGCGTTGGAAAGCTAAGAGAAAGAGCTACAACTTTCATGTTGAAGCCGAAAGCCAATTTGGAGCGCAAAGGAGTCATATTTACTCGTCATGTTTCAGACTTACAAAGATTTAATTATTTTTCAGCATAACTTATATTTTTCGGCCCAATTGTTTTGTGGCCCGTTTTGCTTGCTTATAAAAACCGAAAATTCTGACCTAGGTCAGTTCCTAGACTCCATCCACGAAATTAGAAAACAAAAGGCGGCTGCTGCCCTCATGGAGAACTAAATTCGTAGGTTGATTCGCTTGTATACGGAAACTTTGTTTATGCGTTCCTGAGGTTCGAATTCTAATTATAATTTCGTTTACATGTCTATGCTGTCTTATATCAATTCATGTCTCTTTATTCAGTATGAATTTCATTGCTAATGGTGCTTAATTATTATGTGATGAGTTTATACCGTTGAGATTATTCGAATTAGTTTTCCGCTTGTTTAAATTAATTTGAATAGAATTGATATAAGCTTTTGCGCTTAGCAAAAGGGCTGGCCGATTTTTGTAATGATGTCAACCGTGTTCTAAGGCGCTTGTTCATTGCTCATGGTTGGTTGAACACATTCTTTGCTTAATTGAATGAATTTCTACGAACCTGATTATCGCTTGTTTAATTAGTTTAGTAACCAGCCAAGCTTAGACCTTTGAATGAATATATCAGTGACCTATGATGGACATGTAATGAACGAGGTCTTCCTAAAACCAATGAATCAATTGTCTTTAATTAATTGAATTTCTAATACTCTTTCGATCAGAACAAACCAAAACCCCATTTAATTGTGTTATTCATTGTTCTTATTTTTACTAATTATCAAATCAGAGGTCCTTGTGAGACGACCAAGGTTAACTACCTTGTTACTACTCTTAACTTAAAATATTATTTGATCCCGAAACGACAGCGATCAGTATCCCCCAGAGTAGGAGAGTTGCTCCGAACTGGGTTAACAAACCTTTGTGTTATTTACTTATTTGCACTTTATTCTTTCAGCGTGATATATTGTTTCACAGGTTGCTGTAGCGTCTTACGCAACATCTTTCTACTGTGTGCCAGAATTTCAATTGGCATCAGAGCAGGCACCCTAACCTGTTTTGGGTGAGCTCCAGGGTAATATCTGGTACTATGGACAAAGAAGGAGGATATACATCTAGGCCACCTCTTCTAGATGACTCTAACTACGATTTTTGGAAATCACGCATGGAAGCATTCATAAAATCTATGGATATGAAAGCTTGGAAGGCAATATTAAAGGGCTGGGAACATCCCAAGGTAAAGAATGCTAGTGGAGCAGACACTGATGAACTAAAGCCAGAAGAAGACTGGACTACTGCCGAAGATACGCTAGCTGTTGGAAACTCAAAAGCTCTGAATGCCTTATTTAATGGAGTGGACAAAAATATGTTCAGGCTAATCAAAAGGTGCAAAATTGCTAAGGAAGCTTGGGATATCTTGAAAACCACTCAAGAAGGGACTGCTAAGGTAAAAATTTCTAGACTACAAATTTTAACTAGAAAATTTGAGAATCTCAAGATGAAAGAGGATGGAAGTGTTCATGATTTCTATATGAATGTTATGGATTTTGCCAACTCATTTGATGACTTAGGAGAAAAAATGAGTGATGAAAAAATTGTAAGAAAAATTCTTAGGTCCCTCACCAAGAAGTTTGATATGAAAGTAATAGCTATGGAAGAGGCACAAGATATCTCAACTATGAGAGTTGATGAACTAATAGGGTCACTCCAGACCTATGAATCATCTGTCAATGAAAGAATAGAAAGAAAAGACAAAAGCATTGCTTTTGTATCCAATGCTACTAAGGAAGATGAGGAAGATGAACAAGATTCAGGTGAGAGTTTCTCTGAAGCTATAGTCATGCTTGGAAGACAGTTTAATAAGCTACTAAGAAAGGCGGACAAAAACTCCTGGAAAAATGCTAAGAATAATGCTCCTGACATCATGCGCAACATTGATGCCCAGAAAAAATCAAAGGGTGATGAAAAGCCTACTGTAAACAAAGGAATCCAATGTCATGAATGTGAAGGGTACGGTCATATAAGAACTGAATGTGGCACATATCTGAGAAACCAAAAGAAGAGTTTAGTTGCTTTATGGTCTGATGAAGAAGAATCTGAAGGAGAAAAAGAATTTGAAGCTACAAAACATGTTAGAGTTCTAACTGGGATAGTAGAATCTGACACAGAATCTAGTGATGAAGAACTAGCAACAACATACAAAGAGTTGTGCCGGGTCGCAGTTGATAAGTGTAGAGAAATTGAAAAATTAAAGAAGATTAACTCTCAACTTAAAGCAGACCAAGCTAAAAACATGTCAAGGATTGAAGAACTTCAAATTCAGGTAAACCATCTGACCTCTAATCTTGATGAAGCAAACAAAGAAATTGATCTGTTGAATGTTAATGTGGGACGGTTAAGAAAATATTCTGAGATGCTTAACAAAACTGGGGATGAGAAACTTGATGAATCTTGGAACACCACAAAAGGAGACCAAGGTTTGCTGGAATCAGCTATGAAAATGTCAACAAACTCAAGACTTATAATCCTGATCTTATGTATACTCATCCTAAAGAAGTCCCAGGTGCTAACATGTCAAGAAAGGTGCCCCAGCATCCTATGCAGCATCATGGAAATTCTTACTATAAGCGTCCTATGAAGCATCATGGCAATTCTTGCTATAAGAAACACCGTCCTTGGAGATGTCATTACTGTGGTAGAAAGGGACACATAAGGCCGTTTTGCTATAAGCTGCATGGGTACCCTCATGAGAAGCAACAAACTGAGCCAATACCGATGATTCAACAAGAATGGAAAGTCAAAAGTGAGAACATCACTATAAAAACCAAAGTTGATGAAGAACAAACTGAAAATAAGGTTACAGGTTTGATTGCTCACACTTCTTTTAGAGCCTCTTCAAAAGAAGACTGGTATTTTGACAGTGGGTGCTCGAGGCATATGACTGGAGATGATAGATTTCTTGTTGATATCAAATCTTATTCAACTAGCTATGTGACTTTTGGAGATGGAGCCAAAGGGGAGATCATTGGCGTAGGAAAGCTGATCAGCAAAAGCTTACCTAAACTTGAGAATGTGTTACTTGTAAAGGGGTTAACTGCTAATTTGATTAGCATTAGTCAATTGTGTGACCAAGGTCTGAAGGTAAATTTCACCAAAGCTGAGTGTCTTGTCACAAGTGAGAATGATGAATTACTAATGAAAGGTGTGAGGTCCAAAGACAATTGCTACTTGTGGGTATCTCAAGAGGAAGCAAATCTGTCAACATGTTTCATAGCAAAAGAAAATGAGGTAACACTTTGGCACCAAAAGTTAGGACATCTAAATCTGAAGAGCATGAAAAAGGCAATATCTGAGGAAGCTATTAGAGGACTACCTAAGCTTAAAATTGCAGAAGGTAGCATCTGTGGTGAATGTCAAATTGGAAAACAAACCAAGATGCCACAAAAGATGCTACAGCATTCCACAACTACAAGAGTCCTTGAGTTACTTCATATGGATCTTATGGGACCGATGCAAGTCGAAAGCTTAAGAGGAAAAAGGTATGCTTATGTTGTTGTTGATGATTTCTCTAGATACACTTGGATCAATTTTCTCAAAGAAAAATCAGATACTTTTGACATCTTTAAAGATCTTTGTGTTCAGCTTCAAAGAGAAAAAGATAGTGTAATTTTAAGGATAAGAAGTGACCATGGAAAGGAGTTTGAAAACTCAAGGTTTTCTGAATTTTGTGCATCTGAGGGAATCAAGCATGAGTTCTCATCTCCCATCACACCCCAACAAAATGGAGTGGTTGAAAGGAAGAATCGAACTATACAAGAATCAGCTAGAGTCATGCTTCATGCAAAGAAATTACCATACTCCTTCTGGGCTGAGGCCATGAATACAGCCTGCTACATCCACAATAGAGTTACGTTAAGGACTGGAACCAACACAACTTTGTATGAACTGTGGAAGAACAAGAAACCTACAGTCAAATATTTTCATGTGTTCGGAAGCAAGTGTTACATCTTGGCTGACAGAGAACAAAGAAGAAAACTTGATCCTAAAAGTGATGAAGGAATATTCTTAGGCTATTCCACCAACAGTAGAGCCTATAGAGTGTTCAATTCCAGAACCAAAGTAATGATGGAGTCTAGCAATGTTGTGATAGTTGACCATGTAGAAAGCGGGACGAAAGATGCGGGTGAAGATGCTGCAGCATCTGACTCATCAACTGAAGCATTTGAAAATGTAAAAGAAGATGAAAACAACATGGAAGCTTCTGAAACTGGGTCTATGAGTATTCCACCTAAGAAAGGTCCATCCATTAGGATCCAAAAGAATCATCCTTCTGATCTCATCATTGGTAATCCTGACCAAGGAGTCTCTACAAGAAGGATGAATGATGTTATCTCAAATGCTTGCTTTGTATCTAAAATTGAGCCGAAAAATGTGAAGGAAGCCTTGACTGATGATTGTTGGATAAATGCGATGCAAGAGGAACTAGAACAGTTCAAAAGGAATGAAGTGTGGGATTTGGTTCCAAGACCAGAGAATGTAAATGTGATTGGTACTAAATGGGTATTCAAGAACAAGTCTGATGAAAATGGAGTTGTCACCAGAAACAAGGCCAGACTTGTTGCTCAAGGTTATGCTCAAATTGAAGGAATTGACTTTGATGAGACATTTGCACCTGTTACTCCTCTTGAGTCCATAAGACTTCTCTTAGGTGTTGCTTGCATCTTAAAATTCAAATTATTCCAAATGGATGTGAAGAGTGCCTTTCTCAATGGGTATTTAAATGAAGAAGTCTTTGTTGAACAACCAAAAGGATTCATAGAGCCCACTCTCCCCAATCATGTCTACAAATTGAAGAAAGCCCTATATGGCCTAAAACAAGCCCCTAGGGCATGGTATGAAAGGCTCACTGAATTTCTTTTAAGTCAAGGGTACAGGAAAAGAGGGAATGACAAAACCCTATTTGTAAAGAAAGAAAAAGGTGATTTCATTATAGCTCAAATATATGTTGATGACATTGTCTTTGGAGGAATGTCAAACAAGATGGTACAACATTTTGTGCAGCAAATGCAGTCAGAATTTGAGATGAGCTTAGTAGGAGAGCTAACATACTTCCTTGGACTACAAGTAAAGCAAATGGAAGACACCATATTTGTCTCTCAAAGTAAGTATGCTAGAAATATTGTGAAGAAATTTGGTATGGATGGAGGAAATCACAAAAGAACTCCTGCAGCAACACATTTGAAGCTTACCAAAGATGAAACAGGAATTGATGTTGATCAAAGCCTATATAGGAGTATGATTGGAAGCTTATTATATCTAACTGCTAGTAGACCTGATATTACTTTTGCAGTTGGAGTATGTGCTAGGTACCAAGCTCAACCCAAGATGAGCCATCTTGCTCAAGTAAAAAGGATCTTGAAGTATGTTAATGGCACCTGTGATTATGGGATTCTCTATTGTCATAGTGAAAATTCTACTCTAGTAGGTTATTGTGATGCAGATTGGGCAGGTAGTGCAGATGATAGAAAAAGCACATCTGGCGCATGTTTCTTTCTAGGTAACAATCTCATATCCTGGTTCAGTAAGAAGCAAAACAGTGTTTCATTATCTACGGCTGAAGCAGAGTACATAGCTGCTGGAAGCAGTTGTTCTCAACTATTATGGATGAAACAAATGTTGAAGGAGTATAATGTGGAGCAAGATGTCATGACATTATATTGTGATAATCTTAGTGCCATAAATATCTCAAAAAATCCTATTCAACATAGTAGGACAGAGCATATTGATATTAGGCACCACTTCATAAGAGATCTTGTAGAAGACAAAATTGTTACTCTTGAGCATGTAGGCACTGAAGAACAACTAGCGAATATATTTACTAAAGCTATAGATGCTGTTCAATTTGAAAAATTGCGAGGCAAACTTGGTATTTGCCTATTTGAAGAATTATAGCAATTATTGCTAGTGTGGCGTGCGACTGCTACTATCTTTTACCTCCATTTGGTAATGCACGCTATTTTGGGTAGTGTTGAAACATCTGAAAAATTAGTAAGAATTTTGTGTCTGTTGGTGATAAGAAGGATGTTTCTGGTGGATCTTGTTGTCCACACTTTAGCGGATGAGAAAACAGCAGCTGCATGTGCTAGAATAGAAGGCACTTCAAGTGTTATTCCTCATGTTACTGAAGATGATGCAGACGATGTAGGTGGTGATACTGAGGTGGAGGAAGAGCATTCTGATGCAAGTCCTCTTGTTTGTTCTGCTTGATATTTTGGAAGTTATTGTGTGGGCTATGCCCTGATTCTGATTGCACCTGCAACTTTATGTCTCCTTTGCTCTGGTACTCTATGGTTCCTATGTTCTGGTACTCTTTTGGTTCTACTGATATGGAACTTTGTTTGATCGTTTAATGGCTTTCTTTGTCAAATTTAGCCCAAAAAGGGGGAGTAATTCTGCAGGTTATTCTGAAGATTGTATGTTAGCATGATGTGGCGACAAATGCTATAGCATCTGGTATAGCATCTTTGTCTTTTGATGATATGCATGTTTTGAGGGGGAGTGATCTCTATGCATGTACTAAGGGGGAGTAGAATTTATTTTTCTACTGTATGTGATGAATAGGAATTTATTTTTCCTATTTTGTGTGGAATTTATTTTTCCATGAAGGAGTTTATTTCTCCTTATTTTTGAATCCACTACATGAGAGTTTATTTCTCTCAGGCTGTACTCCATGAGGCTATGATGTTTTTCCGCTGTTGCTTGCCTCTGATAAATGTTTCTTTTTCTACTTTCTTTCCTAGTTGTGTGTTTATGTTGACTCGAAGGAAAATATGATATGTATCTCTCCACAAACTGGTCTAAAGTTATTTTTAGCCAAAATTTGCCAAAGGGGGAGATTGTTGGGTTTTTGAAGTTGGCTACAATTTTGCAAAAACTAACTATTAGCCAACATGCTGGACGAGATGCTTTAGAGCATGTTGTGCAGCATCTCTTCGCCAGGACTGAAGCTTGCGCGCCCAGAATTTTTAAGCAATATCTTTTGGAAAGATTTGATTCAGAAAAATTACAACACATGTTTTAAACATGCTTGCGCGCCTTGTTCCTTAAGCAAAGAAAGATTGCTTCAAATATTTAAACGCAAAAATATATTTATATATTTTTGTTTTGAACTAAATCTTTTTTGGAAGAATTATTTTGTCAAATCTTCAAGTTATATTTTTTAAAATAATCTAGGGTTGGCCGAGATTATTGCAGCTGTTTTTACTTGAAGACCTAGCTTGGACATCAAGACAATTCAAGGCTATAAATACATGAAGACCCAAGCTTATTGAAGTGTGTATTTTCTAAACCGTGTTTACTAAAGCGTGAGTTTTAGGGTTTAGGTGTTTTGTTTCTTGTGATTTGTGAGCCTTCCTTGTGTCATCTTGATGCAACTTTAGGACTGGTTTTATTGAGTTGTATTGTTTAATTCTCTTTAGCTTTTAAGCATAGAGAATAGGTTGTGTAACTTGCTCCAAAGCTTTTAAGCACAGAGGTAGGTTTGTTTAAGTGATTCATAGTTTCTATTACAGTGAGTAACATATTGGTTATTATAAACGTAAGGAGTGAGATGGGGCGTCTCATATCTAGGAGTTCCTAGGTAGAGTATAGCACGGGTATTGGCTAGGCGAGAAGTTGTAAACGGGGCGTTTGCTGAGTAACTTTGAACTAGCATTACTATAGTGGATTCCTCCTGGATTGGTATCCCCCAGAGTAGGAGAGTTTCTCCGAACTGGGTTAACAAACCTTTGTGTTATTTACTTATTTGCACTTTATTCTTTCAGCGTGATATATTGCTTCACAGGTTGATGTAGCGTCTTACACAACATCTTTCTACTGCGTGCCAGAATTTCAAAGTTTATGCCAATTATATTTATGGTTTTTTCTAATTTACCTCTTGATAATTTGGGGCCATTAACCAATAAGAACAAACCTGTAAGAGGATTATTGCTTGAAGTATGAAATTGAATTAATGTTCCAAAAGAGGTAATTCAATTTCACTACTCCGTCTTTGTCACTTTGCTCCACCATTTGAGGTAATGATAGTACAATACGCTCCACTTGATGATAAGTTTAAGAATAAGAACGTTGTAGAGGTGTTATCCTTTATCCCTGAGCTGTCATCTATCAAGGAACGTCCTATAAGCTTTGGATTTGTCAGATCAAAACTTTCTGTAAAAACAGAACATGCTTCAAGACTAGTGTAGCTTTATCTTCTGAAGGTCTTGATAGTTTAGCATCTGAATGTCATGAGACTTTAGCATCTGAAGGTCTTCAAAGTTCAGCTTCTGATGGTCTTTGTTAATTTAACTTCTGAAGGTCTTCAGAGTTAGGTTCTTCAGAGCTTTACATTGAATCTTCAGAATTAGCTTTTTCAGAATATGTCGAAGTTTAAGAATTTTGAAACTTTTTCTTCATACTAAACAAATGTGCTTCAAAGAAAACTTTATTCATATGAAAATCTGCACTTTTGATTAAAATTATTAGTACTACCAATTGTTCATTTAATACTTTGTTATCATTAAAACTTTTAAGGGTTTAAAAACTCATTTTGTTCCAACACAATGGTCCAAAAATAAATTACTTATATACTTCGTACGATTATTATCAATAGAGTAGAGACTCATTTTGATATTCACAAATTTCTAACAGCTTAATTCAATCCCTAACTAAAATTTAACTCAAATAAATTAGTCCCTGATATTTTT
Source organism: Trifolium subterraneum (assembly GCA_951799995.1). Taxonomy (NCBI): domain Eukaryota; kingdom Viridiplantae; phylum Streptophyta; class Magnoliopsida; order Fabales; family Fabaceae; genus Trifolium; species Trifolium subterraneum. The sequence continues at coordinate 43,387,343 of OX637463.1, read as the reverse complement.
ATACTAAGAATAAACTAGTCTCAAGTTTGTCATTCCCTCTAGTCCTTCTTATAAGAAATTTTTTACTTTTTAGATTTATATAATGTTTGATGTATCTGGTCCATGATATAAACTAAATACATCAAACATTTTATGAACTTTAATATATATAAAAAAACATTTTAGGAACCTAAAAACAGATTTTTTTTTTTTTTATAATAAGAATGAAAGGCAGTATATCATAAGTACTAATTTATCTCTAGTATAAAAATATGACGCAATAAGTAATTTAGGTTTTATTTTTTTTTAGTGTCGGATTCGTTATATTTGATATTTTCACACTTAAATCTCTGTTTGGGAAGCTCAAAAGTTAGCTTATAGTTTATAAACTCATAAGACTTGTTTGGTAATTATCATCTTATGGTAAGCTTATAACTTATTTTTCAAACACAATTTCAAGTAGCTTATGAACATATAACTTATAATATTTTGTTTCACATTACTCTTATTATTTTAACCAAAATTCATTTTTACCCTTTATAATTTATTATTATTTCAGTCCCATAAGTCCTAGCTCAACTGGCAAAAATGTCGAAATTGTTAGGCCGGACGTCGTGACCCGGGTTCGAACCCGGGATCTCACAATTATTTGTGAGTTTAATTTCAGTGGATTGCCACTTCTTCTAAGACCAAAAAAAAAAAAAAATTTATTATTATTTCAAGAATTTTGCTAACTAGTGAAGGAACTAAAAAGAGAAATAAAAAAACCCACCTGGGTTGGCCTAATGTTGTTCGCTTGGGTCATTGGAGTATGCTCATTTCAAGGTCTCAGATTCGATTTCCTCTGATGCCAATTTCGGTGGGCTAATCCATACAGAGCAAAAAAACTATGGCTTTAAATGAGGCCCCCTGCAATTGGGCGGTGGGATTTGTCCCTTCGAATTAGTCGGTCTAGGACAGGATACTGAGTTTTAAAAAAAAAACAGAGAAATAAAAAAAGGTTTTCCATTCAAAACACTAATTTTAGAATTTTATTGAGTTTTTTCTTTAATTTTTTTATTAAGATTTTTATTGTATTGATTTTTTTTACTAACAATTTTATTGGGTTGATTACACCACTCTTAAGAAAAACTTTCTAAATTTGAATTATTAGCAAGTGGTACCGAAACACTATTTAACATTTATCTTATTGTTTTAAGTTATTAGATTTGATCTACTGGTGTGAGATTTGGGTAGATTGATGCGGTCGTGGGTTTGATCCTATCCCCTGTTGTAACGGAAAAAACAAACATTTATCTTATTTAAAATAGAATAATTATATTCTTAATGAGGGGAATGACTTTTTTTTATATATACACGACTCGCTTGTACGAAAAAATACAAAGACTCAATTTTTTTTTTTCACTTGACATTATAAATATGACTCTACGTAGAACATACGCACACTTATAAATACGACTTGATCTTTCTCAACTCTACGTATTCAGGTTTATGGCTTTGTGATCATGTTTCTTTGTTATCGCTCACTATCTTTCTAACTCCAAATCCAATTATTTCATTCTAATTCATCATCGATTCAACCCTAGAAACAAACCCAACCTTGAATCTTTCGGTCGAGCAAATTTCTTCTCTGTTTCCAAAATTGATTCGTTCTTCGCGAATCTTGATTACTCCAACCCAACGGTACCGAAATTTTAGGGTTTCATTTTTCTGCAGCCCTTTCTTGATTCGATTTGAAAGAGATATATAGAAATTGAAAAGAATTCTAGGCTTCTTGATTGGACCTTCGATGATTCTGCAATCCTCTCAAGTTTAGCAATCTCGCTCATATCAATGTAAATTTTACCACTCTTTCAATTTTCAATTCTTTATTATCTTTTCAATTTTCTAATTGATCGATTTGACAGAATGTTGTTTTGACGTTGTTGTTTGTTTCAACATTAACATGTTGTTGATCTTGTTTTTTGTTTCAACATTAACATGTTGCCTAAGAATGCTAATTTGGACTGAAATAAATTGTATAGTTTCTAAAACTACAAGTCTTGGGATATTGTTTTTGGATGACCCGATCCGATGAGATGAATTTTTTAATAAACATGTGGCTTACAATATGAATTCTAATTGATTTGACTGGAATGTTGTTTTAAGGTTATTTTTTGTTTGCAATATTAAATTTTTAATCTTGTTTATCCAAGAAGATGATAAATCAGTAGTCTTGATTATTCAAACCTAAGAATGCTAATTTTGATGGAAAGAAATTGTATAGTTTTTAAAACAATTCTTAATACTTGTCTTGGGATATTGTGTTCGGATGACCCGATGAGATGTACTTTTTACCAAACATGTGGCTTGCAATATGAATTTTTTATTCATATGGAATCAGGATGGTATAAATGGAAAATTTGATGCTCTAGATTCAATTTGAAATATGAATGTTTATTTGAAATGCAAGTGATACTTGATAACAATTTTCTTATTACGGGTAAATTGGGAAGATGTTTGTGTGGCATGGTGACTTTGATGTAATCGAGTTAATGTCCTAGATGTCCCTAAATTGATGATCTGAATGGAATTTCAATGTGAATGCTTATTGCTTATTCCTAACTTCAAAACTTCAAATGTAAGTGGAGATGACCCTTGGTAGTATATATGTCCCTCGATGTCCCTAAATTAATGCTCTAAATGAATGCAATTCTATGTCCCTCAATATCCCTAAATTGAATATATGTCCCTCGATGTCCCTAAATCGAATATATGTCCCTCGATGTCCCTAAATTGATGCTTTGAATGATTGCAATTCAATGTCCCTAAATTGAATATATGTCCCTCGATGTCCCTAAATTGAATATATGTCCCTCAGTGTCCCTAAATTGATGCTTTGAATGATTGCAATTCAATGTCCCTAAATCGAATATATGTCCCTCGATGACCCTAAATTGAATACATGTCCCTCAATGTCCCTAAATCGAATATATGTCCCTCGATGTCCCTAAATTGATGCATTGAATGATTGCAATTCGATGTCCCTAAATTGATGCTTTGAATGATTGCAATTCAATGTCCCTAAATTGAATATATGTCCCTCGATGTCCCTAAATTGAATATATGTCCCTCGATGTCCCTAAATTGATGCTTTGAATGATTGCAATTCAATGTCCCTAAATTGAATATATGTCCCTCGATGTCCCTAAATTGAATATATGTCCCTCAATGTCCCTAAATTGATGCTTTGAATGATTGCAACTCAATGTCCCTAAATTGAATATATGTCCCTCGATGTCCCTAAATCGAATATATGTTCCTCAATGTCCCTAAATTGATGCTTTGAATGATTGCAATTCGATGTCCCTAAATTGATGCTTTGAATGATTGCAAATCGATGTCCCTAAATTGATGCTTTGAATGATTGCAATTCGATGTCCCTAAATCGAATATATGTCCCTCGATGTCCCTAAATCGAATATATGTCCCTCGATGACCCTAAATTGAATACATGTCCCTCGATGTCCCTAAATCGAATATATGTCCCTCGATGTCCCTAAATCGAATATATGTCCCTCGATGTCCCTAAATTGATGCATTGAATGATTGCAATTCGATGTCCCTAAATCGATGCTTTGAATGATTGCAATTCAATGTCCCTAAATTGAATATATGTCCCTCGATGTCCCTAAACCGAATATATGTCCCTTGATTTCCCTAAATTGATGCTATGAATGATTGCAATTCAATGTCCCTAAATTGAATATATGCCCCTCGATGTCCCTAAATTGAATATATGTCCCTCAATGTCCCTAAATTGATGCTTTGAATGATTGCAATTCAATGTCCCTAAATTGAATATATGTCCCTCGATGTCCCTAAATCGAATATATGTTCCTCAATGTCCCTAAATTGATGCTTTGAATGATTGCAATTCGATGTCCCTATATTGATGCTTTGAATGATTGCAAATCGATGTCCCTAAATTGATGCTTTGAATGATTGCAATTCGATGTCCCTAAATCGAATATATGTCCCTCGATGTCCCTAAATTGATGCATTGAATGATTGCAATTCGATGTCCCTAAATTGATGCTTTGAATGATTGCAATTCAATGTCCCTAAATTGAATATATGTCCCTCGATGTCCCTAAATCGAATATATGTTCCTCAATGTCCCTAAATTGATGCTTTGAATGATTGCAATTCGATGTCCCTAAATTGATGCTTTGAATGATTGCAATTCGATGTCCCTAAATCGAATATATGTCCCTCGATGTCCCTAAATCGAATATATGTCCTTCGATGACCCTAAATTGAATACATGTCCCTCGATGTCCCTAAATCGAATATATGTCCCTCGATGTCCCTAAATTGATGCATTGAATGATTGCAATTCGATGTCCCTAAATTGATGCTTTGAATGATTGCAATTCAATGTCCCTAAATTGAATATATGTCCCTCGATGTCCCTAAATCGAATATATGTCCCTCGATGTCCCTAAATTGATGCTTTGAATGATTGCAATTCAATGTCCCTAAATTGAATATATGTCCCTCGATGTCCCTAAATTGAATATATGTCCCTCAATGTCCCTAAATTGATGCTTTGAATGATTGCAATTCAATGTCCCTAAATTGAATATATGTCCCTGGATGTCCCTAAATCGAATATATGTTCCTCAATGTCCCTAAATTGATGCTTTGAATGATTGCAATTCAATGTCCCTAAATTGAATATATGTCCCTCGATGTCCCTAAATCGAATATATGTCCCTCGATGTCCCTAAATCGAATATATGTCCCTCGATGTCCCTAAATTGATGCTTTGAATGATTGCCATTCAATGTCCCTAAATTGAATATATGTCCCTCGATGTCCCTAAATTGAATATATGTCCCTAAATTGATGCTTTGAATGATTGCAATTCAATGTTCCTAAATTGAATATATGTCCCTCGATGTCCCTAAATTGAATATATGTCCCTCAATGTCCCTAAATTGATGCTTTGAATGATTGCAATTCAATGTCCCTAAATTGAATATATGTCCCTCGATGTCCCTAAATCGAATATATGTTCCTCAATGTCCCTAAATTGATGCTTTGAATGATTGCAATTCGATGTCCCTATATTGATGCTTTGAATGATTGCAAATCGATGTCCCTAAATTGATGCTTTGAATGATTGCAATTCGATGTCCCTAAATCGAATATATGTCCCTCGATGTCCCTGAATCGAATATATGTCCCTCGATGACCCTAAATTGAATACATGTCCCTCGATGTCCCTAAATCGAATATATGTCCCTCGATGTCCCTAAATTGATGCATTGAATGATTGCAATTCGATGTCCCTAAATTGATGCTTTGAATGATTGCAATTCAATGTCCCTAAATTGAATATATGTCCCTCGATGTCCCTAAATCAAATATATGTCCCTTGATGTCCCTAAATTGATGCTTTGAATGGTTGCAATTCGATGTCCCTAAATTGAATATATGTCCCTCGATGTCCCTAAATCGAATATATGTCCCTTGATGTCCCTAAATTGATGCTTTGAATGATTGCAATTCGATGTCCCTAAATTGATGCTTTGAATGATTGCAATTCAATGTCCCTAAATTGAATATATGTCCCTCGATGTCCCTAAATCGAATATATGTCCCTTGATGTCCCTAAATTGATGCTTTGAATGATTGCAATTTGATGTCCCTAAATGGAATATATGTCCCTCGATGTCCCTAAATGGAATATATGTCCCTCGATGTCCCTAAATTGAATATATGTCCCTCGATGTTCCTAAATTGATACTTTGAATGATTGCAATTCGATGTCCCTAAATTGATGCTTTGAATGATTGCAATTCAATGTCCCTAAATTGAATATATGTCCCTCGATGTCCCTAAATCGAATATATGTCCCTCGATGTCCCTAACTGCTGGCGTGCTTTTATTATCACAAAATATTGGGAAGGCTTGACTTGTAGGAGGCATTGAAAAGAAGGTTAAATGCAAAAATAAAATATACCGAGTTTCTTCAAGAAATTCTAAAATAAATGTTGGACAAGGTTAAGAATTCACGAAGCTGAGAATTGAAGAAGACCGCAGAAGATCTTTGATGAATTTATGAACAAGGTCAACCATGCTCTTCATTTTATAGTATTTTATATTTAGTAATCACCTTATGGGAAATATTCATATCTTATGTCTGTATTTATTATGTTAATAGAACAGGTCAGAACAGGTGCTTGAGTTTCAAATGACGAAATCTTAGGCTTTGCCAAATTATTTAATGATGAGTTCACTTTAGATAACATTAGCAGGTTGCTCCTTCTATCACTGATTCTGCTCAACTAGTTGCATTCTCGTCTTATGAATCTCATATTTTTGGTTTTGAAAATGGAGAACAGGCCTCGCTTCATAAATATGTATATATACATGGTTATCAGCCCATATGGCACATATGGCATTGGCACTGATGCATATTTGCGTTATATGCTATGCAAAAGATTACAGGAGTAAGATTCATTGATATCTTTTTTTCTTTTTGGGATAGCTCTGACTCTGGTGTATATAATTCATTGGCCCTTGAAGGTTAGAGTTAGGAATGTTTCATTTTATGCTTTATCTCTGACTTTACTTTTTATCTGGTCTAGGTAAGGGTTTTCTTTCAATCATTATACATTTCCCATGCATGTTACAACAACACATGGGATGTCTGCCTTCTCACTTACTTTTTGGTTTCGTTGTATTGCATAACTGAGTTATAGGAAATAGATACATGGGATTCCTGTTTTATTTTATGTTGAGATTGGACTGAAAATTAGTATGTTTCTTCCTGAATCCTGATGATGCGACATTGCTGCAGTAGCCGGGGAGTGTTTTGTTAGAGCTGAACTCTTGGTTCATATGGAAGTTCAAATGTTTCACCAGTTGTAGGAGCAAGTTGTCTTACTTCATAGTTGGATTACTTCACCAGTTGTGTTATGCTGTGGCCAATGGCTATTTTAAGGTTTTGTTTGGGAGTTAGAAGGGAAAGGAAGGTCAGGGCTTTTGAGGGGAGAGGAGGAGGAGAAATGAAGGGAAATCATTTACCTTATTTAGAAGAGTATATTTAGAACTTGGAAGGGAGAAATCATTATTATTAATTGAATTTGTTAGTTACATAGTAGTTGAGTGGTAAATCAAGCTCATGTCTGCACCCAATCATATGAAAGTAGCCAAGTAAATGAAACTAAAAAAAAATGGAGAAAGCCAACCTATTGGAATCTCACCCTAGTCATGATCCTTAACCGTCTACCGTCAGGTAGCCGAGAAGCCAGAATCTATCATCTCCATAATACTCGTGCCATAGAATACCAAAGGCAATACTTTATATGGGCTGCAACAGTCTTCCCAAGCTTGGTTCGAGAGATTCACAAAGGCAATGTTGTACCTAGCCTATATATTCATATTATTGTTTGTATTCTCTGCATTGAAATAATATTCAGAATATGTCCAAAGTTCCATGTGCTGTGAAAACTAAAGTTCTTTAACTAAATTTAACATATTCAGTCAATAACTTCATCACTGTTTTGAGAGTATAGATTTGAATTGCTTGGCTCTGGCAAAATAAAAAATGATGATAAACTGGTTCAAGAAGAAGGTTTGGAGTCTCTTTCAGAAGCAGAGCTTCGTCAAGCTTGCAGAGATCGAGGATTGCTTGGATTCCGTGCAGTGGAGGAAATGCGACAACAGGTTAATAATAAATGTTTAAATGGAATTCGTGCACTGAAGCTCAATTCTGAAATCTTCAACATTGTATCAATTTACTAGCTGGGGCAATTTTGTGGACTAGATACTGCCTATAACTGCTACTTTCAGAAATAAGAACCATTATCTTCTCATTTTTACAACTTTCAGAACCTTATCTTCTCATAATTTCTACTTTGAGAACCTTCTTATTGAAATTTTTCTAATCAATTTTAACTTGAAATCGATTATATCAGATATAACTCAACCATATCTCAAGATTTTCGGATGCTATTTTGTTGGGTGAATAACAGCAATAATGTCTTAAGAATGAGGGTCTTAAGTTGATATTTACATAATATAGTTGGAAGACATTTCTTGATGCTGAATAAAATAAGTCATCTTGTGGTTGAATTGTTAAAACAAATCTCATGTTTGGGGATCGTAAATTGTTCATTTCTTTGCAGCTTAATGACTGGCTGGATCTGTCTCTCAACCATTCATTGCCATCTTCCCTCTTGATTCTTTCTAGGTATCTTAATATTTTCTCCGTTGGAATTCTATCGTCTTAAGGTTTTCCCTTCTGGAAAGGCATAGTCATCTCATTCTCTCGGTAGAGCATTTTACATCTCAGGAAAGGTAAAACCAGAGGAGGTTGTTCAAGCTACACTCTCTGCTATGCCAGATGATGTTGTGGATACTGTTGGTGTGACAGCTTTGCCATCTGGAGATTCTGTTTCAGACAAGAGGAAATTGGAATATCTTGAAATGCAGGAGGAGCTATTCAAGGTTAATTCTTTATGCATTATATATGCCTTCATCAAAGATATTTATGTCTTGGGAGGGAGGCATGGGTTGGTCATTTCCATTATAATTTTAACGTAGATTGTTAAAAGCCTTGGTTCATGTCACTTTAACTTCTTGAATAATTACTTGTGGCAGGAGCATCGAATTCACATATGTATATGTAATGTAGTCTACTACATAAATCATTTTTGAAAAACACAGTTCTATATTCGAGTATTTTCCTTTTTTTCCGAGCATTGGTAATCAATTATGTAATAAATTTTTTCAACTATTGTCATCCAATCAAACATTGTATCTGAATCACCAAATATGCTGATTTTCTTGTTGAAGTTTATAAGCTATTGGTATAGTTGTTGCTTTAGTTTTTAGATTGATGGTTACAAGTTATTTAATATGAGGAGGAAGAAAAAGAGGAACAGGAGCAGGCCAAAGTGACAGAATCTATTGGTGGCGAAAGAAATTTGGCTAAGAAAGATATGGCTTCAACGACCGAACAAACACAAGAAGTAAAGGCGAAGGCATTGGAAAAGCACGAGCAACTTTGTGAAATCAGCCAAGCATTTAGCTGTTTTAGCATCAGCATCTGTAAGGAAAGCGTATTTTATTCTTGCTTACTATTAAACGCTTTTGGTAAATGCTTGGACTCAATGATTTTTCTTATAATTTTTCAGTTGGTGAGCAGAGAACATGAAGAGACTTTTAGGCTTGTTTAAAAGGAGGTATGTAGACTGTTGAACTTGCCTTGCCTTTTTGTATGTAATTTCATTCATATAATTTAACATTAATTTGTTAAATAAATTACTTTCTAGATAAAGTAAGTGCATTTTTTAGAAGCTTATTGTTTAACATTTGTCAGTATTTTTCCCTGTTTGATAAAAGATTTTAATAATGTTTGCTCTAGTTTAAGATTATCTATTATGACTGATTCGGCTTACTGTATCTACGCACATAAAGTAGGCTAACTATGCTGGTGTAAGAGGATAAGCCCAGCCCACAGCCTAGTAACACATTTTCTTAACCTCCTCAACTAGCTATTTACTATCATGCCCAACTATTATTACATACAAAATCAGTTCTAACCTACCGCTGTGCAGGTGGAGCTGTATAACAGTATGGTAGGAAAAGAAGGTACTGAAGGTGAGCATGAAGCTAAGATGACCTATAGAGCTGTAAGGAAGGATAGTGATGGTGCTCTGGAGGCCGCTATTAATGACAAGGTTTCTTCAGCACTTGTTTACAAGGTAATTCTATGACCCTTTAGTGTTTATTTGATGGCAATGCCATTTAATAACTGAAAATCATATGGAATCATAATGGTATACATGGAAATTTTGATGGTCTAAATTCAATTCGAATATGAATGTTTATTTGAAATGCAAGTCGAGACTTTATAATGATTTTCTTATATGGTAAATTGGGAAGATGGTTGTCTGCCTTGGTGCCTTTGATGTGAAATTGAGTATATGTCCCTCGATGTCCCTAAAAATTGATGGTCTGAATGGAATTTAAATGTGAATGCTTATTCATAACTTCAAATGTAAGTGGAGATGACCCTTGATGGCGCCATTGATGCGAAATAGTATATATGTCCCTTGATGTCTCTAAATTGATGCTCTGAATGAATGCGATTTAATGTCCCTAAATTGATAGTCTGAATGAATGTAATTCGAAGTGAATGCTTAGTCATAACTTAAAAAGTAAGTGGAGATGACCTTGACGTGATGTACATGCTTTTTCATAATGGTAAATTAGGATGATGGTTTTGCGCCTGTGTGACCTTAGCTGCGAAAATTAAGAAATAGAATATAATTTTAAGCTTTTTGATTGGATCTTCAATTACTCTGCAAATTCTTCAAGTTTAGCAATGTCGCTTGTATGAATTTGATTTCTTGTGATTTTTATCACTTGTGCATCTTTGTTTTAAATTTTTATCCTTTATCTTTTGCAATTTTTTCCTAATTGATTTGACCCAATTTTGTCTTTCGTGAAGTAGCACAGTCGCTAAAGTATTGTTTGACACAAATGTTGTTTTGGGGTAGTTTTTTGTATGCATTGATTTTGCATGCCCAAGAGATGTATTTTTCACCAAACATGTGGCTTACAATATGAATTTCTTCATTCATATATAGAATCAGGATAGTGTACATGGGAATTTTGATGGTCTAAATTCAATTTGAAATATGAATATGATTTCCTTATATGGTAAATTCGGAAGATGGTTGTGTGCTTTGGTGCCTTTGATGTGAAACTGAGTTAATGTCCCTAGATGTCCCTAAATTGATGGTCCGGATGGAATTTTAATGTGAATGCTTATTGCTTATCCATAACTTCAAATGTAAGTGGAGATGACCCTTGGTGCCCTTGATGCATATGTCCCTAAATTGAATACATGTCCCTCGATGTCCCTTAATTGATGCTCTGAATGAATGCAATTCTATGTCCCTAAATTGATTGTCAGAATGAATGCAATTCAATGTGAATGCTTAGTCATAACTTGAAATGTAAGCGGAGATGACCCTTGACGCGATGACTATACATGCTTTTTCATATTGGTAAATTGGGATGATAGTTTTGTGGTTGTGTGACCTTAGATGCGAAAATTGAATACATGTCCCTAGATAACTCTAAATTGCTGGCCTGAATGAAATTTCATTATAAATGTAGAAATAGAAAAAAAATTTAAGCTTCTTGATTGGACCTTCAATGACTCTGCAAATCCTTTCAAGTTTAGCAATGTCGCTTGTATGAATTTGAGTTCTTTTGATTTTTATCACTACTACGTCTTTGTTTTCATCTTTTGTCCTTTATCTTTTGGATTGTGTTTCTAATTGATTTGACCCAATTTTGTCTTTCGTAAAGTAACAGTCTCCAAAATATTGTTCGACACAAATGTTGTTTTGGGGTAGTTTCTTGTATGCGTTAATTATCCAGAAGTGTGCTAAATCGGTGAATCTTGATTTTTCATGCCTAAGAAGGCTAATTTGAGCCCTGATAAATTGTGTATTTGCTAAAAGAAACTAAGACAAGTCTATGGATGTTGTGTTTGGATGACCCTGATGAGATGAATTTTTATACCAAAAATGTGGATTACAATATGAATTCTTTCATTGTGCAAGTAGTACTACACTTTGGAATAGACAGAACTTTGATTTTGATTTATGTACTTGCAGCTTCTGCATGCACTGCTTCCATTGCAAAGGTAATCATCTTTAAACTGTTGGGACTTGGACTATTAAATGTTCATAATTCTGCTAATTTTTGTTGTTTGCTATGGAGTTTATGAGAACAACATATTGGAAACAAGTGCCAGACTCAAGCTTTACAGTTGAAAACTGTGCTCTTCAGTTACTTGAAGGTTGGAATTCAGCACAGGGACTATGTTCTGTTTCAGGTCAGATGCATGTAGAACCAGTGACTGCTTCAGGTCTGATGCGGGCAGAACCTGCGATTGCTTGATGTCTGATGCGGGCAGAACCTGCGATTGCTTGAGGTCTGATGCGGGTAGAACCTGCAATTGCATGAGGTCTGATGTGGGATGGTGCTTTGCAGAATGCTTTTGCGGCTGGGCCTGGTGCAGTACCTAATTTGTAAAAGAAAGCACCGAGATTATGTCGTTCAAAAGACATAATATCTGGGGCCCTTTCTGCTTCAGGTACATCTTATATTACAATGAAGTGATGAATGTTATTGTACCAACTCTTAAATAATTTGAGAAAGATGTTATTATGTCTATTACGTAATATTTTAGTCTTATTTGCTGTTCAAATGTAGTAGAAATCAGTTGCTATTTGCTTGATGAAAGTTCTAACATATAAAAACCACTAGGAAATATTGCTAATACAAATGCCAATGTCAATACCACCGGATATGTTCCTATTTAGTCGACATAAACCATTAGATGGCTCTTTCACTTTAATAGTTGCTGACTTGTTTTCTGAATGTGCATGAAATCTTTCTATTCATAGCTTGCCTAACCTATGTGGGTATGTCATAACTATCTCATATTTAGACTGGTTTGCATAAGGTAAGTTGACCTAAAGTGTGATGAAGGTCGAGTAGAAAAAGACTAGAGAAGAAGGGGATGTTCTAGTGGGTGGGTGATATGAAATCTGATTAAGAAAGAGAAGAGGCTAAACATCAACAATATGTATGTGTTTACGTTTATCGCTCATTATTTTTTCTCATCTCTTCGATCTTTCTAACTCCAAATTCAATTTCATTATAATTGATCACAATTCAACCCTAGTAAGAAATCTACAATGTCGCAGTGTCGCAAATCTTTCGTCTGAACAAATTTCTTCTCTGTTTGCAAAACTGATTCGTTCTCTGCTAATCTTTATTACTCAAACCCTACAATTTTTATTTGAACAGTTCCACAATGTTAGAGTTTCATGTTTCTGCAGCCCTTGCTTGATTCGATTTGAAAGAGATATGTAGAAATGGAAAAGAATTCTAAGCTTCTTGAATGGACATTCAATGATTCTGCAGTCATCTCAAGTTTAGCAATGTCGCTCGTATTTTATCACTCTTTCAATATTCGATTGATTATTTCTTTTAAATTTTTCTAATTGATTTGACAAGAATGTTGTTTTGAGGTTGTTTTTGTTTGTAACATTAACATGTTAATCTTTATCTTGTTTATCCAAGAAGATGCAAATCAGCGAGTCTTGATTGTTCAAGGCTAATTTGGACTGAAAGAAATTGTATTGTTGCTAAAAGAATTATTAATTCAAGTCTTGGGATATTGTGTTTGGATGACTTGATGGGGTGAATTTTTTACCAAACACGCGGCTTACAGTATGAATTCTTTATTCATATGAAATCAGGTGGTATAAATGGAAAATTTGATGCTATAAACGTAGTTTGAAATATGAATGTTTATTCAAAATGCAAGTCGAGATTTGATAATGATTTTCTTATTACGGTAAATTGGGAAGATGGTTGTGTGCCTGGTGCCTTTGATGTGAAATTGAGTATATGTCCCTCGATGTCCCTAAATTGGTGGTCTGAATAGAATTTTAACGTGAATGCTTATTCATAACTTCAAATTTAAGTGGAGATGACCCTTGGTGCCATTGATGCGAAATAGTATATATGTCCCTCGATGTCCCTAAATTGAATATATGTTCCTCGATGTCCCTAAATTCATGGTCTTGATTGAATGCAATTTGATCTGAATGTTTAGTCATCTTGAAATGTAAGTGGAGATGACCCTTGACGCGATGACTATACATGCTTTTTCATATAAGTAAATTGGGATGATAGTTTTGTGCCTTTGTGACCTTAGATGAGAAAATTAAATATTTGATGACTCTAAATTGTTTACCTGAACAAAATTTCATTATAAATGTAGAAATTGAAAATAATTTTAAGCTTCTTGATTGGACCTTCAATGACTTTGCAAATCCTTTCAAGCTTAGCAATAACACTTGTATGAATTTAATTTCTTGTGATTTTTATCACTTCTACATCTTTGTTTTCAATTTTTTATCCTTTATCTTATGGATTTTTTTTCTAACTGAGTTGACCCAGTTTTGTCTTTCGCAAAGTAACACAGTCTCCAAAATTTTGTTTGACACAAATGTTGTTTTGGGGTAGTTTTTTGTATGCACTGATTATCCATTAGTATGCTAAATCGGTGAATCTTGATTTTTCATGCCTAAGAAGGCTAATTTGAGCCCTGAGAAATTGTGTATTTGCTAAGAGAAACTAAGACAAGTCTCGGGATGCTGTGTTTGGATGACCTTGATGAAAAATTGTGGATTACAATATGAATTATTTCGTTGTGCAAGTAGTACTACCCTTTGGGTGAAGAGCTTCAGTTTTGATGTACTCACAACTGTATCCACTGCAAATCTTTGAATTGTTGGTGGTATAATCTTTGAACTGTTGGGACTATTAGATGTTCGTAATTCAGCTATGTTTTGTTGTCTATTATGGAGTTTATGGAACAATGTATAGAAATTGGAAACAAGTGCTAGACTCAAGCTTTACACTCGAAAACTATGCTCGTCAGTTACTTGAAGGTTGGAATTTAGCGCAGAGACCACATTCTATTTCAGATCTGATGCGTCCAGAACATGTGTCTGCTTCAGGTCTAATGCGGGTAGAACCTGCAATTACTTGAGGTCTGATACGGGATGGTAAAGCTATCGTGGCCGGGCCTGGTGCAGTACCTAATTTGTAGAGGAAAGCACTCAGATTATGTTGTTCAAAAGACATAATATCTAGAGCCCTTTCTGCACAAGGTACGTCTTACATTACAACAAAGTGATAAATGTCATTGTACCAACTCTTCTAATAATTTGAGAAAGATGTTATTATGTCTATTACGTAATACTTCAGTCTTATTTACTGTTAAATGTAGTAAAAATCAATTGCTATTTGCTTGACAGAGGTCGTAACATATAAAAACTAGTAGGAAATATTCCTCATACTATTGTCAATACCGGATTTGGATCCTCTCCAATTTTTTCTCTCCAATTCCCTCTCCAATTTTTTTATGTGTCTTTCTCTCTCATCATTTCTTCTCTCTCATCATCACTTGTTTATTTTTTATTATTAATTTCTCTCTCTTCACACTCACAAAAAGGAAAATTGGAGAGGGAATTGGAGAGAAAAAATTGGAGAGGATCCAAATCCGTCAATACCACTGGATGTGTTCCTATTTAGTCGACAAAAACTATTTGATGGCTCTTTCACTTTAATAGTTGCTGACTTATTTTCTGAATGTGCATAAAATCTTTCTATTCATAGCTTGCCTATCCTATGTGGGTTCCAGGGTAGTAAACATAATTGTTTGATTGAGACATGGCTTAACTATCCCATATTTAGAGAGGCTTGAGATAGTAAATAGAGGCTAAACAACAACATGTATGTGTTCATGTTTTAACCCCATTTATATTGATGAGTGGGGTGGAAAATAGGCTAATGCATTATCCTGATGCTAGCCATATATTTTAAGAGAAGACCTAAATTCACCCCTAATTTGTTATTTTTGTTTAACTGCATTTCAACAAATTACTAAATTATGGCAAAAGGTTCAACATGGGATTACTGCTGATCCAAATGCAATGGTTGATGATGATTTGGGTGAATGGAAGGAGGGGGGAAATGGCTTTAGGTGATGAAGTGGCTATGGGAATTAATTTAGTAGGCGTATTATTGTATGGGATAATGAATGTGTTGCTTTCTTTAGTTTCATGGGTTTTTTCACTTTAGGAAAGAGTATTGGGATGGTTGGCCATCTATATGGTTTGTTGTTATCTCGACTATTAATTGGGTGATCTCGCATCCAAAAGCTGTATCTTTTCATGTTGTGACTATTTTTGAAGTAGTTAAATTGAAAGTCTGGAGTTGGTTAAGTGCAATGAATGTCTGGTACAAGTATCATGTTTCATCACGGTTTATTAATCTGACAAGTTACTCGGTTATTTTCTAAATTTATAGGCATGTGTGGGATGAAATTATTGTTTCTACAGCTCCTTTTATACAGATTTTGTTGGTTGTTGTTTGTGCTGCTAGAGGTTGCCGTCATGGCATGTTTGGTTCAGCTCAGTAGTCTTGCTGAGACTGTTGAACAGCTGAGAGAGGAAGAGGCTAAGACAGCTGTAAAGTTGAATCCGTGACTACTGTAAAGTTGTTTGGCATGTTGTTTGGTTGCCGTCATGGCATGTTGTTTGGTTCGGCTCAGTAGTCATTGCAAAAATAGATTATCAACCTGATAGAAATATAGATCAAGTGGGCCTTGAGTTTGGGCCAAAGCCTAAGTTGTGGAGGGTGTATGAAAGAAAGCGTGGAATGAAGGCAAGAAGGGACGACGTGGAGAGAAGGAATGCATGAAATGCATGAGCTGTGTAAGAAAGAGAAAGAGGAGTATCAGCACTATATATAGTTAGTTGGAGGGGAGAGAATAGCTATCTTATCATTCTGTTTTCATTTGTATTCACAGTTACGTGAATTGGGGGCCTTAGTGCTTATAGTTAGTTGGAGGGGGGAGAATAGCTATCTTATCATTCTGTTTTCATTTGTATTCACAGTTACGTGAATTGGGGGCCTTAATCAGTATTATTGTAATTCAGTCCTTCCATCAAATATCATACAGATCTTATAACCATATTAATATTACATACTTGCTGATTTGAGTTCTATTAAGTGGTCCGACCTACCAGATCCATCACACCTCCGTTACGATCATTCATGCCAAGGAGACCAGGAATTCCTAAGATGGCTGACAGAGTGGCTGTGTTGGAAACCCCTGTTGAAGAAATCAAAGGGATACTGGGAGCGTTGATGCAACAAATGCAGCAACTGTTGTAGAAATCAAACTCGAACAATGATCCACAATCATCGAACTTACCACCACCAAGAGAAGAGTCCGCGGAAGCTTCGACGGTGAACGAATCTTGTTTAGCCGGGAAGAAGGTGAAACTTCCCTTGTTCGAGGGAGATGACCCAGTCGCGTGGATCACGCGTGATGAGATTTATTTTGATGTGCAACAAACGCCAGATGAGATGAGAGTGAAGCTTTCTCACTTGAGTATGGAAGGTCCTACAATCCATTGGTTCAATTTACTAATGGAAACTGAGGACGATCTATCGTGGGAGAAGTTGAAGAAAGCTCTGATAGCTCGTTATGGTGGTCGAAGGTTGGAAAACCCTTTTGAGGAATTATCCACACTTCGTCAAACTGGGAGTGTAGAGGAGTATGTCGAGGCCTTTGAGTTGTTGTCCTCGCAGGTAGGAAGGTTATCGGAGGAGCAATACTTAGGGTATTTTATGAGCGGGCTGAAGACTGCGATTCATCGAAGAGTATGAACGCTGAATCCGAGAAATCGGATGCAAATGATGCATATGGCAAAAGACGTCGAAGAAGAGCTCAAGGAGGAAGACGATGAAGTAGTGGGTAAGAAATTGGGCCGATCTGAAAGTAGTGGGCTTGGGTCGAAGTTTTGGAGCGGTTATAACCCAATTCAAAACAGATCTGTTGGGCCGGGTTGCCTTCATGTTGATTACTTGGGTCACATCATATATCGTAAAGGAGTAACAGTTGATCCTGAGAAGATCCGATGTATTTTGGATTGGCCAGAACCAAAGACTGTTAAAGGGGTGATGGGTTTCCTGGGCCTCACAGGGTATTACAGAAAATTTGTGAAAAATTATGGTAAAATTGCTAAACCCCTAACTGATTTGACAAAGAAGGACAATTTTCTTTGGGGTGAGCAAGCTTAGATAGCTTTCAGCCAATTGAAGACTATTATGACTACTTCCCCTGTTTTGACATTGCCTAATTTCTCAAAAGCTTTTGAGATAGTGTGTGATGGTGCTGGAAGGGGCATTGGTGCTGTATTAATGCAGGACAGACAACCAATTGCTTACTATAGTAAAGCCTTGTCTGATAGCAACTTGGCCAAATCAATTTATGAAAAAGAATTGATGGCTTTAGTATTAGCCATCCAACATTGGAGACACTACTTGTTGGGCAGGGCATTCACTATGTACACTGATCATAGAAGTCTGAAGCACTTCTTACAGCAAAGAATCTCTTCTCCAGACCAACAATGTTGGTTAGCTAAATTGTTGGGGTATCAATTTGAAGTTAAATACAAACTAAGGCTGGAAAATAAAGCAGTTGATGCTTTATCCAGGTGTTTTGATGAGGAAGAGTTGAATGCCATCATATTTAATCCTATCTGGACCGATAAAGATACCATTTTGGATTAAATTAAGCAAGATGAGAATGTGCAAAAACTGTTGGCTGAAGTAAATCAGAATCCTAACATAAACCTGGTTTCAGTGTGCATAATGGTGTCCTAATGTACAAGGGAATATTGGTGTTGGGATCTCAATCCTCTATGATTCCCAAATTATTGAACGAATTCCATGAGACACCTATGGGTGGTCATTCTGGTTTTCTTAGGACTTATAGACGTTTGGCTGAAAATATTTATTGGGTAGGAATGCAGAAGACAATTAAGGAGTATGTGAGAGCTTGTGACATTTGCCAAAGACAAAAATATGAAGCCACTTCTCCCGGAGGTTTATTACATCCCTTTCCTATCCCCAATGTTGTATGGGAAGATATCTCTTTGGACTTCATAATTGGGCTTCCAAAGTCTAAAGGGTATGAAGCTATACTTGTGGTAGTGGATAGATTATCCAAACACAATCACTTTGTGTTATTGAAACACCTTTATACTGCCAAATCTGTTGCTGAAATTTTTGTCAAAGAAATTGTGAGATTGCATGGGATTCCTAACTCCATTGTGAGTGATATGGACCCTTTATTTGTAAGCCACTTATGGAGAGAGATTTTTAAAATGCAGGGTACAAACATTGAAAATGAGTTCTACCTACCACCCTGAAACGGATGGGCAGACTGAAGTAATCAATAGATGTTTGGAAGGGTATCTGAGATGCTTTGCTATTGATCAACCTAAATCATGGGGTGCTTGGATCCACTGGGCAGAGTACTGGTATAACACCACATACCATGTCTCCATTGGGAAATCACCTTTTGAAGTGGTGTATGGGAGGTAACCCCCTAAGTTAGTAAGATTTTTAACTGTTGACACCAAGGTAGCAGCAGTGGAAATGGAGTTACAAGATAGAGATAAGGCTTTAAATCAGTTGAAGATGCATCTACTGAAAGCTCAACAACAAATGCAAGCTTATGCTAATCGGAAGATAAGGGATCTTAAGTTTGAAGTAGGTGATTGAGTTTTTCTAAAGTTAAGGCCTCATAGACAACAATCAGTAATGTGCAGAATCAATCAAAAGTTAGCTGCTAGATTCTATGGTCCTTTTGAAATTATTGATAAGATTGGAGAGGTTGCCTACAAACTCCAATTACCTGATCAGTCAAAAATCCATCCAGTCTTTCATGTGTCCTTACTAAAAAGAGTTGTTGGAGACTATACTGTGCAAGGGGAGTTACCAAAAGAATTGGAGGTGGTCATGGAAGAAGAAATATATCCAATTCAGGTGTTGGGACATCGGGTTAATTTGAAAGAAGGTATTGCAGTTCCTCAGAGTTTGATACAGTGGAAGGGTAAATCCATTGATGATGTTACCTGGGAAGATGATGCAGTCATACAAGGCCAGTTCCCTGACTTTAATCTTGAGGACAAGATTGGTATTAAAGGGGGTGGTATTGATAGAAATATAGATCAAGCGGGCCTTGAGTTTGGGCCAAAGCCTAAGTTGTGGAGATCATAGTATGTTTGACTCCAATTATTTTGGAAGACCATATATAATGGACATCTTAACTCAAGAAATGACCGTAAGTATTTAAGTCACTTGGTTGCATATAATAAAAGTTTTGAAAGATAATAGTTATATTGTGATAAGCCAATCGAATAATGACTTAACAACTATTTTATAAAAGTCCATTTACTTATAAGTTGTTGTTGAAAGATAGAACATATGATGTGGTGGTCGTCGGGGTTCTGTCATATTATACGTTAATGATGATGATAGCTGTGGTGGTCCCATTACTAATGTATGAGGTGGACCAGATTGTAAAGTTAAAATCATTCGGATGTGCACCTAAAAAATTAATGGTATAATTATTACCATATAGCCTAAGTGGGAGATTGTTGGAATATTTTATTATATTCCAATATTTTCACGTGGGAAGATAACTCTATATGAGTGGATGCTATTATGTCTATTTCGGAATAATATAGGCTACAGTCCCTAATATATATCGGACACATTGCATATCTTCTCTTCTTTCATATAAAGAATGCTTATATATAGGCAAAGAGTTCAAGTTGTGAAAAAAAACCACTAGTCAACTTATGTTTGTCATCCGATACTTTGTGTTACACCAACGCTTAGTTCATCCAATGAATTCGTCTATCTAAACATTCCTTATAAGTCACACATAGGGGCCATTTTTTCCACTTAATAGTATTAGGTGAAAAATAGGCATATAATAACTTTCTCAAGAAACATTCCCCACCAAGGATCAAGCAAAGTCTTCCCATGTCATATTCTAGCAATATCTAAATATGACTTCGAAGAAAAGCTATAATAGCAAATCAACTCAAAGAAATGAAAAATATCAATAATTGATTTAAGTGGTAAGAGTTTTTGACTCTTTAAATAAGTGATTAGAAGTTTGATTCTTAATTCTTTTGTATGAAAATAATTCAATTGAAAAGAGAAAATTTATTTTATGTGTCTCACATGTTTCTTAATAGAAATTAATCATGGTAAATGACAGTAAAAATGGACCATTCACCTAAAAGGTGTGTCAAGAAAAGTGGACCAATTTCTATGGAAAAATCATATCCACTTATATACAGTATGGATATTGTGTGGGGATGCTGGAATATGGAACATAAATTTTATACCACAAATTGATGATTGTATTTCAAATATTCTACATCACTGATGTAAGAATAACTTTTTAATTTATTTGTCGCGGTGATTTTTGGATATCGAGTTATTAATTAACTTCGAATCGCAATTTAATGTTCCACCACCGATCTTTAATTTATCCGAGGGAAAGGGAAAAAGTTCGAAAAACCCTATTTTTAAGAGAACAAGGTTCGGGGGTTGGTTATACGAAGGGAAGGTATTAGCACCCTAAGTATCTATAGTACTCTATAGGAACCTCTTGTTTTTATTCTATCTATGCGCTTAATTTATTTGCTTGTAAAAAATGTATAAGTGGGAAATTAACGTGATGATAAAAATGCTTAAAGGATGAAAAAGTAAAAGAAATGTTTTTGTTGATTTTATTGATTGGAGAGATAAATCTCATGCCTACGTACCCGAGGGATCAAACCACCGTAGTTCGGGATAAAAAGACGAGTAAATTTGTTTGTTTGTTTTTAAGGTTTTGAAAATGGTTTTAAAATACCAAAAGCCAAAAATGGCAAAATGTGAGTTTGATTGATGTTAATTTGTGGAAAAAAAAGTCTATATGGTTAAATTGATTGAGATTTGATTACGAAAATATGACGCGGACACTTGGTTTAAAATCCAAGGTTTGTTGAGAAAATGTTTTGAGTGATAAAAGATACTTGGTTTAAAATCCAAGGTTTATGCATGATTAATGATGTATGACTGAGACAAATGTACTTGGTTTAAAATCCAAGATTTTAGGCGAGAAAAAGGGACACTTGGGTTAAAGTCCAAGGTTTTAGCGATAAAAGGAGCCGTTGGTTTAAAGTCCAAGGTACTTGGTTTAAAATCCAAGTTCGCGGTAAAAAAGACTCTTGGGTTAAAATCCAAGGTTTTCACGATAAAAGACGCCGTTGGTTTAAATTCCAAGGCCCTTGGTTTAAAATCCAAGTTCGCGGTAAAAAAGCACTCGGGTTAAAATCCGAGGTTTTCACGGTAAAAAGAAACGTTTGGTTTAAAGTCCAAAGTTTGAAAAGTGTATGATGACAAAATATTTTTTATGCGTGATGATATGTGAAAATGAATTGTGTTGACTATTTTTGAAAGAGGTTTTGACCTCATTTTTTGAGAATAAAATGACTAACTATTTTTGAAGAGGTGTTGACCTCATTTTTGTGAATAAAATGACTAATTATTTGATTGGTATGTTGGGTTAAAATAAAAAAAGGTAGCGCTAAAATTAATAACGTCGCAATAGGCAAAATAAGCGCGAAGACGATCCGTAATGATATTTTGATCAAAACGGTGTCTTTTCCCTCGGAATTAATATGCTAACGCTTTTGCGGAAAGCGATAAATAAATATGCATGAGATGCGATTTTTCATTTATAGTGTACATTTGTTCCTAATCACATTCTAAAGTATTTACTTAAAAAAATAAATATGAAATGAATGCAACATGATGCTATACAATTTAATTTAAATTTACATCAAGTCCTAAAAAAATACAATCTAATGTCTTTACAATGCAATAAATAAATAAATAATTATGCAAAAATAAAATAGAAAACAGAAGGGGGTGCAGATAACAATTAAAATTGAAAAGGGGTGCAAAAAGCAACTCTGGGCCCAAGCCCAGCTGGGGGCGTGGCCCAGAGGGGAGGTGTGTGAAGAAAATAACGAAAATGGAATCAGAGCCGTCTGATTGATCAGACGGCTTTGATTTAATCACAGATAAAAGAGATCAGGAACGTATGATGGGAAACAGAGGGTTATAGGCGCGCAGGTGCACCATAAGACCGTGCACCTGCGCGCACCAGATTACAATGAGGGTATAAAAGAGAAGAAAACCCTAAAACTTCACAAACATCTCACATGGCCGCCGAGCTTCTCACCTCTCTCGACCTCTCTTCTCTCCTTTCTCTCGCCGCCGGCGATATACTTTCTCCTTCTTTCATCTCTCTGTTCTTCTTTCATTCTTTCTCAAACTCAAATTTCAAACCGTTCAAACAACCTAGAAAATAAAATAAAAAGCTAAAACGAAAACGAAGTGCAACAGAAGAAATCAACCTTTTTTCGGATTCTGTTTTCGTTTCCTTCTTTTTGCGATTTGGTTGATTTGAATCTGGTTTTGGTTTTGAATCTGGATTTCGGATTTGGTTCTGTTTTGGGTTTTTTGAAGGAAATAAGTGTTTCTGATTTCGGGTTTAGTGATGAATGTTTATGCGTTTTTTGATTCTGTTTTCGGTTTTGGATGGATGATTACGGGTTTAGATCTGTTTCTGATGAAGATTGGATGAAGATGATGAAGGATGATGGTGATGAATAATGGTTCTGTTTAATTTTCCTTTTCTCTGTTTTTTTTGATTTTTTTGGATTGGATGATGCGGCTGAGTCTGAGCTTTTTCCCTTGGAAACTGTGTACTATTTGTACTGTGTGTCAGACCTAGGGTTTGACAGATGAAAAATACCATATTTGGACAAAACTGCCCCTTTGGGCCTGGACAAAAAAATCTGATCTGGACTTCTATAAAAAAAATACCAAAAAAGGATAATACAAATAAACAATTAAAATAAAAATAATAATAATATATATAATAATGAAAAAACGAAAAAAATGAATAAAAATAATAATAATAATAGAAATAAAAAAATGAAGCAAATGAGAATAATAATAATAATAATAATAAAAATAAAATCAAATAAATGAGGTATTTTAAAATACCTCTCTGCCGAAATTTCGTCAGAAATGAATAAAGAAAAAAAAATCGTCGTAAAAAGACGCATAAAAGCGATTGGTCAAAAAATGGGGTATGACAGATGCCCCTATTTAAGTTTCTTCCATCGGAGATAAAAAGAAAAAGATGATTTTTTTTTATGATATTTTGTTTTGGTTCGACGGTGGAAGAGACTTAAATACAGAGTACACCATTTTTTGACCGGAATAAACTATAAAATGCTATGATATGATGTTATGTTATGAATGTTATGCTTATGAGCGATATGTTTATGAGCGATATGTTTATGAGTGCTATATTCACAAAGTGTTTGATTGTAATGAAGATTATTTGACAGAAGTGATGATGGCAGAAAGCGATAAAGTCCTGTGCGCGGACAGAAAGCAGTAAAGTCCTGTGTGCGGACAGAAGTAAAGACAGAAAGCAGTAAAGTCCTGTGTGTGGACATAAGCAGATAAAGTCCTGTGTGCGGACATAAGCAGTAAAGTCCTGTGTATGGACAGAAGTAAAGACAGAAAGCGGTAAAGTCCTGTGTTCGGACATAAGCGGTAAAGTCCTGTGTGCGGACAGAAGGCAGTAAAGTCCTGTGTGCGGACATAAGCAGATAAAGTCCTGTGTACGGACAGAAGTAAAGACAGAAAGCAGTAAAGTCCTGTGTGCGGACATAAGTAAAGACCGTGTCTACCAACATTGTGGGATGGTAAGGACAAGTAAAGGCAGTGTCTACCAACATTGTGGGATGGTAAGGACACACCGAGGAAATAAATTGTCTGCTATCATTGTGGGAGAGCGAGACATGACAAGAATATGTATTTGTCTGGACCAGACGCACTGGAGATGACCTCTTTTGGGGAAATGAACTGTAAGTTTGCAGTTGATTGTTTGCAAAACCTGCTACTTGAAATATGTTAGATGGAGACATCTCTGGACCAGATACACTGAGGATGACTCTTTTTGTGATGATTTATGATTGATGGAGACATCTCTGGACCAGATACACTGGGGATGACTCTTTTTGTGAAATATGATTGATGGAGACATCTCTGGACCAGATACACTGGGGATGACTCTTTATGTGATGAATTGAAGCAAGACACATGATGGTCAATGTTGTATGTGTGAATGATTTTGTGTGCATGTTGCATGTGAATATGAATATATGTATACATATGTGAATGATTGTATGTTTGTATGTATGTATATGTACAATTGTATGTATGTATGTATGTATGGTTGAATGTATGTATAAATGTTATGTATGTGTGAATGTGTGAATGATCGTATGTATATATGAATGTATATATGATTGTATGTAAGTATGATTGTATGTAAGTATGAATGTATGTTATGAATATGTAAATGATTGTATGTATGTACATGTGAATGATTGTATTTGTATGATTGAATGGTATTTGTACATGACTGGATGAGACAAAAGATTTGACGGTAAGATGAGCATTGGGCCGACGTATCCGTACAACCACTCGGTTGTTCTCTGTTGGGGACAGCCTCTTTATAGGTGAAATAAATCAGATCCTCGGGGTAAAACCCGGCATAGTATGTAAGAATGATTGCTTCTTGGGGTAAAGCCCATTGGAAAGAGGTTTGGCAGAAGTCGCCATTTTGTACACTGAAACTGAATATTTTCTTGTGATCTTGTTTCGACAGTCATGCTTTTGCTTTTTTCTCTTTTTTTTTGAATCCCTAACTTTTGCCTGGATCGCCCTTTCAGGTTTTCAATCCACCGGAAATATATTTCTTTTTTTGTTTTGCCCCTAATTTTTGCCTGGACCGCCCTTTCGGGTTTTCAATCCACCGGGAGGCTCGTTATATATAGTTTGGTCAGGTAACCATTATTTTGCTTTGTTATTATTTGTTAATTATATTGATGAAGGTATCAAGATAACTCTGATAATGTTTTTGTTTAAATGTCATTCTAGTTTATTTTTTTTGAGGACAGAAAACTTAACTCATTTCATTAATAATAATTGAGTAAATACATGTTGGAATATCGATAAAATTATGGAAACTAGCTAAAAGTGGAGCTGCCTTGGCAAGTCTATGAGCAGCTTCATTTGCTTGTCGGATGAACTTAACATGTGAGTTCGTAAGAGAAGTGGCTAAGATTCGTCGACAGTCGATAATAATAGCACCAAGATCGGAAGCATGGTTTTTATTACTATGCAGACTATTCACTACCCGTTTACAGTCGACCTCAAAATCCATGTCACTAATCTGAAGCTCTTCGACCCATTTTAAGGCATGTAATAAGCCCATAGCTTCACCTACCTCCACCTCCATAATAGGCGTTAGCCACTCAGTTCGAGCAATTACAAATCTTCCTTGGTCATCCCTTATACATATACCAATACCCACCTTATTGAGGGAAGACGAAAACGAAGCATCAATGTTGCATTTATACCGACCCGAACTTAGTTTGGTCCAATCCATATGTTGAGTAACCTGCGATACCTCAGTTGAAACTAAGGAGCGAACTTGCTGGCTATTTTTCCAGCTAGTTAATAAATGACAAGCTCTCTCACATATAGTATGGGTATTATCAGTGACATTATCCCAAACTTGATTATTTCTACACTTCCAAAGACTCCACAACATCACACTAAACAGTTCTTGTTGCTTATGGTTAAGCTTTTGTAGGATTGAGAACATGATATCTGCCACAGTTTTAGTATCACCTATGCAAGGATTGACACTATTCCAAAGATTTGTACGCTGCCAGCATTGCATGCTTTTATGACACCGAAACAATACATGCAAAATGTCTTCATCCTCTTCGTTACATACTGCACAACTTGTTGGGCACTGAACTCCTCTACTGCTGAGTTTCAGCCGTGTTGGAAGGATATTGCGACTGATCCTCCAAAGAAGATTCTTCACTTTCGGTGGAATTTTAGCGCGCCAAATTAAATTCCAGCTACCTGCACAGCCGTGCCTGTCATGTAAACCTGCAGTGTTTATACAAAGTTTATAGGCACTACGCACTGAATAATTTCCATCGCGTTCCAATTTCCAAACTATCCTGTCATCATGCACAGATGCAAACAGAGGGGTCTGCAAAATATTATATATTGTATTTGCTTCAAACAAGCCACTTAGTACCTCATAATTCCATGCTTTAGAATTTGGCAAAATTAAATCTTTTATCGTCACTTGATTTACAATGTTGTATGTATCTGATGACAAAGGCAAATACATGCCTTCTCTAAGCCAATTTTGTCCCCATATTTTGATATTCTCACCGGTACCAATGCTCCACTTGTAACCTCCTTGAACAACACATTTTGCATTCCAAATACTCCTCCACACATAACTTGGATTATGGCCGATATTTGAATCAAAGTAATCACACTTTGGAAAATATTTAGATTTGAGTAATTTTGTGATTAAGCTTTCTGGCTTGGTAATTAAATTTCAAGCTTGTTTACCAATCATGGCTAAATTGAAAGCCTGCAAATTTTTGAAACCCATACCACCATAATCCTTGCTCACAGCAAGGCGTTCCCAGGAAAGCCAATGTAAGCCTCGCGCATTACCGCTAGTATGCCCCCACCAAAAAGAGTTGAGCATTTTTTCAATATCATCGATCAGAGTATTTGGGAGTAGGAAAATACTCATCACTTAAGCTGGAATAGTTTGTAGCACCGATTTAATCATAACTTCTCGGCCAGCCTGAGACAAATGTCTACTGCTCCAAGAATTAATCTTCCTCCATATTCTGTCCTTGATAAATTTGAAAGTAGATTTTTTGCTTCTACCTATCATAGAAGGAAGGCCAAGGTACTTACCAGTGCCAAGCACTTGTAATACACCTAGTTGATTAGCTATTGAGTCACGAACATCGGAGGGGACGTTTCTGCTGCAATAAAATTCTGATTTTTGAAGATTGATGGCTTGATCGGATGCTACTTCATAAATAGAAAGAATATTTTTCAAAGCAGCCGCTTCAGTCACATTGGCTCGGAAGAAAAGAAAACAGTCATCTGCAAACAAAAGATGTGTAATTATAGGAGCATTTCTACAGATTTTGATACCATGAAGTTCCCCTTTGATTTCAGCTTTTCTAATGAGCGCCGAGAGACCTTCCGCGCAAATAATGAATAGATATGGTGAAAGCGGATCACCTTGCCACAACCCTCTTCCTGGGATAATCGGTCCCACTGTATGACCATTAACTAGCACAGAATAGTCAATTGTTTCTACGCACATCATGATCCAACTAATCCATTGTTGTGAGAAGCCCATCTTCACCATCATTTCTCTCAAGAAGTCCCAATCTAACCGGTCATACGCCTTACTAATGTCCAATTTCAGAGCGACCTCCCCTTTTTTTCCTCTAGTTTTAGCCTTCATGTAGTGAATAAGTTCGATAGCTGCCATGGCATTGTCTAGTATAGATCTTCCGGGAACAAAGGCTGATTGGTTAGCCGATATGCACTTGTGAAGCACCACCTTCAATCTATTAGCTAGAACTTTTGCAATCACCTTATAAAGGACATTACAAAGAGCTATTGGCCTCCAATCTCTCATGGAAGCTTGAGAATCGCCTTTTGGAATGAGAGTAATATTTGTAGAATTGAAATTTGGGGGGAATACCCCACTGGCCAGCCAAGAACAACCCGCCTCAAAGATCTCATTGCCGCAAGTATCCCAAAAATGTTGGTAAAACCCGGGACTGAAACCATCCGGGCCGGGACATTTGTCAGCCTCCATTGAGAAGATAGCATCTTTAAACTCGGCCATAGTGAATGGAGCAGTAAGTATTTCATTATCCTCCATAGAGATGCCTGTAGTAACAACATTGACGACAATAGATCGCTCCCCGGGTTGCTTCTGAAAAAGATCAGCAATGTAGTCCTTTGCTATAACTTTCATTCCTTCAATATTGTTACAAACAGTGCCATTGGAGTCCTCAAGGTGCTCAATCTGATTTGCCTTTCTACGTGTTGAAGCCGCTGCATGAAAGAAACGCGTGTTTAGATCCCCTTCCCGGTACCAAAACGTTTTTGCTCGCTGTTTCCAATACAAATCATCCTTGACTAATAACATATCAAGTTTCTTTCTAACTTCATTATAATAATGGAGATTTGACTCATTGACATGGCTCCTTAAAGCCTCCATTTTCTTCCGATATCTCTCAATATCCTTCCTGGTACGTTGAACATTTTCTTTACACCATTGAGTAATTTCCTGTGCACACTGATTCAGTTTGTTTGTTAGAACAGGTTCTGCATTAGACTGCCATTTCTGCTGCACAAAAGAAGAGAAATCCGGTTCCACTAGCCAGGATCGTTCAAATTTGAAGTGATTGGGCGGCTTATAATGAGGCGAAATTGGTTCCCAATTCAGTAGTAAAGGATAGTGATCAGAAGCTGTAGTAGTAAGACACTCCAGCTTGGCATGATTGAACAAATTGCACCATTCAACACTTGCTAATGCTCTGTCTAGTTTTTCCTCAACCGCTCGAATTGTACCAAGACTTTTGAACCAAGTAAAAGGATAACCATGTAATTCAAGATCAACCAGTCCAGCATCCGATACTGCCTCTCTAAAACCTTGTATTAACCAATCCGGTCTCTCCACCCGACCTTTCTTTTCATCCGAGGAGAGAATGTAATTAAAATCACCTATAACACACCATGGTAGTTGAGATGTACTAGATAGATGTCGCAAAAAATTCCAGGAATCTCTTCTCCGCCCACCTTCCGGATAACCATAAAAACCAGTTAGTCGCCAAGTACCTCGCAGAGCATCAACTACTTCCACATCAACATGATTTAAAGTATAATTAATAATTTGACACTTTAAATCTTTTTTCCAAAAAATAGCCACTCCACCGCCTCTACCTTCTCTATCAACAGTAAAGCAAGAATCAAAACCCAACATATATTTCAAATCTTCAATTTTATTAGCATTAGACATAGTCTCGTACAGTATTATTATAGCCGGTTTATAAGTCCGGACTAGGTACTTAAGGTTTGGAACTGTACTCGGGCTCCCCAAACCCCGACAGTTCCAGCTAATGCAACTCATTTTTCTAGGCAGGCCTGCTGAACAGGTCCTGCCTTTACATAATTAGCAGAAAATAAAGGATTAACATGAACACTAGTTATGCCTTCTCCTTCTTTTGCTAAATTGGAACCATCTGTCTCCTGCATTTTTGTGTCACCACTGCACTCTACTTCTTCTACTTCCCTGTCCAGCCGTAGTCTTTTTTTTTTTGTGTGCCTCCCTGCCCATCTTTGTTTGGCATCTGAGTAGTAATAATTTCCGCTTTGTTTCCTGAATTTATGACTCCAGCAGGCATGATTGATAACTGGTTACTGTTGTTAAGGCATCCTGTTCCGGGTCCGGAGAGGCATATAGCTGACTTGTCCAGAAGCTTCAAGCAGAACTGGGGCTGTGATAAGGCAACTTCCTCCATCGACTCTGAGTTCCTGCATAGCTCTCACATTTTCATTAGTTATAATATCGCTATGTTGCTTATCTTGCTCACGGACGTTGCTAGAACTTCCTACATCTTGTTTGTCGTGCTGGTTTAGAATTATTGGAGCCCATTGCAACTCTGAACCATTGACACAATTCTCCATGAAGAAATTCATCTTCTTTGTCTTTGGGTCACAAACCACTTTAACACGGCCAAACATAGAGTGCTTCGACGAACTGGTGTTGTTAGAGGCAGCAACCCCGGTTGTACCATTACGACCACCAACAGCAGTATTCATTCCTCCTCTCAGCCACTTGTTCGGTGCGACCCCTCTACCTAAGTATCCGTTCTCAGCTCTTAAAAAGTTTCCCCACTTATTCTCAGCATAACCAAGTTCATGTTTCTTGCTGCAATAGTTTTCAGTGTGTCCCAGAATTCCACAAGCAAAACAGAAGTTGCCCAACTTTTCATATTTAAAAATAACCTTTACCTCAGCATCTTGTTCTCTTTCAAAACTCCATTCAGTCTTCAATGGCTCTTGCGTGTTGATTGCTACTCTCAGCCTCATGTACTTCCTCCACGGGCTATAGTTGTTTGTGTCGTCATATTTGATGGAACCGCCCAGATGACTGCCGATCAACATGCCGATTTGTTCATTCATGAATCCATAGGGGAGTTGATGGACTTGGACCCAGATATCAGCAGTGTCCAGACCCACTGTGGATGGATCTTCACCAAAGGCTAGCTTTCTTAGCACCAGCATGTGGTTGTCAAATAACCACGGACCCCCTTGGTAGATTCTCTCCATGTCCCAGAAATGGTAAAATTGAAACATAAATCTGTTCTCCTCAATTGGGGAAATAGTAACTTGATGATTTGGATGCCACAACTCTGCGAACCTGTTCTTCATCGTATTGAAGCGGATTGGTTTGTTAATGAGTAGTTTTCCCACAAGACAACAATCAAGAAGTTCAGCAGGGGTCAAGTTTCTGGTGTTGGCATCGGTGTTCTGAGTTTCGTGGTTACTAAGGTTCTCCATTGTTGCACAAAATGAAAGCAAATAGAGAAGGAAGAGGGAGATATGTTTGTTACAGAGAAGCATGAAATTGGTGAGGTAGAATGATGCAACAACTCTCCTGTTATATAGGTTGTAGCAGAGGCTCCGCAATCCCTTATTTTTCTCTATCACATTATGATGAATTTTCAAATTCAAAAACATCTAGCGCCAAATAGGCAAACTTTGATCAGCTGAGATATTCCAGTAAATTAGGCTATCCTCTATTGATAAATGATAGAGATACTTGTACCTTAATATCAGGCTTAGAAAGAAAATGAGAGACTCCATAATCCCTTCACTTAACACGCAGATTAGGAATCAAATCTATTTCCATTAAGCCAAGAAAAGTTGACTCTGTCGCCCAATAATAAAACCCACAAATCCTGAGATTGTCTTAAGGATTAAAATCCGTGCATAAGAGATTTGAATGCTAAGATCTGATTTGAGGTGAAGTCAAAGATAGCAGTGATGAGCTCCTTGATTACATACCCAACCCAATCTTAAAAAGCCAGTGAATTGGGGATTTTACAGGTTATGAAATCAGGGAGTTAATGAGATCCCAATCAACAAACGCAAATCAGCTAAGAAAGGATCGTCTTTGAATAAAAGAAAACCTGTTAGAAGGATATAACATCACGATCAGATAAGGATTCGATGGACCTCGAACGATCGACAACAAACTCTCACTGGAGATCTGAGCAGCGAGGCACGGCGGCGGCGGATCTTAGGAGAGAAGCATCAGAAACGGCGATATCAGTAACGGCGATATTGATATCAGTAAAAAAATTGTGAATTTTTCAAATACAGAGATGTCCATTCTAGTTTATTAGTGATAATGATTTTGTTTAAATATATATAGGAACGTATTCAAGGACCGAAACCTGAATTACGGATAGCATCTCTTGGTGCCAAGCTTACTGGTTGGGTTCCTGGTCCTGGTGAACATCACCTAAGTATTCAAGGCTGGTTGGATGATTCTGGGTTGAAATGGCTTGAGCGGACTAGTTTAAGTAAGGTGGATCCGCAACTTTTATCAGTCTTTACTGAGAGGTGGCATCCAGAGAAATCGCCATTTCACATCCCATTTGGTGAAATGACGATTACACTTGATGATGTGGCGTGTCTGTTGCATATACCTGTTAGAGGTGTATTTTACACGCCTGTACCAATTTCCATGGAAGGAACTGCGGAACTTACAGCTGAGTTATTGAGAGTCCCATATGAGGAGGCACTTATCCATACATCACAGCAGAGGGGAGGATCTTTTACACAACAGTGGCTATATGAGTGTTGACAGAGGAATCTACATATGTACCACATATATGATTGTGCTGCCCAGGCGTATTTGTTGTTGTTGTTGGTTGGATGTACCATTTTAACCGACAAGATTTACACACGGGTCAACGCAAAATGGTTACCCATGTTTAGAGATTTGTCCACATTAAATAGATTTTCATGGGCTAGTGCTGCGTTGATTTGTTTGTATGATAACTTGAATGATGCATTCATGTTTGCACATGCTCTTGCAGGGTATCCGATACTTCTACAGGTAGCAATCGTGTTAAGTAGTTTTTATTGGATTATAATTGGATTTTTTTTTAGATTATAAATATGTTATGTTTTAGTGAAATCATGATTCTATAATTGGATTGTTTTTGTTTTTGTTGTTTTGTAATAGTGTTGGATTCACGAGTATTTTCATACCCTTGGTAGGCGTGGAGAGTCTGTATATCGTTGTGATGAGTTGGGTTACCCTCGAGCTATGCGGTGGATATATAAGCAGGGGCGGACGAAGGTGAACAGAGATGGAGAGGTGCGGTTGTTTCTGCGCTGGAGAGATTTATTGCACATGTGGATGCTGATAGAGACGATGAGACATTTGAGGCTATTTATTTTGCATTGGATGTGGCCCGTGGTGATAGAGATATAGACTAGTTTGCTTATGTACTTGGAGTTTGATTATGTACTTTTATTATTGCATTTGGAATAATATAGGAGTTTTATTAGTGCAACAACACATAACATGTTTCACTTAAATTTTTTGACATAAAATGTTTCACATAAAATATTTGACAATAAAATGTTTGACGTAAAAATTAATCAACAGCAACAACACCAATTGAAGGTTTAACTGAATGATCTAGAAGTCACCAATATTGTAAGCGGTTGGTTAAGTTTGACATCCAAGATGTTGCTTCTGGTGAACGACATTTCTTCCGATCGAGTGTCACATCGGGCAACGGATACTCTAGTCTCATGTTAACCTGAAGGAAACAAATAATAGGTTAATGTTTCTATAATATACTTATATAAATATTTTGAAAATAAAATAGGTTTATGTTTAAGTTAATATTTACTGGAACCCAATTATTTCCACCCACAAAACTGATGCAAATAAACCTTGCTGACGATGAATATGAAGTCATCATAGGAAAGAAAGTCGTGTTAGGTTTATCCAACGTCACCAAAATGACATTATACCTATTTGCTACCGAGTAACCCATGGCAGGTACGATGAACCATTTATCTTCTAACTGATCTCCTAAACCATCTATCTGCAGTGAATCTCTCACGTGTTGTAAATTTTGTCCAAATAACTTCTCATACAAACTGTTATTAGTTGCCAACTCATTATCTAACTCCCGGCGGATAATGGGCCAACCATCCTCTGTGTAACCAAGTCAGTTGACGTGGTACCAACAATTTTAAGAAGTGGTAGCCTGTATTTATTAGTTTTGTATGTGCAGTCTATCGCCAACACAATGGGAAACAAGTTCAACAACTTTATTGAATCTGGATGTGCCCAAAAAGTATCACTCAAAACATCAGAGCCATCATCTCTTCTTCTATTTCAGGTGACAAAATTTGTATCATCTAACCATTGCAGCAAGTGTTGAGTCTGGATTTTGTTTTTTCAAAGAAATAACGATGTTCCTTGGTGCTACACGACACTTTGTCAATTCTTCAACATGTTTGTTTTCTTCTGCAGGTAAACGTGTCTTACGAGGATGACCTGCATATTGGTCAGGTAGTCCGTGGTTGTGAACTCCACATTGAACTTGAACTTTCCATCCTGAATCATCTGTCGAAGGTGTGGCTCTAAGTTTGAATGGACAATTACACTTTTTTGATGCAGTTGACGTCGAACTTTGTGAAGTGTCATATTTTCCACCTTTATCACAACCCAAAATCAACATGTCATTCCTTCCTCTTACGACGTTCTTTTTATCTGACCTTGTAATAATAATACTGATTTTGTTGGCAATTCCAACATCTTCAGCCCATTTGAGAACAGCTTCTCGTGTATCAAATTTATCATTCGTAGTAAAAACATCTGTAGTATCTACCGAGTTTTGACCTGTGTCGCCGGATTGCGCCATATATGTTGGAAAAAAAAATTGTTAAATTTTCACATTAACATTCCAGTATACTTTTCAAAAGTGTACCCTATTTAAAAGTTTCTAAACCGGTATACTTGAATAAAAGTATACCGGTTTGTAAAAAAAAAAATCCAGAATCGGTACACTTGTATAAAAGTGTACCTCAATATACTTTTAAAAATTTGTGCATATCGGTACACTTTGGAAAAGTGTACCGATAAGTTTAACGTACCGGTATAGTTAACTGGTCTGATCGGTACACTTTTGAAGGGGTGCACGACTTGTACCGGCAAAGTGATAAAACAACAAAGTGAAAAACATAAAATATACAAAAGTAACATAAGGGTATAACTGGAATATTTTAAAATGTGTTGGGGTATAAAGACAATTGTTGGGGTATAAATTCTTTTTTCCGATTTTGTAAGGTTGAGTTAGGCCCAACAATTAATTCTAAGATGATAGAAGAGTCTCCTCTATCATGCATTGGGCAACCTAATATTAGGTTTCCCCTTCGGGCCACCTACAATTTACATCTGCTCACCAAACTGAACAATGCTAAGTGCGAAGGGGGTGTTAAGAGTCTCACATCAGGTTGCGAGATAACTTAATTATTTGTTTATAAAGCAGAGACAATCATCACTTCACAACTAAATTCCGATTTAGTTGGACCCAACTCCAATTTTAAAAGTCTCCTTAGGTCTATACCTGTTCTGGTGAACACTTAAAGGGGTGTAAAAAGTAATAACTTGGACCGTCAAATAAACAAAATAATCAAGTTTGTTATCTCGAATCTTTCTTAGTCCGTCCTCTTTTTCATCAATGTTACAAGTATTTATAGAGTATACAGGAAGATAGTTCTTCCCGCCCTTTTCCTTTCTTGGCCTATCCACGTTCCTCCTATACATTTGATCACATGCCTATTTACAAAGTGATCATGGGGAACATGGTTTGAATACAATGGTTCTTCCTAAAATCAGCTCCTAGTCATACGGAGGATGAAGATAAGTGTATAAAATCGTGGAGAAAAATGGCAGTTACAGTGAAGAATCGGGGGATCATGGAATCGTGGATATCTCGCTCACGCGGCCAGGTCTCGCCATGGATGGGTGTCTCGCCCTTCTGGTCTCGTCCTCGTGGGAAAACTGGGATTGACTCTCGCATAGGTATTGGGCCGTTGTACAAGCCCTTAATTAATGTTTGGGCTTTTACTAAATAAACCCGTTATATATCAATTCAAGGGTATATTGCTATGTTTATATTATATATAAATAGGCACAATGAATTCAAAACTCTATATGCCTTTAGCAAACGCACATGGACCACTAATTCGTGTATATCTTGTTAAGTTCAGTTAAATTAAGCATGCAGAAACAAAAAACAGACAGTGAGATGACGTTTCATGTATATCACGATTGATAATAGGGGAAACAGTCATTTTGGTTCTTGAATGTGTAACTCGCTGTCATTCTGATCCCCGACTCTGCAATCTGTTAGTCACTTTGTCCACCGACATTAAAATTTGCCGTTAACTTTACAAAAAAAATTGACGTGGCATGCTTAGTTGACACATTTATGAGACAAATGGATGGATGATGTGGCCATGGACTAAAATGACAATACTTATTTTTCTTTTTCATTTCTTCATCTTCTTCCTCTCATTCTTCTTCATCTCCTTCATCAATAAAATCCAGAATTTTAAATCTAATTTTAAAAATATTTATCAATCCAAAATTTGCAAGATTTTAATCAAATTTTCAAACAAAATCCCAAAACTCCAAAATCTTTAAGTATTTCAATAGTGTAGTGAAGATCTTATACAATATTGTATCATTGTGGAAACAAAATTATGGGAAACATGTATGAAATTACACAGCATGTCATTACATAAAACAAATAGACATAGAATAATAGTTAGATTAATGTGTGCCGATGATTCAATATTTTCATATACATTAGCCACAACTAGGCAAGTACCCAAAGATCAGTTTGTGTTGTTACATATCACATTTTCACAAACATATTTCATTTCAAGACAGTGCCCGCATAGTTACAACAAATCATGTTTCCTTTGCAACATCATAGGTGCCTAGAAAAGCTTTTCACATGATGAAAGAATACACAATATATACACATTTTATTTGTAACAAGAAAAATACAATTTGTGCATTTACATCCACGTAGGATTGATAATTAGAAGAGCATTCGGAGAATGAATCCATGATTGTTCCTGTATGACAGCGTTGAAAATTTAAAGATTTTGGAGTTTTGGGATTTTGTTTGAAAATTTGATTAAAATCTTGCAAATTATTGGATTGATGATTTTTTTTTTTAAATTGGGTTTTAAATTCTGGATTCCATTTTTTTTAGAACAAGAAAATTTTGCATTCCATTGATGAAGGAGATTAAGAAGAATGAAAGGAAGAAATTGAAGAAATGAAAGAAAAGAAAAAGTATTGTCATTTTAGTCCCCGACCACATCATCCATCTATTCGTCCCACAAATGTGCCAACTAAGCATGCCACGTGTCCCAAAAATTTCCACGTCAGCTTTTTTGTAAAGTTAACTGTAAATTTTAACGTCAGGGACCAAAGTGACTAACGGATTGCAGAGTCGGGGACTATTTTGTGTTTTTCCTTGAGTCAGGGACCAGAATGACAGCGAGTTACACATTCAAGGACCAAAATGATTGTTTCCTCTTGATAATATTATCAAAATTAATAAATGTAATTTTTCTACCGATATAACCAACAATATTATAAAAATTAATAGGAGTGAAACACGACGGTGTGATAGAAATATAATAAAGGAAAGAGAATGCCTGCTTAACTCATTGGATTTCCGCCGCTGGATGATGATCAAGAATGGTTGACACTCCTTCCGGTGTGCATAATCAATAATAACGGTGAAAAAGATACAACTTGCAGTTCTTTGTCATCTCTAGTTGGTACGCTGGGAATCATTTTACCGCAGCCCCACGGTGGGTGCCAAAATGTTCTGGTGAACACTTAAAGGGGTGTAAAAAGTAATAACTTGTACCGTCAAATAAACAAAATAATCACGTTTGTTATCTCGAATCTTTCTTAGTCCGTCCTCTTTTTCATCAATGTTACAAGTATTTATAGGGTATACAGGAAGAGAGTTCTTCCCGCCCTTTTCCTTTGTTGGCCTATCCACATTCCTCCTATACATTTGATCACATGCCTATTTACAAGGTGATCACGAGGAACGTGGTTTGAATACAATGGTTCTTCCTAAAATCAGCTCCTAGTCATACCGAGGATGAAGATAAGTGTATAAAATCGTGGAGAAAAATGGCAGTTACAGTGAAGAATGGGGGGATCATGGAATCGTGGATATCTCGCCCACGCGGCCAGGTCTCGCCATGGATGGGTGTCTCGCCCTTCTGGTCTCGTTCTCGTGGGAAAACTGGGATTGACTCTCGCATAGGTATTGGGCCGTTGTACAAGTCCTTAACTAATGTTTGTGCTTTTGCTAAACACACCATTTATATTTACTGCCGGTCCAATACCATTACAAAAATAGTACAAATAATAATAATAATTTTCTCAATAAATTTTTTGTGTTTAATTGTTGTGCACCGTCGGTGTAATGTTTTTTTGCACATACATCCAATAATGTGTTGCCACATCATTTAATGAATGTGACACATCATGTATTTTTAATTACCATACATGATGTGTCGATATATTATTTGACGCATGTGTAAAATAATTTTACACTGACGGTGCATATAAATTAAGGGGGGTGTATTGGATTAGGATTTTGAAAGACTTTTTTGACAAAAAAAATCTTAAAGATTTTAAAAGATTTTGTGATACTATATTGATTTTGTGGGATTGTAAGAGATTTTTGTTTACAATTAGGATTCTTTTAACACATGATTTTGATGGATTTATAAAGAGACTTTTATGATTTCAGAGGACTTTATGGAATTCATAAAAAGAAAAAAAACAATGATCATTCATTCAAACAAACAAAAAATCAATTACTATTAAACAAATAACTTTAACGAAACAATAACAAAAAAACTTGTAAAAAAAAGTTTTTAAAAAAGAACAAGTTGAAGAAAAAAACAACAAGGATGAATGATTTGTTTGTTTTATTTGCCTTGGCATTTATCTATGTAACATAGTTGGCTTGCTTTTGGAATTTTTTTTTGACGGAAGGTTTGTTTGTGGGTTGTTTGTGGAATATTGATAAACTACATCGATTCTTATAACAAAGTAGATAACAAGGCGGTATGTGTCGATTTATATAACAAAGAAGAAATCCTGATTGTGGATGTGCAGATATAACAATATGTGTCGATTGCAATTCAAAGAAGAAAAATACCGGCAAAAGGAAGAAAAAAAAAGTCTCACAAAATCTTGAGGGTTTGAGTGAGATTGTTGAATGGTTGAATTATTTATATTTTCAATTAAAAAGTCTCACAAAATCCACTCAACAAAAGAATCCATCAAAATCTATATATTTTTGAATACCAAAAGAGTTTTTAAAAGTTATGAGAAATCTCAATTGAATACCAATAGATTTTGTTGCCATGAAAAAAAAATCTTAATTGTCTTAATTGAATACCACAAGATTCTTTTTTATTTTATAAAAGTCTTGATTGAATACCACAAGATTTTTCAATTATAAAAAAGTCTTTTAAAATCCTTAGAAATCTGTATCAATACATCCCCCTAAATTCAAATTTTTTTTAAGTATAATAGTTTCCTAAAAAATATACCTAATTAATATTTTATTTTTTTACAAATAAGAATAATACAGTAATTATTTTCTCAGACAATTAAATTCCGATAAATAGTATCACAATCTTTTTTTCTTATAGGTTACTTGATCACAATCTTTTTTATTGTTTGATAAGGTAAATGAAATCAAACTAGTTTTTCGGACAGATCGTTTGTTTCTTATTTCAAAAATATAGTATGGATTAAATATCCATAAAAAAGAAGAATATAGAATCTGATCAAATAATAGCCTTCTGATACAATTGGGAGAAAAAAAAGTAAAGTTCAAATTCAATTTCAAACTATCATTAATTAATCACCAAAAATAATGTTAATCGGATTAATTAATTAAAACAAGATTACAATAAATTAAGACAAAAATTATCACGTATAAATAAAATAAGATAACAATTATGACATATTAATGATAATATTTGATTTGTGATAATGATACACAATTCTAGTACGTATATCAAGCCCTAACAAACTCACATTATTTTCCAATTTAATCGCATCTTTCCCTACTATATATTAAACGTTGAGCTTTTATTTTTCTTTCACTAACCAAAACATGAAAAAACAAAGTTATTCACCAGCTGATGAATTAATACTCCATGTAGATGATGATTCATTTTTTAGTAAAGTTCAAAAATCTCGTTCATCAATCGGTCAATATTCAGGACGTTACTATTTTACTGATGAAAAAAGTGTGATTCCATTCAAATGGGAAGAAGAGCCAGGAATACCTAAAGAAGTATTAGGTTTACCCAAAGAATTAGATCCACCACCTTCAAAAATTGTTCCACCCATTATTCCTACACCACCAAAGTTGAAACCTAAGAATGTAACAAAAAATGTTTCAACTCAATCTTGCTTTTATGTCAAGCCTATTTGGTTGAGAAGTTTGAAGGATAAGAATGACGATGAAGATGAAGAAGAAGAAGAGAATTTTGATGAGATCAATTATATTTCTAAAAAGGATGAAATATTTTCACATCGAATTTCAAAATCTTTTTTGGGATCCTCAACAACTGCATCCAAAGAAACTGTGTTGAAGTCTTCAAGAGTGGCTAATTTTGCCAAACAGATCTACAAACGGTATTTTTAGTGAAATAGCTAAGTTTTTTCATTTAGTTCTTATTTCTCTCTCTAAATTGTAGAGTGCGACCTCACTCGAATTAGGTAGACTTGTAGCAAATTATTGTAGAAAATTTTAACAATTTTTTTAATCTCAAAACATTCGGTGTTTTCATATTTATTAGTTTGATTTTGTTCATGTCACTATTTTTTTAATAAATGTGTTGAATTTTTATTTCACTGGAGTGTCCAAATTTTAAGCATGTTTCCTCATTCAATAAAAATATAATTAATATAAACAAAATTCTAACGAGTTTATAACTCACATCGGCAATATTGTTTAAAAAAAAATCCATATCAGCAATATGATATTAACAAAAACATTGGATATATTTGTATCCTTTATAACAAGACCCTCTTCGAGCTGATTATGAATTGCAAGACCCTTTTCGAGTCGCCGATAGCAAGACCCTCTCCGAGTCACTTAAGAATGGCAAGACCCCTTTTTGAGTCGCTGATAGCAAGACCCTCTTTGAGTCGCTTAGGAATGGTAAGACCATTTTCGAGTCGCCGATAGCAAGACCCCACAGTGGGATCCAAATGTTTATGCAAGGATTTGAGGAGGTATGCACTTAGCTAGATGGTATTCTAAGTCTAAGTCTGAGAATAGGTAGGCTCTGGTATTGGGTTTTCTTAATAATTAGGGTAAAAAAAAGAAACCTTTTTTGCCGTGGAATGATAAACTAAACCTGAAATGTCAGTTCCCAAGTCATATTGGGTCTTTCGCTCTATGGTGTGGGTCGAGTCCAAATAGAAATTAGGAGCTCTCCCGGGACATGGGCCAATAAATGAGTTGAGCCTTAAGTGAATGATACCTTGATATTTTATGCGGTACAACTATCAATCTAGTTTGGATTGAGGGCAGATATAGTTGCATTGCGAGGATGATTGCAGTAAATTGCCTGGACAAATTCAGGTGTTCTTCTCTTTGATCCTTTCTTTAATTTAGTAATCAATTTTAGGTTTTTATCAAAATGTGCAATTTCTTTGAGTTTCAATCAGATTTTGAGTCACTAATCTTCTGAATTAAAGTTTTTATATTCAATTGTGTGGGCAATTTCTGAGTTTCAATCAGATTTTGAGTCACTAATCATCTGAATTAAAGTTTTCATATTCAATTGTTAGAATTCCCTTTCACTAATTGTAGAAATTTGGTGTTTGAAGTTTGACACATAGCTTCACAAAAAGATTGAACACCAACTGTTTATGAAAATTGCCAATACCAGTTTTTGCTTGGTTGAGTGGAATTGGAAATTGGATTTTAATTTGAAATTAACTGATTAGTAGTTTTTCATCAAACTTGAATCAAATTTGATTTAAAGTGAAGCAAATCATCCATATCAAGTGGACTTTATGCAACTTAAACCTATTCTATTATCTTCATTCTAAGTCCTTAATCATCAACTTGTTTTTAAATTTCATGATTTATCTCGCATGATCTTTTCGACGGTGGTTCGAGAAGACGTTTATTGATCCAAGGCACAAATAAAAGTGTTTTTCATAGGATGCACGAGTACTTCATTTAAGAGATGGTCAACGAAGACTCAAAGCTAAATTAATACAGTCTCATAATAATAATAATATTTTTTATAAATAAAATAAAATAAAATAAAAAAAGGGCAATAGCATATCCAACAAAACACATCATAGCCTTCAAGATTAACTTTGGTTTATTTAATTTTTATATAAAAATATAAATTAACAAGAACCAACACTACTTATTGGCCTAATTAGAATAGGTGGATCACGAGCATATGAGAATTTAACAGTACCATGAGGTGCTAAGGTACCTCCTCTAATAAGAAGGCAATTATTAGGTCTAACCAAAAAAATTGAAGGGTTAACAGGTTCTTTACTAGTAAATCCAGGGCAAGACAATAATATTTTGCTTTGTGAACAGTTACAATTGTTTTGAACAATAACGTTCCATTCAGGTACTCCTTGTACTTCATTTCCACTTCTTATTGTGCCTACTACTAAGTCATATGCTGAACATTTCCCATCAGATCCTAAAAAAGTTTATCAAAAACAAATAAAATCAATTTGGTTAGCATGGTACTAATGTTACTACTAAAATATTATTGCATAAATAAATAATTAAACTTAGGGCAGTTGCAGTAGGTACCGTCTATTGTATCGTGTTAATTACGAGTATAATTTTTTTTTGTTGGTAGACGAAATGACAAAATCAATGGAAACTCACACACACAAAGTGGAGTGACCAGGAATCTAACCCCGGTCATGGCGTCCGACACTAGTAATTTCGGTATTTCTGTCATTTGAGCTAAGATTTGTGGACACGTGTATACTCTTTTTTATCTTACATATAAACAAAGATTCGTATTTTATATTTATGATTAACTAATGTATCAATTATGAAATTGACTTTAATACAATAACTTCGTTATGCAATTACTGCCGTTAGTCATCTGATTTAAATCAATGGAGCTGAGATTATT
The DNA here is from genome assembly GCA_951799995.1 of Trifolium subterraneum. Lineage (NCBI taxonomy): Eukaryota > Viridiplantae > Streptophyta > Magnoliopsida > Fabales > Fabaceae > Trifolium > Trifolium subterraneum. Next base: position 43,344,524 of record OX637463.1, on the reverse strand, counting down.
TTACTGCGTAAATAATATGTAATTTGACCCGTCAACTTTTTTAAACAAAAAAAAATAACCGTCAAATTGTAAATCAACAAACATAATTGAATACAGTGTGAAACTGCATACAGCAGATTTAGGTCATCAATTATTGCTTTATAAAAAAATGTATCAATTATTGAATAAATTACAGTAATTATGAGAGGACAGTATGAACATTATCTAAAGTATTGTATCTTATATTCTTTTCATAGATAAAATGGGAAATTTTAAAGTAATTATGAGAGGAGAGTACCTTTGATAACAAGAGCAAGGAATAGGATTGAAAAAAGACACCAAAATGTTGTTGTCATATTGTCTCTACTCTCTCTGGGAGCTTGGTTGTCAATTTATAGTATTACGAAACGTGTATTGGTCAATTAAATCACATTAAAAAACATTATTCGTTTTTTTTTTTTATTTAAAAAGTCAAAGAATTTTTAAAAAAGTCAAAGAAAATAAATCACATTAAAAATTGATTAGTTTTTTAAAAAAAGTCAAAGTAAATAAATATTAAAGAACAAAATTTACTTTTTTAAAAATAGAGTCAAACAAAATAAATATTACTCCATTTATGGGGAGGTGTGGCATAAGATCAAATTTAATTTAATTGAATCCACTTGAGTTGGTATGGTGATATTAAACCAATTTGAACAAAAGGATAAATTTGTAAGGAGGTTAATCATTTCCTCCGAATTTATCGGGAAACTATTTTTAATGACTAACTTGTTAAAAACATATTGTTTATTTCACACAAATTTACGTTGTGTCCTATGGAAACCATAATTATTTTTTCACAGATTTACCTTAAAAAATCGGGGAACTATTTTTACTTATTAACGTTGTTTACTACCAAAATCGTAGTTATATTTATTCTACAGATTTACCTTACAAAAATCCGCAGAAAACTAATTTAATATGATAATATAGTATATGTTGTAGATTTTTTTACAAACACATTTATAAGAAACTTAAAAATATATTGTTTATTTCGTACAAATTTAATAAGATGATATAGTGTTTTTTGTAGATTGTTTTACGAACACATTTATAAGAAACCTAAAAATATATTGTTTATTTCCTACAAATTTATGTTGTGTCCTACGAAAACCATGATTATTTCCTACCAAAAATTGAGGAACTAATTTTACTGATTAACTTTTTTTAATTTACTACCAAAATCGTAGTTATTTTCTACAGATTTACCTTCAAAAAATATCCGCAGGAAACCAATTTAATACAATAATATAGGGTTTCTTGTAGATTTTTTTACAAACGAATTCGTAGTAAACTTTAAAGGAAAATGCTAACCGGTGCCCCGGGTCGGAACACTGTTTAATGAAACAAATATAGTAACATAATATTGAAATTTGTGCAGTCAACTTCTTAAAAGTACATCTAAAAAGTGTTATTTTCTATTTGAAACTTTCTTTTTTAGGCATGCAACCCAACTTTAAAATATATTTTTATTTCCTACAATAACAAATTATGTTATTTCCTACAAAAAAAAACCAAAATTATTTCCTATGGATTTAACTTCAAAATAATCTACAAGAAAATATAATATTTCTGGTGGATTTTTCCTACAACCAAGTACAGTATATACTTTAAAAAAATTGCACCTCTTTTTCACACATTAGTAGTATTTTTTTCCTTCAAGTTAGTAGTTACAGTACTTATTTACGATTTGAATCCTCTCCAATTCTCTCTCCAATTATTTTTATGTGTCTTTCTCTCTCATTATTTATTCTCTCTCATCATTACTTGTTTATTTTTTATTATTAATTTCTCTCTCTTCACATGAGAGAGAAAGACACATAAAAATAATTGGAGAGGGAATTGGAGCTCTTCACATGAGAGAGAAAAACACATAAAAATAATTGGAGAAAAAAATTGAAGAGGATACAAATCCTATTATTTATACTAGATTAACCAATGTATAGTTTTCATGATTTGACTTTGTAAGAGAAATTTAATGGCGTTAATCCATTATTAAAAAAAATAAAATGGCGCCGTTTTTTTAATCGTCCAGTTTTGTCAGATTTAGCGTTTCTAATTAGCTGTCCATTTAGTGTTTTAAGAATATGATTTGTCAATTGTATCATTAGTCAATTTACTCCTATCTTTTTCAATAAAACTAATTAATTCTATATATTTGGAAAATTAAAGTTTTTTTAAAAAAATAAATTTAAAATTTTTTTTTGTACATAATATATTAAATTTATTGGAAAGAGAAAGTGTATGCAAAAAAATATGAATTTATTGGTGAATTAAAATTAGGGTATAATAGGAAGATAAGGTGCAAAAATACATTTTCTTAATTTGTTGTTACTATTCTAAATTGACACTTATAAAAAAACGGAGGGAGTAGTAAAATAAAAGCCAAAGATATTAATTCGGAAAATTAATTAAACCATGGAACATGTATTGGAACAAAATATGTGTTAATACACAGTACACACCCTTAGGTTTTGATGATAACAAAGTATTAAATGGACAATTGATGGTACTAATGTTTAAATTAAGTGCAGGAGAATCCAAAGTTATATCGAGAGCACACTTAATTTAGACTCTGATGAAACCTATGGAAGTCTGAATCTTTACACTCTGAAAGAGTTCAGAAGCTACAACGTGGTCAGAAGCTAAACAAAGTTCAGAAGCTGAAAGAGGATCAGAATGTCTGCAAGAGTTCAGAAGCTCAGAGAAGTTCAGAAGCTCAAGGATGTTCAGATGCCTACAAGAGTTCAGAAGCTATCTGCTAGTCATGAGTCATTCAGAGGATGAAGACGTTCAGAAGCTGAATTACGAAGGACTATCAGAGGCCAACCATTCAAGACCAATCAGACTCCAAGTTATCAAAGGTTCATCAGAAGCAAAGGAATTCCCCAAATCATCAGAAGGGCTACATCAACTACACTTATCAAGCCTGATGATTTGTTCTAAGGTCAACTAATTACAACGGTCACAAAGGATGTGATCCCTCTCTTTCTAGGAGCTAGTTGTACCTTATTACTGTACTATTGGACAAACAGTAAAGGTGAAGTCTCACTGCAAAAGAAGACGTGGCTTTACTCAACGGATCTTCAAAGACTACAGCTGTCCATTTTACAACGGGGATTTCTCCAACGTCTCAATGTCTTTCTCAACTCATATAAATATGCCAAAGAAAGAATTGATGACTAGCAATCTTCATTAGAAAACATCTCTTAGAAGAAAGTGAGAATCTGAATTGTAATAGAAAATATCTCTCAAATGAAGTGAGCATAGAAACTAGCTTAAGCCTCTGAAGTTATTATGTTTGTAATAAGTTTAAGCTTATAAGTTAGTAGTAAGTCTTCTGCTTAGTGTAGAAGCAAGTAAGTCTTCTACTTAGTGTAGAAGCAAGAAAGTCTTCTGCTTAGTGTAGAAGCAAGAAAGTCTTCTGCTTAGTCTCTGTCTTGTGTGACTTAGAGCAGGAAGTCTTGAGCTTGTGTGCTTGAGCAAGGAAGTCTCTGATCTTGTGTGATCAGAGCAAGGAAGTCTTTCTGTCTTGTGTGACTTAGAGCAGGAAGTCTTAAGTCTTGTGTGACTTGAGCAAGGAAGTCTTGAGCTTGTGTGCTTGGGCATCTAATTGTAATCTTAGTGATTATAGTGAACTCTCTTGGAAACAAGGGGACTGGAGGACTCTCAATTTGTGAGGGAAACCAGTATAAATTGTTGTGTGTTCTTCTCTCTCTCACTCTCTCATTTACTCCTTCATCATTCACTTAGCCATAAGTTAATTGTGTGAATAATTCCGCTGTGCTTAAAGACTCTGATAGATTTAAATATCTTGAAAAGTTTTTAAATATTCAAAACACAATTCAACCCCCGTTCTTGTGTTTTCTCCACGCACCTTTAATCGGTATCAGAGCTCCGGATCTGTTGGTAAATCACTTAACCGTGAGACAGTCAAGATCCAAAGGAGAAAACCACCATGGCTCAAAACATGGATGATTGGAAGCAGAAGTTATATCAACAAGTTGTTGATCTTGTCAAGGAAATTGAAGATGGACTGAACTTAAATGAAGATCTGAGCAACAATCAAAATCCTTCCACATCAGGGGTCAAACAAACTTCTAGTGTTGAATCTTCAACTACTACTCTTTGCTTCATTAGTGATGATAATGAAAGCATTCAGAAAGCAACAGTAAATGGTTTGTTAGATCAATATGAGGAGTTTAGGATGGAGGAAAATGAGAGCATTGAAGAAATGAACTTAAGGTTTCAAGCCATCACAAGCAAGATTGAAGACTGCAACAACAAACTCAGCAACAAAGAGCTTGTAAGCAAGTTGCTGAGAAGTTTGCCTCTGAATTGGAATGTAATTTCAAACACTATAGAGGAAACTGAAGACATCAACCCAATGAGTCCTGAATCATTGATTGATTTACTCAGAATCCATGAATTGGCTCTGAAGGATATGCAAGAGTTGAAAGGTGAAGAAGCAGAAGCAGCAAGGAAAGGAAAGCACACATTGGAACATGAAGATCTTGTTGAAGAACCTGATGAAGAGTATCTTGAAAGGTTTTCAAGAAAAATTCAAAGATGGTACAACTTCAAGAAGAATGGAGGAAAAACTGCTAAAGGAATGACAACCTGGGATGTACTAGACAACTTCTCTGAATGAATCTGAAAGAGCGCCAGGAGCTGAAGGATCAAGTTCTGAAGATGGTTCAGACTCTGAAGATTCAAGTTCTGATGAAAAGTCAAAACCTGAGAGCATAGACAGCATCCAGAGAACAGTAAATCAGGTATATTCTCATCTTTCCAAAGCAAAATTGATCAATCATCTTGAGAAGACTTTACTTAAACTCTCTAATAGTCAGCAGAAGTATAAAAAGCTTAAAGCAGACTATGAGAATTTAAGTAAGCAAGCAAATCACTCTGAAGATCTTGTACAAAAAGATTTCATCAAAACAAAAGATCTTAAGAATGATTATGCTGTGTGTTACAAACCCTTTGAGCACTCTTTTGCTCTCAAAGAGTATTGCAACACTAATGCTGATCAAAATAAAATTATTTCCATGCTTTGCAACCTTAAAACCAACAATAATAATGGGATTGGATACTCTAGTAATAAAACACTAGAGGAACCAAGCTCATCAGTTATTGGTGGAAGCTTCTCACTCCCTAATCTTTACACTACATTTGTATCTGATAGCACTCATATGAAACAAATGAAGGATGAAGATTGGGCAACTAACAGTCTAGGACCCTCAAGCAAGTGGGTACCAAGAGACAAAATTGTTTACTTGATTGCAGGTGAAACAAAGACTCTGAACCTTCCAATCACATGGATGCATGTGAATGTGAATGGAAGAAGAGCAATTGTGCATAGAAGGCACATTTTTGAAGAGACAGATGGAGAAGAAGATGAAATGGAATACATAAGGAGCAGGAGGGAGCATGAAGAATTTGAAACGTGTATTGAAGATGATAACAACTCAGTGTGGTGGAGTGATTGTTCAGGCTATGACACTGACTACACCTAAAACCAAGAGCTTCAAAATCAGGTAAGTAACTTTCATCTCCTGAATGACATTTCAGAGGAATAACATTCAAAGGTTGAAAATGTCTTCTTAGGACACTAAATGTTCAGAACTAAAAACCTTGAAAAATCATGTCTGAACATTTTTTCTTTGAATGTCCTGAAAGACACATTCTCAGACTCTGAAGTATTTTGGATCTCAGCATCTGAAGTAGTCCAGACTCTGAGAAACTTTTCAACCTCTAAAGGATAAGCCTCTGAATAAGAAATGAATTGGAAACGTTTAAGTACTTTTACTGAAACGTTTTGGCGCTAAAAGAACAACACGTACACACGTTCTGATTGGTTTATAATAGTTAATGATTAGTTATTTTCTTTTTGATTTATCCTCTATGTGTGACTTAATTTGCCTTTAATCAAAATCACTAAATCACTTGCACACTGCATCCTCACAACCTACACTTTCGTTTTTCTCAAACTTCAGAAAAACCTTCTTTCTTCCAAAAATTAGCAAAACCCTAACTTTAGAAATGGCAGCATCCACATCGTCTTCAGATTCTCTATTTGCGTTTCCTAAGAACTTCCCTATCAATACTACTACTTGCGATGAATTGTTCTCCACAGATTTGTCTCTAGAGATGGAGGGAAAATCTCTAAATCTGGTTATGGAACAACTAGTGGACTTTGATAGCTTGGAGAAGAATCACTTTGATGTCTTAAAGTTCTTTATTGAACGTGATGGGAGCTTTAAATACATGGAGTTGCTAAATGGTCCCATCTATCCAACGCTAGTAAAGGATTTCTGGATCAGAAGTAAGGTGAAGACGGTTGAAGACTACAACAGGGAGCTGGATGCAAAGAAGAAGGAGAAGTTGGAGAATAAGGACAAGACTCCTCAAGAGTTGGGAATGAGGATAGTTGAAGAAACTGAAGTGCATTCTGTGGTTTGTGGATTTGAAGTAATTCTTACTGCTTCAAATCTGGCTAAGGTATTATCCATTCCAAATGAAGACACCTACCATACCTTTAGCCAAAGTGAAGCAAAGAATTCAGAATTTCTAGTAAACATGACCAAGTTGTGCTACGCTAAAGGTAAGAGCTATGAAAGCAATAAGGTGGGTGATCTGAAGCCTATTCAAAGAGTATTAGCTAGAATAGTTCTAGGATGAATATTTCAAAGAAGTGGAAGTACTGATCAACTTTCTTGGGATCATAGGCACTTTGTCTATTTTCTCACAAGAAAATTCAATTTGAACTGGGCAAAATACATCTTCAATCACCTCTGCAAGGCTGTAAGCGCTACTCAGAAGCAGTCTAAGCCAAATGTTCATGTCATCTATCCTAGAATCCTGAGTGAGATATTCTATCAGTGTGGAGTGATATATGCAATTAAGGCTGCTGGTCATGACAATCTGATTAGGGAAATCAGAGCTTCTACAATCTCTGCTCACACTCTCTCTAACATGAACTTACTAGCAGGAAAAGAAATACAGCCCTCTGATCCATTTGAACTTCTACCTCACTCACAAGATTCAATGGTAAAGAGATTTAAGATTGACATACCTCTTGTCTCAAATGGTATTGTCAATCAATATATACAACTGCTAGAAAGTCAAGGTGAAGGGTTTGAGATTGAAGAAGAAGAACTGAAGAAGAAGAGGAAGAGGCTGGAGAAGATGAAAATGGAGAAGAATGAAGATGCAAGGGCAGAGAGCAAAGGGAAGATCAAGTCCAAGGCTGGGAGTTCAACTGTGATAGCAGTGGATGATGAAGTAAGTGAAGATGATGAACCACTATGTGTCAGATTAAAGAAACTTACAAAGGAGCCAAAGAAGAAAACTGTTGAAGGCTCAATCAAGGACAACTCAGGTAATGTATCTGTGTATACACCTGTTATTGTAAACACTCAAGAGACTCAACCAATACCATCATCAACCCAACCCAGAAATTCACCTCTACATTTTCTTGAAAAGCATTTAGGTGGTGAATTATCTTGTCCAAAAATAACCAAAAATCCTGCTCAGAACCCACTCACCCATTCACCCTCTGAGCAGACTCAAAACCTCACTCCAAACATTATCCAAACAAGTCCTGAAGACAATCTCACTTTGAAACAAATTGTGTCAGGACATGTTCATTCAGAACCTCCCATACCAGAAATAATCCACACTGAACCACAGCCCTCATCTGAACCTATCCAAACACAACCTGAACAACAAAATACTGAGGAACTTGAACCTCATCCTGATGTTTCAAGACATACTGAACTTGTTGTTTCAGAAGATATCCAACATTCCGCACCATCAAACCATGTTGATGATATGGTCCGAGAGCTTCATGTAGATGATTTTCATCTTAAAGCTTTTGATCAACAGCAACAACAACCTCAATCATCACCTCAACACACCTCTTCACCCTCAAACTCTGAACCTCATCCAACCAACTCAACTAACCTTGAAATCTTGAGTGAATGCAATAGTTTGATTAGACAGATACATGGTCTTCCTGAGCTAAGACAGTCTGACATATCTTCATCTGAACTTGTTGCACAATGGGTGAGCTTGGCTGAGGAATTGGTAAAGAAGCTGCATAGTCTTCAGGAGGCTGATGTTGAAGAACTGAGGAGGTTTGATAAGAGGAAGAATAAGGTGGTCGAAGAGGTCATTCAGAATAAAAAGGACACAGAGAGGAATCACCCTGAATCCTCTACTGTAAGAAACAACAATCTGAATGTATCTGCTCAAGGAGATCTAAGGAGCAACCAAGAGCATCTAAGAAATCCAGTTTATGAGGCTGAACTTAAAGAAATCAGAGCCGAAATGGGCAAGTATATGGGGATGATAGAGAAATTAATGGAAACCAAACAGAAATCTTGAATGCATTAGCTTCTCTATGTAACCAACCACAATAAACCCTTAGGATTTCTTTGAACGCTTATGTGTTTATCTGCTGTTTAATGTTTTTGATTAGGCGCAATATTAGGTTCAGCTCTTGTGTGAATTAATTTGTTTTTATATACATATTCATCATAATTGTCTAAATGGGTATATGTCTATTTTGATTCTGTTTGGCATTTTTTTTATTTTCAATAAGTACAATATGTGGACATTCTTAAAAAAAAAAAATAATTAAAGTTCATAACAAGAGAAGACATATAAATAAGAAATCAAAAATTAAACAAGCCAAAGTTATAAATTTTATTTCATTGAGAACATAAGTTGTGGATTATATATCAAATTCCTAAAGACTACTTTCTTAAAGCCTCCAAGGGATGACCTTGGAGAAGGAACTGATATTCTTGAAGAAACCATGCATCAGTTTGGTTTCCTTCAGGAATGTCAGTTTACCCTTCTTAGGCTGTGGACTTCAGTTTGATTTTCTTCAGGAATATATGTCTTCAGAACTTAAAACAGTCAGAGTCCAAATAATTTTCTTCAGACTCTGAACTGAGTTCTTCTGTAACAGACACTGACTTTGTTTCCATTGGTTTCTTCTTATGTTTTCTCCTATCTTGACTGACTCTCTTTGAAACTGCTTTCTTCTTCTCTGAGCGTTTCATTTTTTCTCTCAAGAGATCTATCAAATAACCTAAGATTATTCTGTGTGAATAAAATGAATAGGTATCTCTCTCCTTTTATAAGCATATTTCAATGGCCGAGTCTTAAATGCGCTCAACCACTCCTGCTTTGACGGCATTGAAAGTTGAAATTTTTATTAATTGCTTATACTCTTTTTGATAATGACAAAAGGGGGAGAAAGAATATTGGTAAATCAATTGTTGGAAGAAGAGAAATTACTTAGCTTTTTAGGGCTTTGTAGTGCTTCAGAGAGAGAACGTAGAAGAGTGGTCAAAATAGCAGCATGAGGTACATGCTTTGATATGACAATCTGATCTTTGAGGATTTCAAAATATTGTACTAAAGAGCTCTGAACTGTTTTAAAATTTTTGTTCAGGCTCTGAGCTATTTTCTTTGAAAAGATTTTTTAAGCTCTGAACTGTTTGAAAATATTTTGAACTCTGAAGCTGTTAATGATAACCATCAGAACCAAGTGTGTATGTAGACGTCTCTAAGTGCCTCTGATCCTATTTGTCATTCAATTTAAATATTGTTTCATCTTGCATCTGCATTAAGGGCTTAATTTCAAGGAGAATACATTTATTAATTGAAGTTTATTATTCATAGTTAGTTCTTGAGTAAGGGTGCAACTTTATTCAAAGATTATCACACTATGAAAAGAAGAAGCTTGCAAACCTTGTTCTTTATATAGTGAAATATGAATAATTTAAGTCATATAATAAAGTAATTATGAAACTGATTAAAATTAACTATGGATACAAAGTAGGGGGAGCTTACAAACCTAACCCTATGGGTTATCAGACTTAGGGGGAGCTTGCGAAACTCAGAAGCCTAATGTCAACATAGCTGATTATTATCAACAACAATTGTATTTAATACTTATGTTTGTCATCATCAAAAAGGGGGAGATTGTTGAAACAAAATATGTGTTAATACACACCCTTAGGTTTTGATGATAACAAAGTATTAAATGGACAATTGATGGTACTAATGTTTAAATTAAGTGCATGAGAATCCAACGTTATATCGAGAGCACACTTAATTTAGACTCTGATGAAACCTATGGAAGTCTGAATCTTTACACTCTGAAAGAGTTCAGAAGCTACAACGTGGTCAGAAGCTAAACAAAGTTCAAAAGCTCAAAGAGGATCAGAATGTCTGCAAGAGTTCAGAAGCTCAGAGAAGTTCAGAAGCTCAAGGATGTTCAGATGCCTACAAGAGTTCAAAAGCTATCTGCTAGTCATGAGTCATTCAGAGGATGAAGACGTTCAGAAGCTGAATTACGAAGGACTATCAGAGGTCAACCATTCAAGACCAATCAGACTCCAAGTTATCAAAGGTTCATCAGAAGCAAAAAAATTCCCCAAATCATCAGAAGGGCTACATCAACTACACTCATCAAGCCTGATGATTTGTTCTAAGGTCAACTAATTACAACGGTCACAAAGGATGTGATCCCTCTCTTTCTAGGAGCTAGTTGTACCTTATTACTGTACTATTGGACAAACAGTAAAGGTGAAGCCTCACTACAAAAGAAGATGTGGCTTTACTCAACGGATCTTCAAAGACTACAGCTGTCCATTTTACAACGGGAATTTCTCCAACGTCTCAATGTCTTTCTCAACTCATATAAATATGCCAAAGAATGAATTGATGACTAGCAATCTTCATTAGAAAACATCTCTCAGAAGAAAGTGAGAATCTGAATTGTAATAGAAAATATCTCTCAAATGAAGTGAGCATAGAAACTAGCTTAAGCCTCTGAAGTTATTATGTTTGTAATAAGTTTAAGTTTATAAGTTAGTAGTAAGTCTTCTGCTTAGTGTAGAAGCAATTAAGTCTTCTGCTTAGTGTAGAAGCAAGAAAGTCTTCTGCTTAGTGTAGAAGCACATAAGTCTCAATCTTAGTGATTAGAGCAAAGAAGTCTTCTGCTGAATGTAGGAGCAAGCAAGTCTCTCTGTCTTGTGTGACTTAGAGCAGGAAGTCTTGAGCTTGTGTGCTTGAGCAAGGAAGTCTTTGATCTTGTGTGATCAGAGCAAGGAAGTCTCTCTGTCTTGTGTGACTTGAGCAAGGAAGTCTTGAGCTTGTGTGCTTGAGCATCTAATTGTAATCTTAGTGATTATAGTGAACTCTCTTGGAAACAAGGGGACTGAAGTACTCTCAATTTGTGAGGGGAACCAGTATAAATTGTTGTGTGTTCTTCTCTCTCTCACTCTCTCATTTACTCCTTCATCATTCACTTAGCCATAAGTTAATTGTGTGAATAATTCCGCTGTGCTTAAAGACTCTGATAGATTTAAATATCTTGAAAAAATTTTAAATATCCAAAACACAATTCAACCCCCCTTCTTGTGTTTTCTCCACGCACCTTCAACCTGGTTTTCCACTGTGCCAAAAATATTACATGGAACATATTGTGTTTGGGTGAAACTATTTGTATTTTTAATTAATAAAACAAATTTAAAAAACTAGTCTTATAATTAAAATTGGGTTGTATAGATGAAATTGGTTTCTTATTCGATATATTGTTGCAGTGACTTGCTAACTTATTCTCGGTGGCGGAGCCAATTTTTTTTGGAGATGGGCCGTTAAAAAAATTATAACATATAAAATAAATAAATAAATTATAACATATAATAATTAAAATTGTAATAAGTATAAAGTTGATCACTCGAGATGAAATACTATAAATTTGCTTGCGTAAAATAAATTTGGTCACTACAAAATTAAACCGCTTACTTTAAGATAATATTTATATGTAACACATGACTCAAAATAATAAATAATTAACTTTGAACTAATACTTACACAAAATTGATCTTAAAAAATGATATTGTTTATTTTATATATATACTAAAAATTAAAAAGAGAATGATATAATACAAAATAAATAGGGTTAAATGGTGTTTACCCCCCTGCAAAGTAGGCGAGTTCTGGATTACCCCCTGGAAAATTTTTCGTTTAGATTCCCCCTACAAAATATAATTTTCTGGATTCCCCCCTCAAATGACACAGTGGCAGACGGAATCTCCACGTGGCGCTGCCACGTAGGAAATTTTTAATTAAAAAAAAAAATGCCACGTCATTTTTTATTATTATTATTTTTTTTTTTTTTTGTTTTACTCAATTTTTTTTTATCCCCTTTTAAAAAAAATTAGCGCATTTTAAAATATGAGTTAAAATTTTGTAAGATTATACTATAGATAAAAAATAAATGTTGAATACTATATATAATATATAAGTGACTCATAAAATAATGACTTTAAATTGCACCAACAATAATTGCATATGAGTATTTGTTAACATTGTAAATTCACTTTTAGATGATATTTTATGCACCCACATTCTTTAAAACAAATAAATTTTCACGCACCATTGTCAACCAACACTTTCTTCTTTTTTATTGGATGTCTCACGCTGATTCTCTTCTTTAACATGGTCGTGTTGTTTACTCTATAAAAAAGAAGAAAGTGTTGGTTGACAATGGTGCGTGAAAATTTATTTGTTTTAAAGAATGTGGGTGCATAAAATATCATCTAAAAGTGAATTTACAATGTTAACAAATACTCATATGCAATTAGTGTTGGTGCAATTTGAAGTCATTATTTTATGAGTCACTTATATATTATATATAGTATTCAACATTTATTTTTTATCTATAGTATAATCTTACAAAATTTTAACTCAAATTTTAATATTTTAAAATGCGCTAATTTTTTTTAAAAGGGGATAAAAAAAAAATTAAAATTTGAGTTAAAAAAAAAATATGAGTTAAAAAAAAAAATTGAGTAAAAAAAAATTTGAGTTAAAAAAAAATAATAATAATAAAAAATGACGTGGCATTTTTTTTTTAATTAAAAATTTCCTACGTGGTAGCGCCACGTGGAGATTCCGTCTGCCACTGTGTCATTTGAGGGGGGAATCCAGAAAATTATATTTTGTAGGGGGGGAATCTAAACGAAAAATTTTCCAGGGGGGTAATCCAGAACTCGCCTACTTTGCAGGGGGGTAAACACCATTTAACCCAAATAAATAATACTAACAAAAAGTGAGTAATTGTTTCTAATTAATAAATAATTGTGTTTATTCACACAAAATATTAATGAGAAAGATAATATTAGATATATAAATATGAAAAATAATTTTTACAAAAATAATAATATGATTAGTTTTGTCTCATTGGAGTCGAACCTGAATCATTTGGATAACACATGAAGTCAATCCATTAGGCCAACTATATTGTCATAATATTTTATCGCATCAAATAATATATGTATCAGACACTCATAATTTTATATACCAATAAGGGTACCCAAGTAATTTTCTAATTTTTTCAGGGGTGGGCCGTTGCTCCGCTGGGCCACCCCTGACTCCACCTCTGCTTATTCCCACATTTTTTTATACATACTCCCACATTTTTTTTTACGTGAATAGGTGAAAGTAAGTTATCAACCATATATATAAATAGAATATGTCGGTATGTAATAAGGTTTTTAATTAAGTAATATGTTTTTAAGGTTAGTTATCAAGAAAAATTACTAAACCTGTTCGGGAGATTAGGACCTTAAAAACAGCTACCTAAAATTAAACATATTATCACCATGCTTTTCTCCTCACCACATGCAAACATGAGTAATATTTATCATCGTTTTTCCCTACTTTCAAGCTTTTCTCCTATATAAATCAATTAATCAAATATTAAACAATCAATCAATTAAAGCTAAATTTTCAAGAATGATGGCATCAGAGAAAGCAATAGCAGCGTTACTAATTTGCTTGGTGATTACTATGGCCTCTGTTAAAAAGGCAGAGACTCTATCTGATTGTGCCAAAGAATGCATGCCTGTATGCTTGAAAGAGAATGGTGCAACCATTGATATATGTGGTGATGCTTGTGAGAAGTATTGTGAACAAATGTTTACAACAATGGGTGCAGTTTGATAGTTTAATTGGATTGGATTAGGTATCTAAACCTAGGAGACAAAATCCGTACATACGGTTGAATCGCAGATATGGAATTCGCCGTCTTGTATATTAGCGAATTATTGTATTTGATTTATAATATTGATCAGATGCATCAATTATTTAAATAATTTTTTTAAAAATATTTATTTATATTTGAGATCAGATGAAATATATTGTGTAATGATATATGTGATTTAAGAAAATATTTTATTATTGATATAGGTAAATTATTAAGAAAAAATAATTGTTGTATCCGATATATTTTAAATTATTCAATAATATTTGAGATTTGATGTAGTATATTGTGTAATGATATGTGAATGAAGAAAATATTTTATTGTTGATATGTATGTTATTTGTTTTGTTAACATCTACCATAAGTATCATTCCATATCTTATTTTATTATTATTGGAGTTTCATGACATGACATAGAGGATATTAAAATTGATGTACAATATCTGAAATAAGGTATTGTATTATCAATTTAATATTACCTTTTTCTTTTTTCTTTTATTATATTAAATTGAATAACTTCTATCAATTTAGTAATGTATAATATTCAAAGTAGTATCACCAACGAAGCAAAATATGTATGAGTTACCTAAGTATTACATAAGATTGTAGAGACCACTTGTTAGTAATATATGATACCTGAAGTGGTATCACCATTGGAGTTGCTTTTATACACTCTCGGTTCCATAACACCCTTGACAGGAGCTTTAGTAAAAAGAATTTATTAGATATTAATCCCTCAAGTCAGGTATGATTCAAACCAGAGCTTCTGATTAAATAGGAAGAGATTCTTTATCAACTCATTCAAATCATCTTGAATTATAGTTTTACTTTTTCAACATATTATAACTCCATTTGTTGTTATGAACATTAATAATTAGAGTCACACAAGACATTTTATCTTCGTAAGCTCATCACTATGTGTCCGGATGCGGAGCGGTTGAGTAAGCTCAACACTTATGAACATTAATAGTTGGTTGTCTAGTAATTTGTTTTGTTTGGGCCTTGCATGATTTGTTCCTATGAATTTATGTATGAGTTAGGATCCGTTGACACCATGTGTCAAATTTTATTTTGACACCAAATCCTGTCCATTTATTTTATTTAATCCAATGGTCAAATTTAATCTCATAAGTTATTCAAAAAATCAAATCATATGCAACTAAGTACCACAAAAGAATGGGGACCGTGTTCTTTCTTCTTCATCCATATTATCAACATAAAAATTGCCTGGTTTTAGAAAAAAAAACATAGAAATATAGTACCACAAAAATAAGTAACTCAAGGATGGATTATATAGAATTTTTTGACTAATCACAATGATGGAGTGACACTTTATTGCAAACTTAGAACATAAAAAATCATCAATTGAATTACAGATGAAT
Organism: Trifolium subterraneum; assembly: GCA_951799995.1. Taxonomy (NCBI): domain Eukaryota; kingdom Viridiplantae; phylum Streptophyta; class Magnoliopsida; order Fabales; family Fabaceae; genus Trifolium; species Trifolium subterraneum. The sequence goes on along the minus strand of OX637463.1, from coordinate 43,329,053 downwards.
TTTCTTAAAAGTAGAATAGTGGTTCTTCAGAAGGATGTGCAATTTTTTATTATTCACAAGCCACAAATTGATTTATTTCTTAATCTGGGGGGATTTTTTTTTACGGAAATAAAGGGGGATTGGCGGATTTACTTAATTGTCTATGATTTGATTTTTTTTATAATTGATGAGATTAAATTTGGCCATTTGATCAGATAAAATAAATGGACAGGATTTGGTGTAAAAATAAAATTTGACACCTGGTGTCAACGGATCCTGACTCTTTAACTATTTCTAAACTTTCATAATCTTCTTTGATACACCTTTTCCTGAGAGGATTACTTGAACTTATTCAAAAAATAAATAATTAGAGCTATGTTATATAAACATATCGACAATAATACGACATACATATTTTACAATATAAATTTAGGCTTAACTAAATATTTGGTCCATTTTATGTTTATTTTAGATTTCAATTTGATTTCTTATGTTTGAAAAATATAAATTTGGTCACTTACGTTTCAATTGTCCACAATATCATTCTCCTTATATCTGTTAAGGTAATTTAACTATATATATTTGAATTTTAAATATGAATTGATAAATTTATCTATCCATTTTTATTAATTTTTCTCTATCCATTTTTCTACTCATCATCTTCTCTATTTCTATTCATCCAAACAAACACAATGTTCATGTCAACAATTCTCTAATTTTTCTCTTTTATTATTAATTTTTGTTTAAGGTTTTATCCTAGAACTATTTTCTTTTCTTTTTTTTTAAAAAAAAATATTTCCTCCGTACCAAATTATATGTGACTTTGAAGAAAAACTTTGTACAAAATTATATATCGTATTACAATACCAATAAAGCATTGAATTCTATTTTTCTTATTATACCCTCAATTATTTATTACTTTTTTTCTTTCAATTCTTCAATTTATCTTTTCTATACAATTAATGAATGACAATTTTGTAAAATAACTAATAATATCTCTTTTTCATACAACATTAATTATATTTCTTAACACGCATAATAAAAGTGTTAAAGTGAGATATACTGTGTTATGAACGAGTAAAAATAAAGAAGCATTGATTTTCTCACCCGTCATGCATCACACTCTCCACTGTGCCAACTGACTCAAACACACTCACACACGTATCAATCTCTAGAACTCTCCACCGAAAAACAAAAACCCTCTCATCCATTTTCAGCCAAACCCAAAAACACCAATGGCCGCCGCAGCACCACCACCACCACCAACAGAAGCCCCAACAACCATGCCAGAAACCGCCTTACCACGTCACCCAGTCTTCACACGCATCCGTTTAGCTACTCCTTCCGACATTCCCTTCATCCACAAACTAATGCATCAAATGGCCGTTTTCGAACGCCTCACTCACCTCTTCACCGCCACTGAATCTTCATACTCCACCACTCTCTTCACCCCTGATAACAAACCTTTCCATTCCACCACCATCTTCATCCTTGAAGTCTCTCAAAACCCTTTCACCGACACTCTTAACAACGACCCTGTTTATAAACCCTTAACAGAAGTTGTGAACTTGGATCTTCCAATTGATGACCCAGAGAAAGAATTGTTTAGAAATCAGCTTGGAAATGATGTTTTTGTTGCTGGGTTTGTTTTGTTTTTTCCTAATTATTCAACTTTTTTGGGAAAATCTGGTTTTTATATTGAGGATCTGTTTGTTAGAGAATGTTATAGGAGGAAAGGGTTTGGGAAAATGTTGCTTACTGCTGTTGCAAAACAAGCTGTGAAAATGGGATATGGAAGAGTTGAATGGGTTGTGCTTGATTGGAATGTTAATGCTATTAAGTTTTATGAGGATATGGGTGCTAAGGTTATGCAGGAATGGAGGCTTTGCAGACTCACCGGAGAGAATTTGGACGCTTATGGAGCTACCGATTAAGTAGTCTATGTTCGGCATTTGGGTATGTTAGAATCACGACGATGACTTATAGTGATTTTTCAAATGCTACTCTGATAAGTAAAATTATGATGTTTTCTTTTTTCTGGTTTTTTTAGAAAAAGGAATTTGGGTTTGGAATTTGAAAACTTTTTTACTGTCGTTTGTTGTAATTTGAGTTTGGACTTTGCTATGTTATTTTAATGATGCAAACTTATATCATTGTAATTGGATGGTGTTGTTATTTTAAGTTTCTCTCTGATTTAGTACGAGTGATATTATTGGTCTCTATAAGTTGAAGTTTTGATTAATCTTTGTTATTATGGGTTGAGTATATGTGAAAGATATTCAGGGACAGTTGTGATGGTCTCCATAATTTGAAGTCTAGATTAGAGGAAGACTGCTACCAGAGTAAGACTTTTTTATTCTTCAAAAAATAAAATAAAATGAGACTTTGGTTCGGCTAGAATCGTGCATAATTGATTATGTTGTGTTTGGTTTCTTATGAGTAGAATTGATTTTGCCTCTAAAATTGATTTTACTTGAAGTTAGAAATCATATCTTATGATTCTAGAATAAAATTAACTCATTTTTATATAAATGTATACAAACATAAATCACTTTATTTTCAACTAAAATTTTAGTCAGAATAATTTTTTCTTATTGCAAAACTAAATATACACAAAACATACACAAAACGTCCTTTGAAGACTTCAAACTTTATCATCTCCTTCCTCACACCAAGGTACATGGTTGTGCAACGTTAATACTTCTTTGGCAAAGATGACAGCTAATCACGTTACGATCGTTCGCATGAGTACTGCATGACTCTTGTGAGATACAAATTAGCCAACTCCCTTGCCATATGACTCTTGTGAGATATAAATTAGCACTTAAAATTACGCAAGTGGAATATAAGATAGTTCTCGCTGATTGTTAAAGAAATTTACATGGTAGATTGTTGCTAAATAAGGGTGACAAGTTGATGATTGCTTGTGACCTAAAAATCAAATCGACTTCTTTGTGGAAGATGATATTTGTTCTTGTGAATGTCTAGTCAACAAAGACGCTGAGCTAGGGTTTAGAATAATAGGTATGTAGAATGTACTTGACCTGATAACTATATAGGCACCCCTCGCCTAGTGGATGTGGCGATCGTGACTCCTTAATAGGAGGAGTGGGCGGACCTACTTATTCTTGACTTGGCATATCCATATCTGCTTGCGGTGGTGGGTTGGGCCCATTAGGCTCAGTCCCCCCCCCCCCCCCCCCCAAAAAGCACTCATCCTAGAATGAGATGTAGTGCATTGAAGAGAGAAGAGTTGGCGATGCCCCCCTTGTCAAGCTGTCTTTTTGTTTACCCACTGATGGTGTCATTTCAAATGCATCGTTTCTCGTGTTTCATGATAATCGTCTTCTCATATCATATGCGTTTTGGAGCTCGAGAGACTATTAGTAGTGTAAGTGTCGTTTGGTGGAATTATTCAACTTGACGTTAGTGTTGTTAATGACATCAGAAACCAACAGAGGGAGTTGAATGTAGAGACTTTGAGTATAATGATTTCTTGTGGAAAACACGTCTTTTACTGAGAGCTGCAAATCATGTATATTGGCATAGGAAACGAGGGATCCAAGATGTCCAAGAGGAGTCAAAGGGATGAACCAAAAGAAAGAAGATCCCGACCTTGCATGCCAAAAGAAACCATCTTTAAGGATGTTTTTTGCTCAAATAATAGAAGATCAAGTTTAAGAACCACTAGAAGGGTTGTCGAAGAGGAGGAAATTTGGCCCAACGATATATTTGCTAGAGGTCAACCCAAAACTTACTCGAAGATTGCACCATATCCCATACAAGTTTTCCTGGAAGGGAGATATTTGCTTCCCTTGCTGGTATAGGACACCCAAACCACCACACCGCTCAGGAAGAACAATTTTATTACATCCCGCTAAGTGGATTCCTTGGTAATTGAGTCTTTCTAGAATAAGTTAATAATTATTTTACACAAAATATACCTATTAATTACACTATCAATAGGACTCATATATGTATTTTTTTATGGTGAAGTAGTCTAGTGGCTATAAATTTCACTCTTAAGGTGGATAAGTGAGATGATCACCAGAGTTCGAATCCCAACGATGCCCTACATATATAATGCAATATATACTCCCTCCGGTCACAAATATTAGCAAAAAAACTGTTTACACGGTATTTAAAAAAGTTAGTTAAGTGTAGTTAATTTTCTTAATTTAATGCAAAACATAAGTTAAGTTTACTATATTAACCCTTTTGAGTGTAAAAGTGTATAAGTGAAATAAATGCCTCAAAAAAGTAGAATTAAATAAGTTGTATTAGGAATAGTAGTATTAATAGTGACCAAAATTTAAAGTTTTTTTTTCCTTATATATATGTGTGTGTATGTATGTACTTATTAGACATTCCTCATGCTTATTTTGTTTAATATATTTATTTTCCTTCTTAAAAAAAAATTAGACTAGCAAATGTGTTTTAATATATTTGTTCAAAAAAAATAAACTTTTTTTAATTTTAATATATGTAAATCATGTGTGGACACAACTTTCCGGTACAAGTTTTGCATTATCCTAATTTATTTTATTTTAGTACCATTATTATGGAGTATTATTATTGTAGAATTGATTGACGAAAGAAATCCTCCCTTTAAATTGAGTTATCCTGAGAGATCCAAATCAAACCCGACCAACCAACCATTTCCAGAAGAGCTTTTATTTTATCACTTCAACAAAGTTTCAGCTCAATTATTCCTTAAACTCATTCAAGCAAAGAAACCAAAAGAGCTTTATTGCTTTAAGACTATTCAAAAGATATTTGCACTTTATCTTTCATATCTCAGTTTTCAACCTCGTCTTATTTTTCTTTTATTAATCTGTCTTTCAGTTTTTTTTTTGTATTTTATTTTATTCATAAAAAAGAAAGAAAAAAAAAAAAAACCAGAAAAAGTGAAGTAAAATTATCTCATATATTTGTCTGCATTTTTAATTCGCTCTGTTCATTTCAAAGGTTGGAGAGTTTGTTGAACAAGTAGTTGGAGGTAACCATTGATTAATTTATTATCCATCATCACTAATATTGAGACTAAAATCCTTTAAAATTTTGCAATTTGTGATTCAAGTTTATTTTAATATTGTTGTTTGCAGATTATTTTGAAGTCAATTTGAATCAATCAACACTCATCAATATCACCACTTGTCTTGTCTTGTTGATTCATAATTCAGGTAAAAGATCCATTGTTTTCCCCACTTTTTACCGTCTATTTAATTACTGTACTGTATTTTAACTTGATTAAAAGATGCACACACAAAAAGAGAAAAAATACAGAGTAAAACTTTATATATTATATTTCAAAAATATATTTTCAAAAAAAAAAAAAAAGAGTTTGGATATTAGAAGGATAAAAACCAAGTAATGTAGTATTGCAAGAACCAAAACAAAAATTACTACATTTTACATAGGCTAAGGGTCAGTTTGGATAAACAGCTTATATGAATGCTTATAGTATTAGAGTTTTTAATACGAGAGCTTGCGTCATAAACTATTATGCTTAATAAGTTATTTACGTTTGGATATGTTCATTAAAAAGTACTTACATAAATTGAAGTGTTTGGATGTCTCATCATATAAGCAATTATAAATTTACGATTGACTTTGCATAAAAATAAATAAATTTTATATTGACTCGAAAAGCTAAATTAAAAAAAAAAGAAAAGTGGGATACTTTTAAAAAGATACTCCTTCCGGTCACATTTATAAGCAAAAAATCACTTAAAATTTTGGTCACTATTATAAACAAAAGTTAACTACTTTTAAACTAATAAATACCATTATTCCTAATATACCCTTACTTTCCAAAATGTTTATGTGATTTTCAAGGAAAAAAAAGGTTATTTCTATAAATTTATTCGTTTTATATTAAATCAAGAAAATTAATTACACTTAACTAAATTTGTTTTTTTTTCTTTCTAGAGGGGTGCGCCAGCCAATGCAATAGTGCAACGCACAGGCGACACCCGAGAAGCCCAATAACAAGCTATTGTAGTGGCTCCTCCCCCTCAAAAAAGTAATTTAATATCATGTGATCCAATGGGCCACATATCAGATATTAATCTGATAAGAACAGATATTACACTTAACTAAATTTCTTAAACACCGCGTAGGTAGTTTTTTTTTCCTATATATGTGACTAGAGGGAGTAAGCGTGAAGAAGAAAAAAAAGGAATAACCGTAAAAAAATAAGAAGATAAGTTTAAGATTAACTCAAAAAATAAATTCTAATGTTAATATTGTGTAAAATGGAGCCGGCGAGATTCGAAGCGGATCCTTTTTCATAATCTCTATGTTAAGCCCAACGATAAACATATTATGAGAGCTTATTAAAATATTGCATAAGTAGCTTATGAAACTATGATAAACACTTTTCGTTAATTTACCCACACACTAAGATAACGACTTATATTAGTTAGATAAGTCCACATAAGCTTAAAATAAGTCAATCTAAACGGGGCCTAAATATAGTACTGTAATTTTCAAACTTGAAGGAATGAAAGTCAAAATTTATTTTTATTACATGTGAAAGTCAAATTTGTTTACTGATACCAAAACGAAAATTCCATTGTTTTTGGTTTGTAAAATTCGCTTTTTATAGGAGAAGAAAAGAGAATCAATGGAAATTCTAACTTCCATTATTGGAAAAGTAGTAGATTATACTGTTGTGCCTATTGGACGTCAAGCAAGTTACTTGATATTCTACAAAGGAAATTTTAAGAGGTTGGCGGATGATGTCAAAGACCTCCAGGCTGCAAGAGAAAGAGTGGTTCATTCGGTTGAAGAAGAAAGTGGAAATGGTAAAGAAATCGAAAAAGATGTGAAGAACTGGTTGGAGAAAGTGGACGAGTTAATTGAAACAGCAAATCAGCTTCAACAAGATCCTCGTCGTGCTGATGTCAGGTGCTCATCATGGCGGTTCCCAAATTTGATTTTGCGTCATCAACTAAGTAGGAAAGCCAAAAAAATTGCAAACAATGTTGTTCAAGTTCAAGGCAAAGGGACGTTTGATCGAGTTGGTTACCTTCCAACCATAGATGGAGTAGCCTCCTCTTTCTCAACAAGAGATAGTGAAATTTATGAGACAAGGGAGTCACTTAAGGAGGATATTGTGAAGGCTTTGTCAAACCCCAATTCACGTAACATTGGGATATATGGTTTGGGTGGGGTGGGTAAGACCAATCTTATGGAAAAAGTTAAGATAATAGCAGAGCAACTTAAATTGTTTGATAAAGTGGTCAAAGCAGAAGTAACCGAAAATCCAGACTTTAAAAGAATTCAAGGGGAGATTGCAGACTCGCTGGGTTTGCGATTCAATGAGGAGACAATTTTTGGAAGAGCAAATCGCCTGAGAGAAAGAATAAAGATGGAGAAAAGTATCCTTGTCATTCTAGATAATATATGGAGCATGCTTGATTTGAAGAAAGTGGGAATCCCAATTGGTAATGAACATAATGGTTGCAATCTATTGATGACGTCTAGAAGTCAAGATGTGTTAGTGCAAATGGATGTTCCAAAGGATTTGACTTTCAAACTTGGACTTATGACTGAAAACGAGACATGGAACTTGTTTCAAGTTATAGCCGGGGATGTGGTTAAAGATAGCAATTTGAAAGATGTGGCAATTCAAGTTGCCCAAAAATGTGAAGGTTTGCCTCTTAGGGTAGTGACGGTAGCGAGTGCAATGGGAAATAAGAGGGATGTCCAATCTTGGAAATATGGATTACAGAGATTACAAAGTAATGCTGGTGTAGAGATGGACGCAAAGACTTATTTTGCTTTGGAATTAAGTTACGACTTTTTGGAGAGTGATGAAATGAGGGATCTCTTCTTACTTTCTGCATTACACAGTTGTGATGTAGAGTATTGTCTAAAACTTGCAATGGGTTTGGACATATTAAACCATATCATTACCATGGATGATGCAAGAAACAGACTTCACATAAAAATCAAATCTTTGGAGGCAGCTTGTTTGCTTGAAGTTAAAACAAGTGGATATATCCAAATGCATGATTTTGTTCGTGATTTTGCCAACTCTGTAGCACGTAGGGACAAACATGTATTTTTAAGAAAACAACCAAATGAGGATTGGCCAAACAAGGATTTTTTAAAAAGATGCACGCAGATTGTCTTAGATAGCGTTCATATCCACAGGCTTCCTCAAAAGTTTGATTGTCCAAACATCAAGTTATTCTATTTGGTAAGTGTGGACCGTTCTTTAGAAATTCCTGATGAATTTTTTGAAGATATGAGAAGCCTTACAATGCTAGATTTAACTTCCTTGAATTTGTCTTCATTACCCACTTCGCTTCGGTTCCTAACACACCTTAAAACGTTGTGTTTGGATGATTGCGTTTTGGGAAATATGGCTGCTATAGAAGGTTTGAAAAATTTACAAATTCTTAGCCTCGTGAAGTCTTCAATGATTAAGTTGCCGAGAGAAATAGGGGGATTAACTCAATTGAGAATGCTTGATTTGAGCCATTCAGGAATAGAAGTAGTCCCATCGAACATCATTTCCAACTTGACTAAATTGGAGGAATTGTTCTTGGGCAATACCTCTATTTATTGGGAAGATGCAAATTCAACGGTTCAAAGTGAATATGCTAGCATTGCTGAGCTTCAGAAGCTACCCAACTTAACAGCTCTAGAATTACAAATTCGTGAGACTTGCATGTTGCCAAGGGACTTGCGATTGATGTTTGAGAAGCTTGAAAGATATAAAATAGCTATTGGAAATGTATGGGAATGGTCTGACATTATGGTTGGAGCTTCAAAAACATTGATGCTCAAACTTGGAACCAACATACATTTACAGCATGCAATTAAAGCGTTGATTAAAGGCGTTGAGAAGCTGTACTTGGATGATGTAGATGGAATTCAAAATGTGCTTTATCAGTTAAATGGGGAAGGATTTCCATTGTTGAAACATCTTCACGTCCAAAATAATGCAAACATGAAGCACATTGTTGACTCAAAAGACAGAATTCAAATCCATGTGTCCTTTCCCGCCTTGGAAACACTAGTACTTCACAATCTTAAAAACTTGGAGCATATATGTCATGGTCCACTTTCAATTACTTCTTTTGGAAGTCTTAGTGTTATCAAAGTCAAAAATTGCATCCAATTAAAATATCTTTTCTCCCATACAATGGTTAAAGGACTTTCCCAGCTTTCAGAAATTGAAGTCTGCCACTGCAATTATATGAAGGAGATTGTGCTCAAAGACAACAATTCAAGTGCAAATAATGATACAACTGATGAAAAAATTGATTTTCTTCTATTGCGTTCTTTGACTTTAGAACATTTGGAGACAATTGATGATTTCTTCTCTTCGACGAATTCCAGAAGTAAGCAAAAATGTCATGGTTTAGAGCCTTATGTTTCTGCTCCATTTTTCAATGCTCAGGTATATTATTTTTCTGCAAATCATTGATTGTATGAAAATTCATATTTGGTTTGGTGACTTGAGGCCAATTTCAAAAGATTCTCTTATTATTAGTAAACTATTAGTAAAGAAGTTGAGTTCAATTTTATAACATAACACTAATGATTAATATTTTCTGTTGAAAAACTATAATATTTTATTTATTTTTTCTATATAATAGTTAAGATAATAAAAGTGATTCTTTATAAATAACTAGAAAAATTGAGATGAATCAATTTTCAGATTCAGATGAATCATATTGCTCATTTCACCATCTCTCTCTCTCTCTCTAGCATGGATAGATTTTGTAAAGCATGTAATTATGTCAATATTATTTTACTCAGGTTGCATTTTCTAAATTGGATACCCTCAAATTGAGCTCACTCCTCAATTTGAATAAAATTTGGGATGGCAATTATGATTCTATGCACAACTTGACTAGCTTGATCGTGGATAATTGTGGCGGGTTGAAGTACTTATTCTCATCTACTGTGGTTGGAAGTTTTAAGAACCTCAAACACTTTGAAATAAGTAATTGTGCAATGATGGAGGAGATTATAGCTAAAGAGGGAAACGGTGCATTAGAAGAGGTATGGTGATTCTACTATTAGGAACATTTGAATTAATATTAAAATTTTATTAAATAATTATATATTTATAATGATACTGGTTATTTATGAATTCATAGGTTCATTTTTTGAAATTAGAGAAAATCATTGTGAAGGACATGGACAACTTGAAGACAATATGGCACCACCAATTTGAAACAGTGAAGATGTTGCAAGTGAACAACTGTGATAAAATTGTGGTGGTTTTTCCCTCTTCAATGCAAAAAACATATAATAAGCTAGAGATGTTGGAGGTTACAAATTGTGCTTTAGTGGAAGAAATATTTGAATTGAGCTTCAATGAAGAAAGTAGCAGTGTAGAAGATACAACACATTTGAAAGAAGTTACTATAGATGGATTGGACAAGCTAAAAAAGATATGGAGTGGGGATCCTCAAGGAATTCTTAGTTTTCAAAATCTAACAAATGTACAATTAAATAATTGTGCAAGCTTGGAGTATCTATTACCACTTTCCGTAGCCACTCGTTGCTCACATCTCAAGGAACTTCATATAATAAATTGTGGAAACATGAAGGAAATTGTTGTAGAAGAGAAAGAATCTAGCGGCGTGAATGCAACTCCCATATTTGTGTATAACCAACTGAGTACGTTATCGCTTTGGAACTTACATAGACTCAAGGGTTTCTTTGCTAAAAAGCATACCCTAGCATGTCCATCTTTGAAGATGATTGATGTTCTCTTGTGTCCAAAGTTGACTTTGTACAGAACTCTATCTACAAGTAGTTCAAATATTCGAGATGACGAATTCTCTGTTTCAACGCAACAACCACTTTTCATTGTCGAAGAGGTATGCATATCATATAAATTTACATATAACAATTTGCATTAAAACAACTTTTTTTACGGGAATTTGTGTTACTCCCTCCGTAAAAAATTAGTGTGTAGGTGTATCTTTACCAAAATACTATGAAAGTGGTTAAAATATAAGAATTTAATTGATAATAAGTGGTTAAATATAAGAATCAATTTGATAGTTTAACAGAGTATGTCAGGGACCTTTTTGAGATTATTATAATTTTAGAGACCAATTTGAAAGTGTCATACAAAGTTAGAGATTAATTTAATGGTTTATTGAATTTAAATTCGAATAACTCTACAACGGCCAATTTTTACAAATGAATTTTACGGTGTAAAACATTATTATAGTAGGGCTTTTGTTGTTGAAATTATATTTACTATTTGATACTTCAAAAAATCTAGAAATTTTAGAAAAAATAGATAAAAACTGAAGAATGTGTTTAATATGAACATCAAAAAAGTAGAAATGGATTCAGGGTAGGCAAGATGCAGTCGGCATCCGAGTCATCCGATTAAAATTAAATGGCTCAAATGTAAAGTTTTGATTTTTTAAAACATTAAAATTCCAACCTTTAATTTAAACCGTCCAATCTTGATCAAACGGTCTTGATCACACTGACTGCATGTAGTCATGGGTGTTGGCTGCAACCAATAATCCATGTAGTCTAAAAGTGAACTTTAATAAAAAATGTAAAATTGATATAATATTCTACTATTAAAATTTATTGAAAAGAATAAGGTTCACTTTTAAACCGAGTCCATATTAGAGGTCCCCTGTAATCAATTGAGAGAAAAATATTTGCAACATTTTATATCAAGTTATATATTAAAATATTTGATAATATCTATAAACATATGGGAGTTCAGACAAAATTGTAAAAAATACATATGACATAAGTATAAAATACAAATTTGAGTCGGTAGTAATATTAAACGTTTAATTTTTCTCAATTGCTCTTGAAATGTGTTTTAGGTGATTCCAAATCTGGAGAAGTTGTGTATAGTTGGTAAGGATGCTAACATTATATTACAAGCCCAAAACTCAAGTGGCTTATTCACAAAAATGACATCTCTTTGGTTGTATGATTATAAGAATGAAGATACATTTCCTTATTGGTTTCTTCAAAATGTGCGTGGTCTTAAACAACTAGTTATTATATCGAGTTGCTTCAAGAAGATATTTCAAGATGAAGGACAAATAAGAGAGAAGACTCCCACACAAATCAAAGAGTTGACATTGAGTGCATTACCTAACCTTGAACATATATGCGAGGAAGGTTTTCAAATTGATCCGGTTCTTGAGTTCCTCGAATACTTACGGGTATTTAGTTGTTCTAGTCTGATAAATTTGCTGCCTTCCTCAGTCACCGTTACTCATTTGGTATATTTAACGATAGAAGATTGCAATGGGCTAACAAAATTAATTACATCTCCTACAGCACAAAGTTTGAACAAGCTCACAATACTGAAGGTAAAAGACTGTAGTTCACTTGAAGAAATAATTCATGGAGAGGAAAATGTTCACATTACATTTATTAGTTTACAAACATTGATGTTGGAATGTTTGCCTAGCCTCAACCAATTTTGCTCTAGTAAATGCTTCCTCAAATTTCCGCTGCTGGAATTTGTAATTGTGAGAGAATGTCCTCGCATGAAGGTTTTTTCTGAAGGATACTTAAGTACACCAAATCTTCGGAAAGTTAAAATTGCAGAAAATGATGAACAATGGTTTTGGAAGGGAAACCTAAATGATACAATAAAAAACATGTTTGAAGATAAGGTATGCACTTTTGGCTTTTATTTGGATACATGACAAATACTTGATTTTAAGAGTTTTGTTAATATGAACCTAAAACTTTTTATAGTCAAAAGGTGAAAGTAGACATTTAAGAGACAATAATTAGGAACTTTTTAAACTTATGAGACCAACTTAAAACTTAAAATAAATATAAGAGATGCAAGAAATTTAGTCAAAAATAAATATACATGGTTTAAAAGATAATAATTTTAATTTATCTCTTGATTTGATTGATCAGGTTGCATTTGGTAAATTCAAATATTTGGCCTTATCTGACTACCCTGAGATGAAGGATTTGTGGTATGATCAAAATGTATTTTGCAATTTGAAACATCTAGTGGTGCACAAATGTGATTTTTTATCACATGTACTTTTTCCATCAAATATAATGCAAGTGCTATATGGATTGGAAGAACTAGAAGTAACAGATTGTGATTCATTAGAAGCAGTATTTGATGTGAAAGGTATGAAGTCTGCAGAAGAAATGTTGATAAAACAAAGCACACAATTGAAAACGTTGACTCTTTCTGATTTACCAAAATTGAAGCACATATGGAATGAGGATCCTCATGAATTTCTAAACTTTGGAAACTTATGCACGCTGAATGTTTCTAAGTGTCACAATTTGTTATACATATTTCCATTGTCACTATGTGAAGATCTTGAACATCTTGAAATGCTTGAGATAAAGTCCTGTGGAGTTGAGCAAATTGTAGCAATGGAAGAAGGATCAATGGAACATAGCTTTAATTTTCCTCAACTGAATAATTTAAGACTGTTTTATTTGACAAAGCTTACGAGCTTCTACTGTGGAAAGCATTCTTTAGATTGCCCTTCATTAAAGGTATTGGATGTATATGGTTGTGATGCCTTCAACCATTTGGACTTGTTTTCTATTGAAAAGGTAAATTTTATCCTAACTTGTTTTTCTTTATCTGTCTTTGTCATAATAAACTAGTATTTATTTTCATTTTGGATTTTTAATTTTTCAGTTGAGTCGCAACTTGGAGCAATTGGCAATAAATGGCACAAATTTGTTGGAGATATTGAATCAAGAAAATATCTTTCAAAAAGTTCAAACTCTTTATTTGCAATACTTTGATGAAACTCCTACAACATTTCTGAAGGAATATTCTCTCACAATATTTCCTAATCTTGAAACATATGTAGTGCGTAATAGTTCTTTTGAAACATTGTTCCCCACTACTGGTCCTCTCCATATACAAATTTCAAAGCAAATAAAAGAATTGTTACTTTGTAAATTGGAAAATCTCGAGCACATCTGGCAAGAAGACTTTCCATTAGACCATCCTCTGTTACAAGATCTTACTGAATTAGGTGTATGGGATTGTCCAAGTTTGATAAGCTTGGTACCATCGTCGACATCTTTCACAAATTTAACCCGTTTGCATGTGGAAAATTGCAAAGAGCTGAATTATTTGATAACATATTCAACAGCTAAAAGCTTAATTCAACTCAGAACATTAAAAATAAAGAATTGTGAGAAGATGTTGGATGTTGTGAGGATTGATGATGAAAAAGCTGATCAGGGAGACATCATATTTGAAAACTTGGCACACATGAAATTCACTTCTATGTCAAGTTTGGGAAGCTTCTGCAATGGGAATCAAACTTTCATATTCCCATCTTTGATATATTTCATGGTTAAAGAATGCCCTCAAATGGAGATCTTCTCATCAGGAGTCACAGTAGCACCATATCTGACAAAAATTGAAGTGGGAGAAGGAACTTTCCGATGGAGAGGTGACATTAACACAACTATTCAACATTTATTCCTAGAAAAGGTACACAGTATCATTGTTTATTGTGAAAATTATTTGATTATTTGATTATTATTATTATTATTATATTAATTTACTGCATGATTGGACAGTGACTTTGAGATTAACTATAGAATAAGTTGTCATAGTGTAGTCAATTAGAGTCTGCTAGTTTAGAAGTTCATGAATTAGTTTTTGGTATTTTCTACTTAATTACATACCTAGACACGTACATTGTTAGTATTCTAGATTTGCTTTTGGGAGGAAGTGGATAGATTGGATTCGTGTGTGTGTGTTTGTCGGTAAAATGTGCATCATATTTCTAATTGTAATGGAGAAAGAATTGCCTACTGTATATATATGGTGAACACTTTGCTTTTATTTTTTAGAAAACCAGGTGTATCAAAATCAAATTATAACAAGAAAACTAATGTCGTCCTACATGATTTTTTTATTCCATGTATGGATGCAATAATTTTTAGTATTTCGAAATTAAAAATTGAATTGTGAATTATAATTACTTGATAACCATTACCAAATAGTTAGGACTAATCTATTTGTTAATTAATGTTCACAGGAAGTCCTACATTCTAATGCACTGAATGAGAACATCATATCCTCACATTTGCAAGGTACACAAAATGAATATTTTTATCTCTATGGAATTATTGTTCAATACCATTTGATTATCAAGTGTTTTCTTTATTTTTGACCATAAAGTTGTGTTACATTTCCTTTATTTGTCCTTGTGATTTGAATCACTAGTTATTAATAAAAAAATAATATTAAAAATAAATTAATCCTTTTGTTTTTGTTTATTAGGGTAATTGATTATTAAAGTAGTAACTAGATCTGCATGATGTAATTGATTAGTGTTGTGTAATTATATTTTCGTGCACTGTTTTATGCTTTTTTGTTGATGTTAATTGATTGTTAATTGTGCGAGCAGATGATGAGCTAGGAGGTGAAGATGGTATTGAGGCAGACCCTGAAGAGTGACTAGCATGCCATAGTAACAATGATATAGTTTTCCTTAATTAGTTTGCGTCGTCATTGTTTTTCTTGTTTGGTTATGTTATTTTGGTTTTTAGGGTCGACACTAAGATTCCATTATGCTTGATTTATTTTTATATCAACAATTTGTTAGTGATTTCTTTTGGATTGTTGTTATTGCGTTGCACTCTTTTTTCCTTCACTAGGTTTTATCCCACTGGATTTTACTAGCAAGGTTTTTAATGAGGCAGAAACAATGTTATTTATCTTGAGTTTTGATCTAGTCCTCCCAAATTTCTACGGTATCTTCTTCTCACTTTGTATTATTCAATAAAATTTATAAGGTACTGCAATTAATTTGTAATAGGTTTAGGGTGTCACATAATTGGAATGTCTTACCTTTGATGTGATGCTTCACACTCTATTTCTTTTGCTAAAAAAAGTCTTGTTTTGCATTAATGTAATTCTAGCTTAATTATTCTTACATTTCATGTGTAACTTCCTTTACAAGCTATGCAGTTAAGTTTGTTAATTAGTTACACTTAGTTACAATAATGATAACTCAATCATTTTCTCACAATTCTCTCTTCTTCTATGATTTCATAACCGCCGTAACAAACTCATAACCGTGTTCTTTCTGCGACAATGCCCTCGCGAGTTGCACCTGTAGATCCTTCCTCCGATCCTACCTCACCTTACCACATTCACTCAAGTGATGGTCCCTTGACGGTGAATGTTACTCCTGTTCTTAGCGGATCCAACTATCATTCATGGTCTCGATCCATGCATCGTGCTCTTTGAGGTAAGCTCAAAATCGAGTTCATTGATGGAAGTATTCCAATTCCTACCGATCAATTTGATCCTTCTTTTCGTGCACGGAATCAATGTAATATGTTAGTCTATTCTTGGATCATGAATTTTATGTCCGAATCTATCGCTCAATCGATTGTTTTCATGGAAAATGCTCATGATGTTTGGAACGATTCTCACAAGCTAATCTTGTTTGTATCTCTGAACTTCAACAAGAATTATATGCTCTTAGACAAGATTCATGTTCTGGAACTAAGTTTTATTCTGATTTGAAGCTTATTTGGGAAGAAATGGAAATCTATCTCCCTATGCCTAATTGCAATTGCAGAATTCGTTGATCTTGTGATACTATGCATGCAACACGCGCCAGTCACTCTTTGCTTTACATAATTCGATTTTTCACCAGATTGAACGAAAACTTTATCATGGTTAAATCACAAATCCTTCTTATGGATCCTCTTCCACCTATGGTTTAGAGAAATTATATTGTTACACAATTTACCAGATCTCTCTTCTTCCATTTGATACTTCTTTTTCACTTCAACAACAACATCACTAGCCATCAGCCTCGTTCATGATATTTTACGGGTCTTAGGCCATACATAAGAAAGAAAGAAAAAAAACTTATTTTATTAGTACATAATAATAGCTTTAGGCTTTAAGCTATTCTTTCTTTGGTTTAAGGTTTTGATTTTCAAAATAGACAAAATTTTCTAAATTTAAGCTTAAAGGGGGTAGCAAAAGACCACAATCTCACAAGGTAGGTGTTCTGGTCTTGCCCTAATCCCAAACATATAATGAGTGTTGTTACCTTTGTTCCAATAATGAGGTCTGTGGTTATCACATCGAGCTCGCCCTACTGGAGCGTAGACCCAAAATTACGCCATCTTGTCCAAACCATTATGGAAGCTAGCATTTAATGGAAAGAATAGGAAATAAAGAGGATTTCAACTCCCATAAAGGCAATATTAGAATGATTGACATTTACTGCCAATCACGTCAATCACGTCGTATCCATTCTCACATTTATGGCATTGGCTTTGCGTTGGAGACTTTAAATTTATGGATTTCATGTAGAAAACTCGGGTACTTTTTCCTCATTTTCTGAAACCTTCAATTCACATAAATACTCACTTGAGCATCCGTCTGAGTGTCTGCATGTGCAACCCCTAATGATGTAAGATCAGGAGGTTACATTTGACTAAAGTAGTTTTCTCTATAAAAGAACACATCAAGATTCAATTAAAATTAGTAGCTATTGGAGAAATTATATTATTATTATTATTATTATTATTATTATTATTATTATGTGAAAATGTGCATCAACTTGAGAAGTACCCGACGACCCGTATAAGTAGGAGTGAGTACTTTGTTTTTCCGATATTGCATCATGGAAAATTGTGCATAACGTGCAGACGAACAACTGTACAGTACGACTTTTACATTTTCCTAATTTATTTTACTAAATTTATGGAGAAGAGCTTTTATCACTTCAACAGAGTTTCAGCTAAATTCCTCAAACTCATCCCAGCTTTATTCCTTAAAAAAAAAACTGACTTTTCAACCTCTTCATATTTTTGTTTTACATGTTAAGCTAGCTAAAAGTAGAAATCTACATTTAATAACACATAAGAATTTAATGTTTAAAAAGTATAATGCACAAATTACAAAAGAATATTACTACATTTGTATTCTTAAAATGTGCCTTGAGGGCATATATTAACATTTCCCTTTGTTTTATTAATCTGTCTTTCAGTTTATTTGTATTTTTTTTTCATTCATATTCATATAATTAAAAAAAAAAAGGAAAAAAACCAGAAAAAGTGATGGAAAGTCATCTCATATATTTGTCTGCATTTTGAATTGGTTCTGTTCATTTCAAAGGTTGGAGAGTTTGTTGAACAAGTAAAGTAGTTGGAGGTACGCATTCATTAATTAGTTCTCCATCACTAATATTGAACCTAAAATCCTTTAAATTTTTGCAATTTGTGATTCAAGTTTGTTTTAATATTGTTGTTTGCAGATCATTTTGCATTAGTCTTGTAGAACGTACCATCAATCAACACTCATCAATAGCACCACTTGTCTTGTCTTGTTGATTCATAATCCAGGTAACAGATCCATCCATGGCTCTTCATATTTTTATTTTGTTGGTTTTCAACATAATTTAATCTGGTTCGGGGGTCAATTCTGACATCAAATGGTTCCCGCCTTCTTCCGATCGCAGTTGCGCGAGATCGAACCGTGGTCCTCCCTACCAAGTTTTGCGTCAATTACCACTGAACCAACTAACGATCGGTGCTCTTGATATTGTTTTGCCCATTTTTTTACCTTATATTAATACTTAATTTTAATACTCTCTCTAGTCCTTATTATAAAAACAAAATTACTTTTTAGGTTCATAAACATTCATGACTAAATGCATCAAATATTCTATAAATCTAAAAAGTAAAAAAAAAGTTTATAATAAAGATCGAAGGGAGTATTTTTTTTAATGGCTAGACTCACATAGTTAAGTGTTGAGAGAATAGAAAATTTAGGGTTTAAATCTCAACTCCTCTATAAAATATCCCTGCATGTTACTCCCTCCGTCCCTTATTATAAGCCTCCCTTGGCATTTTTCACACATATTAAAAAAAGTTTGTAGTGTAATTAATATGTACTTTTTGGGTGTTACAATTACTAAATTATCCTTAGTGAAAAGATGTATTTGTATTTGACTTTTCGGATTTCAATGTAAAGTATGGTTATGTTTGTAAAAGTATTAATAAATGTGTCTAGAGATTCGAAAAAAGACTTATTTTAGGGACAAACATTTTCTTTGAAGAGAGGCTTATAATTAGGGACGGAGGGAGTATTAATTAAGAATGTTCTTTTATATTTATCAATTAATCTAACCGTTAATTTTAACAAACACTTCAATTAACTTATTCTATAAATATATGGCTTGTGTATGATTGAAGTACACATAATTTTACTCAAAGATAAATCATAGTATTTTTTTTTTAAATAATTTTTTGGTGAGATTTAGTGAAATAAAATTTGTATTACAATAATTGTTTTAATAATATATAATATACTCCCTCCGTTCCTTTTTATTTGTCGTTTTAGAAAATTTACTACAAATTAAGAAAGTGTATTTTTGTACCTTATCTTCCTATTATACCTTAATTTAATTTTATTTTTTGGAATACATCATGTACAAAAAAAATAGGAAAAAAACAAAAACAAACAAAAATATAGGAACAAAACAACAACAATAAAAAGATTATATAAAAAAGTTTAGTAAAAAAAAGATACAATAAAAAATTTATATAAAATTTACTCAATAAAAAAATAGAAAGGAGAGTATAATAGACAAAATATAACCTTATACTATCAAAACGACAAATAATTTGAAAGAAATTTTTTTTTTCTAAAACGACAAATAAAAAGCAACGGAGGAAGTACAATTTAGTTAAGAGTATATTGTTTTTTTTTATGGTTTAAGAGTATATTATTTTTTTGTGTACAAAGTTGCTAATGAGAATCAAACCTAAGACCTCATACACACTACCCAAACCTCTCACCACTAGACCAAACCTAGTGGCTTAAGGCCTTAAGCATAAAACATCTGAAACACCAAACCCACATTTTACAAAAGGATCAAGATCAATATAAACAAGACATTACGGCGGATTAAGTAACCACATATTTAAATTATAGTCAAAACTCGGCACCTTAACCAACAAAGGACGAGCAATCCCACACCAAATCCTCAATCCATTCAAACAAACCTCTCCAACATAGCTTGGCCTGACTCCCCTGCTAGCACCCCAACAATGTCAAGTGTTCCAACCTTAAACACTATATTGTTCGTAACATTGCTGCAGAAGTTTCCAAGCGAAAACCTGAACCTTAGATGGCAGAATGCTCCGCCACACCAGTCTGCACGCTGCTGCAAAATCAGTGCACTCAGGCCTGTCACTTTCGTTTTGCACGCTGCTTGACAACATAGTGTATCTGTTCTTGCAGCTAAAACTGCGTGTGGCATCCGGCTTCTAGATCCAAACATCACACATCAGGAGGACTGATTCCCCCGTATACAAATTTTAGAATTTTTCATCATAAACTCTCATCTTCAACAAGCATTCTCCACCACCACTCAGCCAAGAGATATAAGTTAAACAAATAAAGATTTTTTACACCCAGGCCTCCTTTACACTTATTTCTACAAATTCTGTCCCACCTATCCCAGGGTACTCTTTTCTTCTCCTCATATCCACTCCATAAGAAACGTCTTTGCAACATGGTCAAAACATTTAACACCTTCTTAGTCACTTTGTAGAACAAAAAGAAATATAATGACAAAGATGACAACACTGAATTATCCATTCCCCTGTCACACAAAAGAACCATGTCATCTGCAAACAGAAGCAACGAGACAACAATCTCATCATTAACCGAGAATCCGGCCAAACATAGCCCTTTTCTAACTAGTCTTGCTAGACCTTCAGCTGCAATATGGAACAAGAATGGAGCCAGCGGATCTCACTTTTTCATCCCTTTTGAACTACCAACTCACTTGTGGGGCTACTGTTAACCAACACAGACACGGAGCAACTAGCCATACATGACCACATCCACTTTCGCCATGTTACATTAAACTAAGTCTGCCCATCATAATGTCTAGATATTTCCAACAAACCAAATCATTTGCCTTTTCGAAGACTATCATAGGAAGACTCCACCACCTCTCAACATGACTGCAAAAATTTGAGGTTAAATCCGTCGGAACCTGGGGATTTATTCATCGGAACAGCTCCAAACTGCCTTTATCTCATCCAAAGAGAAAGGTGCTGTCAACGCCATGTTGTCCTCTGTGGAAATATATCTGAAAGGCACACCATCTAACACAGGTCTTCTGAAATTCTCTTCCCTGAAACCTTCCTCAAAGAATCTCAACTCCTCCAATTTGACTTCTTTCGCCTCCTCCACCCACCTTTCTCCCACCTACAAAGCTGTAATTTGTGTCCTTCTATTTGCTCTTAAACATGCATGAAAGTAACAGGTGTTGGAATCACCCTCGGTGATGCATCTAACTCTGAACTTTTGATGGAAAAAACTCTCTTTGAGATGAACTTCCCTCCAAAACTCTGCTTGGAACTCACTTCTTAGAGGTGTACTAGTATTAAGATTAAATATGTTTTAGATTCCTGTAAAATGAATGGATTTTGGTTTGAGTCACACAATCATGGTTGTTATTTTCACCCTACAAAATTTGTACAAATTTTTTCGTTTGCTGCGCTAGGCCATCTTTATTCTAATTTAGTAAGGTGCACCTTTTCACTTTGGACAAAAAAACCAATTACCACTTTTCAAACATGTTATAAATAGAAGGGTAGCTATGTCAATGTCATTTAATTAATTAAAGAAAATAATTAATTAAAGCGGGAAAGTCATGTGCCTTTCAAGCAACTTCATTTGTCTGATAAATCAAGTGTTCCATGTTAAGCCATGTGTCCCTTTTTAAAATAAAGTGGGTGTAAATTAACAAAGTGGGTGTAAACTCAGGAACATTTTAAATGAAAGTCACAAAACTATCTCTCAAGTTACTAGTTTTAAATAATAAATATGAATGATTTTTTTGTCCAAAGTGAAAAGGTGCACCTTGCTAAATTAGACCTTCATGTTTTTAGGTGGGTCTAAGTTAGCAAACCCCATATATTTATGTTTTTAGGTGGGTCTAAGGTGAGAGGATGATGCCCCACTTTAAGACAGGAAAAATCTTAGAGTTCAAAGAACACTTACAACAATATTCACAATTATATTTATAGTATAACATAGAAATACGAGTTCTGATATTATAAGATAAGCCTAGGAAAATAATTTTGCAAGAACGGAAAAAAAAGATTACTTTTTGTAAGGATAAAATACTTCTAAAACTTCCTTTGGAAAAAAATACTTTTAAAAGTTGAAGGGACTAAAGTCATTAATATTATGGAGACTAAAACTAAAATGCATCCTTTTTGTAAAGATAAAAAATACATTTCATAAAAAAATACAAGTCTTTAGTTTTTGATTGGTTTCACATGGTTGCAATGAAATACAATTTGCACAACCTACATTTACTGTTGAATTTTATTTTTAGTACATATAACATTTTTTTTAATTTTAATCAAAGCATACTTCTTTTTCATATTTGCAAATTTTCATCAAAGATAAGAGCAGCGTGTTAAACTGTTAATGTCCTCAATTTCCAAATGTTTCCGTTGTTTCTTTTGCACTCATCCAAAAATCGTATCTTTTACTTTTCACTTTCAGATTTACTCAAGTCACAAGGAAGAGGAGAAGAAAAGAGAATCAATGGAAATTTTAGGTTCCGTTGTTGGAAAAGTAGTAGATTATACTGTTGTTGCTATTGGACGTCAAGCAAGTTACGTGATATTCTACAAAGGCAATTTTAAGATGTTAGCAGATCATGTCAAAGACCTCCAGGCTGCAAGAGAAAGAGTGTTTCATTCGGTTGAAGAAGAAAGGCGAAATGGTAAAGAAATCGAAAGAGATGTGGTGAACTGGTTGGAGAAAGCGAATGAGGTAATTGAAACATCAAATCAACTTCAATCAGATCCTCGTCGTGCCAATGTTAGTTGCTCAGCTTGGCCGTTTCCCAATTTGATATTTCGTCATCAACTAAGTAGGAAAGCCTCAAAAATTGCAAAAAATGTCGTTGAAGTTAAAGGAAAAGCGGAGTTTGATCGAATTGGTTACCCTCCCACCCTAGATGAAGTAGCCTCCTCCTCCTCCGATACAAGAGTTGGTGAAAATCATGATACAAGGAAGTCATTTAAGGAGAACATTTTGAAGGCTTTAGCAACCCTCAGTTCATGTAGCATTGGGATCTATGGGGTGGGTGGGGTGGGTAAGACCACTCTAGTAGAGGAAGTTACTAAAATAGCAAAACAAGACAAATTGTTTGAAAAAGTGGTAATAACAGATGTATCCAAAAATCCGGACTTTAAAACTATTCAAGGGGAGATTGCAGATTCGTTGGGTCTGAGATTTGACGAGGAGACTATTCTTGGCAGAGCACATCGCCTAAGACAAAGAATCAAGATGGAGAAAAGTATCCTTGTCATTCTAGATAATATGTGGACTATGCTTGATTTGAAGAAAGTTGGAATTCCATTTGATAATGAACATAATGATTGCAAATTATTGATGACATGTAGAAATCAAGATGTTTTGTTGCAAATGGATGTTCCAAAGGATTTGACTTTCAAGCTTGAACTTATGAGTGAAAACGAGACATGGAACTTGTTTCAAGATATGGCTGGAGATGTGGTTAAAGATAGCAATTTAAAAGATCTAGCAGTTAAAGTTGCCCAAAAATGTGAAGGTTTGCCTCTTAGGGTAGTGACGATAGCTCGTGCAATGAAAAATAAGAGGGATGTCCGATCTTGGAAATATGCATTACAAAAATTACAAAGTAATGATGGTATAGAGATGGATGCACTTACTTATTCTGCTTTGGAATTAAGTTACGACTCATTGGAGAGTGATGAAATGAGGGATCTCTTCTTACTTTTTGCATTACTCTTAGGTAATGATGCAGAGTACTTTCTGAAACTTGCAATGGGTTTGAACATATTAAAGAATATAAGTACCATGGATTATGCAAGAAACAAACTTTACACAATAATCAAATCTTTGGAGGCGACTTGTCTTTTGCTTGAAGTTAAAACAGGTGGAAATATCCAAATGCATGACTTTGTTCGTGATTTTGCTAACTCTGTAGCACGTAGGGACAAACATGTATTTTTAAGAAAACAACCAAATGAGGATTGGCCAAGCAAGGATTTTTTAAAAAGGTGCACGCAGATTGTCCTAGATATTCCTATCCACATGCTTCCTCAAACGTTTGATTGTCCAAACATCAAGTTTTTCTGTTTGGCAAGTGGGAACCATTCTTTAGCAATCCCCGATATTTTTTTTGAGGGTATGGGAAGCCTTACGGCGTTAGATTTAACGTCCTTGAACTTGTCTTCATTACCCACATCGTTTCGGTTCCTAACAGACCTTCAAATGTTGTGTTTGGAGTCTTGCATTTTGGAAAATATGGATACTATAGAAGGTTTGGAAAATTTAAAAATTCTTAGCCTTCGGAAATCTTCAATGATCAAGTTGCCAAGAGTAATAGGAAAGTTGACACAATTAAGAATGCTTGATTTGAGCAATTCTGGAATAGAAGTAGTCCCATCCAACATCATCTCCAACTTGACTAAATTGGAGGAGTTGTGCATGGGCAATACCTCTATTAATTGGGAAGATGTGAATTCAACCGTTCAAAATGAAAATGCTAGCATTGTTGAGCTTCATAAACTACCCAATTTGACTGCTCTAGAATTACAAATTCGTGAGACTTGGATGTTGCCAAGAGACTTGCGATTGATGTTTGAGAAGCTGGAAAGATATAAAATAGCAATTGGAAATGTATGGGAATGGTCTGACATTACTAGTGGAACTTCAAAAACATTGATGCTCAAACTTGGTACCAACATACATTTGGAGCATGCAATTAAAGCATTGATTAAAGGTGTTGAGAAGTTGTACTTGGATGATGTAGATGGAATTCAAAATGTGCTTTATCAGCTAAATGGGGAAGGATTTCCATGGTTGAAACATCTTCACGTCCAAAATAATGCAAAGATGAAACACATTGTTGACACCAAAGAGAGAATTCAAATCCATGTGTCCTTTCCCATCTTGGAAACTCTGGTACTTCACAGTCTTAAAAACTTGGAGCATATATGTCATGGTCCACTTTCAATTACTTCTTTTGAAAGTCTCAGTATTATCAAAGTCAAAAATTGCATCCAGTTAAAATATATTTTTTCCTCTACAATGGTTAAAGGACTTTCTTGCCTTTCTGAGATTGATGTTTGTCGGTGCGATTCTATGAAGGAGATAGTGCTCGAAGACAACAAATTAAGTGCAAATAATGAAAAGATTGAGTTTCTTCAATTGCATTCTTTGACTTTAGAACATTTGGAGATGCTTGATAATTTCTTCTCTTATTATTCGACAGATTCAAGAAGTAAGCAAAACTATCAAGGTTTAGAGTCTGTTTCTTCACCATTTTTCAATGCTCAGGTATGTTATTTTGTTTTTAAGCTTCTAAACCTTGATAGTGATATGCACAAACAAATTAATAGATAAATTGGTTCGTTTAGTAAATAAACTATTGAGTAAAAAAAAGTAAATGAACAATTATTTCCTTAGATATTTAAGCTAGATAAATGTGTAATATCTTGAAAGGTATCAAGTAACATTATATCACCACTTTAAAAATGGTAAGAATAAGAACTGTTGCATCTCGTTTGAGAGTTCATGATTAAAACTTAGTCTTTATATTTCAGAAATATTCAAATAGATTCTTATTATATTTTAAGACTTCACTAGTTTCAAATAGATTCTTAGTGTTTCATAGTTCCATTCCATCAGTAATATCAACCATTAGTTAGTGAACACTCTTACTTGTATATAGGAGTTTCACTGTAATGAATACAACTATTTGAACTCTTTTTTACTAGATGTCGTTAATAAAGGACCCAACTTTATAACATGTTTTTATGTAGGTTGCATTTCCAAATTTGGATAACCTAAAATTGAGCTCACTCAATTTGATCAATATTTGGGATGACAATCTTCATTCTATGTACAACTTGACTAGCTTGATTGTGGATAATTGTGATGGGTTGAAGTACTTATTTTCATCTACTATTGTTGGAAGTTTTAAGAACCTCAAACACCTTGAAATAAGTAATTGTGCGATGATGGAGGAGATTATTGCTAAAGAAGAGGGAAACAATGCATCAAAAGAGGTATGGTAATTCTTTTTTTCTTGTTTAAGTAGCCTAGTGGTTAGAATTTCACCTTTTAAAGTGAATAAGTGGGAGTACCAGGTACTAACCCCGGTCCTGCATATTACATGCAATGTCCTTACCAATTGAACTACACTCACGGGGACAAGATGCATGATAATTCTACGTTATTTATGAATTATTTATAATGATATTGCGTTATTTATGAATGCATAGGTTCATTTTTGCAAATTAGAGAAAATCATACTGAAGGACATGGGCAACTTGAAGACAATATGGCACTGCCAATTTGAAACATTGAAGATGTTGCAAGTGAACAATTGTAATAAAATTGTGGTGGTTTTTCCCTCTTCAATGCAAAAAACATATAATAAGCTAGAGATGTTGGAGATTACAAATTGTGCTTTAGTGGAAGAAATATTTGATTTGACTTTCAATGGAAGTAGTAGCATGGAAGATACAATACAGTTGAAAGAAGTTACTATAGAAGGATTACACAAGCTGAAAAAGATATGGAATGGGGATCCACAAGGAATTCTTAGTTTTCAAAATCTAATAATTGTGCAACTAAATAATTGTGCAAGCTTGGAGTATCTATTACCACTTTCCTTAGCCATTCGTTGCTTACATCTCAAGGAACTTCATATAAAACATTGTGGAAACATGAAAGAAATTGTTGCAGAGGAGAAAGAATCTAGCGCGAATGCAGCTCCCATATTTGAGTTTAATCAACTGAGTACTTTATTGCTTTGGTACTTAGGTAAACTTAAGGGTTTCTATGCTAAAAATCATACCCTAGCATGTCCATCTTTGAAGATAATTGATGTTGTTGATTGTGCAAAGTTGAATTTGTACAGACCTCTATCTACAAGAAGCTCCAATCTTCAAGATGACAATCTCTCTGTATTAACGCAAGAACCACCTTTCATTGTCGAAGAGGTATGCATATCATGTAAATTTACACTTACATATAATAATGAGTTAAATTAGTTTTTGGTCCCTATAAATATTCTAAACTTCATTTTTCGTCCTTCTAAAAAATTTCAACAAGTTTTGGTCCTCCAAATACTTATTAAACCCTATAATGGTTTTCACTAAAACAAGTCGTCTATAGGATTTTTTATTATTATTTTGAGAAACTAAACAACTATAGTTGTATTCAATCGTCAAATTCGGAAGTATTTCAAACAGTAATATTTAAAATACTAATAACCTAATACTTAATACTTATATTTCCTGTCACATACATTCAATGATCAATCTAACCAACTGAAGACCTATTCAAAGACAAAATCATAACGTTTAATATTAAATGTTTAATTCTTTTCAATTTCTCTTTAAATGTATTTTAGGTGATTCCGAATTTGGAGAAGTTGAGAATAGATCGTAAGGAAGCTAACATGGTATTGCAAGCCCAAAACTCAAGTGGCCTATTCACAAAAATGACATTTCTTTGTTTGGCTTCTTATAAGAATGACGACACATTTCCTTATTGGTTTCTTCAAAATGTGCGTGGTCTTGAAAAACTAGTTATTGAATTGAGTTGCTTCAAGAAGATATTTCAAGATGAAGGACAAACAAGTGAGAAGACTCGCAGTCAAATCAAAAGGCTGTCATTGAGTGAATTACCTAAACTTGAACGTATATGTGACGAAGGATTTCGAATTGACCCAGTTCTTGAGTTTCTTGAATACTTATGGGTTTATAGTTGTTCTAGTATGATATATTTGCTGCCTTCCTCGGTCACCCTTACTCATTTGGTATATCTAGAGATAAAAGATTGCAATGGGCTAACAAAATTAATTACATCTCCTACGGCGCAAAGTTTGAACCAGCTCATATTTCTAAAGGTGGAAGACTGTGATTCACTTGAAGAAATAATTCTTGCAAAGGAAAACGTTCACATTTCATTTATTAGTTTACAAACATTGATGTTGAAATGTTTGCCTAGCCTCAACCAATTTTGCTCTAGTAAGTGCTTCTTAAAGTTTCCGTTGTTGGAATTAGTAATTGTGAGGGAATGTTCTCGCATGAAGGTTTTTTCTGAGGGATACATTAGTACACCAAATCTTCGAAAAGTTAAATTTGCAGAAACTGATGAAGAATGGTTTTGGAAGGGAAACATAAATGATACAATAACCAGCATGTTTGAGAATACGGTATGCTTATTCCCAATTAATTTCATGATTTGTGCTTCTTTTTTGTTTTCGTTTTCCTAATCATGTAGCCTAGTGGCTATACTCACACAAACTTTAAGTGTGAAGAAATGGAAAATTTTAGGTTCGAACTCCGACCCCTACAAACCAATGTCCCTTTCAACTACCAATTGAGCTGCACTTACTGGATAAACTTTTTTTTCGGTTTGAACTAATTTGTGATGCAATTATTTTCACAGGTAATATTTGGTAGTTTCAAACATATAAAACTATCTGAATATCCCGAGTTCAAAGAATTATGGTATGGTCAACTTCAGTTGCATAATGTATTTACGAGTTTGAAGCATCTAGTGGTTCATAAATGTGATTTTTTATCCGAGGCGCTCTTTCAACCAAATTTACTAGAATTGCTAAGGAACTTGGAAGAATTAGATGTCAATGATTGTAATTCATTACAAGCAGTTTTTGATTTCAAAGATGAATTTGTAAACAAAATTGTTCTTGTGAAGATTTCTACTCAATTGAAGAAATTAAAAATATCTAATCTTCCAAACTTGAAGCATATATGGAAGGAGAATCCACATAATACTACGAGGTTTCAAAATTTATGTGAAGTATATGTTGAGAAATGCGAAAACTTGGTAAACATATTTCCGCTCTCAGTAGCTAGAGATATGATGCGACTTCAAAGTCTTCATGTACTGCAATGCGGGATTGAAGAAATTGTTGGCAAGGAAGAAATAACAGAGGTGGCGATAGTTAAATTTGTGTATCCTCATTTAACATCCATTATAATTGCTCATATGACCGAACTTAAGGCATTCTTTTCCGGAGTCCATTCTCTTCAATGTAAATCATTGAATCAAATCACCTTGTTTGGATGTCCAAAATTAGATCTATTTAAGATAGAGCCTTTGAGACACCAAGAAAGTGCCAGAAATGATCAGCTCAATATCTTAACACATCAACCTCTTTTTGTGATTGAAGAGGTAAGGATAACATAAATATATCATCCTTGCATTGAATTTACGTTTTACATGCACAAATTTTTGGTCAAGTAGCCTAGTGGCTAGAATTCTAGCCTTAGAGTTAATAAGTGGAGTGTCCGGGGTTCGGACCCCGACTTCTGCATATAAAATATGACATCCCTACCAACTGAGCTAAGCTCATGGGGACTTACATGCACAAATATTAATTTGTTTTAATGTATTAGTAATTGTATGACAAATTATATATCCTACTTGTCTAATATATTGGCTTGAGGGTAATTATTTAGTTTTTCTGTGTTAATAATTGGTTGAAAAATTGACAAGGAAAATATAGATTTCTTTTAGTTCTAATTTAGGTTTTGCAATAGGTATTCAATGTGGAGAGTTTGACCATGAATAATAAATATTTTGACATGATATTGCATAGCCAATATTCAGAGGTTCAATTTAACAAAGTCAACCACATTGGTGTGAGTCAATTCTACAATGAAGAAGCTACTTTTCCATATTGGTTCTTGAAAAATGTTCCAAATTTAGAAAGCATAGTAGTCCAATGGTGTTCCTTCAGGGAGATATTTCAAAGTGAACAAATCATAAGTACGGAAAATAAAACACAAATTATTCCGCGACTCAAAGAGTTGAAATTATGGTACCTGAGCAAGCTTCAATGTATATGGAAAGAAGGATTTGAAATGGATCCTGTTCTACATTTTCTTGAAAGAATGATTGTTCTTCAGTGTTCCAGTTTGATAAAGTTGGTTCCATCCTCTGCTACCTTTAAAAACATGACCTATTTGGAGGTGGCAAACTGCAATGGATTGAAAAATTTGATTACATCCACAACAGCAAAGAGTCTAGTCGAACTCACAACAATGAAGATTGCAATGTGTAATTGGATTGAGGATATAGTGAACGGCGAAGAAGATGAGACAAATGAGATTGTATTTTGCAGTTTACAATCTCTAGAACTAATTTCTTTACCAAGGCTCTGTCGATTTTGCTCATGTCCTTGCCCCATTATGTTTCCGTTGCTCGAAGTTGTAGTTGTCAAAGAATGTCCTCGAATGGAACTTTTTTCATTGGGAGTGACCGACACACCAAATCTTCAAAATCTACAAATTGAAGAAAATGACGGAGAAAATCATTGGGTGGGTGACGACCTCAATGGAACAGTCAAGAAATTGTTTGATGATAAGGTGTGTTTTACTTTAATCCACCAATTTATTTATTTTAGGTTAGTTTAAGACTAACTAGATCACAATCATCTTGACGGCGGAAAATTGTAGTGTAATAGACTACAATATTATTATACATAATTAAATATTTCTTAAAAGCATTTTTTATTTGTCTCTTGATTGATCAGGTTGCATTTCGTAAATTCAAATATTTAGCCTTATCCGACTACCCTGAGCTAAAAGATTTGTGGTATGGACAACTTGATCAAAATGTGTTTTGCAATTTGAAACATCTAGTGGTGCAAAGATGTGATTTTTTATCACATGTACTTTTTCCGTCAAATGTAATGCAAGTGCTACACGGATTGGAAGAACTAGAAGTGAGAAATTGTGATTCATTAGAAGCAGTGTTTGATGTGAATGGTATGAAGTCTAAAGAAAAAATATTGATAAAACAGAGCACTCAATTGAAAACATTGACTTTGTCCAACTTACCAAAATTGAATCACATATGGAACGAGGATCCTCATGAAATTATAAGCTTCAAAAACTTATGCACGGTGAATGTTTCTACGTGTCAAAGTTTGTTATATATATTTCCATTGTCACTATGTGAAGATCTTGAACATCTTGAAATGCTTGAGATAGACTCTTGTGGAGTTGAGCAAATTGTAGCAATGGAAGAAGGATCAATGGAACATAGCTTTAATTTTTCTAAATTGAAGAAACTGGCATTACGCCGTTTGAAAAATTTAAGGAGTTTCTATCGAGGAAAGCATACTTTAGAGTGCCCATCATTGAAGATTTTGAATTTATATTGTTGTGAAGCATTAAAAATGTTTTCATTCAACCATTTAGACTTCCAACAGCCAAACCCGGTGGATGAAAATCATGATATGCTTTTTCAACAAGCTCTATTTTCTATTGAAAAGGTAAATTACCACTCCTTTTTTTTTTTCCTTCTTTATTTGTATGTCATAAACTAGTATTTATTTTCTTTTTGGATGTTTAATTTTTCAGCTGAGCCCCAACCTAGAGGAATTGGCAATAAATGGCACAGATATATTGGGGATATTGAATGGTTATTGCGAAGAAAATATGTTTCATAAAGTTGAACTTCTTCGCTTGCAATGGTTCAATGAAACTCCAACTATTTTTATGAATGAATTGCTTACAGTATTTCCTAATCTTAAAACGTTTCAAGTGCGTAATAGTTCTTTTGAAATATTGTTCCCCATTAAAGGAACCAATGGTCATCTGAGTATGAAAATTTCAAAGCAAGTAAGAAATTTGTGGGTTAATGAATCGGAAAAGCTCGAGCACATATGGCAGGAAGAGTTTCCACTGGATCACCTTCTTCTACAAGATCTTGAAGGCTTATTTGTATCGGCTTGTCCAAGTTTAATAAGCTTGGTACCATTGTCCGCGTCTTTCACAAATTTAACCTATTTGGAAGTGGACAATTGCAAAGAGCTTCTTTATTTAATAACATCCTCAACTGCTAAAAGTCTTGTACAACTCAAAAGATTAGAAATATCAAATTGTGATAAGATGTTGGATATTGTGAAGATTGATGAAGAAGAAACAGCGGAAAGAATCATATTTGAAAACTTGGAAGACATGGAATTTACTTCTATGTCAAGTTTGGGAAGTTTCTGTTATGGGAAACAAACATTCATATTCCCATCTTTGTTACATCTCACCATTCGTCGATGCTCTCAAATGGAGATGTTTTCATCAGGAATCATAATAACACCATACCTAACAGAAATTCGAGTGGGAGTAGGAAATAAGCAATGGAAAGGTGATCTTAACACAACTGTTCAACAATTGTTCATAGAAAAGGTACACTGTCATTTTTATAAAATTATGAAAATTGTTTATTTAATATTGTTGAAAATTTTATTAGTCGTTGTTTAGAAATATCCAAACTTTGATTCCTAATACCCAATAAATAGTTCGAACTAGATAGAAACAATAACCCATTTTAGCTTGAATGGTTTGTAGCGGAACCCTACCTTCTCTGAACCATTCGACACGTGCAATTTCTTTTCCATTGATCCGTCCCGAAATTTGTACTTGAACTCCTTTTGTACCTGCCTGTTCAGCTAATTCAATAGCTTTTTGGATTGCTTTACGTAGTTATCCTTTTGCACTTTGACATTATTTTTTTTTCACCACCAGTAGTTGATCATCTGGATCGTCTAATCTGGTTCGGGGGTCAATTTTGTCATCAAGTGGTTCTAACTTCTAACCCCCTTTCGATCGCAGTTGCGGAGGATCGTACCATGATCCTCCTTACTAAGTCTAGCGTCAATCACCACACTCGACCAACTAGTTGCACTTTAGCAGTATTAGTCACAAGGAAATTAGTCTCTTCATACATGAATTTATTTTTTCTATTTATGGTTGCAATTATTTTTAAGCACTTTGAAATTAAAATGTGAATTGTTAATTACTTGAGTGTCAATATTTTGTAAACAGGAAGTCCGACGTTCTAATACACTAAATGAGACCATCATAGCCTAACATTTGCAAGGTACACAACAAGAAATTCTTCTCTTTTATATATTTTATTTTTTTCTCTCTACACAATTATAGTTCAATATCATTTAACTGTGAAGTGTTTTGTTTCTTCTTGACTATATAGTTTTGTGTTACATTTCATATTTGTCCTTGTTGTGTTTTGAATCACTAGTTATTATTAATAAAATAATGTTAAAAATAAGTACTTAATCCTCTTGGAACTAGGTAAGTTTAAAAATAATTGGTACAGTCAATGTCTTTCTACTATTATTAAGAATTGACAAAACATCAAAATAATCACCAATTTTGGTGAACTAAAGTGGATCAAAATAGTCACCCTGATGAGACTCTTAGTCTCCTAGATCTGCATTGATGCAATTGATTAGTGTTGCATAATTATATTTCCATGCATTGTATGCTTTTTGTTCATATTAATTTATATTGTTAATTGTGCGAGCAGATGATGAGCTAGGAAGTGAAGATGGTATTGAGGCAGACCCTGAAGAGTGATATAGTTTTCCTTAATTAGTTTATGTCGTCATTGTTTTTCTTGTTTGGTTATGTTATTTTGGTCTTTAGGTTCTATTATGATTATGCACTCTTTTTTATTTTTATTTCAACAATTTCTTAGTGATTTCTTTTGGATTGTTATCATTGCTCTGCACTCTTTTTTCCTTCACTATGTTTTATCCCATTAGATTTTTTTAATAAGGTTTTTAATGAGGCAGAAACAATTCATAATTCATGTTCTTTATCTTAGATTTTGATCTAATCCTCTCAAGTTTGTATCTTCTTCTGTTTTTGTATTCAATAAAATTTATAAGGTGCTGCAATTTATTTGTGACTTCGGGGGTCTACAAAATTGGAATGTCTTACATGTGATGTGATGCTTTGGTTGGAATTACTTTATTATTAATTATAGACCTGTTTTCAATAACAAAGATTAAACATATAATCTTATAACCGTAGTGTAGAAGCTAAATAAATTTATGAGCATGTATATAGAAGCAGGATCATCGACATGTTGATTTATTAAGATTATATGAATACCTTAATAGAAGAAATCATCAGATGACATAACTGTTGGTGTGACACATGGTACTTCTAAAACACAAAGAAAGAGAAATCGGATGACAAGCATCAAATAACTTGTGGTTCTTTCTCAATCTGGACTCCTTATGCCTTTAGGATTCTTCTTCAGATGAGAAGAAGAGTCAATATGCAGTGTGTCTGGTATATTGGGGACCATAGCCGATATATTGTTGATGACATATTAGAATTCACATTATTCCCAAATGGGTCACATCCTGACATTCACTCATATTGAGTTCATATCAATTAATTAAGTATTTAATTAATTATATAATTTGAAGTCTAAATTAACCTTATTACTTAATTTGACCACTAATCAATTAAAGCTCTTTATTAATAAATATCTAATATAATTACACAAAAATATTTGACCACATAATATTATTGGAATATAATGCATACAACAAACTTACCATTTATATAGAGCACTTAGATTAGATGGTGTGTATCTATTCTAACTTAACAAAGGTCCTGAGTTCGATCTCTATTTTGGGCATGTAACAATTTTAAAACTCTTAGGGTACGTTTGATCTGTTGAAAAATAAGGGATAGGACAAAACAACTTCAGTTGTACTGTGTTTGATTTAAAAATTATTCCTGGTACTAGACAAACTGGGGGCCGAGGGACAGAACCAAAACTGAAATTCTTGTCCCCCACTAAACCACGAAACAAATTTTTGTCCTCTACACAAATTGTCTAAAGTACCAAAATAACTTTTTGTCAACCAAACAACGTACAAACACAAAATTTATTCAATACCTTAAACGTTTGTACTGTGTTGTCTTGTACTGTTTTGTCCAGTACTAACATTTTATAGATCAAACGGACCCTTAGGAAGAGTTTAATGGAGATGCATTAAGTTTTACTCAATTATTTAATAAGAAACTATTGTATCGATTTGTCATGTCATATCAAGAAAGTTGAGAGTAATATGGAGAAAACATGAATGATATTTGTTTGGTATTTGTTTACGGTATAAAATTAATTATTTTATATTGTTAGGTGCATATTCACTTTTTCTCCCAAAAAACAAACTACCTTAAATCCTAAATCATCCCCATTAACAATTCAAGAATATTAATGTTCTTCGTATTCTTCTTCACCATGATTCACCATTCTAAACTTCATATATCATGCTTTCTATGTTCGTTATATGCGATTCTAATTGCTTATCAAGACACTATTATTGAAACATGGCAATATATCACTTTTAGGGTGGTCGAGTCAACATATAGCTTTAGATCATATTATATAGCCTTTGATTAACGAACTAAATTCAATGAGTTAATTATTGAATCTAATATTTCACAAAATTAACCAAATCAGATTTCAAGCTATTTTTGAGTTAATTTGGTTTATTCCTAACACTATCGACCAGCAGTGCTATTTGAAGTGAAAATTCATCAAGAATACACAACGAATAATTGGTGACCATTAGATTCTATTGAGATGAAAACATGGGTAAGTGGAATAAAAGTTGAAATGGTCAGCTGCAGTTATAATACACTATTCGTGATGCTTCGTGAAAGATATTTTCGGAAGAAGTAGCATTTCTCATATTAAACAACCTGTTGAAAAATCTATTTTACACAATTTTCGTCAACACCAATAATGTCCATTGAACTGTTATTTGCATTAAACATCCCACTTTTCAGTGCAAAAACTTCAAATTTCTCAACCATAATCTGTCATCTACAAATATTAAAAAATCACAGTGAAATTGTTCAATTCATAGTGAAACTGTATATTTCTAGAAAATTTTCTCCATGTATAAATCATACAAGAATAATGTTCTCTTGTTTATATCTATTTCTCATTTCTCTGTTCCATGTTTCAATTCCATTTGAATTCCAATTCCTGTTATCCACATTTAATATCTTACAATCTAAACATCATGATGGGCAGATGGGGGGGATAGTTCGAAAAATCTCCGTTCTTCTTTGTTGCACTTCACGGGTAAAAAAATAACCTAAAACCATTTGCCGGCAAAAACTCACATGGTGAACTCACTCTCAATCATCTCATGAACCTCATTTATTACCAAATATGGTTTATTCCCACCAATGACTTCAGCTTGTTTCTTGCTGTCTTTCCATAGCTGCAAAGGAAACATTTGTATCACCGTCCAAAGAAGAATACATCAAACTTATTAAATAAGTAAAATACAATGGTGCTGCTTACTTGTATGGTTGGCATTTTCTGCAAATGATGATTGAGAGAGCCACACCATGCAATACATGGAAGAAGAAATATAATAAGTGAAATGAATTGTCTGAGTACAACAATCACAAATTCATAATGATATGAAATTTGAGAAAAATGGTTTCACATAACATGTAAACATCAAGTAATTGTTGAAGCCAATTAACAGGAAATCAACTAGATAGAAGCCAATTAGCAGGAAATCAACTAGATAGAATTGACTATGATCAAATGATACCAGTATGCTCGGTCAAACACCGGTTTTTTAGAAAGGTTCTTTTTTATTAATTTTCCTAGTTATTCCAAATCTGGGTGCAGATAGGACGGCTGCAACACCCTAAATATATTAAAAAGAAAATAAACAGAATACAACATATTGGGGGACATAAACCAAACCCAGTCACAAACCACATAATTGCCTAAACGGGTATTGAAACAATTTAAACACAACAAAAATGGTTAAGAACAGAAGCAAAGATACACACACCACAAACACTATCCAGCAAACCCGCGTACGGGCGCGAAACCAAATGGCTAAAAAAAGTGTTGTGTGGGCCTTCATAACTCAAGTCAACAAATAAATCGACCGCCAACACGGATCGACTCACGTACCAACGGCTCCCTGCACAAACCACAACAGCATTAACGGCGCCGTTGCGCCAACAGTCCAAGTCAAAAAATAGGGATAAACGGCAACAGACCGCGTTCGGAAGTAAACAGAGCAAACACCGAACTGGTTAGAACAACCCCAACCCTCTGACGCGGAGGACAGCCATAATCTGGCAAGACCCAGAACCACCACCAACCACTCAGAAGACTGGATGCAGCACCACCACACGACCCTTGCGGACCTGAGATCAACGGCGAGCCAGAGGACGACGACGAGAGGCTGGGAAATCGCGTGAAGCTTGGATCGCCGGAGGAGAAGGGGTAACCACCACAAACCAACTACCACCACCGCGAGGGAGGTGGTGCTGGTCGAACAAAACCGTCGCGAACAGAGAGATCCAATGAAGGCAGAGCAGATCGGAGAATGAACCACCAAGACCACCGCAAAAACTCCGCCGCCAATCTGAACTAAGATTGCAATTCCTGATCCTCATCTGCCTCTCTTTATTGAGTTATGTTCCACTCGAAAAACTCTTTGAAGCCTCTAATGGTTTTCTCCAATCATACACAATTTATCATGGGATGTGAAAACATAACAATTTATCGATGCCACATATAATACCAAATTAACACATTTTGCACATAAGAAAAGAACAAATAATGTGGAAGCTTAGAGCAACTTACAGTCACACCAGCACGAGCAATAAGTTTGTGCGAAACTGCATTAACATCCACACTGTAGAATTGCAATCTACACGAAATTAACAAACATGTCCTTCATTGAGTTGATTAATTCTTAACTAAAATCTCATGACATGGCAGCAAAAATAAAATTACACATGTAAAGTGTCTTCACTATACTCCAAAATACAAGTATCTTTACAAATATAAGTTAGTTGGACGTATTAGATACGATTCAAGATTCATTAGCATACTTGTAGCCCAGAATCATTAGCATCCTTGGCACAAGTCAAAATATTAATCAACTATGATTAATAGCAGTTCATTAGCTCTGTAATTAACATTTTCTGAGCTAATTTCCTTAATGCAATCAAGAATTGATGGACTGTGCATACACACTCCATTTGTTGTGAGTTAACGTGGACAACAATTTTTTTTTACAAGACTCCGAAGGAGTTGAAGCAAATGCAGTGTTCTCCGATGATGTCAACCGCAACCTCAGGTGATTGTGGTGTCATACTTATTGGACTGCTGATCTCTATTCTTCTGACAAAAGAGTTCGGGATTAGTACCGAGTACTAATTCAGGATTAGTACTGCTGATTTCTAATCTTGGAGGTTGAGCGGATCACTAAAGCGAATGGTTGATACTTGAAAACTATGTCATGTGCTTCGAATGTAAGCCATGAGAAGCTGGAAGAAGATTCTGGGGGCCTATGGGAAATGCATTCAAAGTGCAGTGTTACCTTAGCTTCATGAATGAGTGGAGTCTAAATGCTTAGATCTTGGCATTATTTGTGTTGGAAAATATCACATCCTGTTTTACACAGGTTTGATAAATACTTAACAAGGGAAAGAATCATAAACACAACAACAAATTTAACATGATTAAGACCAAAATGCCAACATCCTTGGATAAGAAGTTATCAAATTTCCTGTGAACAACATTGCAACAAAACTATTTTAACAGAAAAGTTGTAAATCCTCTCCCGCTATAGCTTGGGAAAAGCTAAAGGTGCAAACCCTTTTCCCATTGAAGTAATGTTTGAATACTAGTATAGATTTGTTTGCGTATTAGTGCATGTTAATATCAGTCAACCAGAGAAGTCCTTGATTAGCTCTTTTACTCAATACCTTATCTCAGTATTAATAAATTGGATTACATGTACACATGGCACAATTTCTCCTAAATGCCGTCTATTTAAACAGAAAAAACCCCAAGCATGAATTACATTAAAGCTAGAGAAAATTTTCAATCACAATGGACATTAATGGGTTATAAAGGAAAATGTTCTCATAAGTAAATTTGTGTGGCTTGAAATTATTGTAGTTCTGTGTGATAGTAAAATAAAAAACAAAACAAAATCTCACCTTGGACAATAGTCTACTGCCAACTTTTCCAGTTTCGGTTTTAGATATATACACTTTCTGCACCAATTTGCGATCCTGCAAACCAATAATGTCACCTCAAATCCTATAAAAAGAGTTAATCATTAAACAGAAAAATGAAAGAAATATAAGTTTCTCATACAATCTAACAGACAAAATAAGGTGTTCATTCTGAACACAAGTCCGCTACATTAATTTTCTAAGGTATTGTCCCTTTTGAGTCTTATGTAAGCCCTCACAGTTTTGTAGTACTTAGTTAAAAGGCACCTCAGTAGGTTGGCGAGAGTAGGTGTTTAACTGTTTATAAACTAGTCTTAGGCTTGATTCTCAAGCAATGTGAGACTGTTTTGATTTACTAGCACATAAGGCATCCTAAACCCTCAAGGAATATTACAAAGCTCAAATTACCATAATACACAAACCAGTATTCTGATCATAACAGGGCCTTCATTGCATGGCATCATGAATTAATTTTTAGAAGGTTAAAATTCTTAATAGCTTCAAATTGCAATGTGGCTGATAAGATTGTATGTGTACAATAATTCCCCCACCTCAAAAGAATGTTTCCAACATCGAAAAATTCAATAATTTGTCTGTGCACATAAACTCATATAAGTGCAAAACCTGAAAACATTGTAAATAAATATCATAGTATTGAAGTTTTGATTAGCAAATATGTTAGATTGAAAGGGTATTTACTATCTCTATTATGACTGTATGATGGGTTGAGTAGTGTGGATGTTGTATATAAACCACCCTGGACCTCGATTCCCAAACAATGTGGGATTTTTAGGTGTACTAGAACAGAAGATATCGGTGAAAAAATATTTTCATTAAAAGAATCAATCTTGAACATATAACCATATAAACAACTGATAGAGAATAGTTTAAAATAAAGTGATTTTTGATTGGTCATTAAACATTAATTTCCATAATATGTTTGGATCAACCGAAAGAGGTGGAATGAAATGAAATCATATAAGGTTTCATGGTTTGAATTGTTTAAAATAGGATGAAATGGAATGCAATATGATATTGATAGATTTGATCCCATCCTATACTATAATATTCAACTTTCACTTTTTCTTCAGCTGAGCTCAAATTTGGACAGAATAGAATGAAACAAATCCTTTTCCCATTTTCACTGTTAAATTAAAATATCCTAACAATAAACTTATTACATTACTTTCAATTTCAGTCCTCTCCTTTCATCTTCATTTATGGCCTGTTTGGATTGACTTATTTGAGATTACTACCTAAGTTTTGTGAGACTATTTGGGAGAACTTATGAAAACAACTTATAACAATTTCATAAGTCCTTCAATATAGCTTATGAAATTGCCTATATAAGTAAGCTGCAAATAAGTTGTTTATCCAAACAAACATGTTATTTCATTATGCTACAGTAAATCTTAAAAACTGAACAACACAAGGTGGTATAAGAAATGAAGAAACAAATTCCGATCAAAATTTTAGAAGAAGAAGAAGGAATTGTACCAAACAACAAGGAGAGCGTGTTGTTGAAGTTGAGCTTCAGCAACGACGCGATCGAAGTGGTCTTCACTGCAAATTGGTTGAAGATGAAGAAACGAAAGATGATCATCATTCTGTAACCGTTCTTCCTCGTGGTTCAACGGAATCGAGGAGAGAGATGAACGTAAGATGGAAATGGACGGTGGAGATGAAAGAGAAGGGAAGGTGGAGAAGGACGGAGAGAGAGTAGTTGTTGATTCGGTTGATGGAGTTGTACTTGACGAAAAGAATGTTGGTGATGGGTGAAGGTGGGACCCATAACCAACATGTTGCGCCATTGTTTGTTTGATTGATTGCAGAAACCAAATGTCAAATCAAAATACCTTCTTTGTGTAAGGGCTTCCTCAAGCTGTATAGACTACAGAGTCAGTCAACTGCGCAAAGCTGATACTCCCTCCATACCAAATTGATTTACACAATTGACTGTTTCAGGTACGCCGATGCATAGTTTTGACGATAAATATTTTTAATTGTATTATAATAAAAATTATAAAAATTTGATATTTTAAAAATACTCATCGAGACGAATCCAACAACATCTTAAATAGTATGAATATTTCAGACTAAAATGTGTTTGATCTGGTAAAAACTAAAAAGAACCGCACAACATGATACCATTGTGGATTTTGATCTTTCTTTTTTCTCTTTCTATTCTATGATTATTTCAGACTAAAATGTCAAATATCACCTAAAATTTTAAAATTCGTTAAATACCTTATGAAATTTGGAAATATGTAATTACCCCTTAAAATTGTAAAATGTCAATCAAATTGCCCCCTGCTCAGTTTACTCTGTCTATTTTAATGAGGAAAAGAGAGGAAAATATGGATGAGACAAAAATTGATAAAGAGTATGATGTTGGTGATGAGTGTTTCTTGTATGGTCGTGAATCTGATGACTCAGATTGGTTTATTGTGTGATTGAAACTTCTTGGTTTTGATTTTGAAAGCAATTATAATGATGATGAGGATGATTCTAGTGATGATAGTTTTGCTATTTTGGTTCCTTGTTATTCACCTGGTTGAAAACTTAAACAATGTGCTTTTGAAGGCTCAAAATAAACGGAGTAAACGAAGCAGGGGGCAATTTGATTGACATTTTACAATTTCAGGGGGGTATTTGCCTATTTCCAAATTTCAGGGGTGTTTGACAAATTTTAAAATTTCAGGGGGTATTTGGCATTTCACTTGAATATTCCATTTTATATTATATACAGGGATTCAGGTTCGAACTCAGATATCTCACTTATTCACTTCAAAAAAATGAATTTTTATCTATTTGATTATTTGACAAGAAAAATTAAAATAGTTATTTAGACATTTCTTTATTCTTTTAGATATTTTAACATAATAAAAATCACATTTTCTTTAAAAACGAAACATTTCATAAAAATTAATGTTATAAAAGCCACAAAGTTTGGTTTAGTGGTGATGAATTTAGGCAGTATACATAAGGACTTATATTCGATCCTGAGTAGCTCCATTGCTACTCAAAATATCTTATTATTTAAGTATTTTTAAACTTTATAAGTATTTATTCTCATCTACTTATGTGGTTTGTTCTCATTGGTTGGTGGGTAAATACCCTAAATTATGAAAGGATAGAGTAGCTCTCACCTTATTTAAACCAATACTTATTTAAAACTGTTATTAAAGAAAATTCTTTAAAAAACCTATAACAAAGAGATAAAAATGAAATAGTTTAAAAATCACTTTTAAAAAAAGTTGGCATAGATATCAACCTTTTTACCCATCTAAGTGGCTGACAACATAGCACTAGAAAACTCAATACAAAAAGAAAGTCTTGAGTGCTATTAACCAGTTCTATCAGAGTTAACTTTGATTCAACTACAAAGAGAGTTAATCCAATTGACCTGAATGAATAATAATGTCTTTAAACTGGATCAAGGTCCATTTTTACATCGAACCCGGTCACCTCAGGTCACTAATTCTAAGGCAGACCACATCATGGACTCACCTAGAGGAGTATTAGAATAGTGTCGAATGACCAATACGATCGTTGGATCAAAGGTCTCCGGCAATATCTCAATCTCTCTTTACACTGTCCAATAGGAAAGTTGTCCGATCAAATCATTTTTCTAACTCTAAAATTTCACATCTTCTTACTTATGCCGATACACCCTCACCTTTGGAAGTTGTTGATCAACGGTCCATCATCAACAACTCTTGCGTTACTTCAA
This sequence comes from Trifolium subterraneum, assembly GCA_951799995.1. Classification (NCBI taxonomy): domain Eukaryota; kingdom Viridiplantae; phylum Streptophyta; class Magnoliopsida; order Fabales; family Fabaceae; genus Trifolium; species Trifolium subterraneum. Next base: position 43,286,413 of record OX637463.1, on the reverse strand, counting down.
GCCAAAGATCTCAAGTCCGGAAGAAACAAATAGGAAATTCCTCCATCGAAGAACTCATGATTTTTTGCCAGGTAAACAAAATAAATCAAACTTTTAGCACAAGCAATTAAAACTGTGACTTTACAGGTCCAAAATCTAGGGCAGGATAGTAGACAACAAAGGAGAACAGACAATTAGAATTTGCAGAACAGTACTCAGCCACATACAAAATGTTTGTCAAACTTGCAATTGAAGAACAAGTCCTCAAAAGGCGCTGCAGATTGGTAACATAAACTACAAATAGGAACAGAGATACAGCCATGGTCTTGCATATTATCGTAAGTTGGAAGACGATTATGGAGTATACGATACAAGATAAAAAAACTTTGACGCTGGAATATGTGAATTCCAAATGATCTGTAACCAAGAAATCTTTTGTCGAGTCTGCTTTAGAAACAAAAAAGCGTCCTTAAAATCATGCAGATTACTAGTTTCATGGCGTACTAATATGAGATTCAAACTAATGGGCATGATTTGATCGATCATTTTAGTAAACGTGTTATGAAGAATGAATGAGGAAAGTAGGAAAAATAGTAAATCCAATGAAGGAATGCAAATGTATCAGCAATGTATTGCTAGCCAAGGCAAGTTTATATTCCATTTCAAGAGAATAACATCGTTTAAATCTGCGGTCTCGAAAAAACATCTCATTCAAATGCACAAACACATCTATCAATTCCACATCCACAATTATGAATTGTTATGGCCACTTGAAATGGTCACCACTACCTTAATAAATAGCAAAAAATTTCCATACTTCAAAATGGAGCAAAAATTCTCTGTGATAAGGTAATATAACCGCGATAATCATAAATAAAAGTCACAAAATGAGGAAGGCACTAAGAATGAAAAGTTGACTCAAAATTCGAGTTCAGAAATAAAATTATCTAAAACAGTTAAATGACAAAACTCATAATCCAGGATTTAAGCTGCAAAACTTCATGGAAACAACTCCGCTATAATCTCCGAGATGGCTGAGTATGATCCAAAACCAGAAGAAACAATACCTACTATGATCACTGTAACACAAAGTATAACCTGAAGAAAATGAAAAGGATAAAACAAAGAGTAAGATTAGAGGTAATCATAGTTATAGAACAAGAAATAGTCGAAAACATTTAGTCCTCTAACAAAAATTTGATATCAGCACAATAAAATCTTTTTAATCTGTTTTCCTCTGCCTTATACAAATAAAGTGAAAATAAGATACTACTATTATGATGATTATTAATGGAAAATAAAAAATGGAAAACTCTTCTCTAATAATCAAACGCATTCTATTGTTCGCATATTCAATTATCTGTCCATCTCAGTCGTCACAATGTATAAACCACTCTTTGTTTAAGCTGTTTACGATTATCAATTGAAAATTTTCCGCATGCATCCTATAATAGACTAATGCTACATTGTAAAGTTACGAGATATTTTCATAATCAAGCCATTTAGATTGTCAAAACTCAAAGCCCCGTTTTTATGAAATAACAGAAAACAGTAAATTTATTAGTTGCATAATTTGAGACAATCGTAATACCTGAGAGCGCGCGAGTCTTCTTCCCTTGATGCTTAAGAAACAAGCAGCTGGTAGAATAAGGGACTGCATCCAAGGTTCAATTTAATTTAATCAACTAAATGTTATATATATATAGGAGAGAAAAATATTAATTGAAGGAAACTTACGACAAACATTGTGAGCAAAGACCCAATTAACGACATCACCAAACCTGCAATGAAAGTATATGCAGCTCATAATATAACTGTGTTTAATAAAATTTATATTGAAACTTAAACCATATCATTCATATTTCTTTCTGTGTTTAATAGAATCAGTAGGCAAAATATTAGAGAGCGATAACTTTGAAAGAAGAAAGACTAACCGAAAAATGGAACCGAAAGACCAACAAGCAATGTAGAAATCACTAGTGCTGTTCTGATGAGGATTGAGTATAATTTAAATTTGGAATTAGTTGGTGATATCAATTCCTCCACAGACATTGCTACTGGTGTTAGACTCAAAGCATATGTGCTTTTGGTTAAGAAACAACATCCATTTTTCATCTTAAAAAACAGCGTATATAGATAGATAGATAGATAGATACAATAAACGACAGTGATTGAAAACATGATTTTATATAACACTTATAAAGGATATTTGGTAAGTGGGTTAACGACCTGCAAAATAAAACACACGATAAATAAAGTTAGAAATTTCTCGTACTATGTGGTATATGTAGCAAACTTTGTTTAGAAAAAATGTTGAATAGAATGTAGAATGAGCATGGGATAGTAGCATATACCGTAGTCCAGATCGCAATCTTGTAGGCTATTAATCCTCGAGGTATGTTAAGAGTATATTGTGACTCTGTATCTTCTCCAAACATTAAGTATCCCAAAACAGCTACAAGACAATACAATGATGTGCAAATTGCAAAACTACATGAAAAATAAAAGAAACTTAGAAGAAATTACATCGATCCCTGGATTTGCCGATTATATAATGACGGATGTTACATTTAAAACTAGTGAATAATGTCATTTGAGGTAGTGTGACGAATCGGATAAACATTTTACAATTTTATGAATCATTTTAGAATATTGATAATACAAATGACAAAGGCAAAAATGAGTAGTATTTTTGGTTACCATGTCAAGAGTACTGCAGGGAATTGATTTCGATTAGCCATAGCGGTATATAGGTTGGGGAACACAGCATGTCCGGAGAAGCAGTAACCACATAGACCCATAGCAACAGGGAATGTTGAAAGTTTAAGTGTTGTTGTTCCTTTTGTACTAATCGGAATATCATCTACCACGCCAACCCACACCAAACAAAGAACCACAACAGCCGTTGCAATGACTCCTAAACCTACAACATCAATCAAACAATCAATCAATATCTTGACGACAGAACTAAGAAAGTAGAAACTCAGAGAATTCATGAATGAAAAGAATGAATTAGGATCAAACTTCAAATTGATTGATGAAAAATGAAGTGATAACATAATTTTCTTATATACAAAACTAGTCATGTAACTAACTCAAGTTAACAAACTAACTACCTCTATGAGGTGGCATAAGCATAACTAACTAGGACAAAGGAAAACTAAGATACATAAGCCACGCTATTATTATCATAATTTAGCACTAATTTTTCGATAGTTTGTTCTGCAAGTAAGCTCACATTCCCTTTGTCTTGTGATATATCATTTGCATCATAAACTTGATTTATATTATTTAACACAATAAATGTACGTCAATTCAGTGTTATGAGTATTTTTACCTGATATATAACTTAGAATGCGAAGGTCCCGAAGCCAAACGGTAGGAAGAATAGCCAATGTGGCCAAGATTGCAAATAGAATGTGTGCATTCAATTTAAATCCACCCAAAATTAAGCTTGCATCTGGAAATAAGGACGATAGATTGTCGCTCTCTAGAATGATGTATTCAATGCAGCAAGCCTGCATAAATAATATGAAACTGTTAAATCAAAATATATACTCTCTTAGATTATCTTTATAGTCTTTTGCTATGTCAAATATGAAATAACAATAAGATGTACTTACATATAATTCCATGTATAATATTATCTGCATAACATAAAAAATGGAAAATATAAGGAAGCTAAGAGATAAGAAATAATCGCTACAAGAAAAATGGTTTACAGCGACAGGCATACCATGGCGGTTGCCTCCTGTAAAATAATAATATACAAAAAAGGACTTACTGAAATGGCAACACGTCCAATTGTACCAAAAGCTGCTTGACCAATGTCGGGATAGGTTTCCAGACCAGGTTCGCTATCCAAGCAATAACGCAACAGCAATCCAGTATAAAAGGAAAGTGCTGCAAATGTCAGCAAGATTCCAAGTGCAGCCCATCCACCTTCATTAAGAGCATAAGGGGTTGAAAGGATTCCAACACCACAAAGGGCATTCATACCTGCAAAATCCAAAACAAGAATAAAACATAATTTAGGCCTATACGTTTTTAGCTATGTAGCATTGCCACTACGGATTATAGGCGTGTTTGGTGTCTGGCACGTGTCAATGTCTAACACAGACACATGTTACAAAAAGAGAGGAAAAAGTTCAACTACTTACCATTAAGCACAGCTTGTCCAAAAGAGCATTGGCCAGGAATAGGAACTTCATGTGAAATCTTTAAAGACTTCCTAACTGAAGACTTCCTAGATGGGAGGGGAGGAAGCAATGCCTGAGTAGTATGCTGTTGCTCTTCGTCCACTGCTGGTTGTATCAGAGGCTTTTTGATAGTTGGTATAATTTCAGCAGTGTTTCTCCTTGTCAATGTTGTACCAAGAAAAGAACTGCCTAATCTTGTCAGTGATGTTGTGCCAAGAAATCCAATATTTGGCGATGGCACGCTACCATAAAGATCGATCGATTGCCTGAAATTTTAATCACATCATCAGAACAAGATTTCATGTTTCATGTACTTAACTTTAAGGGAGATCATGTTTTCACTATAAGATGAAGTTCCATGTTAAATTCAACATTCACCAACATTAGTAACTGTTTTTTCAAGAACTATCTTGGCATGATTTTTAACAAAGCGCAACTGCAATTTAAAACATCGAGCAAAACTATGATTTGGTTTTACAGGAAAAACTATCAGAACTGATTTTGTATTTGTCCAACATGACTTTAGTAAAACATTTTGATGCTCGGTTGGTGTCACGAAAAAATGATTTTGTCTCCAAACATTTATTTGAATATGTTCATATTTGGATTGATAGTGAACTTCATGAATCATTGTGTCTATCGTAATTTTTATACTTCAAAAAAAAAAAAAACTTGCATTTGTTAATTCCATCGAGACCCGTAACCAATGTCACTACCAATCCAAATATGGACATATTCAAATGTGCACATTTTGAAGCTTCAGTAAATTCACATTGATATTAAAATTTCGCCAAACTTTCAATCAATTCAAATATGCACTCTAAGTGATAAAAAGAAATAGCTTTCGCACTAAGTAAACTTATCCAAATATCAATCATTTTACTTCAAACTCAATTTCATTCGAAATTAGATTTATATAATATGTAATATCCACTATTATGTCACGTCACTCCATTTTCGTAACTATATTTTGAAATTCATGGTATGACATGGAAAACAGTGGTATCTCATTGGATAAAAATGCAACCATACATAAAAAAACAAACTGTAACTGTTTCATAACAGAGAAAAACAATTCACAGAAAAAACAGAATTTGAACAGAAGTAACTGACCTGTAACTTTGAGGCCATGCCATACTATAGGAGCTTGGTTTTCTTTGGTCTAAATTCTCATTAGAGTCACATGAAAAGTCTGATTCATTTCCTACATTTTCTTCTCTTCCTAACTCTTTCTCTTCATCGTTATCGCTCTCGATGAAAAAACATTGATCCGAAGAAGAGTTCTTCATTCTCTTTCAAACTTTTTTTCCCTCAACAAAATCACACACTGCAAAAAATCCCCAATTTTTCTGAATCATTCAAATAATTCACCTCATTGAAGATCATACAGAAATTTTCAGAATTCAGATTTATATTTCATGAAATAAAAACATTCATCTATCCAAGATTTCAATGAAAAATCTGAATCTGTTCCCCATAGAATAAAAAAACAGAGGAAAGACCCAAATAAATAAAAAAAATAAAAATTCAAAACTTTGCATTACGAAAATGTCACATAGATGAAACTAGTAGAATATTCGTCAATGCGACTCAAAAGGGTATTCAGATCAATCATAAACAATGACATTTTCGACACTTCAAATTTATGCCTATGATTCACTCTCTTGTATTTTTTTTTGTTTTTTTTTTTTTTTTTGTCTTTTTGTTTATAAAGTGATTGAAAATGATAGAAAAGATAGCACGTAAAGGAAAAGACCTTTATTCAATCTTTCACAGTGTTTATTTTCTATTCTATCTATTACTTAAAGTGGACATTTACAAAAAAAATTGTGTAGTAGTTTAGAATTTATAAATTTGTTTATATTCATTTTTTTGATGATTATTTATGATGACAAGTTTCCTGTCAATTTTTTATTTATGATAATAATAAGTTAATAACCAAATCTGGTAGAACATGACAATGAGTGCAATGCAATGCATTATGCAATTGTTAATCGGACATTATATATTATTGTTGGATCGGTGATATTTGGCACGTGATTTCAAGGTGGAAATCATGTGCATGGATTCATAATGGTCTCATATGAGACAAGAACAAGCATGGTTCATTGATTTGCTTACCACAAGGATTATGGTGTTGGCTAAGATTTTTCTTTTGTGATGAGTAATTATGACAATGGATGATTTATAAATAATAATAATTATATATATATAAGAAATAATTACAGATGAACCAAAGGTAGACGTGCAACAAGCTGCACCGCTAAATCTTTCTGAATGGTAAAACCTAATTTTTGGAAGACTACATTCATAGACCTAGGCGACACAACATTACTATGCACGACATTTTGGACTCTTCAAAAGATTTACCGTCTCTGGTGCAAGAAAGTCAAACGTGGCAAATGCAAACGGTAAAAATGTTTTGGCATGTGATTACACATATATGGGGATCCAGATTTGCTGCTGTAATTATTACACGCAGTAGCACGCTGTTTTTAATTTCAGCCGTTGATCTTAGATCAAACGGTCAAAATTAAGAACTGTGTTTTTTAGTTAATTCAATCTCATCCATTAAAATGAAATCGGATGACCCATATCCATTATTGCGCCGTAGCAGGATATCTGAACCCCATATATAGAATAGGATTTGCCACAATTACACTAGAGTGTTTAATAGATTTAAGCTATTTGATTTTTAATTGACAATTGAAATCATTTTAATGTGTAAGGTTTAATTTAAAATTTAACTTAACAGGCGAAATTTACTACAATGTTGCATTGTGTGATTGCTTTATCGCACTAAATTCAGCTCCACACATCTACTAGACATCTAATTTACACTCAATACTAAATGAGAGATTGTGAGACAACAAGCCCCCACTTGATATGCATAGAAATATTCTAAGAGTTTGTTCTGATCTATAACACAAGCCTAGGGTTTGATCCCCTATGAAGGGGCGATTGCCTAGGATTTTTGGGTGTGTATTGATTGTGTAGTAATGAGATATTTTAACCTAGAAGTTAAGTCATCGTTATATAGTGGCTATTTCTAAGTACATGCAAGTTAATTCCCATCCCTTAAGGTAGTATTGACTTGTGGGTATTGTACACAACCACGAGTGTAAAGACCGATAGAGTATAGTACTCTTAGAAGTCTAATTACTTAATCCCTCCGGTTATATTTATAAATAAAAAAACACTTAAAATGACTTGGGGGTACTGAGGTACTAGTATTATAGAGTGAGAATGTATGTATCCTTCATGTTCTACTGAGTCAACTAGCAAATTAGTTGTAGACATATTACCAATAGGCTAAATTATGGAAGTGAATATAGACGTTCTAGAATCTCACTTTACTTTGAGGTTGGAGTTTGTTAAAAGACAAGTTAATAAAGTTGTTTAGAACCAGTTAGAGCATCCTTAATTAGGTAAATTTTGTCTTCACATTTTTTATTTTGCCCTGACATTCTTGTTTTGGTAGCAGCCTTCTTGATCAAATGAAATTGGCTTCCACATTTTTCTAAAAAAAATTATATTCATCAATTATTTATGTTAAAAAATTAAAAAATTTATCATATCTTTGACTTTTTTTTCTTTCGAATTTTAGATTCGTAAATAAAATAAATTATATAATTACTAATTTACTATAGAAGGTTCATTATCACATTTATCTTTCATAATTTAAATTATGATATCATTGACCAATATCTTTTATCAGTAATTAATTGAAATTTTGTGAATAAAGAATTACCCAATATTGATTATTGAAAATTCATTTAAGTATATTTAGAAAAATATAAAATACTTGTAAAACAAATTATGAAATAACTTTTTATTTCACAAAAAAAAAAAAAAAGATATTGGTCAATGATATTTGTCAAAAAATTATTATGAAATAAGTTTTAATAAAAATTGATGATATTAATGCTTATGTTTTTAATAGTATAAATTATTTATTGTTGATAAAATATTTAAAATTGTAAGTTATTAGGACCTATTAATATTATATACTTTTATAAATATTGACTTGATTTTTTTTAATAATTTAATATTGAATTCATAGTAAAAATTTCATAAAAAAGTTATTTTTAATATTGAAGTCAAAGTCAAAGAAATCATAAAATAATAGCAATATATAAATGTGAGAAGAATACAAAAATTGGTGTTGACTTTGACTTTTAAGATTTTTTTTTTAAATAAAATGTTTTAAAAAATGACTTAATTAAAATTTTGGTTACCATAGTTTCATGCACTCACGAAATTGCCCCCTCCCCCATTTTAAAATACTTAGTTTTGATTGAAAGATCGAGCTTTGGAAGAGGGATAACATACGGACAATGCATAATTTTGTCATGTGTGGATAGTTTTGATCTGTCTTTTAGAACGATGTTGTACTTTTTATTTTATTTTTTTAAATTAGATGTTATACTTAAAAATGGTGAATTGACATTTCAAATGATGTGTCATGCTACTTGATGATATGGAGTGATCACCACTCATAAAACTAGAACAAAAAAACAAATCTATTAAAAACTTCGGTTTAAACTTTGGTTTAACTATTTTTTAATACAAAAATCTGATGAAATGACCAAAACTGTATGATATTAAAATGGAGGACTAATTTTATGAATGAGTTAAAATAAAGTGACTAATTTTATAAGGAGTTAAAATAGAGGAGCTAAAAATATAATTAAGCTTAGAAAATTTTACTAGGTTCATTAAACTACGGATGATCAAGATGATATGATGATAATAATAAAATCTTATAAAGAATCCATGAAATGCATAAGATGTGAAAAGCATAAATACAAAAATATATCATTGTTCACTAGACAACTTGCTACCAAGTACAATCCCCTCTTTCTTAGATGATTTGTTGGAATCAAGAGATACATTTTTTAAAAAATATTTTTTCACTATCAAAAGTAAAACATAGTCTTGTCAATATCACCTAGATCTAAGAGAATCATAGAATGGTTTTTTGTGTTTACCTCTTGAACCGTAAGTAACAATCACCAATAACACAATCCTAACGGTCCACGTGAGTAACCACCTTTTAGAGAGAACTCGTGCTAGTAACTCCTGAGGAAGAGTAGGATGAGGAGGGACAAAATGTATATCTTAGGGGAGAGTGAAGAAAGCACATTTTTCCAATTTATACACCTATATTATCCTGCTTCACTTTGCCCTAATGGGCCTTAGTACAACATTAGCCCAAGTCTTTATGTCTTTTTTAGTTAATTTTTATTTTTTTATTTTTTAAAAAAAGAGGAGTAGCAAAGAACTACTGCCTCAAAATATATAGATCCATAAGAGACAAGAGATATACAAAAAAAGGAGGGGGACTAGGCCAAAAACCTCCTTACATATAGACAAACCTAAAACTAGGCTTACCCAATCTATTGTCAACAAAAGAAGAAATTTTTTGAGGGGGAAGCTCATTCCAAAAAGTAAAGCTATCCAAGCCTAAACCAATGTTAGCCAGCTTATCTGCACATTGGTTTCCCTCCCTATAAACATGAGACACCACAAAGTTCATATTTCTAGTCATTCTAGTACAATTTAGCCATCTATTGCTTAACTCCCAAAGCACTAAAGAAGCAACACTAAAAGCTTGAACTACAAGAGATGAATCTGACTCTAGCCAAAGATTGGTCCAATTCCTATTATGAGCTAATTCAATGGCTCTCATAGCTCCACATAATTCAGCCATGAAAGCAGACTTCAAGGCAGTATTTTCAACAAAACCACATAAAAAATCAGCATTGTGATTTCTAAAAATACCACCACAGGAAGAAGTGAGATTATTTGCAGCACCATCTGTGTTGCATTTAACCCAATTTTCCAAAGGAGGATGCCATATCACTTCTTTGATAACCGGAGGCAGAGGAGGATGAATGGAGATATTCAATCTCTTTAGAATCATAAAGTCTCTAATGGAAGAAGAAGAGGCACATCTAGTATGATTACCTGTTAGAGAAGTGTTAGACAAAATCCAAGCAACTTCGGACTTCCAAAAATGAACTTTGCTATTGAATCTTGCATGATTCCTTGCTGACCAAATAGCATTCAGAAGATAAACTAACGCAGCTTTGATTGAAAGTTTACACTGAGGAGACCATGAATTATCACATAATTGCCAAATGTCCTCAATGGATTGAAACTGCAGAGTTGTGTTAAGAACAGAAGCAAACCAACACCAAATGGACTGAGCAAAAGTACATTCAAAGAAAAGATGAAAAGTGGATTCAACAAAATTATGACAGACAGAGCACATTGAAGGGAGGTTGCAACCCCTTTCCATTAGCTTTTCATCAGTCGGAAGTTTATCATGCATTAATCTCCAAGCTAATAAGGATTTAGACGGAGGAATATCATTACTCCATATAGATTTAGCCCAATGCTTAGTTGTGGATTTTTTTCTCTTGAACTCATAAGCTGAATTCCAAGAGATAATGCCAGAAGAAGAGTGTTTCCAACAAAGTTGATCCGGAATGCTATCAACTGGAAGAGTGATATGATGCACCAAGTTTTGGAGATTAGGGAACAAAAGATTCAAACCTGAAGGGATGTGCCATTGTTGATTCAAAATAATATCACTGACTTGTTGAGGAAGCCCATTGATAACACTTTGATGAATATGAAGGGATTGAGCTAATGGAACCCCACACCAAGCATCATTCCAAAGATTAATACTGTGACCTGTTCCAACTTTCCAACAAGAATTTTCCTTGATGATTGTCATTTCAGACTTAATGCTACTCCACAAAGAAGAAAAAATATGATGATTAATTGCATTTTGACCTCTTAGGACTCTACTTCTCAGGATGTGTGCCCAATCCTCATCAGTATTCAGGAATTCCCAACACAACTTTAAATTTGCAGCTTCGTTAATACTAATTAAAGACCTTAAGCCAAGACCATCTTCATCCATAGGGACACAAATCTTTTTCCAGGAGACTGTAACTAATTTTTTCTGAGATATATCTCCACTCCAAATAAAATTTCTAGACCAAGTTTCGATGGATTTTAAAAGAGAAACAGGACAAGAATAAATAGAAACACTGTAGATGAGCATGCTCTGAATCACAGATTTAACAAGTTGGACCCTCCCTGCAATGGACAACAGAGAAGCTTTCCAAGCTGACAATTTTGCCTTGATCTTGTCTACAATAGAATAAAAGTACCTAGCTTTTGGTTTCCCCTTGAAAATCGGGACTCCAAGGTAATTGAAGGGCATAGAACCAATGTTGAAACCAATAAGATTTACAAGATTAGCTAGTCTTACTTGAGAAATACCTCCAGGATAGATGGTGGATTTTGAAGCGTTAATGACTTGATCAGAGTTGATAGCATAATCGGTGAATAAATCTTTCAGAGCTTTAATACAAGAAGATTTACCTCTACAAAACACCATAACATCATCTGCATATAGACAATGAGAAGGAATAAAAGCGTCTCTAGAGGCTCTTATGAGATCAACTTTGCCATCTGCAACAAGCTTAGAAATGCCTCTACTCAAAACATCCTCTGCAATACAAAATAATAGAGGGGAGAGAGGATCACCCTGCCTAACACCTCTTTTACATTTGATGGAAATGGACATATGTGCAGACTCCAAAATCACTTGAATCAAATTGCAGAACTTAGTATTAAAGCCAAATTGCTTCAATACTTTAATAAGAAATGACCAATCAAGAGTGTCAAAAGCCTTGGATATGTCTTTTTTAGTTTAATTGATTAGATCTAATTTAATTAAATGTTATTTTTTTATTAATTATTTCTTTGTGTGTGGCCTTATTATTTTTAAGACAAAAGGGAAGCAGATGTATCATCTTAAACCTTTGTAGATTAAGGCTCCGTTTGGATTGATGGAATATAATGGAATGGAGCGGAGCGGGATGGAATAAAATAATGTTCCATTGTTTAGATTTGCAAAATAATAATGGAATAGGATGGAATAGATTCCATCAAATATTACCATTTATCTTCAATTTTGTTCATCTCCTTATTAAAATATCCAAACAATGGAATGAAAGATTTATTCCGCTCCGCTCCATATCACTCCCCTCTATTCCGCTCAGCTCCATTCCGTTATATTCCATCAATCCAAACAGAGCCTAAAATAAAAAGGGATACAAAAGAGTGGGGATAAAAAACTTGACCCACTAAAAACAAAAAATAGATAAGCACAAACAACTAGTATTTTACGGACCAACTTAGAGGGGTACAAATAATGAATGCACATGTACATATCCTCAAGAAATACAACTTAAAAAAGAAAGAGTGCAATTCAACTTCAAACACCGGACCAAACTTTCCTATAAATCTACCTCCACAGTCAATATTAGAAAACATGTTAATAAACAAAAACATCATATACAAGATCACTTTTATCTACTAGCAATCAATCAATAATGCATTGTTATTCATTCAACACGTATCCATTAGTTACAAATTTCTTTCTTCGCACAATCTCACCAAATTCTCTCAAGTGTTTAAGGGTTAAGCACATCATCCTATATCATGCGCCCCCTACCATATAGGCTCTAAAAAATTATACATCAATCAAAAAATAATTATGCATACATTTTCAGAGAATTTTTCAGGTTATAGTGGGGTTAATTAGGTTAAGGTGAGATATTTTTGGATAACGGGTTAAAAGACTTGGAGTTAGAATTAGATTATCTCAATGTAGGCCACTTATTAAAATTCACATCAAAATCTTGATAAGATAAATCATGCAAGCTCATATAACTAAAATTTAAATGCATATTTTTGGCTTTGGACTTTCTCTTTGTTTTCAATTTTTTCACAATTCTCTAATTTTGAATTTTCTCTCTTTTCCCCCAACGTAATTTATTTTTCAACTCCAAACATAAAAGTTGATATCCCATTTGCAACCTCAAACTTAAAAGTTTGGCAAAACTCTATGAGAAATTCCTACCTAATTCGAAGTATAAGATGATAATCTCTTCTCTTTTTCATCCAGTCTTTGGCTTTTAATTTGGCTCATTAACACAAGAAAAGAGTATCATGCTCAAAAAAGGTTAGTAATTAAAGGATAATCATTATTCATAGTGTGGTCAGAAAAGACTCAAAGGGACCAAACAACATTACGTAATGCAAAAATCAAATGCAATGTCACTAAGACTAAATGCAAATTCTAAAGAAAAAACACGTATGGATAATTCACACACCACGAAAATAAAAATCTAGTGTTTAGGCTCAAAAGATCACAGATGGGATAATAGAGAGATCATGAGAGTCTTTTGGAATCATATTAAACGAAAGAAATTATTCCATCTACGATCATTAGCAAACTAGTATAACCATAACAATCAATAATGCGAGCTAACAGAATCTTCTAAGGTAGAGACAAACTAACAGTATAGTCAAGTCAAATGCCCAAAATCAAACCACACGCCAAAAAAAATTCAAACAAATCAATTTGATGAAGTAACTAATTCATTTCAAAGTATTTATTTAGACTCTCTCTCATGGGTTGTTTCTTATGCAACTTATTTAACGTCATTTTCGTGACGCCTTCACCACTGTTAAGGTAGCATATGTAACTTAAAAAATATATCATCATTCTTCTTCATTTTATTGGGTAGAAACTCCATATATAAATGATGTTTCATCCATAACATTCTCGGGGTTGAAATTGTTGAACGAGACATATATGGGATCTAGAACTTCATCAATCTCTTTTTTTTTCTTTCTCTGCCTTGTTACTAAAGCTTTTTCTTCTTTTATTAATTCTCCCTCCTCATCTTTTTTTCCACCTCATATTCTTCTATTCTTAAATAATCTACTTCTTTCAAAGGCATAATATCTTGTTCTACATTTGAAGTGAAACAAGGATCCTCCGCAAAAATCACAAAAGGGTCTAACAAACAACAGCAAATATTCAATCATATATAATGAATATGGAAGGAAATCTTGCACCCATTATGAACTAGTATAAATTTTGTGTCAAATTATCTTAACCTTAAACTCTAATTCTTTGAGAAAAAAATATAATGTTGTTGAGAAAATTTTATGCACACTAAAAGAGTAGATTTTTCATAAAGATTTTTGTTTTCTAAAAGTGTATAAAATCTAAATTCTCATAGAGTGAAAAATTCTATTTTTGTATATACATAGAAGGGTGAGTCTCATTCATGAGAAATAAGTTACATGTAGAACTATCGGGAATGTCGTATTTGCTACCGTCCAAGATTTGCTATGGTTTTAACGTATTTAGATAAAATTAATTGAGTTAATTTGATAAAAACCTATTTAGATAAAATTATAGATATTATGATTGCTTATAGATTGCGGTATTGTGACTACTTATTGTTCTTTAATTGTTGTTGAATAATAGATTGTTGTTGCCGTTTATAATATTGAATATGTTGTAGTTATAATCGTTGTGATTGTAATAACATGATGATTTTTGTGTTTGAGTTTGAGTAATATATAATCGTGAAGTATATATGAATTAACTGTTTAAGTGATATAAGTTATATATATATATATATAGCCAGTGGCGGAGCCAGGACCCTAGACCAGGGGGTGCAGACTGTTCAATTTTGATAAATAATAATTATTTTATTTTCAAATTAATTATTAATATATATTAAAAAATATTATATGTAATCAAACACCATAAGTGTCGAGAAATTGAAATTTTCGAATTCAAATCCAGACTCTTGCATATAAGCATAGTTGTTGCTACCAAGTAAGTTGTATTTGTAGAGTCCCCGTGAGCTTAGGACATCACATTTTATATGTAAGGGTCGAGATTCAAATCCGAACACTCTATTTATTCATCTTAAGAGTGAAATTTTTAGTCACTAACCTACCTAACAAAAAAATAAGTTGTACTTGTAGAGCAAAGTAAGGGTTAATTATCAAACTAATGGTATAATTTTTTTGAGTAAAGTAATGGTATAATACTATTTCTCGTAATTATAAAAGAAATTATTTATGGTAAAAAATAATATATATAACCAAACTTTAAGATTATTCTAGTCAAAGAAGAAAAAAATTGAGATTATTATATGTGAAAGCTTTATAAATAGTTTTCTTCTAATTATTTCAGTTTGATAAACCATAAATCACATAAATCTACTTAATACTATATGTAATTATAAACATAACTGTAACGGGCCACATTGGAATTAGGCCATATATAATGAAAAGCCCATGGGTCAAAGGAAACCCTAAAGAATATACTTTTGAGTTCTCTATAGCTGCCACCCACTTCTTCTTTCTTTTCTCTTTGTTTCCTCTGTTATGCTCTGTTCCCTTGTGTCTATTATTTTACCTGCATCTTTTCTGTAACTACATATTTTACAAGTTTACAAGTGCATCATCTCTATTTCTATTCTCCCATACCTTTTCTTCTGGTGATCCTCTTAGACTAGGGTGCAAAAACAAAATTTCAGGGGGTTCAAGGTGCAAAACATACATGATTATATGTGTAATTTTTAAAAGTTGAGGGTGTGCAGTTGCACCCTCTCAACTACATGTGGCTCCGCCCCTGAGTACAATTAAGTCTTGTTTTTAATATCATGATGAATATGTTGTGAATGACGACTCTACAATTGCTTCTTCATCTACCGCCACTATACTACTACTACCAAGGCCAACATAAATGATAAAGATTTTGTCATTTTTAAAGAGGTAGAAGACGACCAAGATGAAGAATTCATTAAACTAGTTTTAGCTTTAAGACTTTTATTGGGGTCATTGTTTTGGATGTTAACTTGACACTAAAATCCATTTAGCGCAGTGGCGGACACATGTTAAGGCCTAGTGTGGCCTTGGCCACACTGGATTTTTCAGTTTTTTGTTTTTATTTTTTTAAATAATAATAAAAATATACATACATAATGAAAACTAAAACAAATAAAAAACAGAACACGAAGAAAAAGTACGCACGCGGACTCTGTCAGTCTTCACCAATCTCATCGCCACTCTCCCATCACCAACCACCATCATCGCCGGCGCCTCCCACCTTCCCATAGCCACCATCGTCGCCACACCGCACCGACCGCTCTCAATCATCTAACAAATGTATGTTTTGCTTCTAAAGTCTAAACCCTAAATCATATATCCTTGTCTTCTATATGAATTTGGGATCATATTCATAGATTGTGTTTGGGTTGTTAATTTTGTGTTATTGGGGTTATTAATTTGGTGTTGGTTGGTGTTTTTAGGTGTGTATTTTTCTATGTTTTGGGTTAGCTTTGGGAGAGGTTTGTTTGTTGTTGTGCTTCGTTTTTTGGGTTGTGTACTGTAGCAGGGAATTTGTTTTGTGTTGTGCTTTGAGGGAGCCTTGTTTGTTGTGACTTGTGTGCTTTTATTCCTCCTTCTTGTTGTGTTTGTGTTTGGAATTTAGTGACCTATGAATATATATATATATATATATATTATATTTTGGTTTTAGATAGTGGTCCTTCCTTGTTCTTCTATATAATATATATTTTGTTGGATAACTATTTTTATTTTAAATGGTTTTATTGTTCTTTTTATAGGATGAAGAAATTTTTTCCAGTGCTTTCTAAAGACAAAGCTACTTCTTCGGCCAATTTAGAACCATCGGAAACTCAACATCCAAGTGAGAGTATTAAGGTTGTTGATTAGGAACTGTTGGAAACAGATTCAGAAATTAGGCTTCCAATTTCAAGTTACCATCCTTACATCCAAAATGAGGTAAGGAAAACTTATTTAAAAATAGGTCGTCATAAACCTCCTCACAATTTCGTTTACCTTTGGTCTGTTAAAGGTCAACATAGACGTCGATTTTGCAAAAATTGGTTTAATTTGTATGACTGGATTGATTATAATGAATATAAGGACTTAGCATTTTGTCTGCCATGTTTTTTATTTAAAAATGTCTCTAAATTCGTGGGGATCACTTTGTGAGAGATGGTTTTGGTGACTGGAAGAATGCTCAAAGATTAGCTAATCATGTTACTTCTTCCAATAGTCATATTGATTGTGTGCATATGGGTTATGATCTCATGAACCCAAACCAAAGTATTAATGATGCGCTTGTAAAACAAACTAAGCAAATGAATGCCGATTATCGTGTTCGTGTAAACACATCCCTTATAGCTACTATGTAGATGATTTTCGTTGTAAATGTATTACACCTACAATATTATATATGGTGGTTTTTTCTCTGTTATGACAGAGTTTTTGTATCTTGGATGTATTGCATAGGTTTCTTTGTTATAAAGAAGTATATTTTGGCTTTTTGTTTGGAGTTTAGCATCTCATGATGCAATATTGGTCCGAACTTGCTAATATATGTATATTTGCACACCTTGTGCTCTTTTGTTTATAATATTATCTTTGCTTTAAAAAAATATATATTTTATTTTCAGTATAATTTAGTTTCTTTAAGATTTTGGTTACACCGGATTTTTAAGTCTAGATCCGTCCCTGATTTAGCGTCTAATTTTTTTGCTTATAGCATAAGATGTTTGCAAACGCTAAAACATAATTTTTGTATGGGTCATGCTAAACAGTGGCCCCGGGGCACTTGTTAAGTATACCAAAAATAGAAATAAAAGATAAAGTTAATATTGATAAAATGACTTTTTATACTTTCAATGCATTGAAGATACAATTTTCAAGACAGAATTTCCTTATTTATATGCTTAATCAATGTCTCGAGGGCACTGTTTAGCGTTTTCATTTTTTTTTATAGCGTGTTTTTATCATATCATACACAATGCAAACCTTGGTAAATGATTTGGTAGATCAAAAGCTATAATTTGTGGTATTGTTACTAAAACGGAGAATAGCGTCCGTGGTGATGAGTAGAAGTGGAAGAGACAGCCATGACATGGTGCACATCCATGCTTTGAAAAAGAGTAATTGGAACAAAGCTGCATGTAAAACTAAGGGGTCTTCTCAAAAGAAAAAATTAAATTAACCTCTCCTAAAATTTTGTAAAATAGTACAAACACCCCTTTCTAGTTTATAAGTGGCCTCTCTTATTTCTCAATCAATTCAACAAAGACTAACACTGTATGTCTACTGTATAATGCCCACCCTTTTAAGATAAACTGCTCAAAAAATTCTAAGCTCTTTTCTTTTGTGGTGAGACATGTCCTTCCCCTCTTGCAAAAAAATCAAAAATTCCCTAATTAAAATACAGCCCGACATAGTATTCAACTTAGGCTCTGTTTGGGAAGGCCAAAAAACTAGCTTATAGCTTATAGCTTTTAGCTTATAAGCTAAAAGCTATATTTGGTAACGGTCATTTTACTATGAACTTATAGCTTATTTTACTAGCTTATAGCTTATTTTCAAATGCTATTTTAAGTAGCTTATAGCTTTTAGCTTATAAGCTATAAGCTATAAGCTAGCTTATCAGTTAACCGCTATTTTTACCAAACAGAGCCTTAATGTAATGTAAGTACCATGTTTTTCAAACTTATCTACATGTCCATAGTAGTTAAATGGTTGCAGAGCCTCATAACAGATTAAGACTCAACCATGTGATTAAAATGAGCAAAACATTCTTAAGTGTGCCTATCCCATCATATATCTCAACGCCAATTCTTCTTCAGCTCCATACTTCACCGCTTCAAAATCCAAACAAAACCACCAATGCCCAAGAATGTCCTTGGCTGAGCCACCAAGAAAACATTCCAATTGCCTACAACCTGTCCATTAACACGTCCAGATTGCTGATGCATCTCCTTAATATCACCTTAAAATAATGACAGACGCAGGAGGTAGGGATTTTGAGCTATTTCTTTAACAGAGTGAAATGGTGTTAAAGTGAGGGGAAGTGAGTGTCTTAATAAAATTAGAGGAGGTGTTTGTGTTATTTAAGCAGACTTTAAGGGAGGTTATTATAATTTTCACTATTATTTAGAACATCAACAAAACATAGAACAATTTTATAGTAACTCCTCTACAAATAGCATAACAACATTTTGTACTAATAGCATAATGTAGAACAATACCGATTTATTCAATTTACACGGTGCTGTGACGCCTATTGCAGCTAGTTAACAACATTGAGTTAGAAATAGGGAAAATTAGCAAACAATAGCCAAAATTGACGATAACAGTTGTGTTTTCAATCGTGGACTATGGAACATAGTTTTTCTGTTTGGTAACAACCCTTTGGCTTATAGGGGAAGGGGATCCGGTAATCCAGAGTTCAGCCATTAAATAAGTAACGCCGGTTCATTTCATTCGTCCTAGGGAAGCTAATTAACGACTTGAGCCAAATTACTTGGTTTGTTACTTTGTGTTTAAAAGCTAATCATCGCGTAATAATAACAATTTTCGCTTCGCTATAGCCACTATTTAACAACATTGTGCCGGAGACAGCAAAATAATCAACCAAAAGCCAAACTAAGCAACCAGAGGATAACAATACAACATAAGTCATCAAAAACTAAATAGAGTTTCATATAAATTCAAACCCCAATCAAATTATTTCCATTAACATCACTTTTTAACTAGTAACTAACTACAAAACAAGTGAATTCATAACAATCTAACAATAAACAAAACTCAAACCTCATCTTCATGAAGAAGCATATTAGGAATACCCTTACTAACAGGAAATCTTCTACCAGTCTCGGGACAAACAAGAACACCTTCTTCAAGATGAAGTTCCAACAATGCATGATGAAACCTACTCAAAAACTCATCTGAATCCAAAACAGAAGAATCAACTTCTTCAGGTAATTCAGTATATCCCATAGCTATTGAAGCTTCAACAAAAGCTTTCCAATCAATTTTCTCAAACATATTCTTTAGAAAATCAGTATTCATTTCAACACTCTTTTCAATCACTTTCACTGCTTCGATTTTCAATGGAAAACCGTTCACTACTCCTCTTATGTTTGATGATAGCATGTTGTGTGTTAACAGTCTCATCTTTTGTAACAAACTCCGGCGGTGTTTTCCGGCGAGTTTGTTTCTGATGAAAGGGAAAAAGCGGCAGCGCTGAATTTTTTATTTTAGTGTTGTTTTAGGGTTATAGTAATTTTTAATTTTTAAAACGTGTTTATGTTTAATTTATTTAATTATTGGCTTAAAAAGGGAAGTGGGTTGGGTTTGGCATTTTAATCTTAGAAAATTTAACTTTATACATCCTATTTATAGTCCTACCCCCAAAGTCATTTTTCCAATTTTTATTAACCCCAAAAAAATGAACTATCCAAACTACTGTTTATTTTAATAAATAAAGTATTTTTTTATAAAAAAAAGTTCTCAAGGTTTTTCATTTTTCAAAAGATTTGGTTTGAATATTTAAAATGGAATTTTGAAAATTAAACATTCAGAACTTTTTCTAAAAAAAAATTATTTAATTTTGTTTTGTTACCATGATATTGATATAAAGTTTTCAACTCCGTCAGCAATAATTAGTTCTTGTCAGGGACCTATGGGGCACAGAAGGTGGATGTTTCGCTTCCAACCGAATTTTCTCCATACGCATGAGTTAGAAATTGAAACTCTGACCACATGATTAAGAGGACCAAGATCCTTATAACTTGGATCAATTCATTGTTGGTTATTTTACGTTTTTTTATTTTTATTTTTTGTCCATAACAGATTCCACGTCCAAGTATCGTTGTTCCATGAACCCATTGCTAATATAACATCATTTTACTGTGCAGATAAATTAAATAATGTTGGAAACAAAACGCGTAGAGATGATGTTCCTAACCATATTTGTTTCCAAAAACATATCTCTTTCCCATCGCCTAGGACAATGCTAATATTATTACAGAACCAGTCCCCATCATCCTTGCTACCTAAACTCCATATGTCGCGCCACCAAATTGAAGCGCGTTTAAGGTCCTCCACCCCTTCATCATACAAAAAGTTAGCTACAAATGAACCATAACGAAAATTCAATAAATCATGCTAAGGAGCTACTTTATCATTCAAACACATCCACTTCCACTTACACAAAAGTAATGCATTAAACAACTCCAAGTTTTTTATTCTCAAACTTCCAAGTTTTGATGTTTTCAAGTAACTTTATCCATATTAAATATTACTTCGACTGTATTTTAGTTTTGATAAAATTATAATTAATTTGAATATGTCTGTATTATCATATATGTTATTTTAATA
Organism: Trifolium subterraneum; assembly: GCA_951799995.1. NCBI lineage: Eukaryota > Viridiplantae > Streptophyta > Magnoliopsida > Fabales > Fabaceae > Trifolium > Trifolium subterraneum. The sequence goes on along the minus strand of OX637463.1, from coordinate 43,265,123 downwards.
TCATATAATTAATTAACACATTGTCAATATAGATAATATATGATTGAATGATTTTATATTTTGCGTCGCACATGTAAATAATCTAATTTAGTATAAAATCAAATAAAAAGATAAAATAGAGATGGTTGAGATTCGAACCCCGAATTTTCCATTTCTGTCCCCGTCACTTCCTTAGTTGTTACTTTGTTCGTCTCTATCTTTGGTCAATTTTTGTATTTTTTGTCTCTCTTGTCTCTATGTGCATTGTGCAATGTACATTGATGACTTTCTCTAATGTGAAATCTTTCTCATACGGGATTGTTCCTACACAATTTACTTCAAATTTTTTTTCCAATACCTCGATCTCTAGTGAGTTTCACATGAAAGGATAAAATTTGTGCTATTGTTGACACAAACTTAACCAAACTTTTAATACTAATAATTAAATTAAATGGAGTTTTGGTCCCTCCACAAAATCGGTCCTCACATTTTAAAATTTACTTGTTTTGGTCCATCACTTAAGTTTGTTAGTTCCTTCAAAAAAAACTTGTTAGTATATGATATATTAAATGCTTTTTAAGAACAGCGCACAACAAATATGAAATTAAGCATGTGCATTCTTTATTAAAATAAGCTGTCACTAGTCTACACTTTCATTTATAAATATCACCAAAAGTTCTCACTATACTTCTAATCACAAAATAATCCTTTAATCCTATTCCTCAACACCAAACATTCAACATGATCATGAAGCATTTAACCCTACTATACACTCATCTAAAATCGGTATTAAATTTCCTAACATATTATCCCTTCTATAAGCTCCATGATTCTCATTTTCCAACAATTGAAGAAATGTACAATATATACAATTACGAATCCACCCTTGATCACTCAGAAGAAGATGTAGAATGTGTCGTGTGTCTCTCCAAAATAGAAGAAGAAGATGAGATTAGTAGTGTATTGAGGTGTAACCATATATATCACAAACATTGTTTGGATAAATGGGTTGGTTTCAATAACCATACTTGTCCTCTTTGTAGAGAACCATTGAGACCAAAAAATGTCATCACTGAGTATGGAGTTGAAGTTCTTTCATTTAATTTTTGTGCCATTCGTAGGGACAGATATTGTATTGATTGGTAACTTTGTTGAATAATATGGCTTTCATCAACCTTTGTATACAATTAACAAATTTATACAAGATTTTATGATATATATATAGTTGAATGATTTTCCAATTAAAATTATCGTATCAATTTATCAAATGAAGATGATTACGTGTTTTGATATATCTCATTTTTTAGTATGAAAATAATTTTAATTTTTGGGTATGTTTAGTGCGCAAGGTACACAGTATGATAGTGAAAGAATATGATATATATATCAAAGAAGATAAGGATTATACATGATTTAACGATGATAACAATTATCTTATCATGTGTTTTGTGCACACATGATAATAAGTATGATAACTATTGTATCATGTTTATGTATACATATATATATATATATATATATATATATATATATATATATATATATATATACTTGTAAAACAATAAAAAAAAACTTATTTTGTAAAATTTTATAAATAAGTAATCAAATAATTTTATATAATTTTAAATAAAAATCAAGAGAAAATAGACAAGTTAATTTTTTTTATATGAATCATGATGAAATAAATAACTCAATATACATTTTAGATATGCTTAGCTAAATAAATATATAAAATATTTCAAGTAAATAATAAAACTACCATTGCAAAAAATATTTATTTAATTTATTATAAAATTTTAAATTAATATATCTATTATAAAGTAAGATTTAATTGTGAATTAAAGGTTTGAATCAAATTTAATTGCTAACTTTGCGTAGTGTGCTCAATCGCCGGATTTTAATTTAATTTATTTAATTATGAGACTTTAATTTTAATAATAATAATGATAAAAGTGTGTTTATTATTATTTTGTTGTGAGTGATTATGGTCTTAGTCTTATAATTCTATTTATTGGGTTTTTTAAATACGGCATGCGTGTCGTGCCTCTCTCTCTCAAATTCTATATGTACATTCTCCTCTCATCCACTCCCTCATATGTAAAACGAGTTTCTCTTATTTGTAATGTAATTAGAATACAAGGAAGTAAGAAGAATCTTGACGCTTGAACAACCCTGGAGGTCTAGCTTGGAGAAGCAATGTCGTTTGTAGGACTAGTTTAGATTCTCTCATTGGCTTGAGAGAATCATAGCGTTAGGGGCCATAATCATGTCACTTTTATTTTGTTTAATTGTTATGCATGCTTGAATGATTGGAGTGCGAATATATATGATATATAAGCCGTGGTGAGGTGAGATCAAACTAATTAAAAATCCTTCAAATAATATATTAAGTTTTATGCTTTCCAAAGAATAGCACCCTTCAAGATCAATATCGATTAATGTAGGTTTTGCCAACGTAAAGTGCATTGTCTATATTGATAAATTGCGGTGAGATAACCAGTTTATCCGAGGGCTATTCTTTGGGTTAACTTAACTAAATAAATATAATATGATTATATGATATTAGAAGCAAGCGTTGCGTTATTCCATATGATGGATTAAAAATAAAATAAGTGTTATTTACCCAACGGAAAGGATATGAGAGTTGTATGAGATACAATTGGAAAGAGTTTCCTACCTAAATAAACTAAGTTTTGTGTAATCAGTCCAACGCTGACTTAAAACAAAGTGAAATATGGATCTCATTCTCACTAGAAAATCTTCCAACGGGATTTTCTGAATCATATGCTTGAAGGTCATTTGGTTTGAATAAAATAGTGGGAGCATTTTAATAAAAGTCCGTATTAAAATGATTTAATCATAATACAAAGTTTTACATATCTTTGTAATTAGAATTTTGGAATACAATACAAATTATATTGTCCTTATGAAGGACAAGAATTTCAGAAAAGTGTTTCTGAATTGGTACACAATTGAGAATTGTTCTCAAATGCGAGAAAAACTATGAGTTCTTGAACTATACTCTCTAGCAACCTACTATGACTAGATTCGAGAAGGATGCTTATCAAAATCATATGAACAAGTCATAATGGTAAATACTTAGTTAAGGAATATAATAACTATTTTATCGCATCATGTTTGACATGATTTGATTTAAGATAGTTTAATTATATGTCGTTGACTCTTTGTTGTAATTTCTCTACTTATAGTTATTCTTCACCTACAACTAGCTCTGCCTTTTAAAAGTAATCATAAAGACATCATATTTGATATGAAGGTAAAGTACCTAGTTTGCCTTTATGATAGTTTGGATTGAAAATTTATCAGATAAATTTTATTCCAAATTGGATGAATGTGGAAGTATCCTAAGGAAACTAAGGGATACTAGTCCTACATCACTCTTCAGGACAAAAGTTGTTTTGTTGCTAGACTGGAGCATTCCTCGAGTGGGAATGTGTCTCTTAAAAGAGTCAGTGGGAGTGATATAGAACTTGAATGATTCAAGTACCACAACATTAATATTTTAAAAGGGAACACAAACTGGTTCCTCAAGGTTGTTGTAGGATCAACCGTTTGAGTTGCACATGAGGCTAGACAAGTCTAACATATCTCAAGGCTGAGAAGTATGATTTTATCATGACTTAACAAGGTGATATGGTTTTCATTGAAGATGAATATTTAACTTGTTTAAAAGGTCGTAAATGACCTAAATTCTGAGAAGAGGCTAAATGCCATAGAATCTTATATAGAATCCATGTACACAGACCTTATGTGATAATGGTTATGTCATTAAGATGAGTAAGACTCAGACGATAAAAGTGAGTCTTCTTATAGAAGACTGACATGGATGATATGGAGACTACATTTAAGATGTAATTAATTATTAAAGGTTTCACGCAAAATCAAAATGCAAATTATGATGAAACCATGATCGTAGTCTAGTTACAATTGTTATACTACATGTTCTGGCAGATGGATGACAAAGTTGCATTCCTTAATTGGAATGACCTCATATATATGTGTTAGACATATACATAGGGTTTTCTCAATCCAAAGGATGCTTGAAAGGTATACAAATTGTAGCAATCTAATTTTGATTAGATCAAGTTCTCAGAAGTTGAATTATTTGTTCTTATTTATGAAGTTTTATGAAAACGAATTAAGAAAGGACAAATATAATTCTTGTGCACACAAGGAGATTAGTGGGAGTAATTATCTTAATCTGGTATCATGTGTGGATGACATATTAATCATCAAAACATTTTCCTCATACATGTAAGACATGATTAAGGAAATATCTCTTGATGAAATACTTAGGCGAGACTTCCTAAAGAGTTAGGAATCATAATCTATAGAGATAGATTGTTGACGCAACAAATGATTTTATTTGTTCAAAGGACAATGTCACGTCTCATTGGATGAGAAAGAGATACATGAAAAGAATCCACGTGCTTTGGCAAATGGATCAGTCATGTATACCATATAATATGTACAACACCAGATACACCATATGCTTATAGCATAATCAGTAAGTACCAAAATTGAATCTAGTGTTTGACACTAATTGACCTTCAAGAATATCCCTAAGTACCTTAAAGGAGCTAAGGACTATCTTTTGAAATAGGTAGGTATGAAAAAAAAAAATCATTGTAAATAAGTTATAATGATGTTAGTTTCCAATCCGATACATTGTATTGAAATTCAAATTTATGTCAGATATAAACACTGTAAGCTAATAAGCTTCAGAAAGTATCTATTTCTATTACAAAGGTCAAGTATTTGATTTGGATCGTTTAGTTCAGGATTGAGCTAAAACTATGTTTCCATCGTTGCAGATTTCATTAATCACATTAGTGATGATAATCATTTAATCTTGCAAACAAAGGAATAGATCTCGCCAACGATTCAGATATATATAGACACCTTTCTATTTCGATAGAGATCGAAAGAGTAACTTTGAAAAGATATGTAAGATACCAACATAGGAAATAGTTCCTTATCCACTAATGTAGCATCTTGCTCAGAAGTGTCTCGATGCTCATGCTAACCGATAAATGTTAGATGAACATTTGATTGGCTTTAGTGCTAGTGGGAGATTGTTGGAGTAAGCCCTAAATGCCAATCTATTTGATAGCATTTGCTTTTGTATTGTGACATGATTTATATATATTAAATATATATAATAAGGCATTTCTTTATTATGTTTGTTTTCCAAAATAATAAAGTCCCTAGAATAGATTGTTCATGTAATGAAACATTAAGTGAGACTTAATCGTGAGATTACATTAACTTAAGAACACTATTCTTAAAGTATCCGTAGTCAAGCTTTAATATGAAATGGGATAACATTAAAGCATAGAGACTATTATGTTGGTAGACTGATGATCACGTCTCACTGATCATAGATAATGAGTTATCAAGTCTTCACATAGATATAAATGTTAAGGGTAACTTTATATCGGATTGACCCACCATGAGAATACTGCATAGAATGTTATGAAATGTCATAAGTTATTCTCATAGTGATAAAAGGTGCATTCCATCCTTCGACCTGAAACCACTGTGTACCCTAGATGTAGGAGTGTAATACCTTGTGGCCGTTCAAACGTTATCCGTAACTGGATAACTATAAAGTTGGTTGATGGGTATCCCACGAATCATGTTGAGGGACATGAGTGACCTAGATGGGATTTGTCCCTCCTACATAACGGGAGATATGTCTATGGGCCCAATATTGAACTAGACAAGGATGACATACTATGCCTTGTGTTCAATATAGACATGAGGACAAAAGGGTAATTATCCACAAGATGTTTATCACAAAAAGGTTAGTCATATCACATGACATTCTTATAACTTGGGTAACAGTGATGTGTTGCTAGATACCGCTCACTGTTTATAATATTAAGATAAATATTATTGCCAACGTTATAAGAACCTACAGGGTCACACACATAAGGACAGTTAAAACGGGAAAAATAAGTAAGACTTATAGCGGGGGTGCAATTAGTGAAAAACGAATATTGGGCTTAAGAAGTCCAAATTCGTGTGAACTGAAGCTCACATAAGAAACTCTATAAATAGAGCCTTATGAAGTTCAGTCTCTCATACTTTTTGAGAAATTCTGAATTTCTCTAAACCCTAATTCATATTTGGGAAATTCTGAATTTCTCTAAACCCTAATCCGCTCAAGTTCCCTCATTCTTCATCCAAGAATGGCTAGCACCGATGGTTGAAGGTTCTTGTTCGTGTGGACTAAGTGGAGGCGCTGCAATTGTGGTGCTCGTGATCAATTGAAGGTTCTTGTTCGTGATCATACGGTGTTTCTTGTTCGTGATCGAAAGACAGTTCGTGTTCGTGATCGTAAGCAGTTTCTGTTCGTGATCGAAAGCTCCTTGTTCGCGAAAGAAAGCATCAGTTCTTCAAGGTAACAATATATTCTTGACCATGATATTTCACATGGATCCATTGAAGGAAAATAAAATTTTAAAATCCGCTGCGTTTTATCTTTGATAAACAGTTACGTTTTCCTTCAGTGCCTGAATTTTTTAGATTCTAGTTGGTTGGTTACTCTTGGGGTGCTCGATCTTAGCTGGTTTCACCTTCCCTCTTTTAGGTGGCTACACTGAGTGGTTGTGGTGGTGTTTTGCTTTTAGGAGTTCTTTTTGTTCCTTTTATATGTTGATCTTTAGAGACACACTCAATGTTTCTCTCATGTTACCTTGAATAATTCTAATTCTTCATGAAGGGGCTTTTTCTCATGTTTCTCTGTTCTTAAATCATAACAAATGTGTTCACTTAGCTTGAATAAGCTCATGTATGTGAAGATTTATGTCCTTAGAGACTATTCTAATGGGTAGTGAACTGGTTATTACAGCTCCAGAAGTTCAAGCTTAGGGTTTTGGGCTTGAGGATCATTTGTAGAATAACATTCCAACAAAATCTATGGGTAGAATTTCTAGTGGTTCAAGGTAAGTGGAATCAAGAAAAATTCATTTTCTTCTCTTCTTTACTCATATGGCTGAAAACTGTTTTCTTCCAAGACAAGACCCTAATTTATTCTAATATCTTCTTTTGGAATGCTCTACAAGTAAAACAATTTCAATCGTTAATTTTAAATCGGACGATCCTGATTAAAAACTGCGTCAAAACTTTTGAAATTTTACAGCATAAAATCCAATTCCCAGTGGGATGAGGATTTGCTGTTGTAACAGAATCACACTGTTACACGCAGTAGTACATCCCAGCCATCTATTTTAAATCGGACGACTTATATTGCTTCTTAATAAAATGAGTACAAAACAATTTCAATCGTTAATTTTAGATCGGACGGTCCTGATTAAATACTGAAGGTGCGTGGAAAAAACACAAGAAGGGGGGTTGAATTGTGTTTTAGATATTTAAAAAACTTTTCAAGATGTTTAAATCTATCAGAGTCTTTAAGCACAGCGGAATTGTTCACACAATTAACTTAAGGCTAAGTGAATGATGAATGAGTAAATGAGAGAGTGAGAGAGAGAAAGACACACAACAATTTATACTGGTTCCCCTCACAAATTGAGAGTACTTCAGTCCCCTTGCTTCCAAGGGAGTTCACTATAATCACTAAGATTACAATCAGATGCTCAAGCACACAAACATGAGACTTCCTTGCTCAAGTCACACAAGACTTAAGACTTCCTGCTCTAAGTCACACAAGACAGAGAGACTTCCTTGCTCTAATCACACAAGATCAGAGACTTCCTTGCTCAAGCACACAAGCTTAAGACTTCCTTGCTCAAGTCACACAAGACAAGAGACTTCCTTGCTTCTACACTCAGCAGAAGACTTCTTTGCTCTAATCACTAAGATTGAGACTTACTTGCTTCTACACTAAGCAGAAGACTTTCTTGCTTCTACACTAAGCAGAAGACTTACAATTACTCACGCAGGAGTAATACTAACTTCTAAGCTTAAACTTATTACAAATGAAGATCGTTAGTCATCAATTCTTTCTTTTGCATATTTATATGAGTTGAGAAAGACATTGAGACGTTGGAGAAATTCCCGTTGTAAAATGGACAGCTGTAGTCTTTGAATATCCGTTGAGTAAAGCCTCGTCTTCTTTTGCAGTGAAGCTTCACCTTTACTGTTTGTCGAAAGTACAGTAATAAGGTACAACTAGCTCCTAGAGAGAGTAGGATCACATCCTTTGTGATCGTTGTAATTAGTTGTCCTTAGAACAAACCATCAGGCTTGATAAGAGTAGTTGATGTAGCCCTTCTGATGATTTGGGGAATTCCTTTGTGTCGCGGTGATTTTTGGATATCGAGTTATTAATTAACTTCGAATCGCAATTTAATGTTACACCACCGATCTTTAATTTATCCGAGGGAAAGGGGAAAAGTTCGAAAAACCCTATTTTTAGAGAACAAAGTTCGGGGGTTGGTTATACGAAGGGAAGGTATTAGCACCCTAAGCATCTATAGTACTCTATAGGAACCTCTTGTTTTTATTTCTAACTTTGCGCTTTATTTTAATTGCTTGTAAAAAAAATGTATAAGTGTGAGAATTTAAAGTGATGACAAAAAAGTTTAAAATGATGGAAAAGGAAAAATGTTTATGTTGATTTTATTGATTGGAGAGACAAGTCTCATGCCTACGTACCCGAGGGATCAAACCACCGTAGTTCGGGGTAAAAGTTACGAGTAAATTTGTTTGTTTGATTTTAAGGTTTTTGAAAATGGTTTTAAAGACCAAAAGCCAAAAGTGGCAAAATGTGAGTTTGATTGTTGTTAATTTGTGAAGAAAATCTATATAGTTAAATTGATTGAGATTTGATTATGAAAATAAGACGCGGACACTTGGTTTAAAATCCAAGGTTTGTTGAGAAAATGTTTTGAGTGATAAAAGACACTTGGTTTAAAATCCAAGGTTTTCGCATGATTAAAAATGTATGAATGAGGAAAATGCACTTGGTTTAAAATCCAAGGTTTTCGGCGAGAAAAAGGGACACTTGGGTTAAAGTCCAAGGTTTTAGTGATAAAAGAAGCCATTGGTTTAAAGTCCAAGGCACTTGGTTTAAAATCCAAGTTTGTGACAAAATAGACTCTTGGGTTAAAATCCAAGGTTTTCACGATAAAAGACGCCGTTGATTTAAAGTCCAAGGCACTTGGTTTAAAATCCAAGTTTGCGGTAAAAGACTCTTGGGTTAAAACCCAAAGTTTTCGCGATAAAAAGAAACGTTTGGTTTAAAGTCCAAAGTTTGAAAATGTTGTGATGACAAAATATTTTTGATGCTTTTGAGAATGAATTGTTTGATATTTTTGAAAGAGATTTTGACCTCATTTTTTTTAGAAGAAAATGATTAATTATTTTTTGAAGAGGTGTTGACCTCATTTTTGAGAATAAAATGACTAACTATTTTAATTGGAAAGTTTGGTTCCAAATTAACAAAGAAGTAGCGCGAACAATAATACGAACATCACAAAGAGCAAATTAATCGCGAAGACAATCCGTAATGATATTTTGATCAAAATGGTGCCTTTTCCCTCGGAATTTAAAATTACGCATATGGACGGAATACGATAAAAAATAAATATGCATGAGATGCAATTTTTCATTTATGAGTACATTGGCCTAATCACACTCCAAAACTTTTGCAAGAAAATAAATATGAAATGATGCAAGAGAGGGGGTATGCTATGCACTTTTATTTAGAATTTACACTTGGCCTAATTACATCCTAAATTCAAGAGCAAAAATAAACGGCAATTAATAAGCGATAAATACTCAATGTTACGATAATAAAATAAAGGTAAAAAAAAATGATGAATAAATCGATGTAATGAAATAAATATGATATGCAATGGATAAATAGCATAAATAAAAAAATACGACACTAAGACAATGAAAATAAACCTCGACATCATGCTTTACGAGGCTAAAAAAAAGCTAAAATAGCTTATGCCAAAAGCACTTATCTCATAAGCTTAAAAAATAAAATTAGCTAAAAATAAATAAAGACATAAAGTAATATTAACAACTTTTAAATATCAAATAAATAGGAAAATGAAATAAGCCTCAACATCATTCTTGATTGGCTAAAATAAAAGCTAAAATAGCTTATGCCAAAAGCACTTATCTCATAAGCTAAAAATAAAATAAAATAAAAACAGGGGGGTGTGAAAATTAAAACGAAATAACAAGGGGGTGCAAAAAGCAAACTAAACAGCAAAGTCCAGCCCAAAAGAGCCCATCTGTGTAAAAAACAAACAAAAAAAACCAGGATCAATTCTGGCCGTCTGATGGATCAGACGGCCCTGATCTAAACTTAAAACGAAGGGATCCAGGCCATCTGATAATGATCAATGGCTAAGAAGAGAGGGTGCACGGTGTGCTGCGATAGACACGCGCACACCGAATCGGGTTGGGGTATAAATACCCCAAACCCTAAAAAATCACATTTTTCATCTTCTTCTCTCTCACCTCTTCTCCGCCGCTCCCTCACTCTCTATCAACCTCGGCCGCCATTTTCTTTCAAAAAACTTCACCATTTTTAAAAACCTTCAACATCAAATATATTCAAATCCAACCCCTAAACCCAAATATGAACTCAAAAAAACCTAAAAACTTCTCAAAAGTTCCAGATCGGGAAAAGAAAAAACGAAGAAAAAAAATGCAACCTTGGATCGTGATTTCTTTTCTTCTCCTTCTCTGTATTTCTTTTTTGAACTAAAAAGGAAAGGTTTGTATTTTTTGTTTGCTTTTTTTTTCGGTTCTGGTTTTTTTAAAGAAAAGAAAGTATTTTTGTTTCGTTTTTTGGTTCTGATGTTGAAGAACAGGGAGTATTTTGTTTGTTGTTTTTTTCGGTTCTGGTTTTTTTAAAGAAAAGAAAGTATTTTTTGTTTCGTTTTTTGGTTCTGATGTTGAAGAACAGGGAGTATTTTGTTTGTTGTTTTTTTCGGTTTTGATTTGGAGAAATGTTGTGAAAAGAGGATGAAGGTTTTGAATTTCTGAGTTCTAATATTTGTTTTCATTTTTTTGTTTTGGTGAATGGTGATTACAAAAGATTGGTTCTGTGATTGGAAAAATATGATTCAATGTTTGATGTTGTTTGTTGGTTCGGCTGAGCCAAATTTTCTCTGTGTTTTCCCATCTAATTTCTGTTCACTATATACCCAAAGATTAGGGTTTTAAATGTTCAAAGGACTTTGCAATTATCTGGACAAAATCAAAATTTGGAGGATAACAATTTGGATTTTGGGGACAAAAAGGACACTGATTGCAGTTCCTGTAACGTGTGGGAGAAAAAAATTGACTTTGGATTTTCTGATTTTTTTAATCAGAAAAAAAGGACAAAATAAAATAAAATAAAAACAAATTAATTAAATTAATTAAATAGAAAAAACGAAAATATAAAAAAAACAGAAAATAAAAGGAAATAAAATAAATAAATAAAAAAAATAAAGATAATAATAACAATAAATAATGATAAAAATAATAACAATAATAATAATAATAGAAAAAAAGAATAAATATAAAAGAAACAACAAATGAGGTATTTTAAAATACCTTTCTGCCGAAATTTTTCTCGATTCTCCTAACAAACGAATCATTTTAAAAAAATTCATATGTTGACATTTCTCGAAAAATGTATCGATTATTCAGGACAAACAATATGACTCGATAAAAATGCAAAAATAATATGGTCAAAATAATCGGGTATGACAATAATAATAATAAAGGCAAGAAAATAATAATAGTAATAAAAAGATTTGACTCCTAATTTATCGCTCTTTTTATAGATTTTTTATCAAAATATAAAACAAAGATATCTTGAAAAATAAAATAGATTTTTAACATATTTTTTTGGATTTTTAACAAAGATACTAACAAAAAACAAAATTAAATAAACTGACATATTTTTTGTATTTTTGTCATTGATGCATAAAATGCAAGAAGAAAAAAAAATATGAAGTGGAATCTTAGGTCAAAAAATGGGGTATGACACTTTGCTTCTGACGAACCTTTGATAACTTGGAGTCTGATTGGTCTTGAATAAATGGCCTCTGATAGTCCTTCGTATTCCAGCTTCTGGACGTCTTCATCTTCTGAATAACCCATGACTAGCAGATAGCTTCTGAACTCTTGTAGGCATCTGAACATCTTTGAGCTTCTGAACTTCTCTGAGCTTCTGAACTCTTGCAGACATTCTGATCCTCTTTTGAGCTTCTGAACTTTGTTTAGCTTCTGACCACATTGTAGCTTCTGAACTCTTTCAGAGTGTAAAGATTCAGACTTCCACAGGTTTCATCAGAGTCTAAATTAAATGTGCTCTTGATATAACGTTGGATTCTCCTGCACACTTAATTTAAACATTAGTAACATCAATTGTCCATTTAATACTTTGTTATCATCAAAACTTAAGGGTGTGTACTAACACATATTTTGTTCCAACAAATACTACGTCAAACTTTGTGAAATTTTACAGCATAAAATCCAATTCGTGTTGTTATGGTGAAGCTTCAGTGTGTGTTGTTACTAAAATGCCCTTTTTAACACTTGTCCATTTTTAATGACACATGTTATAGTAGCCACTAGGCTATTTTTTTTTCTTCCCTAAGTTTAGTATATTGTTTTTACCAAAGGGTTAAAAAAAGTATTTTTTCATCTTTAGAATGATATTTCTTTTAAGTATATGTTCCTCTAATGTTTTCTTATCAATTTTTCGCTTATAAAAAAGTTATTTTATATTATAAAAAAAAGTTATTTTATAAATTAATTAATTTTTTTATAAGATAATAGCATCTATGTATGAAGGAATGATTAGACATCCAACTAAGCCATCATTAGTGGTTTAACAAACATAAATTAATTAAATAAATTTGAATAAAAAGTTAAACATCTTTATATATTTATGTTTGTAGCTAGGGATCACACACATATGTACAACATCATTGGATGAGGGATGAAATTCATTATCTACTTTCATTGATTTTTCAATTTATATTTGAATTATTTTGGTATTTTGTACAAAGGATAACTTATTCAAAAATAATCATTTAATGTTATAAAAAAATAAAAGAGTAGTGTGTAAAAATAAATAAAAATAAAAGAGTGAAGAACTTTTTTTGTCCTCACAATTTTTTGATAGGACAATTTAATCTCTGACAAGAATAAAACTCAAATTAGTCCCTGACATTTTTATATCGGGAAGAAATTAGTTCATCTGTTATAACCAATCGGAGACTAATTTCCCCCAATTATGAAAATATTAAGGACTAGTTTGAATTTTATTTTTGTCAGGGACTAAATTGTTCTATTAGAAATTTGTGATCGAGTGACCAAAATAGATCTTTACCCAAAATAAAATAAATTAATAGCTTAAATAATACGCATAAGATTCTAGGTTCAATGCACCTTTTTTTTTATTTTTTTTTTTTTATAATGGTTCAATGCACCATTGTAAATAAAGAAAATACTAAAAAGGAATATAATACATTTAAATTTGACTACTAAAAATATGCACATATATTACTAAAAATATTATATACATGAATCTAATAATTTCTTACTATATATTTTTTTAGGCAATTTTGACTACTTTCCATTCCTAAATAATAATATATCTAATTTGACTTTGGAGAGATGGATGAATCATAAACAAAAATCAGTAACTATTCCAATAATAATAATAATAACTTCTTTTTTTATTAAAAAATGTTAGTGTCCAAAATTGTCATTTGTTTCTTTTTTCTATTTTTGTCCACAATAAAAAAAAACCTATTAATTTCTTCTTCTCTCGCTACTTCTCACCATCATTATAAATTGGGAATCCGTAGTCTCTTAATTTCACTCACAAAATCTCTCTCCAATCTCCTCTTAGTGTATGTTTTCTCAAGCTTTTTATTCACTAAAGTTATCAATTTTAAATATGTTTTTGTCTCAATATTATTTTTCTCTTCTCATTCACACTCTCTAGTTTATTTTTTATTTTTTTATATATATCATTTTATTGATTGAATATGAATGACCTCCTTAATGCACTCTTCATATTTTAGGATAAAACTACTGAAGGATGAATTCTCAGAATTTGAGGAGTAACAGACAAAGAAATGAAACTTTACCAGCTTGGGAGTCTTCACAGGGAGAAAGACCCTCAGAACAATTACCAACTTGGGTGTCTTCACAGGGAGAGGGATCTGTTGAACGATTGTCAGCTGCTTGGCGACAACCAGCTTGGTTGTCTTCACAAGGAGAGGGACCCTATGTACGACCGTCAGCTACTTGGGGGCTACCAACTTGGGTGTCTTCACATAGAGAGGGACCATCTGCACGACTATCAACTGCTTTGAGACTACCAGCTTGGGTATCTTCACAGGATGAGGAACCATATGAACGACCGTCAGCTGCTTGGGGGCTACCAACTTGGGGGTCTTCACAGGGAGGGGGACCCTCTGAACCACTATCATCTTCTTATAGACTTCCTTGGTTGTCTTCACAGGATGAGGAACCCTATGAACGACCGTCAGCTGCTTGGGAGCTACCAACTTGGGGGTCTTCACAGGGAGAGGGACCCTCTGAACCACAATCAGCTTCTTATAGACTACCTTGGTTGTCTTCACAGGAAGATGGACCCTATGAACGACCGTCGGCTGCTTGGGGGACACCAACTTCGGTGTCTTCACAAGGAGAGAGACCCTTTGAACGACTACAAGTTCCCGTGGTTGACTTTGCTGAAAATGACGATGATGTCATTGAAACTTCGTCAAGAGAGTTTGCTGAGGTTTGCATCCATTCATTTTTTTTCGATTTATATTTATTAATTTAAAACAATATTGTAATTTATATGTAGGCAACAATATAAAATATTATCGTTTAATTATTTAATTAATAATACTTTTATCATGACTACTTTTAGTCTTTAGTGTCAATGGTTATGACTCATTTGCTAAAACATTTTTTTTTTATTTTGTCTTTTTTATTTAATTAGGCGGTGGCCAATACAAGGAGAACTCGTAGAAGGATTGAACATGCCTCAAATATGGGTATCATATCTTACTTTCTCTACGAGTTGCCGCATTTGTGGCAACGGGAAATGATCATTCTGAAATCTTAATATTTTTGTTATAGTCTATTTAAGAAATTTGCCTTTTGTGATTGTTGCAGAAAATCTGACCACGTCAACTTATTTTATGCACGACAGAGAGGACAGAGACCACACCAGTGAAGTGGTAATAAAATTCTTATCTTCCTATATACCAAAAAAAAAAATCTTATCTTCCTATCTCACTTTGGTTTGGTTCGAAGGTTTCTTCGGACCTGAATCTCATGCAGTCAAAACATGCCGCAGTCATGTAGTCATTGCATGTGAATCCTTAGATTGAAATAAATAACAAACTTTAATAAAATTGAAAGGGTGAGATTAACCTGCAGTCAAATAGTGACTGCAGGAAATCCATTCTATGTTCTTCCTTTGTTATGATTGCATTTGTCACAATTTGTTTGTCATTTTACAAAATTAATAAAAGCAATCAAAAAATATTATTTTTTATTATACGTTTGACGATTAAATACATTTTATATTAGTATAGTAGTTGTTAATTATCATAGAAATTGCATTAGAAGAGATGAAAGGTATATTATATTTTTTTACAAAATAAATTTTAATTTATCAAAAAAAATAAGTGGAATGGAACAACATGTATTAATATGTTTATTTTTTCAGTTATTGATGTCTCGTAATTGCCTTAAACATATAAAGAACATGATTTAATTGCAAAGGTTTATTTGAGTTTATATTTTAATTTTTGGAATATTTGTTTTGCAGGTTGAAAATGGCACAAAGTCACTTGATACTAACAAGGAAACTCTTGAGCCTGAAAATCAAACACTTGATCAACCTCCAAAAGAGCCTCACATAAAATGTCCAATATGTATGCAACCTAGTGAGGAGGAAATGACAACAAGATGTGGCCATATTTTTTGCAAGAAATGCATCCTAACTGCGTTGAGTTCACGTTGTATATGCCCGACGTGCGGAAAAAAGACTACTAAGAGGGGCCTAGTCAGGGTGTTTCTTCCATCTACTAGAATAATCGATGATGAATGTATGTCCTTTTTTACATAAAATCATGATATTCTAATCTAATTCATATATATAGTCCTATTAATACAAATTATATCAATATGAATCTAATACTACTATTTTTAGGATGTAAATCAATTTGCAACAGCTTGAAGTGTTTATGTTATATGTTTTAATGTTTAAGATGTAATCTATAATCTGATTTGGTTTCTCTTTTGTTATATATGAACCAGGATCATCAAGTTATGCTGAGGAAAAGTGAGACTACTTGAAAAGCTTCATTGTGCTTCTTTGGAGATTGTTGAGAGACTTACAATTAGATCATATCATTACCTCCTTAAGTTTTTTTTTTTTTTTTTTACTTTATTGGTGAAAAGATGGTGTTAAGAGATATGATTCTTAAACCTTGGCATAAGAAATTTATTTTTATGTATGCTTTATGACATTTTGGTCATCTACTTAATTATTAATGTGGAATTTTAGTTTGAGTATTGTTGGGAGTCAACGTTTTATATTCAAAATATCATATCAAGTTATAAACATATACATAATACAAATCGGGAGAGAATTTATGCATAGGTACATTACAAATTTAATTTAACTTCTTAGGGTGTATTTAATTAGATTTGTATACGTCTAGGTTTTATATATGGATTTAATGAGTCCCTTTTTTAGTTCAGCCTTGCTATATTACAGCGAAAGCCATTAACATCCTATACAATTATTATTAATCCCATACAATCGCTAAAAAGTAATTTTTTAGCTACAAGTTTAGTTCGGTATTTGCATTTGTAGGAAAAATTTATTTAAAATTCATTTTAAAATAAATAATGTATAAATATAACATGTTATTGAATTTTATTTATTTTTCGGTGTACCTAATTTAACTTTGATAAATTATAAGTCGAGATTGTTTCCACATGTGATCCAACCGACTTTTAAAAGGTTGTGATACCATTATAAAAATTTAAACGAGTTTAACTCAACCTTATAAAACTAACTTAGCCGATCGTTAGTTGATTATTGACACTGAATTTGGTAGGAGATCATGGGTTGGTCCGCCGCAACTGTGGTCGAGAGGGGATTGAAACCACTTTTTTTGCAAACTCGGTATTCGGCCTTAGGACCGACTAATCCGAGGGAACCAATCCCACCGTCCAATTGTCGGAGCCCCATTTAAAGCCAGAGTTTTTGCTCTTTATGGACCAAATCACCGAAATTGGCACAAGAGAGATCAAATATGAGACCTTGAGAGAAGCATACTCCAAGGACCTAAGTCAACACCACTAAAACAACCCAAATGGGTTGGGTTTGGAACCACTCGATGTCATAACTGACATCCGAACTAGATTAGATAGTACAGTAGGTCGGATACGGGCGTTGAAAAAAACTTGTAAGATAAAAATTGTCACCACTTATAAAATATTTTTATGCTATATTTCAATTAATGTAAGACTCTTAAGTTCCGATACAAAATCAAACTCCAATAAAAGATATTATTAAATTTTTTAATTTATTTTAGTTTAAATGTATAATATAATAAAATATTAAATTTTATCTACCAAACTCCATGCCAGAGTCTCAAAGTGTTCTCCTAAATAAAAAAAAGTTGGCAAAACTATTTTGGTCATTTAATTTCAGAATTAAGAATATGAAGAAAACATCCAAGTACTAATTGACCAATAACACTTATTCGTGATATATAGTTGCGTTCGATCGCTATATATCATTTTCCTTTTTAGTTTTGTGATTAAGTCCCTTATTTTTGTGTGTATTATTTTAAATATATATAGTTCTAATTGTACCTACTGTGTGTTTTGTGTTTTAGGTGAAGTGGGCTTATCATTTGTTTGTCACGTGTGAGTTCATCCTTCAAGTATAGTATAGTATATTTATCTGTTTATGGTGACGGCTAGTGATGCCTCTGAATTGATATATATATATGTTTCTTTCCAATTTTTGTGGTATTTGGGGGATGAAGATTGGGTTTGGCTAGATTTAATTTTGGCATGGAATTCAGTTGTGTCATTATTTTGGAAGTAACACAACAAATTCATTTTCTCTAAAAAGATGGTAAATGTTGGATAATTAGCGGATAAGATAAAATTATCCTGAAAGAAGTGGTTTCAAGGTAAAATGTTAGGTTCATTTTTTTGTGCTTATTACGAGTGAATGATGAAACATGTTATGTGTTTGGGCCAATAGTGGCTGTGGGTTTAATAAAAAAGGATCAATTTGTGCTTGGTTTGTTGGTTGTCCGGTTCCTATTACATATAGGTGAGCCTACGTAGGTCGGGAGTTAGTGTCTAGTGGCAACTTTATGAATCGAGTTGCTGTATTCTCTGGTAGTGGAAGCTAGCTAAGAGGTGTTTTTCTATAGAATATTTTTATCTTTATATTCCTTAACATGTACTCCCTTCGTCCCATATTATAAGGAAAAGTGACCATTTTTTTGGTCCCAAATTACAAGGAAAAAACAACTTTCAAGAATGTTTTTTACTTATTCTTATAAAATTAAATGCAAATTGCATTTAATTTTTTCTCTCTCTCATTTTCTCAATAAACAACAACCAATCAAATTTGTTTTTACATCTTCCCATGCAACTTATTTCAAGAAAAACCCACAAAACCATACTCCCTCCGTAACACTATATAAGAAAAAAATCACCTTTTTAGGTACATTGTATAATCAATGTATCTAGTCTATACTCCGTCACTATTATAAGCAAAAAATCACTTTTTAGATTCATTGAAAAACGGATGTATTTGGTCAATAATATGGACTATGTACATGATATTTTCAATGAATCTAAAAAGTGTTTTTTTGCTTATAATTGACCGGAGGGAGTATTATAGACCAAATACATTAATTTTACAATGAATCTAGAAAGGTGATTTTTGCTTATATAGTATTACGGAGGGAGTATTTCAAATTCTCAAATTTTGGTTTTCTTAATAAATGTGTTTTTTTTTTCCTTATAATATGGGACGGAGGGAGTATCTTTAGGGTACATGTTGGTCAAACCCTTAATTAAAACAACTCAATAGTACTATAGTAACCAGGTGTCTTCAAAGTACGTAACTACTTCAAATAGAACATGAAACGAAGCCATATTTCAAACACAATTCACTAATCATAACTAAACTGCAAATAACTATACCCTATTCATACTTGTAATTAACTTCATCAGATTCCACTTAATCCAAAAATTGAAAAAAAAACTTAGGTACCGTATGTATTTACAATATTCCAGTCTTAAAAAAATATCATTGTTTTTAGTCAAAAAAATATATCATTGTTTTACAAGGTATTGTATGTGTAAAAAAATAGTTTTTTCTAATATAACCCTTTATAATTAGAGGGTATTTATCTATCAACTAATGAAAACAATACATATACAAATCCACATATATATGTAAATTCAAAAGTTTGTTACAAGTTAGTTGTGGATGTCACATACAAATCTACTTAATTATATGGTTTCTTTTTATTGGTTAATGAATAAATACCTTTAAATTATGAAGGGGTAAAGTATGTCTCACCAAAAAATACAATATGATAGTAATTATATATGTTTGTTATCATGTGTGAAACAAACACATGATTTTGTATCGTATCATATCATATCCAATTTTTATCCTATTTTATATAATATTATGTTACTATCATATATATCATGCTGATCAAACAAACTCTAATTAAAGTTAAATTTATTTTATAGGCCAAAAATTCAATTTATTTGATCACATCACATGGATATCAAACTCTGATTGTTTTATTTGTAAGTCTTTACTACTAGTAGCTAGCTTGAAGTATTTGTTGACAATGACAGCATCAATAGCAATAGCAGTGATGATGCATGAGAGCATCAATTTGTTTTTAGCCAATATGTTTTCGTTGATGATGATTTCTAGTCAATTTGTTTTCGTTGATGATGATGCGTAGGTCAAACTCATTTAAAAAATAAAAAAAAAATATTTTTGTTAATGCATGTTTAAAAAATGTCTTTGTCATTTTTGTTAATTTTTTATTAAAAAATGCTAAACAGTACCTCCGGAGCATTAGTTAAGCATATGAATATAGGAATTCTGTCTTGGAACTTGTGTAGTCAAGACATTGAAAATGTAAAAAGTTATATTATCAACATTACTTTTATATTTTATTTCTATTTTTAGTATGCTTAACAAGTACCCCAGCACTGTTTAGCATGACCCTTTTTTATTTAATTTAAAGACAATCGTAAATATTTCATTTTAAAGTTTCTTTTGTTTAAAAAAAAGTGCCTACTTTTGGGCTTGAAAAATCGGACTGATACACCACGTGTCCAAATTAGTTTGTCACGTATCCAAATTTAATGGTAAAAGTAAAAAATTTGACTGGAGGGACTAACTAAATGAACGGCAAAAAAATAAGAGACTAACTTGAAACTTTTAAAAGTTAAAATACTAACTTAAAACCTAAAATAAAAATAAGAGATCAAAAGTCACTACAAGAAATAAGATTTTGGACAGCGACTATTTTGCAGCGACATTCAAATTGTTGACAAAAACATACATATAGCAACAACTAATTTAAGTTGTTGTAATAGGTTAATTTTTTTCTCAACAATTTTATTATTGTTGAGAAAAGTGACTTATTCCAACAACAATTTTTATTGTTGCAAAAACACTAGTTACGGCATTAAGTGCAATTAAGCCAAAAATGTTATTTCTTGAAGTGAGTGCAATTAAGCCATAAATACAATTACAATTTTGTCCTAACTCTTCTATTATGCCAGTGCTTCTCTTCGGTTACAGAGAAGAAGGAGAAAGGGGAGAAAGAAATTCTCTTTCCTTTTGTTCCAATTTATGGCTAATGCTACGGTGGACCACCACAAGTGGTCCACCGTAGATAAGTGATCTATAGAATATGAAGTTTACAAAATTCACTATTTGATTGAAAGTTTATATCGTATAGATCATCCATAAAAAATTTTGAAAATCATTTGATATGTTATTGAGACCCATCAAGATTTATGTTATTTAACAACCGTTAATCTTGATGTGTCTCAATAACATATCAAATGCTTTTCAATTTTTCTATGGATGATCTATATGATATAAACTTTCAATCCAAAAGGTGGATTTTGTAAAATTCGTATTATTATAATGTTATTCGTGACTGGTCCACCATAGACCACTTGATGATTGGTCCATATTAAAATTTGCCTCCAATTTATATCCCATTTATCAATATTTAGTATTATGCCCTTTTTCTTCGTTTTGAGGATTATGCCTTTTTAGCTTTAGAATAATGTTGTCTCACTAACATTCCAAATTAGTTATTAATTTTAAGCCTAATTGCATATTTAGTTTCTTATATGTATTTTATGTTTCAATTTGATCACTTAAGTTTAAAAAATTTTAAGTTGGTCCCTTATGTTATTGATATCAACATAAGTTTGTCCTTTTCGTTAAATTTTGAGTTAATTTCTTTTAACTTTTTGTTAAATTTTGAGTTAATTTCTTCTAAAACTTTCACATAGTACCCTATAAGTTGTCCGCGTATGCAAATCTATTAGTCACATAGACAATTTAAATAAAAATTTGACTAAATGTACTAAATTGAAACTTTTTAAATGTAAGGGACCAAATTGAAACCTAAAATACACATAAGAGACTAAATATGCAATTAAGCTTAATTTCTATGATTTTTCTTTCACTTGGTATTTCTAATTAATATTAGTATTATTAATTAGTTTTGGGATGTATTCTAATTTGTATTGTATTGTTAGTTGTATTGTTCAATGTATTATATCAATTTGAATAAATGAATGCCTTTTTCGGTAAAAAAATAGTTTTGGGAAGTTAATTATTTAATACATGAATCCAATAATTTCTTACTATATATTTTTTTAGGCAAACTTTACTTCTTTCCATTGATAAATATTAATATAATATATATATATATATATATATAGGGGCTGAAATTCGAATCTCAGTCATTCCACTTATTTATCTTTAAGATGAAATATTTAGTCATTAGACTAGTTGACAAAAAAAAAACTGTTTAATAATAATAATACTAATATTTAACAAAAACAACTTTTTTAACAAAAAAATGTTAGTGTCCACAGTTGTCATTTGTATGTTTCTCTATTTGTGTCGACAATAAAAAATCCCCTATTAATTTCTTTTTCTCTTCCCACTTCTCACCATCGTTATAAATCGGGAACTCATAACTCACTTTATTTCACTCTAAAAATCTCTATACAATCTCCTAGCGTATGTTTACTCACGCTTTTTGTTCATCGTAGTTAACAATTTCAAAAAAATGTTAGTGTCCACAGTTGTCATTTGTTTGTTTCTCTATTTGTGTCGACAATAAAAAACCCCTATTAATTTCTTCTTCTCTTCCCACTTCTCACCATCATTATAAATAAGAAACTCATAACTCACTTTATTTCACTCTAAAAATCTCTCTCCAATCTCCTCTTAGCGTATGTTTACTCACGCTTTTTCTTCATCATAGTTAACAATTTCAAATTTTTTTTTTTTTGGGTCAATTCTTTTTTCCTCTTATCATTAACTCTCTAGTTTATTTTTTATACCATTTTATTGATTGAATATGAAATGACCTCCTTAATTATCGTGCTCTTCATATTTTAGGATACAACTACTGAAGAATGAGTTCTCAGAATTTGAGGAGTAACAGACAAAGAAATGAAACTTTACCAGCATGGGAGTCTTTACAGGGAGAGGGACCTTCTCATCGAACACCAGCTTGGGTCTCTTCACAGGGAGAGGGGCCCTCTGAACAACTACAAGTTCCCGTAGTTGATTTTGCTGAAAATGACGATGATGTCATTGAAACTTCGTCAAGAGACTTTGCTGAGGTTTGCATCCATTCATTTTTATGTTTCAATTTATATTTATCAATTTAATACAATATTATAATTTATATATAGACAAAAATAAAAAAAATTATCATTTAATTAATAATATCTTTATCATGACTACTTTTACCATCGTTTAGTGTGGATGGTTAAGACTCAATTGCTAAAACATATATTCTTTTTGTGATTTTGTCTTTTTTGACTTAGGCGGTTGCAAATGTGAGGAGAACTCGTAGAAGGACCGAACGTGCCTCAAATATGGGTAACATCTTACTCTCTCTACGATTTTGGTTTTATAAAAATTTGGAGTAGTATTACTTTTGAAAGCTTATAGAGATTATCATTCTAGTGTTGTTTTATATTAAGCAGAAATTACGAGTTTTTACGTTTGTGGCAAAGGGAAATGAGATTTCTGAAATCATACAATTATATATGAATTTTGATTGTTTACATTTCATTTTTATGTTTTGGACTAACTTACAAAGTCATAATATGGGTTAAATAGTATTTTTTTTTCTGTAATATTAGCGAATTTCAGTTTATCTTCTGTAATATTATTGTTTTTCAATTATCCCTATGTAATGTAAATTTTTTGTCTTTTTAGCCCCTCATTGAATATGTTGGCTTAAAATTCCGTCTTTTTTGCCTCGGTAATGTTAGCGAATTTTAGTTTACCCACTCATTATTTAATTTTACCCTACCTTTTTTTAAATAAAACAATTAGCGTGATATCAAATACTTCCTCCGTTCCTTTTTAAGTGTCATTTTAGATCACTGCTTATATGTCAACGCACAACTTTAATCATTAATATATTTAATTATATATTATAAAAAATTATGAAAATTTTATATTTTGAAAATATTCATCAAGACAAATTAAACAATATCTTATATGCTAACATTTGTTTTTATATATCAATTAAAAAATATGGTCAAAGTAAATTATATGAATATTGTGCACTATTATCAAAAAACACTTAAAAAGGAACGAAGTAGTTGTTTGGCCTCATGCTGCGATTATTTACTTATGTTACCCCTTATTGATTACTTTGATTGTGAAGTTCTTGTTATGTACTAACATTCTAATATTTTTTTTAACCATACATCCCAATGAAATAAATATTATTGTCTCACGTTTATATAGATTTGTTCCTAAAATTAGTTTAATGGATATGATCTATTAGTGTAAAGTATCTACAATGATGTCAAATAGGAAAAAGTTATTCCTCCACATTGTACTATATATTAAAGTGAGGTGTAGTGATTGATTTAGCAAAATATATGGTTGCTATTGGATAATAGTGTAAAATTAATTTACACCGCCACCGAGTATCTTATTAGTCTACATGTCATGATTTAATTGGATGCCTTTCATGTCGCAGAAAATCAAACCAGGCCAACTTATTTTATGCATGACAGAGAGGACGGAGACAACTCTTTCCAACCAATTGATGCTATTTATATCGATTTGGGAGGAGGCACTAGTGAAGTGGTAATAACTTGGTTTTTGGTTCAGTGGTTTTCTTCCTTTGTTTTGGTTTATACAGAATTTGATTGCATTATGTCACAATTTGTTTGTCATTTTATAAAATTAATAAAAGCATTCATTTTTGTTTTTTTAATTATACGTTTGACCATTAAATTTATTTTGTAATCTAGTAATTATTATAAAAATCTCATTATCTTTTTCCAAAATTAAATATTTTTTTATTTCTGTGTCAAAATCATAAACATCAAACAAAATAAGAGGAAGAACATAACATGTACTAATATTTTTTTTTGGTTATTGATGTCTAGTAATTGCTTTAAACATATGTAGAACATAATTTAATTGCAATGGTTTGTTTGAGTTTATATTTCAATTTTTACTTGAATATTTCTTTTCCAGATTGAAAATGCCACAAAGTCACTTGATTCGAACAACGAAACTCTTGAGCTTGAAAATCAAACACCTGAACCTCCTAAAGTGCCTAGCATAAAATGTCCAATATGTATGCAACCTTCTGAGGAGGAGATGACAACAAGATGTGGCCATATTTTTTGCAAGAAGTGCATCACAAGTGCGTTGAGTTCACGTTGTATATGCCCGACGTGCGGAAAAAAGGCTACTAAGAGGGGCCTAGTCAGGGTGTTTCTTCCATCTTCTAGAATAATCGATGATGAATGTATGTCCTTTTTTTTTTATTAATTTGGTATATATTATATATTATGATATGATATGACTTATAGATTTTTATCATCATTATTATTCGTAAAATTTTGTTTAAAATCATGATATTCTAATCTAATTCATGAAGTAAATCATGATATTCTAATACAAATTATAACAACATGAATCTTTTTTTTTTTTTTTTTGAAACAGCAAATATATTATTAATAATACTCCACCATAAGTATAAGATATAACAACATGAATCTAATACTACTATTACAAATCATTAGGATGTAAATCAATTTGCAACAGATTGAAGTTATGTTATATGTGTTAATTTTTAGGATGTAATCTATATAATCTCATTTATTTTCTCTTTTGCTATATATGAAACAGGATCATCAAGTTGTGCTGAGGAAAAAGCTTCATTGTACTTCTTTGGAGATTGTTGAGAGACTTTGTTACCAACATATATGTGTCATTTGTCATATCATTACTTCGATATGTTTGTCGGGTACAATTAAATCAATTGGATGCTTAGGGTTTTTATCTTTAAGTTTTTTTTCTTCTACTTTATTGGTGAAAAGATTGTGTTAAGAGATATGACTCTTAAACCTTGGCATAAGAAATTTATTTTTATGTATGCTTTATGACATTTGGGTCATCTACTTAATTATTAATGTGGAATTTTAGTTTGAGTATTGTTGGGAGTCAACATTTTATATTCAAAATATCATATCAAGTTATAAACATACATAATACAAATTGGGAGAGAATTTATGCATAGGTACATTACAAATTTAATTTAACTTCTTAGGGTGTATTTAATTAGATTTGTATATGTCTAGGTTTTATATATGGATTCAATGAGTCCCTTTTTTTAGTTTTGTGATTAAGTCCCTTATTTTTGTGTGTGTATTATTTTAAATATGTTCAATTTGAATTATAAATTCATGACAAAAAAGGAGGTCAAGTTTGTCTATGAGAAACTAGTGGGAGAAAATATTATGGAATTATATAAACTAGAAATTTCAAATTTTGACATACATGATAAAATTTAGTAATGAATTATCGAATGAGATCGCTCTCTCTTATTGATGATGTATGGTAGTGGAAACCTGACATCAAAGGAAGCCCAAATTCTGGCTATGGTTTGAAAGAGTTAGGCTCCTTTTAAGATTATGGTGGCAGTTAGTGTTGCCTCTGGATTTCTTAGTTATGTTTGTTTGCAATTTTGTGGGATTTTGGGGATGAAGCTTTTGTTAGGCTAGATTTAATTTTTGTATGTAATTCAGTTGTGTGATTCATTTGGAAGTACCACAACAAATCCATTTTCTCTAAAAAGATCGTAAGTATTGGGTAATTAAAGGATAAGATAAAATTATCCTCGAAGAAGTGGTTTCATGGTAAAATCTTTAGTCATTTTTGTGCTTATTACGAGCGAATGATGAAACATGTTATGTGTCTGCTTCCAGTTTTCTCATGTGTTTGTTAATTTGTATATTTTTCTAGCTATTTATCTTTTTTTATTTTAGTGCATATCTTCTAGCTATTTATATTTGGCCTCAAGCTCCTTTACTTCTTGTACGTACTCATTCAATTATAGTATCTATTATATTTTTTTCATTTTTAGTTGAATTCATAATTTTTTTAAACTTTTTAACTTTAGAAAAGTTACATGAAGATTTGAAAGGGTTTAGAATGTTTAGTTTAATAAATACCATTAATAATGAATAAATAATAAATATTTTCATGTAAATATAATTAAGTGATCATGTAATTTAGGGGTTGAGTGTATGCCATTTAGATAGTAAATCTTTTTAGATATATTTTGCTCTAAATTTTAAATTTACTATAAGTAAACTAGATTTTATAAAATAGGAGGAACATTTCATATAAAGAGTGGAATGACATGATCTAAAATCAATTTATTTTCATACAAAATTTCGTGTATCTTGATTAACGTTGCATTTGTTAATTCCTACATTGGCTACGGTCATGTCAATTACAAGGGAGATTTTATGGTGAGTCTTTTTTTTTTTTTAAAGAAATTTTGCTTATTGCATACAAGTCCTTTTATTAGTTAAAATTATTTTAATAATTAAAATTTATTTATTAATTTGGATTTAAAATTTTAAATCATATTTCCAGAAAATAAATTATCATCACCAAACTCACCATCATCGATCATCATCACAAACCATAATCAAGAAATCATTACCATTTTGTCATCTCCATAATGTTCACTTTCTCAAAACCTATAAACAAATATTCATGTCCCCAAAACTAATTGTGACTTCAACTACCCCTCAAAATTTCTTCACCTCCATTAAAGAACTACAAGATGAAGATTCTTAATAACAACAACAAAGTGGGTTTGATTTATCTGAGTTTTGCTTCAAGCTTGTTTTTGAGTTCTGAGTTTAATATTTGATTTCTATGTTATTTTATGCCTCTTTTCTTTTTCTTTTTTTTTAATTGTCTTGTGTTGATTATTTAATTTTCTCATCCACAGAGGTTTCAAATTTTGATTTGTTTAGATTTTTTTTTTCCTTTTTTCTAAAGAGGCAAGCCATAGCCAAAACCAAAAGTTCTTATTCTGCCACTGCAGCAACAATAAAAGTTCATGCCATGTTATTCAATCAATTCACGATCTTGGTACCTTTTGACTTGCGAATCGTTTTTTGGTAGGCACAGCCATATCCACCACGAAAATATGTAGGGAGTGGTGGAATCATCGTTCCGCTGCGAGTCCGTTCATCAACCCAAAAATTATGATACCCAGGTCGGGTCCGCGGCCCGTTTCTGAAAACACGACCCACCTTCTGGGAAACCCTAAAAAATACAAATTTTTTTTTACTTTGCAGTCACATTCATTGGCTTTAGAAACTCATTAATGGTTCATTAAGCCAATTAACTACTATTTCCAATCTTCTAATACACACCCTTAAATGCCATAATTTGTGGATCTTATCAAGTAAAAATCAAACTTTTTAGTTTTTTTAAATAGCTTTATAAATTAAATTTTTTTATTAATATAAATTAATTTTTAGAAACTGGTTTTAAGAACAAAATTTTATTTGTCAAAAAAAACAAAATTTTAAAAAATCTGTTTGGTAAGTCTATTTCTAAAACCAATTTTAAAAACGAAAAAGTGAAAAAAAATTGCTTGGTCAATTTTTTTATTTTTTTTTATAATAATTTCTAGAATTTGTTTTGAAAACAACAAAATATTACTTTATTTTAGACTTGGGTTATTATTTTTAAATTTTACTTTATTTATATAATTTTTAAGTCATGAACTTATAATCTTTTTATTGTTTTTGTTTTGTTCATATTTTTATGCATAGATTCATATATAATATATTATCAAAAAGAGTTTCATATATAATATTTTGTTATTATATTTATCTTATTCTTTCTATATTTATTTTTTTATTAAATCTTCTACAATTTTTATTGTTTATGTCATGTTTCATTTACTTTATTTATATTATTGTTACTTAATTTTTATTGTTTATGAAGAATGATGATGTTGTGATGTTTTAATTGATTTTTACAATAAAAATTTAAATTAATAAACAACATTAAAATGGGGTAGCTTGTTAAAAAAAAAACATTAAAATGGGGTAAATTTGTCACTTTAAATATATAAGGAATTTAATTGCAATTTTAATAGATGTGAGGATGCATGATAAGTGGTATGTAGTATATAATTTAATGTGACATTGATTGAGTCAATATTGCTTTCTCATTGGCCAAAATCATGACTTCATCAAATAAGTCATTTTGGTGACTACACCATAGAATTTGCCCAATTACAATCGTACGAATAATCAAAATGCTCTACATTTTTCCACGTGAATTTTAATTAAGCTAGTCACACATTTTAACTTCTCTTTACTTTCTACCTCTCATGTTATTGGATCTATCAAATTCAATTTATTTGATCACATGGATATCAAACTCTCTCATTGTTTTTTCCGTATATCTTAACTAGTAGCTAGCTTGCAGTATATACGGGCGCCTTTATAGTTCTGCTTTTTCCGGTCTCTGTTTAGCTTGTACAGCGACCAATTATTAATAATAATATAGTTGCTGTTAAAAAAAAATAGCTAGCTTGCAGTATTTATTGACAACGACAGCAGCAATAGCAGTGATGAGGCAGGTCAAACTCATTTTAGAAAATGTATTTGTCTTTGTACCAAAAAAAGAAAAGAAAATAACTTTGTCTAATATGAATAAGTTGCTTAAATGTTGTGTATATAAATAACATTATAACGATTACGAATTTTAAAAATTCATTGTTTGAGTTAAAATTTATATTACATACAGATTATCTTCGTCAAATTTTAAAAAAATTGAAAATCATTTGATATGTTATTGAGACCCATCAAATGATTTTTAATTTTTGTAAAATTTGAAATGGATGATATAGACTTTCAATACAACGTCCAAACCAATGAACTCTCGATTGGTTCGGTTTGGTTTGGTTTTTGGTGTTTTTTAAGAAAATAAAACCGAACCAAACTAATCGGGTTGGTTCGGATACTTTAATCGGTTTGTAGCGTTTTTTTCCGATGTATTCTCTGCTATTATTTTATATCCAATATATTCTCTGCTATAATTTTTTCAATCACACAACAACACTTGATGTAAACAATTATATATCATCATATAAAAAGAAAAGATAGTGGTTTTTAAACACATGTTTCAAATTCAAAATACAATTCATAAGTGAAGTTCACCATCAAATATAAAATACAAACATATATCAAATTAAGTTCATAAGTTTAACATCAAATAACAAAATACAACAAAAATTTTAATTTTTTTTCCTACTTGAATCGCCAATAAAAAGGTGTGGGTTGAACTACATATATAAATATATATGGTTAATAATATACATATTGATTTGGTTTATCGGTTCATCTTAAAAACTGAATCCGGTAACCGAATCAAACAACATATATATATATATATATATATGTTCTTAATTGGTTCGGTTTTGAATCTGAACTATGAAAATTGATTATTTTTTTTCGATTTGGATTGTGGCAACTACAAGAAACTTGACATATAGCTACGGTAAACTTCCGTAGGTAAAGATCACAAAACCGTGGGTATAGGCCGTAAAACCTATACCGACAGCCCTTTTGTTCCGTCTACTTTATCTCGCTGTACCAACGGAAATTTGCCGTCACTATAGCCTATAGCTACGGTGATTTCAGCTGTTGGACAAAATCTCAAAGCTATACCCACGGTCGATGATATATCTACTCAATTGTTTTACCAACCACTTTTGCCGTTGGTATAGGTATGTCAACATTTTTTTTTTGCTCACAATTTTTTTGATAATACATTATAATTTTGCCAATATTTCTTGCACACACTCACTGTAATTATGAAGCAAAATAAATGAAAACTTAAATTATATTGAATAATGAATAAGTATCAAGTCTTACAAACATGTCAAAATAATGACAAAGTTCATTAAAATTTCAAAACAATATAACCTATCTAATATCCACCCCCAAAATTATAAATCAATAAACTTCAACAAAACATACATGTGCATCAACTCCCTAGCTACCAGTCCATAAGTACAGTCCAACTAGATAGCAGCCACTAATCTGCATTTCCTGGATAAGACCACAGTACCGAAGCTTGACAGACCCAAGGTTGTCGAAGGTTGAAGCAATTTCACCATTAGATACAAGAGGCAGACACTCATTACCATCAAAGAAAAAATAAATTAGTTAATGGAATTTGGAGGCATAAATAGTAATAGCTAATGAATGATGGTAATTTAGGAACCAAAACTAAAGTGCTTACCTTCTATAGATGACATACTAATCAGTACATTCTATATATCTATTCCATATGTTAGTCACCATAATAGTCTTAACCAAGGCTTCAGATTCAGCAGAGTTATGTCAAATTACAAACTTATGCAGCAAATCTATACATAAATTCATTAGAGTAAATCTGACATATAGCTAGCAAATGTCATTAATTAATTATCCACGATACTCGAAATTCTTGCAAACAGATCACATGTAGATGTATAAATAAATCGAGATAAAAAAATAAGGATGCATGACAAAAGAGGAAATTGAGTTCACCTTGTACTCCGCATCTGCAGGAGGAAATACTTCGCATCTATTTCCTCAACCTACAAAAATTAAACAGAATGCAAAAAATATTAGCCTTCAGAGTTTTCAAATTGGCATTCAGAGCATAAATATTAGCCTTCAGAGCTTAGTAAGAGCAAAAGGGGCCAATATACATGAGTAAGACTTCTCCAAATTGACCTTTAGAGCATAAATATGTACAGTCTTGGTCTATCCTTCAGAATTTTCAAATCTGGTACCAATTCCAACTTCTCGAAATTGGCCTTTCCACAATACTGAGCACAAGACGTAAATTGTCCGTCCATTGCAAGGTCATAAAACCATACCCACCATCAATTAAAGAATAATTCAATTAAAGATAAGCAAAAGATAATTCATATGATATATAAAAAGAAACGACAAAGGTAAGCAAAAGAGCCTTGTTTATCCCTACAAAAAGAATGTACCAAAAAACCTAACATTGTACATAATTGCATCTGAAGTGATTCCTTCTACAATGATCTTGAAACGGATGCCTGAAAGTAAAAGCTTTTACTAGGATCATATTCAATCAAGATTTCCTTAACTTGTTCTATGTACCTTAGGCTAGATTTGTATGCATATCAGAGCATTATTTAAGAAGAATATGATGCACTTAGATCTTAATTAAAAAGTGGCATATATGAGGTGCAAATTGCAAGAGTATAAAAAAAAAATGACAAAATCAACTACTAATGTTGTAGGGACTTTAATTCATATATATCCATATTTGTACGCAGCCTCTATTATGTGTGTTTATAATTAAAATCCTTTCATTTTTAATATAAGGATTTCTTAAAATTAGTTTAAAGGAATCATAGGAATGCATGTGCTTATTGCAGAACCTAGTAAAAAAAACAAAGGAATGCATATACTTATTGGCTTTGAATCAAAATATGGGGCAATTTCGTGATGAAGGTTTTCCACTATCACCAAATGCATCTGCAGAACTTAAAAGACTCAATAAACTTTTACAAGCAAAACATGTATTTACATAATTCTAATAATAACAAAACTTTGACAAAATTATCACATATTCCTTCCACTCACCTACAGTGACATTATCTCCAATGGTAGTAGATAATACCTTTCCACTCAAATTAGACTTAGCAATATGAAAAAGAGAATTTTCTTGTATATAGTAGAAGATCCAATAGTAATGCTGCTAACATCACCTTCACATGAAAAATATCGTTTAGTTTAAAGTTAAAGGTAAAAAAGAACAGCAAAAGACTTTTGAACCTTTTGATAACCTAAAAAAAGTCATGCACCCATCTTATAATCACCTTAACTGATATGCTCTCTTTAACCACTCTCATATTAATAAAATTTCACTGAAAGTCAAAACAAAACATCATACTAAAAACTCCTTTACACCGAAACCTAGATGCATATCACAAATCAAATTCCATGTGAAGATTTACCTGTGTCAACTAGATGCCAAGATTTACCTGCTGACTTGGGTGTAGGGTTTTTTTAAGCAACAATACATGAAAAACTAAGTGGGTTCTGTTGTTATTCTATTCTATTTCAATACAAAACACGAAAAATTACAGAGCATGTTATCAATTACACAACTTTTATCAATTATGAACAAAATACTCCAACTACGAATTGAACTAGCAATTAGAGAAAGGGAGAGAAATAGTAAAAAGTGAATGAAAGATAGACTTCCAGCTACAGAAATCAAAGCAAAATTGGAGAATAATTGAAACTAAAGCCAACCTAATTTAAGGAACAACAAAATCAAATAGGGTTTTTATATGGGATTTGAGGAAGAACACACAATTAAATTAAAGCCAATGACAGATGTGAGGAATGACAAAATCAATTGGGGATTTTATATGGGATTTTAGGAAAACACAATTGAAATTAAAGCTAACCACATATTTAAAATTAGAATACAAACCTTTCTTTTCTGCAACAATGGAGTCGCGCGAGAGAGTTCCGGCAACAAGGAGAATGACAGCGCAAAGAACTTTGGTTTTATGCAACAATGGAGGAATCGAGAGTGTTTTCTGCAACAATGGCGAGCTCAAAGTAGGAGAGGCGTTTCACGACTCAAAGAACTTACCTCTCAGTAGGAGAGACTCACAGTGGGAGGCGGAGAAAGCTGTGGAAGAATGAAATTTTCTCAAGAGGGAGAATGAAATTTCTAGGGTTCACATAACAGAAGATTATTTTTCTAGTTAAAAAATAAAAAATAAATCCCACAAAACCTATACTGACGGCTATTTCCCACAGTTTTACTTGCCGTCGCTAAATATATCCGTTGGTATACGGCAAATTTCTAGTAGTGTGGGTTCAATTGAATTTTTTTATCCGCTTACGCGCCGTATATTTTAAACATGCATTTACATTCTTTTACCTTTTAAATAAGTATGTCGTACACATTATCATTGACGAAAACAAATTAGCTAAAAGTAGAGCTGTTAAAATGGGTTAGTCGGAATGGACTGGTTCAAATAGCGCGATTTTTTTCGAGCTTGAACTTTAAAATCTCAACCCGAATTTTATTCGAGTTTTTTAGCCCAACCCGATAAAGCCCGTTTAAAATATGGCTATACCGGATGGGCCACGTGCAGCCCATAACCCAAATAAATTATAACAAAAAAAATGAGTAAGTAATGTTACATAGTCGATGTTAACTTTTTCTTATTAATCCACCATATTAAATCCACATAACACAACTTAAGCAATAGTACTGAGTACACACATTCACTTTGAAAAATGTCGATGAACTTATAACCATCAGAGTGTTGCTAATAAGAAAAATTGTTGAAAACTTCATTTTTGAATACTTGCTTACTCGGAGAATTAATATTCACTCCAAGTTCAAACTCCAATACATAAATAAACAAATAATATAAATCTTTCTAATTTGTCCACATTCTCTTTTTTTACATTACACTGAACATTCGTAACAATTAACTTAAATTTATAGCCACTAACATAAAATGAAATTTATAAAGCACGATCTAGGAATTCTAATTGAACCAAAGCAAACATAAACAACTATATATTTGAATATGATATGAAAAAAGAGTGAAAACTGAAAACATATAAATTTGGAACAATTTAAACTTAGTTTGTTTTGATCATAAAAAAACAGTTTGGTTGTTGTTTGAACGTAATAGTTATTTATAATGTTGACTTGAGCTTGAACGGCTGAACGCTAAGATATATTGAACCACCGAAGCATAATATAAAATAATATTTATTTCATAATATTTGCATCCGAGGTAAAAATTAAGCACGAAGAATTTAAAAATATAATAATAAAAATAGCTGGGCCGGGCTCCGACACTATTTTTGCAGCCCATATTTTATCCGAATTTTTCAACCCAACCCAATGTAACTCGAAATCCGTTCGAGCCGGTCCGAAACAGATTGGGCAGTCGGTTTTGGCAGCTCTTTTTATGCATCACCGGTACTATTATTGCTGCTCTATCATTGTTAACAAATACTTCAAGCTAGCTGCTAGTAAAGGTATACAAATAAAATAATGAGAGTTTGATATGCATGTGATCAAGTAAACTGAATTTGGCCTAGAATACACACTTAAATATTAATATTATATAGAAAGATGTGAATAGTAAAGTTCACATATGGCCTTATGTCAAAATTCGTAAAACCTTTTTGGCAAAATTAATGTGAATTAAATTGAACATAGGAAGAGTTTCTGTCCAAAGATTGGGAAACTCGTTTTGTTCACTCCCGACAGAAAGACAAAATAAATACGGATTGATTGGCTAATTTTAACCTTATTTTCATTTCTTAGAATCTTGTTATTATGGAGTCCCCTCCTAGTAAGCTTAGACAACTCATTTTTAATAATTTTTTCGAGACTTGCATGTCTAGAAGCGTTCGTTTAATTATTTATAAAAAAAACGTTGGTTTAATTCCTTAATTTCTTTTTGTTTTTTTTTACTTCGATCCACGATTAATTTCACCCTTATAATCCAATCACAAACTAAAGTTATTTGAAACAGATAAATATAAAAATAAATAGAAAATCCAAATGTAGTCTTCCAAAGTAAGATATGAGGTTGACTTAACCCAAATGATAGAAGAACCCATTTCTAAGCATAAAAGACATGGTAAATCACACACACAAAAAAAAAAAAAAAATCAACCTTGCTTTGATCTACAATACAATTTATCTCTTTCACATTAGCAGTCCAACATCAATTAGCTTTTCTATTTTCAATTTATCTTTGACACATTAGTTTTTTCAAGTGACATGGTAGTAATGAAAAAATTGACTCCATTCATATATTTAATTTTGTAGAGAAAAACACATTAATTTTGGCAATCTTTTTCCTGATACTACATAATAACACCAATTGTTTAAAATTCAAATTGTATATGTAAATTAAAGTAAGGTATTTTATGTCATATGGATGGATGGAGTGGATAACTCAACTGATTTAAACTAAGGGTTAAAAATATTAAGGTGCAAAAAGACCTGAGTTCAAGTCCCGATCAATTAGAAATACTAACATTAACTAAAGTCATCCTAAAATCAATTGATCGACAGCAACAACTTCAAACAAAATCTTTTTAATTACTGCATAATTTATAATTATATAATAAAAGAAAATCATCGATATTGTCTTTAAATGAACAATTTGAAAATAAAAGAAAAACTAAACTAAACTAAAGTTAAAACAAGAATATCTAAGCTAAGCCCATTTGGCTATAAGAGACATACAACCAGCTCCTAGTAAAAGAGATAGATTGCATCCTAATCTAAGCCTACCACTCTTTTGCATTCTTGGATTCATAAAATCAGCAGCAAGAAGATCAACAAGTGCCATATAGATTAAAATTCCAGCTGAAGCTGCATTGAAGACTCCTTCGACAATAAGGGCGGTTGGACTGTTCTCGTCGTAAACACTACTTATCGCTGTACCAATTCCAATCCCAGCTGGAGTTGTTAAAGCAAAGGATAATCCTCTTAGTGTAATTGATAGATTCTTGAAATTTGCCTGCAATAATTCAACTTCCAATAAGTAAACAATCAATGTAGCTAGGTTGGTCTTTTGTTGTTTATACTTTCAACTAATCGATGTGCACAAGATCTTTAAAATAGTAATAATAAACACATAACTTGTAAGAATTACTTTTTTTAAGTTTTATGTGATTTCACCGAGAGAAGCCTAATCCAAGAATGCTGAATCCTGGACGGGAGAAGCTGCTAACAAGAGGTTAGCTGCACTTATCAATAGCTGTGGAGTCTCCGAAAGCGCTAATTCAATAGCAGTCTTCCGACTGAATAAATCTGAGTGTGGTTAAGCGGTCACAAGTTGTTCCGGATCCATTGCTACCATTAAAAGAATGGGGAGGAGAACATGAATCTAGTTAGGGTACCAGGCAATAACAGTGAGAGGAAAGCGCTACGAGACCCTCTTTAAGAGAGATAGAAAGCTAACCCTTAGATTCAGGAACAGGAAACTAGCAGTAAGGGTATTACGCTTCAAGAGACGCGGAACTCACTCGAATAGAGAGAGTTTAGGTTCACTCACAGGTCAAGGGCTAGTATAGAAAAGAGGCTTTCAATTCCCTCAAAGCAAGTGAGAATTTCCGTGAGCATTAAACTCCTGTATGATCTTTAAATACAATAGTTTTTTTGCTCTAAAGTATTTGCATAGCATTAGCTATAGAAACTGTCAAACCCTCTCATTAACGGTTCAAGGAGTTATAAAACATTTATGATAGTAAATTTTGAATGTTCCCAACACTATTTTGGGTAAAAGCTAGAAATTTTTCCTCTGACAGATAATGCTATGTATCGGATCAGAGAGTTTATCTATTCTGCATATAGTCAAACAACAACTAAATGTTGTAGAAAAGTTTGACTTTTATGATCATAGAATTTCTCATGTATCAAAAATATTTTTATAGTTCACTTTAAAGTATATTTTTTTCATGATTAATTTCTATAATTTCAATTACCTGAGTTATACAACTTCCAAGTCCCATGCCTTCAAAGAATTGATGAAAAGTCAATGCAGCTACTAGAGGCCTTATGGTTTTTGGACTGTCTGAAGCACCAAGAGAAATTCCAATTATAATAGAGTGAACAATAATTCCCATCTCCAACACCTGTGATAATAATGAAATTAAAACAATCCATCACATGTATCAATCAAGGGATATAAATTATTTTACCTATGTTATCATAAAAATTGAATATATTATTATAATTTAAATTCATATATATATATATATTACTCCCTCAGTTCCTTTTTAATTGTCTTTGAGAATCGTGTAACACTATTCATATATAAAGATAAATATTAACCGGTACCTCTGATATGACGTAGAAGTTCTAATGACGGATCGGAAGAAACGTTAACACGGACATGTACATGACCGTGTGATGCATGAGTATGAACATCCACATGACCATGATGCTCTCCAGCTTCCTTCTCCACGTCTGACATCGCCGCCACATGACACTCACCTTGCGTTGATGCTTTTTTAGAATATTGATTCTGAAAATAAGCAGTGGCATAAGTTTCAACCATAAGAGTCCCCATGGCAGTACA
This sequence comes from Trifolium subterraneum, assembly GCA_951799995.1. Taxonomy (NCBI): domain Eukaryota; kingdom Viridiplantae; phylum Streptophyta; class Magnoliopsida; order Fabales; family Fabaceae; genus Trifolium; species Trifolium subterraneum. Next base: position 43,227,342 of record OX637463.1, on the reverse strand, counting down.
CATGGCCACAAAACCCGTAAACGGAAAATCACCCCAAGGGTGTTCATTTAAACAAGGAGAAGTAAGATTCTCAAAAGCATCGGGAAGAACATGAATGAAACTGGTAGATAATATCACACCGGCCGCAAAGGCTTTGATGATAAAGAATATATTTTTTTCAGGGCATAATGCCGGTATCACTTTGCCAAGAAGTGGGATGAAAACACCAATTGCACTCGCAACTAGTATCGACACCAAAGCCACTATTTTATAAACTAGGGCTTTGGCTTTGTTTCTATCTTCATCTTCCTTATCACATGTACATTCAGCAGCTATTAGTGTTGGGAATATTAAGAGGATCAAAATAGAAAAATGAAATTGATTGATACTTGTTTTGAACCCCATTTGAATATGGTTAGAAACTGGAAGGGAGATGAAGTTATAATGGTTAGGTTATGTGAGTTTGTTTTTTTAGGTTATGTGAGTTGATAATCTTTTATGTGAGTTTGTTTCCCTTAAATCCTTATATGAGTTCATGATGTTCCCTGTTTAATGTAATTAGAATGTCGACATATTGAAGTAATTAGTGAATAATTTTGAAGTGCTAAAATATTGAAATTCAACGAGTCATTCAGAGTGTAGAAACTTATTTCAAAATGGCGACATATATGTTCATTAAAAAAAAAGAAAAAGGGATGACTAGCGCGTGAAGGAGGGGATGGGAGGCTGTGGTTCCTATTTTGTTGGATGCTAGTGGTCCCACGTGTGAGGGAGAGGAAATTAGGGATGATAGAAAGTTTATACCTAAATCAAGAAATCTGAGTTGACTTGGTTCGGGTAACACCCGATATCACAGGTGTGAGTTTGGAATTAATCATTCAAACTCACACCCCAAACTCAAAGCCACACCTGGTTAAATGTTAAATTATCTTATTACCCCTATATAGATATAAGTGTAAAATTAGGGTTTCACACTCATACACAACTACGTTTGTTTTATTTTTGTTCTCTTTTTTATTTATTTATTTTGTATTATGTGGGCTGCAACTTATTTGTTTATTTTCGTTGAATATGGAAAATTTGGTTGTTTTTTAAGCTTACTTAATTTGGTTGATACTTCAATGCATGCTTCTTTCTTTGATTTACGTTTTTGCTTTCATTTTCTTTTAGTAGAAATTAAACTCTTATAATCACCAAAAAAAGAAAGAAATTAAACTCTTATAATTTTGTTGTTTGATTATTTCTGATATTTATTTTTCTTTTTAATAGTTCAAATGGATCAAACGGTAATTATGTGTATTTTTGTTGTGAGTTTGAGTTTGGGTGGAAAAACCCAAACTCAATGGATGTGATTGTGGGTTTTATTTTTCCACTCGAACAACCTTTGGGTTCGGGTGGAGCTTTCGGATGTGAGTTTGAGATGTGTAAAACCCGCAGACCCTACCCGTGTCATCCCTAATTGTTAGTTAGTTGAGGCATTCTAAGCTCTATATATAGACCAATTCAGGTAATCATTTACTATCTTTTAATCAATAATTCAATATGAATATTCAAGATTTTTCTTTCATATCAAATCTCAAGTTTATTTCTCTTGGGAGATATATCTTCAACTCTTTGACCTTTTGATTTCTAACATGGTATCAGAGTGATATTGTGATTAGGCTTCCGCAGATGAAAGTGATGAAGATGCAGCTTCTATTGTCGTTTCTGATTCAGTTTCTGTTACCATTGATCAAGATCACGATTCTAATTTTGCAACCATAAAGAAAAGGAATTTTGAATTCTTTATCGGAAGGTCCAGTCAAGATTCATAATTTGAAATGGTGTGGATGATTCCTATTGAGACAATCAAGCCTTCAATTGAAGGAATATCCATCAAAATTGGAAAAAGCATCTGCTTCTTTTTTGTCTCTGAATCTAAAGCATCATGGATTGTCAACGCGATACCATTTTTGGTAGCAAGAATTGGTTTCATTTGTCTCAGCTAATTGTCGGTGTCTCCGATAATAGTTCTGCAATCCCCAATTCAAGAACCACTACGTTCATTTCTCAATCTCCAACTGCTTTCATTTTTCATCTTAAAAGCTTGAGAAATTGGTCTCAACAACAAGCACGTTGAAACACATCAATATCTTCTTCAATTTAAGTGGTGTGAGTTTTAAATCTCATGCTTGTAGTATCGACATATTGTGAGTTTTAAATCTACCTTCATGATTTTATCCAAGAATGAATCTACCTTCATGAATCATAGTGATAAATTCCCAATGTTTAACCCCTAAGCCTAATTCTTTATTCCTTTTGCAGGAAATCATTTCCACTGCATCCACCTATTGGGGATGTTGGAACAAGTAAGCAAAATGTAGCAACTTGTTGAACTTGGTATAAGAATAAACACATATGAGTGTGAATTTGAAAAAGTTCACATTTAGTCCCACATTGGTTAGGACACACCTTGTGGTAGTGTTTATATAGTGAAAGCTCACTACTTGGGGTACGCCCCAAGGGGTACCCAGTTTTGTAAACGGGGGAGACCGCACACCATGTCGAATATCACACACGCGCGCGCGCCGCCGTCCGTCCGTCCGACCGGCCGGGCTTGGGCTTGGGCTTGGTGATATATTAATTTTTTAATATCGAAAAATAATAATTATTATTTTTTGTTAAGTGTGTGAGTCAACTATCCGATGTGGGTTTTAGCACATGTTTAATGTGTATCGACCAATTCAAAAACGGAATTTGAATTCCGTTGCCACCTCATCGGTCAACAAGTGAGTGGCCTAAAATCATGGTCCACTGATGCGATATTTCTGCAAGTGCACAGACTTATCGTGTAGTTATAAAAGATTGTCGATCCCACAGAGACCAAAAGTCGAGCTTATCGTTATCTAATGTTACTATGTAAATCTAAGGCTAAATAATAATTGGAAAGTGATTTTAAAATAATTAATTTAATTTAAACAATTAGATTTAACTAAACTGGAATGTTACTTTAAGTCGCTTCAATGGGTTCGGTAATTAAATTGCATTTAGAAATAATGTTTCTTTTTAACAAACTGATATTGATTTAAAAACACGCTCCTCACACTTTCGCGCTGTTGGTTAATATTGTAAAGTCATAAAATAAATGCTTCACTCTCGCTCTCACATTTACTTATAAAAATACTTTTTGAAAATCAATTCAATTTAATTAAAAAGATCTAGTTTTCACAAAACAATATTAGTTTAAAGACTCAGGTCTCACACCTTCGCGCTATTGAACTAAATCATAAAATATAAATAAATACTTCACTTTCGCTCTCATATTTAGTTTATAAAATATTTTTTGGAAACTAATACAGTTTAATTAATTTTAAAGAGCTGTCGCGGTGTTTAAAATTAATGTCCAGATTTTACTATCTAGTATAAATCTCACACTCTCGCGCTGTTGACTTACACTTTAATTAATTTTCACTCTCGTGCAAAATTATAGTCTATCGTTTAATTAAAAACTGAAACAGAAAACTAGTTTGTTTGAAAATAAAATTTGCAACTTAATTACTAAACCCAAATCAGCTTCTTATTCACATTCCAGTTATATTAAATTAGTTCGACATAATTGCAAATAAAAACATTACGATTAAATAAATAATAATTGAATTAATTAAGAACATATCAGATACCAATAAAATAATTGAAACTCAAATTAAATTAGTAGCAGTGGATAACAATTACGGCTAACAAATGAAACATAAAACAAAGCAAAAAAACAAGAAACTATAGACCATATACTGTGCGTGACAGTATATGGTACTGAGTTGAAAATTAAAATTACCAATTCAGATGTACTGTATCAATGGCAAAAATAAATAAACTGATAGGAATTTAAAGTACTGAACTGAATTTAATATATTAAATAGAGTAACTTACAGATAGCAACTGGAATGAAAGCAAAACACCAGAATAATAAAATTTTTGAAATCTCAAATAATGCGTAGCGTGAGAGAGAGAGAAAAAAGAATCAGATTACATGTATTTATAGTGCTGAGAAAATAACTGACTTCCTATATTTCTCCCCCCGTTTCAATCCTATTTCCACTGGACTTATACGTGAGTGTGCCTGAAGTTTAGGAAGTGATACGTTTTTGCTTAGCTGGCTTTTGCACGTCTTTTCCCCTTTTTTTTATTTTTCTTCACGTGCCCAATTATATAGGCATGGCTGGCGCCTTAGTTTGCTTGCCTGGCGCCATGCCTTTATCACTTTATCATGCACAAATCAAGTTGATCATGCCTGGCGCCTTATTCAATAATTATAGGAGAAAGTTGTTTCTATGTGGGGGCCACGTTGATATTTATCCTTGTTATTTTTCACATGTGAAAAACAATCCTGGTGGTCACAAAGGCTATGGCCAGCGCCTTGTGTGTATGTGAGGTGGTGGGCACAAGTGCCATGGCTAGTGCCATGCACTTGTGTCTTGGCTGTTGTTTTGACTTCTAGTCCCATAAAACTCATGTTTTGCTAAATTTCGGCTGCATCTGTATTTCAATAAAATGTAATAATTATTTTATTGATAACACAATAATTTAGAGAAAATATTAAAATATCAAGACAAATAATATTAAATAAATAGTGCATTTTTCGGTGTTATCATCCACGTTTTGCTTTGAATGAGGTATCAGGCTCCCACGAAATCGTGCTTATCAGTTCCTCACTTCCTCTATAAATACAGAACTCCAGCTCTCATTTTTTTTTGCTTCACATCTCTGTATTTTTCGAATTCCTTCTTCTCTCTCAAATTCTTTCTTCACCGATAAATATTATTATTTCTTGTTGTTTCAGAAAGTGGTATTTTTGCCATTTCGAATTGATATTCGTATATCAATTATTGACTGGTTTTTTAAACCATCGAGGGTGTAGTGCCGTGAAACGTCTTAAAGAGAGCGTATCGAACCGCGACTCGGCCAATAACTTATTCAGTGCTGGTTTTCAAAATCGTTTTTTCTAAATCGAAAAATAACAGGGGATAGGGTTTTGGCTGTTCTAGAAACACGGGAGTGGAATCAAGCCTGGACAGACTGTTGTTTGTAGTTAATTAAATGTAACTGTGTTAATGTAGATTGTATATTTGGTAGAACATTTTGGGATTTAACGCATATGTTTCTTCTGTTATTTTATATCATCAAATGTCACTTATGTTTGTCATTTATCTATATATAATGGGGTTATATTATATATTTCCCAATGTTTGGTATTAATATTTCTTAGTCTTAAATCCTCAAGGGTCTGTTTGAAAAGGAGGCGAGGACTTGTCTTTCTTTTCTAAATTATGCAAGTAATGAAATGTAAGTGTGATTGAATTGTTATATGATCATAAAATACTTTTTGATTTTTTTTTTAAATCTCAAATATGTATTGAATATAGATCTAGCATTTCAAAACTCCCCCTCCAACCAAGACATTGGGTTAAGTGGTTAATGAGCTCCCCTAAGGTGAATCGTTTGGGAGAACCTGAGAGTTAAAAACCAAAAGCACACTTAACAAAGAGCGGCAAGGAAATATAATACCAAAGTCATTCCTAGGAAGTTCAAAGAGGGCGACCTAGTGTTGAAAAACCCTATCGGCAGAGGTAAGGGAGGAAAAATGGCAGCTAATTGGGAAGGACCTTTTAGAGTCCATGAGGTTTTCGAAGGAGGAGCTTATATGCTCGAAACAATGAACGACGAAGTCATGCCTAGGACCTGGAATGTCGCCAACTTAAGGTTCTACTACATTAGGCGATATTGTCTGTGAGTGATCTCGCCAAGGCGGGATCACGTTTACTTTTGATTTTAAACACATTAGGATGTTAGTTTCCATTTCTTAATATGTATTCCAATCTCTTACATGTACTGAAATCAAAAAACTGATGAATAAAGAATAGTGGGACACTCTTTTCTCTTGCAAGGGCAAGAGTTTTTATTGAGGCCCACTATTTTCAGAAATATTACAGTGTGTTATTTAATTATTTGATTAGTTCGCTTTTCAGCAAATCGCAAACATAAAAAAGATCAACGATGTGTAAGTCTAAGGCTTTGGCGAGTGAATTTATCTGGTGAATATAAAAACATCAGCAAAATCGTGTAAGATTAAGGCATCGGTTATAAAGAAATAAACAAAAAGCACTTTGTCCTCTAAAACGTTTATGAGGGAATAAACAGAAAGGACTTTGTCCTCTAAAAAGTTAAATCCCTACACTGTCATGTAAGTCTAAGGCTTTAGCGAGTGAAATTATCTGGTGAATATAAAAACACCAGCAAAACCGTGTAAGACTAAGGCGTCGGTTATAAAGAAATAAACAAAAAGGACTTTGTCCTCTAAGAAGTTTATGAATGAATAAACAGAAAGGACTTGGTCCTCTAAGAAGTTTATTCCGGCACCGTCATGTAAGTCTATGGCTTTGACGAGTGAAATTATCAAGTGAATGCAATGGCATCACCAACAGTTTATTTAAGAAATCAATGGGCGAGTCAGCACAAAAGAAAACACCTCGCCAAAGAAGAAAGATATTCTTTTTAGCCATTATCAAGGTAAGGCAAATATGATTATGTACATCTAAATAGGCAAGGAATATAGTGCTTGAAAATAAAAATACGCAAGTATGAAAGAATAGCAAACACACAATAACAAAAGGAAAACTTTTATTCAGTTCATTAAGCAATGTTTATTATTACATAATAGCCCTAAATCTAATGAGACCCTGACTCAGGCTCCTTCTTGGAGGTTGTGGGTTTCACTTGTGACTCCACAATCACCTGAGAGTTTTCTTGGTCTGAATCTCAAGCATCTTCTTTGGGATCATACATCTTCAAGAACACAGCGTAATCTGAGTCTGTTTTGTCAGAATCTGAGGCCTCTACCTCCTTAATCTGACGCTTGAGTTTCTTGGAGTTTTCAGATGTGACCTTGGAAGAAGTGACCTTGGAGGAATTAGCCTTGGATTTTCTGTGTGTTGGAGTAGCGCTTGGTTTCTTGGATGGTTTATCCGTGATTCTTGATTAAAGGGAAGAATGAAGAGAAAATAGTTGGTGGGATATGAGAGATTAGTATGGGAATACCTCCCTTTATAGAGTTTCAGAAATCTTGTGGTACAACTTTGAACACGTCACCCAAAGCGAAGTAATAACTGTCTTTGACTTGACCATTTTGGAAAAAACGTTTAGGTACAAGTTTCGAGGGAGTGGGGAAGGTTAGAAGTAAATTAAATGCAATAGCGTTGAAAACAATTAAAAAGATGAAAATTCCAAGAGTGTAACGCCTTAGGGATAAATAGACGAAATAAAAATTAAAGCAAGAGTAAAACATAACATAAAAGATAATTAATTAATGAACAGAGTTTGGAAATCACGCCACGAGGGCGAGTACAAAATACAAGTTAAAATATTACAAAATAAGGCGCGCAGGCCTAAGAAAGAGTTGGAAAAAGAGGAAAACAACTAGTTAACACCAGGAAGGGTAAAGGGAACCAACTTCCCATCCATAATCTTGTTTAGGGCGTCCAGCTCGCCCAACTTAGCCTCATCAACACTAGGGAAGATAATCTTCATTTGCTCCAAAGAAAATTGAAAACCATCATTATATTGAGCGCCAAGAGCTATTTGTAAGCCCTCCACCTTCTCAGTAAAGGCATCCTTCTCCTTGGACAACTCATCCCGCTGTGAGATGGCTTCGTCCCTCTCTTTGTTCGCAGTGGCGAGCTGATCATCTCGTGCCTTGACCTCCTCCCTCAAATGAGCTATCTCTTTAACATGTATTTTCCTCTCCTTAGCCCATTCATCCTCTTTCTCCTTAACCAACTTCTCCATCTTCCCCTCATACTCAGCCTTGAGATCCTTGATATCTTTCTCAAGCTTCGCCTTAGTGGCGACATATTCCTTATGAATGGATCCTAAGTTATCATCCACCAGCTTTACCTTGTTGTGGGCTTCAATAACTTCATGCCCTTGGCGGGAAGAGAGAAAATAACTGAGCATAGTGCCTTTAAGCTGATAACTCAGGGCCATTTTCCTGAGATCCTCAGAGCTGGTGTTAGAAAAGGAAGAGGCGTCGCCATGCTTTTGAAATTTTTCATCTATGTAGCCCAGAGAGTCGAACTCCACATCCCAGAAGCTGGGTGGCGATTGCTTTTTCTTTATGGCTGGGTTGGTAGAACGGCAGACAGGAGGAGGAACGGAGGGCGTTTCCACAACACTAGCAGGAGTGTTCTCCTTAGCAACAAAATCAGCCTCGCCCTGACTTTGGCTACCTCCACCAGTAAGGAGAGCACACCCAAATTTGTTTCTTGTAGTTCTTTTCTTCTTGGGGGGACTCCCAAGAGCTTCCTCGTCTTTGTCATCAATAGAGCCATCCCCTTTTTTGGGTATGAGAAGGGAGAGACGCCCTGACTCTTCTTTGTTTTTCCTCTTGGGATCCTTAGTAATGGACTCATCTATCATCGGCTGTGATAAAGAATCCGTAGAAGCAGCAACATCTTTGGCCTTTTGCTCCCTGGCTATGAGAACAAAATCATTCTTTCCATCTCCACTGAGAATCAACATAGAAGCTACAAGAATAAACATAAGAGAGATAAGTACGAGTCAAAAAGTAATAGTTACATCAAGTAAAGAAAACAAAATCTACGAGCAGTAAAAGAAAGGACAAATATTACTTACCCATATAATTCCCAAGAGACACAAGATTAGTTTCTCTGGCGAGCAGATCACTAGAGCTCATAACATTGAAGGTGACGAGAAACTTAGCAGTCTCTCGCAAAAAGTCATTATGGGTTTCCACCTTTGTTCCCCTTATGAGCCCGGGGGCAGGGGACCAGTAGAAGGGGAACATTGAAGGTGTAAAAAACACAAGAAGAGGGGTTGAATTGTGTTTTGAGATTTTAAAACTTTTTCTAAGAATGATCAAGTTGCAGCGGAATAAAACACAATATCAAGAATAGTCAAGGCAAGAAGAGAAGAGACACAAGCAGTTTTATACTGGTTCCTCTCACAAACGAGAGTAGTCCAATCCTCTTGTACTTCCAAGAGAATTTACTATAATCACACTAGATTATATAGCTGCTCAAGCACACAAGCATGAGACTTCACAAATGTTCAAGAACACAAGCAAGAGACTTCAAATGCTCAAGCACACAAGCAATAAACTTTTGCAAATCTTATTCAAGATAAGATAGATTAAGAATAAACACCTAAGACTAAAACTCTTTTTACAAATCAAACATAATAGATAAACTTCTTAAAGCTTTCAGAGTCTTGAGTCTTGTGCGTGTGTTTTCTATTGATAGCTTTGAGTGTGCAGGAATAGCTTTTATATTTCAATGAAATCCGGTCAAGTGTTGTATTTGATCCAGCTTCAATGTCACTACAAAAAATTCGCGATTTAGCGGAGGTTATTTAGTGGGGGTTTCGCAAAACCCCCTAAGAATACTAGAAAAATAAGGCGCTCTTCATAAAGCTTTAGGAATTTTTGTCCATATTTCGGGGGTTATAAACCCCCGCAAACAGATGTAAATTTTCCCAGCCCACTCTGTACTTTTCCCTCTCGCGCCTTTATATTTTCATTTTATTTTCAATTCCCCCCTTTTTTTCTATAGTTTTAAAACAAATAAAATTTTATTGAAAGGAAAAAGAACGAAAATCTGAGAAAGTAAACCGCTCCGGCGCTTCTCTCCGCCCTCACTCGACCAAAACCGTCTTCCGGCAAAACGTAGATCTCTCTCTCTCTCTCTCTCTCTCTCTCTCTCTCTCTCTCTCTCTCTCTCTCTCTCTCTCTCTCTCTCTCTCTCTCTCTCTCTCTCTCTCTCTCTCTCTCTCTCTCTCTCTCTCTCTCTCTCTCTCTCTCTCTCTCTCTCTCTCTCTCTCTCTCTCTCTCTCTCTCTCTCTCTCTCTCTCTCTCTCTCTACGCCGCTTTTCTTAACTAACAAAGGTGAGTTCATTTCACAGGTTTGTAAAGGAAACGTAGCTTCCAGGTTCGATTTCGTTTCTGATTTCTATTCAATCTCAATAAATTTCGAACTCCATTTTCCGTTTCAATTTCAACTTAGGGTTTCAATCAATTTCTCTGGTGAGGGTTTCCCTCTTCGTGTGAGCGAACTGATTTGTCAGTGAAAAGATTTTGAACTGGTTTGAAAGCATTATGCGTGCATTTTGTGTGCTTTTTGTAGGACTGGTTACATGATTAAGGACTGGTTAAAGCTAAATTACTTATTAAAAGTGCTTTGTGCAGGGAAGAATATGACAAGATCATGGAGTACAAGACGGCTAAGGAAATATGGAACACTTTGCAAACTCATCATGAAGGAACTAGCCACATAAAGGAAACAAGAATTGATATAGGGGTAAGAAAATTTGAGTTATTTGAAATGAATGAAAATGAAACCATAGATCAAATGTATGGAAGATTCACAGTTATTATAAATGAGCTAAATTATCTTGGAAAGAAATACTCTTCACATGAGAGAATAAGAAAGTTACTTAGATGTTTACCAGAAGAATGAAAACATGTAGTAAAACGGAACAAGCTTATAATATAAGAGATGCATTTAAAATGATGTCTTTATTACCACTCACTAAAAACATGATTGATGCCATAAACAGATGTGTGATACTACAAAAACTAATTTGATATTCTACTGCTCAAGGCAGAGGGTGCCAATTCTACTTTAGGTCACAGTTTGAATCTTCAATGGTTTACAAGCTCACTTGTGTGATACTACGAACATGGCTTGCAGAGATTAGATACGTCAATACTTGAAATTAAATTTTAGAGTATGTTTGGATGAAGCAATTTGAAAATTAAGGAATATTTTTTTTTTTTGATAAGCGGAATTTTTTTTTTTAAACGATAAAGCTTCAAGTCAAATATTTTGTAAACAACATAGATAGTTACTACACCGCTTATAAAATGAATAGTCTGTTTTGCGTCCCGCTCTACCACTAAACCAAAACAAAGAGATGAATTTAATTTGATCAAACGCACCATAAAAATTATCATTCCCGCATTTAAATAGAATGTTATTTCTCATTGGCCACAAACACTAAATTGTTGCTAAACAAGTTAGGTGTGTAACCTTCATACCCTTTCTTGTTTTTAATAAGAGAACCATAGTGCAAAAAATCCTTCTAATCCCCTTCATGTAAGTTAGAAACAACACCCAACCACAAACAAACTCGCCTCCTGAAAAAATAATAGTAAAACATAGATTTAAATTCGTGTAAAACACCAGACCAAAAAAAAAAAATCGTGTAAAACAAATAAAATAGATTTAAACTACGTTACCTAGGTACGTGTACGGTACCGATACCTGATACGGGTACTGGTACGAGGTACGACATTTTTAGAAAATCTACGGTACCGGTACATTAATATTACATATTATAAATATTATACTATCATAATCTTTTGAGATTTATTTTTTTGTCCACTGTCCCCACTATTTTCATCAAATGTAAGAGAAATAAAATTGAAATATAATAAAGAATAAAAAAATTTTAAAAGATTTTTAACCTTCAATACGTTTTTGTTGTATCCCCAACCCAAACCAAATAAAAATTGGTACGGATCAGTACGTACCATACGTGTACCCGGTACTGGTACGTACCCGGTACAGGTACTTCTCCATTTTAGGAGTACCCATCCTTTATAGAATTTAAATAAGGATATTAGATGATACGCACATGATTTGTTAGCGGGTGTGGGCGGGTTGTAAGCAAAAGAGCAAGATCATCAGCCCAAAATCAAATCAAATATAAAAGAAATTATCAAAAAAAAAAATCAAATATAAAAGAAACTCAAAGGGTTGTTTGTTGTCTTCGTCATCTATCTATCTACTACTACTATATTAGGGTTTGCCTATACGTCAGAATTGGGATTCCTACCTTTCCTCTTGCACAATGTCGATCGGATGCGATACACGCCGACCTCCTCCTTCGGAAAGCCTCGACGATAGAGGGAAGCGTCTGAAATCGGAACCGGAACCGGAACCAAAAGTGAAACGAAAACCAGAACCGGAACCGCTACCTATTTGGGAAACGAAAGCCATTGAAGATCTTAAGTTGAGTGATTTCTCCATGTATGATGACGACACCGATCCTTTTATGTTTATGTGCGTACACTTTACGTATAGAAATAAGGCTCAGATTAAGAAAGACATAGAAACTGCAGCTGCCGTTGCTGATTATAAACACCGCTCTCGCAACTTATCTGTAAGCATCTATCTATCTATTTAACTAACTAAATATTGCTTTCAATTTCATGTTTCCTCGCTTATAATTTTGATTCTGGACGTACAATACAGGTGTTCGATGCTATCACCCCTCCAAAAATAGACGGAAGATGTTGGGATGCAGTACCGCTTTCCATGACTGAGGCTCGTCGCCTCACACTCACTCCTCTTTGCAAGCTCGCCTTAGATAAGTACAATGCCGAGAATCAGGTTCAAATTCTACATTATTAATAATATAATATATACTAATACACATTTTTTAATTCCAACTTATGATTATTTTTTCTTGTTAATTGTTAGGATGCAAATTTTATGTTTCTTGACATTGTCAAGACAACATGGAGCGCTGTTGGTATGTATTACATGACCTTTCAAGCACAAAACGATTCTCCCAACTGCCCTGCTACAACTTTCCAGGCCCAAGTGTTTCGAAAGAGGACTGGACCACATGAGGTCATATCGTGTTGCATCAAAACCTAACAATTGCCGCTTCATGGTAATAATTACGCATTCTTACATGTTGCTTTGCTGTTTGTACTCTGGTAAAAAGTCATGCTGTAGTCTGATTAAAAAGCTTCAAATTTTATATTAGTTGTTTTAATGCTAAATTTTTGACAAATTAAATTGGTTGTATAGTCTGATTTTGTTAGCAGGGGATTAGTTGGTCATATAGATAATTAGAATTCGATTAATATGCAAATCATCACTATCATTCAGTAGCATTATCAATATGCACATACAAGTGCTTTTTTGCCACTGACTTCACTACAGTTAGCCATGTCTTTGTGCCTCACCATAAGCCATGGGATGCTAACCCTTTTCTCTAAAATAGACTTAACTGAAGTAAAGCATTAGTTCCCCATTGAGCATTAGTTCCCTAAATTTTTGGATTTAAAAGATAAGTTAATGTTAACTCACAAATTGGAACAAATAGAAAAGAGAAAGAAAACTGATTTTAATTATGCAAATTGTTTTAAAATTATATGTTGATGCATTATTGGGAACTATTGGTACTCTCTTGAAACTAATTGACTTTATCGTAAGAAATAAAGTATGATTAGAATCATGAATTGTTATGATAGACTATGATCTAATTGGAATTTCATTTAAAATTGAACTAGGGACTGTTATGAGACAACTAAAGACTAGTTAGATTGTAGTAAAATGACTGAAATAGATAGTACATGTGTTGGAATCACTTTTGGTGGTATAAGCTTAGGTTGACATTGGAAAACTCATTTATGCTCCTTTGAAGTAATTGTTTTTAACCTGTTATTCAAGTCTTACAAGCCTTGTTGCTTTGAAACCATCCAAGGGGGGATTTATGTTTCTTTGATATAAAATGAAATAGTTCTATTATAGGCAATTAAGATTTTAGGATTAAACTAGAGATGAACACATGGTAAAATATTTTAACTTACGAGTATGTACATTGTTCATGATATTGCATCATCGCCCAAGTCAAGTTACATGGTTATAACTTGACCATTTGCCTTGTCTATGATCATGAATCTTTGTTTATGAGTACATAGTGGAATGAGCTTATTAAATTTTTGTGTAAATTGTAATATCAATGTTTGTTCCTCTTGATAATGATAGAATAGGACTGGAACTGGTTTTGTGCAGATTTGGGTTAGGTGGTTCGTGCTTCATAAGTTTAGGTGGTTCATGCTTCATAAGTTTAATAGGTTGTGAGTTTAGAGAAAATTACAAAAAAATTATATTTTAGTTTTCCGTTCACCACAACAAAGATATAATGTGGTATATCCGTTCGCCACAACGAAGAGATAATGTGGTTTATGAGTACATAGTGGAATGAGCTTATTGTTACTTTCAATTCTAGGTCGGTAAGTAGAACTACATGTTCATGCTAGGAATTTTAAAGTAAAGTAGAACTTACATGTGATTATTATTTTATAATTTTAATGATGCAACTATAGGAATACGAGTTAATCTTTCCTCCGAATCTTACATAATAAAATGAGATAGTTTTTATATACTTTGTTGTTAGTTAACCAACACTTAGAGAACTACGTGTGGCTCTGATTCCCTAATCGTTTAGGGAAACATAGGACCAGAGATCCTCCCCGTCGAGCTATAATTTCAGTAACTATATATTTTAAATAAGTATATTTGTTATAGTGTATTAGACTTGCCGGCTAAATACAGCGTTAGTTAGTGGTTCCCTGTGCGCCGGTCATGACATGAAGTTGGGTCGTGAAGTAATTTTATCCAAGAATGAATCTACCTTCACGAATCATCATAGTGATAAATTCCCAACCCCTAACCCTAATTCTTTATTCCTTTTGCAGGAAATCATGTTCACTGCATCCACCTATTGGGGATATGGTTTTGGCTGTTCTAGAAACACGGGGTTGTAATCAAGCCTAGACAGACTGCTCTCAGTAGTAAATTAGTAGTAAATTAAATGTGACTGTGTTAATGCAGATTGCATATTTGGTAGAACATTGTGGGATTTAGCCGCATATGTTTCTTCTGTTATTTTATATCATCAAATGTCACTTATGTTTGTCATTTATCTATATATAATCGGGTTATATATTTCCCAATGTTTGGTATTTATATTTCTTAGTCTTGAATCCTCTATATATAATCGGATTATATATTTCCCAATGTTTGGTATTAATATTTCTTATTCTTGAATCCTCTAGGGTCTGTTTGAAAAGGAGGTGGGGACTTGTTTTTCTTTTCTTTATGCAAGTAATGAAGTGTGATTGAATTGTTATATGATCCTATATCATAAAATCTGAAATATGTATTGAATATAGATCTAGCATTTCAAAACTCCCCATCCAACCAAGTCATTGGGTGAAGTGGTTAATGGGCTCCCCCAAGACGAATCGTTTGGAAGAATCCGAAAATTAAAAACCAAAATAACACTTCCCTCGCCAATTATATGTTCCTCTTAATGTTTTTCTTAATTTTCCTCTTCTTTTGCTGTCTATCTTCTCATTATCATTCGTCTACCAAAAAACTATTTATACCAGTAAGGTACAATTGTGATAATTAAGACATTTGAGCTATGTTGGTATCCCAGTAAGCCATCTAAGTAGCACCTTAATGACATATATTAAATATAAATAAGAAAGATACAAAGAAACTTTGGAGGGACTAGACCAAAATCCAAAGTGAGAATTTTTCTACCTCGTTAAAAACCTTACCAAGGAAAATTAAATCCAATGGAATAAAACCTTGATGAAGGAAAAAAGAGTGTAGAGATAAACATAAATCCAAACATATGTAAAAAAACTTAACACAGAATTCATATGGCGGGATAAGGGTTATGATTAAAATTCTCGTATGTTATTCCAGCAGGTGCCCATCCGTCATTTATAAGAAACCTACCATGGACTTGTCCTCGAGTAAACCTAGCATACCCACCATTCCCCCAATCAGTGCCATGGGAATTTTGAACCAACCAGTAATCTGGTCCAAAACCCACAATAAGAAGTGCATGTTTGTCTGGTCTTTCAAATGCAGTTACATCTTCGGGTCCAGTGTATATTTCATCCTTCAAGTGTAGTAAAAAAATAATTAAACCAAATAATAAATTGAATATTTGCTACAAATAAATAAATTAAAGTTTACTTACCTCATCTCCCAAATATGCCATTTCACCAATCCAGTCCAATGGCACCATCACAGGTTCTCTTCTTCTCCTTATGTATGTCTCTATATTCTCAAGTTTTATTGGAATAGAGGTTCCAATTCTTAACCTTACCTACAATAATTTGAATGAAAAGTTAAATTTTTTTATGAATAAAAAGTGTAAAATAAAACCAAAAGATATTATATTATACCTCACGCTCCCATAAAGGTGTAGGTGGTTGAAGTATTCCTGTGTATGGACATGAAGATTCTAACACGCATCCATTATGAATAATCCAATTTAAAGTTTGATTCAAAGCCTGTCCATGATCCTGAACAATTACATTTGGGTTGAAGGCTAGATTATTGTACAAGTCTTGTGGAGAAAGTAACGCACGATTGCCTCCTTCCTTATGGTGCAAATATTCAATCGCCTCACAAACCACAAATGCATAGCAACATTCTACATAAACAAATCAAAGACAAATTTAATTAGTGCTATTCAAATTTTTTATTGCCACATGTCAAAGATATATAAGAGGAATAGGATAACTGATATATATATATATATATATATATATATATATATATATATATATATATGGTACCGGAGTGTACATGAACTCAAATCATAAATAAATGTATGTTACTAACCGCCTATAGCTTGATCCTTTACGGGATTAAGATATCCGGTGTCTCGTAAATCAATCTACAACATTAAAAGAATCTTTTTATATTTATATATAAAATAAATATATTCTTTTGTAAAATAAAAATAAATATGTTCTATCAAATTTACAAGTGTAACAAACAAATAATTAAAATTAAAAAAAATTTATATACCAAGATAAAAAAACCTAAATAATAACAATAGGATGTGGAAACAACTGATAAGCCAGAACCACATCTTTATTTATATATATATATATATATATATGTATTAAGTAAGGCTTAATATATATTAATTAATTAATGTGTCAAAAAAAAATTATTAAGACTCTTAATATAATAGTATAAGATGCAAGAAAAATATTCATATAGCATAAGCATTTAAATTTATTATTTGGTGACACTCACGTAAAAAGACATCATTTAATTATTTTAAAAATGTTTTTTTATAAAACATGGGTGTGAACAAATCTTTGTATTTATTTAAGACTATACCTCAGCTAGGTCCTCATTCTCATTCTCGTCCTCGATCTGGTCTTGGTCCATGCTTGAATCTTCAAATAAATCAACAACAACAATATTTTAAAATTAATTT
Source organism: Trifolium subterraneum (assembly GCA_951799995.1). Classification (NCBI taxonomy): domain Eukaryota; kingdom Viridiplantae; phylum Streptophyta; class Magnoliopsida; order Fabales; family Fabaceae; genus Trifolium; species Trifolium subterraneum. The sequence continues at coordinate 43,210,260 of OX637463.1, read as the reverse complement.
TGACATGTTTTGATTTTGTCTCTAAAATTAAATTTACTTAAAACAAGAAATTATAACTTTTAATTCTAAAATTTATTGGTCAACTCACTTTTCATAAAATGTTTAAGTTCTAGTCAATTTTCACTGGAATCAACTTTGTCTTTTCAAATTTAAACATAAAATATTTTACCTTTTACTCAATTTTTACTAGAATCAACTTTGTCTTTTCAAATGTTAATCATCACTTGGATATTAGGTATCAAAACAAAACCACATTTCTCTTTCCCAAAATAGGATTTATATACTACTATAACTGATTTCATATTTGGTTTTTTTTTTTGTACAATGAATGTATGAATGAATATATATGATGAAGAGAAAGTATATACCTCAAAAAAAAAAAAATTTATTAAAAAAAAATCACCTTCTAGCTTATAATAAAGTAATGCTCATATATGAATTGCAAGTTCATTTTATCTTTGAATGGTCGATTGCATTTAATAAAATCCATAAAACATACACAACCATACAAACATAGAACTAAAAAGAGAGTTGTTAAAGTTAAAGAGTTCATAGTAGTGTGAGTGAAAGGAGTTAAACCCATACAAACATAGATTGAACTTCAAAGAAAACTTCAAAAATAACTTCTATGATAGAAGGAAAGGAAAACTTATAATGCAACAATGGAAGAAAAATACTCAACAATAAAATAAGGGAGGTGTTTGTGAATGTGATAATAAAATAAGGGAGGTTATTGTTTGGCTTAAAACTAAAAAGAGTGTTTTTGTTATTTAAGAATATGAACATTACCTTGTGAGAATAATGTTCTAGAAAACAAACATTAAGAAAACTAAAGCATAGACAAAGTTGTAGAAGAAATCGTGTATATATATAAGGGAGGGAGGAGAGAGTTTTGTTCATATATATTGCAAGAAAATTGTACAAGAGACCCACATGCAGATTTTGTTGGAGTTACTATGGTACAAATTATTGCAAAGAAGAGAAAGAGTAGCTACTATATTGGGACAAATTGTAAGAGACAACAATTAATGTATGTTTTATGCAAAGCATGAGATTCTCCAAAAAAAATAAAGTTGACCCTATGCTCAAAATGGAGATTACTCTCTCTGCATAATATACCTTTCTTTTTGACTATTTTCTAATGTTGGTTTCAAATTTTGTTATAACTTATTTTTGTTTAAATGATTTTGTTATAACTTGTAATTATCATTTTAATTAGTGTTTTGTCTAAGCCATGTAATCTATATATCTTAGAAGCTTATTTTAAGAACAAGTGTGGTACATTTGGAATTGATTGGTACAAATTGTTGCAAGAAGAGGGGAGACCCAAGCCAAAAATGATTTGTAGGAGACAATGCAAACTTTGTTTTGTTTGCTTCACCAAAATGGAACTAAACAGGTGATACTGCGAAAAGCAAATTTGATCCTTTACTAAAAAATGGAGACTACTCTCAGTCCATGCAGTCTGCACACATGACTTTCTTTTTGACTACTTTTGATTGGTTAAAACTTTTGGATTCTTTGTTATAATTGTTTCATTCACATAGATTTAATATTAACAATTTTAAACTAGTCAAGTATATTCATGCATGCAGAACCGAAAACAAGAAAAGAAAATGGGAAGGAGGCACTTGAATTTCAAAGAGCTTATGGACCTTAACGATGCCCTCAAAATGAAAACAAATAACATTTAATACATTTGAGAATTGGTTGATGTTTCTTATAAAAAAAAGTACAAATGAAATTTAACATTTAACATTTTAATATTCTCTCTCACAATAATTAAAAGTATAAATGAAATTTAACTTTTAACATTTAATATATTCGAGAATGTTAGAAATAATATAAAAACCATTGATGTAGCTTTTCCTAACAGCTTAAGATTTTGGGATAATCGGTTATTTGATATGGTATCAGATCCTCTGTGACTAAGTGGTCTAGAGTTCGATCCCCGCTCCCCTCACTTTCTAATTAAAGAGTGGAATTTAAGCATATGGTAGGTGGACCTATGCATTATCCACGCTTCAAGCCCAAGTGGCTCTTGCGTGAGGGGGCGTGTTAGAAATAATATAAAAACCATTGATGTAACCTTTCCTAATAGCTTAAACTTTTGGAATAATCGGTTATTTGACAGAGAATTGGTTAATACTTTTTATAAAAAAATAATTAAAAAAATTTGACACTTTTATTTCTTATACTAAGAACCGAAAAGTATTTAGCATCACATCGATTCCAAATTGTAAATCACTTTGCAATAAAAAAAATTCTCTTTTTAATTATTTTAATTTCTCTTTCTCGTATTATCAATCAATGTGCACTCCTATTTCACTTTTCCATATAAACCACCTATATTCTCAAACATAGGAGTATAAGCTATCAATTAGAAAATTTTAGACTTGAAAACATGTATAAGGTTCAACCATGCATGTGTGTCAATTCATTATTCTTTTGTTATTTTTCTCATTTTATTTATTCTTGCCAATGCACATAACATTTCTTCTCTCTTTTTTTGCTAGCCTTCTTTAGTAGTAGATAAAACACTTGTTGGGATTTACCTTTGAATTGGATGAAGGAGAAGGAACTGGTTTGGTTCTGGCAGTGGTTGATAAGTGCCAAAAATAAGTTATATTATATATAGAATTTAGACACTTATTAACTTATTTTGCAAGTTATTTCAATGAAAAAACTCCAACTATTTGTAAATATTAGTTTTTATAACATATTATCTATTTTAGCTACTTTCACCTATTTTCCATCACTTTTGTAGGTTTTATGAGTTATTGAAAAAGTGGAAGCAAATACTTGGAGACTAAAAAAACTTATGATTGGACAAAAACATTAATTAAGAGGCATAATTTGTCTCTTGTTTAAAGATATAAGCAGATTTTCTATTGGACCAAAACAAAACTTTGCAGCACCGTTTGACTACTCTTAAGTACTCATGTTTACTTAACTAGCAAGGAAATAAAGCATCATCAAAGTGTAAGCCGCCTTACACAACTTGCTTGCCATTTAGTTATTTTCAAAAGCCTATAAAAGGAATGCATTAGCCATTCCTTAGGGGCATTCATTCTGGCAACACGCACAAGTCACAAAACAGAGGGAGAAGGAGCAGAAAATTGTCATCAGGCAGAGAGTGATTTAAGAGGAGCGGTGGAGTCATGCTTATCATCTTTCCATCTCCACTAGCTATGTATCGTAAGGTTATCATGAATAACTAATTCTCTCTGTTATTGGGATTAAATTCAGTTAATTATAATTCTCATGTAAACTCTCGATCTGGCTGGTTATATATAATCTTTATTTTTATTATGTTGATGGTTTATTTTCGTGCTTAATGCTTTTCCGACGTAAAACTCCGAAATTGATTATTTGATTCAGAAAGCTCTAGACATAGACTTTTTGTTTAAAGGAACTGAAATAAATTCATCTGTGAATGCTAATTGCTAGGGATAGTGTTAGGTTCACATTCACGTATACTATTGGATCTTAATGCTAATGTATTGATTAATTGCTCGAGGGATCGAGGGTTGATAGGTACATTAGATCTCTCGTCGTTATCTGGGGACGGAAACGTACGATGAGCGATAGGTGAAAATATAATTGAAATTTGGAAAATATATAATCGATTAAGAGGTTGCATTAGAAGTATAGTTAACTTTATCTAATCTCAATAACTTGTCTCCCGTTATTTCTTCCTAAATTTATTTGTGTTGTAAGTTTGGATGTTTATAAACAAACTCTTTTTCTATACTTAAAATTTTATTAATTGTTGAACGGCATCGATATTACACCAGTCCCTGTGGAGACGATAATTTAAATACTTACTTTTGCACTTTAACAGTGGTGCGTCGCGCCGGTGTCCCTCACGCGTCGCGCAAGTTTGCGTTCTGGTGTTAGTGGTTCTTTTGTGGTTGGCGCGGCGCGTGCCTTCATCTGCGCGGCGCGCAGGCACTCGAGCCTATATATAGGCTGTGCGTTTTTCTGATTAAGAATGTGTGTTTTAGGGTTTGAGGCCAACAAAAGACTAGGGTTAATAGAGTAACATCTTGGGAAGACTCTAGAGTTGGAGAAACATTCTATCACCTTCCTTAGGAAACACTTATTGATTTAATTTCTTGGTCACGGGAAGAAATTCGGGACTAGGGTAGAATTGTCTAATTCTTGTAACTCTTGTTGAGAGAATTTCATTGTAATCAAGAATTTCATTGATAGTGGAACGAAGAGGGTTGCCCTCCCCCAGAGTAGGTTCATTAACACCAAACTGGCTAAACAATATCTCGTGTTCTTTACGTTTTCGCGGTTTATTCTTGTTGATTATTATTATTGCCATTCTCGCTTATTTGATTACTTTAATCGAATTGCTCCACACACATCAAAGGTATTGGTGTGAGTTAATCGAATTCTCAACAACACTCATTTAAAACTAAGCAAAAACAATACATAAATGTTTTTCACAAAAATAGAACTTTGAAATCATACAAAAAAAATGCACTTAATATGTGTTGGTTTTTTTTAGGACAAAGGAGGAATGAAACTCACATGATTTTATTGATACTATCATCCTTTAAATACATGAAAAACATAACATAAGAAAGATAAATATAAATCACAATTAAACTACCTTAAATTTGTAACATACTCACTAATACTCATAATTCCTATGGTTAAAACTTGTAACAATAGGAATCCTAAGAAACTCAATAAACTCCATTAAACTAAAATAATAATAATAATAATATTGATTCATATTTTCAACAATACGTATGCAGATGTTAATTATACTCCTATAAAATCTCATCTCAATTTTTTGTTCTGAGTTGAGCTGGAAAACCGTAAAGATTGTTTCTGATCAATTCCAGAATTTAGTTTGTTCTTTTTTTTTCTTTAAAAAAAAATTCCATTAGGCCTTGAACATTTGTAACTATAGTGCATTTTCCTTTTGATTCTAGTATATAGACTCTAACAAAACATACTAAAAAAAACTGATAAGCAAATTGAACAAGTTATCCATATGCATATTTATTTATTATAAAATGCATACCAATAATGAAAAAACACAGAAGAGCATCATGTGCGAGAACATCGGACAAAATTCTATATCAAAACATTATTCAAAATATAAAGCTTTCAGTTTCCTAACTTGAGCATGTCCTCTAACATAGACGACTCCGTTGTCTGACTATCAATTCACTTGGAACTAGCTAACTGGTTGCGAATGAGCTTGGAAGCGGTAACCAGGTTGGTGAGAACAGGCTTAACCTCAGTGTATTTTCGTGTTTTAAGGCCACAATCTGGGTTGACCCAGAGGATGTTGCTTTCAAGAACTGCAAGCATGCATCTTGTTGATTCTATCAGCAATTTCTTCTGTGGGTGAGTGAATATCATAAACACCAGGACCAATGCCAGCACCATATTTAACTCGTTCACGGAAGACAGATAGTAACTTCTCATCTGATCTAGAGTTCTCAATGGTGATAACATCAGCATCCATATCTATGATAGAGTGAATGATATCGTTGAAGTTCGAGTAGCACATGTGAGTGTGAATCTGCCAAACAACACCATATAGTAAAATTAATGTAAGCTCAGTAACCATTAGTGAAGATTAGAGCCAGTGAAGTGAAGTGAACTTTAAGCTTCTTAAAACCTGTCTTCCTACTTCTATTCCTTCTAAACTCAAATTTGCTCTCGTACACCCATTTAGCGTTCGTTGAGAACACATGCATAAAGTGTTAGAGTTTAGCCAATTCAATAAAATTGCAAGAGAATGAGGATGGAGGAGGTTCAAAACAGAGGAAAGGAGAGAGGAAAAACAAGTTTTCTATTCTTACCTTTAGCTTCCTAATAGCACCAAATGATGATTTGTAACAAGGATTGAACAGATGAAAGCTTCAATTGCAAAAACTGAATTTTCACTATAGAAGAAGGAGAAAGGGGAAATTAATTTCTATTTCCTTTTGTTGCAATTTATATCCCATTTATCATTATTTAGTATTATGCCTTTTTTCACGATTATGCCCTTTTTTTTTTCTTTAGAATAATGACCAACTTGTCCTTGTCTCACTAATCTTTCCAAATTGGAATTTCAATTTCATTGGTGACTCGGAATTTCCATGGGGATTGCTCCGCTTGGAAATCTGAAAATGAGGATGGAAGAAAAAGTTCCTTAGAGAGAGATTTGGGACGGGGACGAGATTTTATCCCCAATTCTGGGGAGGCTCTATTCCGAAAAGCTCCATTAAAGTATTCTCTCTATTCCTTTTTATTTGTCGATTTAGAAGAAAAAAATTGCTTCAAATTATTTGTTGTTTTGATAATTTAAGTTTATATTTTGTTTATTATAGCCTCATTTCAATAAAACTAATTAATGTTATATATTTGAAAAACTAACGATTTTTTAAAAAAAAAAAAATTTAGTACATAACATATTAAATTTATTTGAAAGAGAAAGTGTGTGGAAAAAAAATGGATTTATTGGGGGATTAAAATTATGGTATAATAGGAAGATACGATGCAAAAACACACTTTCTTAAAGAACGGAGGGAATAACATTTGTAAGTGTATATTTGTGTACTTTATAAATTATTTTTAATTATATTTTCACACAATAATTGTATACATTTATTTATATATGATGTTTATTATTGTCAAAATACTCACAATAATCATTCCACCCTAAGAAGGGGCGGAGCGGGGCGGGTTAACTAGTGGTGATGGGTTAAAAATGTCACTCCACCCTTTTCATGGAGGATTGCGGGTTGACGGGAGTGCCCCGCCAATAATTTTTTTTAAAAATAACTCAACAAATTCATAAAAATATTATACAAATTTGTAAAAAAAAAAAAATTAAAAATCATTCAAGGAAATCAAAATATAAACCAACAAGGTAGCCAAAAAAAAATAAAATTATCATAAAACTTCGAACATCCATGATTTATAAAATCAAAAAAAGTATTCATTATATCCAAGGATAATGCTTATTCTCGCGAAGACTTCCATCACGATTAATGTTGCAAATGATGTGTACTACTTTATTTTCATATATTTGCATTATTTTAATTAAACACTAAACTATAGATTAGGTTAATAGAAGATTCATGTATGATGGGCCTACACTTTTTTTTCAAAAAAAAAATTTGGTTAGGCCCAACGGGCCAACCCGCCCTACCTCGTTGCCGCCCCATTTTTTTTACGGGTTAGGCGGGAGACCCACTACTTTTTCGGATTGAAAACGTCAACCCACCCCTTAAATGGGGCGACCCGACAGACTTTACATGTTTTGTCATCCCTACATTTTTTAAGGTTGATGAATCTGCGCGGGAACTGTGGAGATCCGTGGGATTGGGGATAGAGGAATAATAATCTCCGAAGTGAGAAATGCGGACGCGGATGGGGACGAGGATGGAGAACATTTTGGATGACGGGACAAGGAGTGGTAAAGTACCCTCCACTTAATCTCTGCCCTATTGGCATTCCTACTTCCAAATTAGTTATTAATTCCTATGATTTTTCTTCACTTTGTATTTCTAATTAATATATGAATCTAATAATTTCTTACTATATACCTTATTAGGTAAATTTTACTTCTTTCCATTGATAAATAATAATAATAATACAAATACTAATAATAAAAAAAATATATATCAAATTTGACTTTGGAGAGATGGGTGAGTTATAAACAAAAATTGTTATCAATAGTTAGTTGGTCCAGTGGTGATTGACGTTAAACTTTGTAAGGAGAACCACAGTTCGATCCCCCGCAACTACGATTTGAAGGGGGCTGGAACCACTTGATGTGAGAACTGACTCCCAAATTAAATTAGGCAGTCCAGTGGGCCAAATACTGGTGGTGAAAACCAAATAAAAAAAAATCAACAATTTTTTCAATAATAATAATAACAAAAACAACTTTTTTAATTATAAAAATGTTAGTGCCCACAGTTGTCATTTGTTTGTTTCTCTTTTTGTGTCCACAATAAAAAAAACCGCTATTAATTTCTTCTTCTCTCCCCATTTCACTATCGTTATAAATCGGGAACCCAAAACTCGTTTTATTTCACTCTGAACATCTCTATCCAATCTCCTCTTAGCGTATGTTATCTCACACTTTTTGTTCACCGTAGTTATCAATTTCAAATATATATTTTGTGTTAATTCTCTTTCCTTCTTTCTCATTCACTCTCTAGTTTTTTTTTAATATCATTTTATTGATTGAATGTGAAATGATCTTCTTAGTGTGCTGTTCATATTTTAGGATAGAATTGCCGAAGGATGAGTTCTCAGAATTTGAGGAGTAACAGACAAAGAAATGAAACTTTACCAGCACGGGAGTCTTCACTGGGAGAGGGACCCGCTGAACGACTACAAGATCCCGTCGTTGATTTTGCTGACAATGACGATGATGTCATTGAAACTTCGTCAAGAGACTTTGCTGAGGTTTGCATCCATTCAATTTTATTTTTATTTTTCAATTTTTATCAATTTAAAACAATATTGTAATTTATATATAACAAAAATATTAAAAATTATCATTTAATTAATAATATTTTTATCATGACTACTTTTACCATGGTGTTTAGTGTGGAGGGTTAACACATGGGGTGATCATATCCGAACCAATCCAAAAGTAAAATCGCAAACCGAACAAATCCAAACCGAAACTGCAAAAAATCGCATTTAGTTTAAACTGCATAGATAGTTTTTCATCTAAACCGCGTGGTTTGATTTGCGGTTTTCATTTTAGAAAACCAAACCGAACCAAACCGCAATACTTAACTTAACTCTTTCGATTAATAAAAATCAACATGTTACCTAGTCTAACTTAGCAAGCTCAACCCAAATTGAGTCCATAAAACAGTAGGCTGTGAAAACATATCATTTAACGCGATCCAAAACTATATTATTGGTATTAAAAATAAGTTGTTATGTATATGCAATTTAACTCGTTTTGTTCACTCCTGACAGGAAGACAAAAGAAATACGGATTGATTGGCTAATTTTAACCTTATTTTCATTTCTTAGAATCTTGTTATTATGGAGTCCCTTCCTAGTAAGCTTAGACAACTCATTTTTAATAATTTTTTCGAAACTTGCATGTCTAGAAGCGTTCGTTTAATTATTTATAAAAAAAAACGTTGGTTTCATTCCTCAATTTCTTTTTGTTTTTTTTTACTTCGATCCACGATTGATTTCACCCTTATAATCCAATCACAAACTAAAGTTATTTGAAACAGATAAATATAAAAATAAATAGAAAATCCAAATGTAGTCTTCCAAAGTAAGATATGAGGTTGACTTAACCCAAATGATAGAAGAACCCATTTCTAAGCATAAAAGCTAGACATGGTAAATCACACACAAAAAAAAAAAAAAATCAACCTTGCTTTGATCTACAATACAATTTATCTCTTTCACATTAGCAGCCCAACATCAGTTAGCTTTTCTATTTTCAATTTATCTTTGACACATTAGTTTTTTCAAGTGACATGGTAGTAATGAAAAAATTGACTCCATTCATATATTTAATTTTGTAGAGAAAAACACATTAATTTTGGCAATCTTTTTCCTGATACTACATAATCACACCAATTGTTTAAAATTCAAATTGTATATGTAAATTAAAGGAAGGTATTTTATGTCATATGGATGGATGGAGTGGATAACTCAACTAATTTAAACTAAGGGTTAAAAATATTAAGGTGCAAAAAGACCTGAATTCAAGTCCGGATCAATTAGAAATACTAACATTAACTAAAGTCATCCTAAAATCAATTGATCGACAGCAACAACTTCAAACAAAATCTTTTTAATTACTCCATAATTTATAATTATATAATAAAAGAAAATCATCGATATTGTCTTTAAATGAACAATTTGAAAATAAAAGAAAAACTAAACTAAACTAAACTAAAGTTAAAACAAGAATATCTAAGCTAAGCCCATTTGGCTATAAGAGACATACAACCAGCTCCTAGTAAAAGAGATAGATTGCATCCTAATCTAAGCCTACCACTCTTTTGCATTCTTGGATTCATAAAATCAGCAGCAAGAAGATCAACAAGTGCCATATAGATTAAAATTCCAGCTGAAGCTGCATTGAAGACTCCTTCGACAATAAGGGCGGTTGGACTGTTCTCGTCGTAAACACTACTTATCGCTATACCAATTCCAATCCCAGCTGGAGTTGTTAAAGCAAAGGATAATCCTCTTAGTGTAATTGATAGATTCTTGAAATTTGCCTGCAATAATTCAACTTCCAATAAGTAAACAATCAATGTAGCTAGGTTGGTCTTTTGTTGTTTATACTTTCAACTAATCGATGTGCACAAGATCTTTAAAATAGTAATAATAAACACATAACTTGTAAGAATTACTTTTTTTTAAGTTTTATGTGATTTCACCGAGAGAAGCCTAATCCAAGAATGCTGAATCCTGGACGGGAGAAGCTGCTAACAAGAGGTTAGCTGCACTTATCAATAGCTGTGGAGTCTCCGAAAGCGCTAATTCAATAGCAGTCTTCCGACTGAATAAATCTGAGTGTGGTTAAGCGGTCACAAGTTGTTCCGGATCCATTGCAACCATTAAAAGAATGGGGAGGAGAACATGAATCTTGTTAGGGTACCAGGCAATAACAGTGAGAGGAAAGCGCTACGAGGACCCTCTTTAAGAGAGATAGAAAGCTAACCCTTAGATTCAGGAACAGGAAACTAGCAGTAAGGGTATTACGCTACAAGAGAGTGGAACTCACTCGAATAGAGAGTTTAGGCTCACTCACATATCAAGGGCTAGTATATAAAAGAGGCTTTCATTTCCCGCAAAGCAAGTGAGAATTTCCGTGAGCATTAAACTCCTGTATGATCTTTAAATACAATAGTTTTTTTGCTCTAAAGTATTTGCATAGCATTAGCTATAGAAACTGTCAAACCCTCTAATTAACAGTGTGGATTTTTTTTCAAGGAGTTATAAAACATTTATGATAGTAAATTTTGAATGTTCCCAACACTATTTTGGGTAAAAGCTAGAAATTTTTCCTCTGACAGATAATGTTATGTATCGGATCAGAGAGTTTATCTATTCTGCATATAGTCAAACAACAACTAAATGTTGTAGAAAAGTTTGACATTTATGATCATAGAATTTCTCATGTATCAAAAATATTTTTATAGTTCATTTTTTAGTATATTGTTTTCATGATTAATTTCTATAATTTCAATTACATGAGTTATACAACTTCCAAGTCCCATGCCTTCAAAGAATTGATGAAAAGTCAATGCAGCTACTAGAGGCCTTATGGTTTTTGGACTGTCTGAAGCACCAAGAGAAATTCCAATTATAACAGAGTGAACAATAATTCCCATCTCCAATACCTGTGATAATAATGAAATTAAAACAATCCATCACATTTATCAATCAAGGGATATAAATTATTTTACATATGTTATAATAAAAATTGAATATATTATTGTAATTTAAATTCATATATATTACTCCCTCTGTACCTTTTTAATTGTCTTTGAAAATCGTGTAACACTATTCATATATAAAATTAACCGGTACCTCTGACGAAATCTGAGTAATATCAGAGGCCAAATAATAGTTCAAATGGATCAAACGGTAATTATGCGTATTTTTGCTGTGAGTTTGAGTTTGGGTGAAAAAACCCAAACTCAATGGGTGTGAGTGTGAGTTTTATTTTGCCACTCGAACAACCTTTGAGTTCGGGTGGAGCTTTCGGATGTGAGTTTGGGATGTGTAAAACCCGCAGACCCTACCCGTGTCATCCCTAATTGTTAGTTAGTTAAGGCCTTCTAAGCTTTATATATATAGACCAATTCAGGTAATCATTTACTATCTTTTAATCAATAATTCAATAGGTCACGGTTTGAATCTTCAATGGTTTACAAGCTCACTTATGCGATACTACGAACATGGCTTGTAGAGATTAGACAGGTCAATACTTGAAATTAAATTTTAGAGTGTGTTTGGATGAAGCAATTTGAAAATTAAGGATTTTTTTTTTTTTAAACGATAAAGCTTCAAGTCATACTTTGTAAACAACATAGATAGTTACTACACCAGTTATAAAATGAATAGTCTATTTTGCGTCTCGCTCTATCACTAAACCAAAGCCAAGAGATAAATTTAATTAATTTGATCAAACACACCATAAACATTATCATTCCCGCATTTAAATAGAATGTTATTTCTCATTGGCCACAAACACTAAATTGTTGCTAAACAAGTTAGGTGGGTAACCTTCATACCCTTTCTTGTTTTTAATAAGAGAACCATAGTGCAAAAAATGCTTCTAATCCCCTTCATGTAAGTTAGAAACAACACCCAACCACAAACAAACTTGCCTCCAGAAAAAATAATAGTAAAACATAGATTTAAATTGTGTAAAACACCAGACAGAAAAACAAAAAAAATAGTGTAAAACAAATAAAATAGATTTAATCTATGTTACCTAGGTATGGGTACGGTACCAGTACCGATACAGGTACTGGTACGGGGTACGACATTTTTAGAAAATCTATGGTACCGGTACGTTAATATTACATATTATAAATATTATTTTTTAAATGAGTACTATCATAATCTTTTGAGATTTATTTTTTTGTCTACTGTCCGCACTATTTTCATCAAATGTAAGAGAAATAAGATTGAAATATAATAAATAATTAAAATATTTTAAAAGATTTTTGACCGTCAATACGTTTTTGTTATATCTCCATCCAAATCAACCGAATAAAAATTGGTACGAATCGGTACCTACCATACATGTACTTGGTACTGATACGTATCCGATATGCGTACTTCTCGATTTTAGGACTACTCATGCTTGATAAGATTTAAATAAGGATGTTAAATGATACGCACGTGATTTGTTAGCGGGCGTGGGCTGGTTGTAAGCAAAAGAGCATCATCAGCCCAAAATCAAATCAAATATAAAAGAAATTATAAAAAAAAAAAAAAAAATCAAATATAAAAGAAACTCAAAGGGTTGTTTGTTGTCTTCGTCATCTATCTATCTACTACTACTATATTAGGGTTTGCCTATACGTCAGAATTGGGATTCCTACCTTTCCTTTTGCACAATGTCGATCGAATGCGATACACGCCGACCTCCTCCTTCGGAAAGCCTCGACGATAGAGGGAAGCGTCTGAAATCGGAACCGGAACCGGAACCAGAACCGGAACCAAAAGTGAAACGAAAACCAGAACCGGAACCGCTACCTATTTGGGAAACGAAAGCCATTGAAGATCTTAAGTTGAGTGATTTCTCCATGTATGATGACGACACCGATCCTTTTATGTTTATGTGCGTACACTTTACGTATAGAAATAAGGCTCAGATTAAGAAAGACATAGAAACTGCAGCTGCCGTTGCTGATTATAAACACCGCTCTCGCAACCTATCTGTAAGCATCTATTTAACTAAATATTGCTTTCAATTTCATTTTTCCTCGCTTATAATTTTGATTCTGGACGTACAACACAGGTGTTCGATGCTATCACCCCTCCAAAAATAGACGGAAGATGTTGGGATGCAGTACCGCTTTCCATGACTGAGGCTAGTCGCCTCACACTCACTCCCCTTTGCAAGCTCGCCTTAGATAAGTACAATGCCGAGAATCAGGTTCAAACTCTACATTATTAATAATATAATATATACTAATACACATTTTTTAATTCCATCAACTTATGATTATTTTTTCTTGTTAATTGTTAGGATGCAAATTTTATGTTTCTTGACATTGTCAAGACAACATGGAGCGCTGTTGGTATGTATTACATGACCTTTCAAGCACAAAACGATTCTCCCAACTGCCCTGCTACAACTTTCCAGGCCCAAGTGTTTCGAAAGAGGACTGGACCACATGAGGTCATATCGTGTTGCATCAAAACCTAACAATTGCCGCTTCATGGTAATAATTACGCATTCTTACATGTTGCTTTGCTGTTTGTACTCTGGTAAAAAGTCATGCTGTAGTCTGATTAAAAAGCTTCAAATTTTATATTAGTTGTTTTAATGCTAAATTTTTGACAAATTAAATTGGTTGTATAGTCTGATTTTGTTAGCAGGGGATTAGTTGGTCATATAGATAATTAGAATTCGATTAATATGCAAATCATCACTATCATTCAGTAGCATTATCAATATGCACATACAAGTGCTTTTTTGCCACTGACTTCACTACAGTTAGCCATGTCTTTGTGCCTCACCATAAGCCATGGGATGCTAACCCTTTTCTCTAAAATAGACTTAACTGAAGTAAAGCATTAGTTCCCCATTGAGCATTAGTTCCCTAAATTTTTGGATTTAAAAGATAAGTTAATGTTAACTCACAAATTGGAACAAATAGAAAAGAGAAAGAAAACTGATTTTAATTATGCAAATTGTTTTAAAATTATATGTTGATGCATTATTGGGAACTATTGGTACTCTCTTGAAACTAATTGACTTTATCGTAAGAAATAAAGTATGATTAGAATCATGAATTGTTATGATAGACTATGATCTAATTGGAATTTCATTTAAAATTGAACTAGGGACTGTTATGAGACAACTAAAGACTAGTTAGATTGTAGTAAAATGACTGAAATAGATAGTACATGTGTTGGAATCACTTTTGGTGGTATAAGCTTAGGTTGACATTGGAAAACTCATTTATGCTCCTTTGAAGTAATTGTTTTTAACCTGTTATTCAAGTCTTACAAGCCTTGTTGCTTTGAAACCATCCAAGGGGGGATTTATGTTTCTTTGATATAAAATGAAATAGTTCTATTATAGGCAATTAAGATTTTAGGATTAAACTAGAGATGAACACATGGTAAAATATTTTAACTTACGAGTATGTACATTGTTCATGATATTGCATCATCGCCCAAGTCAAGTTACATGGTTATAACTTGACCATTTGCCTTGTCTATGATCATGAATCTTTGTTTATGAGTACATAGTGGAATGAGCTTATTAAATTTTTGTGTAAATTGTAATATCAATGTTTGTTCCTCTTGATAATGATAGAATAGGACTGGAACTGGTTTTGTGCAGATTTGGGTTAGGTGGTTCGTGCTTCATAAGTTTAGGTGGTTCATGCTTCATAAGTTTAATAGGTTGTGAGTTTAGAGAAAATTACAAAAAAATTACATTTTAGTTTTCCGTTCACCACAACAAAGATATAATGTGGTATATCCGTTCGCCACAACGAAGAGATAATGTGGTTTATGAGTACATAGTGGAATGAGCTTATTGTTACTTTCAATTCTAGGTCGGTAAGTAGAACTACATGTTCATGCTAGGAATTTTAAAGTAAAGTAGAACTTACATGTGATTATTATTTTATAATTTTAATGATGCAACTATAGGAATACGAGTTAATCTTTCCTCCGAATCTTACATAATAAAATGAGATAGTTTTTATATACTTTGTTGTTAGTTAACCAACACTTAGAGAACTACATGTGGCTCTGATTCCCTAATCGTTTAGGGATACATAGGACCAGAGATCCTCCCCGTCGAGCTATAATTTCAGTAACTATATATTTTAAATAAGTATATTTGTTATAGTGTATTAGACTTGCCGGCTAAATACAGCGTTAGTTAGTGGTTCCCTGTGCGCCGGTCATGACATGAAGTTGGGTCGTGAAGTAATTTTATCCAAGAATGAATCTACCTTCACGAATCATCATAGTGATAAATTCCCAATGTTTAACCCCTAACCCTAATTCTTTATTCCTTTTGCAGGAAATCATGTTCACTGCATCCACCTATTGGGGATATGGTTTTGGCTGTTCTAGAAACACGGGGTTGTAATCAAGCCTAGACAGACTGCTCTCAGTAGTAAATTAAATGTGACTGTGTTAATGCAGATTGCATATTTGGTAGAACATTGTGGGATTTAGCCGCATATGTTTCTTCTGTTATTTTATATCATCAAATGTCACTTATATTTGTCATTTATCTATATATAATCGGGTTATATATTTCCCAATGTTTGGTATTAATATTTCTTAGTCTTGAATCCTCTATATATAATCGGATTATATATTTCCCAATGTTTGGTATTAATATTTCTTAGTCTTGAATCCTCTAGGGTCTGTTTGAAAAGGAGGTGGGGACTTGTTTTTCTTTTCTTTATGCAAGTAATGAAGTGTGATTGAATTGTTATATGATCCTATATCATAAAATCTGAAATATGTATTGAATATAGATCTAGCATTTCAAAACTCCCCATCCAACCAAGTCATTGGGTGAAGTGGTTAATGGGCTCCCCCAAGACAAATCGTTTGGAAGAATCGGAAAATTAAAAACCAAAATAACACTACCCTCGCCAAAATGTTCCTCTTAATGTTTTTCTTAATTTTCCTCTTCTTTTGCTGTCTATCTTCTCATTAACATTGGTCTACCAAAAAAACTATATATACCAGTAAGGTACAATTGTGATAATTAAGACATTTGAGCTATGTTGGTATCCCAGTAAGCCATCTAACAAGCACCTTAATGACATATATTAAATATAAATAAGAAAGATACAAAGAAACTTTGGAGCGACTAGACCAAAATCCAAAGTGTGAGAATTTTTCTACCTCGTTAAAAACCTTACCAAGGAAAATTCAATGGAATAAAACCTTGATGAAGGAAAAAAGAGTGCAGAGATAAACATAAATCCAAACATACGTGTTAAGAATTCATATGGCGGGATAAGGGTTATGATTAAAATTCTCATATGTTATTCCAGCAGGTGCCCATCCGTCATTTATAAGAAACCTACCATGGACTTGTCCTCGAGTAAACCTAGCATACCCACCATTCCCCCAATCAGTGCCATGGGAATTTTGAACCAACCAGTAATCTGGTCCAAAACCCACAATAAGAAGTGCATGTTTGTCTGGTCTTTCAAATGCAGTTACATCTTCGGGTCCAGTGTATATTTCATCCTTCAAGTGTAGTAAAAAAATAATTAAACCAAATAATAAATTGAATATTTGCTACAAATAAATAAATTAAAGTTTACTTACCTCATCTCCCAAATATGCCATTTCACCAATCCAGTCCAATGGCACCATCACAGGTTCTCTTCTTCTCCTTATGTATGTCTCTATATTCTCAAGTTTTATTGGAATAGAGGTTCCAATTCTTAACCTTACCTACAATAATTTGAATGAAAAGTTAAATTTTTTTATGAATAAAAAGTGTAAAATAAAACCAAAAGATATTATATTATACCTCACGCTCCCATAAAGGTGTAGGTGGTTGAAGTATTCCTGTGTATGGACATGAAGATTCTAACACGCATCCATTATGAATAATCCAATTTAAAGTTTGATTCAAAGCCTGTCCATGATCCTGAACAATTACATTTGGGTTGAAGGCTAGATTATTGTACAAGTCTTGTGGAGAAAGTAACGCACGATTGCCTCCTTCCTTATGGTGCAAATATTCAATCGCCTCACAAACCACAAATGCATAGCAACATTCTACATAAACAAATCAAAGACAAATTTAATTAGTGCTATTCAAATTTTTTATTGCCACATGTCAAAGATATATAAGAGGAATAGGATAACTGATATATATATATATATATATATATATATGGTACCGGAGTGTACATGAACTCAAATCATAAATAAATGTATGTTACTAACCGCCTATAGCTTGATCCTTTACGGGATTAAGATATCCGGTGTCTCGTAAATCAATCTACAACATTAAAAGAATCTTTTTATATTTATATATAAAATAAATATATTCTTTTGTAAAATAAAAATAAATATGTTCTCTCAAATTTACAAGTGTAACAAACAAATAATTAAAATTAAATTTTTTTTATATACCAAGATAAAAAAACCTAAATAATAACAATAGGATGTGGAAACAACTGATAAGCCAGAACCATATCTTTATTTATATATATATATATATATATATATATATATATATAGATATTTATATATGTATTAAGTAAGGCTTAATATATATTAATTAATTAATGTGTCAAAAAAAAATTATTAAGACTCTTAATATAATAGTATAAGATGCAAGAAAAATATTCATATAGCATAAGCATTTAAATTTATTATTTGGTGACACTCACGTAAAAAGACATCATTTAATTATTTTAAAAATGTTTTTTTATAAAACATGGGTGTGAACAAATCTTTGTATTTATTTAAGACTATACCTCAGCTAGGTCCTCATTCTCATTCTCGTCCTCGATCTGGTCTTGGTCCATGCTTGAATCTTCAAATAAATCAACAACAACAATATTTTAAAATTAATTTTGACATGTTTTGATTTTGTCTCTAAAATTAAATTTACTTAAAACAAGAAATTATAACTTTTAATTCTAAAATTTATTGGTCAACTCACTTTTCATAAAATGTTTAAGTTCTAGTCAATTTTCACTAGAATCAACTTTGTCTTTTCAAATTTAAACATAAAATATTTTACCTTTTACTCAATTTTTACTAGAATCAACTTTGTCTTTTCAAATGTTAATCATCACTTGGATATTAGGTATCAAAACAAAACCACATTTCTCTTTCCCAAAATAGGATTTATATACTACTATAACTGATTTCATATTTGGTTTTTTTTTTGTACAATGAATGTATGAATGAATATATATGATGAAGAGAAAGTATATACCTCAAAAAAAAAAAATTTATTAAAAAAAAATCACCTTCTAGCTTATAATAAAGTAATGCTCATATATGAATTGCAAGTTCATTTTATCTTTGAATGGTCGATTGCATTTAATAAAATCCATAAAACATACACAACCATACAAACATAGAACTAAAAAGAGAGTTGTTATAGTTAAAGAGTTCATAGTAGTGTGAGTGAAAGGAGTTAAATCCATACAAACATAGATCGAACTTCAAAGAAAACTTCAAAAATAACTTCTATGATAGAAGGAAAGGAAAACTTATAATGCAACAATGGAAGAAAAATACTCAACAATAAAATAAGGGAGGTGTTTGTGAATGTGATAATAAAATAAGGGAGGTTATTGTTTGGCTTAAAACTAAAAAGAGTGTTTTTGTTATTTAAGAATATGAACATTACCTTGTGAGAATAATGTTCTAGAAAACAAACATTAAGAAAACTAAAGCATAGACAAAGTTGTAGAAGAAATCGTGTATATATATAAGGGAGGGAGGAGAGAGTTTTGTTCATATATATTGCAAGAAAATTGTACAAGAGACCCACATGCAGATTTTGTTGGAGTTACTATGGTACAAATTATTGCAAAGAAGAGAAAGAGTAGCTACTATATTGGGACAAATTGTAAGAGACAACAATTAATGTATGTTTTATGCAAAGCATGAGATTCTCCAAAAAAAATAAAGTTGACCCTATGCTCAAAATGGAGATTACTCTCTCTGCATAATATACCTTTCTTTTTGACTATTTTCTAATGTTGGTTTCAAATTTTGTTATAACTTATTTTTGTTTAAATGATTTTGTTATAACTTGTAATTATCATTTTAATTAGTGTTTTGTCTAAGCCATGTAATCTATATATCTTAGAAGCTTATTTTAAGAACAAGTGTGGTACATTTGGAATTGATTGGTACAAATTGTTGCAAGAAGAGGGGAGACCCAAGCCAAAAATGATTTGTAGGAGACAATGCAAACTTTGTTTTGTTTGCTTCACCAAAATGGAACTAAACAGGTGATACTGCGAAAAGCAAATTTGATCCTTTACTAAAAAATGGAGACTACTCTCAGTCCATGCAGTCTGCACACATGACTTTCTTTTTGACTACTTTTGATTGGTTAAAACTTTTGGATTCTTTGTTATAATTGTTTCATTCACATAGATTTAATATTAACAATTTTAAACTAGTCAAGTATATTCATGCATGCAGAACCGAAAACAAGAAAAGAAAATGGGAAGGAGGCACTTGAATTTCAAAGAGCTTATGGACCTTAACGATGCCCTCAAAATGAAAACAAATAACATTTAATACATTTGAGAATTGGTTGATGTTTCTTATAAAAAAAAGTACAAATGAAATTTAACATTTAACATTTTAATATTCTCTCTCACAATAATTAAAAGTATAAATGAAATTTAACTTTTAACATTTAATATATTCGAGAATGTTAGAAATAATATAAAAACCATTGATGTAGCTTTTCCTAACAGCTTAAGATTTTGGGATAATCGGTTATTTGATATGGTATCAGATCCTCTGTGACTAAGTGGTCTAGAGTTCGATCCCCGCTCCCCTCACTTTCTAATTAAAGAGTGGAATTTAAGCATATGGTAGGTGGACCTATGCATTATCCACGCTTCAAGCCCAAGTGGCTCTTGCGTGAGGGGGCGTGTTAGAAATAATATAAAAACCATTGATGTAACCTTTCCTAATAGCTTAAACTTTTGGAATAATCGGTTATTTGACAGAGAATTGGTTAATACTTTTTATAAAAAAATAATTAAAAAAATTTGACACTTTTATTTCTTATACTAAGAACCGAAAAGTATTTAGCATCACATCGATTCCAAATTGTAAATCACTTTGCAATAAAAAAAATTCTCTTTTTAATTATTTTAATTTCTCTTTCTCGTATTATCAATCAATGTGCACTCCTATTTCACTTTTCCATATAAACCACCTATATTCTCAAACATAGGAGTATAAGCTATCAATTAGAAAATTTTAGACTTGAAAACATGTATAAGGTTCAACCATGCATGTGTGTCAATTCATTATTCTTTTGTTATTTTTCTCATTTTATTTATTCTTGCCAATGCACATAACATTTCTTCTCTCTTTTTTTGCTAGCCTTCTTTAGTAGTAGATAAAACACTTGTTGGGATTTACCTTTGAATTGGATGAAGGAGAAGGAACTGGTTTGGTTCTGGCAGTGGTTGATAAGTGCCAAAAATAAGTTATATTATATATAGAATTTAGACACTTATTAACTTATTTTGCAAGTTATTTCAATGAAAAAACTCCAACTATTTGTAAATATTAGTTTTTATAACATATTATCTATTTTAGCTACTTTCACCTATTTTCCATCACTTTTGTAGGTTTTATGAGTTATTGAAAAAGTGGAAGCAAATACTTGGAGACTAAAAAAACTTATGATTGGACAAAAACATTAATTAAGAGGCATAATTTGTCTCTTGTTTAAAGATATAAGCAGATTTTCTATTGGACCAAAACAAAACTTTGCAGCACCGTTTGACTACTCTTAAGTACTCATGTTTACTTAACTAGCAAGGAAATAAAGCATCATCAAAGTGTAAGCCGCCTTACACAACTTGCTTGCCATTTAGTTATTTTCAAAAGCCTATAAAAGGAATGCATTAGCCATTCCTTAGGGGCATTCATTCTGGCAACACGCACAAGTCACAAAACAGAGGGAGAAGGAGCAGAAAATTGTCATCAGGCAGAGAGTGATTTAAGAGGAGCGGTGGAGTCATGCTTATCATCTTTCCATCTCCACTAGCTATGTATCGTAAGGTTATCATGAATAACTAATTCTCTCTGTTATTGGGATTAAATTCAGTTAATTATAATTCTCATGTAAACTCTCGATCTGGCTGGTTATATATAATCTTTATTTTTATTATGTTGATGGTTTATTTTCGTGCTTAATGCTTTTCCGACGTAAAACTCCGAAATTGATTATTTGATTCAGAAAGCTCTAGACATAGACTTTTTGTTTAAAGGAACTGAAATAAATTCATCTGTGAATGCTAATTGCTAGGGATAGTGTTAGGTTCACATTCACGTATACTATTGGATCTTAATGCTAATGTATTGATTAATTGCTCGAGGGATCGAGGGTTGATAGGTACATTAGATCTCTCGTCGTTATCTGGGGACGGAAACGTACGATGAGCGATAGGTGAAAATATAATTGAAATTTGGAAAATATATAATCGATTAAGAGGTTGCATTAGAAGTATAGTTAACTTTATCTAATCTCAATAACTTGTCTCCCGTTATTTCTTCCTAAATTTATTTGTGTTGTAAGTTTGGATGTTTATAAACAAACTCTTTTTCTATACTTAAAATTTTATTAATTGTTGAACGGCATCGATATTACACCAGTCCCTGTGGAGACGATAATTTAAATACTTACTTTTGCACTTTAACAGTGGTGCGTCGCGCCGGTGTCCCTCACGCGTCGCGCAAGTTTGCGTTCTGGTGTTAGTGGTTCTTTTGTGGTTGGCGCGGCGCGTGCCTTCATCTGCGCGGCGCGCAGGCACTCGAGCCTATATATAGGCTGTGCGTTTTTCTGATTAAGAATGTGTGTTTTAGGGTTTGAGGCCAACAAAAGACTAGGGTTAATAGAGTAACATCTTGGGAAGACTCTAGAGTTGGAGAAACATTCTATCACCTTCCTTAGGAAACACTTATTGATTTAATTTCTTGGTCACGGGAAGAAATTCGGGACTAGGGTAGAATTGTCTAATTCTTGTAACTCTTGTTGAGAGAATTTCATTGTAATCAAGAATTTCATTGATAGTGGAACGAAGAGGGTTGCCCTCCCCCAGAGTAGGTTCATTAACACCAAACTGGCTAAACAATATCTCGTGTTCTTTACGTTTTCGCGGTTTATTCTTGTTGATTATTATTATTGCCATTCTCGCTTATTTGATTACTTTAATCGAATTGCTCCACACACATCAAAGGTATTGGTGTGAGTTAATCGAATTCTCAACAACACTCATTTAAAACTAAGCAAAAACAATACATAAATGTTTTTCACAAAAATAGAACTTTGAAATCATACAAAAAAAATGCACTTAATATGTGTTGGTTTTTTTTAGGACAAAGGAGGAATGAAACTCACATGATTTTATTGATACTATCATCCTTTAAATACATGAAAAACATAACATAAGAAAGATAAATATAAATCACAATTAAACTACCTTAAATTTGTAACATACTCACTAATACTCATAATTCCTATGGTTAAAACTTGTAACAATAGGAATCCTAAGAAACTCAATAAACTCCATTAAACTAAAATAATAATAATAATAATATTGATTCATATTTTCAACAATACGTATGCAGATGTTAATTATACTCCTATAAAATCTCATCTCAATTTTTTGTTCTGAGTTGAGCTGGAAAACCGTAAAGATTGTTTCTGATCAATTCCAGAATTTAGTTTGTTCTTTTTTTTTCTTTAAAAAAAAATTCCATTAGGCCTTGAACATTTGTAACTATAGTGCATTTTCCTTTTGATTCTAGTATATAGACTCTAACAAAACATACTAAAAAAAACTGATAAGCAAATTGAACAAGTTATCCATATGCATATTTATTTATTATAAAATGCATACCAATAATGAAAAAACACAGAAGAGCATCATGTGCGAGAACATCGGACAAAATTCTATATCAAAACATTATTCAAAATATAAAGCTTTCAGTTTCCTAACTTGAGCATGTCCTCTAACATAGACGACTCCGTTGTCTGACTATCAATTCACTTGGAACTAGCTAACTGGTTGCGAATGAGCTTGGAAGCGGTAACCAGGTTGGTGAGAACAGGCTTAACCTCAGTGTATTTTCGTGTTTTAAGGCCACAATCTGGGTTGACCCAGAGGATGTTGCTTTCAAGAACTGCAAGCATGCATCTTGTTGATTCTATCAGCAATTTCTTCTGTGGGTGAGTGAATATCATAAACACCAGGACCAATGCCAGCACCATATTTAACTCGTTCACGGAAGACAGATAGTAACTTCTCATCTGATCTAGAGTTCTCAATGGTGATAACATCAGCATCCATATCTATGATAGAGTGAATGATATCGTTGAAGTTCGAGTAGCACATGTGAGTGTGAATCTGCCAAACAACACCATATAGTAAAATTAATGTAAGCTCAGTAACCATTAGTGAAGATTAGAGCCAGTGAAGTGAAGTGAACTTTAAGCTTCTTAAAACCTGTCTTCCTACTTCTATTCCTTCTAAACTCAAATTTGCTCTCGTACACCCATTTAGCGTTCGTTGAGAACACATGCATAAAGTGTTAGAGTTTAGCCAATTCAATAAAATTGCAAGAGAATGAGGATGGAGGAGGTTCAAAACAGAGGAAAGGAGAGAGGAAAAACAAGTTTTCTATTCTTACCTTTAGCTTCCTAATAGCACCAAATGATGATTTGTAACAAGGATTGAACAGATGAAAGCTTCAATTGCAAAAACTGAATTTTCACTATAGAAGAAGGAGAAAGGGGAAATTAATTTCTATTTCCTTTTGTTGCAATTTATATCCCATTTATCATTATTTAGTATTATGCCTTTTTTCACGATTATGCCCTTTTTTTTTTCTTTAGAATAATGACCAACTTGTCCTTGTCTCACTAATCTTTCCAAATTGGAATTTCAATTTCATTGGTGACTCGGAATTTCCATGGGGATTGCTCCGCTTGGAAATCTGAAAATGAGGATGGAAGAAAAAGTTCCTTAGAGAGAGATTTGGGACGGGGACGAGATTTTATCCCCAATTCTGGGGAGGCTCTATTCCGAAAAGCTCCATTAAAGTATTCTCTCTATTCCTTTTTATTTGTCGATTTAGAAGAAAAAAATTGCTTCAAATTATTTGTTGTTTTGATAATTTAAGTTTATATTTTGTTTATTATAGCCTCATTTCAATAAAACTAATTAATGTTATATATTTGAAAAACTAACGATTTTTTAAAAAAAAAAAAATTTAGTACATAACATATTAAAT
This sequence comes from Trifolium subterraneum, assembly GCA_951799995.1. Classification (NCBI taxonomy): domain Eukaryota; kingdom Viridiplantae; phylum Streptophyta; class Magnoliopsida; order Fabales; family Fabaceae; genus Trifolium; species Trifolium subterraneum. The sequence goes on along the minus strand of OX637463.1, from coordinate 43,185,531 downwards.
TTATTTGAAAGAGAAAGTGTGTGGAAAAAAAATGGATTTATTGGGGGATTAAAATTATGGTATAATAGGAAGATACGATGCAAAAACACACTTTCTTAAAGAACGGAGGGAATAACATTTGTAAGTGTATATTTGTGTACTTTATAAATTATTTTTAATTATATTTTCACACAATAATTGTATACATTTATTTATATATGATGTTTATTATTGTCAAAATACTCACAATAATCATTCCACCCTAAGAAGGGGCGGAGCGGGGCGGGTTAACTAGTGGTGATGGGTTAAAAATGTCACTCCACCCTTTTCATGGAGGATTGCGGGTTGACGGGAGTGCCCCGCCAATAATTTTTTTTAAAAATAACTCAACAAATTCATAAAAATATTATACAAATTTGTAAAAAAAAAAAAATTAAAAATCATTCAAGGAAATCAAAATATAAACCAACAAGGTAGCCAAAAAAAAATAAAATTATCATAAAACTTCGAACATCCATGATTTATAAAATCAAAAAAAGTATTCATTATATCCAAGGATAATGCTTATTCTCGCGAAGACTTCCATCACGATTAATGTTGCAAATGATGTGTACTACTTTATTTTCATATATTTGCATTATTTTAATTAAACACTAAACTATAGATTAGGTTAATAGAAGATTCATGTATGATGGGCCTACACTTTTTTTTCAAAAAAAAAATTTGGTTAGGCCCAACGGGCCAACCCGCCCTACCTCGTTGCCGCCCCATTTTTTTTACGGGTTAGGCGGGAGACCCACTACTTTTTCGGATTGAAAACGTCAACCCACCCCTTAAATGGGGCGACCCGACAGACTTTACATGTTTTGTCATCCCTACATTTTTTAAGGTTGATGAATCTGCGCGGGAACTGTGGAGATCCGTGGGATTGGGGATAGAGGAATAATAATCTCCGAAGTGAGAAATGCGGACGCGGATGGGGACGAGGATGGAGAACATTTTGGATGACGGGACAAGGAGTGGTAAAGTACCCTCCACTTAATCTCTGCCCTATTGGCATTCCTACTTCCAAATTAGTTATTAATTCCTATGATTTTTCTTCACTTTGTATTTCTAATTAATATATGAATCTAATAATTTCTTACTATATACCTTATTAGGTAAATTTTACTTCTTTCCATTGATAAATAATAATAATAATACAAATACTAATAATAAAAAAAATATATATCAAATTTGACTTTGGAGAGATGGGTGAGTTATAAACAAAAATTGTTATCAATAGTTAGTTGGTCCAGTGGTGATTGACGTTAAACTTTGTAAGGAGAACCACAGTTCGATCCCCCGCAACTACGATTTGAAGGGGGCTGGAACCACTTGATGTGAGAACTGACTCCCAAATTAAATTAGGCAGTCCAGTGGGCCAAATACTGGTGGTGAAAACCAAATAAAAAAAAATCAACAATTTTTTCAATAATAATAATAACAAAAACAACTTTTTTAATTATAAAAATGTTAGTGCCCACAGTTGTCATTTGTTTGTTTCTCTTTTTGTGTCCACAATAAAAAAAACCGCTATTAATTTCTTCTTCTCTCCCCATTTCACTATCGTTATAAATCGGGAACCCAAAACTCGTTTTATTTCACTCTGAACATCTCTATCCAATCTCCTCTTAGCGTATGTTATCTCACACTTTTTGTTCACCGTAGTTATCAATTTCAAATATATATTTTGTGTTAATTCTCTTTCCTTCTTTCTCATTCACTCTCTAGTTTTTTTTTAATATCATTTTATTGATTGAATGTGAAATGATCTTCTTAGTGTGCTGTTCATATTTTAGGATAGAATTGCCGAAGGATGAGTTCTCAGAATTTGAGGAGTAACAGACAAAGAAATGAAACTTTACCAGCACGGGAGTCTTCACTGGGAGAGGGACCCGCTGAACGACTACAAGATCCCGTCGTTGATTTTGCTGACAATGACGATGATGTCATTGAAACTTCGTCAAGAGACTTTGCTGAGGTTTGCATCCATTCAATTTTATTTTTATTTTTCAATTTTTATCAATTTAAAACAATATTGTAATTTATATATAACAAAAATATTAAAAATTATCATTTAATTAATAATATTTTTATCATGACTACTTTTACCATGGTGTTTAGTGTGGAGGGTTAACACATGGGGTGATCATATCCGAACCAATCCAAAAGTAAAATCGCAAACCGAACAAATCCAAACCGAAACTGCAAAAAATCGCATTTAGTTTAAACTGCATAGATAGTTTTTCATCTAAACCGCGTGGTTTGATTTGCGGTTTTCATTTTAGAAAACCAAACCGAACCAAACCGCAATACTTAACTTAACTCTTTCGATTAATAAAAATCAACATGTTACCTAGTCTAACTTAGCAAGCTCAACCCAAATTGAGTCCATAAAACAGTAGGCTGTGAAAACATATCATTTAACGCGATCCAAAACTATATTATTGGTATTAAAAATAAGTTGTTATGTATATGCAATTTAACTCGTTTTGTTCACTCCTGACAGGAAGACAAAAGAAATACGGATTGATTGGCTAATTTTAACCTTATTTTCATTTCTTAGAATCTTGTTATTATGGAGTCCCTTCCTAGTAAGCTTAGACAACTCATTTTTAATAATTTTTTCGAAACTTGCATGTCTAGAAGCGTTCGTTTAATTATTTATAAAAAAAAACGTTGGTTTCATTCCTCAATTTCTTTTTGTTTTTTTTTACTTCGATCCACGATTGATTTCACCCTTATAATCCAATCACAAACTAAAGTTATTTGAAACAGATAAATATAAAAATAAATAGAAAATCCAAATGTAGTCTTCCAAAGTAAGATATGAGGTTGACTTAACCCAAATGATAGAAGAACCCATTTCTAAGCATAAAAGCTAGACATGGTAAATCACACACACAAAAAAAAAAAAATCAACCTTGCTTTGATCTACAATACAATTTATCTCTTTCACATTAGCAGCCCAACATCAGTTAGCTTTTCTATTTTCAATTTATCTTTGACACATTAGTTTTTTCAAGTGACATGGTAGTAATGAAAAAATTGACTCCATTCATATATTTAATTTTGTAGAGAAAAACACATTAATTTTGGCAATCTTTTTCCTGATACTACATAATCACACCAATTGTTTAAAATTCAAATTGTATATGTAAATTAAAGGAAGGTATTTTATGTCATATGGATGGATGGAGTGGATAACTCAACTAATTTAAACTAAGGGTTAAAAATATTAAGGTGCAAAAAGACCTGAATTCAAGTCCGGATCAATTAGAAATACTAACATTAACTAAAGTCATCCTAAAATCAATTGATCGACAGCAACAACTTCAAACAAAATCTTTTTAATTACTCCATAATTTATAATTATATAATAAAAGAAAATCATCGATATTGTCTTTAAATGAACAATTTGAAAATAAAAGAAAAACTAAACTAAACTAAACTAAAGTTAAAACAAGAATATCTAAGCTAAGCCCATTTGGCTATAAGAGACATACAACCAGCTCCTAGTAAAAGAGATAGATTGCATCCTAATCTAAGCCTACCACTCTTTTGCATTCTTGGATTCATAAAATCAGCAGCAAGAAGATCAACAAGTGCCATATAGATTAAAATTCCAGCTGAAGCTGCATTGAAGACTCCTTCGACAATAAGGGCGGTTGGACTGTTCTCGTCGTAAACACTACTTATCGCTATACCAATTCCAATCCCAGCTGGAGTTGTTAAAGCAAAGGATAATCCTCTTAGTGTAATTGATAGATTCTTGAAATTTGCCTGCAATAATTCAACTTCCAATAAGTAAACAATCAATGTAGCTAGGTTGGTCTTTTGTTGTTTATACTTTCAACTAATCGATGTGCACAAGATCTTTAAAATAGTAATAATAAACACATAACTTGTAAGAATTACTTTTTTTTAAGTTTTATGTGATTTCACCGAGAGAAGCCTAATCCAAGAATGCTGAATCCTGGACGGGAGAAGCTGCTAACAAGAGGTTAGCTGCACTTATCAATAGCTGTGGAGTCTCCGAAAGCGCTAATTCAATAGCAGTCTTCCGACTGAATAAATCTGAGTGTGGTTAAGCGGTCACAAGTTGTTCCGGATCCATTGCAACCATTAAAAGAATGGGGAGGAGAACATGAATCTTGTTAGGGTACCAGGCAATAACAGTGAGAGGAAAGCGCTACGAGGACCCTCTTTAAGAGAGATAGAAAGCTAACCCTTAGATTCAGGAACAGGAAACTAGCAGTAAGGGTATTACGCTACAAGAGAGTGGAACTCACTCGAATAGAGAGTTTAGGCTCACTCACATATCAAGGGCTAGTATATAAAAGAGGCTTTCATTTCCCGCAAAGCAAGTGAGAATTTCCGTGAGCATTAAACTCCTGTATGATCTTTAAATACAATAGTTTTTTTGCTCTAAAGTATTTGCATAGCATTAGCTATAGAAACTGTCAAACCCTCTAATTAACAGTGTGGATTTTTTTTCAAGGAGTTATAAAACATTTATGATAGTAAATTTTGAATGTTCCCAACACTATTTTGGGTAAAAGCTAGAAATTTTTCCTCTGACAGATAATGTTATGTATCGGATCAGAGAGTTTATCTATTCTGCATATAGTCAAACAACAACTAAATGTTGTAGAAAAGTTTGACATTTATGATCATAGAATTTCTCATGTATCAAAAATATTTTTATAGTTCATTTTTTAGTATATTGTTTTCATGATTAATTTCTATAATTTCAATTACATGAGTTATACAACTTCCAAGTCCCATGCCTTCAAAGAATTGATGAAAAGTCAATGCAGCTACTAGAGGCCTTATGGTTTTTGGACTGTCTGAAGCACCAAGAGAAATTCCAATTATAACAGAGTGAACAATAATTCCCATCTCCAATACCTGTGATAATAATGAAATTAAAACAATCCATCACATTTATCAATCAAGGGATATAAATTATTTTACATATGTTATAATAAAAATTGAATATATTATTGTAATTTAAATTCATATATATTACTCCCTCTGTACCTTTTTAATTGTCTTTGAAAATCGTGTAACACTATTCATATATAAAATTAACCGGTACCTCTGACGAAATCTGAGTAATATCAGAGGCCAAATAATAGTTCAAATGGATCAAACGGTAATTATGCGTATTTTTGCTGTGAGTTTGAGTTTGGGTGAAAAAACCCAAACTCAATGGGTGTGAGTGTGAGTTTTATTTTGCCACTCGAACAACCTTTGAGTTCGGGTGGAGCTTTCGGATGTGAGTTTGGGATGTGTAAAACCCGCAGACCCTACCCGTGTCATCCCTAATTGTTAGTTAGTTAAGGCCTTCTAAGCTTTATATATATAGACCAATTCAGGTAATCATTTACTATCTTTTAATCAATAATTCAATAGGTCACGGTTTGAATCTTCAATGGTTTACAAGCTCACTTATGCGATACTACGAACATGGCTTGTAGAGATTAGACAGGTCAATACTTGAAATTAAATTTTAGAGTGTGTTTGGATGAAGCAATTTGAAAATTAAGGATTTTTTTTTTTTTAAACGATAAAGCTTCAAGTCATACTTTGTAAACAACATAGATAGTTACTACACCAGTTATAAAATGAATAGTCTATTTTGCGTCTCGCTCTATCACTAAACCAAAGCCAAGAGATAAATTTAATTAATTTGATCAAACACACCATAAACATTATCATTCCCGCATTTAAATAGAATGTTATTTCTCATTGGCCACAAACACTAAATTGTTGCTAAACAAGTTAGGTGGGTAACCTTCATACCCTTTCTTGTTTTTAATAAGAGAACCATAGTGCAAAAAATGCTTCTAATCCCCTTCATGTAAGTTAGAAACAACACCCAACCACAAACAAACTTGCCTCCAGAAAAAATAATAGTAAAACATAGATTTAAATTGTGTAAAACACCAGACAGAAAAACAAAAAAAATAGTGTAAAACAAATAAAATAGATTTAATCTATGTTACCTAGGTATGGGTACGGTACCAGTACCGATACAGGTACTGGTACGGGGTACGACATTTTTAGAAAATCTATGGTACCGGTACGTTAATATTACATATTATAAATATTATTTTTTAAATGAGTACTATCATAATCTTTTGAGATTTATTTTTTTGTCTACTGTCCGCACTATTTTCATCAAATGTAAGAGAAATAAGATTGAAATATAATAAATAATTAAAATATTTTAAAAGATTTTTGACCGTCAATACGTTTTTGTTATATCTCCATCCAAATCAACCGAATAAAAATTGGTACGAATCGGTACCTACCATACATGTACTTGGTACTGATACGTATCCGATATGCGTACTTCTCGATTTTAGGACTACTCATGCTTGATAAGATTTAAATAAGGATGTTAAATGATACGCACGTGATTTGTTAGCGGGCGTGGGCTGGTTGTAAGCAAAAGAGCATCATCAGCCCAAAATCAAATCAAATATAAAAGAAATTATAAAAAAAAAAAAAAAAATCAAATATAAAAGAAACTCAAAGGGTTGTTTGTTGTCTTCGTCATCTATCTATCTACTACTACTATATTAGGGTTTGCCTATACGTCAGAATTGGGATTCCTACCTTTCCTTTTGCACAATGTCGATCGAATGCGATACACGCCGACCTCCTCCTTCGGAAAGCCTCGACGATAGAGGGAAGCGTCTGAAATCGGAACCGGAACCGGAACCAGAACCGGAACCAAAAGTGAAACGAAAACCAGAACCGGAACCGCTACCTATTTGGGAAACGAAAGCCATTGAAGATCTTAAGTTGAGTGATTTCTCCATGTATGATGACGACACCGATCCTTTTATGTTTATGTGCGTACACTTTACGTATAGAAATAAGGCTCAGATTAAGAAAGACATAGAAACTGCAGCTGCCGTTGCTGATTATAAACACCGCTCTCGCAACCTATCTGTAAGCATCTATTTAACTAAATATTGCTTTCAATTTCATTTTTCCTCGCTTATAATTTTGATTCTGGACGTACAACACAGGTGTTCGATGCTATCACCCCTCCAAAAATAGACGGAAGATGTTGGGATGCAGTACCGCTTTCCATGACTGAGGCTAGTCGCCTCACACTCACTCCCCTTTGCAAGCTCGCCTTAGATAAGTACAATGCCGAGAATCAGGTTCAAACTCTACATTATTAATAATATAATATATACTAATACACATTTTTTAATTCCATCAACTTATGATTATTTTTTCTTGTTAATTGTTAGGATGCAAATTTTATGTTTCTTGACATTGTCAAGACAACATGGAGCGCTGTTGGTATGTATTACATGACCTTTCAAGCACAAAACGATTCTCCCAACTGCCCTGCTACAACTTTCCAGGCCCAAGTGTTTCGAAAGAGGACTGGACCACATGAGGTCATATCGTGTTGCATCAAAACCTAACAATTGCCGCTTCATGGTAATAATTACGCATTCTTACATGTTGCTTTGCTGTTTGTACTCTGGTAAAAAGTCATGCTGTAGTCTGATTAAAAAGCTTCAAATTTTATATTAGTTGTTTTAATGCTAAATTTTTGACAAATTAAATTGGTTGTATAGTCTGATTTTGTTAGCAGGGGATTAGTTGGTCATATAGATAATTAGAATTCGATTAATATGCAAATCATCACTATCATTCAGTAGCATTATCAATATGCACATACAAGTGCTTTTTTGCCACTGACTTCACTACAGTTAGCCATGTCTTTGTGCCTCACCATAAGCCATGGGATGCTAACCCTTTTCTCTAAAATAGACTTAACTGAAGTAAAGCATTAGTTCCCCATTGAGCATTAGTTCCCTAAATTTTTGGATTTAAAAGATAAGTTAATGTTAACTCACAAATTGGAACAAATAGAAAAGAGAAAGAAAACTGATTTTAATTATGCAAATTGTTTTAAAATTATATGTTGATGCATTATTGGGAACTATTGGTACTCTCTTGAAACTAATTGACTTTATCGTAAGAAATAAAGTATGATTAGAATCATGAATTGTTATGATAGACTATGATCTAATTGGAATTTCATTTAAAATTGAACTAGGGACTGTTATGAGACAACTAAAGACTAGTTAGATTGTAGTAAAATGACTGAAATAGATAGTACATGTGTTGGAATCACTTTTGGTGGTATAAGCTTAGGTTGACATTGGAAAACTCATTTATGCTCCTTTGAAGTAATTGTTTTTAACCTGTTATTCAAGTCTTACAAGCCTTGTTGCTTTGAAACCATCCAAGGGGGGATTTATGTTTCTTTGATATAAAATGAAATAGTTCTATTATAGGCAATTAAGATTTTAGGATTAAACTAGAGATGAACACATGGTAAAATATTTTAACTTACGAGTATGTACATTGTTCATGATATTGCATCATCGCCCAAGTCAAGTTACATGGTTATAACTTGACCATTTGCCTTGTCTATGATCATGAATCTTTGTTTATGAGTACATAGTGGAATGAGCTTATTAAATTTTTGTGTAAATTGTAATATCAATGTTTGTTCCTCTTGATAATGATAGAATAGGACTGGAACTGGTTTTGTGCAGATTTGGGTTAGGTGGTTCGTGCTTCATAAGTTTAGGTGGTTCATGCTTCATAAGTTTAATAGGTTGTGAGTTTAGAGAAAATTACAAAAAAATTACATTTTAGTTTTCCGTTCACCACAACAAAGATATAATGTGGTATATCCGTTCGCCACAACGAAGAGATAATGTGGTTTATGAGTACATAGTGGAATGAGCTTATTGTTACTTTCAATTCTAGGTCGGTAAGTAGAACTACATGTTCATGCTAGGAATTTTAAAGTAAAGTAGAACTTACATGTGATTATTATTTTATAATTTTAATGATGCAACTATAGGAATACGAGTTAATCTTTCCTCCGAATCTTACATAATAAAATGAGATAGTTTTTATATACTTTGTTGTTAGTTAACCAACACTTAGAGAACTACATGTGGCTCTGATTCCCTAATCGTTTAGGGATACATAGGACCAGAGATCCTCCCCGTCGAGCTATAATTTCAGTAACTATATATTTTAAATAAGTATATTTGTTATAGTGTATTAGACTTGCCGGCTAAATACAGCGTTAGTTAGTGGTTCCCTGTGCGCCGGTCATGACATGAAGTTGGGTCGTGAAGTAATTTTATCCAAGAATGAATCTACCTTCACGAATCATCATAGTGATAAATTCCCAATGTTTAACCCCTAACCCTAATTCTTTATTCCTTTTGCAGGAAATCATGTTCACTGCATCCACCTATTGGGGATATGGTTTTGGCTGTTCTAGAAACACGGGGTTGTAATCAAGCCTAGACAGACTGCTCTCAGTAGTAAATTAAATGTGACTGTGTTAATGCAGATTGCATATTTGGTAGAACATTGTGGGATTTAGCCGCATATGTTTCTTCTGTTATTTTATATCATCAAATGTCACTTATATTTGTCATTTATCTATATATAATCGGGTTATATATTTCCCAATGTTTGGTATTAATATTTCTTAGTCTTGAATCCTCTATATATAATCGGATTATATATTTCCCAATGTTTGGTATTAATATTTCTTAGTCTTGAATCCTCTAGGGTCTGTTTGAAAAGGAGGTGGGGACTTGTTTTTCTTTTCTTTATGCAAGTAATGAAGTGTGATTGAATTGTTATATGATCCTATATCATAAAATCTGAAATATGTATTGAATATAGATCTAGCATTTCAAAACTCCCCATCCAACCAAGTCATTGGGTGAAGTGGTTAATGGGCTCCCCCAAGACAAATCGTTTGGAAGAATCGGAAAATTAAAAACCAAAATAACACTACCCTCGCCAAAATGTTCCTCTTAATGTTTTTCTTAATTTTCCTCTTCTTTTGCTGTCTATCTTCTCATTAACATTGGTCTACCAAAAAAACTATATATACCAGTAAGGTACAATTGTGATAATTAAGACATTTGAGCTATGTTGGTATCCCAGTAAGCCATCTAACAAGCACCTTAATGACATATATTAAATATAAATAAGAAAGATACAAAGAAACTTTGGAGCGACTAGACCAAAATCCAAAGTGTGAGAATTTTTCTACCTCGTTAAAAACCTTACCAAGGAAAATTCAATGGAATAAAACCTTGATGAAGGAAAAAAGAGTGCAGAGATAAACATAAATCCAAACATACGTGTTAAGAATTCATATGGCGGGATAAGGGTTATGATTAAAATTCTCATATGTTATTCCAGCAGGTGCCCATCCGTCATTTATAAGAAACCTACCATGGACTTGTCCTCGAGTAAACCTAGCATACCCACCATTCCCCCAATCAGTGCCATGGGAATTTTGAACCAACCAGTAATCTGGTCCAAAACCCACAATAAGAAGTGCATGTTTGTCTGGTCTTTCAAATGCAGTTACATCTTCGGGTCCAGTGTATATTTCATCCTTCAAGTGTAGTAAAAAAATAATTAAACCAAATAATAAATTGAATATTTGCTACAAATAAATAAATTAAAGTTTACTTACCTCATCTCCCAAATATGCCATTTCACCAATCCAGTCCAATGGCACCATCACAGGTTCTCTTCTTCTCCTTATGTATGTCTCTATATTCTCAAGTTTTATTGGAATAGAGGTTCCAATTCTTAACCTTACCTACAATAATTTGAATGAAAAGTTAAATTTTTTTATGAATAAAAAGTGTAAAATAAAACCAAAAGATATTATATTATACCTCACGCTCCCATAAAGGTGTAGGTGGTTGAAGTATTCCTGTGTATGGACATGAAGATTCTAACACGCATCCATTATGAATAATCCAATTTAAAGTTTGATTCAAAGCCTGTCCATGATCCTGAACAATTACATTTGGGTTGAAGGCTAGATTATTGTACAAGTCTTGTGGAGAAAGTAACGCACGATTGCCTCCTTCCTTATGGTGCAAATATTCAATCGCCTCACAAACCACAAATGCATAGCAACATTCTACATAAACAAATCAAAGACAAATTTAATTAGTGCTATTCAAATTTTTTATTGCCACATGTCAAAGATATATAAGAGGAATAGGATAACTGATATATATATATATATATATATATATATATATATATATATATATATATATATATATGGTACCGGAGTGTACATGAACTCAAATCATAAATAAATGTATGTTACTAACCGCCTATAGCTTGATCCTTTACGGGATTAAGATATCCGGTGTCTCGTAAATCAATCTACAACATTAAAAGAATCTTTTTATATTTATATATAAAATAAATATATTCTTTTGTAAAATAAAAATAAATATGTTCTCTCAAATTTACAAGTGTAACAAACAAATAATTAAAATTAAATTTTTTTTATATACCAAGATAAAAAAACCTAAATAATAACAATAGGATGTGGAAACAACTGATAAGCCAGAACCACATCTTTATTTATATATATATATATATATATATATATATATATATAGATATTTATATATGTATTAAGTAAGGCTTAATATATATTAATTAATTAATGTGTCAAAAAAAAATTATTAAGACTCTTAATATAATAGTATAAGATGCAAGAAAAATATTCATATAGCATAAGCATTTAAATTTATTATTTGGTGACACTCACGTAAAAAGACATCATTTAATTATTTTAAAAATGTTTTTTTATAAAACATGGGTGTGAACAAATCTTTGTATTTATTTAAGACTATACCTCAGCTAGGTCCTCATTCTCATTCTCGTCCTCGATCTGGTCTTGGTCCATGCTTGAATCTTCAAATAAATCAACAACAACAATATTTTAAAATTAATTTTGACATGTTTTGATTTTGTCTCTAAAATTAAATTTACTTAAAACAAGAAATTATAACTTTTAATTCTAAAATTTATTGGTCAACTCACTTTTCATAAAATGTTTAAGTTCTAGTCAATTTTCACTAGAATCAACTTTGTCTTTTCAAATTTAAACATAAAATATTTTACCTTTTACTCAATTTTTACTAGAATCAACTTTGTCTTTTCAAATGTTAATCATCACTTGGATATTAGGTATCAAAACAAAACCACATTTCTCTTTCCCAAAATAGGATTTATATACTACTATAACTGATTTCATATTTGGTTTTTTTTTTGTACAATGAATGTATGAATGAATATATATGATGAAGAGAAAGTATATACCTCAAAAAAAAAAAATTTATTAAAAAAAAATCACCTTCTAGCTTATAATAAAGTAATGCTCATATATGAATTGCAAGTTCATTTTATCTTTGAATGGTCGATTGCATTTAATAAAATCCATAAAACATACACAACCATACAAACATAGAACTAAAAAGAGAGTTGTTATAGTTAAAGAGTTCATAGTAGTGTGAGTGAAAGGAGTTAAATCCATACAAACATAGATCGAACTTCAAAGAAAACTTCAAAAATAACTTCTATGATAGAAGGAAAGGAAAACTTATAATGCAACAATGGAAGAAAAATACTCAACAATAAAATAAGGGAGGTGTTTGTGAATGTGATAATAAAATAAGGGAGGTTATTGTTTGGCTTAAAACTAAAAAGAGTGTTTTTGTTATTTAAGAATATGAACATTACCTTGTGAGAATAATGTTCTAGAAAACAAACATTAAGAAAACTAAAGCATAGACAAAGTTGTAGAAGAAATCGTGTATATATATAAGGGAGGGAGGAGAGAGTTTTGTTCATATATATTGCAAGAAAATTGTACAAGAGACCCACATGCAGATTTTGTTGGAGTTACTATGGTACAAATTATTGCAAAGAAGAGAAAGAGTAGCTACTATATTGGGACAAATTGTAAGAGACAACAATTAATGTATGTTTTATGCAAAGCATGAGATTCTCCAAAAAAAATAAAGTTGACCCTATGCTCAAAATGGAGATTACTCTCTCTGCATAATATACCTTTCTTTTTGACTATTTTCTAATGTTGGTTTCAAATTTTGTTATAACTTATTTTTGTTTAAATGATTTTGTTATAACTTGTAATTATCATTTTAATTAGTGTTTTGTCTAAGCCATGTAATCTATATATCTTAGAAGCTTATTTTAAGAACAAGTGTGGTACATTTGGAATTGATTGGTACAAATTGTTGCAAGAAGAGGGGAGACCCAAGCCAAAAATGATTTGTAGGAGACAATGCAAACTTTGTTTTGTTTGCTTCACCAAAATGGAACTAAACAGGTGATACTGCGAAAAGCAAATTTGATCCTTTACTAAAAAATGGAGACTACTCTCAGTCCATGCAGTCTGCACACATGACTTTCTTTTTGACTACTTTTGATTGGTTAAAACTTTTGGATTCTTTGTTATAATTGTTTCATTCACATAGATTTAATATTAACAATTTTAAACTAGTCAAGTATATTCATGCATGCAGAACCGAAAACAAGAAAAGAAAATGGGAAGGAGGCACTTGAATTTCAAAGAGCTTATGGACCTTAACGATGCCCTCAAAATGAAAACAAATAACATTTAATACATTTGAGAATTGGTTGATGTTTCTTATAAAAAAAAAAGTACAAATGAAATTTAACATTTAACTTTTTAATATTCTCTCTCACAATAATTAAAAGTATAAATGAAATTTAACTTTTAATATTTAATATATTCGAGAATTGGTTAATGCTTTTTATAAAAAATAATTAAAAAAAATTGACACTTTTGTTTCTTATACTAAGAACCGAAAAGTATTTAGCACCACATCAATTCCAAATTGTAAATCACTTTGCAATAAAAAAAATTCTCTTTTTAATTATTTTAATTTCTCTTTCTCGTATTATCAATGTGCACTCCTATTTCACTTTTCCATATAAACGACCTATATTCTCAAACATAGGAGTATAAGCTATCAATTAGAAAATTTTAGACTTGAAAACATGTATAACCATGCATGTGTGTCAATTCATTATTCTTTTGTTATTTTTCTCATTTTATTTATTCTTGCCAATGCACATAACATTTCTTCTCTCTTTTTTTGCTAGCCTTCTTTAGTAGTAGATAAAAGACTTGTTGGGATTTACCTTTGAATTGGATGAAGAAGAAGGAATTGGTTTAGTTCTGGCAGTGGTGCGTCGCGCCGATGTCCCTCACGCGTCGCGCAAGTTTGCGTTCTGGTGCTGGTGGTTCTTTTGTGGTTGGCGCGGCGCGCGCCTTCATCTGCGCGGCGCGCAGGCACGCGAGCCTATATATAGGCTATGCGTTTTTCTGATTAAGAATGTGTGTTTTAGGGTTTGAGGCCAACAAAAGACTAGGGTTAATAAAGTAACATCTTGGGAAAACTCTAGGGTTAGAGAAACATTCTATCACCTTCCTTAGGAAACACTTATTGATTGAATTTCTTGGTCACGGGAAGAAATTCGGGACTAGGGTAGAATTAGGGATCGAATTGTCTAATTCTTGTAACTCTTGTTGAGAGAATTTCATTGCAATCAAGAATTTCATTGATAGTGGAACGGAGAGGGCTGCCCTCCCCCCAGAGTAGGTTCATTAACACCGAACTGGGTAAACAATATCTCGTGTTCTTTACGTTTTCGCGGTTTATTCTTGTTGATTATTATTATTGTCATTCTCGCTTATTTGATTACTTTAATCGAATTGCTCCACACACATCAAAGGTATTGGTGTGAGTTAATCGAATTCTCAACAACACTCATTTAAAACTAAGCAAAAACAATACATAAATGTTTTCTCACAAAAACAGAACTTTGAAATCATGCAAAAAAATGCACTTAATATGTATGCAGATGTTAATTATACTCCTATAAAATCTCAACTCAATTTTTTGTTCTGAGTTGAGCTGGAAAACCGTAAAGATTGTTTCTGATCAATTCCAGAACTGCAAGCATGCATCTTGTTGATTCTATCAGCAATTTCTTCTGTGGGTGAGTGAATATTATAAACACCAGGACCAATGCCAGCAGTAGCACCATATTTAACTCGTTCCTGGAAGACAGATAGTAACTTCTCATCTGATCTAGAGTTCTCAGCATCCATATCTATGATACAGTGAATGATATCGTTGAAGTTCGAGTAGCACATGTGAGTGTGAATCTGCCAAACAACACCATATAGTAAAATTAACGTAAGCTCAGTAACCATTAGTGAAGATTAGAGCCAGTAAAGTGAAGTGAACTTTAAGCTTCTTAAAACCTGTCTTCCTACTTCTATTCCTGCTAAACTCAAATTTGCTCTCGTACACCCATTTAGCGTTCGTTGAGAACACATGCATAAGTGTTAGAGTTTAGCCAATTCAATAAAATTGCAAGAGAATTTAAATTCTTCTTCTTAGCTTAATTTCTCTAAACTTAAAATTGA
Source organism: Trifolium subterraneum (assembly GCA_951799995.1). Lineage (NCBI taxonomy): Eukaryota > Viridiplantae > Streptophyta > Magnoliopsida > Fabales > Fabaceae > Trifolium > Trifolium subterraneum. The sequence goes on along the minus strand of OX637463.1, from coordinate 43,170,116 downwards.
AGGGAATTTCATGCATGCAAAAACAGAGAATCAAGAAAATTGAGTTAAACTGAGACTTGGGCTTTGGGGCTGTGCTGAACAAGGAGAGGAAGGGAATAGAAAGTGAGCTGATTTTTTGTGTTCTCTAACAACTTAGTAAAAGAAAATGAGGGAAAGGCAAGTTTTCTATTCTTACCTTAGCTTCCTAGTAGCACCAAATGATGATTTGTAACAAGGATTGAAAAGATGAAAGCTTCAATTGCAAAAACTGAATTTTCACTATAGAAGAAGGAGAAAGGGGAAATTAATTTCTATTTCCTTTTGTTGCAATTTATATCCCATTTATCATTATTTAGTGTTATGCCTTTTTTCACGATTATGCCCTTTTTTTTTCTTTAGAATAATGACCAACTTGTCCTTGTCTCACTAATCTTTCCAAATCGGAATTTCAATTTCATTGGTGACTTAGAATTTCCAAGGGGATTGCCCCGCTTGGAAATCTGAAAATGAGGATGGAAGAAAAAGTTCCTTAGAAAGAGGTTTGGGGATGGAGACGAGATTTTATTCCCAATTCTGCGGGGCTCTATTAAAGTATTCCCTCTATTCTTTTCTATTTATCGATTTAGAAGAAAAAAATTGCTTCAAATAATTTGTTGTTTTGATAATTTAAGTTTATATTTTGTTTATTATAGCCTCATTTTAATAAAACTAATTAATGTTATATATTTGAAAAACTAACGATTTTTTTAAAAAATTTTTTTAGTACATAACATATTAAATTTATTTGAAAGAGAAAGTGTGTGGAAAAAAAACACGGATTTATTGGGGGATTAAAATTATGGTATAATAGGAAGATACGATGCAAAAACACACTTTCTTAAAGAACGGAGGGAATAACATTTGTAAATGTATATTTGTGTACTTTATAAATTATTTTTAATTATATTTTCACACAATAATTGTATACATTTTTTTTTTTGGTCAAGTAGCCTAGCGGCTTGAAATTCCACCCTTAAAGTGGATAAGTGGGATGACCCGGTTCGAACCCTGGTCCCCTGCATATATAATGCGGTGTCCAACCAATTGAGTCAAACTCATGGGACTGTATACATTTATTTATATATGATGTTTATTATTGTCAAAATACTCACAATAATCATTCCACCCTAAGAAGGGGCGGAGCGGGGCGGGTTAACTAGTGGTGATGGGTTAAAAATCTCACTCCACCCTTTTCATGGAGGATTGCGGGTTGACGAGAGTGCCCCACCAATAATTTTTTTTAAAAATAACTCAACAAATTCAAAAAAATATTATACAAATTATTAAAAATAAATAAATTAAAAATCATTCAAGGAAATCAAAATATAAACCAACAAGGTAGCCAAAAAATAAAATTATCATTCAAAACTTCGAACATCTATGATTTATAAAATCAAAAAAAAGTATTCATTATATCCAAGGATAATGCTTATTCTCGCGAAGACTTCCATCACGATTAATGTTGCAAATGATGTGTACTACTTTATTTTCATATATTTGCATTATTTTAATTAAACACTAAACTATAGATTAGGTTAATAGAAGATTCATGTATGATGGGCCTAGATTATTTTTCAAAAATATAAATTTGGTTAGGCCCAACGGGCCAACCCGCCCTACCTCATTGCCGCCCCATTTTTTTTACGGGTTAGGCGGGGGACCCACTACTTTTTCGGATTGAAAATATCAACCACCCCTTAAATGGGGCGACCCGACAGACTTTACATGTTTTGTCATCCCTACATTTTTTAAAGTTGATGAATCTGCGCGGGAACTACGAAGATCCGTGGGATTGGGGATAGATGAATAATAATCTCCGAAGTGAGGAATGGGGACGCGGATGGGGATGAGGATGGAGAACATTTTGGATGGCGAGACAAGGAGTGGTAAAGTACCCTCCACTTAATCTCTCCACTTAATCTCTACCCTATTGGCATCCATACTTCCAAATTAGTTATTAATTCCTATGATTTTTCTTCACTTTGTATTTCTAATTAATATATGAATCTAATAATTTCTTACTATATACCTTTTTAGGTAAATTTTACTTCTTTCCATTGATAAATAATAATAATAATACAAACACTAATAATAAAAAAAATATATATCTAATTTGACTTTGGTGAGACGGGTGAGTTATAAACAAAAATTGTTATCAATTTTTAGTTAGTCCAGTGGTGATTGACGTTAAACTTTGTAAGGAGGACCACGGTTCGATCCCTCGCAACTACGATTTGAAGGGGCTGGAACCACTTGATGTGAGAACTGACTCCCAAATTAAATTAGGCAGTCCAGTGGGCCAAATACTGGTGGTGGAAACCAAATAAAAAAAAAAATCAACAATTTTTTCAATAATAATAATAACAAAAACAACTTTTTTTAATTAAAAAAATGTTAGTGCCCACAGTTGTCATTTGTTTGTTTCTCTTTTTAGGTCCACAATAAAAAAAAACCGCTATTAATTTCTTCTGCTATCCCCATTTCACTATCGTTATAAATCGGGAACCTAAAACTCGCTTTATTTCACTTTGAACATCTCTATCTAATCTCCTCTTAGCGTATGTTATCTCACACTTTTTGTTCACCGTAGTTATCAATTTCAAATATATATTTTGTGTTAATTCTCTTTCCTTCTTTCTCATTCACTCTCTAGCTTTTTTTTAATATCATTTTATTGATTGAATGTGAAATGATCTTCTTAGTGCGCTGTTCATATTTTAGGATAGAATTGCCGAAGGATGAGTTCTCAGAATTTGAGGAGTAACCGACAAAGAAATGAAACTTTACCAGCACGGGAGTCTTCACTGGGAGAGGGACCTGCTGAACGACTACAAGATCCCGTCATTGATTTTGCTGACAATAACGATGATGTCATTGAAACTTCGTCAAGAGACTTTGCTGAGGTTTGCATCCATTCATTTTTATTTTTATTTTTCAATTTTTATCAATTTAAAACAATATTGTAATTTATATATAACAAAAATATAAAAAATTATCATTTAATTAATAATATTTTTATCAGGACTACTTTTACCATGGTGTTTAGTGTGGATGGTTGACACTAGGGGTCATCATATTCGAACCAATCTAAAAGTAAAATCGTAAACCGAAACCGCAAAAAACCACATTTAGTTTAAACCGCACAAATAGTTTTTCATCTAAACCGCGTGGTTTGGTTTGGTTTGCGGTTTTCGTTTTAGAAAACCAAACCAAACCACAATATTTAACTTAACTCTTTCAATTAATAAAAATCAACATATTACCTAGTTCAACTTATCAAGCTCAACCCAAATTGAGTCCATAAAACAGTAGGATGTGAAAATATATCATTTAACGAGATCCAAAACTATATTATTGGTATTAAAAATAAGTTGTTATGTATATGCAATTTTTGTATATGCATATTATATTATGTAAACAATAAATAAATTAAAATTTTCTATGTTTATTTCGTAACAAGTTGGTAATATCGTCATATTTTTATATCGCTATAAACCGCACCAACTGAACCGATCATAACCGCGTTGGTTTAGTTTTAGTTTGGATTGGATGACTTTTTAAAAATCAACCGAACCAAACTGAACCGCATGTATTTTTATCTTGCGGTTAGGATAACTTTTTGCCTCAAAACTGAACCGCACCGCACCGCGAAAACCCATAGTTGACACTCATTTGGTAAATCATATATTCTTTTTGTGATTTTGTCTTTTTTGACTCAGGCGGTAGCAAATGTGAGGAAAACTCGTAGAAGGATTGAACGTGCCTCAAATATGGGTAACATCTTACTCTCTCTGCTATTTTGGTTTTATAAAGATTTGGAGTAGTATTACCTTTGAAAGCTTATAGTAAACTTATAGAGATTATCATTCTAGTGTTGTTTTATATCATGTAATTATATATGAATTTTGATTGTTTACATTTCATTTTTATGTTTTTGACTAATTTACAAAATCATAATATCTTTTGGGTTAAATAGTGATTTCCTATGTAATCAAATTTCGGTTTAAATAGTGATCCCCCCACAACAATCCCCCCGTAAAATTATTTTTGTTTCAATTAACTCCCTGTAATTTCTAGATTTTGTCTTTTTAGCTTTTCATTGAATATGTTGGCTTAAAATTCCGTCCGTTTTACCCTTGGTAATGTTAGCGAATTTTGATTTACCCCACCTCACTAAACATGTCATGTCTCTTTTCTGAAGAATCTTAGTCAACATATTCAGTGAGGTACTAAAATGACATAATATTCATATTATAGAGGAGTAATCGAAAAAAAAAATTTATTACCGGTTAACAAACCAAAATTCACTAATATTTTAGGATGAGTACTTTTACCCTGCCTTTTTTAAATAAAACAGTTAATTAGCGTGGTATCAAATAATTGTTTGGCCTCTGGTTGTGATTAATCACTTATGGTACCCCTTCCAAAGTTCTTGTTTTTATTTTCTAAATTTTTTGTAATGTATATATGAGATTAAATGTTATGCAATGATATTCTAATTTTTTTTTTGACACATGCAATTCAATGAAAACACAGTGTCAAGTTTATAGATTTGTCCTAAAATGAGTTTATAGGACATGCTTTTAAGTGTTTACGTTGCCTAGGTACGGTTACAGGATCAGTATCCGATACAGATATTGGTACATGGTACAACATTTTTAGAAAAACTAATGTATGTGTATGAGTATAAATTAAGGTACAAATGCGTATCCGGTACTGATATTCTCTCTCAAGTGGAGTACTCATGCATCATAGATGAGTGTAAATTATTTTGAGTTTAATAGAGATGCACCAACGGTGTAAACTAATTTTACATGATCTTTCAATAAGAAACCACCAATCTTCCATGTCATTTGAAGAAAATGGAGTGAAGTGGGGTGGCATGGCGGAATACATAATTGTCATTGGCATGGTTGTCATGGGTTGATAGTTTAAAGTCAGTGCATATTCATTTTTCTCAATTATTTTTACACGGACGTCAAATAAAAACTAATTATTCCTCCACAACATACATTTAAATGAGATATAGTGAGTAATTTGGCAAAATATATAGTTGCTATTAAATAATAATGTCAAATTATTTTACAAATCATCCTATTTTCTCCTAAAATATAGCATCAAATATTTATATGTCAAATGACAGGATTTAATTGGATGTCTCTCGATATTGTTGCAGAAAATGTGACCATGCACGACAGAGAGGAGAGAGACCGCACTTTCCAACCAATTTATATCAATTTGGAAGAAGGCGCCAATGAGGTGGTAATCAAATTCTTAGCTTCCTATCTCACTTGGTTTTTGGTTCGGTGGTTTTCTTCCTTTGTCATGGTTTATACATGAATTTGATTGCATTTGTCGCAATTGTTTGTGATTTAAGGAAAATGCTAGTAAAAAAAAATTGACCATTAAATACATTTTGTAATAGTAGTAATTGTTAATTATCATAAAAAATCACAATATAAGAGATGAAGGTTAATTCCCGTGAGCTTACCTCAGTTGATAGGTTAATTTCCAGGACACTCCACTTATTCACCTTTTAAGGTGGATTTTTTAGCTACTAAACTACTTGATCAAAAAATAAATAGATAAGAGATGAAGGTTATATTAAAAAGAATTTAATGGACATACATCGTCTGTGCATGATAATTTTACACCGACAATTAATAAGAAACCACCATTCTTTCATGTCATACAAATAGTTTCAAAATAACCATAAAAGAGTGGGGTGGGGTGGCAAATTGGTGGATTTTTATAGGATGTATGTGTCAACTGTTTTACACTAGCCTTACATATCCTATTAAAAATGACATTATTTTTTTACAAAATTAGAAAATTGAAATGTAATGTTTAATTTTTGTGTCAAAATCATAAACATCAAACTAAATAAGAAGAAGGGAACAAGATGTACTAATATATGTTTATTTTTTTGGTTATTGATGTCTAGTAATTGCTATAAACATATATAGAACATAATTGAATTGCAAAGGTATGTTTGAGTTTATATTTCAATTTATACTTGAATATTTCTTTTGCAGATTGAAAATGTCACAGAGTCACTTGATACCAACAACGAAACTCTTGTGCCTGAAACTCAAACACCTGGACCTCCAAAAGAGCCTAGCATAAAATGTCCAATATGTATGCAACCTTCTGAGGAGGAGATGACAACAAGATGTGGCCATATTTTTTGCAGGAAGTGCATCACACCTGCACTGATGGCACGTCGTATATGCCCGACGTGCGGAAAAAAGGCTACTAAGAGGAGCCTAGTCAGGGTGTTTCTTCCATCTACCATAACTGATCATGAATGTATGACTATTTTTTTTTTTAAGTTTGGTGTGTGTGTGTATGTTTTATCCATTTACAATAGCTAGTTGAAGTGTTTATGTTATATGTTTTAGTCTTTAGATGCAACATGTAGTCCTAAAAGTTAATCTATAATCTCATGTGGTTTCTCTTTTGTTATATATAAAACAGGATCATCAACTTATGCTGAGGAAAAGTGAAACGCTTCGTTGTGCATCTTTGGAGATTGTTGAGATACTTTGTTTTCTCCTGCATCTGTCATTTGTCGATCATTATTACTCAGATTTGTTTGTTGTGTACTATTGGATCAGTTTGATACTTAGGATTTGCTATCTTTAAGTTATTTTACTCTTAAATCTTGACATAATAAATTTATATATGTTCATTTATGTATGCTTTATGACATTTGGATTCATTTGCTTAATTAATGTGACATTTCTGTTTTTGAGTATTGTTGGGAGTCAATTTTTAGGTTTACTTTAGTGGTGAAGGATTTGGATAGTATACATGAGGTTTTGAGTTCGATCCTCTACTCTATTGTAAACAAAAAAAAAAATTATATACAAAATTTATATCATGTTCTAGACATACAAAATACAGAGGAAGAGAGAAACTATGCACAGGTACATTACAAATTTAATTTAAATTCTCGGTGTATTTAATTAGAGTTGTATTTGTCCAGATATATGGATTTAATGACTCCATTATTTTAATTTTGTGATTAGGCCCCTTATTTTTGTAGATTCTAATGACACCTATTGTGTGTTTTGTGGTTTTCAGTGAAGTTGTGCTTAATTAATTATTGTTACATTTTGGTACCTTAACTATACTTTGTTTGCCAAATAAGTCTTTTTCCGTTAAAATTTATCAAAAACATTAACATTCATCAACCCTTTATCCCGAACCCAGAAATTTATCACCTTCATCATCCAAACCTAGAAATATTCATCACCCCATCATCACCAAACCCACATTCTTATTTACAGTTCAAATTCTTATGAACATATGTTCAATTTTTCCCAAAATTTAAAAACCCTAACCCCAAATACCCATTCTCTCTCAATTTATTACTAACTTTATGGAAACAGAGTGCAAGAAGCATACAGTTTGGAGACTTTTCTTGCTTATGTTGCACTTGTGGAAACAATAATAATGTCGAATACGCATTCTCCCTCAGTTTACCGCTAATATGGAGGTTTCGTGTTCTACAAATTCTTCTTCGATTTCTTTTAAGAATACGAGGTTATAGGGTGGGATGGGTAGCTCAACTGGTTAAACTAGTTGAGCGGGGTTAAGGAGCTGAAGGTCCAAACCCTGGCAAGAAGAAAATTAACATAACATCGTAATACTAACAACTAACACTACTTATAAAAAAAAGAATTTAAGGTTACGGTTTTTAAATTTGGGGAAAAATTGAAATTGGATTATAAATAAGAATTTGGGTTTGGTGATGATGGAGTGATGAATATTTCTAGAATTCAGTTGTGTACTTGTGTTATTCATTTAGAAGTACCACAATGAATCCATTTTCTCTAAACACTTTCATCTAAATGATTATGTGGTCTTTTCATTTGGGTTCACGGTATGTCATTGAAAGGAGTTGGAATCCTCTCCATTTCCAATTATCTCCATTTCTTCCATTACCAAAGTTTTTAAATATTTTGGGGTGCAAAAAAGTAATTTCACCTCATTTAATGTCACACATTTGCATTTATATTTCCAAAACTATATAGTAATGGAAGAAATGGAAATAATTGGAAATGGAGAGGATATTGACTCCATTGAAAGAGTAAATCTTTTAAGATATATATTTTATGAGAAGTGCTAACAACACAGTTTCTAACACACTTTTTCCAATACACTTTATCTAATTGGTTGAAATTCAACCAATTAAAATGAGTGTGTTAAATGGTATGTTGCTAACATAATTCATTTTTATTTGAACGGGCAAAACAGAACAACTCCTTTGTAAGGCACACGGAGGGAAAGGTAGAAGAAGAGGGAAAATTACGAAATTGTCCCTTTATTTAAAGACAAAATTAGTAAATTACTCTTGTGTATATATTGTGTCAAAATTTGTGTGCAAATATCATTCTTGTATTTGGATATATAAGAAAACGTACTGTAGATGCATGTGGAACGAGATGAGGACAAAGATTAGAAAGGTAGCTATGAAGTCGGATGGCAATTGTGCTCACATGCAGTGAATATCCGCAACAAATATATACAATAAATAGGATAAAAGTCCGCATTTATGGGAACATATATATACATGGGTATAGATATATAGTTACCCACAAAATGGATGGATATGAGTGTGACTATGGGTAACTTAATATTCACCCTGTTTCATACGGATATACTATTATTTACTATATAACTTTGTAAAAATATATATTAATTTTTTAAAAAATACAACACTATTAAATTAATTACACATTTTCAACGCACTCTTTTTAATTGGTTGAATTTTAAATGAACCCCACCAAATTTATGTGTGGTCGGTATGATTTAATAGGATCCATTTGAATTTCAACCAATTAGATAGAGTGTGTTGAGAAGAGTGTGTTAAAAGGCGTGTTGTTAGCACTCCTCATTTAAGAATAGTCCTCACATTTCAAAATTGTTAAAAAAAAAAAAATAAAGATATTTAACCGTAATTAATATGATGTTAAAATGGACCAGTTTCGCTTGAGCAAGAGAATGAGAGGGAGAGGGAGGGTAGAGACATAAATTGAAGGTAATAGTAGGGGAAGGTCTAGAGCACGGTCAACTCACCGTAAACCCTATGGCTATATTCACAACGTTGATCAAATGTCCACCTCCTTCTTTGTGACTAATTTTCCTCAAGATTGCACATCGGAGGATTTATGGAAGGGGTTTGCTAGATATGTGAGTGTGGGGGATGTTTACATTCCAAACAAAGTTGACAAATGGGGTAGGAGGTTTGCTTTTGTGAATTTTATGGAGGTGAAAGAGGTGATGCAGCTCTCTTAGAGCTTGAATGATGTGTGGCTTGGAACCTTCAAATCTCATTTCGATAGAAAGGAGGAGGCAAAGAAAGAGTGCTTAGACCGACCGAAAGGAAGGGAGGTCGGCAAAGGCAGTGTTCAAATGGGCGTTTCGTTTAAAACAGCCTTGGTGAATACTACTAAGGCGCAAGAGGTAAGAGAGAAGGGCTTAGAAGAGGTGGAGAATGTGCTGAAAGTAGAGGTGGGTGGAAGGTTGCTCAATGAGCTCGATAGAAGCTTCGTTGGGAAGTTGGCGTTGAATGTAGAAGTAAGCTGAATAAAGACAACTTTATATATGGTTTATATATGGAATGGTTGACTCATATCTCTGTCACTGATATGGGTAGAAATATGGTGTTGGTCTTTAGTGCAAAAAATGGTGAGATGGAAGCAATGTATAGATCAAAATCGGATCGACTAAGTTACTATTTTAAGGAGGCGAGTCCTTGGTCACCAATATGTTATGCTGATGGAAGAGACACTTGGGTAAAAGTGGTTGGGATTCCAATCCATGTGAGGGGTGAAAATTTGTGCAAAGTTATTGGTGGTTAATATGGCGAGTTCTTGGATTATGATAACAATACTGCTTCCAAAGCCAAACTTGATGTAGCAAGGATTAAAATTTAAACGAACTTCAAAAGTTGTATTGATGATCCTTTGAAGATTATGGCTTCGCGTGTCACTTATACTATTTGGATGTTGAAGAAAAGGGAGCGGAGTTGGCTCTGTTTCAAGGTGATAGAGATGAAGAACAAGATCATAGTTGGGTTGAGTCTTTAAACTTCCCAGGGGAGGCGTTGGAGGATTACAGTGGTGTCCATGGAGGTTCGATGGAAGAGGGTGATGATTACATTTGTCATCAAAGACCATTTATTTTATAGTTAATGTTTATTCCATATATGATTTACCGTAAAAAAGGAGGCTCTGGAATAATATTCTTATATCTAAAACCGATTTTGGTAATGGTAATTGGTGTATTGTGGGGGATTTCAACGCATTTGTGGGGCCGGAGGAACGTGTGGGGGCGAGGCTAGACTATTCCATAAATATGGATATGAGAGTTTTTCGTGGTTTCATTGATGAGTTGAATTTGGTTGATTTTCTGCTTTTGGGCTGGCATTTTACTTGGTATCATGCTAATGGTATATTGATGAGTAGGCTTTATAGAGTTCTAGTTTTGTTGGAGTGGTTGGAGGTTGGGGAGAGTGTTCTCTGTGGTATGTCCTAGAGATGTTTTGGTTCATTTCCGATTAGTCTTGAGAAATTTTTAAGTTAACTAGTATCAAGACCCATGTTAAGTAAGGGTAAAAATGTGGCTCAAATTAACGAGTCAAATTTAAATTGAATTTTTTTTTTTATATAAAATTTGAGTTGATTTTAGACTAAATTAATCCTTATTAAACTAAGTTGAACAAGGCCATATTCAACTTTGGGCCCATTTTAACTCAAGTAGTCATTTATTTATTTTTGCGTAAAAATGATATCATTTACGCGCAACTATAACGACTAATCCCTCACGCAATGTGCGACTCAAATAAGCGACAAACTCTCCTTAAGAATTTAAAATTGTTGGATGTCCAAGACAAAAATCAAATACAAAACTTGATCCTCCTACCAAATCCGGCCAAACTTGGTCCTTGTACTAAATCCGACCTCAATCATCACCAAATCTACTAACAATTGGTTGAAGTATTACTATTTCTTATTCTACTTTTTCAATTCTTTTCATTTATTTTTTCTCATCTCATTATTAAAAGATAACTTTGAAAAACAAAACCATTTTATCTAAAAAACATAAACATTGAGCAGAGTAATTTATCGATTAAAGCCTAAAGAAATATGTTGTGGATAACATTGGTCCAATTTGCTAAGGAATCTAGTTTGATTCCTCCCAAAAAAACATGACATAAACAGATCACATTTCACTTCACACACACACACAGCACATTATCACACACACACACCACCATTTCATTTTCACATGATTCATCGCTTCATCTCTAAGCCAAACCCCACATAATAGATATTAGATACACTCACTTTACTTACTACTGCTTCTACTTTCCTATCTCATTCTACCTTTCTCTTCATTTGTACAAAATAATTCATTTTTTAACCATTATCCTCTAAACCACTACTACATAGATTAATTATTTATTTATTTTTATTATTCAATGGGAAGTTGTTTAAGCTCAAAGGAAACACTAACGGCGGAGATTTTACCTAACGACGGAACCACCGTCTACCCCACCGTTCGGCTACACGGCACACCGGACAGTATTTTCTCTACATACATTCGCTTCGCCATTCTCCAAAATACTACTAATTCGTCGGACAATGTTTCGTCTTCCAGACCTTCACTACCGGCACCGCCGCATGAGACAGCGCGTGGCTTACGATCCAACTGGGAGAATTCAATTACGGTTCCAATGAAGTCGGATTTCGAGTCAGGCTCCCGCGACGCGCTTCTACGGTTTATCGACACGCGGTTTCCGGATTTATCGGCGACGGAGGCATCGTCGAAGGCCGTTGTGAGTGGTGGTGGTGAGAATGAGAGTGAGGACGGAACGATGTCGTTAATGGTGAGGGTGACGCGGCTGCAGCATAAGAGTGTGACGTGGCATGTGGAGAGATTGGTGAGATGGGCGGAGGATCTGGCGACACGTGGAGGGAAGAAAGCCGTTGATCCGAAAATGGGGAGTTGGAAGATGGAGGTGAGGAAATTTGGAAGGAGTTACTCTCAGTTATTGGATGTGATGATGGAGCATGCTCAAATGGAAGAAAGAGTCATCTTCCCTATTTTTGATCGTGCTGATCGAGGTACAAAGCAAAATAACACAACAATTTCTATTTGTTTATCGTATACTACCTCTATTAGTATTTACATTTTAGATAATATTAAAGCACTGTTTGGCAAGACAAATAATCTAAAATAAAATAGTTTATCGCTTATAAGTTAATGGTCTTTTTATTACGAACTTATAGCTTATTTTACCGGTTAGTTTGTTTTTCTAGATGCTATTTTAAGTAGTTTATGAGTTTACAGCTTATCATTTTTTCTTTCAATTCTACCCCTTGAAAAAAATTAAATATTAATTAAACATATCATAAGTACTCGTATTATTTACAATACGAGAAAGAGCAATTTGATTGTTTGTTAGGATTTCAGCATTGATATTTGGCTCACCCAAAATCACATTAAGAAAGAGGAGATTGCTTGTTAGTATTATCTACACTACCATAAAAAGCAATTTGATTGTTTGTTAGGATTTCAGCATTGATATATTTGGCTCACCCAAAAGCACATTAAGAAAAAGGAGATTGCTTGCATTTGGAGCAATACTTCCGCCATATGAACGAAGTTAATTAATGTGCATGCAGGGCTAACTAAAGCTGCAAAAGAGGAACATGCTAGGGACCTGCCTATCATGAATGGCATCAAAGAAATCATCAAATCTATTGAGGTTTTAGACTCAGGAAGCTCCAATTACAAAGAGGCTTTGTACAATCTTTCAACTAGGCTCAATTCATTTCAGGTAAATAAGCCTAATTACTAAGAATAAATTATATGCAGAATAACACTTAGTTTTTTTTTTTATCAAGTAGTCTAGTGGCTAGAATTTTATTTTTTAAAGTAAATAAGTGAGAGTATCAGGGTTTTAACCCTAATCCCTGCATATTATATGCAATGTTCTTACCAACTGAGCTATGCTCACGGAACAACACTTAGGTTTTTGTTGCTATATCTATATCATTTGGAACATCATTTCTATGTGTATATTTCCTTACAAAAAACTTTTAGAATATCTAACTGTATTATGGGAAGGGAAGTTTTAATAAATACTTGTTTATCTTACTAAAATTATGAAGTTTATATAAATCCTTGTGTAAAAAAAAAAATACAAAATATGAACTTGATGTCTAAATTAAATTAATAGATATGTTTGGTCCAATTTCCTTTAGGAGCAATGCAAACAACACTTCACGGAAGAGGAGTTGGAATTACTTCCATTAATGGAGGCAGTGGAATTGAGCAAAGAGCAAGATGAGAGAGCACTAGAGCAATGTTTTGATGTGATGCAAGCAACACATAGTGGGTTGTTAAAGTTCCTTGTTGAAGGGCTCTCACCTAATGATGCAATGAAATACTTGGACTTGATCAGCATGTGTAGGGACAGAGAGAGAATGGAATATATGCTCCGAATGATAGTTGAATGAGATATACTCTTCACATGACCATCATGTGTCCAACTATAACACTCACATGGATGAATTGTGAAGCTTACATATTGTCAACATAAAGCTCAAATTTAGGGGTATTTATGTCAATTTTCTAAGTAAAATGCCCTGTGTAAACTTTTGTAACTTTATCCTTTCTATTTTGAAGTAGCATAAGAGATGCATTTAAAAGGAAATACAGGGTATTTCAAGACAAATAGTGAAATACACAAATGTGAATATGATAAAGAAATTGACATTACATTAGGGGGTCGAGATGTCTCCGATCTAGTAACTTCACCGATATTCTAAGATAAACGATAAGAATAGCTATAAACATATGATATACTTGATAGTAATCACAAACAACATAGACACATAAGAAAAGGACCAAGAGGTTATGTTAAGGACTACTTTCCATAACCTCAAGGGTTGGTGAACTATTCATATCTAGACATCATAAGCAGCAAGCAACCAAACTAATCTAAACTATGAATATTTTACTTTTTGTCCTTGTTTTATTTGGTTCTTACAAAATTGATTTATATTGGAATTGGTCGTTGTAATATGTAAAATATTTGATTTTAGTCTTTTAAAGTAAGGACTAAAATAAATATTACAAGTTTAATCATGAACCTATTTTATGAGGACTAAAATAAAACATTAATGATCAAAAGCGAACCATTATACCATCAATTATTCATAGACGTTTTACTAGGTATCATGTTAATGACAATTTATCGGCCAAAAAGATGTACATATGTCTCATAGCTCCTGTGAGAAATTCATTTTTATATCTCGATTCTACAGTCACAGTTTCTCCATCATTAATCTTGATTGAACCTGGTTTTGGATAACATACAGACATTCCAACAGCGTAACCTTCCTCATTCCCTGCCTCTTTTCCTATTCCATATCTTGGTGTTGATGTACACAATGTCCTTCCATCCTAATCAGTTAATACAAAACAAAAAAAATATTATAGATTTTGCAGGCACGGCCTCACGAGATTCTTTTGACATGTATGTAATTAAGAAATAAATTAAGCAAAAATAATTAATTTACAAAACTCATTCAAATTAATATTAAACTTTACCTATCCGTATAGTGTTGTATTAACCACACCTGTATGCATATGAGCAGTGCCATAGATAAGGTAACCACCTTTTTTCAAGGGGATGCTTGCCTTTTGAACATGGAAAAGGTCACCACTATTATTTTCTAAAATAGTATATTCTGCCTGTAATATATTAAGAAATATTTGTAAATTATTCTCTTCCATCGTCAAATGTAATAAAAAAAAACTATTATCATAAGGTTTTAAAACTTATTTTATTTTTACATGCAAATGTTAGCAGTGAATATTCTATGTTAGTAATTAGAGTTTCTATGAGCCTCCTTCTGAGGTGTCAAAGCTCAAACACTTAAGCTACGTCTCGATCGTGACATAATTTATTTGATCATGACTTCAAAAATATAATTTAAATAACTTACTTACCAGACAATCATGGATTGTTTCGGAACCATTTGTTCTAACTCGATCAGTGGAGTCGAGTATATAAAATCTAAGTGGAATTTGGTGTTGATCCCAGTTAACCCATGTTACTTTGTATCTTAAGGCAAGCTTTCTCCTTGGTGCTTCAAACCCCTTTCTTAATTTGCAGTGAAGGTTATTTCTCGTTGTTGATGTGCTCTGAGAGGTTGAGGGAAATTCCGCTGCTATATGCCTCTGAAATTTTCGGTGAAGTTTGTTTCTTTACCATGCGTGTTACTTCCAGTTGAAGATCTCCTTTGAAGTAGCATTGACGAAGTTTTTACTTTCTTTCAAAGATGTGTGTCTGTGTGAAAGAGAAAGAAGGTATTTCTTGTATCCCTATCTCCATTATCTAGTGCACACTAATCAAAGGAAATATGATGTTTACTCCTCTGCAAATGGCAATACTTCTGCTAAGGCCATAAGTAAAAGAAGAATCTCTCAAGGAAAAGCATCTCTGTGACTGATGCTGCACCATGTGCTACAACATCTGTAAGTGGAGAAAATTTGGAAGAATACTGATATACCTGAATCTCCAGAACATGTGCCTATTTGGTTTACTACAACCTGGCACTTATGATACTGAAGGATATGCTTAGATGTGCTTATTGTGCATAAAAATATTTAAAGGCATTAACAATTTCTAAAAAGCATAGGGCATGATCATAATCTTATAACCACATAAATGTGGATGATTCATCGTGCTTAGTCATCATTCATAGGAATATGGGTGACTTTTTATGCTTAAGTCATCATTCATAGAAATATGGGTGGCTTAATTAGTTATCATTCATAGTAATATGGGTAACTTAACAATGCTTAAATATTCAATGTAGACAAGTGTATTTAGAGCAACCACTACGCCTCTATCACTTTGATTAAGTGCTTTTGATGCAAGTCCTCTTGTTTTGTGTGGGCTAGGCCCTGATTCTGATTGCTGCTGGTCTGTAATTATGCTACTATGATGTGTTGCTACTTCTATTTGTCAATGCATGACGTATTATGTTTGTCAAAATTATGGCTAAAAAGGGGGAGTAGTAGTAACGATGCATGTTCAGTTCGTGATAATGTTGTGACACATGTTACACCATCTGTCTATCTATATGTGTGCTATGATTGAGGGGGAGCAGGTATGCTATATCTGTATTTGTATGTAGGTTCTGTTGAGGGGGAGTATTATCTACTGTGATATATGCATGAACTCAGGGGGAGTAATCTACGTTTGTTGTGATGCATGTTGTGTGTGACAGATGCCATTCCAAATGCTAAGGCATCTTGTCTGTTTTAAAGGAATCCACTTTTACTTGATATCTGAGAATTTATTTTTCTCAGTGTTGAAGGAATTTATTTTTCCTATGGTGATTCATATCGGTGGGAATTTATTTTTCCTGGTTAAACTGTATGGCGCTTATGTGTGAGAGTTTATTTCTCTCCTATCTTGAAGGTATGTACTGCATCTCTCCAGAACTGGTCTTAGTTTGTTTTAGCCAAAATTTGCCAAAGGGGGAGATTGTTGATGTTTTGTATGTTGGCCTCATTTTGCAAAAACAAGTTATAGCAAGATGTTGGACCAGATGCCGTAGCATGTGGGTACAGCATCTGTCGTGACGGTAATTCTCGCTGTATTTATGCGCCATATCCTTGAAGATTCGCCTAAGCAATATTTTCGCCTTTCCTTATATACCAAGACGCACGTTTTCATTGAGGTTTTATAAGGCGGCTATACCAGGTTATATTTCCATAATATGCTACGCCATTTATGGAAACAAGAGATTTTATCCAAGAATATGTTTGCTGGACTTTTTCAACGACCAGCTGTATTGTGAAGCCCAAAAACGAAGATCTAGCCCATGCTAACTCAGGGTATATATATGTGAAGACTAAAACCTAAAAGATTACTGAAGCCGACAATGTAATATTATTAGGGCTTAGTCGTGTAGCCACTCTCTAGGAGAGTCGGTGTAAAAGTGAACCACTCGGATTGTGAGTTGGTCACTATTGTCATTGGAGGAAGCTTGTAAGCAACTCCAAGTTTGTGTAATCTCTCCTAAGCTTTTAAGTACGGAGAAGGTTTGTTTTCTTAGTGATTGAAACCATTTTGTTTGTACTGTTGTTATAATCACATGGTGTGTGATTGAAGGGAAGTGAGATGGGATCTCATATCTAGGAGTTCCTAGGTAGAAGTTGCATTGGGTAGGGATTAAGTGAGGAGTTGTAAACGGGGGAGTTTAACTCTGAATTAATACTGCTAATAGTGGATTTCCTTCCTGGCTTGGTATGCCCCCAGAGTAGGTCGTTGTTTACGCCGAACTGGGTTAACAATTCTCTGTGTTACTTACTTCTTTGTCTGTTGCTTATACTTGTTGATTATATTCTACTGTGGACATACGCTAGAGCATTTGTCTTAGCTTTACAACTGATTACGTACGACAATTGCTATAGCTTCTGTCTTAACATCTGTCCCCAGTAGGTGCCAGAATTTCACATACGTTGAATCCTTTTTTTAGATGTATGAGGTATTTTTTATTTATTGGTGAGTAGTTTTAACGAAAAAGAAAAAACAATATTCGTTAAGAATTTATTACAAATCTGACAATGCAAGTCATTTAGAAAAATATTTTTGACATGTTATTTTTTTCTTTTTGTCAAATTGTTTCAAGGGAAAAAATATTGTGAATCATATGGAATAAAATCAATGTATATACTTCCTAACCATTGGATCAATAATAAGTCCCATTGACTATGCAATATTTTACATATCGCAATACTTTATGGCGTAACCCTTTATCAATTATTACAAATAAGATTTAAGAGAATTTTATATAATTTTATATTTATCATTTTTAATAACACACTTAATTTTTCTTGGTCGAAAATATAAAAAAAAGAATTGTTTTTCACTTCTCATGATTCAAATTTTAAACTTAAGATTATTAGTTAATTTGACAAAAAAGATTCATTTCATCCTATTTAAATATTTTTGAATAATTTTGTGGCATCATCGTCATGTGGAGAAGGTCTCTAACAAATAATTAAGAGTATCGGAAATGGAATAGTAAATACATAAAAGAAAGATAGTTGAGGCGAGTATTAAAAAGTTAGAAATTACATTCCAATGATTCATTCCAACTTGTAATTTTCATTTTTCAATATAACAAACAAAAATTTCAAAAAATCAATTCGCACATCTGTTAGAACAAGACGTGTCAAGAAAAATCTCACTCAATTAATGTTTTCATGATAACAAAACATTTAACTTAATAAAACAAACAATTTATCTAAGTATGTGTTCAAGTGTGTTGGAATAAGAAACAATCTCAAAAGTATTATCAAATACATTCTTATGATCCTCTACACAATATGATTAAGGTTTATCCTCTAGACCAACACAATAAAAGAAAAGAAGTCAAGGTCTACGTCCATCCTCTATGAAACACACCAAGACTTCATCAAAAAGAAGGCTAGTAAATGGTTGATCCAAACTAACCATCACTAGGATCCCAGAATGACATGTCTAAGTACATGCCACGTCCATCGTTTGGACAACCTACTTAAGACTACATAAGAGAATTATGCTTGTACCACAGATCTTATCCTCTAGACAACATAGAAGATCATAAAATCAAAGTCAACATCTCTCATTCTCTGGATATATGTTGAATACGTTCTTCCCCCTCCTTTTGACCAAATTAATCAAAGAATGAAAACATATATGTTGATCAAACAAATGATAATACATATATTGTTTTCTTCAACGGCCATATCAAGCAAATCATCGATAGTACAAAAGCGTGATTGAATGACAATGACATCCATGCCAGCCGCACAAAAAGATGGTACGAGCTACAACTCCTCAGCCATCAATATGCATAAAATCAACTTCAATGACTATAACAACGAAGATTTTCTATTTGTCTATAAATAGAAGACTTGTTTGAAAATTGTGTGTGTGCGCGCTTCTGTGGGTGAAAATTCCACCATAAGAGAGTGATTGCACTGTGTGATTGGAAATCACTAATGCATTCAGCAAGGTCACATGATTGTCTATTATGTGTTCCTTCAATGAGTGCTTCCATCCTCTATACCCATAAATTTATTGCACAAATGATGTATGCAATCGTGATAACTCAACAAGTGATTTCATGGTCTTCTGTGCAAATGGATACACACCAAAGTGTTTATGTTTTAGCTTTTCAAGTGTGAAGTATGCATCTTAGTATGATGACGTAGCAACATGCACCTTAAGAAATATCAGAGGTATTGGAATGAATGCATTAATGTTAATCTTAAGTATTCAATCTCTTGATAAGTAAAAGAAGTGTTCTTGATTCTCTAGGGGAATATTAAAAATCAAAGAACAAATATTAGCTACGAGCTTTTTTTGTATCCTCTCTATTGAGAGTTATCTTGATCATTGTAAATCAACTAAGTTTGTCATCAATGCAAGCTTAGATTGATATAGAATTTCTTATTTATATCCTCTATATGACAGTTAGAATCCTAGAACATGAACTTGTATCACACTAACACAAGCCCACATATTATGTAACCAACCCATTAGTGGCAACAGCTTGTAACCCACAAGGATGTCCATCCTAGAAGGCATGAAATCCTGGTGTGAATCACAAGCTGGAAATCCTCTTAGGTGAGGTGGAAAATCCTAGTTTCTGACAAGATGAAATCTTTCATGGTTTTGGAAGCAAGGAAATATCTTGATGGATACCTTGAGTAATGTAATCCGATTATATGATTATAGTTTGAAGTCTATTGTATTTCAATTTATCTAACTACTTCACTAACTACAGTTAATAATGATGTTTTTATAAATGAAATTCATTTTATCAATTAATCAACGCATTTTGATCAATTTCTTAAGAACTGCTTACGATCCAAATAAAACAATATATTTTATGAGGAGGAGGAAGTACTATATTTTGGTAATAAAAAAAATAAAAGCGACATTATTAATATTTACCCTTTAACTTTTTTGATATTTCAACATAAAAATTTATTTCATAAAAAACTATTGTTTTTCACTTTCATGAATATCATTTTGAGCTCTCAATAATCTTTGATTTTCAGTTCAAACAATACCAATGGGGACGAATATATTTGGATGAACGGAAAACATATTAATTGAATTAGAAGCAAAAAACTAGCTAGTTGTAGATCCCTTATGATCATCGAATGTAATATTTATCATGCTTGCCAAGAAACAACCAATGGCGTATTAATATTTTTTTGTCTTAACCTTTCTAGATCTTAGGGGAAGTTGTATTTGGTAATCTAAAATTTTACCGTCAGATAGATAAATCCTACCCAATGATTAGTCCAATCAAAATTCAAACAGAGCTCATTAATCTCTTTAGATCAATCAAGTGTTTATTTAAGAGAATACACACTAGTACAAAAAACACTTGTTAAGTCGGTTAAAAATGGCTTCTTAAGTCGGTTTTGCACCTGACTTAATACTTGGTGACTTAAGAAATTTTGAGTTCTTAAGTCAATTTTTTACCTGACTTAAGAAAATGACTTCTTAAGTCGGTTAAACTATTAACCAACTTAAGAAGTAGTATTTTAATTTATTTTTTTAAAAAGCCTCAACTGAAGAGGCCAACAACATTTTTTTTTCAACACACTCTTTTTAATTGGTTGAATGGGTCCCACCAAATTTATGTGGGGCTTACATGATTTAGTGGAACCCATTTGAATTTCAACCAATTAGATAGATTGTGTTAGAATTTGTGCTGTTAGCACTCCTCATATTTTTTTGCCTTAACCTTTCTAGATCTTAGGGGAAGTTGTATTTGATAATCTAAAATTTTACCGTCAGATAGATAAATCCTACCCAATGATTAGTCCAATCAAAATTCAAACAGAGCTCATTAATCTCTTTAGATCAATCAATTGTTTATTTAAGAGAATACATATCAGAAAGAAACCATACATCAAACAATTGCAAATTCATATAAGTTTAATGTTTATTTTTCTTATGGCAATTTATCGGCCAAATAGATGTACATATGTCCCATAGCTCCTGTGAGAAATTCATTTTTATATCTTGATTCTACAGTCACAGTTTCTCCATCATTAATCTTGATTGAACCTGGTTTTGGATAACATACAGACATTCCAACAGCGTAACCTTCCTCATTCCCTGCCTCTTTTCCTGTTCCATATCTTGGTGTTGCTGTACACAATGTCCTTCCATCCTAATCATTTAATACAAAACAAAAAAAAAATATTATAGATTTTGCAGGCACGTCCTCACGAGATTCTTTTGACATGTATGTAATTAAGAAATAAATTAAGCAAAAGTAATCATATTTAACAAAACTCATTCAAATTAATATTAAACTTTACCTGTCCGTATAGTGTTGCATTAACCACACCTGTATGCATATGAGCAGTGCCATAGATAAGGTAACCACCTTTTTTCATGGGGATGCTTGCCTTTTGAACATGGAAAAGGTCACCACTATTATTTTCTAAAATAGTATATTCTGCCTGTAACATATTAAGAAATATTTGTAAATTATTCTCTTCCATCGTCAAATGTAATAAAAAAAAACTATTATCATAAGGTTTTAAAACTTATTTTATTTTTACATGCAAATGTTAGCAGTGAATATTCTATGTTAGTAATTAGAGTTTCTATGAGCCTCCTTCTGAGGTGTCAAAGCTCAAACACTTAAGCTACGTCTCGATCGTGACATAATTTATTTGATCATGACTTTAAAAATATAATTTTAATAACTTACTTACTAGACAATCATGGATTGTATCGGAACCATTTGTTCTAACTCGATCAGTGGAGTCGAGTATATAAAATCTAAGTGGAATTTGGTGTTGATCCCAGTCAACCCATGTTACTTTGTATCTTAAGGCAAGCTTTCTCCTTGGTGCTTCAAACCCCTTTCTTAATTTGCATTGAAAGTTATTTATGCAACAAAAGATTCCTCCTTTATATTCGGGGGTCAATGGTTTTCCATGAATGTCAGTTGACACATTATAAAAATTTTGTGGGAGATTAAATTGGTCACACCTACATTCAGTGCAACTTTTCCTATTTTCTGTGCCACGTGTATCAATGACCATGATGTTAAATAGCCATTTCTCTTCCCACCCTTCTGGAATATCTGCAGGGTTTCCTACTTCAACTGCAAATGGATCAGGAATTTTTGTACTTGTTCCTCTTGATTCACTTCCAAAACCCCAGTAATGTGGAAGAATAGCTTCGTTGCATGTTCCATCATTTCTTTTGAAAATGGCACCCCCAAAAGGTTTGAGATTACCATTAGAATCGTATGCATATGACTTATTTTTATTTTTAATATATTTTATAGCAAAATAATGATGAAAGTAAGTTTCATGCAATGGTACAGAATTCCCTTGTTCATCGACTAAATCAACGTCAAAGCTCTTGACTCCTATATGACCCGTTGGAAACTCAACATCAAACATTCCCTTAACTCTACTTATTCCCTTCACTACTCATCTCCTTACAATTAATTAAAATAAAGCCATTCAAATAAAAATACATCACACACATATAATAAATTAAGTAAATAGACTCTATATTTAATAAAATAAATAAAAGCAACTAGGGCGTTACAACTCTCCCCAACTTAAAGAATTTTCGTCCTCGAAAATATACCTCAAGCAAACAACTATTGATACGACTCCAGCATCTTACTCTCCAACAAAACACTCAAAACTTTATACACTACCTGAGCCTGACAAAATTAGTCTTATCCAGTCAACACGATTTCGTCTACCATCGACAAGAGATCAAGGACGGCCAATTCCTCAATTTGTCAATAAATAGCCAACGATCATGATGGTGGCATCAACCATCTTTACCAAACCACAATAGTGCTTCCTAGGCACAATACATCTGAAAAGTAACATTTCACATCATTATTACCCATTATTAACACGTCCTCCCAGTGACTAATCTTTCTTATTCTATTAATAGCACTTTGCGATTGACTTCACCTTAACTTCCAAAAGTCTCATGTGAAATCCTCTAACATATTTTTCCACTTAATGATCTTACTATCTTGATTTTCAAACTTCTTTGATCTCTTCGAGAACATGATTCGTCATACTTAGCTTCACACTGTTAAGCGTTATCTTAAACACCAATCTCACATTTCTCAACCGCTTAATCAAATTCAATTCTCTCTTCATAATTACCGACATCCGTAAAACATTCTGACTCCAAACGTCTACTACCATATCGACTTTATCCGGATGGTAACTCAATCCAATTTCCTAACTCTTAAAAAATTCTAATCACTTTCCTCTACCGCTCATTCCTCCCCCTTTAATAGATACTCCAAATCTTAAGCACACACACTTGATAATCATTAATTCCAAATCATATGTCAGATACTCCTTCTCATGAATCTTCCACTTCCTCGACGTATAGATCACAAGTTGACCTTTTTGTAGAAGCACACCATTAACATTCTCCTAGAAAAACTCTTAATAAACCTCCTACGGTAACCAACCAATTCACGAAAACATCTAATCTCGATGTCCGACTTAGGATTTCTATAGTATTATGACATTCAACATTCACCTTCAACGAATTCACAACTATTTCCAACACTAGATAGCACACAAATACAAAAACTCACTTTACGCAACCAAAACTCGCACTCAAACAATGCCGCATAGAACATCCTTCTCTTGCAAGGTTTGCAACATACTTCTCAGATGTCCCCACATACTCTTCATCTAACTTTGAATACACCGAGGTATCATTCATAAACATTCCCGATATATTAGTTATGCCAATGACATCACAAATTACTCTTACTTGACTGTGCCATATCCTAAAAGTACTTTTTTTTTTCTTTTTTTTTTTCCGATATATCCTCTGACTTCACCCGTGAATCCATTTTACTTAACTTGTGAGCACTGATTAACTAATCATAAAAATATCTAAGGGTAATCTCATCTAGTTGTCGATAATCAATACACCACCTTATGTCGTCAACCTTCTTCTTACTTAACAACGTTGGCGCTCCTCATGACAAAACCTTAAATCTAACAAACGTTTTCTTCTGACAGATCTTCCAATTGTCTTTCCAGTTTGTTCAACTCCGAAACATACATTATTAACATCTGAACAAACTCCTTCGGGCATTTCTATCTACCTTATTCTCCTACACTTAAACATTTCCGAGGAATAAAATCCTTCTCCCCCACTTATCTCAACCTTACTTGTAACTTTCTACTGAAACCCCCGATTTCTCACACCTAACTATAAGCTTCTACTGCTTTAAACTTATTCTTCCTAAGAAGAAACTAGTACCGACAGTGTTTATACACATGTCACATACATGGGTAAACTATAAAATACAAAACATGAAATACAACACACGAGCATCTACGCAAGATTTCATAAAACTAAAACACAAACACCAAATCTACACATAATCATCTATTAACATATATAAATAAACATAATTATTAAAGAAGCATAAATGAATAAACTTATAAAACATTTACGCATGATTATACAAAAGCATAACATGACATCCCATATAAGTATTAAAGTAACATGTATTTTCTAGAAATCAAGAGTCAAATCAATACAAGAAAGGATGAATTTTATAACCACAAATTCTAATATCTCAACAATTCATATTCCATAAAGCATTTAAATATTATATATTTTCTAAGAATTAAGAATCACATCAAAAGCAAGAAAAAAAATGCATATACCATGATAACAAATTTCAATTAGTTCAACAATTCACATTTAAATAAGCATATCATGCGAGAAAATAATTAACTTAAATGGTAATTAGCATGGTACAATAAGACAATAAAAAAAAGCATAGGCATCATATACAACAATTCTATTCCTAGAAAGATAGCATAATCATTATGTATAACTCATAGATAATAAAAGAACAAGTCAAGTTTTCATGGAAATGATCTAGTGCACGTTATATAAAACAAGCATATATCAAGCGTATCCTAGAATTCACTTATCATTGTTAGAATTCATACTCTTCTTACTTTCATGCAAAATTCTACAACCAAGAACAACAGATAAACAACAAAACAAACGACAAAATAGTCGTCACTCGACACAACTGACTCCACTACTTGGCCGGACAGACCGACCTGCTCTGATACCAATTGTAACACCCCGTATTCCCAACAAGATAAATCATACATATAAATCAGAGTGTTCAACGTATACGGAATGCTACACTTCGTAAAATGCATAAGTAATAGAGTAAATTTTTCTATTAATGAATCAAACATCAACTGATAACATTTTTAATAATTTCGCAACGGAAATAGTATTCATAATCCTGTTCAACCAAAATATGGCTCTAAGGCCTCAACGTGTTCATCATTAATACAAAAATTCAACTAAATTATTTCAACATGAAATCTCAAGGAAAAATACGTAACAAGGACAATCCAACAATAAAACCCGCCCCGTTACGTATCAGAGCATCCTAAGACCATGAGAGAGTCAACTCACAACTGCAGCTAGTCCTGAATATCTGCACTTGCCCACAAGGCGGCAATTCCAACAGAAGGGTGAGATACATATACAATAATAATAAGGATATCGTTCATCAACATAAAATTAATAACTTAAAACATCATAAACGTCAACATATTATTTCATTATTTAACTGCACAACTTTCGATGTAACTCATTAATTCTATCACAACTCGACAACACGACAAGGCTTCGACGACTTAGATAACATGACTCCAACTTAGACAACCTAGACGACTTGACTATGCAGCATGCATGTGGTACCAATCAGGGCATCAAGCCCCCAACAAATTTTGAGCGTAGGCTCACAGGGCATCAAGCCCCCAACGGGTTTTGAGCGTAGGCTCACAGGGCATCAAGCCCCCAACGGGTTTGAGCATAAGCTCACAGGGCATCAAGCCCCCAACTTTAGTGCATATGTGGACTCTGTAAAATGCCACGACAACCAGCAACTTAATCCACTTAGACAACTTCTTACAACTCATATGACCTTGACACGACGACAAGGACTCTACTTCACAACATCCTAATACATCATCCAACTTCATAAATTCGTATAAAATTATTCACAAGGAGTTTTTGTGTCAAACCAAAGCCATTCGATAGCTAACATCTGTATCTACATCTTTCGTGTTTACACATAAGACCAATTATATACCGATTAATACCAGTTTTAATCGCAAAGTCAGGTACATAAGCAGAAGTTTCACTGTGACCTACGTGTAGTAATTTGACGATAACTTAAGTTCCAAACATAATCTGGAAGTCACACCAAAGCCATTAGAAAGCTAACATCTTTATCTACAACTTTCGTGTTTGCCCCTAAGACCAATTACTTACCTATTAATACCAGTTTTAATCGCAAAGTCAGGTACATAAGCAGAAGTTTCACTGAAATTCTGTTCATCAAAATTTAACCACTTTCTAATAACAACCCTTTTTCATATAATCTCCTTAGACTCTCTTAGTTTTTAGAAATCAAACACCCAATATTACTAATCATCTAACAACAGTTATTCTAACATGATTCAGGGCTTCTTATTCCATTATTAATCAAATTCATAGTTAACATAGTTTTCCCAATTTTCATCAATTATCATGCTAAATCAATTTTCTGAACTACATGCTTAGAATTAAAGTATAAGTTCCCACCCTTACCTTAGTTTTGATGAGCGAATAACCCTACAGCTGCTCTTGATTCTCAAAGCCTCTTCTCTCTCGGTGCTTCTCCCTTTTCTCCAAAACCCTTCTTTTCTCTGTTTTACGTGAAAAGTGTTTTCTTTTCTCTAACTTCTATTTCTTAACCTCCCACTTCCTTATTTAATTCCTACTAATTCCACTTAATACAATTATTTCCATTTAATTCTAATTTCAACCCCTTAACTCTACTTATTCCCTTCACTACTCATCTCCTTACAATTAATTAAAATAAAGCCATTCAAATAAAAATACATCACACACATATAATAAATTAAGTAAATAGACTCTATATTTAATAAAATAAATAAAAGCAACTAGGGCGTTACATATGCAATCGTGATAACTCAACAAGTGATTTCATGGTCTTCTGTGCAAATGGATACACACCAAAGTGTTTATGTTTTAGCTTTTCAAGTGTCAAGTATGCATCTTAGTATGATGACATAGCAACATGCACCTTAAGAAATATCAGAGGTATTGGAATGAATGCATTAATGTTAATCTTAAGTATCCAATCTCTTGTTAAGTAAAAGAATTGTTCTTGATTCTCTAGGGGAATCTTAAAAATCAAAGAACAAATATTAGCTACGAGCTTTTTTTGTATCCTCTCTATTGAGAGTTATCTAGATCATTGTAAATCAACTAAGTTTGTCATCAATGCAAGCTTAGATTGATATAGAATTTCTTATTTATATCCTCTATATGAGAGTTAGAATCCTAGAACATGAACTTGTATCACACTAACACAAGCCCACATATTATGTAACCAACCCATTAGTGGCAACAACTTGTAACCCACAAGGATGTCCATCCTAGAAGGCATGAAATCCTGGTGTGAATCACAAGCTGGAAATCCTCTTATGTGAGGTGGAAAATCCTAGTTTCTGACAAGATGACATCTTTCATGGTTTTGGAAGCAAGGAAATATCTTGATGGATACCTTGAGTAAAGTAATCCGATTATATGATTATAGTTTGAAGTCTATTGTATTTCAATTTATCTAACTACTTCACTAACTACAGTTAATAACGATGTTTTTATAAATGAAATTCATTTTATCAATTAATCAACGCATTTTGATCAATTTCTTAAGAACTGCTTACGATCCAAATAAAACAATATATTTTATGAGGAGGAGGAAGTACTATATTTTGGTAATAAAAAAAAATAAAAGCGACATTATTAATATTTACCCTTTAACTTTTTTGATATTTCAACATAAAAATTTATTTCATAAAAAACTATTGTTTTTCACTTTCATGAATATCATTTTGAGCTCTCAATAATCTTTGATTTTCAGTTCAAACAATACCAATGGGGACGAATATATTTGGATGAACGGAAAACATATTAATTGAATTAGAAGCAAAAAACTAGCTAGTTGTAGATCCCTTATGATCATCGAATGTAATATTTATCATGCTTGCCAAGAAACAACCAATGGCGTATTAATATTTTTTTGTCTTAACCTTTCTAGATCTTAGGGGAAGTTGTATTTGGTAATCTAAAATTTTACCGTCAGATAGATAAATCCTACCCAATGATTAGTCCAATCAAAATTCAAACAGAGCTCATTAATCTCTTTAGATCAATCAAGTGTTTATTGAAGAGAATACACACTAGTACAAAAAACACTTGTTAAGTCGGTTAAAAATGGCTTCTTAAGTCGGTTTTGCACCTGACTTAATACTTGGTGACTTAAGAAATTTTGAGTTCTTTAGTCAAGTTTTTACCCGACTTAAGAAAATGACTTCTTAAGTCGGTTAAACTATTAACCAACTTAAGAAGTAGTATTTTAATTTTTTTTTTAAAAAGCCTCAACTGAAGAGGCCAACAACATTTTTTTTTCAACACACTCTTTTTAATTGGTTGAATGGGTCCCACAAAATTTATGTGGGGCTTACATGATTTAGTGGAACCCATTTGAATTTCAACCAATTAGATAGATTGTGTTAGAATTTGTGCTGTTAGCACTCCTCATATTTTTTTGCCTTAACCTTTCTAGATCTTAGGGGAAGTTGTATTTGGTAATCTAAAATTTTACCGTCAGATAGATAAATCCTACCCAATGATTAGTCCAATCAAAATTCAAACAGAGCTCATTAATCTCTTTAGATCAATCAATTGTTTATTTAAGATAATACATATCAGAAAGAAACCATACATCAAACAATTGCAAATTCATATAAGTTTAATGTTTATTTTTCTTATGGCAATTTATCGGCCAAATAGATGTACATATGTCCCATAGCTCCTGTGAGAAATTCATTTTTATATCTTGATTCTACAGTCACAGTTTCTCCATCATTAATCTTGATTGAACCTGGTTTTGGATAACATACAGACATTCCAACAGCGTAACCTTCCTCATTCCCTGCCTCTTTTCCTGTTCCATATCTTGGTGTTGCTGTACACAATGTCCTTCCATCCTAATCATTTAATACAAAACAAAAAAAAAATATTATAGATTTTGCAGGCACGTCCTCACGAGATTCTTTTGACATGTATGTAATTAAGAAATAAATTAAGCAAAAGTAATCATATTTAACAAAACTCATTCAAATTAATATTAAACTTTACCTGTCCGTATAGTGTTGCATTAACCACACCTGTATGCATATGAGCAGTGCCATAGATAAGGTAACCACCTTTTTTCATGGGGATGCTTGCCTTTTGAACATGGAAAAGGTCACCACTATTATTTTCTAAAATAGTATATTCTGCCTGTAACATATTAAGAAATATTTGTAAATTATTCTCTTCCATCGTCAAATGTAATAAAAAAAAACTATTATCATAAGGTTTTAAAACTTATTTTATTTTTACATGCAAATGTTAGCAGTGAATATTCTATGTTAGTAATTAGAGTTTATATGAGCCTCCTTCTGAGGTGTCAAAGCTCAAACACTTAAGCTACGTCTCGATCGTGACATAATTTATTTGATCATGACTTTAAAAATATAATTTTAATAACTTACTTACCAGACAATCATGGATTGTTTCGGAACCATTTGTTCTAACTCGATCAGTGGAGTCGAGTATATAAAATCTAAGTGGAATTTGGTGTTGATCCCAGTCAACCCATGTTACTTTGTATCTTAAGGCAAGCTTTCTCCTTGGTGCTTCAAACCCCTTTCTTAATTTGCATTGAAAGTTATTTATGCAACAAAAGATTCCTCCTTTATATTCGGGGGTCAATGGTTTTCCATGAATGTCAGTTGACACATTATAAAAATTTTGTGGGAGATTAAATTGGTCACACCTACATTCAGTGCAACTTTTCCTATTTTCTGTGCCACGTGTATCAATGACCATGATGTTAAATAGCCATTTCTCTTCCCACCCTTCTGGAATATCTGCAGGGTTTCCTACTTCAACTGCAAATGGATCAGGAATTTTTGTACTTGTTCCTCTTGATTCACTTCCAAAACCCCAGTAATGTGGAAGAATAGCTTCGTTGCATGTTCCATCATTTCTTTTGAAAATGGCACCCCCAAAAGGTTTGAGATTACCATTAGAATCGTATGCATATGACTTATTTTTATTTTTAATATATTTTATAGCAAAATAATGATGAAAGTAAGTTTCATGCAATGGTACAGAATTCCATTGTTCATCGACTAAATCAACGTCAAAGCTATTGACTCCTATATGACCCGTTGGAAACTCAATATCAAACATTCCTTTTGACACAACTTCTCCGGGGCCCACTTCAAACTTTTCTGACAAATATGTTGCTGATTGAATATTAGGAGAATTTATTTGTGAGTAAGCTGTGCTTGATAGCATCACAAGTATTGATAATGACAAAATAAATGATTTGGAGATCAACCTC
This sequence comes from Trifolium subterraneum, assembly GCA_951799995.1. NCBI lineage: Eukaryota > Viridiplantae > Streptophyta > Magnoliopsida > Fabales > Fabaceae > Trifolium > Trifolium subterraneum. The sequence continues at coordinate 43,139,454 of OX637463.1, read as the reverse complement.
ATGTTTACCTGCACGTAAATGATTATTGTTACATAATTAGTTGTGAATAGTGCTTGCAATGTTATTCTTTTGCATATTTGTATATGCACATTAAAAAAAAAAATTGAAATGTCATAGGGAGATTAATTGGATGGAAATGTGTACCAAATGAGATGTCATAATGAACATTTGCTTCTTCTCGAACTTCGAAGAAATTTTTAAAATAAAATATTGGTAGAAGACAACTTTGTGAACATGTGAAGATCTTGCATGTTTCCTACTTTTATAGTTGAAATCTTAAAGGTTGGCATAACTTTGATGAGGAGAGATTTCAAGTTTCTTACCTTTTTTACAAACTAACTCATACGTTGAAACCTTTTTTTAGATGTATGAGGTATTTTTTATTTATTGGTGAGTAGTTTTAACGAAAAAGAAAAAACAATATTCGTTAAGAATTTATTACAAATCTGACAATGCAAGTCATTTAGAAAAATATTTTTGACATGCTATTTATGGGTATAATAAGTTATTTTCTATTACATCTCAACAAAGATATTGCACAAAAATGAAATAATTTTCAACGATTAACTAGTTAGAGATTTCAGTTGTTATTTTTTTCTTTTTGTCAAATTGTTTCAAGGGAAAAAATATTGTGAATCATAGGAATAAAATCAATGTATATACTTCCTAACCATTGGATCAATAATAAGTCCCATTGACTATGCAATATTTTACATATCGCAATACTTTATGGCGTAACCCTTTATCAATTATTACAAATAAGATTTAAGAGAATTTTATATAATTTTATATTTATCATTTTTAATAACACACTTAATTTTTCTTGGTCGAAAATAATAAAAAAAGAATTGTTTTTCACTTCTCATGATTCAAATTTTAAACTTAAAGATTATTAGTTAATTTGACAAAAAAGATTCATTTCATTATTAGTTAAAAATACATTTAATTTTTTTTGAAAAAATTAGTTCTATGTCTGAAATATTATTTACTCAAAAAACATAAATTCATTAATACGTGATGAGTTTTTAATTTTTGTTGTGTGTAATTATAAAGAATTGTTTTTCACTTCTCATGATTCAAATTTTAAACTTAAGATTATTAGTTAATTTGACAAAAAAGATTCATTGCACAAATGATGTATGCAATCGTGATAACTCAACAAGTGATTTCATGGTCTTCTGTGCAAATGGATACACACCAAAGTGTTTATGTTTTAGCTTTTCAAGTGTGAAGTATGCATCTTAGTATGATGACATAGCAGAATGCACCTTAAGAAATATCAGAGGTATTGGAATGAATGCATTAATGTTAATCTTAAGTATTCAATCTCTTGTTAAGTAAAAGAAGTGTTCTTGATTCTCTAGGGGAATCTTAAAAATCAAAGAACAAATATTAGCTACGAGCTTTTTTTGTATCCTCTCTATTGAGAGTTATCTAGATCATTGTAAATCAACTAAGTTTGTCATCAATGCAAGCTTAGATTGATATAGAATTTCTTATTTATATCCTCTATATGAGAGTTAGAATCCTAGAACATGAACTTGTATCACACAAACACAAGCCCACATATTATGTAACCAACCCATTAGTGGCAACAACTTGTAACCCACAAGGATGTCCATCCTAGAAGGCATGAAATCCTGGTGTGAATCACAAGCTGGAAATCCTCTTATGTGAGGTGGAAAATCCTAGTTTCTGACAAGATGACATCTTTCATGGTTTTGGAAGCAAGGAAATATCTTGATGGATACCTTGAGTAATGTAATCCGATTATATGATTATAGTTTGAAGTCTATTGTATTTCAATTTATCTAACTACTTCACTAACTACAGTTAATAACGATGTTTTTATAAATGAAATTCATTTTATCAATTAATCAACGCATTTTGATCAATTTCTTAAGAACTGCTTACGATCCAAATAAAACAATATATTTTATGAGGAGGAGGAAGTACTATATTTTGGTAATAAAAAAAATAAAAGCGACATTATTAATATTTACCCTTTAACTTTTTTGATATTTCAACATAAAAATTTATTTCATAAAAAACTATTGTTTTTCACTTTCATGAATATCATTTTGAGCTCTCAATAATCTTTGATTTTCAGTTCAAACAATACCACTAGGGACGAATATATTTGGATGAACAGAAAACATATTAATTGAATTAGAAGCAAAAAACTAGCTAGTTGTAGATCCCTTATGATCATCGAATGTAATATTTATCATGCTTGCCAAGAAACAACCAATGGTGTATTAATATTTTTTTGTCTTAACCTTTCTAGATCTTAGGGGAAGTTGTATTTGGTAATCTAAAATTTTACCGTCAGATAGATAAATCCTACCCAATGATTAGTCCAATCAAAATTCAAACAGAGCTCATTAATCTCTTTAGATCAATCAATTGTTTATTTAAGAGAATACATATCAGAAAGAAACCATACATCAAACAATTGTTTAATGTTTATTTTTCTTATGGCAATTTATCGGCCAAATAGATGTACATATGTCCCATAGCTCCTGTGAGAAATTCATTTTTATATCTTGATTCTACAGTCACAGTTTCTCCATCATTAATCTTGATTGAACCTGGTTTTGGATAACATACAGACATTCCAACAGCGTAACCTTCCTCATTCCCTGCCTCTTTTCCTGTTCCATATCTTGGTGTTGCTGTACACAATGTCCTTCCATCCTAATCATTTAATACAAAACAAAAAAAAAATATTATAGATTTTGCAGGCACGTCCCACTACAACAAATATAGGCCTTTAACAGCGCTTTTTTTGACTTTTAATAGCGCTTAAAAGCGCTATTACTGATGGCGCTATTATAAGTCTGATGCTTATAATAGCGCTTTACAAGAGCTATCAATTGTATGCTTTTAATAGCGTTTCTGACACAAAGCGCTATCGTATGCAACGTAACACTAGGTGTTAGCGCGTCTGGAAACGGCCTTTAATAGCGGTTATTATTATAATCGCTATTATAGATCACATGTTTAATAGCGCCCGCGCATAAAGCGCTATTATAATCCTACAAATATACAGGCTTTAATAGCGCCCGTGCCACCTATTATAGCGCTTTCTTGAATAAACGCTATTAAAGGGTATTCTTGGAAAGATATCAGTTTTTTATCCAATATTTTTATAAGGCTATATACTTGGATAACAAAAGAGCTAAGTTAATTTCATTTATCATAATGAAAGACCACATAAGATAATTAAACAATGTATCATACAAAGAATGACTTACAAAATAAGCTACACTCAAATTCAATCACAAGTGTAACTAAAATACAATGGATATCATTAAGAAAAAGTCTTCAATTCCAAATACAATTTGCATTTAAGCTAATCAATATATGAATTCCAGAGCATATGAATACATTGATATAACTATAAGCAGTGAGATGGAAAAATCACAAAACTAACTAAAGATAAAAAATAAAATAAAAAACTACTGATAAGCCAAAAAATACACAAATGTAACTATCGTCATAATTAAGAGCCCATAACGGTGACAATGCTAAACCTATTTCCACTCCTATACTTGTTTTTCTTTTTTTAATGTCTCCATTGTATTATTCTTCCCCCTAGATCAACACCCTGAAAAAAGGTCAAGACAAAAATCAATTTACAAATCATAATCAATTTAAGAGACTCAAGTAATTATTAGAAAAATCATTATCAATTTAAGAGACTCGAGTAATTATTAGGAAAATCATAATCAATATCAGAAAGTTTGAAGAACTGAACATGCCTCAATATAAATCTAGCCTGGATGACATAAAAAAAAAGAGAGTGAATAACATATCATTGTGCATACATGATTACCAAACATAGTCAAATATAAGTAGCATGATAGACTCAAAAGAAAAAGGGGAGGGTCATAGCTCTTCTGATAAAGAATTAATACTAGTAGCTATAAATTATTCCAAAGCTCTTGTGACTCAAGAAAATTTAGCTTTAAATGACAAATTAATACTAGTAGCTATAAATTATTCCTAAGGTGTTGTGATTTGAAAAATGAGGGGTCAAAGCTCTTGCTATAAATAATTGTTGTCAATTTATGCATGCACTAAAAATTGAAATCCATTAAGGTTAATTAAGCATAGGACAGACAAAAACTAAAAAGTATACAATAGAATCAATTCAAAGGTATATGAGAAAAAAATACCATGTTATAAAAAGACAATTAAACAAATCCACAATTGTCACTTAAATAAGCAATTTTAGCAAGATGAGATAATGAGAAATCACATACACCAAAGAATTTGCAATGGGCTTACGTGATCAGTTTGCGAACTTAGGCAAGAGTTCAATTTCTTCTTTATTCATCATTCTTCGATTCAGCAAGAGATTTGCAATTGAAATCATACTATCGATAGAGAGAGCTATGTCAACGGAGAGTTATGCAGCTGTCAAAATCACAACTTTAAATATGTAGGTTCAGATTGTTATCAAGTATCAACCACAAGGAATTCATCATTAACTTCAAATGAGGAAACAGGATCATGCTTCATGGCAGTGGCAGGGGTATGTCGTAGTGACAGAACACAATCATGACTCAAATAACGAAATGGAAACTATGTGTGAAGTGAAATTGGAATTAATAAAACAAGCAACAGAGTAACATGCATGTATGAGTGCTATAAACTTACTTGTCAACAACGATATCCTTTACCTGCCCATATTTAGAACACTCTTCTTCTATGCCCTCTTTGATGTTAGTAACACTGATAAACAAAACTTACTGTCAAGTCAAACCTACTTCAATCAAGAGCAACAAACTTCAGGTTTAATCATAGAATACTTATTTATCTTTTTTCGAAACAAGCTTCTGCCTCTACTCCCTACAAGCACAACTGCTGGTTTGATCCTCTCTGCTTTTGGATCACATGCCACAATTCAAGGTATTGTTTTCACTTGTTTAATATCATAATAATCATAAGTAGAACCAAAGAGTAATTATTGTTTAAGAGAAACATTTCAGTGATTATTTATATGGCTCAAATATGTATAGCTCATACTTTTTTTAACTAAAATCAATTCTATAAAAATCAATTTACACTACCATAAAATCAAGCAGACATTTAATCTTAAAATCATAATCACAAATTCACAATACACAAATATCTGATAACGAAAAAAATAATGAAGATATCTTCGTTATTGCTAGGATTAAGCAATGTAGAAAACTTGTCTATCAAATTTTGATACTCCAAGAAAAGGGAAATTTTTTATTTTTTTATTGATACTTGTCAATCTAATTTTGCTAGTATTAATGGAACACATGTGTCAAGATAGTATTGGACAAAAACAGCCCCTAATGAAGTGTTTGACAATCCTAAAAATAATATTAGAGACAACTGACAAAGCTTTCAAGTTAACTAGTGACATTCTACCATGAGTTATCAGAGAGTTATTGCTTACCTTTATCACATAGGCGACAAATGATTCTCATCCAAAGTCCCTGCCAATACCAATCACACACATGGAGTTATGAGAGGGTTGATTACTTTTGTTAGCTGAGGACTAAGATTGAAATTTACCTGTGCAATTTGACATGTTATCATAGGATCCTCTTTGCTATAGCAGTACCAAGTACTGTGATGAAAGTGGAACTTAAGAACAACAACAAAAATCCAAATGGAGAAAGACCATTAAATTAAAGAAGAGTAAAAGACAATAACCTGCTAGTGTCCAACAGTTGTTGAACCAAAACAAACCTTGGGAGAACTTCTCTACATGTTATTAGTTTAAAGCAAATTCTGCCTCAACAAATATTTGACCATGAACTTCCTTTTTCATATCCATTCCTACTAATGAGTAGGGGTGTTCGCGGTGCGGTTTGGTTCGGTTATGAACAAAAAAGTCATCCTAACCGCGAGATAAAAAAGCATGCGGTTCGGTTTGGTTCGGTTGATTTTTAAAAAGTCATCCAAACCAAACCAAACCAAACCAATGCGGTTAGGATCGGTTCGGTGGCGGCGGTTTATCGCGATATAAAAATATTACAATATTACCAACTTGTTACAAAATAAACATAGAAAATTTTAATTTATTTTATTGTTTATATGATATAATATGCATATATAGAAATTGCATATACATAAGAAGTTATTTTTAATACCAACAATATAGTTTTGTATCGCATGAAATTATATGTTTGTACATCTTACTGTTTTATGGACTCAGTTTAGGTTGGATTTGCTAAGTTGGACTAGATAATAGGTTGATTGCTACTAGTTGATAGAGTTAAGTTAAGTATTGCGGTTTGGTTAGGTTTTATGAAATGAAAACCGCAAACCAAACCAAACCGTGCGGTTTAAAAGAAACATGATCCGTGCGGTTTATACTAAATGCGGTTTTTTGCGGTTTCGGTTTGGATTGGTTCGGTTTTGCGGTTTTACTTTTGGTTCGGTTCGGATACGATCACCCCTACTAATGAGTCACCTTGTAGTTGCATCCACCATCCTTTAACAATACCAACACTTGGTCATTTTTTGGACTCCTAATTCTCCATTAAAATTAGACAGTAGCCAACAACAATTAAGTGAGGATATATCAACACTAACAACAATAAATAAAAAAAAAATTTATTCATCCTACATTCATCAAAGAACAATGCATAAAACAAAAAAAAAAAATGCACTAGGAGGTTATGGAAATTGAAATACTCTACGATGAACTAACAATTCTTCATTTTTCAAAGATCAATGCACTAACAAATTATGGAGATTCAAAACATTCTACGATGAACTAGCAATCACCAAAAAGAAGTAAAAAACGTAGCAACAACACTACTACACCATCCAAACACTACCACATCTTCACAATGCCCCTACAAAGATCAACAACACAACATAAAACAACAGGAACTGTCGGGCCAGATCTATAAGAAAGACAAAACAACCAATGTGATTAAACACCAGCAATTTCAAAGGAACTTACCAGATAAAATCCCAAGTTAACTAGTACTTATAAAAAAGGGGTTTTGTGACGCACTAACCAAAAATTTCAACCGAACTGCAATCGAGTCGGTGAAACGTGTTGCAGCTAACGCGGGCGAAACCGCGAAGATGAATTAGGTGCGAGACTGGCTGGGAAGGAGAGATTGCGAGAGAGATTCGAGTAGTTACAGTTTCAATCTGTGTATTTCAAAATCGCTAGAGAAGATGAGTTCGTTCGGGGTTTCTGGATTCGTGGAGGGTTTCTGGGTTCGTGAAGGTTTCAAAATTAAGAGAACTGAAAAATAAAAATTAAACACCGAAATTTACACATCGTATGACCACAAGCGATTGTAAAATCAAGGAGGTTAAATTAATCGAAAAAGCAAGAAATCAGAGAATGAAACATGATTAGGATTCAAATCAAAACCTGTGTATGAGGGCTGAAAACGAAGGATAATATAGGGTTCGATTGTGAGGTGATGCGTGGAAACAAAGAACATAGGGCTCGACGGAGATGGAGGTTCAACGACAAGATCGATGTAGGCGAAATGCAGAAGAGTTGCTCTCAAAAGACTAGATGAATGGCTCTGTTATTTTTTATTATTATTATTATATTATTATTATTATTTTTTTTTTATCAATTTTTTTTTTATTAACAATAATAACGGTTCAAGGGTTCGACACCCAGCTACAAGATATTTTTTATTTACTAATTTCATATATTATAGCGCTAATGTGAAAAGCGCTATTGTAAGTCATCAGTCTTTGTGCTCTTAATAGCGCTTTCCCAGAAACGCTATTATAGAGTATCAGATTTCGTTGTTTCAATAGCGTTTTTTCCAAAGGCGCTATTATAAAGCCTCCGTGTTAATCTTTTACAGCGTTTTTTAAATAAGCGCTATCAAATAGGCGCTATTAAAACTACTTTTTGTGGTACTCACGAGATTCTTTTGATATGTATGTAATTAAGAAATAAATTAAGCAAAAGTAATCATATTTAACAAAACTCATTCAAATTAATATTAAACTTTACCTGTCCGTATAGTGTTGCATTAACCACACCTGTATGTATATGAGCAGTGCCATAGATAAGGTAACCACCTTTTTTCATGGGGATGCTTGCCTTTTGAACATGGAAAAGGTCACCACTATTATTTTCTAAAATAGTATATTCTGCCTGTAACATATTAAGAAATATTTGTAAATTATTCTCTTCCATCGTCAAATGTAATAAAAAAAAACTATTATCATAAGGTTTTAAAACTTATTTTATTTTTACATGCAAATGTTAGCAGTGAATATTCTATGTTAGTAATTAGAGTTTCTATGAGCCTCCTTCTGAGGTGTCAAAGCTCAAACACTTAAGCTACGTCTCGATCGTGACATAATTTATTTGATCATGACTTTAAAAATATAATTTTAATAACTTACTTACCAGACAATCATGGATTGTTTCGGAACCATTTGTTCTAACTCGATCAGTGGAGTCGAGTATATAAAATCTAAGTGGAATTTGGTATTGATCCCAGTCAACCCATGTTACTTTGTATCTTAAGGCAAGCTTTCTCCTTGGTGCTTCAAACCCCTTTCTTAATTTGCATTGAAAGTTATTTATGCAACAAAAGATTCCTCCTTTATATTCGGGGGTCAATGGTTTTCCATGAATGTCAGTTGACACATTATAAAAATTTTGTGGGAGATTAAATTGGTCACACCTACATTCAGTGCAACTTTTCCTATTTTCTGTGCCACGTGTATCAATGACCATGATGTTAAATAGCCATTTCTCTTCCCACCCTTCTGGAATATCTGCAGGGTTTCCTACTTCAACTGCAAATGGATCAGGAATTTTTGTACTTGTTCCTCTTGATTCACTTCCGAAACCCCAGTAATGTGGAAGAATAGCTTCGTTGCATGTTCCATCATTTCTTTTGAAAATGGCACCCCCAAAAGGTTTGAGATTACCATTAGAATCGTATGCATATGACTTATTTTTATTTTTAATATATTTTATAGCAAAATAATGATGAAAGTAAGTTTCATGCAATGGTACAGAATTCCCTTGTTCATCGACTAAATCAACGTCAAAGCTCTTGACTCCTATATGACCCGTTGGAAACTCAACATCAAACATTCCTTTTGACACAACTTCTCCGGGGCCCACTTCAAACTTTTCTGACAAATATGTTGCTGATTGAATATTAGGAGAATTTATTTGTGAGTAAGCTGTGCTTGATAGCATCACAAGTATTGATAATGACAAAATAAATGATTTGGAGATCAACCTCATGTTTACCTGCACGTAAATGATTATTGTTACATAATTAGTTGTGAATAGTGCTTGCAATGTTATTCTTTTGCATATTTGTATATGCACATTAAAAAAAAATTGAAATGTCATAGGGAGATTAATTGGATGGAAATGTGTACCAAATGAGATGTCATAATGAACATTTGCTTCTTCTCGAACTTCGAAGAAATTTTTAAAATAAAATATTGGTAGAAGACAACTTTGTGAACATGTGAAGATCTTGCATGTTTCCTACTTTTATAGTTGAAATCTTAAAGGTTGCCATAACTTTGATGAGGAGAGATTTCAAGTTTCTTACCTTTTTTACAAACTAACTCATACGTTGAAACCTTTGTTTAGATGTATGAGGTATTTTTTATTTATTGGTGAGTAGTTTTAACGAAAAAGAAAAAACAATATTCGTTAAGAATTTATTACAAATCTGACAATGCAAGTCATTTAGAAAAATATTTTTGACATGCTATTTATGGGTATAATAAGTTATTTTCTATTACATCTCAACAAAGATATTGCACAAAAATGAAATAATTTTCAACGATTAACTAGTTAGAGATTTCAGTTGTTATTTTTTTCTTTTTGTCAAATTGTTTCAAGGGAAAAAATATTGTGAATCATATGGAATAAAATCAATGTATATACTTCCTAACCATTGGATCAATAATAAGTCCCATTGACTATGCAATATTTTACATATCGCAATACTTTATGGCGTAACCCTTTATCAATTATTACAAATAAGATTTAAGAGAATTTTATATAATTTTATATTTATCATTTTTAATAACACACTTAATTTTTCTTGGTCGAAAATAAATAAAAAAAGAATTGTTTTTCACTTCTCATGATTCAAATTTTAAACTTAAAGATTATTAGTTAATTTGACAAAAAAGATTCATTTCATTATTAGTTAAAAATACATTTAATTTTTTTTGAAAAAATTAGTTCTATGTCTGAAATATTATTTACTCAAAAAACATAAATTCATTAATACGTGATGAGTTTTTAATTTTTGTTGTGTGTAATTATAAAGAATTGTTTTTCACTTCTCATGATTCAAATTTTAAACTTAAGATTATTAGTTAATTTGACAAAAAAGATTCATTGCACAAATGATGTATGCAATCGTGATAACTCAACAAGTGATTTCATGGTCTTCTGTGCAAATGGATACACACCAAAGTGTTTATGTTTTAGCTTTTCAAGTGTGAAGTATGCATCTTAGTATCATGACATAGCAACATGCACCTTAAGAAATATCAGAGGTATTGGAATGAATGCATTAATGTTAATCTTAAGTATTCAATCTCTTGTTAAGTAAAAGAAGTGTTCTTGATTCTCTAGGGGAATCTTAAAAATCAAAGAACAAATATTAGCTACGAGCTTTTTTTGTATCCTCTCTATTGAGAGTTATCTAGATCATTGTAAATCAACTAAGTTTGTCATCAATGCAAGCTTAGATTGATATAGAATTTCTTATTTATATCCTCTATATGAGAGTTAGAATCCTAGAACATGAACTTGTATCACACTAACACAAGCCCACATATTATGTAACCAACCCATTAGTGGCAACAACTTGTAACCCACAAGGATGTCCATCCTAGAAGGCATGAAATCCTGGTGTGAATCACAAGCTGGAAATCCTCTTATGCGAGGTGGAAAATCCTAGTTTCTGACAAGATGACATCTTTCATGGTTTTGGAAGCAAGGAAATATCTTGATGGATACCTTGAGTAATGTAATCCGATTATATGATTATAGTTTGAAGTCTATTGTATTTCAATTTATCTAACTACTTCACTAACTACAGTTAATAACGATGTTTTTATAAATGAAATTCATTTTATCAATTAATCAACGCATTTTGATCAATTTCTTAAGAACTGCTTACGATCCAAATAAAACAATATATTTTATGAGGAGGAGGAAGTACTATATTTTGGTAATAAAAAAAATAAAAGCGACATTATTAATATTTACCCTTTAACTTTTTTGATATTTCAACATAAAAATTTATTTCATAAAAAACTATTGTTTTTCACTTTCATGAATATCATTTTGAGCTCTCAATAATCTTTGATTTTCAGTTCAAACAATACCAAAGGGGACGAATATATTTGGATGAACGGAAAACATATTAATTGAATTAGAAGCAAAAAACTAGCTAGTTGTAGATCCCTTATGATCATCGAATGTAATATTTATCATGCTTGCCAAGAAACAACCAATGGCGTATTAATATTTTTTTGTCTTAACCTTTCTAGATCTTAGGGGAAGTTGTATTTGGTAATCTAAAATTTTACCGTCAGATAGATAAATCCTACCCAATGATTAGTCCAATCAAAATTCAAACAGAGCTCATTAATCTCTTTAGATCAATCAAGTGTTTATTTAAGAGAATACACACTAGTACAAAAAACACTTGTTAAGTCGGTTAAAAATGGCTTCTTAAGTCGGTTTTGCACCTGACTTAATACTTGGTGACTTAAGAAATTTTGAGTTCTTTAGTCAATTTTTTACCCGACTTAAGAAAATGACTTCTTAAGTCGGTTAAACTATTAACCAACTTAAGAAGTAGTATTTTAATTTTTTTTTAAAAAGCCTCAACTGAAGAGGCCAACAACATTTTTTTTTTCAACACACTCTTTTTAATTGGTTGAATGGGTCCCACCAAATTTATGTGGGGCTTACATGATTTAGTGGAACCCATTTGAATTTCAACCAATTAGATAGATTGTGTTAGAATTTGTGCTGTTAGCACTCCTCATATTTTTTTGCCTTAACCTTTCTAGATCTTAGGGGAAGTTGTATTTGGTAATCTAAAATTTTACCGTCAGATAGATAAATCCTACCCAATGATTAGTCCAATCAAAATTCAAACAGAGCTCATTAATCTCTTTAGATCAATCAATTGTTTATTTAAGAGAATACATATCAGAAAGAAACCATACATCAAACAATTGCAAATTCATATAAGTTTAATGTTTATTTTTCTTATGGCAATTTATCGGCCAAATAGATGTACATATGTCCCATAGCTCCTGTGAGAAATTCATTTTTATATCTTGATTCTACAGTCACAGTTTCTCCATCATTAATCTTGATTGAACCTGGTTTTGGATAACATACAGACATTCCAACAGCGTAACCTTCCTCATTCCCTGCCTCTTTTCCTGTTCCATATCTTGGTGTTGCTGTACACAATGTCCTTCCATCCTAATCATTTAATACAAAACAAAAAAAAAAATTATAGATTTTGCAGGCACGTCCTCACGAGATTCTTTTGACATGTATGTAATTAAGAAATAAATTAAGCAAAAGTAATCATATTTAACAAAACTCATTCAAATTAATATTAAACTTTACCTGTCCGTATAGTGTTGCATTAACCACACCTGTATGCATATGAGCAGTGCCATAGATAAGGTAACCACCTTTTTTCATGGGGATGCTTGCCTTTTGAACATGGAAAAGGTCACCACTATTATTTTCTAAAATAGTATATTCTGCCCGTAACATATTAAGAAATATTTGTAAATTATTCTCTTCCATCGTCAAATGTAATAAAAAAAAACTATTATCATAAGGTTTTAAAACTTATTTTATTTTTACATGCAAATGTTAGCAGTGAATATTCTATGTTAGTAATTAGAGTTTCTATGAGCCTCCTTCTGAGGTGTCAAAGCTCAAACACTTAAGCTACGTCTCGATCGTGACATAATTTATTTGATCATGACTTTAAAAATATAATTTTAATAACTTACTTACCAGACAATCATGGATTGTTTCGGAACCATTTGTTCTAACTCGATCAGTGGAGTCGAGTATATAAAATCTAAGTGGAATTTGGTGTTGATCCCAGTCAACCCATGTTACTTTGTATCTTAAGGCAAGCTTTCTCCTTGGTGCTTCAAACCCCTTTCTTAATTTGCATTGAAAGTTATTTATGCAACAAAAGATTCCTCCTTTATATTCGGGGGTCAATGGTTTTCCATGAATGTCAGTTGACACATTATAAAAATTTTGTGGGAGATTAAATTGGTCACACCTACATTCAGTGCAACTTTTCCTATTTTCTGTGCCACGTGTATCAATGACCATGATGTTAAATAGCCATTTCTCTTCCCACCCTTCTGGAATATCTGCAGGGTTTCCTACTTCAACTGCAAATGGATCAGGAATTTTTGTACTTGTTCCTCTTGATTCACTTCCGAAACCCCAGTAATGTGGAAGAATAGCTTCGTTGCATGTTCCATCATTTCTTTTGAAAATGGCACCCCCAAAAGGTTTGAGATTACCATTAGAATCGTATGCATATGACTTATTTTTATTTTTAATATATTTTATAGCAAAATAATGATGAAAGTAAGTTTCATGCAATGGTACAGAATTCCCTTGTTCATCGACTAAATCAACGTCAAAGCTCTTGACTCCTATATGACCCGTTGGAAACTCAATATCAAACATTCCTTTTGACACAACTTCTCCGGGGCCCACTTCAAACTTATCTGACAAATATGTTGCTTATTGAATATTAGGAGAATTTATTTGTGAGTAAGCTGTGCTTGATAGCATCACAAGTATTGATAATGACAAAATAAATGATTTGGAGATCAACCTCATGTTTACCTGCACGTAAATGATTATTGTTACATAATTAGTTGTGAATAGTGCTTGCAATGTTATTCTTTTGCATATTTGTATATGCACATTAAAAAAAAAAAATTGAAATGTCATAGGGAGATTAATTGGATGGAAATGTGTACCAAATGAGATGTCATAATGAACATTTGCTTCTTCTCGAACTTCGAAGAAATTTTTAAAATAAAATATTGGTAGAAGACAACTTTATGAACATGTGAAGATCTTGCATGTTTCCTACTTTTATAGTTGAAATCTTAAAGGTTGACATAACTTTGATGAGGAGAGATTTCAAGTTTCTTACCTTTTTTACAAACTAACTCATACGTTGAAACCTTTTTTTAGATGTATGAGGTATTTTTTATTTATTGGTGAGTAGTTTTAACGAAAAAGAAAAAACAATATTCGTTAAGAATTTATTACAAATCTGACAATGCAAGTCATTTAGAAAAATATTTTTGACATGCTATTTATGGGTATAATAAGTTATTTTCTATTACATCTCAACAAAGATATTGCACAAAAATGAAATAATTTTCAACGATTAACTAGTTAGAGATTTCAGTTGTTATTTTTTTCTTTTTGTCAAATTGTTTCAAGGGAAAAAATATTGTGAATCATATTGTAACATCCCCAATTTCTTTTACTAGTAGTATACACTATTAAGAGTATTTGTCTAAATCATCACATGTTTAGAGCTAGCATTATTAGTAGGGATCAATTAAGGTGTGGTATGTGAATACTACTAGCCTAATAATGTGTTGTCCTTCCATGAGAGTGGCATGGCCAGCCAAGTGACGTGTGTTCCCAAAGATTAGTCAAACCATGACAAGCTCCACACCTCACAATTCCACTCCTCAATACACTTCCTTTGGCTGAAGAACATTCAGAAACTATTCCTTTCTTCTCTCTCTCGTCCAACACCAGCAAACACCCATCTCCATCACTAACCTCCTCTATCAATCATCCCCATTTAACTCATGCAAATGGAGAAGCATGTTCCATAGATTGAATTAACACTAGAGGGTAAGTTTAATTCTTCAAATCTCTTCTCAAACTCTCTCTAATTCGTGCTCTAATTCTCAATGCTAATACCCATGAGTTGTTCTTCAATAATCATAGATTGGAAGCTAATTCATGGAGAATTGTGTTGATCACAAGGGAATCAAAGTTTCTAACCAAGTCTGTATCTAGCTGTTTGGCCAAGATCAAAGCTGAAATCAAGTTATTAGCCAAAGGATTCAACCTGCATTCAAGTCATAACCAAGAATCAAGCTTCAATTCTGAGGTGGGTTCTTAGGATAGAGTAGTTAGAATGATTCCCCTAAATTCACTTTGCATGAGAACATAGGATTTAGGGATTGAAATGTGCATGAGAAGGGTTTAATTCCCAATTCTCTTCTCCTTTATAATTATTAGGAAGTCCATGATGTTAATGGCTTGAAAGATTGGCAATTGTAGCGTAGAAAACTCTGTTTTGAACTGGTTCTGCAGGGCCTCGCGCCGAGGCGCAGCACTTTCGCGCCAGGGCGCAGGCAAAATGAGACAGAGACAGAATCTGGAATGCAGGTTCGCGCCGGGGCGCAGAAGGTTCGCGCCGGGGCGCAAGCAGCATTTCCAGCATTTTGTCCTCTGTTTCCCTGCTTTTGGAAATTCGTACGCATTTTGGATTGTCATCTTTTAAGTTTTGTTTTCCATTAACATTAAGAATACCTTATAATTATGATGTCGTTGTACGTATAGGATTGATTATAACCTAGGCTAGTAGCTAGGTTAGTCTCCCGGGATTGGGATATATTGGTAGTATGTTAACACATTAGAATTATGTGTAGTATCAGTCCATAGTATGTGTGGCTGCTTGAGCACCACCAAAGGGATTCGTGGAATCCATAGTTATGTGTGGTTGTTTGTCACCACCAAAGGGATTCGTGGAATCCATAGTTATGTGTGGTTGTTTGTCACCACCAAAGGGATTTGAATAATCCAAAGCGATAAAATATCAATAATAATGATTGTGATGCCATAGTTATTTCGTACCATATGTGCTTAGTTCACGAAGATTGGTACGGAAAAGCGTAAGGCTTTCTGAGACCGGCTCACCTCAGATCGTCCTTGCATAGTTAAAATGAATTCAGATAATTTGTGTGTTACACCATATGAACTGTTTATTATATATGAACATATTTATTGCGCTGAGTTGCGTGAGGACTGATTATAGGTTGATTTCCCCTGGTGTAGTCACCAATAGGTGGGTAGTAGAATCCACGAGACTTAGCAGTCTTACCCCCCCCGTTCATGTTTCAGGTGCACAGGGTGGTCAAGGTAAGCAAGCTGCAGAGTAGATACCAGTACTTGTGACTGATGATGTTCGTGTTTAGAACATATAGTTGTCATGTTTCCGTTTATTTTCTTTCCGCTGTGTTGTACTTTTGTACTATAGCACCTGCGTGTGCTTGAATTATTATCTATGTATTTGTAAACTTGTTGTACTCGGTATTTAATTATGGATCTTGTAATATATTCTAGACAATGTATTATGGGGTGTTATAATTGGTATTAGAGCAGGTCGATTCAGACCATGCCAGAGTCATAAGTATACAGTGCATTCTAAAATACGTACTCTAGGGATGTCTTGCATTTATTCTAAATGTCATGTCACTTTGAGCCTAGCTAACTCAATTTGATTATGACAGGTAGAGTAGTATGTCAGAATTACCAAGAGGACACGGATCCGGAGGAGCCAGAAGGAATGTCGAGAAGGACCCAACTGAATTCGAAAGACGTCTAAGGAATTCGATTTCAATTGAATCAAGGAATGATGATTCCCGAGTCCGGATGGCTCAAGAACAACGGATGCTGGAAGTGACGTGGCAACATCCAGTGGTGTCAGAACGACAGTTCGAGACGCAATTCGAAACTAGAAGTGAACAGGCGTTTGGAGAATTTTTGAAGTTGAAACCCCCAGTATTCCGAGGAAATGTAAGTGCGGATGTTCAACATGATTGGTTGTTGATTGTAGAAAACATCCTGAAGGTAATACCATGCACGGACGACGAGAAGGTATTGTTCGTCAGTTACATGCTAAAAGGAGCAGCGGGGTATTGGTGGGATGGAATAAAGGAGAAGCTGGGATACAACATACCCCGAGAATGGGAACAATTCCGTGCACTATTCCTTGGAAAGTATTGTTCCGAAACTGTCAAGGAACAGGGTGAAGGAGAGCGTGGTCAGTCTTCGCGTTCACGAGAGTGCCGTTGTTGCGTAGAATGTGGAAAGCTCCATTCAGGACTGTGTATGCAAGGATATCCAGGCTGTTACAAGTGCAAGCTGGTGGGACATTACTCGAAGGATTGCCCTTACAAGTGAAGAGGTAATCAACTCGTTCTTTCTGATGCAAGTAATTATGAATGGACTAGGTAGGAGATAGTGATATAGGGTATTGCTAGTCTTGGAGAACAACAATGAGTAGTGTAGTTTCGAGAGGAGACGGGGAACCGGAAACACTTCTACTTCATCCGATCATCACTTCAGCTTATCAACGCCTAATTACAAGAGTCGTTTGACTCAGTTACTGTAGGAGGATTAACTAGACTTTATGAACCTCCCTAATGTCTGTTGTCTGAATATCGAATCATTATCATAAACTATTAATTGTTCCCCAATCAAAGGAAATTTCATCTCAGGTCCGAATTGTAGCGATCAAGTTCGTGTAGCATGGTGGCTGGAATTTTATTCTGATATCAGCAGTCACCTGAGTTGACCCGTTATGTGTCAGTATTTTCCGGTTCGGAAACAAAGAATGTAGTTCAATGTTAAACACAGTTGATCGTCAAAGTGAATTCCATGTCCGAGCTTTTAAAATTAGTAACCCAATATATTCGGTCAAAAATTTCTTGCGGAAGTCTTTCCGCCAAATTTCAATATATGTATCCAGTATCTCGGTGCAGAGAACAAGTGTTTCAGTATTATGTTCACCCTGAGTTCAGAGTCTAGTCTAAGCCCCAGTGACATTTCAATTGTCAGAGAGTATCTGGATGTGTTTCCAGAAGAGATAAATAGTTTACCACCAGAAAGAGAAATTGAGTTCTCAATTGATCTTGTTCCAGGATCTCAGCCTATCTCAGTTGCACCATATAGGATGTCCCCTCTTGAACTTCAAGAATTGAAATCTCAACTTGAAGAATTATTGCAAAAGCATTTCATTCGTCCGAGTGTCTCACCTTGGGGTGCTCCGGTTCTGTTAGTGAAAAAGAAGGACGGTACAATGCGGTTGTGTATTGATTACCGTCAGCTCAATAAAGTTACCATCAAGAATAAGTATCCGTTACCTCGTATTGACGATCTGTTAGATCAACTTAGAGGAGCTACTATCTTTTCAAAGATTGATCTTAGATCCGGGTATCATCAGATCCGCATCAGGACTTCCGACGTGTCCAAAACTGCTTTCAGGACTCGTTATGGTCATTATGAATTTTTGGTTATGCCGTTTGGTCTGACCAATGCCCCAGCAGTATTCATGGATTACATGAACAGAATTTTTCAGCCTTATCTTGATAAGTTTGTGGTAATCTTCATCGATGATATTTTAATCTACTCTAAAGATCCTCAGGAGCATGCAGAGCATTTGAGGATTGTTCTTAATATTCTGAGAGAGAAGCAACTTTATGCCAAATTCAGTAAGTGTGAGTTTTGGCTTTCCGAAGTTAAGTTTCGGGGTCATGTAATATCACAAGGAGGTGTATCTGTTGATCCATCCAAAGTAGAAGCGGTGCTTAATTGGGAGAGGCCTAGAACTGTTTCTGAAGTGAGAAGTTTCCTTGGTTTAGCGGGCTATTGCCGAAGGTTCATTTTGAGAGGTTCGGAGATAGCGCTACCTTTGACTCGTTTGACTAGAAAGGAAGTTGATTTTGTTTGGGACGGAGTCAAGCTGGATAGAAATGAAGTGACGTGTGACTTGCGTTCCATAATCAGTCGTGCACAAGAGAAGGATCGGAAAAAAAAAACCTGAGTTCACTGTAGCAGATGACGGTGTAATTCAGGTTGGAAGTAGAACCGATGTATTGTATGCTAGCAGGTTGAGACTGAACACCAGAAACCAGCCGGTCCTTTGCAACCATTGGAAATACCCGAGTGGAAGTGTTAGTATGTTAAAAACCCAAGTTCATACCTTTTAGATAACTTTGTGAAGTTCGTTAGAATTCCGTTTTCAGAGTGTACCCAACCAGGCCAGATACCGACCTATTAAATTAGTCGATTTACGGAACTAGTGCCTGCAACGATAAAGAGGATATTAGTTGCGGCAGAGGTCTGTAAAGCATAAGATTAAGCAAACCCAGCTCGTATGTGACAATTGTAGAGTAACTACGGAGTGATGATGAATCAGCTGAGTTACCACAAATGGATTTCGGTATAAGAAGAAGTTTAGTGTAGAGCGCGACACATTGAGGAGATATAGAGTAGGAGACAACGGTAGACGAAGTAAGTCAAGTGTTGCGAGCGTATCAGACTGTAGGGAAATATTGAAGAGGCAGTGACACAAATAAGTGGATGATGGAAAATGTTGGAGATCAGAGTGCGCAGCATGGGATCGTTTGAAAACAAGGTCAGTAAGTGGAGTTAGGCCATCAACTCCTTGCGAGAGGAAAGTTTTATTCCAAGGGATTGGATATGGAAGATTTTTATAAATTAACCGCTGAATGACGAAGCATCTCTGAAGTCAAGAATGTATTTAAGGAAAACACAGTCAAATTAAGGATTTTAACAGGAGTATTTTAAATAAGGAGACCTGGTTCATGATATGTTGGACCATAAACAATTCTTAAACCCGATGGTTCCGTAGAATAGCAGCCACAGTTGTCATAAAACCAGCTACAGTATGGAATGTGTTCCATGTATCGCAACGCAGAAAATTCCGTTCGGATCCGTTCGTGCCGGTAGAATTGCAAAACATAGAATTGAAGACAGACTTAACCTATTTGCTAATCTTATTCGGGTTGTGGACCGTGATCTAAAGGCTCTTCGAAGCAAGGAAATTACGATAGTGAAAGTGGAATAGTCTCAATCATCAAATGGCGAATTCGCGTGGGAGTTAAAATCTGAGATGATGAAAAACTATCCATGTCTTTTCTCAGATATGTTTCAATTTCGCGGACGAAATTTCTTTAAGGGGGGTAGATTGTAACATCCCCAATTTCTTTTACTAGTAGTATACACTATTAAGAGTATTTGTCTAAATCATCACATGTTTAGAGCTAGCATTATTAGTAGGGATCAATTAAGGTGTGGTATGTGAATACTAGTAGCCTAATAATGTGTTGTCCTTCCATGAGAGTGGCATGGCCAGCCAAGTGACATGTGTTCCCAAAGATTAGTCAAACCATGACAAGCTCCACACCTCACAATTCCACTCCTCAATACTCTTCCTTTGGCTGAAGAACATTCAGCAACTATTCCTTTCTTCTCTCTCTCGTCCAACACCAGCAAACACCCATCTCCATCACTAACCTCCTCTATCAATCATCCCCATTTAAGTCATGCAAATGGAGAAGCATGTTCCATAGATTGAATTAACACTAGAGGGTAAGTTTAATTCTTCAAATCTCTTCTCAAACTCTCTCTAATTCGTGCTCTAATTCTCAATGCTAATACCCATGAGTTGTTCTTCAATAATCATAGATTGGAAGCTAATTCATGGAGAATTGTGTTGATCACAAGGGAATCAAAGTTTCTAACCAAGTCTGTATCTAGCTGTTTGGCCAAGATCAAAGCTGAAATCAAGTTATTAGCCAAAGGATTCAACCTGCATTCAAGTCATAACCAAGAATCAAGCTTCAATTCTGAGGTGGGTTCTTAGGATAGAGTAGTTAGAATGATTCCCCTAAATTCACTTTGCATGAGAACATAGGATTTAGGGATTGAAATGTGCATGAGAAGGGTTTAATTCCCAATTCTCTTCTCCTTTATAATTATTAGGAAGTCCATGATGTTAATGGCTTGAAAGATTGGCAATTGTAGCGTAGAAAACTCTGTTTTGAACTGGTTCTGCAGGGCCTCGCGCCGAGGCGCAGCACTTTCGCGCCAGGGCGCAGGCAAAATGAGACAGAGACAGAATCTGGAATGCAGGTTCGCGCCGGGGCGCAGAAGGTTCGCGCCGGGGCGCAAGCAGCATTTCCAGCATTTTGTCCTCTGTTTCCCTGCTTTTGGAAATTCGTACGCATTTTGGATTGTCATCTTTTAAGTTTTGTTTTCCATTAACATTAAGAATACCTTATAATTATGATGTCGTTGTACGTATAGGATTGATTATAACCTAGGCTAGTAGCTAGGTTAGTCTCCCGGGATTGGGATATATTGGTAGTATGTTAACACATTAGAATTATGTGTAGTATCAGTCCATAGTATGTGTGGCTGCTTGAGCACCACCAAAGGGATTCGTGGAATCCATAGTTATGTGTGGTTGTTTGTCACCACCAAAGGGATTCGTGGAATCCATAGTTATATGTGGTTGTTTGTCACCACCAAAGGGATTTGAATAATCCAAAGCGATAAGATATCAATAATAATGATTGTGATGCCATAGTTATTTCGTACCATATGTGCTTAGTTCACGAAGATTGGTACGGAAAAGCGTAAGGCTTTCTGAGACCGGCTCACCTCAGATCGTCCTTGCATAGTTAAAATGAATTCAGATAATTTGTGTGTTACGCCATATGAACTGTTTATTATATATGAACATATTTATTGCGCTGAGTTGCGTGAGGACTGATTATAGGTTGATTTCCCCTGGTGTAGTCACCAATAGGTGGGTAGTAGAATCCACGAGACTTAGCAGTCTTACCCCCCCCGTTCATGTTTCAGGTGCACAGGGTGGTCAAGGTAAGCAAGCTGCAGAGTAGATACCAGTACTTGTGACTGATGATGTTCGTGTTTAGAACATATAGTTGTCATGTTTCCGTTTATTTTCTTTCCGCTGTGTTGTACTTTTGTACTATAGCACCTGCGTGTGCTTGAATTATTATCTATGTATTTGTAAACTTGTTGTACTCGGTATTTAATTATGGATCTTGTAATATATTCTAGACAATGTATTATGGGGTGTTATACATATGGAATAAAATCAATGTATATACTTCCTAACCATTGGATCAATAATAAGTCCCATTGACTATGCAATATTTTACATATCGCAATACTTTATGGCGTAACCCTTTATCAATTATTACAAATAAGATTTAAGAGAATTTTATATAATTTTATATTTATCATTTTTAATAACACACTTAATTTTTCTTGGTCGAAAATAAATAAAAAAAGAATTGTTTTTCACTTCTCATGATTCAAATTTTAAACTTAAAGATTATTAGTTAATTTGACAAAAAAGATTCATTTCATTATTAGTTAAAAATACATTTAATTTTTTTTGAAAAAATTAGTTCTATGTCTGAAATATTATTTACTCAAAAAACATAAATTCATTAATACGTGATGAGTTTTTAATTTTTGTTGTGTGTAATTATAAAGAATTGTTTTTCACTTCTCATGATTCAAATTTTAAACTTAAGATTATTAGTTAATTTGACAAAAAAGATTCATTGCACAAATGATGTATGCAATCGTGATAACTCAACAAGTGATTTCATGGTCTTCTGTGCAAATGGATACACACCAAAGTGTTTATGTTTTAGCTTTTCAAGTGTGAAGTATGCATCTTAGTATCATGACATAGCAACATGCACCTTAAGAAATATCAGAGGTATTGGAATGAATGCATTAATGTTAATCTTAAGTATTCAATCTCTTGTTAAGTAAAAGAAGTGTTCTTGATTCTCTAGGGGAATCTTAAAAATCAAAGAACAAATATTAGCTACGAGCTTTTTTTGTATCCTCTCTATTGAGAGTTATCTAGATCATTGTAAATCAACTAAGTTTGTCATCAATGCAAGCTTAGATTGATATAGAATTTCTTATTTATATCCTCTATATGAGAGTTAGAATCCTAGAACATGAACTTGTATCACACTAACACAAGCCCACATATTATGTAACCAACCCATTAGTGGCAACAACTTGTAACCCACAAGGATGTCCATCCTAGAAGGCATGAAATCCTGGTGTGAATCACAAGCTGGAAATCCTCTTATGCGAGGTGGAAAATCCTAGTTTCTGACAAGATGACATCTTTCATGGTTTTGGAAGCAAGGAAATATCTTGATGGATACCTTGAGTAATGTAATCCGATTATATGATTATAGTTTGAAGTCTATTGTATTTCAATTTATCTAACTACTTCACTAACTACAGTTAATAACGATGTTTTTATAAATGAAATTCATTTTATCAATTAATCAACGCATTTTGATCAATTTCTTAAGAACTGCTTACGATCCAAATAAAACAATATATTTTATGAGGAGGAGGAAGTACTATATTTTGGTAATAAAAAAAATAAAAGCGACATTATTAATATTTACCCTTTAACTTTTTTGATATTTCAACATAAAAATTTATTTCATAAAAAACTATTGTTTTTCACTTTCATGAATATCATTTTGAGCTCTCAATAATCTTTGATTTTCAGTTCAAACAATACCAAAGGGGACGAATATATTTGGATGAACGGAAAACATATTAATTGAATTAGAAGCAAAAAACTAGCTAGTTGTAGATCCCTTATGATCATCGAATGTAATATTTATCATGCTTGCCAAGAAACAACCAATGGCGTATTAATATTTTTTTGTCTTAACCTTTCTAGATCTTAGGGGAAGTTGTATTTGGTAATCTAAAATTTTACCGTCAGATAGATAAATCCTACCCAATGATTAGTCCAATCAAAATTCAAACAGAGCTCATTAATCTCTTTAGATCAATCAAGTGTTTATTTAAGAGAATACACACTAGTACAAAAAACACTTGTTAAGTCGGTTAAAAATGGCTTCTTAAGTCGGTTTTGCACCTGACTTAATACTTGGTGACTTAAGAAATTTTGAGTTCTTTAGTCAATTTTTTACCCGACTTAAGAAAATGACTTCTTAAGTCGGTTAAACTATTAACCAACTTAAGAAGTAGTATTTTAATTTTTTTTTAAAAAGCCTCAACTGAAGAGGCCAACAACATTTTTTTTTTCAACACACTCTTTTTAATTGGTTGAATGGTTCCCACCAAATTTATGTGGGGCTTACATGATTTAGTGGAACCCATTTGAATTTCAACCAATTAGATAGATTGTGTTAGAATTTGTGCTGTTAGCACTCCTCATATTTTTTTGCCTTAACCTTTCTAGATCTTAGGGGAAGTTGTATTTGGTAATCTAAAATTTTACCGTCAGATAGATAAATCCTACCCAATGATTAGTCCAATCAAAATTCAAACAGAGCTCATTAATCTCTTTAGATCAATCAAGTGTTTATTTAAGAGAATACACACTAGTACAAAAAACACTTGTTAAGTCGGTTTTGCACCTGACTTAATACTTGGTGACTTAAGAAATTTTGAGTTCTTTAGTCAATTTTTTACCCGACTTAAGAAAATGACTTCTTAAGTCGGTTAAACTATTAACCAACTTAAGAAGTAGTATTTTAATTTTTTTTTAAAAAGCCTCAACTGAAGAGGCCAACAACATTTTTTTTTTCAACACACTCTTTTTAATTGGTTGAATGGGTCCCACCAAATTTATGTGGGGCTTACATGATTTAGTGGAACCCATTTGAATTTCAACCAATTAGATAGATTGTGTTAGAATTTGTGCTGTTAGCACTCCTCATATTTTTTTGCCTTAACCTTTCTAGATCTTAGGGGAATTTGTATTTGGTAATCTAAAATTTTACCGTCAGATAGATAAATCCTACCCAATGATTAGTCCAATCAAAATTCAAACAGAGCTCATTAATCTCTTTAGATCAATCAATTGTTTATTTAAGAGAATACATATCAGAAAGAAACGATACATCAAACAATTGCAAATTCATATAAGTTTAATGTTTATTTTTCTTATGGCAATTTATCGGCCAAATAGATGTACATATGTCCCATAGCTCCTGTGAGAAATTCATTTTTATATCTTGATTCTACAGTCACAGTTTCTCCATCATTAATCTTGATTGAACCTGGTTTTGGATAACATACAGACATTCCAACAGCGTAACCTTCCTCATTCCCTGCCTCTTTTCCTGTTCCATATCTTGGTGTTGCTGTACACAATGTCCTTCCATCCTAATCATTTAATACAAAACAAAAAAAAATATTATAGATTTTGCAGGCACGTCCTCACGAGATTCTTTTGACATGTGTGTAATTAAGAAATAAATTAAGCAAAAGTAATCATATTTAACAAAACTCATTCAAATTAATATTAAACTTTACCTGTCCGTATAGTGTTGCATTAACCACACCTGTATGCATATGAGCAGTGCCATAGATAAGGTAACCACCTTTGTTCATTGGGATGCTTGCCTTTTGAACATGGAAAAGGTCACCACTATTATTTTCTAAAATAGTATATTCTGCCTGTAACATATTAAGAAATATTTGTAAATTATTCTCTTCCATCGTCAAATGTAATAAAAAAAAACTATTATCATAAGGTTTTTAAAACTTATTTTATTTTTACATGCAAATGTTAGCAGTGAATATTCTATGTTAGTAATTAGAGTTTCTATGAGCCTCCTTCTGAGGTGTCAAAGCTCAAACACTTAAGCTACGTCTCGATCGTGACATAATTTATTTGATCATGACTTTAAAAATATAATTTTAATAACTTACTTACCAGACAATCATGGATTGTTTCGGAACCATTTGTTCTAACTCGATCAGTGGAGTCGAGTATATAAAATCTAAGTGGAATTTGGTGTTGATCCCAGTCAACCCATGTTACTTTGTATCTTAAGGCAAGCTTTCTCCTTGGTGCTTCAAACCCCTTTCTTAATTTGCATTGAAAGTTATTTATGCAACAAAAGATTCCTCCTTTATATTCGGGGGTCAATGGTTTTCCATGAATGTCAGTTGACACATTATAAAAATTTTGTGGGAGATTAAATTGGTCACACCTACATTCAGTGCAACTTTTCCTATTTTCTGTGCCACGTGTATCAATGACCATGATGTTAAATAGCCATTTCTCTTCCCACCCTTCTGGAATATCTGCAGGGTTTCCTACTTCAACTGCAAATGGATCAGGAATTTTTGTACTTGTTCCTTTTGATTCACTTCCAAAACCCCAGTAATGTGGAAGAATAGCTTCGTTGCATGTTCCATCATTTCTTTTGAAAATGGCACCCCCAAAAGGTTTGAGATTACCATTAGAATCGTATGCATATGACTTATTTTTATTTTTAATATATTTTATAGCAAAATAATGATGGAAGTAAGTTTCATGCAATGGTACAGAATTCCCTTGTTCATCGACTAAATCAACGTCAAAGCTCTTGACTCCTATATGACCCGTTGGAAACTCAATATCAAACATTCCTTTTGACACAACTTCTCCGGGGCCCACTTCAAACTTTTCTGACAAATATGTTGCTGATTGAATATTAGGAGAATTTATTTGTGAGTAAGCTGTGTTTGATAGCATCACAAGTATTGATAATGTCAAAATAAATGATTTGGAGATCAACCTCATGTTTACCTGCACGTAAATGATTATTGTTACATAATTAGTTGTGAATAGTGCTTGCAATGTTATTCTTTTGCATATTTGTATATGCACATTAAAAAAAAAATTGAAATGTCATAGGGAGATTAATTGGATGGAAATGTGTACCAAATGAGATGTCATAATGAACATTTGCTTCTTCTCGAACTTCGAAGAAATTTTTTAAATAAAATATTGGTAGAAGACAACTTTGTGAACATGTGAAGATCTTGCATGTTTCCTACTTTTATAGTTGATATCTTAAAGGTTGGCATAACTTTGATGAGGAGAGATTTCAAGTTTCTTACCTTTTTTACAAACTAACTCATACGTTGAAACCTTTTTTTAGATGTATGAGGTATTTTTTATTTATTGGTGAGTAGTTTTAACGAAAAAGAAAAAAACAATATTCGTTAAGAATTTATTACAAATCTGACAATGCAAGTCATTTAGAAAAATATTTTTGACATGCTATTTATGGGTATAATAAGTTATTTTCTATTACATCTCAACAAAGATATTGCACAAAAATGAAATAATTTTCAACGATTAACTAGTTAGAGATTTCAGTTGTTATTTTTTTCTTTTTGTCAAATTGTTTCAAGGGAAAAAATATTGTGAATCATAGGAATAAAATCAATGTATATACTTCCTAACCATTGGATCAATAATAAGTCCCATTGACTATGCAATATTTTACATATCGCAATACTTTATGGCGTAACCCTTTATCAATTATTACAAATAAGATTTAAGAGAATTTTATATAATTTTATATTTATCATTTTTAATAACACACTTAATTTTTCTTGGTCGAAAATAAAAAAAAAAAAAAAATTGTTTTTCACTTCTCATGATTCAAATTTTAAACTTAAAGATTATTAGTTAATTTGACAAAAAAGATTCATTTCATTATTAGTTAAAAATACATTTAATTTTTTTTGAAAAAATTAGTTCTATGTCTGAAATATTATTTACTCAAAAAACATAAATTCATTAATACGTGATGAGTTTTTAATTTTTGTTGTGTGTAATTATAAAGAATTGTTTTTCACTTCTCATGATTCAAATTTTAAACTTAAGATTATTAGTTAATTTGACAAAAAAGATTCATTGCACAAATGATGTATGCAATCGTGATAACTCAACAAGTGATTTCATGGTCTTCTGTGCAAATGGATACACACCAAAGTGTTTATGTTTTAGCTTTTCAAGTGTGAAGTATGCATCTTAGTATGATGACATAGCAACATGCACCTTAAGAAATATCAGAGGTATTGGAATGAATGCATTAATGTTAATCTTAAGTATTCAATCTCTTGTTAAGTAAAAGAAGTGTTCTTGATTCTCTAGGGGAATCTTAAAAATCAAAGAACAAATATTAGCTACGAGCTTTTTTTGTATCCTCTCTATTGAGAGTTATCTAGATCATTGTAAATCAACTAAGTTTGTCATCAATGCAAGCTTAAATTGATATAGAATTTCTTATTTATATCCTCTATATGAGAGTTAGAATCCTAGAACATGAACTTGTATCACACTAACACAAGCCCACATATTATGTAACCAACCCATTAGTGGCAACAACTTGTAACCCACAAGGATGTCCATCCTAGAAGGCATGAAATCCTGGTGTGAATCACAAGCTGGAAATTCTCTTAGGTGAGGTGGAAAATCCTAGTTTCTGACAAGATGAAATCTTTCATGGTTTTGGAAGCAAGGAAATATCTTGATGGATACCTTGAGTAATGTAATCCGATTATATGATTATAGTTTGAAGTCTATTGTATTTCAATTTATCTAACTACTTCACTAACTACAGCTAATAACGATGTTTTTATAAATGAAATTCATTTTATCAATTAATCAACGCATTTTGATCAATTTCTTAAGAACTGCTTACGATCCAAATAAAACAATATATTTTATGAGGAGGAGGAAGTACTATATTTTGGTAATAAAAAAAATAAAAGCGACATTATTAATATTTACCCTTTAACTTTTTTGATATTTCAACATAAAAATTTATTTCATAAAAAACTATTGTTTTTCACTTTCATGAATATCATTTTGAGCTCTCAATAATCTTTGATTTTCAGTTCAAACAATACCAATGGGGACGAATATATTTGGATGAACGGAAAACATATTAATTGAATTAGAAGCAAAAAACTAGCTAGTTGTAGATCCCTTATGATCATCGAATGTAATATTTATCATGCTTGCCAAGAAACAACCAATGGCGTATTAATATTTTTTTGTCTTAACCTTTCTAGATCTTAGGGGAAGTTGTATTTGGTAATCTAAAATTTTACCGTCAGATAGATAAATCCTACCCAATGATTAGTCCAATCAAAATTCAAACAGAGCTCATTAATCTCTTTAGATCAATCAATTGTTTATTTAAGAGAATACATATCAGAAAGAAACCATACATCAAACAATTGCAAATTCATATAAGTTTAATGTTTATTTTTCTTATGGCAATTTATCGGCCAAATAGATGTACATATGTCCCATAGCTCCTGTGAGAAATTCATTTTTATATCTTGATTCTACAGTCACAGTTTCTCCATCATTAATCTTGATTGAACCTGGTTTTGGATAACATACAGACATTCCAACAGCGTAACCTTCCTCATTCCCTGCCTCTTTTCCTGTTCCATATCTTGGTGTTGCTGTACACAATGTCCTTCCATCCTAATCATTTAATACAAAACAAAAAAAAAATATTATAGATTTTGCAGGCACGTCCTCACGAGATTCTTTTGACATGTATGTAATTAAGAAATAAATTAAGCAAAAGTAATCATATTTAACAAAACTCATTCAAATTAATATTAAACTTTATCTGTCCGTATAGTGTTGCATTAACCACACCTGTATGCATATGAGCAGTGCCATAGATAAGGTAACCACCTTTTTTCATGGGGATGCTTGCCTTTTGAACATGGAAAAGGTCACCACTATTATTTTCTAAAATAGTATATTCTGCCTGTAACATATTAAGAAATATTTGTAAATTATTCTCTTCCATCGTCAAATGTAATAAAAAAAAACTATTATCATAAGGTTTTAAAACTTATTTTATTTTTACATGCAAATGTTAGCAGTGAATATTCTATGTTAGTAATTAGAGTTTATATGAGCCTCCTTCTGAGGTGTCAAAGCTCAAACACTTAAGCTACGTTTCGATCGTGACATAATTTATTTGATCATGACTTTAAAAATATAATTTTAATAACTTACTTACCAGACAATCATGGATTGTTTCGGAACCATTTGTTCTAACTCGATCAGTGGAGTCGAGTATATAAAATCTAAGTGGAATTTGGTGTTGATCCCAGTCAACCCATGTTACTTTGTATCTTAAGGCAAGCTTTCTCCTTGGTGCTTCAAACCCCTTTCTTAATTTGCATTGAAAGTTATTTATTTAACAAAAGATTCCTCCTTTATATTCGGGGGTCAATGGTTTTCCATGAATGTCAGTTGACACATTATAAAAATTTTGTGGGAGATTAAATTGGTCACACCTACATTCAGTGCAACTTTTCCTATTTTCTGTGCCACGTGTATCAATGACCATGATGTTAAATAGCCATTTCTCTTCCCACCCTTCTGGAATATCTGCAGGGTTTCCTACTTCAACTGCAAATGGATCAGGAATTTTTGTACTTGTTCCTCTTGATTCACTTCCAAAACCCCAGTAATGTGGAAGAATAGCTTCGTTGCATGTTCCATCATTTCTTTTGAAAATGGCACCCCCAAAAGGTTTGAGATTACCATTAGAATCGTATGCATATGACTTATTTTTATTTTTAATATATTTTATAGCAAAATAATGATGGAAGTAAGTTTCATGCAATGGTACAGAATTCCCTTGTTCATCGACTAAATCAACGTCAAAGCTCTTGACTCCTATATGACCCGTTGGAAACTCAATATCAAACATTCCTTTTGACACAACTTCTCCGGGGCCCACTTCAAACTTTTCTGACAAATATGTTGCTGATTGAATATTAGGAGAATTTATTTGTGAGTAAGCTGTGTTTGATAGCATCACAAGTATTGATAATGACAAAATAAATGATTTGGAGATCAACCTCATGTTTACCTGCACGTAAATGATTATTGTTACATAATTAGTTGTGAATAGTGCTTGCAATGTTATTCTTTTGCATATTTGTATATGCACATTAAAAAAAAAATTGAAATGTCATAGGGAGATTAATTGGATGGAAATGTGTACCAAATGAGATGTCATAATGAACATTTGCTTCTTCTCGAACTTCGAAGAAATTTTTTAAATAAAATATTGGTAGAAGACAACTTTGTGAACATGTGAAGATCTTGCATGTTTCCTACTTTTATAGTTGAAATCTTAAAGGTTGGCATAACTTTGATGAGGAGAGATTTCAAGTTTCTTACCTTTTTTACAAACTAACTCATACGTTGAAACCTTTTTTTAGATGTATGAGGTATTTTTTATTTATTGGTGAGTAGTTTTAACGAAAAAGAAAAAAACAATATTCGTTAAGAATTTATTACAAATCTGACAATGCAAGTCATTTAGAAAAATATTTTTGACATGCTATTTATGGGTATAATAAGTTATTTTCTATTACATCTCAACAAAGATATTGCACAAAAATGAAATAATTTTCAACGATTAACTAGTTAGAGATTTCAGTTGTTATTTTTTTCTTTTTGTCAAATTGTTTCAAGGGAAAAAATATTGTGAATCATATGGAATAAAATCAATGTATATACTTCCTAACCATTGGATCAATAATAAGTCCCATTGACTATGCAATATTTTACATATCGCAATACTTTATGGCGTAACCCTTTATCAATTATTACAAATAAGATTTAAGAGAATTTTATATAATTTTATATTTATCATTTTTAATAACACACTTAATTTTTCTTGGTCGAAAATAAAAAAAAAAAAAAGAATTGTTTTTCACTTCTCATGATTCAAATTTTAAACTTAAAGATTATTAGTTAATTTGACAAAAAAGATTCATTTCATTATTAGTTAAAAATACATTTAATTTTTTTTGAAAAAATTAGTTCTATGTCTGAAATATTATTTACTCAAAAAACATAAATTCATTAATACGTGATGAGTTTTTAATTTTTGTTGTGTGTAATTATAAAGAATTGTTTTTCACTTCTCATGATTCAAATTTTAAACTTAAGATTATTAGTTAATTTGACAAAAAAGATTCATTGCACAAATGATGTATGCAATCGTGATAACTCAACAAGTGATTTCATGGTCTTCTGTGCAAATGGATACACACCAAAGTGTTTATGTTTTAGCTTTTCAAGTGCGAAGTATGCATCTTAGTATCATGACATAGCAACATGCACCTTAAGAAATATCAGAGGTATTGGAATGAATGCATTAATGTTAATCTTAAGTATTCAATCTCTTGTTAAGTAAAAGAAGTGTTCTTGATTCTCTAGGGGAATCTTAAAAATCAAAGAACAAATATTAGCTACGAGCTTTTTTTGTATCCTCTCTATTGAGAGTTATCTAGATCATTGTAAATCAACTAAGTTTGTCATCAATGCAAGCTTAGATTGATATAGAATTTCTTATTTATATCCTCTATATGAGAGTTAGAATCCTAGAACATGAACTTGTATCACACTAACACAAGCCCACATATTATGTAACCAACCCATTAGTGGCAACAACTTGTAACCCACAAGGATGTCCATCCTAGAAGGCATGAAATCCTGGTGTGAATCACAAGCTGGAAATCCTCTTATGCGAGGTGGAAAATCCTAGTTTCTGACAAGATGACATCTTTCATGGTTTTGGAAGCAAGGAAATATCTTGATGGATACCTTGAGTAATGTAATCCGATTATATGATTATAGTTTGAAGTCTATTGTATTTCAATTTATCTAACTACTTCACTAACTACAGTTAATAACGATGTTTTTATAAATGAAATTCATTTTATCAATTAATCAACGCATTTTGATCAATTTCTTAAGAACTGCTTACGATCCAAATAAAACAATATATTTTATGAGGAGGAGGAAGTACTATATTTTGGTAATAAAAAAAATAAAAGCGACATTATTAATATTTACCCTTTAACTTTTTTGATATTTCAACATAAAAATTTATTTCATAAAAAACTATTGTTTTTCACTTTCATGAATATCATTTTGAGCTCTCAATAATCTTTGATTTTCAGTTCAAACAATACCAATGGGGACGAATATATTTGGATGAACGGAAAACATATTAATTGAATTAGAAGCAAAAAACTAGCTAGTTGTAGATCCCTTATGATCATCGAATGTAATATTTATCATGCTTGCCAAGAAACAACCAATGGCGTATTAATATTTTTTTGTCTTAACCTTTCTAGATCTTAGGGGAAGTTGTATTTGGTAATCTAAAATTTTACCGTCAGATAGATAAATCCTACCCAATGATTAGTCCAATCAAAATTCAAACAGAGCTCATTAATCTCTTTAGATCAATCAAGTGTTTATTTAAGAGAATACACACTAGTACAAAAAACACTTGTTAAGTCGGTTAAAAATGGCTTCTTAAGTCGGTTTTGCACCTGACTTAATACTTGGTGACTTAAGAAATTTTGAGTTCTTTAGTCAATTTTTTACCCGACTTAAGAAAATGACTTCTTAAGTCGGTTAAACTATTAACCAACTTAAGAAGTAGTATTTTAATTTTTTTTAAAAAGCCTCAACTGAAGAGGCCAACAACATTTTTTTTTTCAACACACTCTTTTTAATTGGTTGAATGGGTCCCACCAAATTTATGTGGGGCTTACATGATTTAGTGGAACCCATTTGAATTTCAACCAATTAGATAGATTGTGTTAGAATTTGTGCTGTTAGCACTCCTCATATTTTTTTGCCTTAACCTTTCTAGATCTTAGGGGAAGTTGTATTTGGTAATCTAAAATTTTACCGTCAGATAGATAAATCCTACCCAATGATTAGTCCAATCAAAATTCAAACAGAGCTCATTAATCTCTTTAGATCAATCAATTGTTTATTTAAGAGAATACATATCAGAAAGAAACCATACATCAAACAATTGCAAATTCATATAAGTTTAATGTTTATTTTTCTTATGGCAATTTATCGGCCAAATAGATGTACATATGTCCCATAGCTCCTGTGAGAAATTCATTTTTATATCTTGATTCTACAGTCACAGTTTCTCCATCATTAATCTTGATTGAACCTGGTTTTGGATAACATACAGACATTCCAACAGCGTAACCTTCCTCATTCCCTGCCTCTTTTCCTGTTCCATATCTTGGTGTTGCTGTACACAATGTCCTTCCATCCTAATCATTTAATACAAAACAAAAAAAAAATATTATAGATTTTGCAGGCACGTCCTCACGAGATTCTTTTGACATGTATGTAATTAAGAAATAAATTAAGCAAAAGTAATCATATTTAACAAAACTCATTCAAATTAATATTAAACTTTACCTGTCCGTATAGTGTTGCATTAACCACACCTGTATGCATATGAGCAGTGCCATAGATAAGGTAACCACCTTTTTTCATGGGGATGCTTGCCTTTTGAACATGGAAAAGGTCACCACTATTATTTTCTAAAATAGTATATTCTGCCTGTAACATATTAAGAAATATTTGTAAATTATTCTCTTCCATCGTCAAATGTAATAAAAAAAAACTATTATCATAAGGTTTTAAAACTTATTTTATTTTTACATGCAAATGTTAGCAGTGAATATTCTATGTTAGTAATTAGAGTTTATATGAGCCTCCTTCTGAGGTGTCAAAGCTCAAACACTTAAGCTACGTCTCGATCGTGACATAATTTATTTGATCATGACTTTAAAAATATAATTTTAATAACTTACTTACCAGACAATCATGGATTGTTTCGGAACCATTTGTTCTAACTCGATCAGTGGAGTCGAGTATATAAAATCTAAGTGGAATTTGGTGTTGATCCCAGTCAACCCATGTTACTTTGTATCTTAAGGCAAGCTTTCTCCTTGGTGCTTCAAACCCCTTTCTTAATTTGCATTGAAAGTTATTTATGCAACAAAAGATTCCTCCTTTATATTCGGGGGTCAATGGTTTTCCATGAATGTCAGTTGACACATTATAAAAATTTTGTGGGAGATTAAATTGGTCACACCTACATTCAGTGCAACTTTTCCTATTTTCTGTGCCACGTGTATCAATGACCATGATGTTAAATAGCCATTTCTCTTCCCACCCTTCTGAAATATCTGCAGGGTTTCCTACTTCAACTGCAAATGGATCAGGAATTTTTGTACTTGTTCCTCTTGATTCACTTCCAAAACCCCAGTAATGTGGAAGAATAGCTTCGTTGCATGTTCCATCATTTCTTTTGAAAATGGCACCCCCAAAAGGTTTGAGATTACCATTAGAATCGTATGCATATGACTTATTTTTATTTTTAATATATTTTATAGCAAAATAATGATGGAAGTAAGTTTCATGCAATGGTACAGAATTCCCTTGTTCATCGACTAAATCAACGTCAAAGCTCTTGACTCCTATATGACCCGTTGGAAACTCAATATCAAACATTCCTTTTGACACAACTTCTCCGGGGCCCACTTCAAACTTTTCTGACAAATATGTTGCTGATTGAATATTAGGAGAATTTATTTGTGAGTAAGCTGTGTTTGATAGCATCACAAGTATTGATAATGACAAAATAAATGATTTGGAGATCAACCTCATGTTTACCTGCACGTAAATGATTATTGTTACATAATTAGTTGTGAATAGTGCTTGCAATGTTATTCTTTTGCATATTTGTATATGCACATTAAAAAAAAAATTGAAATGTCATAGGGAGATTAATTGGATGGAAATGTGTACCAAATGAGATGTCATAATGAACATTTGCTTCTTCTCGAACTTCGAAGAAATTTTTTAAATAAAATATTGGTAGAAGACAACTTTGTGAACATGTGAAGATCTTGCATGTTTCCTACTTTTATAGTTGAAATCTTAAAGGTTGGCATAACTTTGATGAGGAGAGATTTCAAGTTTCTTACCTTTTTTACAAACTAACTCATACGTTGAAACCTTTTTTTAGATGTATGAGGTATTTTTTATTTATTGGTGAGTAGTTTTAACGAAAAAGAAAAAAACAATATTCGTTAAGAATTTATTACAAATCTGACAATGCAAGTCATTTAGAAAAATATTTTTGACATGCTATTTATGGGTATAATAAGTTATTTTCTATTACATCTCAACAAAGATATTGCACAAAAATGAAATAATTTTCAACGATTAACTAGTTAGAGATTTCAGTTGTTATTTTTTTCTTTTTGTCAAATTGTTTCAAGGGAAAAAATATTGTGAATCATATGGAATAAAATCAATGTATATACTTCCTAACCATTGGATCAATAATAAGTCCCATTGACTATGCAATATTTTACATATCGCAATACTTTATGGCGTAACCCTTTATCAATTATTACAAATAAGATTTAAGAGAATTTTATATAATTTTATATTTATCATTTTTAATAACACACTTAATTTTTCTTGGTCGAAAATAATAAAAAAAGAATTGTTTTTCACTTCTCATGATTCAAATTTTAAACTTAAAGATTATTAGTTAATTTGACAAAAAAGATTCATTTCATTATTAGTTAAAAATACATTTAATTTTTTTTGAAAAAATTAGTTCTATGTCTGAAATATTATTTACTCAAAAAACATAAATTCATTAATACGTGATGAGTTTTTAATTTTTGTTGTGTGTAATTATAAAGAATTGTTTTTCACTTCTCATGATTCAAATTTTAAACTTAAGATTATTAGTTAATTTGACAAAAAAGATTCATTGCACAAATGATGTATGCAATCGTGATAACTCAACAAGTGATTTCATGGTCTTCTGTGCAAATGGATACACACCAAAGTGTTTATGTTTTAGCTTTTCAAGTGTGAAGTATGCATCTTAGTATGATGACATAGCAGAATGCACCTTAAGAAATATCAGAGGTATTGAAATGAATGCATTAATGTTAATCTTAAGTATTCAATCTCTTGTTAAGTAAAAGAAGTGTTCTTGATTCTCTAGGGGAATCTTAAAAATCAAAGAACAAATATTAGCTACGAGCTTTTTTTGTATCCTCTCTATTGAGAGTTATCTAGATCATTGTAAATCAACTAAGTTTGTCATCAATGCAAGCTTAGATTGATATAGAATTTCTTATTTATATCCTCTATATGAGAGTTAGAATCCTAGAACATGAACTTGTATCACACAAACACAAGCCCACATATTATGTAACCAACCCATTAGTGGCAACAACTTGTAACCCACAAGGATGTCCATCCTAGAAGGCATGAAATCCTGGTGTGAATCACAAGCTGGAAATCCTCTTATGTGAGGTGGAAAATCCTAGTTTCTGACAAGATGACATCTTTCATGGTTTTGGAAGCAAGGAAATATCTTGATGGATACCTTGAGTAATGTAATCCGATTATATGATTATAGTTTGAAGTCTATTGTATTTCAATTTATCTAACTACTTCACTAACTACAGTTAATAACGATGTTTTTATAAATGAAATTCATTTTATCAATTAATCAACGCATTTTGATCAATTTCTTAAGAACTGCTTACGATCCAAATAAAACAATATATTTTATGAGGAGGAGGAAGTACTATATTTTGGTAATAAAAAAAATAAAAGCGACATTATTAATATTTACCCTTTAACTTTTTTGATATTTCAACATAAAAATTTATTTCATAAAAAACTATTGTTTTTCACTTTCATGAATATCATTTTGAGCTCTCAATAATCTTTGATTTTCAGTTCAAACAATACCACTAGGGACGAATATATTTGGATGAACAGAAAACATATTAATTGAATTAGAAGCAAAAAACTAGCTAGTTGTAGATCCCTTATGATCATCGAATGTAATATTTATCATGCTTGCCAAGAAACAACCAATGGCGTATTAATATTTTTTTGTCTTAACCTTTCTAGATCTTAGGGGAAGTTGTATTTGGTAATCTAAAATTTTACCGTCAGATAGATAAATCCTACCCAATGATTAGTCCAATCAAAATTCAAACAGAGCTCATTAATCTCTTTAGATCAATCAATTGTTTATTTAAGAGAATACATATCAGAAAGAAACCATACATCAAACAATTGTTTAATGTTTATTTTTCTTATGGCAATTTATCGGCCAAATAGATGTACATATGTCCCATAGCTCCTGTGAGAAATTCATTTTTATATCTTGATTCTACAGTCACAGTTTCTCCATCATTAATCTTGATTGAACCTGGTTTTGGATAACATACAGACATTCCAACAGCGTAACCTTCCTCATTCCCTGCCTCTTTTCCTGTTCCATATCTTGGTGTTGCTGTACACAATGTCCTTCCATCCTGATCATTTAATACAAAACAAAAAAAAAATATTATAGATTTTGCAGGCACGTCCCACTACAACAAATATAGGCCTTTAACAGCGCTTTTTTTGACTTTTAATAGCGCTTAAAAGCGCTATTACTGATGACGCTATTATAAGTCTGATGCTTATAATAGCGCTTTACAAGCGCTATCAATTGTATGCTTTTAATAGCTTTTCTGACACAAAGCGCTATCGTATGCAACGTAACACTAGGTGTTAGCGCGTCTGGAAACGGCCTTTAATAGCGGTTATTATTATAATCGCTATTATAGATCACATGTTTAATAGCGCCCGCGCATAAAGCGCTATTATAATCCTACAAATATACAGGCTTTAATAGCGCCCGTGCCACCTATTATAGCGCTTTCTTGAATAAACGCTATTAAAGGGTATTCTTGGAAAGATATCAGTTTTTTATCCAATATTTTTATAAGGCTATATACTTGGATAACAAAAGAGCTAAGTTAATTTCATTTATCATAATGAAAGACCACATAAGATAATTAAACAATGTATCATACAAAGAATGACTTACAAAATAAGCTACACTCAAATTCAATCACAAGTGTAACTAAAATACAATGGATATCATTAAGAAAAAGTCTTCAATTCCAAATACAATTTGCATTTAAGCTAATCAATATATGAATTCCAGAGCATATGAATACATTGATATAACTATAAGCAGTGAGATGGAAAAATCACAAAACTAACTAAAGATAAAAAATAAAATAAAAAACTACTGATAAGCCAAAAAATACACAAATGTAACTATCGTCATAATTAAGAGCCCATAACGGTGACAATGCTAAACCTATTTCCACTCCTATACTTGTTTTTCTTTTTTTAATGTCTCCATTGTATTATTCTTCCCCCTAGATCAACACCCTGAAAAAAGGTCAAGACAAAAATCAATTTACAAATCATAATCAATTTAAGAGACTCAAGTAATTATTAGAAAAATCATTATCAATTTAAGAGACTCGAGTAATTATTAGGAAAATCATAATCAATATCAGAAAGTTTGAAGAACTGAACATGCCTCAATATAAATCTAGCCTGGATGACATAAAAAAAAAGAGAGTGAATAACATATCATTGTGCATACATGATTACCAAACATAGTCAAATATAAGTAGCATGATAGACTCAAAAGAAAAAGGGGAGGGTCATAGCTCTTCTGATAAAGAATTAATACTAGTAGCTATAAATTATTCCAAAGCTCTTGTGACTCAAGAAAATTTAGCTTTAAATGACAAATTAATACTAGTAGCTATAAATTATTCCTAAGGTGTTGTGATTTGAAAAATGAGGGGTCAAAGCTCTTGCTATAAATAATTGTTGTCAATTTATGCATGCACTAAAAATTGAAATCCATTAAGGTTAATTAAGCATAGGACAGACAAAAACTAAAAAGTATACAATAGAATCAATTCAAAGGTATATGAGAAAAAAATACCATGTTATAAAAAGACAATTAAACAAATCCACAATTGTCACTTAAATAAGCAATTTTAGCAAGATGAGATAATGAGAAATCACATACACCAAAGAATTTGCAATGGGCTTACGTGATCAGTTTGCGAACTTAGGCAAGAGTTCAATTTCTTCTTTATTCATCATTCTTCGATTCAGCAAGAGATTTGCAATTGAAATCATACTATCGATAGAGAGAGCTATGTCAACGGAGAGTTATGCAGCTGTCAAAATCACAACTTTAAATATGTAGGTTCAGATTGTTATCAAGTATCAACCACAAGGAATTCATCATTAACTTCAAATGAGGAAACAGGATCATGCTTCATGGCAGTGGCAGGGGTATGTCGTAGTGACAGAACACAATCATGACTCAAATAACGAAATGGAAACTATGTGTGAAGTGAAATTGGAATTAATAAAACAAGCAACAGAGTAACATGCATGTATGAGTGCTATAAACTTACTTGTCAACAACGATATCCTTTACCTGCCCATATTTAGAACACTCTTCTTCTATGCCCTCTTTGATGTTAGTAACACTGATAAACAAAACTTACTGTCAAGTCAAACCTACTTCAATCAAGAGCAACAAACTTCAGGTTTAATCATAGAATACTTATTTATCTTTTTTCGAAACAAGCTTCTGCCTCTACTCCCTACAAGCACAACTGCTGGTTTGATCCTCTCTGCTTTTGGATCACATGCCACAATTCAAGGTATTGTTTTCACTTGTTTAATATCATAATAATCATAAGTAGAACCAAAGAGTAATTATTGTTTAAGAGAAACATTTCAGTGATTATTTATATGGCTCAAATATGTATAGCTCATACTTTTTTTAACTAAAATCAATTCTATAAAAATCAATTTACACTACCATAAAATCAAGCAGACATTTAATCTTAAAATCATAATCACAAATTCACAATACACAAATATCTGATAACGAAAAAAATAATGAAGATATCTTCGTTATTGCTAGGATTAAGCAATGTAGAAAACTTGTCTATCAAATTTTGATACTCCAAGAAAAGGGAAATTTTTTATTTTTTTATTGATACTTGTCAATCTAATTTTGCTAGTATTAATGGAACACATGTGTCAAGATAGTATTGGACAAAAACAGCCCCTAATGAAGTGTTTGACAATCCTAAAAATAATATTAGAGACAACTGACAAAGCTTTCAAGTTAACTAGTGACATTCTACCATGAGTTATCAGAGAGTTATTGCTTACCTTTATCACATAGGCGACAAATGATTCTCATCCAAAGTCCCTGCCAATACCAATCACACACATGGAGTTATGAGAGGGTTGATTACTTTTGTTAGCTGAGGACTAAGATTGAAATTTACCTGTGCAATTTGACATGTTATCATAGGATCCTCTTTGCTATAGCAGTACCAAGTACTGTGATGAAAGTGGAACTTAAGAACAACAACAAAAATCCAAATGGAGAAAGACCATTAAATTAAAGAAGAGTAAAAGACAATAACCTGCTAGTGTCCAACAGTTGTTGAACCAAAACAAACCTTGGGAGAACTTCTCTACATGTTATTAGTTTAAAGCAAATTCTGCCTCAACAAATATTTGACCATGAACTTCCTTTTTCATATCCATTCCTACTAATGAGTAGGGGTGTTCGCGGTGCGGTTTGGTTCGGTTATGAACAAAAAAGTCATCCTAACCGCGAGATAAAAAAGCATGCGGTTCGGTTTGGTTCGGTTGATTTTTAAAAAGTCATCCAAACCAAACCAAACCAAACCAATGCGGTTAGGATCGGTTCGGTGGCGGCGGTTTATCGCGATATAAAAATATTACAATATTACCAACTTGTTACAAAATAAACATAGAAAATTTTAATTTATTTTATTGTTTATATGATATAATATGCATATATAGAAATTGCATATACATAAGAAGTTATTTTTAATACCAACAATATAGTTTTGTATCGCATGAAATTATATGTTTGTACATCTTACTGTTTTATGGACTCAGTTTAGGTTGGATTTGCTAAGTTGGACTAGATAATAGGTTGATTGCTACTAGTTGATAGAGTTAAGTTAAGTATTGCGGTTTGGTTAGGTTTTATGAAATGAAAACCGCAAACCAAACCAAACCGTGCGGTTTAAAAGAAACATGATCCGTGCGGTTTATACTAAATGCGGTTTTTTGCGGTTTCGGTTTGGATTGGTTCGGTTTTGCGGTTTTACTTTTGGTTCGGTTCGGATACGATCACCCCTACTAATGAGTCACCTTGTAGTTGCATCCACCATCCTTTAACAATACCAACACTTGGTCATTTTTTGGACTCCTAATTCTCCATTAAAATTAGACAGTAGCCAACAACAATTAAGTGAGGATATATCAACACTAACAACAATAAATAAAAAAAAAATTTATTCATCCTACATTCATCAAAGAACAATGCATAAAACAAAAAAAAAAAATGCACTAGGAGGTTATGGAAATTGAAATACTCTACGATGAACTAACAATTCTTCATTTTTCAAAGATCAATGCACTAACAAATTATGGAGATTCAAAACATTCTACGATGAACTAGCAATCACCAAAAAGAAGTAAAAAACGTAGCAACAACACTACTACACCATCCAAACACTACCACATCTTCACAATGCCCCTACAAAGATCAACAACACAACATAAAACAACAGGAACTGTCGGGCCAGATCTATAAGAAAGACAAAACAACCAATGTGATTAAACACCAGCAATTTCAAAGGAACTTACCAGATAAAATCCCAAGTTAACTAGTACTTATAAAAAAGGGGTTTTGTGACGCACTAACCAAAAATTTCAACCGAACTGCAATCGAGTCGGTGAAACGTGTTGCAGCTAACGCGGGCGAAACCGCGAAGATGAATTAGGTGCGAGACTGGCTGGGAAGGAGAGATTGCGAGAGAGATTCGAGTAGTTACAGTTTCAATCTGTGTATTTCAAAATCGCTAGAGAAGATGAGTTCGTTCGGGGTTTCTGGATTCGTGGAGGGTTTCTGGGTTCGTGAAGGTTTCAAAATTAAGAGAACTGAAAAATAAAAATTAAACACCGAAATTTACACATCGTATGACCACAAGCGATTGTAAAATCAAGGAGGTTAAATTAATCGAAAAAGCAAGAAATCAGAGAATGAAACATGATTAGGATTCAAATCAAAACCTGTGTATGAGGGCTGAAAACGAAGGATAATATAGGGTTCGATTGTGAGGTGATGCGTGGAAACAAAGAACATAGGGCTCGACGGAGATGGAGGTTCAACGACAAGATCGATGTAGGCGAAATGCAGAAGAGTTGCTCTCAAAAGACTAGATGAATGGCTCTGTTATTTTTTATTATTATTATTATATTATTATTATTATTTTTTTTTTATCAATTTTTTTTTTATTAACAATAATAACGGTTCAAGGGTTCGACACCCAGCTACAAGATATTTTTTATTTACTAATTTCATATATTATAGCGCTAATGTGAAAAGCGCTATTGTAAGTCATCAGTCTTTGTGCTCTTAATAGCGCTTTCCCAGAAACGCTATTATAGAGTATCAGATTTCGTTGTTTCAATAGCGTTTTTTCCAAAGGCGCTATTATAAAGCCTCCGTGTTAATCTTTTACAGCGTTTTTTAAATAAGCGCTATCAAATAGGCGCTATTAAAACTACTTTTTGTGGTACTCACGAGATTCTTTTGACATGTATGTAATTAAGAAATAAATTAAGCAAAAGTAATCATATTTAACAAAACTCATTCAAATTAATATTAAACTTTACCTGTCCGTATAGTGTTGCATTAACCACACCTGTATGCATATGAGCAGTGCCATAGATAAGGTAACCACCTTTTTTCATGGGGATGCTTGCCTTTTGAACATGGAAAAGGTCACCACTATTATTTTCTAAAATAGTATATTCTGCCCGT
This sequence comes from Trifolium subterraneum, assembly GCA_951799995.1. NCBI lineage: Eukaryota > Viridiplantae > Streptophyta > Magnoliopsida > Fabales > Fabaceae > Trifolium > Trifolium subterraneum. Next base: position 43,096,020 of record OX637463.1, on the reverse strand, counting down.
AACATATTAAGAAATATTTGTAAATTATTCTCTTCCATCGTCAAATGTAATAAAAAAAAACTATTATCATAAGGTTTTAAAACTTATTTTATTTTTACATGCAAATGTTAGCAGTGAATATTCTATGTTAGTAATTAGAGTTTCTATGAGCCTCCTTCTGAGGTGTCAAAGCTCAAACACTTAAGCTACGTCTCGATCGTGACATAATTTATTTGATCATGACTTTAAAAATATAATTTTAATAACTTACTTACCAGACAATCATGGATTGTTTCGGAACCATTTGTTCTAACTCGATCAGTGGAGTCGAGTATATAAAATCTAAGTGGAATTTGGTGTTGATCCCAGTCAACCCATGTTACTTTGTATCTTAAGGCAAGCTTTCTCCTTGGTGCTTCAAACCCCTTTCTTAATTTGCATTGAAAGTTATTTATGCAACAAAAGATTCCTCCTTTATATTCGGGGGTCAATGGTTTTCCATGAATGTCAGTTGACACATTATAAAAATTTTGTGGGAGATTAAATTGGTCACACCTACATTCAGTGCAACTTTTCCTATTTTCTGTGCCACGTGTATCAATGACCATGATGTTAAATAGCCATTTCTCTTCCCACCCTTCTGGAATATCTGCAGGGTTTCCTACTTCAACTGCAAATGGATCAGGAATTTTTGTACTTGTTCCTCTTGATTCACTTCCGAAACCCCAGTAATGTGGAAGAATAGCTTCGTTGCATGTTCCATCATTTCTTTTGAAAATGGCACCCCCAAAAGGTTTGAGATTACCATTAGAATCGTATGCATATGACTTATTTTTATTTTTAATATATTTTATAGCAAAATAATGATGAAAGTAAGTTTCATGCAATGGTACAGAATTCCCTTGTTCATCGACTAAATCAACGTCAAAGCTCTTGACTCCTATATGACCCGTTGGAAACTCAATATCAAACATTCCTTTTGACACAACTTCTCCGGGGCCCACTTCAAACTTATCTGACAAATATGTTGCTTATTGAATATTAGGAGAATTTATTTGTGAGTAAGCTGTGCTTGATAGCATCACAAGTATTGATAATGACAAAATAAATGATTTGGAGATCAACCTCATGTTTACCTGCACGTAAATGATTATTGTTACATAATTAGTTGTGAATAGTGCTTGCAATGTTATTCTTTTGCATATTTGTATATGCACATTAAAAAAAAAAATTGAAATGTCATAGGGAGATTAATTGGATGGAAATGTGTACCAAATGAGATGTCATAATGAACATTTGCTTCTTCTCGAACTTCGAAGAAATTTTTAAAATAAAATATTGGTAGAAGACAACTTTATGAACATGTGAAGATCTTGCATGTTTCCTACTTTTATAGTTGAAATCTTAAAGGTTGACATAACTTTGATGAGGAGAGATTTCAAGTTTCTTACCTTTTTTACAAACTAACTCATACGTTGAAACCTTTTTTTAGATGTATGAGGTATTTTTTATTTATTGGTGAGTAGTTTTAACGAAAAAGAAAAAACAATATTCGTTAAGAATTTATTACAAATCTGACAATGCAAGTCATTTAGAAAAATATTTTTGACATGCTATTTATGGGTATAATAAGTTATTTTCTATTACATCTCAACAAAGATATTGCACAAAAATGAAATAATTTTCAACGATTAACTAGTTAGAGATTTCAGTTGTTATTTTTTTCTTTTTGTCAAATTGTTTCAAGGGAAAAAATATTGTGAATCATATTGTAACATCCCCAATTTCTTTTACTAGTAGTATACACTATTAAGAGTATTTGTCTAAATCATCACATGTTTAGAGCTAGCATTATTAGTAGGGATCAATTAAGGTGTGGTATGTGAATACTACTAGCCTAATAATGTGTTGTCCTTCCATGAGAGTGGCATGGCCAGCCAAGTGACGTGTGTTCCCAAAGATTAGTCAAACCATGACAAGCTCCACACCTCACAATTCCACTCCTCAATACACTTCCTTTGGCTGAAGAACATTCAGAAACTATTCCTTTCTTCTCTCTCTCGTCCAACACCAGCAAACACCCATCTCCATCACTAACCTCCTCTATCAATCATCCCCATTTAACTCATGCAAATGGAGAAGCATGTTCCATAGATTGAATTAACACTAGAGGGTAAGTTTAATTCTTCAAATCTCTTCTCAAACTCTCTCTAATTCGTGCTCTAATTCTCAATGCTAATACCCATGAGTTGTTCTTCAATAATCATAGATTGGAAGCTAATTCATGGAGAATTGTGTTGATCACAAGGGAATCAAAGTTTCTAACCAAGTCTGTATCTAGCTGTTTGGCCAAGATCAAAGCTGAAATCAAGTTATTAGCCAAAGGATTCAACCTGCATTCAAGTCATAACCAAGAATCAAGCTTCAATTCTGAGGTGGGTTCTTAGGATAGAGTAGTTAGAATGATTCCCCTAAATTCACTTTGCATGAGAACATAGGATTTAGGGATTGAAATGTGCATGAGAAGGGTTTAATTCCCAATTCTCTTCTCCTTTATAATTATTAGGAAGTCCATGATGTTAATGGCTTGAAAGATTGGCAATTGTAGCGTAGAAAACTCTGTTTTGAACTGGTTCTGCAGGGCCTCGCGCCGAGGCGCAGCACTTTCGCGCCAGGGCGCAGGCAAAATGAGACAGAGACAAAATCTGGAATGCAGGTTCGCGCCGGGGCGCAGAAGGTTCGCGCCGGGGCGCAAGCAGCATTTCCAGCATTTTGTCCTCTGTTTCCCTGCTTTTGGAAATTCGTACGCATTTTGGATTGTCATCTTTTAAGTTTTGTTTTCCATTAACATTAAGAATACCTTATAATTATGATGTCGTTGTACGTATAGGATTGATTATAACCTAGGCTAGTAGCTAGGTTAGTCTCCCGGGATTGGGATATATTGGTAGTATGTTAACACATTAGAATTATGTGTAGTATCAGTCCATAGTATGTGTGGCTGCTTGAGCACCACCAAAGGGATTCGTGGAATCCATAGTTATGTGTGGTTGTTTGTCACCACCAAAGGGATTCGTGGAATCCATAGTTATGTGTGGTTGTTTGTCACCACCAAAGGGATTTGAATAATCCAAAGCGATAAAATATCAATAATAATGATTGTGATGCCATAGTTATTTCGTACCATATGTGCTTAGTTCACGAAGATTGGTACGGAAAAGCGTAAGGCTTTCTGAGACCGGCTCACCTCAGATCGTCCTTGCATAGTTAAAATGAATTCAGATAATTTGTGTGTTACACCATATGAACTGTTTATTATATATGAACATATTTATTGCGCTGAGTTGCGTGAGGACTGATTATAGGTTGATTTCCCCTGGTGTAGTCACCAATAGGTGGGTAGTAGAATCCACGAGACTTAGCAGTCTTACCCCCCCCGTTCATGTTTCAGGTGCACAGGGTGGTCAAGGTAAGCAAGCTGCAGAGTAGATACCAGTACTTGTGACTGATGATGTTCGTGTTTAGAACATATAGTTGTCATGTTTCCGTTTATTTTCTTTCCGCTGTGTTGTACTTTTGTACTATAGCACCTGCGTGTGCTTGAATTATTATCTATGTATTTGTAAACTTGTTGTACTCGGTATTTAATTATGGATCTTGTAATATATTCTAGACAATGTATTATGGGGTGTTATAATTGGTATTAGAGCAGGTCGATTCAGACCATGCCAGAGTCATAAGTATACAGTGCATTCTAAAATACGTACTCTAGGGATGTCTTGCATTTATTCTAAATGTCATGTCACTTTGAGCCTAGCTAACTCAATTTGATTATGACAGGTAGAGTAGTATGTCAGAATTACCAAGAGGACACGGATCCGGAGGAGCCAGAAGGAATGTCGAGAAGGACCCAACTGAATTCGAAAGACGTCTAAGGAATTCGATTTCAATTGAATCAAGGAATGATGATTCCCGAGTCCGGATGGCTCAAGAACAACGGATGCTGGAAGTGACGTGGCAACATCCAGTGGTGTCAGAACGACAGTTCGAGACGCAATTCGAAACTAGAAGTGAACAGGCGTTTGGAGAATTTTTGAAGTTGAAACCCCCAGTATTCCGAGGAAATGTAAGTGCGGATGTTCAACATGATTGGTTGTTGATTGTAGAAAACATCCTGAAGGTAATACCATGCACGGACGACGAGAAGGTATTGTTCGTCAGTTACATGCTAAAAGGAGCAGCGGGGTATTGGTGGGATGGAATAAAGGAGAAGCTGGGATACAACATACCCCGAGAATGGGAACAATTCCGTGCACTATTCCTTGGAAAGTATTGTTCCGAAACTGTCAAGGAACAGGGTGAAGGAGAGCGTGGTCAGTCTTCGCGTTCACGAGAGTGCCGTTGTTGCGTAGAATGTGGAAAGCTCCATTCAGGACTGTGTATGCAAGGATATCCAGGCTGTTACAAGTGCAAGCTGGTGGGACATTACTCGAAGGATTGCCCTTACAAGTGAAGAGGTAATCAACTCGTTCTTTCTGATGCAAGTAATTATGAATGGACTAGGTAGGAGATAGTGATATAGGGTATTGCTAGTCTTGGAGAACAACAATGAGTAGTGTAGTTTCGAGAGGAGACGGGGAACCGGAAACACTTCTACTTCATCCGATCATCACTTCAGCTTATCAACGCCTAATTACAAGAGTCGTTTGACTCAGTTACTGTAGGAGGATTAACTAGACTTTATGAACCTCCCTAATGTCTGTTGTCTGAATATCGAATCATTATCATAAACTATTAATTGTTCCCCAATCAAAGGAAATTTCATCTCAGGTCCGAATTGTAGCGATCAAGTTCGTGTAGCATGGTGGCTGGAATTTTATTCTGATATCAGCAGTCACCTGAGTTGACCCGTTATGTGTCAGTATTTTCCGGTTCGGAAACAAAGAATGTAGTTCAATGTTAAACACAGTTGATCGTCAAAGTGAATTCCATGTCCGAGCTTTTAAAATTAGTAACCCAATATATTCGGTCAAAAATTTCTTGCGGAAGTCTTTCCGCCAAATTTCAATATATGTATCCAGTATCTCGGTGCAGAGAACAAGTGTTTCAGTATTATGTTCACCCTGAGTTCAGAGTCTAGTCTAAGCCCCAGTGACATTTCAATTGTCAGAGAGTATCTGGATGTGTTTCCAGAAGAGATAAATAGTTTACCACCAGAAAGAGAAATTGAGTTCTCAATTGATCTTGTTCCAGGATCTCAGCCTATCTCAGTTGCACCATATAGGATGTCCCCTCTTGAACTTCAAGAATTGAAATCTCAACTTGAAGAATTATTGCAAAAGCATTTCATTCGTCCGAGTGTCTCACCTTGGGGTGCTCCGGTTCTGTTAGTGAAAAAGAAGGACGGTACAATGCGGTTGTGTATTGATTACCGTCAGCTCAATAAAGTTACCATCAAGAATAAGTATCCGTTACCTCGTATTGACGATCTGTTAGATCAACTTAGAGGAGCTACTATCTTTTCAAAGATTGATCTTAGATCCGGGTATCATCAGATCCGCATCAGGACTTCCGACGTGTCCAAAACTGCTTTCAGGACTCGTTATGGTCATTATGAATTTTTGGTTATGCCGTTTGGTCTGACCAATGCCCCAGCAGTATTCATGGATTACATGAACAGAATTTTTCAGCCTTATCTTGATAAGTTTGTGGTAATCTTCATCGATGATATTTTAATCTACTCTAAAGATCCTCAGGAGCATGCAGAGCATTTGAGGATTGTTCTTAATATCCTGAGAGAGAAGCAACTTTATGCCAAATTCAGTAAGTGTGAGTTTTGGCTTTCCGAAGTTAAGTTTCGGGGTCATGTAATATCACAAGGAGGTGTATCTGTTGATCCATCCAAAGTAGAAGCGGTGCTTAATTGGGAGAGGCCTAGAACTGTTTCTGAAGTGAGAAGTTTCCTTGGTTTAGCGGGCTATTGCCGAAGGTTCATTTTGAGAGGTTCGGAGATAGCGCTACCTTTGACTCGTTTGACTAGAAAGGAAGTTGATTTTGTTTGGGACGGAGTCAAGCTGGATAGAAATGAAGTGACGTGTGACTTGCGTTCCATAATCAGTCGTGCACAAGAGAAGGATCGGAAAAAAAAAACCTGAGTTCACTGTAGCAGATGACGGTGTAATTCAGGTTGGAAGTAGAACCGATGTATTGTATGCTAGCAGGTTGAGACTGAACACCAGAAACCAGCCGGTCCTTTGCAACCATTGGAAATACCCGAGTGGAAGTGTTAGTATGTTAAAAACCCAAGTTCATACCTTTTAGATAACTTTGTGAAGTTCGTTAGAATTCCGTTTTCAGAGTGTACCCAACCAGGCCAGATACCGACCTATTAAATTAGTCGATTTACGGAACTAGTGCCTGCAACGATAAAGAGGATATTAGTTGCGGCAGAGGTCTGTAAAGCATAAGATTAAGCAAACCCAGCTCGTATGTGACAATTGTAGAGTAACTACGGAGTGATGATGAATCAGCTGAGTTACCACAAATGGATTTCGGTATAAGAAGAAGTTTAGTGTAGAGCGCGACACATTGAGGAGATATAGAGTAGGAGACAACGGTAGACGAAGTAAGTCAAGTGTTGCGAGCGTATCAGACTGTAGGGAAATATTGAAGAGGCAGTGACACAAATAAGTGGATGATGGAAAATGTTGGAGATCAGAGTGCGCAGCATGGGATCGTTTGAAAACAAGGTCAGTAAGTGGAGTTAGGCCATCAACTCCTTGCGAGAGGAAAGTTTTATTCCAAGGGATTGGATATGGAAGATTTTTATAAATTAACCGCTGAATGACGAAGCATCTCTGAAGTCAAGAATGTATTTAAGGAAAACACAGTCAAATTAAGGATTTTAACAGGAGTATTTTAAATAAGGAGACCTGGTTCATGATATGTTGGACCATAAACAATTCTTAAACCCGATGGTTCCGTAGAATAGCAGCCACAGTTGTCATAAAACCAGCTACAGTATGGAATGTGTTCCATGTATCGCAATGCAGAAAATTCCGTTCGGATCCGTTCGTGCCGGTAGAATTGCAAAACATAGAATTGAAGACAGACTTAACCTATTTGCTAATCTTATTCGGGTTGTGGACCGTGATCTAAAGGCTCTTCGAAGCAAGGAAATTACGATAGTGAAAGTGGAATAGTCTCAATCATCAAATGGCGAATTCGCGTGGGAGTTAAAATCTGAGATGATGAAAAACTATCCATGTCTTTTCTCAGATATGTTTCAATTTCGCGGACGAAATTTCTTTAAGGGGGGTAGATTGTAACATCCCCAATTTCTTTTACTAGTAGTATACACTATTAAGAGTATTTGTCTAAATCATCACATGTTTAGAGCTAGCATTATTAGTAGGGATCAATTAAGGTGTGGTATGTGAATACTAGTAGCCTAATAATGTGTTGTCCTTCCATGAGAGTGGCATGGCCAGCCAAGTGACATGTGTTCCCAAAGATTAGTCAAACCATGACAAGCTCCACACCTCACAATTCCACTCCTCAATACTCTTCCTTTGGCTGAAGAACATTCAGCAACTATTCCTTTCTTCTCTCTCTCGTCCAACACCAGCAAACACCCATCTCCATCACTAACCTCCTCTATCAATCATCCCCATTTAACTCATGCAAATGGAGAAGCATGTTCCATAGATTGAATTAACACTAGAGGGTAAGTTTAATATCTCTTCTCAAACTCTCTCTAATTCGTGCTCTAATTCTCAATGCTAATACCCATGAGTTGTTCTTCAATAATCATATATTGGAAGCTAATTCATGGAGAATTGTGTTGATCACAAGGGAATCAAAGTTTCTAACCAAGTCTGTATCTAGCTGTTTGGCCAAGATCAAAGCTGAAATCAAGTTATTAGCCAAAGGATTCAACCTGCATTCAAGTCATAACCAAGAATCAAGCTTCAATTCTGAGGTGGGTTCTTAGGATAGAGTAGTTAGAATGATTCCCCTAAATTCACTTTGCATGAGAACATAGGATTTAGGGATTGAAATGTGCATGAGAAGGGTTTAATTCCCAATTCTCTTCTCCTTTATAATTATTAGGAAGTCCATGATGTTAATGGCTTGAAAGATTGGCAATTGTAGCGTAGAAAACTCTGTTTTGAACTGGTTCTGCAGGGCCTCGCGCCGAGGCGCAGCACTTTCGCGCCAGGGCGCAGGCAAAATGAGACAGAGACAGAATCTGGAATGCAGGTTCGCGCCGGGGCGCAAGCAACATTTCCAGCATTTTGTCCTCTGTTTCCCTGCTTTTGGAAATTCGTACGCATTTTGGATTGTCATCTTTTAAGTTTTGTTTTCCATTAACATTAAGAATACCTTATAATTATGATGTCGTTGTACGTATAGGATTGATTATAACCTAGGCTAGTAGCTAGGTTAGTCTCCCGGGATTGGGATATATTGGTAGTATGTTAACACATTAGAATTATGTGTAGTATCAGTCCATAGTATGTGTGGCTGCTTGAGCACCACCAAAGGGATTCGTGGAATCCATAGTTATGTGTGGTTGTTTGTCACCACCAAAGGGATTCGTGGAATCCATAGTTATATGTGGTTGTTTGTCACCACCAAAGGGATTTGAATAATCCAAAGCGATAAGATATCAATAATAATGATTGTGATGCCATAGTTATTTCGTACCATATGTGCTTAGTTCACGAAGATTGGTACGGAAAAGCGTAAGGCTTTCTGAGACCGGCTCACCTCAGATCGTCCTTGCATAGTTAAAATGAATTCAGATAATTTGTGTGTTACACCATATGAACTGTTTATTATATATGAACATATTTATTGCGCTGAGTTGCGTGAGGACTGATTATAGGTTGATTTCCCCTGGTGTAGTCACCAATAGGTGGGTAGTAGAATCCACGAGACTTAGCAGTCTTACCCCCCCCCGTTCATGTTTCAGGTGCACAGGGTGGTCAAGGTAAGCAAGCTGCAGAGTAGATACCAGTACTTGTGACTGATGATGTTCGTGTTTAGAACATATAGTTGTCATGTTTCCGTTTATTTTCTTTCCGCTGTGTTGTACTTTTGTACTATAGCACCTGCGTGTGCTTGAATTATTATCTATGTATTTGTAAACTTGTTGTACTCGGTATTTAATTATGGATCTTGTAATATATTCTAGACAATGTATTATGGGGTGTTATACATATGGAATAAAATCAATGTATATACTTCCTAACCATTGGATCAATAATAAGTCCCATTGACTATGCAATATTTTACATATCGCAATACTTTATGGCGTAACCCTTTATCAATTATTACAAATAAGATTTAAGAGAATTTTATATAATTTTATATTTATCATTTTTAATAACACACTTAATTTTTCTTGGTCGAAAATAAATAAAAAAAGAATTGTTTTTCACTTCTCATGATTCAAATTTTAAACTTAAAGATTATTAGTTAATTTGACAAAAAAGATTCATTTCATTATTAGTTAAAAATACATTTAATTTTTTTTGAAAAAATTAGTTCTATGTCTGAAATATTATTTACTCAAAAAACATAAATTCATTAATACGTGATGAGTTTTTAATTTTTGTTGTGTGTAATTATAAAGAATTGTTTTCCACTTCTCATGATTCAAATTTTAAACTTAAGATTATTAGTTAATTTGACAAAAAAGATTCATTGCACAAATGATGTATGCAATCGTGATAACTCAACAAGTGATTTCATGGTCTTCTGTGCAAATGGATACACACCAAAGTGTTTATGTTTTAGCTTTTCAAGTGTGAAGTATGCATCTTAGTATCATGACATAGCAACATGCACCTTAAGAAATATCAGAGGTATTGGAATGAATGCATTAATGTTAATCTTAAGTATTCAATCTCTTGTTAAGTAAAAGAAGTGTTCTTGATTCTCTAGGGGAATCTTAAAAATCAAAGAACAAATATTAGCTACGAGCTTTTTTTGTATCCTCTCTATTGAGAGTTATCTAGATCATTGTAAATCAACTAAGTTTGTCATCAATGCAAGCTTAAATTGATATAGAATTTCTTATTTATATCCTCTATATGAGAGTTAGAATCCTAGAACATGAACTTGTATCACACTAACACAAGCCCACATATTATGTAACCAACCCATTAGTGGCAACAACTTGTAACCCACAAGGATGTCCATCCTAGAAGGCATGAAATCCTGGTGTGAATCACAAGCTGGAAATCCTCTTATGCGAGGTGGAAAATCCTAGTTTCTGACAAGATGACATCTTTCATGGTTTTGGAAGCAAGGAAATATCTTGATGGATACCTTGAGTAATGTAATCCGATTATATGATTATAGTTTGAAGTCTATTGTATTTCAATTTATCTAACTACTTCACTAACTACAGTTAATAACGATGTTTTTATAAATGAAATTCATTTTATCAATTAATAAACGCATTTTGATCAATTTCTTAAGAACTGCTTACGATCCAAATAAAACAATATATTTTATGAGGAGGAGGAAGTACTATATTTTGGTAATAAAAAAAATAAAAGCGACATTATTAATATTTACCCTTTAACTTTTTTGATATTTCAACATAAAAATTTATTTCATAAAAAACTATTGTTTTTCACTTTCATGAATATCATTTTGAGCTCTCAATAATCTTTGATTTTCAGTTCAAACAATACCAAAGGGGACGAATATATTTGGATGAACGGAAAACATATTAATTGAATTAGAAGCAAAAAACTAGCTAGTTGTAGATCCCTTATGATCATCGAATGTAATATTTATCATGCTTGCCAAGAAACAACCAATGGCGTATTAATATTTTTTTGTCTTAACCTTTCTAGATCTTAGGGGAAGTTGTATTTGGTAATCTAAAATTTTACCGTCAGATAGATAAATCCTACCCAATGATTAGTCCAATCAAAATTCAAACAGAGCTCATTAATCTCTTTAGATCAATCAAGTGTTTATTTAAGAGAATACACACTAGTACAAAAAACACTTGTTCAGTCGGTTAAAAATGGCTTCTTAAGTCGGTTTTGCACCTGACTTAATACTTGGTGACTTAAGAAATTTTGAGTTCTTTAGTCAATTTTCTACCCGACTTAAGAAAATGACTTCTTAAGTCGGTTAAACTATTAACCAACTTAAGAAGTAGTATTTTAATTTTTTTTAAAAAGCCTCAACTGAAGAGGCCAACAACATTTTTTTTTTCAACACACTCTTTTTAATTGGTTGAATGGGTCCCACCAAATTTATGTGGGGCTTACATGATTTAGTGGAACCCATTTGAATTTCAACCAATTAGATAGATTGTGTTAGAATTTGTGCTGTTAGCACTCCTCATATTTTTTTGCCTTAACCTTTCTAGATCTTAGGGGAAGTTGTATTTGGTAATCTAAAATTTTACCGTCAGATAGATAAATCATACCCAATGATTAGTCCAATCAAAATTCAAACAGAGCTCATTAATCTCTTTAGATCAATCAATTGTTTATTTAAGAGAATACATATCAGAAAGAAACCATACATCAAACAATTGCAAATTCATATAAGTTTAATGTTTATTTTTCTTATGGCAATTTATCGGCCAAATAGATGTACATATGTCCCATAGCTCCTGTGAGAAATTCATTTTTATATCTTGATTCTACAGTCACAGTTTCTCCATCATTAATCTTGATTGAACCTGGTTTTGGATAACATACAGACATTCCAACAGCGTAACCTTCCTCATTCCCTGCCTCTTTTCCTGTTCCATATCTTGGTGTTGCTGTACACAATGTCCTTCCATCCTAATCATTTAATACAAAACAAAAAAAAAATATTATAGATTTTGCAGGCACGTCCTCACGAGATTCTTTTGACATGTATGTAATTAAGAAATAAATTAAGCAAAAGTAATCATATTTAACAAAACTCATTCAAATTAATATTAAACTTTACCTGTCCGTATAGTGTTGCATTAACCACACCTGTATGCATATGAGCAGTGCCATAGATAAGGTAACCACCATTTTTCATGGGGATGCTTGCCTTTTGAACATGGAAAAGGTCACCACTATTATTTTCTAAAATAGTATATTCTGCCTGTAACATATTAAGAAATATTTGTAAATTATTCTCTTCCATCGTCAAATGTAATAAAAAAAAACTATTATCATAAGGTTTTAAAACTTATTTTATTTTTACATGCAAATGTTAGCAGTGAATATTCTATGTTAGTAATTAGAGTTTATATGAGCCTCCTTCTGAGGTGTCAAAGCTCAAACACTTAAGCTACGTCTCGATCGTGACATAATTTATTTGATCATGACTTTAAAAATATAATTTTAATAACTTACTTACCAGACAATCATGGATTGTTTCGGAACCATTTGTTCTAACTCGATCAGTGGAGTCGAGTATATAAAATCTAAGTGGAATTTGGTGTTGATCCCAGTCAACCCATGTTACTTTGTATCTTAAGGCAAGCTTTCTCCTTGGTGCTTCAAACCCCTTTCTTAATTTGCATTGAAAGTTATTTATGCAACAAAAGATTCCTCCTTTATATTCGGGGGTCAATGGTTTTCCATGAATGTCAGTTGACACATTATAAAAATTTTGTGGGAGATTAAATTGGTCACACCTACATTCAGTGCAACTTTTCCTATTTTCTGTGCCACGTGTATCAATGACCATGATGTTAAATAGCCATTTCTCTTCCCACCCTTCTGGAATATCTGCAGGGTTTCCTACTTCAACTGCAAATGGATCAGGAATTTTTGTACTTGTTCCTCTTGATTCACTTCCAAAACCCCAGTAATGTGGAAGAATAGCTTCGTTGCATGTTCCATCATTTCTTTTGAAAATGGCACCCCCAAAAGGTTTGAGATTACCATTAGAATCGTATGCATATGACTTATTTTTATTTTTAATATATTTTATAGCAAAATAATGATGGAAGTAAGTTTCATGCAATGGTACAGAATTCCCTTGTTCATCGACTAAATCAACGTCAAAGCTCTTGACTCCTATATGACCCGTTGGAAACTCAATATCAAACATTCCTTTTGACACAACTTCTCCGGGGCCCACTTCAAACTTTTCTGACAAATATGTTGCTGATTGAATATTAGGAGAATTTATTTGTGAGTAAGCTGTGTTTGATAGCATCACAAGTATTGATAATGACAAAATAAATGATTTGGAGATCAACCTCATGTTTACCTGCACGTAAATGATTATTGTTACATAATTAGTTGTGAATAGTGCTTGCAATGTTATTCTTTTGCATATTTGTATATGCACATTAAAAAAAAAATTGAAATGTCATAGGGAGATTAATTGGATGGAAATGTGTACCAAATGAGATGTCATAATGAACATTTGCTTCTTCTCGAACTTCGAAGAAATTTTTTAAATAAAATATTGGTAGAAGACAACTTTGTGAACATGTGAAGATCTTGCATGTTTCCTACTTTTATAGTTGAAATCTTAAAGGTTGGCATAACTTTGATGAGGAGAGATTTCAAGTTTCTTACCTTTTTTACAAACTAACTCATACGTTGAAACCTTTTTTTAGATGTATGAGGTATTTTTTATTTATTGGTGAGTAGTTTTAACGAAAAAGAAAAAAACAATATTCGTTAAGAATTTATTACAAATCTGACAATGCAAGTCATTTAGAAAAATATTTTTGACATGCTATTTATGGGTATAATAAGTTATTTTCTATTACATCTCAACAAAGATATTGCACAAAAATGAAATAATTTTCAACGATTAACTAGTTAGAGATTTCAGTTGTTATTTTTTTCTTTTTGTCAAATTGTTTCAAGGGAAAAAATATTGTGAATCATATGGAATAAAATCAATGTATATACTTCCTAACCATTGGATCAATAATAAGTCCCATTGACTATGCAATATTTTACATATCGCAATACTTTATGGCGTAACCCTTTATCAATTATTACAAATAAGATTTAAGAGAATTTTATATAATTTTATATTTATCATTTTTAATAACACACTTAATTTTTCTTGGTCGAAAATAATAAAAAAAGAATTGTTTTTCACTTCTCATGATTCAAATTTTAAACTTAAAGATTATTAGTTAATTTGACAAAAAAGATTCATTTCATTATTAGTTAAAAATACATTTAATTTTTTTTGAAAAAATTAGTTCTATGTCTGAAATATTATTTACTCAAAAAACATAAATTCATTAATACGTGATGAGTTTTTAATTTTTGTTGTGTGTAATTATAAAGAATTGTTTTTCACTTCTCATGATTCAAATTTTAAACTTAAGATTATTAGTTAATTTGACAAAAAAGATTCATTGCACAAATGATGTATGCAATCGTGATAACTCAACAAGTGATTTCATGGTCTTCTGTGCAAATGGATACACACCAAAGTGTTTATGTTTTAGCTTTTCAAGTGTGAAGTATGCATCTTAGTATGATGACATAGCAACATGCACCTTAAGAAATATCAGAGGTATTGGAATGAATGCATTAATGTTAATCTTAAGTATTCAATCTCTTGTTAAGTAAAAGAAGTGTTCTTGATTCTCTAGGGGAATCTTAAAAATCAAAGAACAAATATTAGCTACGAGCTTTTTTTGTATCCTCTCTATTGAGAGTTATCTAGATCATTGTAAATCAACTAAGTTTGTCATCAATGCAAGCTTAGATTGATATAGAATTTCTTATTTATATCCTCTATATGAGAGTTAGAATCCTAGAACATGAACTTGTATCACACTAACACAAGCCCACATATTATGTAACCAACCCATTAGTGGCAACAACTTGTAACCCACAAGGATGTCCATCCTAGAAGGCATGAAATCCTGGTGTGAATCACAAGCTGGAAATCCTCTTAGGTGAGGTGGAAAATCCTAGTTTCTGACAAGATGAAATCTTTCATGGTTTTGGAAGCAAGGAAATATCTTGATGGATACCTTGAGTAATGTAATCCAATTATATGATTATAGTTTGAAGTCTATTGTATTTCAATTTATCTAACTACTTCACTAACTACAGCTAATAACGATGTTTTTATAAATGAAATTCATTTTATCAATTAATCAACGCATTTTGATCAATTTCTTAAGAACTGCTTACGATCCAAATAAAACAATATATTTTATGAGGAGGAGGAAGTACTATATTTTGGTAATAAAAAAAATAAAAGCGACATTATTAATATTTACCCTTTAACTTTTTTGATATTTCAACATAAAAATTTATTTCATAAAAAACTATTGTTTTTCACTTTCATGAATATCATTTTGAGCTCTCAATAATCTTTGATTTTCAGTTCAAACAATACCAATGGGGACGAATATATTTGGATGAACGGAAAACATATTAATTGAATTAGAAGCAAAAAACTAGCTAGTTGTAGATCCCTTATGATCATCGAATGTAATATTTATCATGCTTGCCAAGAAACAACCAATGGCGTATTAATATTTTTTTGTCTTAACCTTTCTAGATCTTAGGGGAAGTTGTATTTGGTAATCTAAAATTTTACCGTCAGATAGATAAATCCTACCCAATGATTAGTCCAATCAAAATTCAAACAGAGCTCATTAATCTCTTTAGATCAATCAATTGTTTATTTAAGAGAATACATATCAGAAAGAAACCATACATCAAACAATTGCAAATTCATATAAGTTTAATGTTTATTTTTCTTATGGCAATTTATCGGCCAAATAGATGTACATATGTCCCATAGCTCCTGTGAGAAATTCATTTTTATATCTTGATTCTACAGTCACAGTTTCTCCATCATTAATCTTGATTGAACCTGGTTTTGGATAACATACAGACATTCCAACAGCGTAACCTTCCTCATTCCCTGCCTCTTTTCCTGTTCCATATCTTGGTGTTGCTGTACACAATGTCCTTCCATCCTAATCATTTAATACAAAACAAAAAAAAAATATTATAGATTTTGCAGGCACGTCCTCACGAGATTCTTTTGACATGTATGTAATTAAGAAATAAATTAAGCAAAAGTAATCATATTTAACAAAACTCATTCAAATTAATATTAAACTTTACCTGTCCGTATAGTGTTGCATTAACCACACCTGTATGCATATGAGCAGTGCCATAGATAAGGTAACCACCTTTTTTCATGGGGATGCTTGCCTTTTGAACATGGAAAAGGTCACCACTATTATTTTCTAAAATAGTATATTCTGCCTGTAACATATTAAGAAATATTTGTAAATTATTCTCTTCCATCGTCAAATGTAATAAAAAAAAACTATTATCATAAGGTTTTAAAACTTATTTTATTTTTACATGCAAATGTTAGCAGTGAATATTCTATGTTAGTAATTAGAGTTTATATGAGCCTCCTTCTGAGGTGTCAAAGCTCAAACACTTAAGCTACGTCTCGATCGTGACATAATTTATTTGATCATGACTTTAAAAATATAATTTTAATAACTTACTTACCAGACAATCATGGATTGTTTCGGAACCATTTGTTCTAACTCGATCAGTGGAGTCGAGTATATAAAATCTAAGTGGAATTTGGTGTTGATCCCAGTCAACCCATGTTACTTTGTATCTTAAGGCAAGCTTTCTCCTTGGTGCTTCAAACCCCTTTCTTAATTTGCATTGAAAGTTATTTATGCAACAAAAGATTCCTCCTTTATATTCGGGGGTCAATGGTTTTCCATGAATGTCAGTTGACACATTATAAAAATTTTGTGGGAGATTAAATTGGTCACACCTACATTCAGTGCAACTTTTCCTATTTTCTGTGCCACGTGTATCAATGACCATGATGTTAAATAGCCATTTCTCTTCCCACCCTTCTGAAATATCTGCAGGGTTTCCTACTTCAACTGCAAATGGATCAGGAATTTTTGTACTTGTTCCTCTTGATTCACTTCCAAAACCCCAGTAATGTGGAAGAATAGCTTCGTTGCATGTTCCATCATTTCTTTTGAAAATGGCACCCCCAAAAGGTTTGAGATTACCATTAGAATCGTATGCATATGACTTATTTTTATTTTTAATATATTTTATAGCAAAATAATGATGGAAGTAAGTTTCATGCAATGGTACAGAATTCCCTTGTTCATCGACTAAATCAACGTCAAAGCTCTTGACTCCTATATGACCCGTTGGAAACTCAATATCAAACATTCCTTTTGACACAACTTCTCCGGGGCCCACTTCAAACTTTTCTGACAAATATGTTGCTGATTGAATATTAGGAGAATTTATTTGTGAGTAAGCTGTGTTTGATAGCATCACAAGTATTGATAATGACAAAATAAATGATTTGGAGATCAACCTCATGTTTACCTGCACGTAAATGATTATTGTTACATAATTAGTTGTGAATAGTGCTTGCAATGTTATTCTTTTGCATATTTGTATATGCACATTAAAAAAAAAATTGAAATGTCATAGGGAGATTAATTGGATGGAAATGTGTACCAAATGAGATGTCATAATGAACATTTGCTTCTTCTCGAACTTCGAAGAAATTTTTTAAATAAAATATTGGTAGAAGACAACTTTGTGAACATGTGAAGATCTTGCATGTTTCCTACTTTTATAGTTGAAATCTTAAAGGTTGGCATAACTTTGATGAGGAGAGATTTCAAGTTTCTTACCTTTTTTACAAACTAACTCATACGTTGAAACCTTTTTTTAGATGTATGAGGTATTTTTTATTTATTGGTGAGTAGTTTTAACGAAAAAGAAAAAAACAATATTCGTTAAGAATTTATTACAAATCTGACAATGCAAGTCATTTAGAAAAATATTTTTGACATGCTATTTATGGGTATAATAAGTTATTTTCTATTACATCTCAACAAAGATATTGCACAAAAATGAAATAATTTTCAACGATTAACTAGTTAGAGATTTCAGTTGTTATTTTTTTCTTTTTGTCAAATTGTTTCAAGGGAAAAAATATTGTGAATCATATGGAATAAAATCAATGTATATACTTCCTAACCATTGGATCAATAATAAGTCCCATTGACTATGCAATATTTTACATATCGCAATACTTTATGGCGTAACCCTTTATCAATTATTACAAATAAGATTTAAGAGAATTTTATATAATTTTATATTTATCATTTTTAATAACACACTTAATTTTTCTTGGTCGAAAATAAAAAAAAAAAAAAGAATTGTTTTTCACTTCTCATGATTCAAATTTTAAACTTAAAGATTATTAGTTAATTTGACAAAAAAGATTCACTTCATTATTAGTTAAAAATACATTTAATTTTTTTTGAAAAAATTAGTTCTATGTATGAAATATTATTTACTCAAAAAACATAAATTCATTAATACGTGATGAGTTTTTAATTTTTGTTGTGTGTAATTATAAAGAATTGTTTTTCACTTCTCATGATTCAAATTTTAAACTTAAGATTATTAGTTAATTTGACAAAAAAGATTCATTGCACAAATGATGTATGCAATCGTGATAACTCAACAAGTGATTTCATGGTCTTCTGTGCAAATGGATACACACCAAAGTGTTTATGTTTTAGCTTTTCAAGTGTGAAGTATGCATCTTAGTATGATGACATAGCAACATGCACCTTAAGAAATATCAGAGGTATTGGAATGAATGCATTAATGTTAATCTTAAGTATTCAATCTCTTGTTAAGTAAAAGAAGTGTTCTTGATTCTCTAGGGGAATCTTAAAAATCAAAGAACAAATATTAGCTACGAGCTTTTTTTGTATCCTCTCTATTGAGAGTTATCTAGATCATTGTAAATCAACTAAGTTTGTCATCAATGCAAGCTTAGATTGATATAGAATTTCTTATTTATATCCTCTATATGAGAGTTAGAATCCTAGAACATGAACTTGTATCACACTAACACAAGCCCACATATTATGTAACCAACCCATTAGTGGCAACAACTTGTAACCCACAAGGATGTCCATCCTAGAAGGCATGAAATCCTGGTGTGAATCACAAGCTGGAAATCCTCTTATGCGAGGTGGAAAATCCTAGTTTCTGACAAGATGACATCTTTCATGGTTTTGGAAGCAAGGAAATATCTTGATGGATACCTTGAGTAATGTAATCCGATTATATGATTATAGTTGGAAGTCTATTGTATTTCAATTTATCTAACTACTTCACTAACTACAGTTAATAACGATGTTTTTATAAATGAAATTCATTTTATCAATTAATCAACGCATTTTGATCAATTTCTTAAGAACTGCTTACGAATCAAATAAAACAATATATTTTATGAGGAGGAGGAAGTACTATATTTTGGTAATAAAAAAAATAAAAGCGACATTATTAATATTTACCCTTTAACTTTTTTGATATTTCAACATAAAAATTTATTTCATAAAAAACTATTGTTTTTCACTTTCATGAATATCATTTTGAGCTCTCAATAATCTTTGATTTTCAGTTCAAACAATACCAAAGGGGACGAATATATTTGGATGAACGGAAAACATATTAATTGAATTAGAAGCAAAAAACTAGCTAGTTGTAGATCCCTTATGATCATCGAATGTAATATTTATCATGCTTGCCAAGAAACAACCAATGGCGTATTAATATTTTTTTGTCTTAACCTTTCTAGATCTAAGGGGAAGTTGTATTTGGTAATCTAAAATTTTACCGTCAGATAGATAAATCCTACCCAATGATTAGTCCAATCAAAATTCAAACAGAACTCATTAATCTCTTTAGATCAATCAAGTGTTTATTTAAGAGAATACACACTAGTACAAAAAACACTTGTTAAGTCGGTTTTGCACCTGACTTAATACTTGGTGACTTAAGAAATTTTGAGTTCTTTAGTCAATTTTTTACCCGACTTAAGAAAATGACTTCTTAAGTCGGTTAAACTATTAACCAACTTAAGAAGTAGTATTTTAATTTTTTTTTAAAAAGCCTCAACTGAAGAGGCCAACAACATTTTTTTTTTCAACACACTCTTTTTAATTGGTTGAATGGGTCCCACCAAATTTATGTGGGGCTTACATGATTTAGTGGAACCCATTTGAATTTCAACCAATTAGATAGATTGTGTTAGAATTTGTGCTGTTAGCACTCATCATATTTTTTTGCCTTAACCTTTCTAGATCTTAGGGGAAGTTGTATTTGGTAATCTAAAATTTTACCGTCAGATAGATAAATCCTACCCAATGATTAGTCCAATCAAAATTCAAACAGAGCTCATTAATCTCTTTAGATCAATCAATTGTTTATTTAAGAGAATACATATCAGAAAGAAACCATACATCAAACAATTGCAAATTCATATAAGTTTAATGTTTATTTTTCTTATGGCAATTTATCGGCCAAATAGATGTACATATGTCCCATAGCTCCTGTGAGAAATTCATTTTTATATCTTGATTCTACAGTCACAGTTTCTCCATCATTAATCTTGATTGAACCTGGTTTTGGATAACATACAGACATTCCAACAGCGTAACCTTCCTCATTCCCTGCCTCTTTTCCTGTTCCATATCTTGGTGTTGCTGTACACAATGTCCTTCCATCCTAATCATTTAATACAAAACAAAAAAAAAATATTATAGATTTTGCAGGCACGTCCTCACGAGATTCTTTTGACATGTATGTAATTAAGAAATAAATTAAGCAAAAGTAATCATATTTAACAAAACTCATTCAAATTAATATTAAACTTTACCTGTCCATATAGTGTTGCATTAACCACACCTGTATGCATATGAGCAGTGCCATAGATAAGGTAACCACCTTTTTTCATGGGGATGCTTGCCTTTTGAACATGGAAAAGGTCACCACTATTATTTTCTAAAATAGTATATTCTGCCTGTAACATATTAAGAAATATTTGTAAATTATTCTCTTCCATCGTCAAATGTAATAAAAAAAAACTATTATCATAAGGTTTTAAAACTTATTTTATTTTTACATGCAAATGTTAGCAGTGAATATTCTATGTTAGTAATTAGAGTTTATATGAGCCTCCTTCTGAGGTGTCAAAGCTCAAACACTTAAGCTACGTCTCGATCGTGACATAATTTATTTGATCATGACTTTAAAAATATAATTTTAATAACTTACTTACCAGACAATCATGGATTGTTTCGGAACCATTTGTTCTAACTCGATCAGTGGAGTCGAGTATATAAAATCTAAGTGGAATTTGGTGTTGATCCCAGTCAACCCATGTTACTTTGTATCTTAAGGCAAGCTTTCTCCTTGGTGCTTCAAACCCCTTTCTTAATTTGCATTGAAAGTTATTTATGCAACAAAAGATTCCTCCTTTATATTCGGGGGTCAATGGTTTTCCATGAATGTCAGTTGACACATTATAAAAATTTTGTGGGAGATTAAATTGGTCACACCTACATTCAGTGCAACTTTTCCTATTTTCTGTGCCACGTGTATCAATGACCATGATGTTAAATAGCCATTTCTCTTCCCACCCTTCTGAAATATCTGCAGGGTTTCCTACTTCAACTGCAAATGGATAAGGAATTTTTGTACTTGTTCCTCTTGATTCACTTCCAAAACCCAAGTAATGTGGAAGAATAGCTTCGTTGCATGTTCCATCATTTCTTTTGAAAATGGCACCCCCAAAAGGTTTGAGATTACCATTAGAATCGTATGCATATGACTTATTTTTATTTTTAATATATTTTATAGCAAAATAATGATGAAAGTAAGTTTCATGCAATGGTACAGAATTCCCTTGTTCATCGACTAAATCAACGTCAAAGCTCTTGACTCCTATATGACCCGTTGGAAACTCAATATCAAACATTCCTTTTGACACAACTTCTCCGGGGCCCACTTCAAACTTATCTGACAAATATGTTGCTGACTGAATATTAGGAGAATTTATTTGTGAGTAAGCTGTGCTTGATAGCATCACAAGTATTGATAATGACAAAATAAATGATTTGGAGATCAACCTCATGTTTACCTGCACGTAAATGATTATTGTTACATAATTAGTTGTGAATAGTGCTTGCAATGTTATTCTTTTGCATATTTGTATCTGCACATTAAAAAAAAAAATTGAAATGTCATAGGGAGATTAATTGGATGGAAATGTGTACCAAATGAGATGTCATAATGAACATTTGCTTCTTCTCGAACTTCGAAGAAATTTTTAAAATAAAATATTGGTAGAAGACAACTTTGTGAACATGTGAAGATCTTGCATGTTTCCTACTTTTATAGTTGAAATCTTAAAGGTTGGCATAACTTTGATGAGGAGAGATTTCAAGTTTCTTACCTTTTTTACAAACTAACTCATACGTTGAAACCTTTTTTTAGATGTATGAGGTATTTTTTATTTATTGGTGAGTAGTTTTAACGAAAAAGAAAAAACAATATTCGTTAAGAATTTATTACAAATCTGACAATGCAAGTCATTTAGAAAAATATTTTTGACATGCTATTTGTGGGTATAATAAGTTATTTTCTATTACATCTCAACAAAGATATTGCACAAAAATGAAATAATTTTCAACGATTAACTAGTTAGAGATTTCAGTTGTTATTTTTTTCTTTTTGTCAAATTGTTTCAAGGGAAAAAATATTGTGAATCATATGGAATAAAATCAATGTATATACTTCCAAACCATTGGATCAATAATAAGTCCCATTGACTATGCAATATTTTACATATCGCAATACTTTATGGCGTAACCCTTTATCAATTATTACAAATAAGATTTAAGAGAATTTTATATAATTTTATATTTATCATTTTTAATAACACACTTAATTTTTCTTGGTCGAAAATAAAAAAAAAAAAGAATTGTTTTTCACTTCTCATGATTCAAATCTTAAACTTAAAGATTATTAGTTAATTTGACAAAAAAGATTCATTTCATTATTAGTTAAAAATACATTTAATTTTTTTTGAAAAAATTAGTTCTATGTCTGAAATATTATTTACTCAAAAAACATAAATTCATTAATACGTGATGAGTTTTTAATTTTTGTTGTGTGTAATTATAAAGAATTGTTTTTCACTTCTCATGATTCAAATTTTAAACTTAAGATTATTAGTTAATTTGACAAAAAAGATTCATTGCACAAATGATGTATGCAATCGTGATAACTCAACAAGTGATTTCATGGTCTTCTGTGCAAATGGATACACACCAAAGTGTTTATGTTTTAGCTTTTCAAGTGTGAAGTATGCATCTTAGTATGATGACATAGCAACATGCACCTTAAGAAATATCAGAGGTATTGGAATGAATGCATTAATGTTAATCTTAAGTATTCAATCTCTTGTTAAGTAAAAGAAGTGTTCTTGATTCTCTAGGGGAATCTTAAAAATCAAAGAACAAATATTAGCTACGAGCTTTTTTTGTATCCTCTCTATTGAGAGTTATCTAGATCATTGTAAATCAACTAAGTTTGTCATCAATGCAAGCTTAGATTGATATAGAATTTCTTATTTATATCCTCTATATGAGAGTTAGAATCCTAGAACATGAACTTGTATCACACTAACACAAGCCCACATATTATGTAACCAACCCATTAGTGGCAACAACTTGTAACCCACAAGGATGTCCATCCTAGAAGGCATGAAATCCTGGTGTGAATCACAAGCTGGAAATCCTCTTAGGTGAGGTGGAAAATCCTAGTTTCTGACAAGATGAAATCTTTCATGGTTTTGGAAGCAAGGAAATATCTTGATGGATACCTTGAGTAATGTAATCCGATTATATGATTATAGTTTGAAGTCTATTGTATTTCAATTTATCTAACTACTTCACTAACTACAGCTAATAACGATGTTTTTATAAATGAAATTCATTTTATCAATTAATCAACGCATTTTGATCAATTTCTTAAGAACTGCTTACGATCCAAATAAAACAATATATTTTATGAGGAGGAGGAAGTACTATATTTTGGTAATAAAAAAAATAAAAGCGACATTATTAATATTTACCCTTTAACTTTTTTGATATTTCAACATAAAAATTTATTTCATAAAAAACTATTGTTTTTCACTTTCATGAATATCATTTTGAGCTCTCAATAATCTTTGATTTTCAGTTCAAACAATACCAATGGGGACGAATATATTTGGATGAACGGAAAACATATTAATTGAATTAGAAGCAAAAAACTAGCTAGTTGTAGATCCCTTATGATCATCGAATGTAATATTTATCATGCTTGCCAAGAAACAACCAATGGCGTATTAATATTTTTTTGTCTTAACCTTTCTAGATCTTAGGGGAAGTTGTATTTGGTAATCTAAAATTTTACCGTCAGATAGATAAATCCTACCCAATGATTAGTCCAATCAAAATTCAAACAGAGCTCATTAATCTCTTTAGATCAATCAATTGTTTATTTAAGAGAATACATATCAGAAAGAAACCATACATCAAACAATTGCAAATTCATATAAGTTTAATGTTTATTTTTCTTATGGCAATTTATCGGCCAAATAGATGTACATATGTCCCATAGCTCCTGTGAGAAATTCATTTTTATATCTTGATTCTACAGTCACAGTTTCTCCATCATTAATCTTGATTGAACCTGGTTTTGGATAACATACAGACATTCCAACAGCGTAACCTTCCTCATTCCCTGCCTCTTTTCCTGTTCCATATCTTGGTGTTGCTGTACACAATGTCCTTCCATCCTAATCATTTAATACAAAACAAAAAAAAAATATTATAGATTTTGCAGGCACGTCCTCACGAGATTCTTTTGACATGTATGTAATTAAGAAATAAATTAAGCAAAAGTAATCATATTTAACAAAACTCATTCAAATTAATATTAAACTTTACCTGTCCGTATAGTGTTGCATTAACCACACCTGTATGCATATGAGCAGTGCCATAGATAAGGTAACCACCTTTTTTCATGGGGATGCTTGCCTTTTGAACATGGAAAAGGTCACCACTATTATTTTCTAAAATAGTATATTCTGCCTGTAACATATTAAGAAATATTTGTAAATTATTCTCTTCCATCGTCAAATGTAATAAAAAAAAACTATTATCATAAGGTTTTAAAACTTATTTTATTTTTACATGCAAATGTTAGCAGTGAATATTCTATGTTAGTAATTAGAGTTTATATGAGCCTCCTTCTGAGGTGTCAAAGCTCAAACACTTAAGCTACGTCTCGATCGTGACATAATTTATTTGATCATGACTTTAAAAATATAATTTTAATAACTTACTTACCAGACAATCATGGATTGTTTCGGAACCATTTGTTCTAACTCGATCAGTGGAGTCGAGTATATAAAATCTAAGTGGAATTTGGTGTTGATCCCAGTCAACCCATGTTACTTTGTATCTTAAGGCAAGCTTTCTCCTTGGTGCTTCAAACCCCTTTCTTAATTTGCATTGAAAGTTATTTATGCAACAAAAGATTCCTCCTTTATATTCGGGGGTCAATGGTTTTCCATGAATGTCAGTTGACACATTATAAAAATTTTGTGGGAGATTAAATTGGTCACACCTACATTCAGTGCAACTTTTCCTATTTTATGTGCCACGTGTATCAATGACCATGATGTTAAATAGCCATTTCTCTTCCCACCCTTCTGAAATATCTGCAGGGTTTCCTACTTCAACTGCAAATGGATCAGGAATTTTTGTACTTGTTCCTCTTGATTCACTTCCAAAACCCCAGTAATGTGGAAGAATAGCTTCGTTGCATGTTCCATCATTTCTTTTGAAAATGGCAACCCCAAAAGGTTTGAGATTACCATTAGAATCGTATGCATATGACTTATTTTTATTTTTAATATATTTTATAGCAAAATAATGATGGAAGTAAGTTTCATGCAATGGTACAAAATTCCCTTGTTCATCGACTAAATCAACGTCAAAGCTCTTGACTCCTATATGACCCGTTGGAAACTCAATATCAAACATTCCTTTTGACACAACTTCTCCGGGGCCCACTTCAAACTTTTCTGACAAATATGTTGCTGATTGAATATTAGGAGAATTTATTTGTGAGTAAGATGTGTTTGATAGCATCACAAGTATTGATAATGACAGAATAAATGATTTGGAGATCAACCTCATGTTTACCTGCACGTAAATGATTATTGTTACATAATTAGTTGTGAATAGTGCTTGCAATGTTATTCTTTTGCATATTTGTATATGCACATTAAAAAAAAAATTGAAATGTCATAGGGAGATTAATTGGATGGAAATGTGTACCAAATGAGATGTCATAATGAACATTTGCTTCTTCTCGAACTTCGAAGAAATTTTTTAAATAAAATATTGGTAGAAGACAACTTTGTGAACATGTGAAGATCTTGCATGTTTCCTACTTTTATAGTTGAAATCTTAAAGGTTGGCATAACTTTGATGAGGAGAGATTTCAAGTTTCTTACCTTTTTTACAAACTAACTCATACGTTGAAACCTTTTTTTAGATGTATGAGGTATTTTTTATTTATTGGTGAGTAGTTTTAACGAAAAAGAAAAAAACAATATTCGTTAAGAATTTATTACAAATCTGACAATGCAAGTCATTTAGAAAAATATTTTTGACATGCTATTTATGGGTATAATAAGTTATTTTCTATTACATCTCAACAAAGATATTGCACAAAAATGAAATAATTTTCAACGATTAACTAGTTAGAGATTTCAGTTGTTATTTTTTTCTTTTTGTCAAATTGTTTCAAGGGAAAAAATATTGTGAATCATATGGAATAAAATCAATGTATATACTTCCTAACCATTGGATCAATAATAAGTCCCATTGACTATGCAATATTTTACATATCGCAATACTTTATGGCGTAACCCTTTATCAATTATTACAAATAAGATTTAAGAGAATTTTATATAATTTTATATTTATCATTTTTAATAACACACTTAATTTTTCTTGGTCGAAAATAAAAAAAAAAAGAATTGTTTTTCACTTCTCATGATTCAAATTTTAAACTTAAAGATTATTAGTTAATTTGACAAAAAAGATTCATTTCATTATTAGTTAAAAATACATTTAATTTTTTTTGAAAAAATTAGTTCTATGTCTGAAATATTATTTACTCAAAAAACATAAATTCATTAATACGTGATGAGTTTTTAATTTTTGTTGTGTGTAATTATAAAGAATTGTTTTTCACTTCTCATGATTCAAATTTTAAACTTAAGATTATTAGTTAATTTGACAAAAAAGATTCATTGCACAAATGATGTATGCAATCGTGATAACTCAACAAGTGATTTCATGGTCTTCTGTGCAAATGGATACACACCAAAGTGTTTATGTTTTAGCTTTTCAAGTGTGAAGTATGCATCTTAGTATCATGACATAGCAACATGCACCTTAAGAAATATCAGAGGTATTGGAATGAATGCATTAATGTTAATCTTAAGTATTCAATCTCTTGTTAAGTAAAAGAAGTGTTCTTGATTCTCTAGGGGAATCTTAAAAATCAAAGAACAAATATTAGCTACGAGCTTTTTTTGTATCCTCTCTATTGAGAGTTATCTAGATCATTGTAAATCAACTAAGTTTGTCATCAATGCAAGCTTAGATTGATATAGAATTTCTTATTTATATCCTCTATATGAGAGTTAGAATCCTAGAACATGAACTTGTATCACACTAACACAAGCCCACATATTATGTAACCAACCCATTAGTGGCAACAACTTGTAACCCACAAGGATGTCCATCCTAGAAGGCATGAAATCCTGGTGTGAATCACAAGCTGGAAATCCTCTTATGTGAGGTGGAAAATCCTAGTTTCTGACAAGATGAAATCTTTCATGGTTTTGGAAGCAAGGAAATATCTTGATGGATACCTTGAGTAATGTAATCCGATTATATGATTATAGTTTGAAGTCTATTGTATTTCAATTTATCTAACTACTTCACTAACTACAGCTAATAACGATGTTTTTATAAATGAAATTCATTTTATCAATTAATCAACGCATTTTGATCAATTTCTTAAGAACTGCTTACGATCCAAATAAAACAATATATTTTATGAGGAGGAGGAAGTACTATATTTTGGTAATAAAAAAAATAAAAGCGACATTATTAATATTTACCCTTTAACTTTTTTGATATTTCAACATGAAATTTATTTCATAAAAAACTATTGTTTTTCACTTTCATGAATATCATTTTGAGCTCTCAATAATCTTTGATTTTCAGTTCAAACAATACCAATGGGGACGAATATATTTGGATGAACGGAAAACATATTAATTGAATTAGAAGCAAAAAACTAGCTAGTTGTAGATCCCTTATGATCATCGAATGTAATATTTATCATGCTTGCCAAGAAACAACCAATGGCGTATTAATATTTTTTTGTCTTAACCTTTCTAGATCTTAGGGGAAGTTGTATTTGGTAATCTAAAATTTTACCGTCAGATAGATAAATCCTACCCAATGATTAGTCCAATCAAAATTCAAACAGAGCTCATTAATCTCTTTAGATCAATCAAGTGTTTATTTAAGAGAATACACACTAGTACAAAAAACACTTGTTAAGTCGGTTAAAAATGGCTTATTAAGTCGGTTTTGCACCTGACTTAATACTTGGTGACTTAAGAAATTTTGAGTTCTTTAGTCAATTTTTTACCCGACTTAAGAAAATGACTTCTTAAGTCGGTTAAACTATTAACCAACTTAAGAAGTAGTATTTTAATTTTTTTTTTAAAAAGCCTCAACTGAAGAGGCCAACAACATTTTTTTTTCAACACACTCTTTTTAATTGGTTGAATGGGTCCCACCAAATTTATGTGGGGCTTACATGATTTAGTGGAACCCATTTGAATTTCAACCAATTAGATAGATTGTGTTAGAATTTGTGCTGTTAGCACTCCTCATATTTTTTTGCCTTAACCTTTCTAGATCTTAGGGGAAGTTGTATTTGGTAATATGGTGTATCACAAATAATTATCTGAATTCATTTTAAACTCCGCAAGGACACTCTGAGGTGAGCCTGTCTCAGAGAGCCTCACACTCCGCCGCACCAATTCTCGTGGACAAAGCACTATGGTACGGACCTCCGGCATCACAATTGTTATTATTAATATTTTTCTCCGGATTCCTCGAATCCCTGTAGTGGTGTACAGAAGACAGCCACTTCTTCTCAACTCCGGATTCCTTGAATCCCTGTAGTGGTGTACAGAAGACAACCAACTACTCTCCGACTGACATGTACCTCTATAGTTTCAACAACTACCAATATGTCCCAATCCCGGGAAACTAACCTAGCTATTAGCCTAGGTTATAATCAATCCTATCCGTACAACGACATCATAATTATAAGGTATTCTTAATGTTAATGGAAAACAAGACTTAAAAGATGACAATCCAAAATGCGTACGAATTTCCAAAAGCAGGGAAACAGGGACAAAATCTGGAAATGCTGGTGGCTTGCGCCCCGGCGCAAAAGTGTTGCGCCCTGGCGCGAACCTGCACTCCAGATTCTGCCTCTGCCTCATTTTGCCTGCGCCCTGGCGTGAAAGTGCTGCGCCTCGGCGCGAGGACCTGCAGAACCAGTTCAAAACAGAGTTTTCTACGCTACAATTGCCAATCTTTCAAGCCATTAACATCATGAATATCATAATAATTATAAAGGAGAAGAGTTTTGGGAATTAAACCCTTCTCATGCACATTTCAATCCCTAATTCCTATGTTCTCATGCAAAGTGAATTCTGGGGAATAATTCTAACTATTCTATCCTAAGAACCCACCTCAATTGAAGCTTTAATTCTTTGATCAACACTTGATTGCAGGTTTGGAATGGTAAGATTCAAGTCTTCTTTGAGCTAAAGCCTTGATTTCCAGCTCCTATAGCACCACATTTCCACAAATCAACATGTTTCCACACATGTATTGTGGAGGACAGCAATGTGAGTTTAGAATTGGTAAACTTAGAGAACGAATTTGAATTGAAGAAAAGAAGGGTTTGGATAATTTGAACTTACCAAGGATTCTAACTCAACCTAATGCACACATTCCTCCATTTGCATGTTAACTTGGGTTGGTTTTTGAGAGAATGAAGTTATTATGATTATTGTGTGTTCTTGTTGTGGTTTGGCGTGAGAGAGAGAAGAAGGATTAGTTTGTTGAGCTTTCTTCAGCCAAGAGGGAACAAACTGAAGTTGTGTGTGCATGTGTTGGGGTGTGTCATGGTTGGCTAGTCTAGTGGGACAAGTGTCCTTGCTTAGCCATGACATTCCCATGTAAGGACAACACACTAATGGACTTATAGTGTTCAAATACTACACCTCACAAGTACTACACTCCAGTGCTAGCTCAATTCATGTGGTGTTCTTAGACGAATACTCTTGTCGCGGTGATTTTCGGACGCCAAGCTATTGGTTAGCTTTGGTTCTCAAAAATTATGATTCACCACCGAACTTTAATTTATCCAAGGGAAGGGGAAAAGATCGAATAAACCCATAATAAAAATTTAGAGATTTAAGGTTCGGGGGTTAGTTATACAAAGGGAAGGTATTAGCATCCTATGTATCCGTAGTACTCTACGGGAACCTCTTGTAAAATATGTATTTTTTGTGCTAAAAATGTTTTGCTTGTAAAATTTGCTTATAAATGATTGAGTAACGATGAGAGAAATTTTTTTAAATTAATTTTGGGATATTTAAAAGAAAAGAAGAAAAAAAGTTTTATTAATTTTGAATTGGGAAGACCCAAGGTCTTTTGCACTACGTACCCGTAAGGGATCAAAATCTCGTAGTTCGGGGTAAAATTTGTAAAAATGGTTTGTTTGATTGATTTTAGGAGAAAAGACGAGTCGTCATCTTAAGTTTAAACTCCTTTTTAATCCGCCACGAACATACTGAAAAGTTTATATCTTTTCCTGCCATATGTCATGGGAAAATGAATTTCAACTAGAGATGACTCACGTCTAAACTCTCTTGAGAAAAAGTTTGAATTTGAAAAGCCAAGCGGCAAAAGATTTGAATTGTTTTTTGTATTTTTTAGTCTTTGTGAAAATATTTAAATATGCTTAAGTGCATTAGAGCATTTATTAAAAAATGTTTGAAAAAAGGTTCTCGATGAAAGTCGAGGTTTATTATAAAAGATTTCTTTTTTTGAAAATATTTGAATGTTTTAGTTTTTGTTATTTTTTAGAAAAAAAGTATTTTTTAGAACGTCGGTTATTCGGACCGCAAGCCATCCGGCAGGAAATCCGAAGTCACCGGAGAGTGAAAAGTCATCCGCCAAACCACTCCTTTTTTCATTCTTTTTTTATTTAAATAAAATGATTTTTTTTATTTCAAGCTCATAAATAGCGAACAAGTAAAAGCGAAAAAAAAAAAAACAACGTAACGTGGGATTAATGAAGAATTCCCCTTTTCCCTTTGGACTTGAACAAATAAAACATACAATAATATTTTTTCATTTTTTGATATTCGAGCAATAATAAACGAAACAAATAACATGGCATATATTTTTTGACGTTTTTGATATTTAAACATAACGTATAACATATAAATAATGTACAAAAATAAATAAATTAAATGACATTCAAATATAATAGAACACATAAATAAAACAATAAAAAAAATAAATAGAGCAGGGGGTGTAAACAGCAAGACAGGGGGGTGTGAATAGCAAAACCTGAAGTAGGCCCAGTCCAACAGGGCCCAAGGGCGCTGCCTTTTTGTGCAAAAACAGGAAGACGAAATCTGGGCCGTCTGATTAATCAGACGTCCCAGATTTGATCAAGAAGAGATCGTGATGAAGAGATATTTCATATTTAAT
This sequence comes from Trifolium subterraneum, assembly GCA_951799995.1. Taxonomy (NCBI): domain Eukaryota; kingdom Viridiplantae; phylum Streptophyta; class Magnoliopsida; order Fabales; family Fabaceae; genus Trifolium; species Trifolium subterraneum. The sequence goes on along the minus strand of OX637463.1, from coordinate 43,064,243 downwards.
CAGGGACGTCTGATTAAATCAGACAGCCCTGATTTAATCGTAGCCAGATGAGATCTGGGACGTTTGATCCAGATCTGAAAGGGCAGGAGGCGCTGGCGCATCATAAGACTATGGACTGGCACACACTGGATTGGCCCAGGGTATATATACCCCCAACCCTAAAAAAAATTCATTTTTTCAATCTTCTTCTCTCTCTTCTCATGGCCGCCGCCGGCCAAACCTCTCTCTCTCAAACCTCCCTCGGTTTCAAACCTATTCTCTAAACTTCCATTTTTTTAAAACTTTCTCACATCAAACATACACAAAACCTACTTCTAAATCAAGATCCAAACTCGAAATAAACAAACCCGAATCCCACGGTCCAAATCGAGGAAGGAAGAAAAAGAAAGAGAAAAAAACGGTTTGGTTTCGGTTCGATTGAAATTGATTTTTGAGAAATTTTCGTGAAAAGATGATGGTGGTTTGTGGATTTGTTTTGCGTTTTCTGGGCTGTGATGGATTCGGTTATGATGGTTTATGATGATTTTGGTTTTAGATTTGATGAATGAAAGTGATGATGATTTGGGTTTATGTGGTAGTTTCGTGATTCTGGGTTTGGATGGAGATGATGAAGAATTTTTATTTCTATGAATCTTTGATTATTTCTTCCTCTGTGATTTTTGTTTTTTTGATTTTTGATTATTTGATTTTTTTTTGTGTTTTTTGGATTGGAAGAAGAACTGCGGCTTGATGTTTGTGATGTTTTTTTTCTGTGATTCGCGGCCTCCCCCCCTTTCTCTGATTTTTCCATCTGATATATACCCAAAAATTAGGGTTTAAGTACCCAAAGGATTTTGGTTGATACTGGACAAAGACATTGTTAGGGGAACAAGAATCTGAAATTGGACAAAAAAAGTACACTGCCTTCCTGATTTTCTGCAGAAACGTGTTCCTTTGCGTGTTGGAGGAAATTCACTTTGGTGACATTTTTTGATTTTTTAAATTAATTAAAAAACAGAAAAAAGAAATAAATAAAAAACCAATAAATAATAAAACTGAATAATATAATAAAATAAAAATAATAAAAATTGAAAAGACAAAATAATAATAATAATAATAATAATAATATAAATAAGTAATAAATGAACACAAAATGAGGTATTTTAAAATACCTCTCTGCCGAAATTTCGTTTGAAAAAGCGAAGCAAATCCCGGACAAAAATGCATGACATATGGACATGAGGCGGGATATTAGGTCAAAAATTGGGGTATGACAACTCTTAATAAGGTATACTACTAGTGAAAGAAATTGGGGATGTTACAATCTACCCCCCTTAAAGAAATTTCGTCCGCGAAATTGGTAATATACCTGAGAAAAGATAAGGATAGTTTTTCATCATTTCGGATTCCAACTCCCAAGTGAATTCGCCATCCGGGGCTCGAGACCATTCTACTTTCACCACAGGAATTTTCTTGTTCCGAAGAGCCTTAACATCACGATCTACAATTCGAATGGGATCAGGCTGATAAGTTAGATCTGGTTGCAAATCAATGCTCTCTAATTCCACCGGCGCGGATGGATCAGGAATGTACTTTCTGAGTTGAGACACATGAAACACATCATGCATCTTGGACACAGATGGGGGCAATGCTAACTGATAAGCCACAGGACCAACTCGCTTAAGGATTTGATACGGCCCAATGTACCTAGGAGCAAGCTTCTTTGTTTTGAACACACCGCGAAAACCCAGCTTAGGCGTTACGCGTAAGAATACGTGATCACCTTCATAAAACTCTATTGGTCTCCTTCTGTGATCGGCATAACTCTTTTGTCTACTCTGTGCAACTCTCATATGCTCTTTAACTGACTTAATCTTCAGAGTAGTCTCTTGGATAATATCAGGTCCTAATACTCCTTTATCACCTACTTCAGTCCAACACAAAGGCGTTCTACACTTTCTCCCATACAGGGCTTCATATGGTGCCATACCGATACTAGCATGGTAACTGTTATTGTAGGCAAATTCAATGAGATGCAGATGTTTGCTCCAATTACCACCATCCTCTAAAATACAAGCTCGGAGCATATCTTCAAGAGTTTGAATGGTTCGCTCAGATTGTCCATCTGTCTGGGGATGATTTGAAGTACTCATTCTAAGCCGTGTTCCCATTGCCTTCTGGAAAGCACGCCAAAAATGAGAGGTAAAGGTTGGATCTCTGTCTGACACTATACTCACTGGAACTCCATGTAACTTAACAATCTCCTCTAAGAATAATTCAACATACCGCGAAGCCTTATAAGTTGACTTCACTGCAATGAAATGAGCTGATTTTGTTAACCGATCAACAATAACCCAAATGGAATCTTCTCCTTTCTGATTACGGGGTAAACCAGTTACAAAATCCATGGTAATATGTTCCCACTTCCACTCTGGTATTTCTAAAGGTTGCAAAGGACCGGCTGGTTTCTGATGTTCAATCTTAACCTGCTGACATACGATACACCTCGATACAAACTCCGCGATTTCAGTTTTCATATTCGGCCACCAATAGCTCTTCTTCAGGTCATGATACATCTTGGTGGAACCGGGGTGAATTGAAAATCCACTCTTGTGTGCTTCTTCTAAAATCGATCTTTTCAAATCCGCATCATTCGGTACACAAATTCTATTCCCAAACTGAATTACACCGTCATTTGCTACAGTGAACTCAGGTTTTCCGATCCTTCTTTGTAAATCCATATCCTTCTCTTGTGCACTACCTATTGTGGAACGCAAGTCACAGGTTAATTCCATTCTATTCAACTTGACTCCGTCCTTCCGGTAGGTGACATTCAAATTCATATCTCTGAATTTCTCATACAATTCACACTGATGCATTAAAATTTCTGATGCATACAACGCCTTTCTACTCAAAGCATCAGCTACTACATTTACCTTTCCTGGATGGTAATTCAATTAAAAATCAAAATCTTTCAAGTATTTCATCCATCTCCGTTGTCTCATGTTCAACTCCTTTTGATCAAACAAATATCTCAAACTCTTATGGTCACTGTACAGTGCAAACTGCACACCATACAAGTGATGTCTCCAGATTTTCAAAGCAAAAATAATGGCTGCTAGTTCAAGATCATGGGTAGGATAATTCTCTTCATGTGGTTTCAACTGTCGCGATGCGTATGCGACTACGGCGCCCTCTTGCATAAGTACGCATCCGAGTCCTTTATTAGAAGCATCACAATACACTACATACTTCTTATCAGGGTCAGGAATTACTAACACCGGAGCACTAGTCAATTTCTGTTTTAACAAGTCAAAACTATTCTCACACAATTCATTCCAGATAAATGCAGCTCCTTTTCTAGTCAACCGGGTTAATGGTAGAGCTATCTCCGAAAATCCCAAAATGAACCTCCGGTAATAGCCTGCTAAACCAAGGAAACTTCTTACTTCAGAAACAGTTCTAGGTCTTTCACAATTAAGCACCGCTTCAACTTTGGATGGATCAACAGATACACCTCCTTGTGATATTACATGACCCAGAAACTTTACTTCAGAAAGCCAAAACTCACACTTACTGAATTTGGCATAAAGCTGTTTTTCTCTCAGAACGTTAAGAACAATCCTCAGATGCTCTGCATGCTCCTGAGGATCTTTAGAGTAGATTAAAATATCATCAATGAAGATTACCACAAACTTATCAAGATAAGGCTGAAAAATTCTGTTCATGTAATCCATGAATACTGCTGGGGCATTGGTCAGACCAAACGGCATAACCAAAAATTCATAATGACCATAACGAGTCCTGAAAGCAGTTTTGGACACGTCAGAAGTTCTGATACGGATCTTATGATACCCGGATCTAAGATCAATCTTTGAAAAGATAGTAGCTCCTCTGAGTTGATCTAACAGATCGTCAATACGAGGTAACGGATACTTATTCTTGATGGTAACTTTATTGAGCTGACGGTAATCAATACACAACCGCATTGTACCGTCCTTCTTTTTCACTAACAGAACCGGAGCACCCCAAGGTGAGACACTCGGACGAATGAAATGCTTTTGCAATAATTCTTCAAGTTGAGATTTCAATTCTCGAAGTTCAAGAGGGGACATTCTATATGGTGCAACTGAGATAGGCTGAGATCCTGGAACAAGATCAATCGAGAACTCAATTTCTCTTTCTGGTGGTAAACTATTTATCTCTTCTGGAAACACATCTAGATACTCTCTGACAATCGAAATGTCACTGGGGCTTAGACTAGACTCTGAACTCATGGTGAGCATAATACTGAAACACTTGTTCTCTGCACCGAGATACTGGATTAACTGATGAGTATTCTGCAGCAGAGCAGTCAGGGCTCTACTCTCTGCATTAAGATCAATAGGAACGTATAGATTCTTTTCAGCACAGCCTATATACACAGTGTTGGCAGAAAGCCAATCCATGCCTAGTACTATGTCCATGTCTTTTAATGGCAAACAGATTAGATCAACATGATAGATTTTTCCTGCGACGCTAACAGGACAGTTTTGACAAACTCTCTTGGAAACAACTTTGCCACCCGTAGCAACGGCAACACTCATGGGAGGAATTAAAGAAGTCGATGATAAACCCAATCTCATCACACATTCAACAGAAATAAAAGAATTGGTAGCTCCACAATCAAACAGTACAACAACTTCAGACTGACCCAATTGACAAACATCAATGATTAAGGCATTATTACCTCTAGCTTGTTCACCATCAAGAGAATACACTCGACCCTTGCTCCTTGTTGTTCCACTCGAACCTCCGGAACCGTGCAACTTGGGACATTCATTCTTATAATGACCGGGTTGTTTGCAGTGAAAACATACACCTTTTCCCTTCATACACTCTCCATGATGGAACACTCCACATTCTGGACATGCTGGATGTGATCTCTGAGGAACATTTTGTTTTCCCTTCTGTGGAGAACTCTTTGGCTTTAGTTGCTCTTTATACTTTCCCGAATCTCGCCTCTTTTGATTCACCTCAAACCTTTCCTTTCTCATGGCTTCAAGGCCTGACTCAGCATGATAACTCTTCTGAATTAATTCACCAAGACTAGCAACTTGCTGCATAGACACATCATGTGCAATATCCGCCCTTAAACCGAAACGGTACTTCTTGATCTTCCACGCCTCGGTAGGAGCATCTTCACTATCCGCCATATACCTCACTAACTCGTTAAACTTGGCTGTATACTCCGCCACAGACTTACCTCCTTGCTTAAGTTCAATCAGTTCCCGTTCCATTGACATTCTATAGCTCTCGGGAATGTAATGATCGATGAAGAGACGTCTGAAATTAGCCCATGTCATCTCCATCTGACTTGCAGTCATGTAAGCTCTAATACCTTCCCACCAATTGCAAGCCGCTCCGCGAAGAAATCTTGTCGCGAAGGTAACCTTTTCCAACTCAGTACATGCCATGGAATCCAGAATCCCACTCATCCTCTGAATCCATTCTCTTGTAACCGAGGGAACATACTCTCCAACAAACTCAGGAGGATTCATCCGACAAAACTCCCTGAACGCTGCACTTCCCGTGTTCTGAGTATAGTCCAACACGTACAACACAGCGGAAAGAAAATAAACGGAAACATGACAACTATATGTTCTAAACACGAACATCATCAGTCACAAGCCCTGCTAACTACTCTACCTGTCATAATCAAATTGAGTTAGCTAGGCTCAAAGTGATATGACATTTAGAATAAATGCAAGACATCCCTAGAGTACGCATTTTAGAATGCACTGTATACTTATAACTCTGGCATGGTCTGAATCGACCTGCTCTGATACCAATTATAACACCCCATAATACATTGTCTAGAATATATTACAAGATCCATAATTAAATACCGAGTACAACAAGTTTACAAATACATAGATAATAATTCCAGCACACGCAGGTGCTATAGTCCAACACGTACAACACAGCGGAAAGAAAATAAACGGAAACATGACAACTATATGTTCTAAACACGAACATCATCAGTCACAAGCCCTGCTAACTACTCTGCAGCTTGCTTACCACGATCACCCTGTGCACCTGAAACATGAACGGGGGGGGTAAGACTGCTAAGTCTCGTGGATTCTACTACTCACCTATTGGTGACTACACCAGGGGAATCAACCTATAATCAGTCCTCACGCAACTCAGCGCTATAAATATGTTCATATATATATAAACAGTTCATATGGTGTAACACACAAATTATCTGAATTCATTTTAACTATGCAAGGACGATCTGAGGTGAGCCGGTCTCAGAAAGCCTTACGCTTTTCCGTACCAATCTTCGTGAACTAAGCACATATGGTACGAAATAACTATGGCATCACAATCAATATTATTGATATCTTATCGCTTTGGATTCCTTGAATCCCTTTGGTGGTGTCAAACAACCACACATAACTATGGATTCCACGAATCCCTTTGGTGGTGCTCAAGCAGCCACACATAACTATGGACTGATACTACACATAATTCTAATGTGTTAACATACTACCAATATATCCCAATCCCGGGAACTAACCTAGTTATTAGCCTAGGTTATAATCGATCCTATACGTACAACGACATCATAATTATAAGGTATTCTTAATGTTAATGGAAAACAAGACTTAAAAGATGACAATCCAAAATGCGTATGAATTTTCAAAAGCAGGAAACAGAGGACAAAAAGCTGGAAATGCTGCTTGCGCCCCGGCGCGAACCTTCTGCGCCCTGGCGCGAACCTGCATTCCAGATTCTGTCTCTGTCTCATTTTGCCTGCGCCCTGGCGCGAAAGTGCTGCGCCTCGGCGCGAAGCCCTGTAGAACCAGTTCAAAACAGAGTTTTCTACACTACAATTGCCAATCTTTCAAGCCATTAACATCATGAGTATCATAATAATTATAAAGGAGAAGAGTTTTGGGAATTAAACCCTTCTCATGCACATTTCAATGCCTAATTCCTATGTTCTCATACAAAGTGAATTTTGGGGAATAATTCTAACTATTCTATCCTAAGAACCCACCTCAATATGAAGCTTGAATTTCTTTGGCTAAAGTCTTGATTGCAGCTTTGATCTTGGCCAAACAGCTAGACACAAACTTGGTTAGAAACTTTGATTCCCTTGTGATCAACACAACTCTCCATGAATTAGCTTCCAATCTATGATTCTTGAAGAACAACTCATGGGTATTAGAATTGAGAATTAGAGCACGAATTTGAGAGAGTTTGAAAAGAGATTTGAAGAATTAAACTTACCCTCTAGTGTTGATTACCACTTAAGGAGCATGTATTGATATTTGCATGCTTAGAATTTGGGAGTGATTTGTGAGGAATTTAGAGAAATGAGAATGAGGATTGTGGGTTTGCTTGTTTGTACGTAAGAGAAAGAAGAGAGTAGGGGTGGTAGTCTTGGTTTTGTTTCATTAGCCAACACCAAAGACAATGGTGAGGTGTAGTGATCTAGTGACTTGATTCATAAGTGGGACATATGTCCACCTTAGATCCTAGCTCTTTCCTTGTAGGACACATACACACTAACTTGTAGTAGAACTAATTCTATCTCTTGTATGTACCATAACACTAATGCTAGGACTTAACATGTGTTGATTTTTTTTGGAAAATGCTCTTAATAGTACATAATACTAGTAAATGAAATTGGGGATCTTACAATCTACCCCCCTTAAAGAAATTTCGTCCGCGAAATTGAAAACATACTTGAAAGAAGATATGGATAGTTTTTCATCATTTCGGATTCTAATTCCCAAATGAACTCGCCATCCGGTGATTGAGACTATTCCACTTTCACTATCGGAATTTCCTTGCTTCGAAGAGCCTTTATATCACGGTCCACAACCCGAATAAGATTAGCAAATAGGTTAAGTCTGTCTTCAATTCTATGTTTTGCAATTCTACCGGCACGAACGGATCTGAACTGAATGTTCTGAGTTTCGATACATGGAATACATTCCATACTGTAGCAGGTTTTATGACAACTGTGGCTGCTACTCTACGGAACCATCGGTTTAAGAATTGTTTATGGTCCAACATATCATGAACCAGGTTTCCTTATTTAAAATACTCCTGTTAAAATCCTTAATTTGACTGTGTTTTCCTTAGATACATTCTTGACTTCAGAGATGCTTCGTCATTCAGCGGTTAGTTTATAAAAATCTTCCACATCCAATCCCTTGGAATAAAACTTTCCTCTCGCAAGGAGTTGATGGCCTAACTCCACTTACTGACCATGTTCTCAACGGTCTCATGCTGCGCACTCTGATTCTTAACATTTCCTAACATTCACTTATTTGTGTCACTGCCTTTCAATATTCCACTGTAACTAATATATTCGCGACACGTCACTTACCTCATCTATATTTCTTCAATGAGTTACGCTCTACAGTATACTTCTTCTTTACACCGGAGTCTGCTTGGGGTAACGTAGCTGTTTCAACATCATTTATTAGTTACTCTACCATTGTTACCTGTGAGCTGGTTCTATTTAATCTTATGCATTACAGACCTCTGCCGCAACTAATATCCTTTTTATCATTGCAGGCACTAGTTCCGTAAGTTTACTAATTTAATAGGTCGGTATCTGGCCTGGTTGGGTACACTCTGAAAACGGAATTCTAACGAACTTTACACAGTTGCCTAAAGGTATGAACTTGGGTTTTCCGTTCTTTCTTTGTAAATCCAAATCCTTCTCTTGTGCACTACCGATTGTGGAACACAAGTCACATGTCACTTCGATTCTATTCAACTTGACTCCGTCCTTCCGGTAAGTGACATTCAAATTCATGTCTCCGAATTTCTCATACAACCCACACTGATACATTAAAATCTCCGACGCATACAATGCCTTTCTGCTCAAAGCATCAGCTACTACATTCGCCTTTCCTGGGTGGTAATTCAATTCGAAGTCAAAATCTTTCAGGTATTCCATCCACCTTCGTTGTCTCATGTTCGACTCCTTCTGATCAAACAAATATCTCAAACTTTTGTGATCACTGTACAATGCAAACTGCACACCGTACAAGTGATATCTCCAGATTTTCAAAGCAAAATAATGGCCGCAATTTCCAGATCATGGGTAGGATAATTCTCTTCATGAGGTTTCAACTGTCGTGATGCGTAATCCACTACTGCGCTTTCTTGCATAAGCACGCATCCGAGTCCTTTATTGGAAGCATCACAATACACTACATACTTCTTATCAGGATCAGGAATTACTAACACTAGAGCACTAGTCAACTTTTGTTTCAACAAATTAAAACTATGTTCGCATAACTCGTCCTAAACAAAATCAACTTCCTTTCTAGTCAAACGAGTCAAAGGGAGCGCTATCTCCGAAAATCCCAAAATGAACCTTTGGTAATAGCCCGCTAAACCAAGGAACGTCTCACTTCAGAAACAGTTCTAGGCCTATCCCAATTAAGCACCACTTCTACTTTGGATGGATCAACAGATACACCGCCTTGTGATATTACATGGCCCAGAAACTTAACTTCGGAAAGCCAAAACTCACACTCACTGAATTTGGCATAAAGTTGCTTCTCTCTCAGAATATTAAGAACAATCCTCAAATGCTCTGCATGCTCCTGAGGGTCCTTAGAGTAGATCAGAATATTATCGATGAAAATCTCCGCAAACTTATCAAGATACGGCTGAAAATTCTATTCATATAATCCATGAATACTGTTGGAGCATTGGTCAGACCAAACGGCATAACCCAAAAATTCATAATGACCATAACGAGTCCTGAAAGCAGTTTTTGGACACGTCAGAATTCCTGATACGAATCTGATGATACCCGGATCTAAGATCAATCTTGGAAAAGATAGTAGCTCCTCTGAGTTGATCTAACGGATCTTCAATACGAGGTAACAGATACTTATTCTTGATGGTAACTTTATTGAGCTGACGGTAATCAATACACAACCGCATTGTACCGTCCTTCTTTTTCACTAACAGAACCGGAGCACCCCAAGGTGAGACACTCGGACGAATGAAAAGTTTTTGCAATTAAAAGACATGGACATAGTACTAGGCATGGATTGGCTTTCTACCAACACTGTGTATATAGGCTGTGCTGAAAAGAATTTATACGTTCCTATTGATCTTAATGCAGAGAGTAGAGCCCTGACTGCTCTGCTGCAGAATACTCATCAGTTAATCCAGTATCTCGGTGCAGAGAACAAGTGTTTCAGTATTATGTTCACCATGAATTCAGAGTCTAGTCTAAGCCCCAGTGACATTCCGATTGTCAGAGAGTATCTGGATGTGTTTCCAGAAGAGATAAATAGTTTACCACCAGAAAGAGAAATTGAGTTCTCGATTGATCTTGTTCCAGGATCTCAGCCTATCTCAGTTGCACCATATAGAATGTCCCCTCTTGAACTCCGAGAATTGAAATCTCAACTTGAAGAATTATTGCAAAAGCATTTCATTCGTCCGAGTGTCTCACCTTGGGGTGCTCCGGTTCTGTTAGTGAAAAAGAAGGACGGTACAATGCGGTTGTGAATTGATTACCGTCAGCTCAATAAAGTTACCATCAAGAATAAGTATCTGTTACCTCGTATTGACGATCTGTTAGATCAACTCAGAGGAGCTACTATCTTTTCAAAGATTGATCTTAGATCCGGGTATCATCAGATCCGTATCAGAACTTCTGACGTGTCCAAAACTGCTTTCAGGACTCGTTATGGTCATTATGAATTTTTGGTTATGCCGTTTGGTCTGACCAATGCCCCAGCAGTATTCATGGATTACATGAACAGAATTTTTCAGCCTTATCTTGATAAGTTTGTGGTAATCTTCATTGATGATATTTCAATCTACTCTAAAGATCCTCAGGAGCATGCAGAGCATCTGAGGATTGTTCTTAATGTTCTGAGAGAAAAACAGCTTTATGCCAAATTCAGTAAGTGTGGGTTTTGGCTTTCTGAAGTAAAGTTTCTGGGTCATGTAATATCACAAGGAGGTGTATCTGTTGATCCATCCAAAGTTGAAGCGGTGCTTAATTGGGAAAGACCTAGAACTGTTTCTGAAGTAAGAAGTTTCCTTGGTTTAGCAGGCTATTACCGGAGGTTCATTTTGGGATTTTCGGAGATAGCGCTACCATTAACCCGGTTGACTAGAAAAGGAGCTGCATTTATCTGGAATGAATTGTGTGAGAATAGTTTTGACTTGTTAAAACAGAAATTGACTAGTGCTCCGGTGTTAGTAATTCCTGACCCTGATAAGAAGTATGTAGTGTATTGTGATGCTTCTAATAAAGGACTCGGATGCGTACTTATGCAAGAGGGCGCCGTAGTCGCATACGCATCGCGACAGTTGAAACCACATGAAGAGAATTATCCTACCCATGATCTTGAACTAGCAGCCATTATTTTTGCTTTGAAAATCTGGAGACATCACTTGTATGGTGTGCAGTTTGCACTGTACAGTGACCATAAGAGTTTGAGATATTTGTTTGATCAAAAGGAGTTGAACATGAGACAACGGAGATGGATGGAATACTTGAAAGATTTTGATTTTTAATTGAATTACCATCCAGGAAAGGCAAATGTAGTAGCTGATGCTTTGAGCAGAAAGGCGTTGTATGCATCAGAAATTTTAATGCATCAGTGTGAATTGTATGAGAAATTCAGAGATATGAATTTGAATGTCACCTACCGGAAGGACGGAGTCAAGTTGAATAGAATGGAATTAACCTGTGACTTGCGTTCCACAATAGGTAGTGCACAAGAGAAGGATATGGATTTACAAAGAAGGATCGGAAAACCTGAGTTCACTGTAGCAAATGACGGTGTAATTCAGTTTGGGAATAGAATTTGTGTACCGAATGATGCGGATTTGAAAAGATCGATTTTAGAAGAAGCACACAAGAGTGGATTTTCAATTCACCCCGGTTCCACCAAGATGTATCATGACCTGAAGAAGAGCTATTGGTGGCCGAATATGAAAACTGAAATCGCGGAGTTTGTATCGAGGTGTATCGTATGTCAGCAGGTTAAGATTGAACATCAGAAACCAGCCGGTCCTTTGCAACCTTTAGAAATACCAGAGTGGAAGTGGGAACATATTACCATGGATTTTGTAACTGGTTTACCTCGTAATCAGAAAGGAGAAGTTTCCATTTGGGTTATTGTTGATCGGTTAACAAAATCAGCTCATTTCATTGCAGTGAAGTCAACTTATAAGGCTTCGCGGTATGTTGAATTATTCTTAGAGGAGATTGTTAAGTTACATGGAGTTCCAGTGAGTATAGTGTCAGACAGAGATCCAACCTTTACCTCTCATTTTTGGCGTGCTTTCCAGAAGGCAATGGGAACACGGCTTAGAATGAGTACTTCAAATCATCCCCAGACAGATGAACAATCTGAGCGAACCATTCAAACTCTTGAAGATATGCTCCGAGCTTGTATTTTAGAGGATGGTGGTAATTGGAGCAAACATCTGCATCTCATTGAATTTGCCTACAATAACAGTTACCATGCTAGTATCGGTATGGCACCATATGAAGCCCTGTATGGGAGAAAGTGTAGAACGCCTTTGTGTTGGACTGAAGTAGGTGATAAAGGAGTATTAGGACCTGATATTATCCAAGAGACTACTCTGAAGATTAAGTCAGTTAAAGAGCATATGAGAGTTGCACAGAGTAGACAAAAGAGTTATGCCGATCACAGAAGGAGACCAATAGAGTTTTATGAAGGTGATCACGTATTCTTACGCGTAACGCCTAAGCTGGGTTTGTGCGGTGTGTTCAAAACAAAGAAGCTTGCTCCTAGGTACATTGGGCCGTATCAAATCCTTAAGCGAGTTGGTCCTGTGGCTTATCAGTTAGCATTGCCCCCGTCTATGTCCAAGATGCATAATGTGTTTCATGTGTCTCAACTCAGAAAGTACATTCCTGATCCATCCGTGCCAGTGGAATTAGAGAGCATTGATTTGCAACCAGATCTAACTTATCAGCCTGATCCCATTCGAATTGTAGATCGTGATGTTAAGGCTCTCCGTAACAAGAAAATTCCTGTGGTGAAAGTAGAATGGTCTCGAGCACCGGATAGCGAGTTCACTTGGGAGTTGGAATCCGAGATGATGAAAAACTAACCATATCTATTCTCAGGTATGTTTCAATTTCGCGGACGAAATTTCTTTAAGGGGGGTAGATTGTAACATTCCAAGTTCTTTTACTAGTATTATATACTATTAGGAGTATTTTTTCTAAGGACAACACATGATAAGATATAGCACTAGTGTTATGGTACAACTTGAGGTGGTAGTAGTCATCTTACAAGTCACTAGTGTGTTGACAATTAAGGGCATGTGTCAATAGTTGGTCAATTCAGCCCAATGACTCACACTACACTACTCCATTCCCTTTCAATTGCTAAAACCCAATTTCAGATCCTTCCCTAGCTCTTTTTCCTCTCTCACGTGAGCAACCAAACAAACCATGAACACCATCATTTTCTTGTCTCACCATTCCATCAAAATTCAGCCCAACTAAGCATGCAAATGAAGATTGTTGCTCCTTAGATTGTGTTAACCCATTGGTAAGTTCAAAGTTCCTAAATTCCTTCCCTTAATCCATTCAAATTCGTGCTCCATTTCCATCACTTTCAACACTCAAAATTCTGTTTTAACTGCATGTATTCGAAGCATGCTTGATTTGGAATGTTGATGATTTAGGGATTGGACTTCAAGACTTTTGCTCAAGAAGGAATTGAGGCTAACAATTCAACCTGCAATCAAACCTTAACCAAAGGATCAAGCTTCGAATTAGAGGTGGGTTCTTAGGATAGAGTAGTTAGAAATATTTCCCCAACAATTCCACTTTGCATGATAACATAGGATTTAGGAATGGAAATGTGCATGAGAAGGGTTTAATTCCCAAAACTCTTGTCCTTTATAATTATTATGATATTCATGATGTTAATGGCTTGAAAGATTGGCAATTGTAGCGTAGAAAACTCTGTTTTGAACTGGTTCTGCAGGTCCTCGCGCCGAGGCGCAGCACTTTCGCGCCAGGGCGCAGGCAAAATGAGGCAGAGGCAGAATCTAGAGTGCAGGTTCGCGCCAGGGCGCAGCACTTTTGCGCCGGGGCGCAAGCCACCAGCATTTCCAGATTTTGTCCCTGTTTCCCTGCTTTTGGAAATTCGTACGCATTTTGGATTGTCATCTTTTAAGTCTTGTTTTCCATTAACATTAAGAATACCTTATAATTATGATGTCGTTGTACGGATAGGATTGATTATAACCTAGGCTAATAGCTAGGTTAGTTTCCCGGGATTGGGACATATTGGTAGTTGTTGAAACTATAGAGGTACATGTCAGTCAGAGAGTAGTTGGTTGTCTTCTGTACACCACTACAGGGATTCAAGGAATCCGGAGTTGAGAACAAGAGGCTGTCTTCTGTACACCACTACAGGGATTCGAGGAATCCGGATAAAAATATTAATAATAACAACTGTGATGCCGGAGGTCCGTACCATAGTGCTTTGTCCACGAGAATTGGTGCGGCGGAGTGTGAGGCTCTCTGAGACAGGCTCACCTCAGAGTGTCCTTGCGGAGTTTAAAATGAATTCAGATAATTATTTGTGATACACCATATTATTTGCTGTATAGAGATATATATATTTGTATATATGAGATGCGCTTTTGCGTGAGGACTGACGTGTAGGTTTTTCCCCGGTGTAGTCACCAATAGGAGGGTAGTAGAATTCACGAGACTTAGCAGTCTTACCCCCCCCCCCCCCCCCCCCCCCGTTCATGTTTCAGGTATTCAGGGTGATCGAGGCAAGCAAGCTGCGGAGTAGTAGCATGCTTGTAGCTGTGTTATCCATGTTTAGGATGTTTTAGTTGTCGTGTCTCAATCTATTTCTTTCCGCTGTTTTGTATCATGTTGTACTGTAGCACCTGCGTGTGCTGAAGACCTAGAACGGTTTCTGAAGTGAGAAGTTTCCTTGGTTTAGCGGGCTATTATCGAAGGTTCATTTTGGGATTTTCGGAGATAGCGCTACCATTAACCCGGTTGACTAGAAACGGAGCTGCATTTGTCTGGAATGAATTGTGTGAGAATAGTTTTAACATGTTAAAACAAAAGTTGACTAGTACTGAGCTGGAAAAGGTTACCTTCGCGACAAGATTTCTTCGCGGAGCGGCTTGCAATTGGTGGGAAGGTGTTAGAGCTTACATGACTGCAAGTCAGATGGAGATGACATGGGCTAATTTCAGACGTCTCTTCATCGACCATTACATTCCCGAGAGCTATAGGATGTCAATGGAACGGGAACTGATGGAACTTAAGCAAGGAGGTAAGTCTGTGGCGGAGTATACAGCCAAGTTTAACGAGTTAGTGAGGTATATGGCGGATAGTGAAGATGCTCCTACCGAGGCGTGGAAGATCAAGAAGTACCGTTTCGGTTTAAGGGCGGATATTGCACATGATGTGCTATGCAGCAAGTTGCTAGTCTTGGTGAATTAATTCAGAAGAGTTATCATGCTGAGTCAGGCCTTGAAGCCATGAGAAAGGAAAGGTTTGAGGTGAATCAAAAGAGGCGAGATTCGGGAAAGTATAAAGAGCAACTAAAGCCAAGGGGTTCTCCACAGAAGGGAAAACAAAATGTTCCTCAGAGATCACATCCAGCATGTCCAGAATGTGGAGTGTTCCATCATGGAGAGTGTATGAAGGGAAAAGGTGTATGTTTTCACTACAAACAACCCGGTCATTATAAGAATGAATGTCCCAAGTTGCACGGTTCCGGAGGTTCGAGTGGAACAACAAGGAGCAAGGGTCGAGTGTATTCTCTTGATGGTGAACAAGCTAGAGGTAATAATGCCTTAATCATTGATGTTTGTCAATTGGGTCAGTCTGAAGTTGTTGTACTGTTTGATTGTGGAGCTACCAATTCTTTTATTTCTGTTGAATGTGTGATGAGATTGGGTTTATCATCGACTTCTTTAATTCCTCCCATGACTGTTGCCGTTGCTACGGGTGGCAAAGTTGTTTCCAAGAGAGTTTGTCAAAACTGTCCTGTTAGCGTCGCAGGAAAAATCTATCATGTTGATCTAATCTGTTTGCCATTAAAAGACATGGACATAGTACTAGGCATGGATTGGCTTTCTGCCAACACTGTGTATATAGGCTGTGCAGAAAAGAATTTATACGTTCCTATTGATCTTAATGCAGAGAGTAGAGCCCTGACTGCTCTGCTGCAGAATACTCATCAGTTAATCCAGTATCTCGGTGCAGAGAACAAGTGTTTCAGTATTATGCTCACCATGAGTTCAGAGTCTAGTCTAAGCCCCAGTGACATTTCGATTGTCAGAGAGTATCTGGATGTGTTTCCAGAAGAGCTAAATAGTTTACCACCAGAAAGAGAAATTGAGTTCTCGATTCATCTTGTTCCAGGATCTCAGCCTATCTCAGTTGCACCATATAGAATGTCCCCTCTTGAACTTCGAGAATTGAAATCTCAACTTGAAGAATTATTGCACAAGCATTTCATTTGACCGAGTGTCTCACCTTGGGGTGCTCCGGTTCTGTTAGTGAAAAAGAAGGACGGTACAATGCGGTTGTGTATTGATTACCGTCAGCTCAATAAACTTACCATCAAGAATAAGTATCCGTTACCTCGTATTGACGATCTGTTAGATCAACTCAGAGGAGCTACTATCTTTTCAAAGATTGATCTTAGATCCGGGTATCATCAGATCCGTATCAGGACTTCTGACGTGTCCAAAACTGCTTTCAGGACTCGTTATGGTCATTATGAATTTTTGGTTATGCCGTTTGGTCTGACCAATGCCCCAGCAGTATTCATGGATTACATGAACAGAATTTTTCAGCCTTATCTTGATAAGTTTGTGGTAATCTTCATTGATGATATTTTAATCTACTCTAAAGATCCTCAAGAGCATGCAGAGCATCTGAGGATTGTTCTTAATATTCTGAGAGAGAAGCAACTTTATGCCAAATTCAGTAAGTGTGAGTTTTGGCTTTCCGAAGTAAAGTTTCTGGATCATGTAATATCACAAGGAGGTGTATCTGTTGATCCATCCAAAGTTGAAGCGGTGCTTAATTGGGAAAGACCTAGAACTGTTTCTGAAGTAAGAAGTTTCCTTGGTTTAGCAGGCTATTACCGGAGGTTCATTTTGGGATTTTCGGAGATAGCGCTACCATTAACCCGGTTGACTAGAAAAGGAGCTGCATTTATCTGGAATGAATTGTGTGAGAATAGTTTTGACTTGTTAAAACAGAAATTGACTAGTGCTCCGGTGTTAGTAATTCCTGACCCTGATAAGAAGTATGTAGTGTATTGTGATGCTTCTAATAAAGGACTCGGATGCGTACTTATGCAAGAGGGCGCCGTAGTCGCATACGCATCGCGACAGTTGAAACCACATGAAGAGAATTATCCTACCCATGATCTTGAACTAGCAGCCATTATTTTTGCTTTGAAAATCTGGAGACATCACTTGTATGGTGTGCAGTTTGCACTGTACAGTGACCATAAGAGTTTGAGATATTTGTTTGATCAAAAGGAGTTGAACATGAGACAACGGAGATGGATGGAATACTTGAAAGATTTTGATTTTGAATTGAATTACCATCCAGGAAAGGCAAATGTAGTAGCTGATGCTTTGAGCAGAAAGGCGTTGTATGCATCAGAAATTTTAATGCATCAGTGTGAATTGTATGAGAAATTCAGAGATATGAATTTGAATGTCACCTACCGGAAGGACGGAGTCAAGTTGAATAGAATGGAATTAACCTGTGACTTGCGTTCCACAATAGGTAGTGCACAAGAGAAGGATATGGATTTACAAAGAAGGATCGGAAAACCTGAGTTCACTGTAGCAAATGACGGTGTAATTCAGTTTGGGAATAGAATTTGTGTACCGAATGATGCGGATTTGAAAAGATCGATTTTAGAAGAAGCACACAAGAGTGGATTTTCAATTCACCCCGGTTCCACCAAGATGTATCATGACCTGAAGAAGAGCTATTGGTGGCCGAATATGAAAACTGAAATCGCGGAGTTTGTATCGAGGTGTATCGTATGTCAGCAGGTTAAGATTGAACATCAGAAACCAGCCGGTCCTTTGCAACCTTTAGAAATACCCGAGTGGAAGTGGGAACATATTACCATGGATTTTGTAACTGGTTTACCCCGTAATCAGAAAGGAGAAGATTCCATTTGGGTTATTGTTGATCGGTTAACAAAGTCAGCTCATTTCATTGCAGTGAAGTCAACTTATAAGGCTTCGCGGTATGCTGAAATATTCTTGGAGGAGATTGTTAAGTTACATGGAGTTCCAATGAGTATAGTGTCAGACAGAGATCCAACCTTTACCTCTCATTTTTGGCGTGCTTTCCAAAAGGCAATGGGAACACGGCTTAGAATGAGTACTTCAAATCATCCCCAGACAGATGGACAATCTGAGCGAACCATTCAAACTCTTGAAGATATGCTCCGAGCTTGTATTTTAGAGGATGGTGGTAATTGGAGCAAACATCTGCATCTCATTGAA
Source organism: Trifolium subterraneum (assembly GCA_951799995.1). Taxonomy (NCBI): domain Eukaryota; kingdom Viridiplantae; phylum Streptophyta; class Magnoliopsida; order Fabales; family Fabaceae; genus Trifolium; species Trifolium subterraneum. Next base: position 43,045,703 of record OX637463.1, on the reverse strand, counting down.
TTTGCCTACAATAACAGTTACCATGCTAGTATCGGTATGGCACCGTATGAAGCCCTGTATGGGAGAAAGTGTAGAACGCCTTTGTGTTGGACTGAAGTAGGTGATAAAGGGGTATTAGGACCTGATATTATCCAAGAGACTACTCTGAAGATTAAGTCAGTTAAAGAGCATATGAGAGTTGCACAGAGTAGACAAAAGAGTTATGCCGATCACAGAAGGAGACCAATAGATTTTTATGAAGGTGATCACGTATTCTTACGCGTAACGCCTAAGCTGGGTTTGCGCGGTGTGTTCAAAACAAAGAAGCTTGCTCCTAGGTACATTGGGCCGTATCAAATCCTTAAGCGAGTTGGTCCTGTGGCTTATCAGTTAGCATTGCCCCCATCTGTGTCCAAGATGCATGATGTGTTTCATGTGTCTCAACTCAGAAAGTACATTCCTGATCCATCCGCGCCGGTGGAATTAGAGAGCATTGATTTGGAACCAGATCTAACTTATCAGCCTGATCCCATTCGAATTGTAGATCGTGATGTTAAGGCTCTTCGGAACAAGAAAATTCCTGTGGTGAAAGTAGAATGGTCTCGAGCCCCGGATGGCGAATTCACTTGGGAGTTGGAATCCGAAATGATGAAAAACTATCCTTATCTTTTCTCAGGTATATTTCCAATTTCGCGGACGAAATTTCTTTAAGGGGGGTAGATTGTTACATCCCCAATTTCTTTCACTAGTAGTATACCTTATTAAGAGTATTCGTCTAAGAACACCACATGAATTGAGCTAGCACTAGAGTGTAGTACTTGTGAGGTGTAGTATTTGAACACTATAAGTCCATTAGTGTGTTGTCCTTACATGGGAATGTCATGGCTAAGCAAGGACACTTGTCCCACTAGACTAGCCAACCATGACACACCCCAACACATGCACACACAACTTCAGTTTGTTCCCTCTTGGCTGAAGAAAGCTCAACAAACTAATCCTTCTTCTCTCTCTCACGCCAAACCACAACAAGAACACACAATAATCATAATAACTTCATTCTCTCAAAAACCAACCCAAGTTAACATGCAAATGGAGGAATGTGTGCATTAGGTTGAGTTAGAATCCTTGGTAAGTTCAAATTATCCAAACCCTTCTTTTCTTCAATTCAAATTCGTTCTCTAAGTTTACCAATTCTAAACTCACATTGCTGTCCTCCACAATACATGTGTGGAAACATGTTGATTTGTGGAAATGTGGTGCTATAGGAGCTGGAAATCAAGGCTTTAGCTCAAAGAAGAATTGAATCTTACCATTCCAAACCTGCAATCAAGTGTTGATCAAAGAATTAAAGCTTCAATTGAGGTGGGTTCTTAGGATAGAATAGTTAGAATTATTCCCCAGAATTCACTTTGCATGAGAACATAGGAATTAGGGATTGAAATGTGCATGAGAAGGGTTTAATTCCCAAAACTCTTCTCCTTTATAATTATTATGATATTCATGATGTTAATGGCTTGAAAGATTGGCAATTGTAGCGTAGAAAAATCTGTTTTGAACTGGTTCTGCAGGTCCTCGCGCCGAGGCGCAGCACTTTCGCGCCAGGGCGCAGGCAAAATGAGGCAGAGGCAGAATCTGGAGTGCAGGTTCGCGCCAGGGCGCAGCACTTTTGCGCCGGGGCGCAAGCCACCAGCATTTCCAGATTTTGTCCCTGTTTCCCTGCTTTTGGAAATTCGTACGCATTTTGGATTGTCATCTTTTAAGTCTTGTTTTCCATTAACATTAAGAATACCTTATAATTATGATGTCGTTGTACGGATAGGATTGATTATAACCTAGGCTAATAGCTAGGTTAGTTTCCCAGGATTGGGACATATTGGTAGTTGTTGAAACTATAGAGGTACATGTCAGTCGGAGAGTAGTTGGCTGTCTTCTGTACACCACTACAGGGATTCAAGGAATCCGGAGTTGAGAACAAGTGGCTGTCTTCTGTACACCACTACAGGAATTCGAGGAATCCGGAGAAAAATATTAATAATAACAACTGTGATGCCGGAGGTCCGTACCATAGTGCTTTGTCCACGAGAATTGGTGCGGCGGAGTGTGAGGCTCTCTGAGACAGGCTCACCTCAGAGTGTCCTTGCGGAGTTTAAAATGAATTCAGATAATTATTTGTGATACACCATATTATTTGCTGTATAGAGATATATATATTTGTATATATGAGATGCGCTTTTGCGTGAGGACTGACGTGTAGGTTTTTCCCCGGTGTAGTCACCAATAGGAGGGTAGTAGAATCCACGAGACTTAGCAGTCCCCCCCCCCCCCCCCCCCCCCCGTTCATGTTTCAGGTACTCAGGGTGATCGAGGCAAGCAAGCTGCGGAGTAGTAGCATGCTTGTAGCTGTGTTATCCATGTTTAGGATGTTTTAGTTGTCGTGTCTCAATCTATTTCTTTCCGCTGTTTTGTATCATGTTGTACTGTAGCACCTGCGTGTGCTGAATCAACACTCCATGTATTTGTATTTTCATGTTGTCTAGAATATATTATAAAGTCCATAATTAAGTACCCAGTACATTAAGTTTACAAATACATGGAGTGTTGATTAAGCACACGCAGGTGCTACAGTACAACATAATACAAAACAGCGGAAAGAAATAGATTGAGACACGACAACTAAAACATCCTAAACATGTATAACACAGCTACAAGCATGCTACTACTCCGCAGCTTGCTTGCCTCGATCACCCTGAGTACCTGAAACATGAACGGGGGGGGGTAAGACTGCTAAGTCTCGTGGATTCTACTACCCACCTATTGGTGACTACACCGGGGAAAAACCTACACGTCGGTCCTCACGCAAAAGCGCATCTCATATATACAAATATATATCCCTATACAGCAAATAATATGGTGTATCACAAATAATTATCTGAATTCATTTTAAACTCCGCAAGGACACTCTAAGGTGAGCCTGTCTCAGAGAGCCTCACACTCCTCCGCACCAATTCTCGTGAACATAAGCACTATGGTACGGAGCCTCCGGCATCACAATTATTATTAAACATTTTCTCCGGATTCCTCGAATCCCTGTAGTGGCGTACAGAAGACAACCAACTACTCTCCGACTGACATGTACACAGCTATGGTTTCAACAACTACCAATATGTCCCAATCCCGGGAAACTAACCTAGCTATTAGCCTAGGTTATAATCAATCCTATCCGTACAACGACATCATAATTATAAGGTATTCTTAATGTTAATGGAAAACAATACTTAAAAGATGACAATCCAAAATGAGTACGAATTTCCAAAAGCAGGAAACAGGGGACATAATCTGGAAATGCTGGTGGCTTGCGCCCTGGCACGAACCTTCTGCGCCCTGGCGCGAACCTGCATTCCAGATTCTGTCTCTGTCTCATTTTGCCTGCGCCCTGGCGCGATAGTGCTGCGCCTCGGCGCGAAGCCCTGCAGAACCAGTTCAAAACAGAGTTTTCTACACTACAATTGCCAATCTTTCAAGCCATTAATATCATAAATATCATAATAATTATAAAGGAGAAGAGTTTTGGGAATTAAACACTTCTCATGCACATTTCCATCCCTAAATCCTATGTTATCATGCAAAGTGGAATTGTTGGGGAAATATTTCTAACTATTCTATCCTAAGAACCCACCTCAATGAAGCTTGATTCCTTTGCTAGCAACTGGTTGTAGCTTTGAATGGCTAGCTTTAATTCCTTCTTGAGCTGGAGTTCCCAATTCCGCTCCCTAAATCACCAAGACCCAAGATATGCATGTTTTCTAACACATGCATTTCAAAGAACAGAAGTTTGAGTTTGGAATAGAGGATCATGTACCACGAATTTTGAATGAATTAAAGGAAGGAATTGGAGAATTTGAACTTACCAATGAGTCTAACACAACCTAATGCACTAGGATTTCCATTTGCATGCTTGATTTTGGTTGGTTTCAAGAAGTAATTGAAGAATATTGAAACTGGATATGGGAATGATGTTGGCTGCGTTGGGAGAGAGGAAGAGAATTGTTGGCTGAGTTTCTTCAGTCCAAATGAGGAGTCAATTGAAGTGGTGTGTGCATGTGTTGGGGTGTGTCATGGTTGGCTAGTCTAGTGGGACAAGTGTCCTTGCTTAGCCATGACATTCCCATGTAAGGACAACACACTAATGGACTTATAGTGTTCAAATACTACAACTCACAAGTACTACACTCTAGTGCTAGCTCAATTCATGTGGTGTTTTTAGACAAATACTCTTAATAAGGTATATTACTAGCACGAGAAATTGGGGATGTTACAATCTACCCCCCTTAAAGAAATTTCGTCCGCGAAATTGAAAATATACCTGAGAAAAGATAAGGATAGTTTTTCATCATTTCGGATTCCAACTCCTAAGTGAACTCGCCATCCGGGGCTCGAGACCATTCTACTTTCACCACAGGAATTTTCTTGTTCCGAAGAGCCTTAACATCACGATCTACAATTCGAACGGGATCAGGCTGATAAGTTAGATCTGGTTGCAAATCAATGCTTTCTAATTCCACCGGCACGAATGGATCGGGAATGAACTTTCTGAGTTGTGACACATGAAACACATCATGCATCCTAGACATAGATGGGGGCAATGCTAACTGATAAGCCACAGGACCAACTCGTTTAAGGATTTGATACGGCCCAATGTACCTAGGAGCAAGCTTCTTTGTTTTGAACACACCGCACAAACCCAGCTTAGGCGTTACGCGTAAGAATACGTGATCACCTTCATAAAACTCTATTGGTCTCCTTCTGTGATCGGCATAACTCTTTTGTCTACTCTGTGCAACTCTCATATGCTCTTTAACTGACTTAATCTTCAGAGTAGTCTCTTGGATAATATCAGGTCCTAATACTCCTTTATCACCTACTTCAGTCCAACACAAAGGCGTTCTACACTTTCTCCCATACAGGGCTTCATATGGTGCCATACCGATACTAGCATGGTAACTGTTATTGTAGGCAAATTCAACGAGATGCAGGTGTTTGCTCCAATTACCACCATCCTCTAAAATACAAGCTCGGAGCATATCTTCAAGAGTTTGAATGGTTCGCTCAGATTGTCCATCTGTCTGGGGATGATTTGAAGTACTCATTCTAAGCCGTGTTCCCATTGCCTTTTGGAAAGCACGCCAAAAATGAGAGGTAAAGGTTGGATCTCTGTCTGACACTATACTCACTGGAACTCCATGTAACTTAACAATCTCCTCCAAGAATATTTCAGCATACCGCGAAGCCTTATAAGTTGACTTCACTGCAATGAAATGAGCTGATTTTGTTAACCGATCAACAATAACCCAAATGGAATCTTCTCCTTTCTGATTACGGGGTAAACCAGTTACAAAATCCATGGTAATATGTTCCCACTTCCACTCGGGTATTTCTAAAGGTTGCAAAGGACCGGCTGGTTTCTGGTGTTCAATCTTAACTTGCTGACATACAATACACCTTGCCACAAATTCTGCGATCTCAGTTTTCATGTTCGGCCACCAATAGTTCTTCTTCAGGTCATGATACATCTTGGTGGAACCGGGGTGAATTGAAAATCCACTCTTATGTGCTTCTTCTAAAATCGATCTTTTCAAATCTGCATCATTTGGTACACAAATTCTATTCCCAAACTGAATTACACCGTCATCTGCTATAGTGAACTCAGGTTTTCCTATTCTTCTTTGTAAATCCATATCCTTCTCTTGTGCACTACCTATTGTAGAACGCAAGTCACAGGTTAATTCTATTCTATTCAACTTGATTCCGTCCTTCCGGTAAGTGACATTCAAATTCATATCTCTGAATTTCTCATACAACCCACACTGATGCATTAAAATTTCCGATGCATACAACGCCTTTCTGCTCAAAGCATCAGCTACTACATTTGCCTTTCCTGGATGGTAATTCAATTCGAAGTCAAAATCTTTCAAGTATTCCATCCATCTCCGTTGTCTCATGTTCAACTCCTTTTGATCAAACAAATATCTCAAACTCTTATGATCACTGTACAGTGCAAACTGCACACCATACAAGTGATGTCTCCAGATTTTCAAAGCAAAAATAATGGCTGCTAGTTCAAGATCATGGGTAGGATAATTCTCCTCATGAGGTTTCAACTGTCGTGATGCGTAAGCCACTACCGCGCCTTCTTGCATAAGCACGCATCCGAGTCCTTTATTAGAAGCATCACAATACACTACATACTTCTTATCAGGGTCAGGAATTACTAACACCGGCGCACTAGTCAATTTTTGTTTTAACAAGTTAAAACTATTTTCACACAATTCATTCCAGACAAATGCAGCTCCTTTTCTAGTCAACCGGGTTAATGGTAGCGCTATTTCTGAAAATCCCAAAATGAATCTTCGATAATAGCCTGCTAAACCAAGGAAACTTCTTATTTCTCATACAGTTCTAGGTCTTTCCCAATTAAGCACCGCTTCTACTTTGGATGGATCAACAGATACACCTCCTTGTGATATTACATGACCCAGAAATTTTACTTCAGAAAGCCAAAATTCACACTTACTGAATTTGGCATAAAGTTGCTTCTCTCTCAGAATATTAAGAACAATCCTCAGATGCTCTGCATGCTCCTGAGGATCTTTAGAGTAGATTAAAATATCATCAATGAAGATTACCACAAACTTATCAAGATACGGCTGAAAAAATTTGTTCATGTAATCCATGAATACTGCTGGGGCATTGGTCAGACCAAACGGCATAACCAAAAATTCATAATGACCATAACGAGTCCTGAAAGCAGTTTTGGACACGTCAGAAGTCCTGATACGAATCTGATGATACCCGGATCTAAGATCAATCTTGGAAAAGATAGTAGCTCCTCTGAGTTGATCTAACAGATCGTCAATACGAGGTAACGGATACTTATTCTTGATGGTAACTTTATTGAGCTGACGGTAATCAATACACAACCGCATTGTACCGTCCTTCTTTTTCACTAACAGAACCGGAGCACCCCAAGGTGAGACACTCGGACGAATGAAATGCTTTTGCAATAATTCTTCAAGTTGAGATTTCAATTCTCGAAGTTCAAGAGGGGATATTCTATATGGTGCAACTGAGATAGGCTGAGATCCTGGAACAAGATCAATTGAGAACTCAATTTCTCTTTCTGGTGGTAAACTATTTATCTCTTCTGGAAACACATCCAGATACTCTCTGACAATCGGAATGTCACTGGGGCTTAGACTAGACTCTGAACTCATGGTGAATATAATACTGAAACACTTGTTCTCTGCACCGAGATACTGGATTAACTGATGAGTATTCTGCAGTAGAGCAGTCAGGGCTCTACTCTCTGCATTAAGATCAATAGGAACATATAGATTCTTTTCAGCACAGCCGATATACACAGTGTTGGCAGAGAGCCAATCCATGCCTAGTACTATGTCCATGTCTTTCAATGGCAAACAGATTAGATCAACATGATAGATTTTTCCTGCGACGCTAACAGGACAGTTTTGACAAACTCTCTTGGAAACAACTTTGCCACCCGTAGCAACGGCAACAGTCATGGGAGGAATTAATGAAGTCGAAGATAAACCCAACCTCATCACAACAGAAATAAAAGAATTGGTAGCTCCACAATCAAACAGTACAACAACTTCAGATTGACCCAATTGACAAACATCAATGATTAAGGCATTATTACCTCTAGCTTGTTCACCATCAAGCGAATACACTCGACCCTTGCTCCTTGTTGTTCCACTCGAACCTCCGGAACCATGCAACTTGGGACATTCATTCTTATAATGACCGGGTTGTTTGCAGTGAAAACATACACCTTTTCCCTTCATACACTCTCCATGATGGAACACTCCACATTCTGGACATGCTGGATGTGATCTCTGAGGAACATTTTGTTTTCCCTTCTGTGGAGAACCCCTTGGCTTCAGCTGCTCCTTATATTTCCCCGAATCACGTCTCTTTTGGTTCACCTCAAACCTTTCCTTTCTCATGGCTTCAAGGCCTGCCTCAGCATGATAACTCTTCTGAATTAATTCACCAAGACTAGCAACTTATTGCATAGACACATCATGTGCAATATCCGCCCTTAACCCGAAACGGTACTTCTTGATCTTCCACGCCTCGGTAGGAGCATCGTCACTATCGGCCACATACCTCACTAACTCGTTAAACGGAAACATGACAACTATATGTTCTAAACACGAACATCATCAGTCACAAGCCCTGCTAACTACTCTGCAGCTTGCTTACCACGATCACCCTGTGCACCTGAAACATGAACGGGGGGGGGGGTAAGACAGCTAAGTCTCGTGGATTCTACTACCCACCTATTGGTGACTACACCAGGGGAATCAACCTATAATCAGTCCTCACGCAACTCAGCGCTATAAATATGTTCATATATAAATAAACAGTTCATATGGTGTAACACACAAATTATCTGAATTCATTTTAACTATGCAAGGACGATCTGAGGTGAGCCGGTCTCAGAAAGTCTTACGCTTTTCCGTACCAATCTTCGTGAACTAAGCACATATGGTACGAAATAACTACGGCATCACAATCAATATTATTGATATCTTATCGCTTTGGATTCCTTGAATCCCTTTGGTGGTGTCAAACCACCACACATAACTATGGATTCCACGAACCCCTTTGGTGGTGCTCAAGCAGCCACACATAACTATGGACTGATACTACACATAATTCTAATGTGTTAACATACTACCAATATATCCCAATCCCGGGAGGCTAATCTAGCTACTAGCCTAGGTTATAATCAATCCTATACGTACAACGACATCATAATTATAAGGTATTCTTAATGTTAATGGAAAACGAGACTTAAAAGATGACAATCCAAAATGCGTAGGAATTTCCAAAAGCAGGAAACAGGGGACAAAATCTGGAAATGCTGGTGGCTTGCGCCCCGACGCGAACCTTTTGCGCCCTGGCGCGAACCTGCATTCCAGATTCTGTCTCTGTCTCATTTTGCCTGCGCCCTGGCGCGAAAGTGCTGCGCCTCGGCGCGAAGCCCTGCAGAACCAGTTCAAAACAGAGTTTTCTACACTACAATTGCCAATCTTTCAAGCCATTAACATCATGAATATCATAATAATTATAAAGGAGAATAATTTTGGGAATTAAACCCTTCTCATGCACATTTCAATCCCTAAATCCTATGTTCTCATGCAAAGTGAATTTTGGGGAATAATTCTAACTATTCTATCCTAATAACCCACCTTAGAATTGAAGCTTGATTCTTCAGCTAAAGCTTGATTTGCAGGTTTAGATGGCTAGCTTTTATCCCTTTTTGAGCTATGTTCTTGAATTCCAGCTCCTAATCATCCAACACCAAGACAACATGTTTTTCCAACACATGCAATTCATGAACAGAAATTGAACTTAGTTCTTAGGTTATTTAGAGCACGAAATTGAGTGGTTCAATGGAAGGAATTTAGAACTTTGAACTTACCAATAAGTTAGCATAATCTAAGGAACAAGATCTCCCATATGCATGCAAGATTGGTTGAATTTTAAGAGAGTTTGAAAGATGAGAGATGGTTGATGTTTGTTTTATCTCACAAGAGAGAAAGAGAGCTTAAGGAGGAGCTTTTTTTTCTGTTTTGGCAATACTAGATCAATGGGACTAAGGTTATGGTAGTGGACTTGTGAGTCATGTAATTTTCTTGTGGTAATGGAGCACATGTCCACACTTGGACATGCCCATTTTCTAAAGTGACAACACACCCACATATACACACTAGTGCTAGCTCTAGACATGTGAGATTTTTAGAAAATACTCTTAATAGTATATAGTGCTAGTAATTGAAATTGGGGATGTTACATTCTAGATCTTAGGGGAAGTTGTATTTGGTAATCTAAAATTTTACCGTCAGATAGATAAATCCTACCCAATGATTAGTCCAATCAAAATTCAAACAGAGCTCATTAATCTCTTTAGATCAATCAAGTGTTTATTTAAGAGAATATACACTAGTACAAAAAATACTTGTTAAGTCGGTTAAAAATGGCTTCTTAAGTCGGTTTTGCACCTGACTTAATAGTTGGTGACTTAAGAAATTTTGAGTTCTTTAGTCAAATTTTTACCAGACTTAAGAAAATGACTTCTTAAGTCGGTTAAACTATTAACCAACTTAAGAAGTAGTATTTTAATTTTTTTTTTAAAAAGCCTCAACTGAAGAGGCCAACAACAATTTTTTTTTCGTTAAATAAAAAACAACATTTTGTTTTTTTTTATTTTTAAAAAGATACAATAATAATGTATTTGCTAACCAAATATCCCTAAACAAGCTATTTTGATCAACTCAAATTATACAACAAAATAAATAATAATAATAATAATAATAATAATAACATTACTATTCTAGTTGTTCTGTTTGTGAAAATTAGAAATTTTTTCTTAGAAAGTTATGTTTTCGGTGTTATAGGTATGAATGTTCTCTGTGTTTTGAAATATGCATTGTTAAGGTTCAAATTATACATACATATGAAGTTAAAGTTCCTGGTGACGAATGATTTTTGGGTTTGCAGTGAAGAGAATGATTTAAGGAGTTTTGTGTGAAGATTCGAATGATTTTTTTGTATCCTAGTACGTGAAGGATTTCTCAGTTTTCTAAGTGAAGCTTAGAATGAATTTATGGGTTAGAGAATGAAGAGTTTGCGGTGAGTGAAGAAGAATTGTGGGCGTTTGCAGAGGAAGAAGAGATCGAGAAGAGAGATCCTCTTTCTTTAGAAAGTTTTGACTAAAGATCTCTATTTATTAGGAAAAACGTTTTGTTTGTTTTCTTTTTTTTACTAGAGATATTATTAAAGTTTCTTTAAATTTTTTTGGTCTAAAGTTGTTTTTTTGTTTAGTTAAAATTGAATCTGGAGAGAGAATCTGGAGGTGATTGACCGAGTGACTAGATGTGCTAATAAGTTCAAAGGTGGGGAAAAAAGAAAAGGATAAGGTTTAAAGAAGAGATTGACGAATGTGTTAGACGGATGAATGAGCTATGCGGTAACCAGGATGAAGAGGGCAGTATACAATATCAAGAATTATCGGAGAGACATGTCACTTTGCTGATACAAGAGGAGGGGTATTGGAAACAAAGGGCTAAAATGCATTGGCTCCAAGAGGGGGATATGAACACTAGATTTTTCCATATGTCAGCAACTGTGCGTAGCAAAAAGAAGAAGGCCACAAAGTTGATTGCTGATAATGGTACAGAGGCACATACTCAGGAAGAACTTTGTGAGGTGGCCAAGAGTTACTTTGATACTCTCTTCAAGCCAAGAGATGGAGATCATGATCCCGTACTTAATCTTATTCAGCCGAGAGTGACCGACGATGATAATCTCGTTCTAACGGCGCCTATTACTAAAGTTGAAATTCAGCAAGCGTTGTTTCAGATGCATCCAGAAAAATCTCCTGGACCAGACGGGTTTAATCCAGCTTTCTATCAGAGATTTTGGGAGCAGTGTAGTGATGATATATTTAGTGCCGCATCTACTTGGCTAGAGAGTGGATATTTCCCTTCCAGTCTCAATGACACAAATATTTGTCTTATTCCTAAATGTGACAATCCTACATCAATGAAGGATTTGCGCCCTATTTCGCTTTGTAATGTCTTGTATAAAATGATCTCTAAAGTGTTAGCTAACAGGCTGAAGTGTTGTCTAGATAAATGTGTTTCTCAAGAGCAGTCAGCTTTTGTGGAAGGTAGATCGATCCTTGATAATGCTCTTATTGCCACAGAAGTTATCCATGCTTTGAAGCGGAAGACAAAGGGTAGAAGAGGTGAGTTGGCACTAAAGATTGATATTAGTAAGGCCTATGATAAGGTGGATTGGGGTTTCCTCCGCGGAGTTATGACTAGGATGGGGTTCACTGATGTCTGGATTCGGTGGGTTATGATGTGTGTTAGTTCAGTCAATTACTCGGTGTTGATGAATTCTGACCGAGTTGGCCCTATTTCGCCAGGTCGAGGATTGCGACAGGGTGATCCATTATCTCCTTATTTATTTATTTATTTATTTATTTTGGTAACAGAATGTTTAACTGCTCTCATTCACCAAGTTGTTGGTAGGGGTGACCTTCATGGAGTGAGGATTTGTCGTGGTGCTCCAGAGGTCTCTCATCTTTTGTTTACAGATGATTGTTTCTTATTCTGTAGGGCTAGTGTAGCTGAGGTGAATGAACTCATGATGATTTTACATAATTATGAAACAACATCAGGTCAGGAAGTTAACCTAGTTAAATCAGAAGTTTTTATTAGTCGGAATATGTCTCAGGCAGCTAAAGAAGACCTCTCTCGTATCATTGGTGTCAAACTTGTATTCGGGACGGGTATATATCTTGGATTACCGTCCATGGTTGGCAGAAGTGAAAAAGCAATATTTTCCTATATCAAGGATCGTATTTGGAAAAGAATTAATTCCTGGAGAGGGCGTGCGCTGTCTAAGGCAGGCAAGGAAATCATGATAAAGTCGGTTCTACAGGCAATACTCTCCTATGTAATGAGTATGTTTATTCTTCCTGCTTCACTTATTGATGATATTGAAAAAATGATAAATGATTTTTGGTGGAGGAACGGTAGTACTAATAATAATATTAAAGGTATTCATTGGTTAGCTTGGGAGAGACTTGCTTACCCGAAGGCTTATGGGGGTTTAGGGTTTCGTAATTTTGAAGCTTTTAATAAGGCTATGGTTGCAAAACAAGTTTGGAATATCGTCCAGAATCCGAACTCATTGGTAGCAAAATTAATCAAAGCCAGATATTTTCCACGTTCCTCTTTATTTGAGGCACCATTGGGATACAACCCCAGCTTTGCATGGCGTAGTATGTGGCAAGCTAGACAAATTCTTTCTCTTGGATGTAGGTGGCGGATTGGGAGTGGGGATAATATTCGTGTTATGCATGATCCTTGGTTGCGTGGAAGTGCTAATAGATGGGTGCCCTCGCCTCAACCAGCAGGTGTCTATCAGTTATCTGTCAGAGATTTTTACATGACAACTATAAAGCATGGGATATAGTTAAGGTTCGAAACTTGTTTTCAAGGGATGTAGCGGAGAAGATTCTGGAAACACCACTTGTTAGCTCAGTCCGTGAAGATAAAGTGGTCTGGGATGAGGAAAGAAATGGGTGTTATTCAGTGAAATTCGGGTATAAGTTAGCTATGCGTTACTTAATAGGTAGCGACAAATATCATGATATGGGCAATTGGAATGGTATTTGGAAAGCTCAAGCTCCGCACAAGGCACGTCATTTACTTTGGCGCTTATGTAGAGGATGTCTCCCGACTCGTTCTCGATTGTTGGAAAGACGAGTGGAATGTACTCTCAATTGTCCTGTGTGTGATGAGGAGATTGAGGATGAGCTTCACATATTCTTTAGGTGTGCAGTAGCCCAGGATAGTTGGAGTGCAGTTGGTCTGTCGTCTGTCTTACATAATGCTACGTACCAACAAACTAATGCTATGGATCGTATTTTCGCTATTTGCAGCAATGAAAGTAGTGATATTGTTGGTAGAGTGGCTATGTTACTCTGGTGCATTTGGAAAAATCGTAATGATAAGCTTTGAAATGATAATGTACAGATGCCACGTCAAATTGGAAGACATGCTTTTGATGCTTGGAATGATTGGTACTCAGTACATAAGTTACAGAGTAATAACGTGAGCGGGACTATAGAAGCGGATGTAGTAAGGTGGGAGAAACCAGCTCTAGACTGGGTAAAATGTAACGTTGATGTTGCCTTTGTGTCTGGATCTGGAAGGACCTCGATGAGATTTTGTTTTCGCGACAATAGTGGTCACTTCATGGCTGGTATGACACAATGTCAACAAACTGTGATTTCATCTGTAGAAGGAGAAACATGGACTTTACTTTTAGCAATGGAAGAAGCAAGACATCGAGGACTGAATCAAGTTCAATTTGAAAGTGATTCGAAAGTTTTGATAGAGGTCATTCATATGAAGCGTAGAGGCAACTCTGAGTTTTTGTCAATTGTTCATGATATCCTTAGTCTTATGTCATCTTTTATAAACTTTGAGGTTAAGTTTGTTAGGAGGCAAGCGAATTTGGTTGCTCATATTCTTGCTAGGGCGGCCAATTCTTGGGCTAGCTTCCATAGCTTTGAGAATATTCCCTTTTGTATTGAACGTTTAGTTTTTAATGAAATGCAGTAAGTTTGTTTGATTCAATAAAAAAAAAAAAACGTCTTTATTTTTTTTTTTTTGACTAAGGATATTTTGTTATTTGTTTATGTACAAAAAAAAAGTAAAAAACACATCTTTATTTGTTTTTTTTTACTAAATATATATTTTTTTACTAAAGGTACCGGGTTCGATTCCCTTCCGGTACACATTGAAATTTAATTTTTTAAAATAAATAAAACTTCTTACGTCAGGTGTGGCGACACCAGACTTAACAAGTTTATTTCTTAAGTCAGTTAGTTTATATTGGCGACTTAAGAAATTTAATATGTGTTCTAATTTTTTTATTTAATCTTTGTTAAGTCGGTTTTACATGCAACCGACCTAACAAAGTTACAAATATTTACGGAATTGCCACCTCGTAATTTGTTAAGCCGGGTAGCTAATTCAACTGACTTAAGCATCTTTCTATAAAGGTATTTTTGTACTAGTGACATATCAGTAAGAAACCATACATCAAACAATTGCAAATTCATATAAGTTTGATGTTTATTTTTCTTATGGCAGTTTATCGGCCAAATAGATGTACATATGTCTCATAGCTCCTGTGAGAAATTTATTTTTATATCTTGATTCTACAGTCACAGGTTCTCCATCATTAATCTTGATTGAACCTGGTTTTGGATAACATACAGACATTCCAACAGCGTAACCTTCCTCATTCCCTGCCTCTTTTCATGTTCCGTATCTTGGTTTTGATGTACACAATGTCCTTCCATCCAAATCAGTTAATAAAAAAAAAAAAAATATTATAGATTTTGCAGGCACGGTCTCACAAGATTCTTTTGACATGTATGTAATTAAGAAATAAATTAAGCAAAAATAATCAAATTTAACAAAACTCATTCAAATTAATATTAAACTTTACCTGTCTGTATAGTGTTGCATTAACCACACCTGTATGCATATGAGCAGTGCCATAGATAAGGTAACCACCTTTTTTCATGGGGATGCTTGCCTTTTGAACATGGAAAAGGTCACGACTATTATTTTCTGGAATAGTATATTCTGCCTGTAACATATTAAGAAATATTTGTAAATTATTCTCTTCGATCGTCAAATGTAATAAAAAAAACCTATTATCATAAGGTTTTAAAACTTATTTTATTTTTACATGCAAATGTTAGCAGTGAATATTCTATGTTAGTAATTAGAGTTTCTATGAGCCTCCTTCTGAGGTGTCAAAGCTCAAACACTTAAGCTACGTCTCGATTGTGACATAATTTATATTTGATCATGACTTCAAAAATATAATTTAAAGAACTTACTTACCAGAAAATCATGGATTGTTTCAGAACCATTTGTTCTAACTCGATCAATGGAGTCAAGTATATAAAATCTAAGTGGAATTTGGTGTTGATCTCAGTCAACCCATGTTACTTTGTATCTTAAGGCAAGTTTTCTCCTTGGTGCTTCAAACCCCTTTCTTAATTTGCATTGAAAGTTATCTATGTAACAAAAGATTCCTCCTTTATATTCGGGGGTCAATGGTTTTCCATGAATGTCAGTTGACACATTATAAATATTTTGTGGGAGATTAAATTGGTCACACCTACCTTCAGTGCAACTTTTCCTATTTTTTGTGCCACGTGTATCAATGACCATGATGTTAAATAGTCATTTCTCTTCCCACCCTTCTGGAATATCTGCAGGGTTTCCTACTTCGACTGCAAATGGATCAGGAATTTTTGTAGTTGTTCCTCGTGATTCACTTCCAAAACCCCAATAATGTGAAAGAATTTTTTCGTTGCTTGTTCCATCATTTCTTTTGAAAATGGCACTCCCAAAAGGTTTGTTATTACCATTAGAATCGTATGTATATATATGACTTATTTTTGTTTATAATATATTTTATAGCAAAATAATGATGAAAACAAGATGCCTTCAAATAATCGATTATGGTGCATGTAAAGTCTGTCTCTTGCTTCATCAATAGTATTTACATCCTTGAATATATCCAAACCCACAACAACACTTAGTAAGTACTCTATATCACTGTCTTGTAGTGATGCAAAAAGCAAAAAGAGTGCCTTCAATTCATCACTCGCCAAACACTTGTAACTCAACTCTAAAGCAGAATAAGTTATCTCATCCATTTCCGCATGACCAACACTTTCTAATTGCCTCAATGCATCTTTCCAAGCATAAATATCCTTATTTTTCAATCCTGTTGCCACTGTCACTTGAGTTGCTACATTTTGTAAACGAGTATCGTTAACCTTCTCACCAGCCATATATTGAAACAAGCGCCATGTTTCTTCTTCCTTCAACAGGTCAAGCATGAAAGTGAATTCCTCTTGAGTCCCCTTTTCTAGCAGAACATCTTTAATTCTAGAAGTAATCAACAGTTTGCAAACATTTTGTTTCACATTTTGTTCAACATTTTGTTTGGCATTTTGTTTATTTAAAATGCCAGTTGTGTGTTTATCTACTAATGCAATTCTAGCTTTCTCCAATTCAAATGACGGCCACATATCATCTAGAATGACAAGGATACTTTTCTCTGCTTTGATTCTCTGCCTTATATAAGCGGTAAGCTCCCCCAGCAATAGTTTCCTCGCTAAATTGTAGACCCAGTTGATCTGCAATCTCCCCTTGAATTCTTTTAATGTCTGGAGTTTTGGATATATTGGTCATAACCACTGCATCAAACAACTTGTGTTGCTTAGCAATTTGAGCAACTTCCTCCACTAGAGTGGTTTTACCCACCCCTCCTAGCCAGTAGATCCCAATGTTACATGCATTGGAGTTTTCTAGAGCCTTCAGAATTTCCACCTTAAACAACTCCCTTGTCTCAAACGTTACACCACCTCTTGTGGAAAAAGAGTTAGAGAAGGCTGCACTATCTAATGCGGGAAGGCCCTACATATTTATATAATTTATAAATATAATATTGTGTAAAATATTTGGATACTTTATTGATGGATTTTAAATAATTAAAAAAGTTGTTTTTTAAGATGAGAATGAGTTAGTGTACGTGAGTTATATAGTGAACGTGATTTATCTTTAGCACACCTACTATGCCATGTGTAACTCCTCCAACTATGATGAACTCTAAAGAACGTCATTTATAAGAAACTCACTTGTTAGCTCACCTGAGCTAATGTTGCTCTAAGACAATTGCTAGTTTAAGTGGGGAGCTCTTCAATGAATAGAGTGATGTAATTGACTTCTAAACCAGACGCTGAATAATATCTCCTCCGGTCCTCTATATAAGAAAATTTTTACTTTTTAGATTCATTGTAGACTGTATGTATCTAGACTATATTATTGTTTAAATACATATATTCAATCTCTAATGAATCTAAAAAGTAAAAGTTTTCTTATATATAGAACTGGAGGGAGTAATCTGCAACAATTTATATTCATAATATTTTTTTTAAACGACCAAAGTTAGTATTAGTATTTTTCACCTGCGTCAAGAGGGGAGGAACCACTTGATGGCAGAACTGACCCCCGAATCAGATTAAACTGGTGGTTAAAATCGAAAAAAAACCAGTTGAGCTACTCAGTCCACCCAAGAACGGAGCCAGAACTTCAATTTATGGGGGACCAAATTTAAAAGAAAAATTTAAAAGCTGAACAAATACAAGAAATTGTAAAATAAATTAAAAGTTAATATTTTGAATCCTCATTTTATGGGCAATTTTTTTTTAAGTCGAAACTATTTGGCCCTTCCATTTTCACTTTTGTTATAATTTTAGTCTGAACTTATGTGTTTTGTCATAAAAATTGCGATTTTTTGTGTAAAAAAATTTGAATTTTAGTCTCAAAAGAGATGTTTTGGCATTAAATTCATTATTGAGAAAATAAGACACTTTTTTTTAGTAAAAAAAAAAATTAAGTTTTAGGAGAAAAACAGCCGCATCAAATTTATAATAGTACCCAAAATATTAGATTAATAAAGAGGAATCATTTGCATAAGTTTAATAAAATAAGAAACACTGAAATTGAGGCAATCCTATAACAAAATTTAGTAAGACTATAACAAAGTGTACCTCTTATCAATGGTTTAACAAACTCCAATTGAATTAAAAGATTGAACACTTGACCTGATAATCACGATCGAGCCAAAGTGAAAGGCAGAGAAAATTCAGTTCACAGGACAATAAGTAATAGTATTTTTTTTTTTTTGTGACTGGAAAACAAGAATCAATAACTAGGAATCAAAGCAACAATGTTTTAAATTGTAATTTATAACAACTGAAAAACAACAATTTATAGAATGGAATAGAAAAGTTGAAGATTCAAACTAAAAGACAAATAAAATTACTTTTTTGTTTGTTTTTTGTATGAGGTGAAAAATAACAAATGATAATGTTGCATTTTATAGTGAACTGAAAAAAGGGTGAACTTTAATTGCAAACTAAGAAAGAAATATATCTAAGTAGGAATTTATTTTTTTCACCGCAAGTTTAATCTGGTTCGAGGGTCAGTTCTGGCATCAAGTGGTTTCAACCCCTTTCAATCGCAGTTGCGGGTGTAAGTAAGAATTATTATATGTATCTAATTAATTATTATATGTAAGTAGGGATGGATGGAGAAGAAGAGGAAACCATCCAATTAATTAATTTCCAATTCGATGCCCCCTTCAATTATAGAAGCAATGTGAATATTGACACGGAAATTAAATAAAAAATAAATAAATTGACTTAATATTATGTTTTATAAAAATTGTTGGGGTTGAACATGTTTTTGGTCTCTATAGTTTCACAAAATTTCGTTTTTAGTCCCTGAAGATTTTTTTCACACTTTTTAGTCCCTGAAGTTTTTCCAGTCACTGGTTTTAGTCCCTGCTTTTAATGAAACTCTAGTATACTTTCAAATTTTTGAATGATTTTTTGTATTCATATTTATAATATTATAAGAACATCTCCGATAAAAATTTAGAATTTTTTAACATAAGATGAATTATTTATGAATTTTTATGTGCAAAAAACTAAAAAATTCATATTTAATTCATCTCTTGTTAAAAAAAAAAAAAAAATTGTAAGAGAGATTCATATAATGTACTAAACATGACCGCAGAAAAAAATTTAAAATTTCGAATGATATGCACGATTTGAATGAAACGT
The DNA here is from genome assembly GCA_951799995.1 of Trifolium subterraneum. Classification (NCBI taxonomy): domain Eukaryota; kingdom Viridiplantae; phylum Streptophyta; class Magnoliopsida; order Fabales; family Fabaceae; genus Trifolium; species Trifolium subterraneum. The sequence goes on along the minus strand of OX637463.1, from coordinate 43,026,394 downwards.
AGGGACTAAAAACACTGACTGGAAAAACTTCAGGGACTAAAAAGTGTGAAAAAATTCTTTAGGGACTAAAAACGAAATTCTGCGAAACTATAGGGACCAAAAACATATTTAACCCAAATTTTTGTAAAAATATCGTTTTTATTAGGAATTTCATAAACAAAATTTTATGTTTGAAATTTTTAAAATTTATATTTTCTATGGAAAATTATTGTGACAAGTTTCTGGTGTCAAATTCACTTGTATTGTTGTTCTATCGCCGTATTATTTTATCTTAAAACTTTTGCATTTAATATATTAAAAATATAAAAAGTTATTTTTTTAACATTAACTTTATCTTTAATTTCCTTTTTTATACTACGTTTAACAAATGTTTGGTTACTGTTTAGAGTAATTAGTTTGTATTGTCTCAACGTTGAGGTGAAATTGTTTTGTAAATTGAGATTAAAAATTGTGTTCTAAAGTCTGTCATTTGTAATTTACAGGTATTTTTTTTGCGGAGTAATTTACAAGTATTTAAAAAAGAAATTAATTTTATAAAAAATACTTTGAAAAATCTCATATATCAACGAATTAATTTTAGACGGCATGAAACATATGTCTCTCTAATTAATGCACTATATTGAACCAACTAACGATTGGTTGTGTATTTTACCTTTTAAAAGTATAAATAATACTTGTTTCATGGGAAAATTACTTTTTTAAAAGTATAAATAATATTTGTTTCAAATGAGATGTATTTGATTGGGGTTTTTTTTGTTTAGGTAGAGTACTATCTTTATTTCTTCTACCAATATGAGTAGAGTACCTCTTGTATTTTTTTTATTTATCTATAAAATCTTTTGCCCTTAAAAAAAATAATAAAACTCTCTTAAAATTTCATTTTCATTTGCAGAAATTATTTAATTAATGAAATATATATAAATTATTACTCAACTTGGATAATTCTACACTCGGTATCATAGTGTGTATGTCATAATCAAAATGATCCACCATAAAAACTATGCATGCTTTTTAATAAAACATGGTCGGTCACCTTGATTCTGACTTCATTATTATGTTATATTATATGCATGTCATTTAAAACATAACACATTACATTTTTTAAGTAAAAAGATAAAAATGAATTTTACGAATTCCCGCAAGCTTAACTAAGTTAGTAAGAATCGGGGTTCCAACCCCGTACATCCCACTTATTCATCTTAAGGTGAAATTTCTAGCCACTAAACTATAGAGAAAAAAAAAATGAATTTCACCAGTGAGGGGAAATAAAAGACTAATACTACAATTAAACCTCTCCATGAACACTAAATTTCAACAAAAATATAAATACCCTGCTTGATAAAAAATAGCAGATAGCTGATAAGCTAACTTACGGTAGACGAGTTTATAGCGAATAACTTATAACTTAGCTTTTACTAATAGCGAATAAACTAACATATTGAATTTGTAATGTTTAGTAAAATTAGAAGTTGAACTTGTTAAATAATAGTATTATTAGTGGGCTTATGATATTGAGTTTATATTTGTAAGTTAGTATAGTTTAGTCATTTTATATTTCCTATATATATTCTCAAAGCAATGTAACTACGATATTACTGAAACAATAGACAATATCTCTTTATCTTATTTTGTATCGCTGTATCTCTTTATTTTATACTTGTTATAAGTATAAAATGACAAAAAAAAAAAGTAAAACAAGACAAGAGGTGGTTCTAAACGAGAATAGGTGAGTGAGTTGACTTAGCTTGGTTTGGTTTGGAAAGAAAGAAAGAAGAATGGAGGAAGGAGTGAAGAGATGGGTAGTAGACATATCAAAATGGAACCCACAACCCACTCACTTCTCCTTTGCCCTTTCCCTTCTCCCTTCCCAACAACACTCTTCCATTACCAGGTACCTCTTTCTACCTTCTCATCAATCAATTTAAGTATTTAACAATATGATCATGAATCATAATGTAGTTATGTTGTGTTGTTCACTGTCTCTGCCAGGTTTTTTAAATTTGAAGACAGAAAAAGAGCACTTATCAGTCAAATGCTACAATATGCACTTCTATATGATCTTATCAAAATCAATATTCCATTCATCATTAAACGAACTTCTCAAAACAAACCTTTTTTGGATTTGATGGATTATGATAAATTGGGTCTTACAATATTTCCAAATTTTAATTTTAATGTATCTCATCATGGTGATTATGTGGCTATAGCATCTGAACCTTTATGTCTTGTGGGGATAGATATTGTTTCATTTGATATACCTCAAGGAGAAACAGTTGCAGAATTCATTCAGTGTTTTTCGTCATATTTTTCGACTTTGGAATGGGATAAGATCGTCAATGCCGGCACTTCTAATGATGTGTTAATTGAATTTTACAAGTATGTACACTTTGCTTATACTCTATCTGTGTATTTTTATCAAGGAAATATTGTCATTAGGGGTCTGTTTGATTTGTAAAGATGGAGAACAATATAGGACAATAACAGCACATGACAAATTTTTAAGATAGTTATTATTTCGGTATTTTAGAAACTTGTCTTGTAGTTAGCGATGGACAAAAATCTCAGTTTTTGTCTAAAATCAAATGCAGTACAACTGAAATTGTCTTGTCCGGTATCTTATTTTTTTTAGCAGATCAACCACATCCTAAGATATAGATGTTTGTGGTTTAGAATTCAAAATCAGATAAGTTCTGCCCAAATTTGTAGAATTTCAGTAATTACACTCTTTACATGAATGTAAATCAAGAAATGACATTAGTCAAAGCCTTCACTATGTTTTTTAGCTTATTTTTAAGATATGTTATGCTATGTTCATAACCTTAATGCAAAATGCCCAATTAGGTTTTAGCTGTGTATGCTCTTGTCCAATTTTATTATTCAGTTTGTCACATAATTCAGAAAAATATCATGAAGTAGATAAACATCAAGTTTTTGGCTATAATAATGTCGAGCACGACATAGTCTCTGAAATTGTTGAATTTACATATTAATATGTGATAGTGTCTGATCTGATTCTTTAAACCAAATAGGGGAACATGCTGAAATTCAAAGCTGCATTTTCTTTGCAGGTATTGGTGCCTAAAAGAAGCATATGTCAAAGCCATGGGGAGTGGACTTATTGAAGGGTTGAACAAAGTGGAGTTTTCTCACACAAACTGGACAAATATATCCGCTACAATGGATGGGAAGGTTATGGCGTTATGGAGATTTTGGTTGATTGAACTCGGAGAAAGACACTGTGTGAGTTCCTCGTTAACTTTTATTTGGGTTATAAATTACTTTAGCATTAAAGGGAGTAGTGGTGCCCTTCTCAATCACAAGAAACTCCATAAATTTTTTTTGTACTCTCATGCCATTGTTTTGCATCAATATTGTTAGCATTTCATTCCTTTCCCTTGAGTGAAATTAAGGGGAACTACCATCATAACGGCATGAAATTTACACACATAGCAACAGTTCATAGGATAATGTTTTACTGAAGGTGGAATACTTTAAATTTCCATTACAGAAACAAAACAAAAAAAAAACTGTTCTGCTGGATTTCGAGTTCAAATCGGCATAGGGATGAATAAATTTTGATTGCTCTATGAAGGCTATTAAGGTGGTTTAAAACAGCTGATATTGAATACATTCTCATGCAAATTTGTACACATGCATGCTGATGCGAACATAATGACTTGGATGAAAACTCGTTACAAGAAGTTCTTGCAGTCTCTCATAGCAAACATAAAGACTACTATCAGAATTAAGAATTGACTTAGCCTAACAAAACTCTAGGATCTAGATTAAGAGTAGAGGATTAGCTAAGTCATTATTAATGGCTTCTCTTGATACATTCATAGCTATACTTTCGAGTTTGATTGGATTAGAAGCAGGAGATATAGCTAACATAATTAGTAATTGGGATTGGGAGGCTCCCTATGGCAAAATTGATGGACAGTGTTCCATTTTGACTTACTGCAGTAACAATCTGCATCTACCAACTGTGCTAACAAACTAAAACTGACAGAGGACCAATCTGATCAACGTTCGACAAAGGGATTTGACTGATGCAAGTGCCAAATCTCAGGGACGATTTGGGATATTTACTCGATTATATGGAGCAGCAATATACCTAGCTTATATGGAATCTTAATCCAAAATCTCTCTCATACTTTGTACCAAGTTATAAACCAACTATTTCTAAAGTTTAAGTTAGGTTAGGTGAAAGCAAAATGGATATTTTCTTTCTGTCATGGCTCTAACCACTAAAATGAAAAATTCTAAAGTTTATGCATCTACTATTAAACTTTTGTATCATAATTTGAGTTCCTTTTTCGTGTTTTACAGGTTGCGATTGCGAGAGGTCCTCCAAAATCAGCTGATATTAGTTACAAATCAACATTGAAGAAAGTAGAGTTTACTGAAGACGAATATAATATAGGTCTTCATCTTCCAAATGTAGACTTTGTGGAACTAAGTGTAGAACAACTTATTTTAATTTTGCAGAAAGCATTAGATTGTGAACACATAAGTTAGATGTTATTGTAAATCTAAGAAAAAATACTATATTAATCAAAACATTATTAGAAGTTTAAAGATGAAATTCACTACATCAGTAGGAAAGCACTCAACTTATTTCTACCCTCTTTGAGGTATATGTTTACATGACACAAATGTCATATCTAACTCTTCTCAAGCACCTGACTTTTGTGCATATGGATCCTCTCCTTCACTCTTCTCTCATTCTCTTTTCTAACTCTCTCCATTAAAAAATGAAAATATAATCAAGAGAGTGAGATTAAGAGAGAGATAGAGTTAGAAAAGAAAAGAGAGAAGAGTGAAGAATATGATCCAATTTGGACTTATGTTGGTCCTTGGGTTGCCTTGTGTTTGTTCGTCGACTGACTTGGCATATTGATTCGATCAGCTGGCCAATAGCAAACCTATATATTTTCTTGTATGATACTTCCTCCATTCCAAATTATAAGTCGCTTCGAGAAAACATTTTATCCCAAATTATATAATTTACTTAAATCCGTTTGCAAGTTTTTCAGCAGTTATGACAACAAGGCAAGAGAAGTTATACAAGGTTCACAATATGGCTTCGGTTAGATGAAGTAAAGCACCATTTTAAATAGAAGGGAGATTATTACCATGAATATATAATATACATGAACTAAAGGAATGTATAATTTATTATACAAATATAGGTCTGCAATTAAAACCAATATGTTCCTTCAGATAACACTTCCTCTACCTGTACGGTGGCACCCCGATCATTGGCTCCAAGGGAGCCAATTGCTGTCGAAGAAACTTGTAAACGGATTCAGTTGTCACAGAAGCCACTCGAACAATAAGACCAATTTTCTGCACACAAAATAACATAATTCTAACCTTAAGTACTACTCATAACCAAAAGTTGCGAATAGTAAACGAAATATGTCAAAAATGAAAACAATAACCGTGAAGCTAATTTATAATTTACCTTAGGACCAAAGACACTGCAAGAAGCCACAAAGGTTGGTTTTGTCATGAAAAATTCAGCCTTTGTTTTTTGGTTACTCAGTGCAGAAGAAGGATTTTGTAATTGCTCAGACATAATTCTTTTCACATTATCTTGCACTATATTCTGGATATACTGCATCTTTGGCCTAAAATTATAAATCATGTCATATACATAACACATTAATCTAGAATAAGTAAGCAACAACACAAATCACTCACCCTAGGATTACAATCATTGCAATTACTTGGTAGTCGAGCATGTGTTCCTTTACACGGCCAAATTTGTCTTTCTCTAGTAACATCTGTTTGCGACAAAAAGCCAAATTAAGTAGAAAAACAGAAAGGAAAGGATATCAATATCATAAAAGATTGACCATATTGCCCTTTTCCAAAATGTCTTGTAACTATATAAACTGATTAAATTCAAAGTTCAATCGGGGAAATATCATTTCAGGTAAGAAAAAACCGCATAACAAGGTTAAAATAGAGAATGAGATATTTTAACTAAGTATACATCTTTCAAGCTCAAGCAATTCGGAAGTACAATTGGTAACAAGCATAGCCAAGAACAGAAAAACTATTACCGTATCCAGAAACAGAGGTTGACCATCATCCAAGAATATATTATTCGTGCTTCTATATAGATCAAAATCCCATTTTTCTCCACTTTCATGGCGTCCACTAGTAATCCAATCAACAATGACCAAATTTGAGTCTGAAGACACGGTGAAGACTTGTTTCTGATGATATCTTGCAGTCGAAAAACATGTTACAGGATCTGGAATGATTGCAAAAAGTGCATTGCTTCCTACTCTAGCCTACTACACAGATGAATTTAACTGTTGTTAGTTGTCACTAGGAACCGATAAACCCGCCAAAAGTCAAAGAAAGACACAGTGTCTTACCTCTAATATTTGTTGAGAACACTTAGATCCCACAGATTTATAGACCTAAAAAAGAAACTACAATATTATCGATAACATAAAGATAAGCTGAGCTACATACCAGGGTGAATCGAAAACAACTAATCAACAGGTAATGTGATATTCATAAGCATCTGATTCAGAAGACGGCACAGTTAATAATAAACAATGGCCAACCTTAGTAGAACCTTGGGTAGTTAACACCATGGTGCAATCATCTCCAACAGAAAACTTGCATGAAATTTGATCACCCTACACAACACAAGCATGGTTATCAAATCGTGATTGAAATTGTGAATTAGAAGACCTATTTTACAAATCATGAATCAATATTTTCTTTTTAATTTAACAGACATGATCAATAAAATATGGCCTTTTTAATTGTAAGTGAAAACAAGTGACAGGCTCAAAAAACATAAGCGAATATCTTAGAACTTAGAGTTGAGCCTAACTCAACCCTACAAAACTGGCTATTGTCTCTTACTTATAAACCCATGTGAGTATTGTCTCTTACTTATAAACCCATGTTCAAGCCAACTCGCTTCCGATGTGGGACTTCGTAATACACCCCCTCACACCCAACACTATTGGGTTTGGCGCGTGGATATAAATGGCGGGTGACCCAATATAGTGGGTGGCCCAACGGATCTTGGAAAGGCTATGGTACCATTTTTTTTTTTTTTTGAAGAAACTAAATTACCCCACTCAAATTAGCACTAGAGAGAATCAAACTTGAGACCTTAAGGAGGAGCACACTCCCAAGTCCCAAGGTAATACCTCCAGACCAACCCAAGTGGATTGCTATAATACCATCTTAGAATTGAAAGTTGAACCTAACTCAACCCTACAAAAGAATATATTATATAGGAATTTCAAAGTAACTCAATATTCAAGTCTGTATATTCACCAGAATGAATCAAATTCACATTGCGGATTTGTACAATATAGATACACACACAGCGATTCGTATCGACCGAGTTCAATTTTACTTTGAACTAAAATACAACTCGCATGCATCGAAAGATACTAATGACAATACTCACAAAGCAAAGCAAGCACAGGTCCAAAATCATATGCAATATGCAACAACAAAACGAAGGCAACTTACAGATACAATTCCACCTCCATAATTAAGAGCATAAACCCAAACAGCATCAATTCTGGAAGGACCCACCTAAACAAATGAATAACAAAAAACCATCTTGTTATTCCAACTTGCCAGGCTAAGACTTTTTAACCAACAATCACTATTCACTCACTCCATAACAGAAGCATACAATAAGGTGATTGACAAAAAAATAAAATAGATGATTGTTGAAAATGAAAACCTTATTAGGTGTGATGAATTTGAGGGGATATCTTGATAAGCATCTTATGATTGATGATCTTCCTCCAACTTTTTCAACTACCACCGAACACATTTCCTTTTCTTTTTCTTCCTCTTCCTTGCCATTATTCATATTTGCTTCTGCTAGATTGAAAAACATTTTCACAGTTCAAAACACAAATCAAATAAAAATAAAATAGTATTTTTCATGATATTAAAAAAAAAAAAAAAACTCTTACACGTGATTTGATGAAGACAAAAAGCAACTGTCTAGCGTCTAGGTATAACAAACAAGCAGAAAACTAATACTCCTTTACTGCAGAAGCAAGAGAACCTAGAGGGCAGAATTGTCAATTCCTTTCCTTTATTATTTATTTTATATCTTTTACAATTATTTTTTGTAATTTTTGTTTGTTGTTGTAGTTGAGCTGCTAAAACCACACTTCGATTCGAACAGACGGAGGAACCAAAGTTGGGCTCCGCAAAATGTAAATACAATCGCAATTTCAACGATACAAACATAGTTCAGTTTCAACCTTCTTCTTCTTCTTCTTCTTCCTCTGCATAATTCAATAATGTTTCAGCAATCACTTTTCCAACCATGTTCTTTTTCCTTCTCTTCAATCCCATTTAATGGAACAACAAAACCTTCCTCATTTACTCCAACTCTCACACTTCGATGTCAAGCCAATGATCAATCTCTTGCATCTTCCGACGTTGTTACGATGCCAAAGCTGATGGAATCAGAGAAGAAAAGCGCACCCTACCCAGGTGGGTTGGGTCCTTTCACAGGTAGAGACCCGAATGTGAAGAAGCCGGAGTGGTTGAGACAGAAAGCTCCTCAGGGTGAAAGATTCTCTCAAATTAAGGAATCTATTTCTCAGTTGAAACTAAACACTGTTTGTGTAGAAGCACAGTGTCCCAATATAGGAGAGGTTCTATTTTTAGTTTTATTCTTTTTTTAATTTTTCAGTTTAGTGGTTTTTTTTATTGGAATTTTGGTTTTTGATGAAATGGGTTTCATGAAATTTTGGATTTTAGTAGATGGGTTTGTTGAAAATTTGATTTTGGTTAGTGGGTTGATTGAAAGTTTAATTTTTTATGTCGGTAGTTGCTTCATTTTGATTCATATATGTTTCTATGCTATTATTTTTATTTTTGTGATGGGTTGCTGAGGAAGTAATTTGGGTAGATAGACTAGAGAGTTATAGATACAAGCAAAGAGTGACTTGCAGATATGTAGCAAAGATGCTTTAGATTGAAGACGTGTCCGGTGTCTAACATGTGTCATGTCGTGTTACCACACAACACCTACAAAAACTCAACAAACAATCGAAACTGTGTAATTCCTGGTTGAGGTTCTGTTCCGATTCTGTTCTGTGTTTTCTCTCTGTGATGCCGAGGTTTTGTTGTCAGATTTTTGTGGCTATCCGTTTTGGTTCTGATAGCTATCCAGTTGTTTTTTTTTCCTGGTCTGCGTTGGAATGGCGTGCATTTTCTGCAATAGTGGAAGTGGGGGGAAGTGTGCTTAGAATCAACCATGGGTTAGACTCAATATGTAATCAAACATGCTATATCTGAATCAAAATAGAAACAGAACTATTTAAATGTATTTGATGACAATTATTTCCTATTTATATGTTTCGAGGCTAAATTGTTTCAATTCAACCTTTACATTCTAATGGACAGTGTTGGAATGGAGGCGATGATGGCATTGCAACTGCTACAATCATGGTTCTTGGCGATACTTGCACTCGCGGATGTAGATTTTGTGCTGTGAAGACCAGCAGAAACCCAGCACCTCCTGATCCTATGGAACCAGAAAATACTGCCAAAGCCATTGCCAGTTGGGGGTACGTATATTACATGTTAATATGTTATATTGAGTTGAAGAATGGTTTAACAATATGCACACGAGTAACACATTAATTCACGCGTACAGGTAGAAATAAGCCAACTGAAACTTTGTCTTAAACGGGTCTGACATGTTTCCCAAACACAAGGATCTTGTAAGACAAAGTCTTGACTTATTTTACCTATTAGACCTTTAAATAAGCTATCTGGTTTATGTTTTTAAATAGGTCAACAAGTGAATGATTTTAACTTTTAAGACATTACAATAAAAATCTAACATGGTTTTCATTCAAAACACGCACACACATTGTGCAACCTTAAATTCTTACATAGGCCATGGCTATATGACATTCTCCATACGATTTTTCTTGCATCCAATTCCCTGTTAACGACATTGATTGGTCTTATAACTGATCTCACCTAATAAAATAAGGCTTGGTTGTGGTTGTACTTGTAATACCTTATTACTTACAAGTTCCTAATTTTTCAGCGTGGATTATATTGTCATAACAAGTGTGGATCGTGATGATATACCTGATGGAGGAAGTGGCCATTTCGCACAAACTGTGAAAGCTATGAAGGTGCATTGATATATAGTTTTATTGTTTAAAAATGCATTTTACAGAAGGCATACAATGCAAATTGTGAGTATAATATTTTCTTATTACTTTTGCAGAAGCTCAAACCTGAGATCATGGTTGAGTGTTTAACCTCTGATTTTCGGGGCGATCTTAAGGCTGTAGAAACTCTGGTTCACTCAGGTTTAGATGTCTTTGCTCACAACATTGAGACAGTCAAACGGCTTCAAAGACTTGTTAGAGATCCTAGGGCTGGGTAAGTTGAAATGCTGATTCAACTATGTCAGAGAACCCTAAAATATCTAAAAATCAGACTCATTTATTATTTGAGTTATAAATTACAGTTACCTCATTCTTAAATATTAATATCCCTACTAGTATTAGGGAACATGGTTTAAAAGTTACCTTCTGTTTTCTCACGCATGCTTTTCTCCATTCCGAATCATCATTAGTTCCATTTCTTATGTGTAGTATGGTTGCAGGTATGAACAAAGCTTGTCGGTTCTAAACCATGCAAAACAAAGCAAAGAGGGCATGATAACAAAATCTTCGATAATGTTGGGCCTTGGAGAATCTGATGATGAGGTGAAGCAAACAATGATGGATTTGAGGGCCATAAATGTAGATATTCTGACTCTTGGTCAGTATTTGCAGGTAAGCTTATGTGAACTGTTAAGTGCTTTGGTGCTTCCCTTACATATGATAGATAATTGTTAGAGAAGAGTTAATTATTCCAATTCGAGAAGGAATAGGTCTCCTAAGAAAGAGAGGAAGGCTGGAAATTTCTGAATAATTGCTTACCATTTTCCTCATAACCTTAGAAAATGAACTTGAAAATTCAGTCCATGATTAGAGATGGTGCTACTAATCATTCACACCATCGTACTATATATTTCATGTTTAATTTAATTTAATTTATGGCCTACTGTATGTTTAATTTAATTTATGGCCTATTGATTCATTGTTGTGGATTGTATGTAATTTAATAAAAATGTTATTGTTGTAGCCGACTCCTTTACACTTGACTGTCAAAGAGTATGTTACGCCTGAGAAGTTTGATTTTTGGAAAGAATACGGGGAGTCTATTGGTTTTCGTTATGTAGCCAGCGGCCCACTGGTAAGCTCTTTACAGATGCATTAAAATGTCATTGCATCCCTTCTTTTGGTATATGACCTAATAACAATTAGTGTGCAAATATTATGCAATGCAATTAAACAACAAATCTACCTAAATGGACTTAAACAATGTGCACTGTGCCTCTAACCGTCCTCTTGGATAAACCATCATGATGGATAGATTGTTCAACTTCCGTCATTTTGATCGTGAGCCCGATAATTGTGTTATGCAGGTACGATCTTCATACCGAGCTGGGGAGCTGTTTGTCCAGACAATGGTAAGAGAAAAGACCAAAAATGTAAATGGCTCATTGCTGTAACTCTTTGCTATGTGATTATGGATATATAGCAAGCCGCAAGAAACGAGGAGATTTTTGCTGCCTTTGCAATTCATACACAAAAAGATGGTCAGCTATATACATGTGTCTTCTATTGCTTTGGAGCAAAGACATACAGATTTTCTAATTTTAGTCAATTATATTAACTAATTTGTTGCAGTGAGAAATTCTATTCGATTCATTCATAACTCATTATCACATATGATTCAGTGATATTTATAGTTCTATTTTCAATAGGATAATAGTGGATAGACTTGTATTGTAAACTATTTAATATTTTTGTCACCTACTACTCATGTACAAATTTGTTTTTCTTTTCGGCGCCTATATTTTCTTCAACTATGTTATGTCCTGTGTGTTGGGCGGGGGTTAAAAAAGATTTTTGTTTGTTATATTCTGCAATGTCTTAATTAAACTTCTTTTGTATGTTTAAAATATAGAATTCAAATAACTAATATCAATAATGGTGATAATAATTTTGAAAAATAAAATGTAGCTGATAATTAACATCTAAAATATGGCAAATTTGTAGTTTTCATCTGTATAAAATTTCTCATAATCAAAGCAACGAAATCAAAGGAGGAAATGGTGGATGTTTGGTATTTGTGCTGTTACTTTTCTCTATTCTATTGTGGTATGCATATCTGCCATTGTACTTTTAGCCAACAACATTATTACAATGAGTGTCTGCAGCTGCAACAGCTCCCAAAAGCTTCTTTTTTGAGCCATCCTGTTGCCCCCTTTTGTTTTTTTTCCCACTCATTTGGTTAGCATTTCACTCTCTCATGAGCCTATTTTTCAGGTTTTTCTAATGTTAATCATTTGTTTGATTTTTTTCTTTTAAGCTTTTTTTCACCTATGTTTCTAAGAATCAACATGTGTTCCAAAATATGATGACTTCTAGGGTGAGAGCTTATTAAAATCCCTCACCGGTGAGGCATAAGAAATATACCATTAGATTTATCAATTATCTAGATTTGTTGAAGAAAAAAATGAAAACATTTACACATTTTTACACACAACATTGCCTCTATCTTTCCCAACCGCTTATTCTTCAACTCGTCAAAAATAAATTTGCAGAAGATACTTCCTAGAAATTAAAAGAAAATGATAAAATAATGTTTGCAAACAAGTAACTTGAGATACCACAAATGGGAAGAGATAGAAGCACAATGAAAGTGGAAAATGCAAACTCAACAAGTATTGAGCTATAAAAGACTAATAGCAAGCGGTTTTGTGATTTAGGAACTATAAAAAGTGAGTATAGGAACCGAAAACAAAAACTATAAATTTTATAGGAACTAAAAACATATTAATGTTACATTCTACTACAGTTAAAGTAGTACACTCAACATCTCATTCCAAATATCAGGCACACCAGGGAGACACCAATGACTGCAATCAGAGGAATGACCTATTCCTTGTTTTTGTTTCTCATCTTGGCGTGTTACCTTCCTATACACTGAAGGATGTCCATCTCTGCGTAAGACAGTCATTGTCGTAATATCTTGCAGGTATACTGGAAACCTCATTTTCTTCAGCACTCCTTGGAGCACAACCAAAGGTTCAGGAGCATGTTGTTGAAGGCTGAAAAATGGTATAGGCTGTTTCTGATTGTAGCATTTCCAACCATTTTCTCTGCATAAGAAAACAACCATTTTCGCTAGAGGCGGTGAAAGACAAAAAAAACCGAAAAACTATAGGCAAAAAACTATTAAGAAATATTTAGAGATCTATGGTTGGTTTGGCTATGAACATGATTTCTAATAGAATATTATATTGTCGATTGATCCATGTAGCCGACTTCACTTAGTAGGATATAAGACTTGGTTTTTTTTGTTTAGAAAAAGATAAACAAGGTTTAGGGATATAAAAATAGATAGTACCTGTTATGCCGAGGTGACATGCTTCTGAAAATGACCTTGGTTTTTTTAGGGTCTAGATTTAGATCCACCCACCTTGCCCATGTACTGAGTCCTTTCTGATAAGCAACCATAGGATTCATGTTTTCTATCAGATTATTGCCTTCCTGGTAGTAATCCCACCTGTACTAGTCAAGAAAGTAGCATATAAATGTGAAACATTCATTGAAAATTTAAGATTAAGCTTATTTAGATTAACGTATTTGACATTATCTGTAGCTAAAAGCACTTGTGCGATTGTTCGAGAGGGTTTATGGAAATAACTTATGAAAACTTATTTGACCTTAGTTCGTTATCTGTTTTCAGCTTATTTTCAAAAGTTTTCTAGATACTAATAAACACAGTTTGAGTTTATTTTATTGTTTGTTAAAAAAATAGCTATAAATGCTTAAGTTTTAAGAGATTAATTAAGCTATCTATCAAACAATATATAAATGGAGGAAATGGAATGATATGAATTGAAGTGGAATATTAATTGATGAATAATCTTTCTTACGCGCTTGTTTTAGCAGAGTGATTCCACCAATGAGCTGAATCAAATACAAGGATATCAACTCCTCTCCAAGACTTTGCATTCTCTTCAATCAAATCTAAATGTAAAACTCTCTTGTTTTCTGGACTTTTCTTCAGTTCTACTAACAATGGTGCCCAAAAAAACTCAATTGATGTCTCAAAATCCTACCAAGATATCAAAATTGTGATGTCAATCATTTTACATAGAAAGAAAAGAAAATATGTTTGATGAATGTGTTTAGTACCATAGCATGGAAGGCCATTGCAGGTCCATTATAAGTCACCCTTTTTCTACCAGTTGGTATTACACCTTGCACTAAGCATACTAAAGATTCCCACTGATTTCTCATTATTGAATCACCTACCAACATTATTCTCTTCCTTCTCATTTTTCCAAGAAACCTCAGTGCATCAAATCTGTACAAACAGGTTAAGTTTATAAGCAGAAGTTTGTCAACTTGGTTCATGAAATCGTAAATGATGGTCATTTTAGTCATGAAATTGTAAGTCAAGTGGATGGATGGAGGTTCAATCGCTAGACAAATAGTCCGTGTACCGTTTTAACCACATTCAAAAGAAGCCACAAATATTTTAGGGGAAAGTGGTCCTTGTGACTTTGCAACGATGCGGCGTCAATGTAGGATGTCATATATGCAATTAGCGTCTAGCTCATACTCTTTAACAGAAAAACTTGAGGACCAAAATGATTGGCGGACGTAGTTGCCTATTCACGAAATTCAAGGACTAAAATGACCAACATTTACAATTTTAGGGATGAATTTGATCATTTATTCCATTTAATAACTCATTATGCACAACTTGCCATATCTGTGTAAGTTTTACATATAGGAGATGGGGTTAATTGAGATCAATGAAAGGTTAAAGTGAAATAGTAACATTCCATATTCCACCACTCAAAGTTGATAGAGTGCCACAAATCAGACTAACAAATACAGAATATATATAAGTAAATACTCAAACCAATTAACTAAAAAGTCCAACCAAGTTTATAAAACCTTGTTTATCAATTAAATGGATGCAAGGTATACTATCTATTGAAATTTCAATTCTCTGTGCCTAACCATGGTAATGATATTCAGTCCAAACACCCATTTTTTCCTACACCTGCGACACCTGGTTAATCACGTTCAAAAATGTGATTAATTTTGTTAAATAGATGATTGATTCAATTCACGGTCAAGATTATTGTTTATTAAACTACAATTTCATAATTTCCGATGTGATCTAAATTAACCATATAATAACCAATACATTGGGCTCAGATGATTAATGAGCTCCCCCAGTGAAATAGTAACCCAAGTTCAATTACTAGGGCCCTTTCCCCTAGGAACCAGAGGGTTATAAACAAAAAAAAAATGAAAAATTGACTAAATGAGTGTATAGAAGAAAACAAAAGGGTGGCAATGTGAACATACCTTGGGATGGAACAACCATTTGGTTTCCACTTCCACTTCTCATAATCAGAATCTGGCCTCCCATTCTTTTGACAAGTAACTGCAGTACTAAGATAAGGACAGTTAGGATCATAAAGAGGGTAAGATTCATCATAAACCCATTTCCCAACTGAAAAGTCACATATCTTGCTAGAATCTCCATTCCTTTGAACCATGTTAAAACCATCAGGTTCAACTAAAAAGCCAACCTCATCTTGAGGATTCAGAAGACATAATGTGCAGTGAAAGAAGCTGAACAACAAGAAACAAGAAAGTAAATGAGTGATTAATGTTGCCATTGAAGAACACCAAGGGAGTGTGAAGTGAAGTGAAGTGTGTCAAATAAGGGATTTGTAGAGTTGAAAGGGTTGGTGTTTGAAGTAAAGTGTTTCATTAAGGCATGAGTTACGGGGTGGTGGTGGTGGACCATTTGATATATCTTACTTGTATTTATTGCCATTGCTGACACTGTAGTAATTCTAATATATCATCTTTTTCTTTATGTTACCTTTTTTTCTAACACCTTTTACTCTCTTTCATGATTAAATTGATCCTTAAAATAGAATAAGTAGGTGTGTGTTTGGTTAGTATCATTGGTGCCAATATTGTTCCCTTTAATTTGTTTTAATATTATACAAGATTACACCGTGTGAAACAGTCAACTAGCTCATTTATTTTGAGACATAGGGAGTATTTTTAGTGTAGATGTTGTTTTTTTTCTCTCTCTTTAGTATAAGAATTATATATACAATAAGTTTTCTATAATTTAAGTCTTTAGGGGTCTATTTGAATAAACAACTTTTTGCACGTTATGACATTAGCGTTTATCATGATAAGTGTTTACGTATAAGCTTGCTTAACCTATTTTATAACAAATTTTTTTTTTTTTAAGCAAATTTTTATAGCAAAAAGATAATATATATATATATATATTCTATGAACTGTTTTCATAAGCTATATCAGAGAACTTGTGAAAATAAGTTGAAACAAATTTGTGAGAATTGTCAGAAGTTATTTTCATAAGTTCTCCCAAACAGTCTCACAAAACTTATGGCAGTAGGTAAGCTCAATTAAGTCAATCCAGACAGCGCGGTTAATACCCTTTAAACCGGACCGCGCAGATTCTCACCGGTCTAACCAATTAATGTTCGGTTTAATTACATGGCCGGTCCAAGATACTAACCGGACCGGTTAGGGGTCCAGTTCCTAGTATGTCCGTTCATTTTTTGCCACCATTCTTACCTCATTTGTAATAATCTTGTTGTTTTTCCATATTCTACAAACCGGTGTTAAAAAGTTCTCCAATTTGTTTTCTCTCTTCAAGCTACATTCAATGGTTTCTTTCTTTATTTGTTTTTTGTTTGTTTCGTTATGAGATTTATTTTTCACAATTAATATTTCGTTGTGTTCAGCCAAAGTTGTTGGCGTGCTTAAGCACCGCAACAATTTCTTATGGCACAAATCATATTCAATTAATATGATTTCTCAAACCCTTCATATCGTAATGAAGCAAAAGAACAAAACAAACAAACAAAGTTAGTCGATAACAAAGGTAATTCAAACACAATTTTTTCAGCTCCTCTCCATCTGCTAGGGCTAAGCAAAAAAATCGAAACTAGCCATACCCACTAGATCCAAATGCAAACAACCGAACCGGACAAATTTTTAGGTTGAAGCGGTTCACGGGATTAAAAAACAGGTCATATGGGTGTACGCGGTCGGACCCTGTTTTTGAAAAAGTCAAACCGCTATGGCTGAACTCGACCGGTAATAATAATAATAATAATAATAATAATAATAATAATAAAAAAACCCTGGTATATATATATACGATCATAAACTTGATGCGCCGTTTCTCACACACAATATACCCTCAAACCCTAATTTTCTAAAGATTAATACGCGTCGTAAGAAAACCTTAGTATATATATATATATATAGACACACACGATCATAAACTTAATGCGCCATTTCTCACTACAATATACCCTGAAACCCTAACTTTATAAAGATTAATATGCGTTCTAGAAAACCCTTATATATATACAATCATAAACTTGATGCGCCGTTTCTCACACACAATATGCCCTCAAACCCAAACTTTCTAAGGATTAATATGTGTTCTCTCATCTCAAACTCAGAGATTCCAATACGAATTCAAACACACACTTATCATTAGATCTCTATTATCTCACTCATGATCAATCCCTCCAATCTCTATCATCTTAACTCTCTTCTCTTTCCTATCGATCATCACCATCATCTCGCAATCTCTTTGTGCATTCATCTCTTTGATAAGAATAAAATCTCTTCTTCTAGTTCGATTTTGTAAAACATAAATTGTTGTCGTCGTTTTACTTCTATCTGTTTGTAATAGCTTCATCATCTCTTTATTTCATTTTTTCTTCTTTATTTTGTAATGGTAAAATTAGGTTATATTTTTGGGGATTTCTTCACTTCATAAATTCAAAAGAAGAACAATTTTAAAGTTTATTTATTTTTTACTTTGAATGTTGAAGGAGGAAGAAGAAAGAATTTTACAGTTTTATTTTTTATTTTATTTTGTTAAACTAGATGGTTTCAAGGTTTTTAATTTAATTTCTTATTCTTTCTTTACGTAAGGAACAACTTTTTACACATTAAAAAAATATATATTTTAGATGTTATAGATACTTTTTTTTTGTTTGTTTCAGATCCTATGACAAACACACACCGGAGTTGGACAAATGGATAAAAATGAAGCTGACAAGGGTTAGTTATTTTAACACTGTTTACAACCAAAAAAAAAAACAAATCTTCTACTTCTTTTCCTTTTACTTTGTATTTTATTTACTATTTCTATTATTCCTTAATTTTAAAATTGTGTATTTATTTATTTTTCAGTTTTATTATCTTCATTATTTCTTTATTTTACAAACTTTTCTTTCTATTATTTTTTGGTAAACTAGTTATTTGATATTTGAAACCCACAAGTTGGGTCAACCCACCTGGTTAACTTGTAAACCATATAAACCGAAACCCGATAAAATCGAACCTTGAGTTGGGCGGAGTTGGGCCTGATATAAGTATTTCCGGTATATAGATGGGCCATATTAGGCCTGAAACCGACCGAGTCCGTCTGACGTTCAACCCTACCATCTACATATAATTTGAAGAAATTAGAACAACAATAATAACGAGCAACGGAGGAAATACGAAAGAGCGGGGTGGAAGAACGGCGATAAATAACCAATAGAAGAGCGAGATCCCAAAAGCCGCAATAAAAAAAAAGGAAATTTAAAGTAAAACAAAAACTTAAATTTGAATTACAATTTTATACTTAGTTTTGTCTTTGTCATAAAGCAGAAAGTTGGTCGTTTTGTCCAAAAAAAAAGAGGTGTGGTTTGCTAAAATAGACCTTCATAAAATTGAGTGGGTCTATTGTAGCAAAATAAAAATTAGGGATTTGTGTTGAACTAGACTACTCATCATAACTAAAATTAGGGAACACAAACTAGAAATAAAAATGAATAAACTTGAAACCCAAAAACAACCATTCTTGTCGACACCCATAAATTCATAAAAATATCATGCGATAAAAATTGCATAACAATGGGAGTCAGTACCCAGAAACGTTTTAGTCGAACAGAGACAAAGGAGAGAGCACATAATGTTGTTAAAATAAAATTTTAATGGTAACCGTTGATAAATTCACTACAATTGGTTACAATGTCAGTAAATAAAAAGAGTTCTCATGAGAAGTCTCTCAAAGAGAATGAGGAGATCGACAAGATAAACAACCAGCAAGGGCAGCTCGAAGATCAAGATGGTAAGATTTTTTCCTCTTCTTTCTTATCTCAATTATGTAAATATTGCGTAATCCATAATTTTGATGTGAAATTCAGTGATTTGATTCTGCTAGCTAGTGATCACAGTTTATATATATTTAATTCAATGATCGCTTGCAGAATCAAATCATGGAATTTCATATCAAAATGAAGGATTAATCAATATTTACATAATTGAGATAAGAAAGAAGAGGAAAAAATCTTACCACCTTCATCTTCGAACTGCTCCTGATGGTTGTTTATCTTGTCAATCTTCTCATTTTCTTTGAGAGATTTCTCATGAGAACACTTTTTATTTTCTGACATTGCGATCAATTGGAGTGATTTAATCAACAGTAAACATTAAAATTATATTTGAACAACATCATGTGCTCTCTCCTTAACTTGTCCCTGTTCGACTACGTTTCTCTGTAACTCCTGTTTTTCTCCATTGATATAGTCGCAAGATATTTTTATTGAATTTGTGGGTGCCGACAAGAATGGGTTTTGGGATTGAAGTTTATTCATTTTTATTTCGATTTGTATTCCCCAATTTTAGTTCTGATGGGTCTAATTGACTTTTAAAATTCATTGAAAAAGTAATGTATCTAGTCAATTATATAGACTACATAGATTACTTTGTCAATGAATTTAAAAAATTAAATGAAACCGGAGTAGTAAAGTCTAGTGCACCTCTTGATTTTGTGTTTTGAAGATTTGGACCTGCCAATTCTTCCTTTTGTTTTCTTTACCAAGAATATTAAGGGAAAAAGGGTTTAACAATGAAAACCATGAGTAGAAGTAAGAAAACAAACCACGAGTCAATGGAAAATGTGTGTCTATCCTTTCTTCTCTCAGAAGAAAATAGAATTGCACAAAAGGAAACAAAGACCAATTGAAGCCAATGAAAATGACTTACACGCAACAACAACAACAAAAGGATTATAAGTCAAAAAAATGCACGTGGTTTGGTTTCGTTCAGTTGATTTTTAAAAAGTCATCCAAAATAAACCAATGCGGTTAGGGTTGATTCGGTTTGTGCGGTTTATCGCGATATAAAAAATCTGACGATATTACCAACTTGTTACAAAATAAAGATATAAAATTTTAATTTATTTATTGTTTACATGATGTAATATGCATATACAGAAATTGCATATACATAAGAAGTTATTTTTAATAAATATAGTTTTGGATTGCGTGAAATCATATATTTTGACAGTCTACTGTTTTATGGACTCAATTTGGGTTGAGCTTGCTAAATTGGACTAGGTAATAAGTTGATTGCTACTGGTTGATATAGTTAAGTGAAGTATTGCGGTTGGTTTGGTTCGGTTTTCTAAAATGAAAACCGTAAACCAAACCAAATCAAACCGTCCGATTTAGAAGAAAAATGATCCGTGCGGTTCAAACTAAATGCGATTTTCGATTTGGATTGATTCAATTTACGATTTTACTTTTGGATTAATTTAGATACAATCACCCACCGCTAATTTAGACACTGAATCTGTGTTCCTTTTTTTTGTTCATATTACAACAATATTTACAACAATATTTATGAAAAGATACAAAATCATAATAGAAAAAAACTCAACTTTATTTTTTTAAATTTTTTTTCAGGAACCCATGGCTTTGTTTTATTCGACGCTTCTTTGAATATTTTTTTAATTTATTTTTTCAATTACAAAACATACAATTATATTTCCTCTCACTTTCGGGGTTTGATTTTAATTTCTTTATCCTTCTCTGTTACTGTTTGTTTAATTAAAGGAGTTTAACTTTAGTCTGTGTTTGTTTCAAATTTTGGTAAGTGTAAACAATTAAATACCACTTCCAATTTGCACTTTTAAAGGGATCAAAACACCAAGAATCTAAAACAAATTAACAAACCTTAAACACTACAAAAGTAACAATGGTAGCATAATTTAGTACTCCCTTCGGCCTCATTTATAAGCAAATATTCCATTTTGCACAATTATTAAGAAATTGTTTTTTTGTCATAATTTTGTGTGTTATTTCAATTAGAATTCCTAAAATGACCTTTGCAAAACATTAAATTTGCATTGAGACTATGCAATCATGTCAAAAAGTAGAACAATTAATGAGGGTACTTTTGGAAAAATAACATTAAATAAAGTTACTTTTGCTTATATTTGAGGCCAAATTTTTTAGTTGATTTTTGCTTACAAATAAGGCCGGTGGGAGTACACTATTTTGTATCCATCAATTGTGTTTTAATGATAGCTGCACTCACTTCCTCAATATATGGAAACAAGTGTCCAGCACCTGGTACTTCATGGTATTGAATCCATGGAAGTTTTTGAGCAACATAGCGTTGCAGCGCAGCAGGGACAAGCTTATCATCAGCACCTTGCCATAGATGAACTTGGATTGTATTATCTGTGAAAGGGTTTTCAAGATCAAGTGGATCAAAATCCCAACTTCCAAATCCAACCACCATGTCACGGCATATAGATTCATGCTCACCTTGTTGTTTCACCTGTGACTGCATTAAAATTTTAAAGAATGATGCCATTAAATGGAGTTAAATTTGATTATATTTTGGTCATTTTGCATATAATTAATGTAAAATGAGTGTAGTACCATGAAGCACAGACACTCTTCAGATTAGTTGTGTTCCGGTGTCTGACACGACACTGACATTTATGATTACACTAAATTATATTATTTTTTCAAATATTATTGATGTCGATGTGTCAATGTCTGTGTCGTACCCAGTGTATCTGTGTCGGTGCTTCATAGGTGCAGTATGTATGTATGTCTGTACCTGATGTTCATTTTTATCGAAGTTGGAAAGAATGGATAAATCTTGGGGAGAGAAAATAGCAGGATTGCCTTGTACTACACTTGAAGTAGGAAACCATTTTTGAGTAAACCACCAAAATGTAAGCCATGGAACATAATGAGCAACTCTAACTGCCCATTGGTCTTGTGTAGGTTGGTCATAATAGACCTTTGTGGATATGTTTGAAGGAAGCCCATGCCACCAATAATTTATCACTGGAGTCAATAATGTTGCCCCAGCAAGCCTGTTATCATAAAATCCAGGGTCATTTTGTCTATATATGTTTTTATATTTAATCTTCGATTCAATGTGAGACTGATACCACTATTGGTCCATGAGCGGGAGTTTTAGTGGGTTGGATTGGATCATCCACATTAAAATAAGAGCAACCACTTTTTTATAAGTCCACTCGGTTAGATCATTCACATTGGGATAAGAGCAACCATTTTTTCAAGTAAAAGTAATACGCCTTAATACATAATAGTAATTTTAAAACATCAAAACACTAATTTTTACTCAAAAATTTATAAGCAGCAGTTTTTTCCGAGCATTTTAAAATACAAAATAATTATAATCACATTAATATCAATGATCTTCGACATATCATTAAAACTAAATTGTGGAAAAAGATTCTTAAAACTTGTAAATTAGGGGCAGATTTAGAATTAGAAAATAATGGGACTAAACTTTTACTCCCTTCATTGAATAATTAATTCATATAATTCATATAAATCAGATATGGTTGAGTATGGTTCATATACGCGTTAGGAAGAGGCTGGGGGCGGCCAAGGAGCTGAGCTAGCTAGTGGAGCGAAGCGAAGCTCCGGGGTATTTACGACCATCTTATTATTATTATAAATACCGTTTGTAACACTGAAACCCTAATTTATTCATTCATCTAATAGAAACGAGCTCTAGCGAATTCTGCAGCCGGAAACGTACCTAAGGGGAACTTCGTTATCAAACTTTTTGTGTTCTTTATTTTTTTGCAATTTCGTGGTTTACCTTCCGTTACTATTTTTTTGCAAACTTTTTGTGTTCTATATATATATATATATATAAAAGTTAACATTTTACTTATAAAAAATGAAGGAAGGGACCAATGTTAAAAAGTGTGAACCTCTTGCTGAAATTTTTTAAATGTGCAATGCTGCTATGGTCAATCCTTTGGGTGATGCAAATGTGGCAAGCATGGATGGTTGGAGAGTTGTCATGCAGGAGGAGAAAAATATGAAAGAGAAAAATGAATCTTGGCAATTTGAAGACAAGTCAAGAGATCAAAAGTTGATTGATGTTAACTTGGTTTGTAGAACTAAACATGATCATAATGGTTCTAAGAACAAATTTCAGGAAAAATTGGTTGATAAAGGCTTTCAAGAACATGTTCATTTTTCTAATGATTTCGCTTATGTGGCGAGTTATAAAGGGGCAAGTCTTGAAGTTGAGAAAATCTACAAAATCCATTAGAGAAGTCCAAAGAAGAGGAATTTGAAGTCAATAACTATTGATTCAAGGAGGAGTGTTGAAATTATTAATCAATATTATTATTATTATTATTATAGTTTAATAGAGTTTATTGAGTTCTTAGGATTCCTATTGTTACATGTTTTAACCATAGGAATTATGAGTATTAGTGAGTATGTTACAAATTTAAGATAGTTTAATTTTGATTTATGTTTATCTTTTTTATGTTATGTTTTTTCATGTATTTAAAGG
The DNA here is from genome assembly GCA_951799995.1 of Trifolium subterraneum. Classification (NCBI taxonomy): domain Eukaryota; kingdom Viridiplantae; phylum Streptophyta; class Magnoliopsida; order Fabales; family Fabaceae; genus Trifolium; species Trifolium subterraneum. Next base: position 43,002,554 of record OX637463.1, on the reverse strand, counting down.
ATGGTAATATCAATAAAATGATGCGAGTTTCATTCCTCCCTTTTCTAAAAAAACCAACACCATGGAACATAATGAGCAACTCTAACTGCTCATTGGTCTTGTGTAGGTTGGTCATAATAGACCTTTGTGGACATGTTTGAAGGAAGCCCATGCCACCAATATAGTTTGTCACTTGAGTTAATAATGTTGCCCCAGCAAGTCTGTCATCATAAAATCCAGGGTCATTTTGTCTATATATATTTATATCTAATCTTCTATTAAATGTGAGACTGATACCATTGTTGATCCATGAGCGGGAGTTTCACTTGATTGGATCAATCACATTGAGATAAGAGCAACCATTTTTTTTTATAAATTCACTGGGTTAGATTATTCACATTGGAATAAGAGCGACCATTTTTTTTATAAACATATAGCCGGTGAATATTTAAAATTAATACGCCTGAATACATAATAGTAATTTTATAAAATATCAAAACACTTCTTTTTTCTCGAAAATTCATACGGAGCAGTTTTTCTAGCATTTTGAAATACAAAAATCATTTATAATCACATTAATGTCAATGTTCTTCAACATCATTATATATATAAAAGTTGTTAAGTCTCCAAGTAACCCTAATTTAACTTCACTTAAACCCTAATTTAATTATTAAAAATGTTAAAAATTTCCTCACCAAGAATCGAACTCATATCCTCTCACAATTGGTTAATTCATATACTACTGAGCTATTTAAATTCAATTGATATATTTTTATTACACCAATTAATAACTACGACTTTCAAGACCTAATTTTCCTTTCCTAGAAATCAACTCCATTTTTTTTCAAACACACATTCAATCTTTATAATAGTATATATATTTTTTTCAAATCCAATATATTTTTTCTTAATAATAATGTCTGATTTTGTTTACATAAAAATAAACCCCATTTATTTTTTTCATCACATTCAATCTATTTTTTCTAATCCAATTATTTTTATTTGATCTACCTGAATTAACTCCATTTTTTTTCCATCAAACATTCAAAGAATTTTTTTAATCCAAATTATTTTTATTTGATCTACCTGAATTTTTTTTAATATTCAATATATATTTTTCTTTAATTAAGATCTATTATTAATAAAATATAAAGATATATATTTCTCCAGCTAACTATAATTAACCCTATTTTAATTCAAATAAAGTGTTAAAAAATACATCACTGCGATTCGCTACACAAATATCTCTAACACTGTTATTGTTTTTATTTTATGGCGCAGTCATGTTACAAAAAATGTTTGCATCTGATTTTTGTGACAATGTACATCGTTATCCTACACTTATTGATCCAAACGGAAATCAATTTGAAGTTTTAGTTGAAAAAATTAACGGCAATATATATTTTACATATGGATGACCTACATTGCGTGATTTTTATAATATTTCAGTATGGTACTTTGGTGATTTTATTATAAACTTGGATGCGTCAGTTTGAACTGATTTTAAAGGACAAATTTGATTTATTCATCTTCCTAAGTTCACTCCTCCTATGAAATTTAATTTGGATAAATGTAAAAGAGCAATTAACTAAATATGATGTAATAACTGGATTTTTGGTGGATTTTTTTATATTTATATTTCCTAACTTCATTTTTTTGATAGTATTCTACAAATATTATTTGAATGTTATATATTATGCGTCAGTTTGAACTGATTTTAAAGGACAAATTTGATTTATTCATCCTCCTAAGTTCACTCCTCCTATGAAATTTAATTTGGATAAATGTAAAAGAGCAATTAACTAAATATGATGCAATAACTGGATTTTTGTTGGATTTTTTTATATTTATATTTCCTAACTTCATTTTTTCGATAGTATTCTACAAATATTATTTGAATGTTATATATTATATTTAAATATGTCTACAAAGAATAATAAAACTAAATTGAATGTTATATATAGCATTCTAAAAGATCCGTGCATCGCACGGGTAGTAGTCTAGTTTCATTAAAACTAAATTGTGGAAAAAGAATCTTAAAACTTGTAAATAGGTTAAATTTAGAATCCCTTCATTGAATAATTAAGGTATATGATTCATATAAATCAGATATATATAATTTAATATTTTACTTATAAAAAATGAAGGGACTAATGTTTGACTAAAATAATGTAACATAATATCAACAGCAAAAACTGTGGTCTCTGATATAGCAGAAAATAAGGAGCAATAATGGTGTTACCTATGAGGAATGAATTTGAGGCAACCCCAAACAGCTTGTCCACCCATAGAAAATCCCATGACATAAAACTTAGATCCTAATTCCAGCTTATCTGCAAGTTCCTCAACATCAAGAGCTAAACTTTTCACACTTCTTTTAGGATCAGCATCACTTTCTCCATACCCTGGTCTATCAAAAGACACTATATATACTCCTAATTCCTCAAGCAACCCCTGACAAAATTAAAATCAAAAAATTAAATTAAAAAAAAAAAAACTAAGGTGAAGAATATGTAAGTCAGTAATTATTATTACTACCGATGGAACATTTGTTGCAATCACTGTATCATGTCTGCAAGAACCAAAGCCATGTATGAATATAATTTTGTTGTTGGCTAATTGTCTTGGAACACCATATTCTTTGTAGGCTAAGTGTCTTCCATCTCTGAGCTTTATTCTTGGTGCTGTTATGGATGGACCACCTGGTGAACCACATGTTCTTGGTGGTGGTGGTTTAATGGCTTGATATGATAAAGCCAAAATTCCAATCAAGAAAACTGTTGCAATTTTTGTCAACATTTTCTTGGTTGAAAGGTAGAGACAGAGAGCCTATCAAAATTATGTCACTGCCAACACTCAACTGCTTAAGTGAACATAACATGTGCTAAATATAAGCAAAACTAACCATTTATTAGGATAATTATTTATCATCAATAATGAATTGGTTTAAATGAAAAAAAAAATCTTTCTTTAAGCAAGTGGGTTAGTGGTTTAATTTCTCACTTATGTGTACCAAAAAAAGTTAGTTGGTAGGTGAGAATCCACCTTGTGTACTATACAGTTTTCTAGACGGATATTATCATCATTAACGGTGGTGTAAACTTCTTACCAAAATTATTAATTTCATAAAAAAAAAGTGATTTTTTTTTTGTGTAAACTGGATATCTAATGACAGGAATTTATATGATGTTTTTATATAGTTTTTAGGTTAGTTTTTATTAATTTTAGTCAACTTTGAAGACCAAATCCAAGCAAAAGCCAGAAGATATGAAGTTACTTGATCAAAAAGCAAGAGTTGGACAAAATGCATCAAAAGTAGCAACAATTGAAGAAAAGAGCTGAATATACCACGTTGTACCTTTAATGCCATAACTGGAGCTACGAGTATCGGTTTGAGGCCCGTGACCAAAAGTTAATTTTGAAGTCAGCATTGTGTTACAATATGGATTACATCGTGCCACGATGAAAAGAAACTTAGCTGCCAAGAAATGTAAAAACAATTCTTGAAGCCATCGTACTAAGATGGGTTGCATCGTACTACGATGGTGCGTGAAGCTCAAGTCCAAAAAGCTATAAATAGATCTCTCCTCCCCCTCAATTATCCATTCCTCTCATTCCACAACAAAGCATCTCTCAAGGAGGGGAATCACTTCAAGAGGAGAGTAAGAAGGTTTTTTAGGGAAGGCAACTCCTCATCATAGGGAGTCCTTACTCTAGCACTTCAACAAGGTTATTTTTCCGGTATAGTTTTCTACTCTTTTGTTGTAATTATGTTTAGAATTAACTAATTCCTCAGGTTAGATCAAGTAGATGAACTCTCTTATAAATGCTTGAGACATGTGATTTGGTTTTTGCCAAGTTTATATTACTTACTATTCAGTTTATTATCTTTTATTGTCTACTGTGCTAAAATTACTTTCATGTATGAATGCGCACGTATGTTGAATAGCTTAGAGGGTTAGGTGATCTCGTGACAACACTACTAACCCCGACTAAGACATAATTAAGCTAGCCTAGGTGGATGGTAACTCTAATACCCAGGTTAGGGGCTTAATGGTTCACTAACTAATTTTTGTTTGGTTATCGATTGCCTGATTAAAAGGATGTAGTAACGATGAGAGCTTGTATGGATGAGGACCGTAACACGTACTCAAAGGATATCACAATATGAACTACATACATCACTTTTCCAATGTATCAAAAAAGTCAAATTTGCTATAGTGACCGGAGGGAGTATATAAATAAACTAACCAAAAATAGTCCGTTCAGCACAAGGTATGCCAAAAAAGACTATAATAGTTTACAAAAATAAATCGGAGAAAATAAAAAACCAAAGTTACACCAGACCTAGACAAATAAATGGACTCGACTACCAGCTATGGTAGTTGGAAGCTATATTGGAATTTGTTGTCTTCAACCATGAGTACGATTACAGTTTAACCTTGTCCAGCAAAAGAGGTAAGGATTGTTCTGAGTTTCGAAATAATCTTTGATTTCTTTCGTTCTAAATAACCCAGACACATAAGAGCCAAATAAGTTGTAAGAAGGAGAGACACGCTCTGAGGCCACCAGAAGAAAAAGTAAACTGAAGAAAATGATCAACTAGATTACGAGGATCCACCGATGACACACCAATCCACGGCCTAACCAACACCAAAGGGAGCCGAAGATACTGCATGAAATAAATAAGTGTTGTGTTGACTACATGCCTCCGCATCCGGACACACACGACTGAACCTCTAGAGTGATAATACCACGGATCGCCAAATTTATTTTAGTTGGCAACCTATTCTTTAGCAGTCTCCAAGCAAAAATAGACACCTTCAAGGGAACCTATTTGCGCCAGATGAGAGCTTCTATAGCGTCCAAATGATCAAACGGATGCGAAGTCAATAGATGATAAGCTACCCGAACTAAATAGCCTCTGACAGGATCAGGCCGCCAATGCCACATATCTAGGGTCTGGGGCCTGCAAGAAAAAATCGTGAAGTAAAGGCAGACACTCACCCAATATCTCCTCCTCCACGCTCAGAACTGTCTCTGTCACACACACGCCTGGAATAATCTTGTTGTTGTTCTTCCACATTCTACAAACTATTGTTTAAAAAATTCTCCAATTTGTTTTTCTCTCTTCAAGCTACATTCATTTCAATGGTTTCTTTCATTCTTTGTTTTTTCCCTGATGAGATTGATTTTTCACAATTCATATTCAATTAAGATGATTTTCCAAACCCTTTCATATCGTAACAAAAGAAATTAGAACACAATTTTTCCAGCTCCTATCCATCTGCTATGGTTAAGCAAAAAAGTCGAAACTGGCCTAACCCATTGGATCTGAATGCAAAAAACTGAACGGGCCATTTTTTTCGGTTGAACCGGTTCACAAGATTAATAAACAGGTACATATGAGTGTACACAGTTGGACCCGGTTTTTGAAAAAGTCAAACCGCTATGGCCGAACCCGACCGATAATATGTGTACTAATAAGAAAACCCTAGTATATATATATGAGCATAAACTTGATGCGCCGTTTCTCACGCACAATATACCCTCAAACCCTAATTTTCTAAAGATTAATACGCGTTCTCTCGTCTCAAACTCAAAGACTCCAACACCAACTCAAACACAAACATATCATTAGATTTCTCTATTATCTCTCTCATGATCAATCCCTCCAATCCCCCATCATCGCATAGTCTCTTCTCTTCACTTTCGATCATCACCATCATCTCCAATCTCTTTGTGCATTCATCTCTTTGGTAAGAACCAAATCTCTTCTTCTACTTCGATTTTGTAAAACAATAAATTGTTGTCCTCGTTTTTCATTTATTCTTCTGTTTGTAGTAGCTTCAACATCCCTTTATTTCATTTTTGTTCTTCTTTATTTTGTAATGGTAAAATTAGGTTTTACTTTTAGGGATTTCTTCATTTCATAAGTTCAAAAGAAGAACAATGTTAAACTTTATTTATTTTTTACTCCGAATGTTGAAGGAGAAAGGAGAAAGATTTTACAGCTTTATTTTTTTTTATTTTGTTAAACTAGAGGGTTTCAAGGTTTTTTATTTAATTTCTTATTCTTTCTTTCCGTAAAGATCAACCTTTTACATATTAATAATATATATTTTAGATATTATGGTTAATTTTTTTGGTTTGTTTTAGATCTTATGGCTAAACACGCCACACACACTGGAGCTGGACAAATGAATACAAATGGAGCTGAAAATGGTTAGTTTTTTTTTTTTTTTTTGACTAAAAAATGGTTATTTCAATTTTCAACATTGTATTTACAAATTTTCTTTCTTTGTTTTTTTTTTGCGTCTTTTCCTTTGTATTTTATTTTCTATTTATATTATTCCTTAATTCTAAAATTGTGTATTTATTTATTTTTCAGTTTTAGCATCTTTCTTATTTCTTTATTTTACAAATTTTTCTTTCTATTTTTTTTGTTAAACTAGTTATTTAATATTTGAAACCCAAAAATCGGGTCAATCCACCCGATTAACCTAGAGTTGGGTGGAGTTGGGCCTTATATATGTATTTTCGGTTTCATATAGATGGACCATATTGGACCTGAAACCGATAGAACCCTTTTGACACTTAGCCCTACCATCTACATATTATTTGAAGAAATTAGAGCAACGATAATAATAGAGCAACAGAGGAAAGATGAAAGAGAGGGCGGAAGAACAGTGACAAATAACCAATTGAATACAGAAAATCCACAAGACGCAAAAAAAAAAGTAATTTAAAGTAAAACAAAAATTTAAATTTGAATTTGAATTACAATTTTATCCTTTAGATTTTGACTTTTTCATAAAGTAGAAAGTTGGTCTTTTGTCCAAACAAAGGTGTAGTTTGCTAAAATAGACTTTCATAAAATTGAGTGAGTCTATTGTAGCAAAACAAAACCCATATATATAGAGGTGCACTATATTTTATTTGTTAGGGGATATTAAGGATTGGCGTTGAATTAGACCCATCATAACTAAAATTGGGGAACACAAACTGGAAATGAAAATTAATAAACTTCAACGCAAAGGAGAGACCATAACCAAAAACCATTCTTGTCGACACCCATAAATTCATGAAAAATATCCTACGACTAAAATTGCATAATAATGGAGAAAAACGGGAGTAACCCAGAAACGTTGTAGTTGAACAAGGACAAAGGAGAGAGCATGTGATGTTGTTAAAATAGAATTTTAATGTTTACTATTGATTAAATCACTACAATTGATCACAATGTCATAAATAAAAAAGTGTTCTCATGAGGATTCTCTCAAACAAAATGAGAAGATTGACAAGATAAACAACCAGCAGGAGCAGTTCAAAGATTCAAAGATGAAGCTGCTTGTTCATCTTTGAACTGCTCCTGTTGGTTGTTTATCTTGTCAATCTTCTCATTTTGTTTGAGAGAATCCTCATGAGAACACTTTTTATTTCTGACATTGTGATCAATTGTAGTGATTTAATCAATAGTAAACATTAAAATTCTATTTTAACAACATCACATGCTCTCTCATATGTCCCTATTCGACTATGTTTCTGGGTAATGGTTTTTTGGTTTGAAGTTTATGTTGGAACAAAATTGGTTTGAGAAAAATTAACTCTTGGGTTTTGATGATAACAAGTATTGAAAGAAAAAAATGGATTTGCTAATGTATGTTCAAGTATGCAAGACAATTGACTAAAATTTTTATGGAGACTTAAGAATTTATATTCAAAAGAACATACATATAAAGAGTTGAAAGCAAAATGAGAAGAGAAGCTTAGTTCTAAAGACATCAGAACATGAATAATATTTTAGTTTTAGAATGCTTTTTTAAGTCACGCAACGGATAAAAATAACTTTAAGACTTGACGTCAAAAATTGAAAGTATAAAAATATAGGTTTAAGGCATTACATTCTGAAATTCTGGCACCTACTGGGGACAGATGTTAAGACAGAAGCTATAGCAATTGTCGTACGTAGTCAGTGGTAATGCTAAGACAAATGCTCAAGCGTATGTCCACAGTAGAATATAATCAACAAGTAAAAGCAACAGACAATAAAGTAAACAACACAGAGAATTGTTAACCCAGTTCGGCGTTCACAACGACCTACTCTGGGGGCTACCAAGCCAGGAAGGAATCCACTATAATAGATCTAGTTCTAAGCCCACAGCAAACATCCAAGTTTACGACTTATCTCCTAGACTCTACCCGTGCTAACTCAACCTAGGAACTCCTAAGTTTGAGACCCCGTCTCACTTCCTTTCTATCACAAACCTTGTGATTATAACAGTACTACAAATAGTGCGGTTTCACTAACCAAACAAACAAACAATCTCCGTGCTTAAAAGCTTGAGAGAAGTTATACAAATAACAAACCAAACAGGCCTAAGCTTGTGTTATAGAATCCACAAGAAAGGCTTACAATTAACAAGACTCAAACCCTAAAACTATAATCTTGAAATACGGCTTCAGTAACCTTTTAGGTTTTAGTCTTCACATATATATACCCTGAGTTAGCATAGGCTAGATCTTCGTTTTTGGGCTTCACAATACAGCTGGTCGTTGAAAAAGTCCAGCAAACATATTCTTGGATAAAATCTCTTGTTTCCATAAATGGCGTAGCATATTATGAAAATATAACCTGGTGCAGCCGTCTTATAAAACCTCAATGAAAACGTGCGTCTTGGTATATAAGGAAAGGCGAAAATATTGTTTAGGCGAATCTTCAAGGATATGGCGCATAAATACAGCGAGAATTACCGTCACGACAGATGCTGTACCCACATGCTACGGCATCTGGTCCAACATCTTGCTAGAACTTGTTTTTGCAAAATGAGGCCAACATACAAAACACCAACAATCTCCCCCTTTGGCAAATTTTGGCTAAAACAAACTAAGACCAGTTCTGGAGAGATGCAGTACATACCTTCCTTCAAGTCAACGCAAACACACAGCTAAGAAAGAAGATAATACATTGTCACATTATTTTCAAAAGAGATCTTCAAGTGAGAAATAATGAACAAGCAGCATCAGAGGCATGCAACAGCGGAAATACACAACTTAGCCTCATAAGGTACAAGATAGGAGAGAAATAAACTCTCACACATAAGCGCCATACAGTTAAACCAGGGAAAAATAAATTCCCACAAATATGAATCACCATAGGAAAAATAAATTCCTACACCACTGAGAAAAATAAATTCTCAGGTATCAAGTAAAAGTGGATTCCTTTGAAACAGACAAGATGCCTTAGCATTTGGAATGGCATTTGTCACACACAACATGCATCACAACAAAAGTAGATTGCTCCCCCTGAGTTCATGCATATATCACAGTAGAGAATACTCCCCCTCAACAGAACAAACATACACATACAGATATAACATACCTGCTCCCCCTCAATCATAGCACACCAGATGGTGTAACATGTGTCACAGCATTATCACGAACAGAGCATGCATCTTTACTACTACTCCCCCTTTTTAGCCATAATTTTGACAAACATAATGCGTCATGCATTGACAAACAGAAGTAGCAACACATCATAGTAGCATAATTACAGACCAGCAGCACATGGGAGGGCACAAGATATCCTGGGAGTAGCCCGCAAGGTTCAGACAGAAAAAAAAAACAATAGGAGCAGTAAAACACAGGAGCAAGGACATCATTCAGAGGAGCTTTCATCAGAACTCTCTATCATAGGTTCACCATCAGCATCAACATCATTATTTCCAGCACCAGCTTCTTCAATCAAGCTCACTGTATCAGTGCACACCAGGGCTTCTTCTCCAAGCTCTCTTTCCAGAGCTACCCTTCTCTTCTTGTCACCTACACTTTGTCTGCCAACATAAGCTTCACCAGATGCTTCATCTTTAGACACTTCTTCCTCAAAGACAGAGTTACTCTCTACGGCATTTCTCTTCAACTGTTTCTTCTGGACAACAGGAGTATCAACACCAGCACCAAATGTCTTCACCAGGGATGGAGACTTATCAGTATCATCACTACTAAAAGCAGTATCAGAACATACGTCAGCTACAATATTAGGACGAGGAACCTGTTGGTCCAAAGATGCTTCAGCATCTGGCACAACGTCAGATTGAGGAACAGGGTCCTTGATGAGATTCAGACCATTGTCAACCATGGTATCACCAGTTTCAGTAACCTTTGTTACAGGATCAATATCCACTTTCATGTCATCAGTACTAGGAGCAGCCTCAGGATCCTTAACAGTATTCACATCAACAATATCTCGGGTTTCAACCTGATCAGATTTCCCTAAATGCTCCAACTCAACATTCTTTTCAACTTCTTCAACAACAAGCCTAGTCTTCGCAGTCTCATAACTAGAGTGATGCTGAACAACAGTATCAGAACTTATCACACTAATGTAGCGTGTGATGAAGTAGGTAAGGGAAGTTTTTAAGACTTTCCCTAAATTAGCGTGCGCAACATAAGAGTAGAGAGAGAGAATAACTGCTGCACGCTTCAAACACATTAACTGCTACAATTCCTCATGCAGGCAAATTCCCAATTTGCCCCTTAGCTTCTCAAATTGATTAGCATCTAGTGCTTTTGTGAATATATCAGCGAGCGGTTCTTCAGTAGCAACATGTTTCAAAACCACCACATTCTCTTCTACTAAATCTCTGATAAAATGATGACGAATGTCTATGTGCTTTGTCCTACTGTGTTGTATAGGATTTTTTGAAATATTGATTGCACTCAGATTATCGCAATACAAAGCCATAGCATCTTGCTCAACATTATACTCCCTCAGCATCTGTCTCATCCAGACAAGTTGTGAACAACTACTCCCAGCTGCAATGTATTCAGCTTCAGCAGTTGAAAGAGACACACAGTTTTGTTTCTTACTAAACCACGATATCAAATTCTCTCCCAAGAAGAAACAACCACCAGAAGTGCTCTTTCTGTCATCAGCACTGCCAGCCCAATCTGCATCACAATACCCAATGAGTTGAGAATTGTCACTTTGTGAGTACATCATGCCGTAGTCACATGTGCCGCTAACATACTTGAGGATTCTTTTCACTTGAGTTAAGTGACTCATCTTTGGATCAGCTTGATATCTTGCACACACACCCACTGCAAAGCTAATATCAGGTCTACTAGCTGTAAGATATAGGAGACTCCCTATCATACTTCTGTAGAGACTCTGATCAACACTAACACCCTTCTCATCTTTTGTCAACTTTAAATGAGTAGGTGCTGGAGTCCTTTTGTGAGTAGCGGTATCCATTCCAAACTTCTTGACAATATTTTTTGCATACTTACTCTGAGAGATAAATATTGTCTCATCCATTTGCTTCACTTGTAGTCCAAGGAAAAACGTTAATTCCCCAACTAAACTCATCTCAAACTCTGACTGCATCTGCTTGATAAAATGCTCCACCATCTGACTTGACATCCCACCAAACACTATGTCATCAACATAAATTTGTGCTATCATTAGTTTACCATGTTCTTCTTTTACAAACAGAGTTTTATCATGTCCTCCTTTCCTGTATCCATGATTGACAAGAAATTCAGTCAATCTCTCATACCAAGCCCTAGGAGCTTGTTTCAACCCATATAAAGCCTTCTTCAACTTGTAGACATGATCAGGAAGATCTGGATTCACAAAGCCTTTTGGTTGTTCCACATACACCTCTTCATTTAAGTACCCATTGAGAAAGGCACTCTTAACATCCATTTGGAAAAGTTTAAATTTCAGAATGCATGCAACACCAAGCAACAGCCGTATAGACTCTAATCTAGCAACTGGGGCAAAAGTCTCATCAAAGTCTAATCCTTCCACTTGAGTGTATCCCTGTGCCACAAGCCTCGCCTTGTTTCTTGTAATAGTTCCATTTTCATCAGATTTATTTTTATAAACCCATTTAGTACCTATTACATTCAACCCTTTTGGTCTAGGAACTAGATCCCAAACCTCACTTCTTTCAAACTGATTCAACTCTTCTTGCATAGCAGTAATCCAATAATTGTCCATGAGAGCCTCTTTGACATTTTTTTGCTCTATTTTTGACACAAAGCAAGAGTTAGAGATTATATCTTGATTTCTTCTTGTGGTAATACCTTCATCAGGATTCCCTATGATCAGATCCTTGGGATGATTTTTCTGGACTCTGATAGATGGTCCTTTACTAACTGGAGCAGTAGTATCATCAGTGGTAGGACTATCAGGCGTTACCTCAAAATCCTCTATACTAGCAGTTTCTTCAGGCTGGAATTCGAATGCTTCAGCATCTGGACTTTCATCTGTCTTAGCGTCAGATGGTACATCATCTATCACAACATTCATTGATTCCATCATTACTTGAGTTCTGGAGTTATACACTCTGTAGGCTCTGCTGTTAGTTGAGTATCCCAAGAATATACCTTCATCACTCTTTGGATCCATCTTCCTCCTTTGTTCTCTATCTATCAGAATGTAACACTTACTTCCAAATACATGAAAATACTTGATAGTAGGTTTTCTACCTTTCCACAATTCATATAAGGTCTTAGTGGTTCCAGCTCTTAAAGTGACACGATTGAGAATGTAACATGCTGTATTCATAGCTTCAGCCCAAAAGTGTTGAGGCAGTTTCTTTGAGTGTAGCATGACACGAGCACATTCTTGTATAGTTCTGTTCTTTCTTTCAACTACACCATTTTTTTGAGGTGTAATAGGCGAAGAAAATTCATGTCCTATTCCTTCAGCAGTGCAAAACTCAGAGAATCTTGAGTTTTCAAATTCTCTACCGTGGTCACTCCTTATTCTGACAATGACACTATCTTTTTCTCTTTGAAGTTGTTTACACAAATCCTTGAAAGCACAAAAGGTGTCTGACTTTTCTCTGAGAAAGTTGATCCAAGTGAATCTTGAGTAGTCATCTACAACAACAAAAGCATATCTCTTTCCTCCTAGACTTTCAACCTGCATAGGCCCCATCAAGTCCATATGAAGTAATTCAAGCACCTTTGATGTAGTCAGATGCTGCAGCTTTGGGTGTGGCATCTTTGTCTGCTTCCCATTTTGACATTCACCACATATGCTTCCTTCTTCTATCTTTAGTTTAGGTACTCCTTTTACTGCATCTTCAGCTATGACTTTCTTCATACTCCTTAGATTAAGATGACCCATCTTTTGATGCCATAACTTGACTTCATCTTCTCTAGTGATGAGACAGGAAGAAATTTGAGCACTTTCTTCAGGAATCCATAAATAACAGTTATCTTTAGACCTGACTCCTTTCATAACAGATTCACCATCTTTAGTTGAGACAATGCATTCAGACTTCGTGAAGTTCACTTTCATTCCTTGATCACACAATTGACTGATGCTTATGAGATTTGCAGTCAATCCTTCCACTAAAAGAACATTCTCAAGCTTAGGCAACCCATTTGCAATGAGACTTCCAATGCCTTTGATCCGACCTTTGGCCCCATCACCAAAAGTAACATAACTGGTAGTGTAAGCTTTAACATTGGTTAGATAATTTTTAACACCAGTCATATGTCTTGAGCAACCACTATCAAAGTACCAATCATTTCTGGATGAAACTCTCAGAGATGTATGAGCTATGTCAGCAACATCATTTGCCTTTGGTTTCCATTCTTTCTTTGTATTGCTTGAATCAGATTCATACCTGGGATTATTATACCATCTTGGAAACCCATACAATCTAAAACAGAAAGGTCTGATGTGACCTCTTCTACCACAGTAATGACAGATCCATCCCTTAGGTTTAGGAATGACTTTGGCAGGCTGATGTTGTTGAACATGTTGTGGCATCTGTCTGGTTTCAGTGGGATCATAAGTGTCTTTAGCAGGAACAAATGTACTAGTAGAAGTAACATTTTTCTTTTTAGGATAGTTATATTCTACTCCAATACCCTTAGGTTTCCCAGCAACTTGACCCTCAACCAGTATATCTAATCTTTCAGTTCCATTATTTAGCAGTCTAAGCTGTTTATTTAAACTAGTCAGCTGATAGTTCAATGTGGTTACCTCATCTCTAAGAGCAGAAGACTCGGACAGATGCTTTGCCTTCTCAGATTGTAACTGCTTTGTGAGTTGAGATATTTGAGTCTGATGCTTCAGCTTCTCATCTTGCAATTTACTTATAACGTTTTGTTGCTGCTGACAAACCTTTTCACTCTTCTGACTCAGTGCTTTATAGGACGCAGCTAGTTCATCAAAGGTCAATTCATCATCATCAGACTCAGATTCAATAAATCCAGTAAGTGCAGTAATGTGATTTGCAGACTCAGAGTAGTCATCATCCTCAGAGTCATCTTCATCAGACCAAGTGACAGCCATACCCTTCTTCTGTTTCTTCAGGAATGTTGGACATTCAGCTCTAATATGTCCATGGCCTTCACATTCATGACATTGAACACCTTTTCCAGTACTGGCCTTTTCCTCAGGTCTGTATTTTCTTTCACCATTAAACTTTCTGTTATTATCAGAGAAATTGGCTTTAGCATTTGTCCTGCCTCTTCCATCCATCTTCTTTAATATTCTGTTGAACTGCCTGCCTAGATGTGCCATAGTTTCAGATAAATTTTCATCAGTTTCTAAACCATTTTCTACTTCCTCACTTTCAGTGGAGTTGGTTATAAGAGCTATACTCTTCTTCCTCTTCTCGGTTTTCTCTTTAGCAGCCAGCTCATAGGTTTGTAATGAACCCACTAAATTTTCAAGTTTCAATACTCCTATATCATGTACTTCTTCTATAGTAGTAACTTTCATATCAAACATCTTAGGAAGAGATCTAAGCATTTTTCTTACCATTCTTTCCTCGCTTAGCTTTTCACCTAGAGCATCAAAGTTGTTTGCAAAGTCTAGAATGGTCATGTGGAAGTCATGAACAGATTGATCTTCACCCATCATTAGGTTTTCAAACTTTACGGTCAAAAGCTGTAGCCTTGAATTCTTCACCTTAGCGGTGCCTTCATGTGTAGTCATTAGAATATCCCATGCTTCCTTGGCCACTGAGCACTGTTTGATCATCCTGAAAATGTTATTATCCACAGCATTGAATAAGGCATTTAGCGCCTTGGAGTTACCATGTGCAAGCTCATCCTCTTCCTTGGTCCACTCCGCTTCTGGTTTTAGTTCACCTGTAGTTTTACCATCTTTGTCACGCATCACTGGATGCTCCCATCCCGTTAGGATAGCCTTCCAAGATTTGCTATCAAGTGATTTAATAAATGCCACCATTTTGGCTTTCCAGTAATCATAGTTTGATCCATCCAGAAGTGGAGGTCTGTTGACATAGCCACCATCCTTGTTCATTATGCCAGAAAGTAACTTCCCTGGTCCTCACCCACGCAGAACAGGGTGCCTGCTCTGATGCCAATTGAAATTCTGGCACCTACTGGGGACAGATGTTAAGACAGAAGCTATAGCAATTGTCGTACGTAGTCAGTTGTAATGCTAAGACAAATGCTCAAGCGTATGTCCACAGTAGAATATAATCAACAAGTAAAAGCAACAGACAATAAAGTAAACAACACAGAGAATTGTTAACCCAGTTCGGCGTTCACAACGACCTACTCTGGGGGCTACCAAGCCAGGAAGGAATCCACTATAATAGATCTAGTTCTAAGCCCACAGCAAACATCCAAGTTTACGACTTATCTCCTAGACTCTACCCGTGCTAACTCAACCTAGGAACTCCTAAGTTTGAGACCCCGTCTCACTTCCTTTCTATCACAAACCTTGTGATTATAACAGTACTACAAATAGTGCGGTTTCACTAACCAAACAAACAAACAATCTCCGTGCTTAAAAGCTTGAGAGAAGTTATACAAATAACAAACCAAACAGGCCTAAGCTTGTGTTATAGAATCCACAAGAAAGGCTTACAATTAACAAGACTCAAACCCTAAAACTATAATCTTGAAATACGGCTTCAGTAACCTTTTAGGTTTTAGTCTTCACATATATATACCCTGAGTTAGCATAGGCTAGATCTTCGTTTTTGGGCTTCACAATACAGCTGGTCGTTGAAAAAGTCCAGCAAACATATTCTTGGATAAAATCTCTTGTTTCCATAAATGGCGTAGCATATTATGAAAATATAACCTGGTGCAGCCGTCTTATAAAACCTCAATGAAAACGTGCGTCTTGGTATATAAGGAAAGGCGAAAATATTGTTTAGGCGAATCTTCAAGGATATGGCGCATAAATACAGCGAGAATTACCGTCACGACAGATGCTGTACCCACATGCTACGGCATCTGGTCCAACATCTTGCTAGAACTTGTTTTTGCAAAATGAGGCCAACATACAAAACACCAACACATTCTACTTCCTACAACGCTAAAATAATTAATTAGCATAAACATTAGTTGAGAAAATTATTTTTTAAGTGTTTGTCAATTATTAATTAAAATTTTGGACCACATATTGGCAGCCCAGAACCCCCAAGAACTATTATTTAATTTATTTTTTATTTGCACTTTATTTATTGACGGCTTTTGTAATTTGTTGAAGGTTTTAAGCCCCCAATGAGTTATTGAGGATTTAAAGCCTCCAACAAGTTTTGTTAAGAAATTGAGGTTTTCTTGTATTGTTCCTAAGCACGGGGGAAAGGACAAATTGAAAACCCAAAAAAACAATGTTCAGTGTAATTTCGTAATTGTAACGTAACCCAAAATGCCTTTAACTTTCCCTAGGCATGGGGAAAAGACAAATTGAAAATCAGAGGGAGAAGATATACCATGTTCAATAGCGTAAGAAATTGTAAAGTAACCCTTGATACCTTTTCCTTTCCCTAAGCATGGAGAAAATGACACTAAAAACTAGAGATAGAAGCAAAACAAATTCTTTCGCGAGCTAGGCATAGGGAAAAGGACAAATTGAACACTACACGGAAAAATAATTTTTTTTCTTAGGCTTTAGGGAAAGAAAAATAATTATTTTTCCGTTTGGTTTTCAATTTGTCCTTTTCCCTATGCCTAGATCACGAAATATTTTTTTTCTTCTAGATCTAGTTTTCAATTTGTCATTTTCTCCACGCCTAGGGAAAGAAAATGCATTAAGGGTTACTTTACTATTGCTTACACTATATAACATGATATATCTTCTCCTTCTGATTTTCAATTTGTCTTTTCCCAACGTTTAGAGAAAGTTAAAGACATTTTGGGTTACATTACAATTACTAAATTACGCTATTGAACATAGTTTAATTTGGGTTCCTTTTATGTGTAGAAGAATAATAATAATTAGAGAGACTTCTGAAAATTGGATCCTTATTGAAACCAATTTCTAATATGAGGTGATTTTTCTTATTTTTAAATTGTTAACAACGCTCTAGGCTGTATTGAAAAGCCTGAACTTGTACCATTATGGTGCCTTTTTCTGCCATTCATCTCACCATTGTTCAATGCAGGATTAGAGATGAATCCAAGATCGAGGATTGGATATTGCTATAAACTGGTCTGAAATTGTAGAACTACCATTTCTGCTAACACCGCTGATGCTTTTATTTTGAGATACATGATGATTTCTCTGTTGAAACTTTGATTTCATCAATATGATGTTTGGTAATGTTTTACTACCACTCTCCAATTTCATTTGTCAACTTCTGAAGAAGTTAATTTCTAAGGTCTCAGAAGCTAGAGACAAATCTGAAGTGCGTGACTAAAAGATTTAATCATCATCCATTTGAATGTGCAAAAGAGAAGCTGGAAAAAAAAACCTTAATAAGCAGAATTTGAAGGCGTTCAGAGGATGCTAAGCTTCAGAAGCTGAAGAGCATTAGAGGAAATGAATATCAGACTCTGAGTCAGTTAGAGTTTGGGAAGTCAGACTTTGGCATCTCAGAGGTTCACATTCAGAGTTGACAAAGAGAGAAGAAGAAAGTACAACGTCGTTATCATGGCAGTTGAAGCATTTGTCCTTTTTCCTAAATAGTAAAGACATTATCCTCCTCGTCAAAGCTTTGAAGCGGTTATTACCCAGATTGCAACTGCTACACAGAAAGCAAATAACAAGTTCAAACAAGCTTCTCAATGGTCATTTTTCCGACGACTCTATTTAAGCTCAGGTTTCTCCAACGGATCCCTCTCTTGTATCTATATAAGGTGCTAAAGACTTGAAGATTATCAAGACTTTCGAGAACATTCTAACAGTGCATAACCATGTAAAAATCTCAGCTCAAATTTACACTTAGGATATCTTTCCATCGAATGTATCTTAGAAATCCTTAAGTTATAGAGTCTCAATATATTGTATTGCCTACACCCCTAATTGTATATAAAGTGTAGAACCACATCTAACTATAATTGATTAAGTTAGTTTGTGATAACTCTCTTGCTTGTGAATCTAGAGCATTTGAAAGTCTTTTACTTAGTGTTTGAGCAAAGGAAGTATCTTGTCAGTGGAGGGCAAGGAAATTCTAAGCTAGGTACTTGGGCATTTCTAATCAATTTGATTATAGTGAAAATTCCTTGGAAATGCAACGGGGTTAGACTATTCTCGTTTGTGGAAGGAACCAATATAAATTGCTTCGTGTTGTCTTCTCTCTTTCTCTCCACTTTTATTTCCATTGCATATGTAACTCTTTACAACAAACACTCATCAGTCTCTGGTCAACAGGCTCTGCGCGTCACGCGAGTGTGCCACGCAGCAGGTCAGTAGACAAAGGTCGGTATTGCGTGCCACTCCAGCGTGTCACGCAACAGGTCAGTAGCAAAGGCCTGTATTGCACGTCACGCGGGCGTGTCACGCATCAGTGTTGCAAAAAATGCGTTTTTGAGCGCAAAAGCACTTATTTTGACCCAAAAATCACTTATTTCAATTCCAGAAATATACTAAGCATAGGTTATGTTCATACATGTTCAAAACACATTAAAAGCAACTTGTTAACACCAACAATCACTTATTTCCATGGATTTTGACATATTTGCATAAAACTCATAAACATTCACATAACCTTAACAAACATCTATAAATACCGATTTTTACCTATTAAATTCATTCATCTCTGAAATTCTGGCACCTACTGGGGACAGATGTTAAGACAGAAGCTATAGCAATTGTCGTACGTAACCAGTTGTAAAGCTAAGACAAATGCTCTAGCGTATGTCCACAGTAGAGTATAATCAACAAGTAAAAGCAACAGACAATAAAGTAAATAACACAGAGAATTGTTAACCCAGTTCGGCGTAAACAACGACCTACTCTGGGGGCTACCAAGCCAGGAAGGAATTCACTATAATAGATCTAGTTCTAATCCCACAGCAAACATACAAGTTTACGACTTATCACCTAGACTCTACCCGTGCTAAATCAACCTAGGAACTCCTAAGTTTGAGACCCCGTCTCACTTCCTTTCTATCACGAACCTCGTGATTATTCAGTTCTACGAACAATGCGGTTTCACTAACCAAACAACAAAACAATCTCCGTGCTTAAAAGCTTGGGAGAAGTTATACAAATAACCAACCAAACAGGCCTAAGCTTGTGTTATAGAATCCACAAGAAAAGGCTTACAAATCACAAGACTCAAACCTTAAAACTAAGTTCTTCAGATACGGCTTCAGTAACCATTTAGGTTTTAGTCTTCACATATTTATATGACCTGAGTTAGCATGGGCTAGGTCTTCATTTTGGGCTTTAATCTTCAGCTGTCCGTTTGCAAAGTCCAGCACACATGAAATGGAAAGAATCACATGTTTCCATAAATGGCGTAGCATCTTCTGGAAAGTATTTCTTGGAGCAGCCGCCTTATAAACCCTTGTTTAGAACGTGCGTCTTGATAAGCAAGTAAGGCGAAAATAGTGCTTCAGAGAATCTTCAAAGATATGGCGCGCAAATAGAGCATTAATTACTGGCATGACAGATGTTGTACCCATATGCTACAGCATCTGGTCCAACATCTTGCTTGAACTTGTTTTTGCAAAATGAGGCCAACATACAAAACACACAGCTAAGAAAGAAGATAATACATTGTCACATTAATTTCAAAACAGATCTTCAATTGAGAAAAAAAATGAACAAGCAGCATCAGAGGCATGCAACAGCGGAAGTACACAACTTAGCCTCGTAGGATACAAGATAGGAGAGAAATAAACTCTCACACATAAGCGCCATACAGTTTAACCAGGAAAAATAAATTCCCACAGAAGTGAGTCACCATAGGAAAAATAAATTCCTTCAACACTGAGAAAACTAAATTCTCAGATATCAAGTAAAAGTGGATTCCTTTGAAACAGACAAGATGCCTAAGCTTATGGAATGGCATCTGTCACACACAACATGCATCACAACAGAAAATAGATTACTCCCCCTGAGTTCATGCATATATCACAGTAGAGAATGCTCCCCCTCAACAGAACAAACACACACATACAGATATATCAGACTTGCTCCCCCTCAATCATAGCACACACAAAAACAGACAGATGTTGTAGCTTATGTCACAGCATTATCACAAACAGAACAGATACATACTACTACTCCCCCTTTTTAGCCATAAGTTTGACAAACATAAGTCTTCATGCATAAACTAGAGTAGCAACACATCATAGTACCATTATTACAGACCAGTAGCACATGTAAGTGCACAAAATATCCTGGGCATAGCCCTCAACGTACAGTCAAAAGAAAAAAAAAACAATTCGAGCATAAGGAACACAGGAGTAAGATCATCATTCAGAGAGGCTTTCATCAGAGCCCTCTATCATAGGGTCACCACCATCATCAACATCAATATTTCCAGCACCAGCTTCTTCAAGCTCCAGGGCCTGGATAACAGCTTCCAGCTTCAACTTATGGTCCTCTAACCCTTTGCAGGTAGCTTTCAGCTCTGCAATCATATCCTTCCTAGTCATAACAGCAGATGACTTCTGGACAGATGCTGTAGCAACGTCTGCAGCATGTGTCCCTTCAAACAGCTTGCTGTGCAGAATCAAAGGAGCTTTCCTCTTCATAGGAAAATCAGAACTCCTCAAAATGCCAGGTTGTTGACTCAGAATAATACCACACAACAGGGTTGGGAACGCAATGGGCTTCTTGATGGCCATACTGTCAGCATGCTTCAAAGTTTGATGGAAAATATAAGAGCCATAATCATACTTCACCTTGGACCCAATGGTATAAATCAACCGTGCCAAGTCAGTAGAGATATCAGAGGAGTGCACCGTGGGCACCCAATTGACAGTGCCAATCTTGTTCAAACATGCAAACTTCACAGACAGTTTGCTGGAAGACACCTTTTTACCCTTGGACCATTGTTTCACAGGGCCATTTGTAATAGCCTTGGCCAAGTCACCATCAGTCAACTCCACCTCAGGGGTTCTAGCATCATCCCTTCCCAGATACTCATTAATAATGGAAGGAGAAAAATTCACCAGCAAACCGCGCACAAACACTTTATGATATTCAGGACTTTGGGGGTTATCACAGTCCTCAGGAACGTTCACAATGAACTCTCTGACCAGCTGTTCATAACACTCCCATTCCCCACACAGTCTTCATCAACCCAGCTTCCTCAATCAAATTCACAATATCAGTACACTCCAGGGCTTCTTTCCCAAGTTCTCTCTCTAAAGCAACCCTCCTCTGAACAACATACTTCCATTTCCCCACACAACTAGCAAGATGAAATGAGATATTATCAATAGGGACCTCAGGGACATTCGCAGGAACCTTCTTACCACCTACACTTTTTCTGCCAACAGAAGCTCCACCAGACGCTTCACCTTTACTCACAGACTTTTCAACTTCGTAATCAGAATCATTATCAACAGCTTTCCTCTTTAATTGTTTCTTCTGGACAATAGGTGTTTCAAATTTACTCCTAGGTCTAGGAGGTCCATACATTGGTTTCTTAACAGGTTTCTTAGCAGATTCTACAACAGGGGACTTGGAGACAGATGCTACAGCTTTACCAGCATTGCTCCTTAGCCTTTTTGCTACACCAGAACCAACAGTTTTCACAGGGGGAGGAGACTGAGACTTTTCCTCATCCACATCAATCACCTTATTCACATCAGACTCAGCTTCTTCAGTTGAACCACTTTCTTCTGCTGAGGACTCAGTAGAGGAGTCTTTTCGTTCACTAACCGACTTCTCTTTATTACCAGAGTCAGCAGCACCTTCACCACCCTCATCACTTCTTGTTTCTTCACTCTTATCAGACTTAGAGGTTTGAACCTCTTTGTTAACCTCACTATCCTGATCACTTTTCTTACCACCAGTACCTGTTTCATCAGACTTACCACTACCAGAACCAGAGTCAGAATTAGCTTCTGCAGAATTATCAGGATTTGGAACCTGTTGGTCCAAAGAAGCTTCAGCTTCTGGCACATCATCAGACTGGACAACAGGATCAGATTCATTAACACATGTCACCACTTCTTCAACTAGTTTCCTGGTTTCATCAAGCACAGGAATAACTTCGGAATTCAACACAGTCATCACATCAGTAGTTTCTAGGGTCTTCACTGGACTAGATTTCTCTAAACTCTCCATTTCACCATCATTCCTAGTCTTCTCAGTCTTATCACTAGGGTTTTCCTCAATAACACTAGCATCAGCCTTACTAACAGTATCAATATCCTTTTCCTTTTCTAAATCAAAAGTACCTAGGGTTTCAGTGTGTTGAGTTTTTCCTAGATCTTCCGATTCGACAGCTTTTTCGACACTATTTGAATCATCAACAACAGGAGCAGAGGGTATAGCATTATTACCTTTTAAATCATGGCCAGAAGCGCCAACATCAGTCGTGACATCGCGCGATTTGAAAGGATTGTCAGAATAATAGAGGTCTGACATAGAGAGACCGATTGTCGCCGTTGATTCACCTCGCTTCTTCCTCGGCTTTGATTTTGAGCTCTTCTTTGACACAGCAGGAGATTTGGAAACTTTCTCTTTCTTCACAACACTTTTCAATCGTGTCAAGCGTGATTCTACTTCCGATGCATGCACGGAATCGACAGGAGTAGCTTGAACCATTACAGCGGTGGATTGTTCCTTGACCTTCGAGCGAGTAGACTTTGACGGTGTAGGAGTTTTGTCTCTGACATTCTTGTTCAAGGGAGTTTCGGTTAATTGCGACATGATTGGAGAAGGATTGTTGAGAGATTTGGTGATTTTTATGTTTTTGGAGAAGACGAGAGGTTTAGGTATGGAGAAGTTTGCAGCAAAGGATATTTGAGCGGAGTAGGGGTTACAAAAGTTTTGAATATGGAAGGGTGGAAGTTGGTTGAGTGTGGGAAAACCGTTTTGGAAAACAAATAATTCTTCTCCTAAATTAGCGTGCACAACATATATGGAGAGAGAGAAAATAACTTATGCACGCTTCAACACATTAACTGCTACAATTCTTCATGCAGGCAAATTCCCAATTTGCCCCTTAGCTTCTCAAATTGATTAGCATCAAGTGCTTTCGTAAATATATCAGCGAGCTGTTCTTCAGTAGCAACATGCTTCAAAACCACCACATTCTCTTCTACTAAATCTCTGATAAAATGATGACGAATATCTATGTGCTTGGTCCTACTGTGTTGTATAGGATTTTTAGAAATATTGATTGCACTCAGATTATCACAATACAAAGCCATAGCATCTTGCTCAACATTATACTCCCTTAGCATCTGTCTCATCCAGACAAGTTGTGAACAACTACTTCCAGCTGCAATGTATTCAGCTTCCGCAGTTGAGAGAGACACACAATTCTGTTTCTTACTAAACCATGATATCAAATTTTCTCCTAAGAAGAAACAACCACCAGAAGTGTTCTTTCTGTCATCAGCACTGCCAGCCCAATCTGCATCACAAAATCCAATGAGTTGAGAGTTGTCACTGTGTGAGTATAGCATGCCATAGTCACATGTGCCGCTAACATACTTGAGAATTCTTTTTACTTGAGTTAAGTGACTCATCTTTGGATCAGCTTGATATCTTGCACACACACCCACTGCAAAGCTAATATCAGGTCTACTAGCTGTAAGATATAGAAGACTCCCTATCATACTTCTATAGAGACTCTGATCAACACTAACACCCTTCTCATCTTTTGTCAACTTCAAGTGAGTAGGTGATGGAGTCCTCTTGTGAGTAGCGGTATCCATTCCAAACTTCTTGACAATATTTTTTGCATACTTACTCTGTGAGATAAATATTGTTTCATCCAGTTGCTTCACTTGTAGTCCAAGGAAAAATGTTAATTCCCCAACTAAACTCATCTCAAACTCTGACTGCATCTGTTTGATAAAATGCTTCACCATCTGACTTGACATCCCACCAAACACTATGTCATCAACATAAATTTGTGCTATCATTAGTTTACCATGCTCTTCTTTTACAAACAGAGTTTTATCATGTCCTCCTTTCCTGTATCCATGATTGACAAGAAATTCAGTCAATCTCTCATACCAAGCCCTAGGAGCTTGTTTCAACCCATATAAAGCCTTCTTCAACTTGTAGACATGATCAGGAAGATCTGGATTCACAAAGCCTTTTGGTTGTTCCACATACACCTCTTCATTTAAGTACCCATTGAGAAAAGCACTCTTAACATCCATTTGGAAAAGTTTAAATTTCAGAATGCATGCAACACCAAGTAATAGCCGTATAGACTCTAATCTAGCAACTGGAGCAAAAGTCTCATCAAAGTCTAATCCTTCCACTTGAGTGTATCCCTGTGCCACAAGCCTTGCCTTGTTCCTTGTAATGGTTCCATTTTCATCAGATTTATTTTTATAAACCCATTTAGTGCCTATTACATTCAACCCTTTTGGTCTTGGAACTAGATCCCAAACCTCACTTCTTTCAAACTGATTCAACTCTTCTTGCATGGCAGTGATCCAATAGTTGTCCGTGAGAGCCTCTTTGACATTCTTTGGTTCTATTTTTGACACAAAGCAAGAGTTAGAGATTATATCTTGATTTCTTCTTGTGGTGATACCTTCATCTGGATTGCCTATGATCTGATCCTTGGGATGATTTTTCTGAACTTTGATAGATGGTCCTTTACTAACTGGAACAATAGTGTCATCAGTGGTAGGACTATTAGGCGTTACCTCAAGATCCTCTATACTAGCAGTTTCTTCAGGCTGGAATTCAAATGCTTCAGCATTTGGACTTTCATCTGTCTTAGCATCAGAAGATACATCATCTATCACAACATTCATTGATTCCATCATCACTTGAGTCCGGTAGTTATACACTTTGTAGGCTCTGCTGTTAGTTGAGTATCCCAAGAATATACCTTCATCACTCTTTGGATCCATCTTCCTCCTTTGTTCTCTATCTATTAAAATGTAACACTTACTTCCAAATACATGAAAATACTTGATAGTAGGTTTTCTACCTTTCCACAGCTCATATAAGGTCTTAGTGGTTCCGGCTCTTAAAGTGACACGATTGAGAATGTAACATGATGTGCTCATAGCTTCAGCCCAAAAGTGTTGAGGCAGTTTCTTTGAGTGTAACATGACACGAGCACATTCTTGTATAGTTCTGTTCTTTCGTTCAACTACACCATTTTGCTGAGGTGTAATAGGTGAAGAGAATTCATGTCCTATTCCTTCAGCAGTGCAAAACTCAGAGAATCTTGAGTTTTCAAATTCTCTACCGTGATCACTCCTTATTCTGACAATGACACTATCTTTTTCTCTTTGAAGTTGTTTACACAAATCCTTGAAAGAGCTGAAGGTGTCTGATTTTTCTCTGAGAAAGTTGATCCAAGTGAATCTTGAGTAGTCATCTACAACAACAAATGCATATCTTTTTCCTCCTAGACTTTCAACCTGCATAGGCCCCATCAAGTCCATCTGAAGTAATTCAAGTACCTTTGATGTAGTCAGATGCTGCAGCTTCGGGTGTGGCATCTTTGTCTGCTTCCCAATTTGACATTCACCACATATGCTTCCTTCTTCTATCTTTAGTTTAGGTACTCCTTTTACTGCATCTTCACCTATGACTTTCTTCATACTCCTTAGATTAAGATGACCCATCTTTTGATGCCATAACTTGACTTCATCTTCTCTAGTGATGAGACAGGAGGAAATTTGAGCACTTTCTTCAGAAATCCATAAATAACAATTATCTTTAGACCTGACTCCTTTCATAACCGATTCACCATCTTCAGTTGAGACGATGCATTCAGACTTCGTGAAGTTCACCTTCATTCCTTGATCGCACAATTGACTGATGCTTATGAGATTTGCAGTCAATCCTTCCACCAAGAGAACATTCTCAAGTTTAGGCAACCCATTTGTAATGAGACTTCTAATGCCTTTGATCTGGCCTTTAGCCCCATCACCAAAAGTAACATAACTGGTAGCATAAGCTTTAACATTAGTTAGATAACTTTCAACACCAGTCATATGTCTTGAGCAACCACTATCAAAGTACCAATCATTTCTGGATGACACTCTTAGGGATGTATGAGCTATGTGAACAACATCATTTTCCTTTGGTTTCCATTCTTTCTTTGTATTGCTTGAATCAGATTCATACCTGGGACTGTTATACCATCTTGGAAACCCATATAGTCTAAAACAGAAAGGTCTGATGTGACCTCTTCTACCACAATAATGACAGATCCATCCCTTAGGTTTAGGAATGATTTTGGCAGACTGATGTTGTTGAACATGTTGTGGCATATGTCTGGTTTCAGTAGGATCATAAGTGTCTTTAGCAGGGACAAATGTGCTAGTGGAAGTAACATTTTTCTTTTTAGAGTAATTATATTCTACTCCAATACCCTTAGGTTTTCCGGCAACTTGACCTTCAACTAGTATATCTAATCTTTCAGTTCCATTATTTAATAGTCTGAGCTGTTTATTTAAGCTAGTCAGCTGATAGTTCAATGTGCTTACCTCATCTCTAAGAACAGAAGTCTCAGACAGATGATTTGCCTTCTCAGATTGTAGCTGCTTTGTGAGTTGAGATATTTCAGTCTGATGCTTCAGTTTCTCAGCTTGCAACTTATTTATAGCGTATTGTTGCTGCTGACACACCTTCTCACTCTTCTGACTCAGTTCTTTATAAGATGCAGCTAGTTCATCAAAGGTCAATTCTTCATCATCTGATTCAGATTCAAGAATTCCAGTAAGAGAAGTAATGTGATTTGCAGACTCAGAGTAGTCATCATCCTCAGAGTCATCTTCATCAGACCAAGTGACAGCCATACC
Organism: Trifolium subterraneum; assembly: GCA_951799995.1. Classification (NCBI taxonomy): domain Eukaryota; kingdom Viridiplantae; phylum Streptophyta; class Magnoliopsida; order Fabales; family Fabaceae; genus Trifolium; species Trifolium subterraneum. The sequence continues at coordinate 42,975,419 of OX637463.1, read as the reverse complement.
CTTCTTCTGTTTCTTCAGGAATGTTGGACATTCAGCTCTAATATGTCCATGGCCTTCACATTCATGACATTGAACACATTTTCCAGTACTGGCCTTTTCCTCAGGTCTGTATTTTCTTACACCATTAAACTTTCTGTTATTATCAGTGAAATTGCCTTTAGCATTTGTCCTGCCTCTTCCATCCATCTTCCTTAATATTCTGTTGAACTGCCTGCCTAGATTTGCCATAGTTTCAGATAAATTTTCATCAGTTTCAACACCATTTTCTACTTCCTCACTTTCAGTAGTGTTGGTTACAAGAGCTATACTCTTCTTCCTCTTCTCTGTTTTCTCTTTAGCAGCCAACTCATAGGTTAGTAATGAACCCACTAAATTCTCAAGTTTCAATACCCCTATATCATGTACTTCTTCTATAGTAGTAACTTTCATATCAAACATTTTAGGAAGAGATCTAAGCATTTTTCTTACCATTCTTTCCTCGCTTAGCTTTTCACCTAGAGCATCAAAGTTGTTTGCAAAGTCTAGAATAGTCATGTGGAAATCATGAACAGATTGATCTTCACCCATCATTAGATTCTCAAACTTTACGGTCAGAAGCTGTAGCCTTGAATTCTTCACCTTAGTAGTGCCTTCATGTGTAGTCATTAGAATATCCCATGCTTCCTTGGCCACTGAGCATTGTTTGATCATCCTGAAAATGTTATTATCCACAACATTGAATAAGGCATTTAGCGCCTTGGAGTTACCATGTGCAAGCTCATCCTCTTCCTTGGTCCACTCCGCTTCTGGTTTTAGTTCACCTGTAGTTTTACCATCTTTATCACGTATCACTGGATGTTCCCATGCCGTTAGGATAGCCTTCCAAGATTTGCTATCAAGTGATTTGATAAACGCCACCATTTTGGCTTTTCAGTAATCATAGTTTGATCCATCCAGAAGTGGAGGTCTGTTGACATAGCCACCATCCTTGTTCATTATGCCAGAAAGTAACTTCCCTGGTCCTCACCCACGCAGAACAGGGTGCCTGCTCTGATGCCAATTGAAATTCTGGCACCTACTGGGGACAGATGTTAAGACAGAAGCTATAGCAATTGTCGTACGTAACCAGTTGTAAAGCTAAGACAAATGCTCTAGCGTATGTCCACAGTAGAGTATAATCAACAAGTAAAAGCAACAGACAATAAAGTAAATAACACAGAGAATTGTTAACCCAGTTCGGCGTAAACAACGACCTACTCTGGGGGCTACCAAGCCAGGAAGGAATCCACTATAATAGATCTAGTTCTAAGCCCACAGCAAACATACAAGTTTACGACTTATCACCTAGACTCTACCCGTGCTAAATCAACCTAGGAACTCCTAAGTTTGAGACCCCGTCTCACTTCCTTTCTATCACGAACCTCGTGATTATTCAGTTCTACGAACAATGCGGTTTCACTAACCAAACAACAAAACAATCTCCGTGCTTAAAAGCTTGGGAGAAGTTATACAAATAACCAACCAAACAGGCCTAAGCTTGTGTTATAGAATCCACAAGAAAAGGCTTACAAATCACAAGACTCAAACCTTAAAACTAAGTTCTTCAGATACGGCTTCAGTAACCATTTAGGTTTTAGTCTTCACATATTTATATGACCTGAGTTAGCATGGGCTAGGTCTTCATTTTGGGCTTTAATCTTCAGCTTTCCTTTTGCAAAGTCCAGCACACATGAAATGGAAAGAATCACATGTTTCCATAAATGGCGTAGCATCTTCTGGAAAGTATTTCTTGGAGCAGCCGCCTTATAAACCCTTGTTTAGAACGTGCGTCTTGATAAGCAAGTAAGGCGAAAATAGTGCTTCAGAGAATCTTCAAAGATATGGCGCGCAAATAGAGCATTAATTACTGGCATGACAGATGTTGTACCCACATGCTACAACATCTGGTCCAACATCTTGCTTGAACTTGTTTTTGCAAAATGAGGCCAACATACAAAACACCAACAATCTCATATTTTAAGAGTATATATATTAAATATACTATGAACATTAGTTTTCACTTTCATTAAGAAAATCATCTCAAAAAGCCCACGAAAATGAGTGGAGAAAGTTGGGTTCGGAGAAATCGACGTTCTCCCATTTCTCGAGTCACTCACGATTGTGAAAACTAACTCTCGTACCTTAACTCGACGATTCCACGCGATTGCTCTTGAAATCACCTTGCCCTAGCTTTTGCTGTTGCTTCTCTCTTCTTTCTCTCTCAAAAAGACACAAAATGTGACAAATGATTTTTTTCTCTTTCCAACTTTCTATTTATAGCTCTCCCCATTTTTAGTCACTAGGCCCAATTGTAACAAAGTCCAATAAGCCCATTAACGTGTAATTCTCATAAACTCGCTCAATTAACTAATATTCTCGCTTATTAATTAATTATCGCCCACGAAATAATAATGTTAGACATAATATAATATAACAAATAATAAAATCGAGTCGATACATTTGCTACACCCACTCAATTTATAAAGGTCTATTTCTAAAGGTCTATTTCAGCAACTCACACCTTTTCTTTTTGACAAAAAAACCACTTCTTTTTTTCTTTTGAAAAACTAAAAAAAATAAGGGATATAATGGTAATTTACCTTTAAAATAAAAAAGTTATTTCCAAATTCTTTTATTTTTCTTTTGGGTTTCTTAGTATTTTAGAAACCGGGCCTGATTGAACCGGTCAAGGTATTGGGTCATTGTTTCAACCATTGGCTCACTGGTCTAACCGCATATCAAATCGGATAATTCAGCTATATAACTCGGTCCTCATAAAATTGTAAAGATATTAAACCGGATGAGTCAGTGTCTAATAACTTTTTTAAAAAATATGATATATATATATATATATATATATAGGGGTTTGCTAACTTAGACCCACCTAAAAACATGAAGGTCTAAGTTAGCAAGGTGCACATTTTCACTTTGGACAATAATGTCCAACCATTCTTTTTAAAACAATAGAAAATTTGCGGGATAACATTGTAATTTTATGTTTGACAAAAAATGACAAATGGTCCCAAAAATTTTGGCACTTAACTTTTTTATTTTTTGGTGATCAATCCTAATGGTTACTGGAGCTTTTATCATTGATCTCAGCTTTCAGGTGTTACACAATTTCAATAGTCATTTACGGATATTCCAATTTAATTTTGTTATTAGATGATTTAACTTCTTTAAATCTCGAGCTGTCAATTTTTTTTAATTAAATTTCTACTTCTTTTGTGACTATGAAATTGGCATTTTTCCAAAAAATAATAAATACACGTATAAAATAACTTTGACCAGACTGTACAATATGCTACTAATTTTTTTTATATACCAAAATTTTGATATGTAAAAAAAAACTAAAAAAGAAGACAATCATTTGTTTAGTTTACATGAATACTACCATGTATGAGTTGGGAAATTTGTAAACCGTTTTTTTCCCAACAAATAGTGGAGACTTACTAAATTAGTCTTCTAGTTAAAATTGATTTAAATAGTGGCAAAAGGATATTCTTGTTCAAAGTGAAAAGGTGCACCTTCCTCTATATATATATATATCATATGAGAATGGTAAATATATATGAGAATGAATAATGTTGTTGTTTTCCCCATATTCTACAAGAGTTTAATTGATATGCACCGACGGTGTAAAATAGTTTTACACCATCGTCCAATAAATAACCATCATTTTGCCATGTCATGTCAAGAAAGTGGGATAAAGTGGGGTGATGTGGTGGAAAACATGGTTGGTATTGGTTGACAGTGTAAAATTATTTTACACCGTCGATGCATATCAATTAAATTCATTCTACAAATCAGTGTTAAAAAGATCTTCAATTTATTTTCTTTCTTCAAGCTGCATTCATTGGTTTCTTAATTTATTTTTTATTTATTTTTTGTTTCCTTATGAGATTGATTTTTTACAATTAATATTTCGTTGTGTTCAAACAAAGCTGCTAGAGTGCTCAACCACCGCTACAATTTTTATGGCACAAATCATATTCAATTAATATGATTTCTCAAACCCTTCATATCGTAATGAAGCAGAAGAACAAAACAAGCAAATAAAATTAGTCAATAACAAAGGAAACTAGAACACAATTTTCCAGCTCCTCTCCATCTGCTAGGGCTAAGCATAAAATCGAATGGAACAATTTTTTAGGTTGAAGTGGTTTACGAGATTAAGAAAACAAGTACATATGGGTGTACATGGTCGGGCCATGTTTTTGAAAAAGTCAAACCGCTATGGCTGAACCCGCGGTCGATAATAAGTATAATAATGTATAATAATAAGAAAACCCTAGTGTCTATGTGTATATATATATATGATCATAAACTTGATGCGCCGTTTCTCACACACAATATACCCTCAAACCCTAACTTTCTAAAGATTAATACGCGTTCTAAGAAAACCCTAGTATATATTCGATCATAAACTTGATGCGCCGTTTCTCACATACAATATATCCTCAAACCCTAACTTTCTAAAGTTTCATACGCATTCTAAGAAAACTCTTGTATATATATACGACCATAAACTTGATGCGTCCTTTCTCACACACAATATACACCCTCAAAACCCTAACTTTCTAAAGATTAATACGGGTTCTCCCGTCTCAAACTCAGAGATTCCAATACCAACTCAAACACAAACTTATCATTAGATTTCTCTATTATCTCACTCATGATCAATCCCTCCAATCCCTATCATTTCGGACTCTCTTCTCTTCCATATCGATCATCACCATCATCTCACAATCGTTTTGTGCATTCATCTATTTGGTAAGAACCAAATCTCTTCTTCTAGTTTGATTTTGTAAAACAATAAACTGTTGTCGTCGATTTTCTTCTATTCTTTTGTTTGTAGTAGCTTCAACATCCCTTTATTTCATTTTTTTCTTCTTTATTTTGTAAAGGTAAAATTAGGTTTTATTTTTAGGGATTTCTTCACTTCATAAATTCAAAAGAACAACAATTTTAAAGTTTATTTATTTTTTACTTTGAATGTTGAAGGAGGAAGAAGAAAGATTTTACAGTTTTATTTTATATTTAATTTTGTTAAACTAGTGGGTTTGAAGGTTTTTAATTTAATTTCTTATTCTTTCTTTCCGTAAAGATCAACCTTTTACATATTAAAAATATATATTTTAGATATTATGGTTAATTTTTGTTTTTATTTTTTTGTTTCAGATCCTATGGCTGAAGACACACACCGGAGTTGGACAAAAGGATAAAACTGGATCTGAAAATGGTTAGTTATTTTAACAATGTATTTACAAAAAAAAAAATCGTCTGCTTCTTTTCCTTTTACTTTGCATTTTATTTTCTATTTCTATTATTCTTCAATTTTAAAATTGTGTATTTATTTATTTTTAGTTTTATTATCTTTCTTATTTCTTTATTTTACAAAATTTTCTTTCTATTATTTTTTGGTAAACTAGTTATCCCTCCGTTTTTTTTTAAGTGTCCGTTTAGAATAGTAACACCAAATTAAGAAATTGGATTTTTGCATCTTATCTTCCTATTATACCCTCATCAATAGATTTATTGTTATACAAAAAAAATATTTTCAGATTATTGTTTATCAATAGAATATAAAAATAAACAAACTTTTTTGTTTTTTTTTATAAAAAAATGCCTTTAGTTTTTCAAATATATAAAAAAAAATTATTGAAAAAGATAAGTGTAATTAAAAAAGGGTACAATTGACAAATCGTACCCTTAAAACACAAAATGGACAGTTAAATAGAAACGCTAAATCCGACAAAACTGGACACTAAAAAAAAAACGGAGGGAGTATTTGATATTTGAAACCCGCAAATTGGGTCAACCGACCTGGTTAACTAGTAACCCGTATAAATTGAAATCCGATAAAACCGAACCTAGAGTCGGGCGGAGTTGGGCCCGGTATAAGTATTTTCAGTTTCATATAGATGGGCCATATTGGGCCCAAAACAGACGGAATCCCCGTCTGACGCTCAGCCCTACTATCTACATATAATTTGAAGAAATTAGAACAACAATAATAACATAGCAACGGTGGAAAGATGAAAGAGAGGGCGGAAGAACCATGACAAATAACCAATAGAAGAGGAGGAACCCAAAAGTCACAATAAAAAAAAATGAAATTTAAATTACAATTTTATCCTTTAGTTTTTTGTCTTTTTCATAAAGCAGAAAGTTGGTTGTTTTGTCCAAAAAAAAGTGCACTATTGTAGCAAAACAAAACCGATATATAGAGGTGCACTATATTTTATTTGCTATGAGAAATTAGGGATTTGCGTTGAATTAGACTCCTCATAACTAAAATTTGGGGAATACAAACTTGAAATAAAAATGAATAAACTTCAAACCCAAAAACCATTATTGTCGACACCCATAAATTCTTGAAAAATATCCTACAATTAAAATTGCATAATAATGGAGAAAAACGGTAGTAAAAACGTTGTAGTCGAATAGAGACAAAGGAGAGAGCACGTAATGTTGTTAAAATAGAATTTTAATGGTTACCATTGATAAATTCACTACAATTGGATACAATGTCAGAAAATAAAAAGTGTTCTCATGAGGAGTCTCTCAAAGAGAATGAGGAGATCGACGAGATAAGCAGTTTGAAGATGAAGATGGTAAGATTTTTTCCTCTTCTTTCTTATCTCAATTATGTAAATATTGTGTAATCCTTCATGTTGATATGAAATTCGATGATTTGATTATGCTAGCTAGCAGAATCAAATCATGGAATTTCATATCAAAATGAAGGATTAATCAATATACATAATTGAGATAAGAAAGAAGATGGAAAAATCTTACCATCTTCATCTTTAAACTGCTCCTGCTGGTTGTTTATCTCGTCGATCTCCTCATTCTCTTTGAGAGACTCCTCGTGAGAACACTATCAACAATAAAGATTAAAATTATATTTTAACAACATCATGTGCCCTGTCTTTTGTCCATGTTCGACTACTGGGTAACTCCCGTTTATCTCCATTATTTTAGTCACAAGATATTCTAATTGAAATGTCAATAAAACCCATAACTATTTTTTAAAAATTTAAAAAATTCAGGAACCCATGGCTTTATTTTTATTTTTTTTTTGACAAAAAAAATGATATTCATTCATTTAAATGGATAGATTACATCGATGCAAAACAAATTTATAATCCCTAAAAACAAAAAGAAAAAAACTGCAAACAAACTCACAACATCCTTTTTTTTTTAACAAGTCAAAATGAGATATTGTTATATATAAACAAAATCAAACCTCAACACAAGATCTACCGATGTAGATTATGGAAGATTACAAAAGATTCAGACACAAAGAAACATGAGAACAAATTATACAAGGTCCAAACAGAACAAAGGACTACTCGTCGCCTTCAACCACCTATGGAAAAAAAATCTTGATCTTGTCCAACATGAGTTGTAATGAACTTGTTGAGCCTATGAATAATCTATGGTTTCTTTCGTTCCACACAACCCAAAAGCAAGCTATCCAGATGAGTTGCATAAAAGAATGACACGCTTGGGAACCACTCGTTGAATACGTAAATTGAACAAAATGGTCAGCTAGAGTATGAGAATTCATCGGTGAAGATCCAATCCAAGAACGTACAAGAGACCAAAGAAAATCAAAAGTGCTACAGGAGAGGAATAAGTGTTGAGTCGATTCAACCACTACGCATCCAGACACGCAATGATGAACTTCCGATGATAAGATACCTCGAGTAACCAGGTTTGATTTTGTGGGTAACCTGTCACGCAAGAGTCGCCACGCAAAAATGAACACCTTCAAGGGAATCAGTGTTTGCCAAATGAGACCTGCCGCAACTTCCAGGGTAACCAAATCCTGAGACGTCAAGAGCCGATATGCACCACAAACAGAGTAACATTTATCAGGGTCAGGCTGCCACTGCCATATATCTAAAGATTGTGCCTGCAAGGAAATATATAGTAGTAAGGTATGACACTCTCCCAACATCTCCTCCTTCCACACCCTCAACTGCCTCTGCCACTGGCCCCCCACCCTAACAAAGATATCTCAACCACCGAACATGATTTGGTCTCCGCCAAGTCAAACAGACGCCCAAGTCAAACAGACGCCCAAACAGCTCACACAAAGGGTCTCATCCACCCAGGGATCGGTCCAGAAAAATGTGTCTGACCCGTCTCCCACCTTTCTCGGAATATGCTCCCCGAACTAATCAGCCCCTACCCCTCCTCCACTATCCTTAATACGTGTTATCTCCCTCCACAACGAGGACCCTCTCCGCCCCCCATCTCTCAACCTGCCTCTCTTCACCACGTACCGAGCTGCCATAACTCGAAACCACAATTCCTCTCTATCCACTAGCATCCTCCAACACCATTTGCCTAAAAGAGCCAAGTTAAACTCCATCAACTGCCTAACCCCAAAATCTCAATACTCCTTACGTAAACAAATAAGTTTTCCAGCTAATCCAAGAGGTTTTCCTAAATTCATCACTCCACCCACCCACCCTCAACTGCCTCCGCCACTGGCCCCCCACCCTAACAAAGATATCTCAACCACCGAACACGATTTGGTCTCCGCCAAGTCAAACAGACGCCCAAACCGCTCACACAAAGGGTCTCATCCACCCAGGGATCGGTCCAGAAAAATGTGTCTGACCCGTCTCCCACCTTTCTCGGAATATGCTCCCCGAACTAATCAGCCCCTACCCCTCCTCCACTATCCTTAATACGTGTTATCTCCCTCCACAACGAGGACCCTCTCCGCCCCCCATCTCTCAACCTGCCTCTCTTCACCACGTACCGAGCTGCCATAACTCAAAACCACAATTCCTCTCTATCCACTAGCATCCTCCAACACCATTTGCCTAAAAGAGCCAAGTTAAACTCCATCAACTGCCTAACCCCAAAATCTCAATACTCCTTACGTAAACAAATAAGTTTTCCAGCTAATCCAAGAGGTTTTCCTAAATTCATCACTCCACCCACCCACCCCCAACTGCCTCCGCCACTGGCCCCCCACCCTAACAAAGATATCTCAACCACCGAACACGATTTGGTCTCCGCCAAGTCAAACAGACGCCCAAACCGCTCACACAAAGGGTCTCATCCACCCAGGGATCGGTCCAGAAAAATGTGTCTGACCCGTCTCCCACCTTTCTCGGAATATGCTCCCCGAACTAATCAGCCCCTACCCCTCCTCCACTATCCTTAATACGTGTTATCTCCCTCCACAACGAGGACCCTCTCCGCCCCCCATCTCTCAACCTGCCTCTCTTCACCACGTACCGAGCTGCCATAACTCAAAACCACAATTCCTCTCTATCCACTAGCATCCTCCAACACCATTTGCCTAAAAGAGCCAAGTTAAACTCCATCAACTGCCTAACCCCAAAATCTCAATACTCCTTACGTAAACAAATAAGTTTTCCAGCTAATCCAAGAGGTTTTCCTAAATTCATCACTCCACCCACCCACCCCCCCCCCCCCCCCCCCAAAAAAAAATTAATCAAAAGAGATTCAATAGAAGAGATAGTACCTGGGGGCTTTGAAGAAGGAAAGAGCATAGACAAGCAGAGAGGTCAAGAAGGACTTGAGCAAGATCAGACGGCCACCAAAAAAAAGGAAGTGACTCTTCCACCCAAACAATCTATTCTTTAAATGAGCCAAAATCGGTTCCCAAAAACTCAGACGCCTCGGATTACCCCCAATAGGAAGGGAATATTTCCCACTTTATAGCACAGAGCAGATGCAACCTCGCCTAACCATGAATCGGGAATATTAACCATAATCAGCATGCTTTTATTGAAGTTAACATTCAAGCTCTCACAGCATCCATGTTAATAGAATAAAACGGCAAATTGCATATGCCTACAAATGTCTAAAAAATTGTGTTCTAATATAAAACCACTTCATTGGAAGTTACTTTGTTTTTGCCATTGTTGAAAGTTATTAAACTCCTATTTTGTATTCGGTAACGGTAGGTATGATTGAAATTGGAATGTAAAATAAATTGCACCAAATAAAAGTATCACCTTTATATATTGTTTTTTTGACGGCAACCTTTATATATTGTTATTATAGATAGATTAGCGCAATAACAGAACAAAAAAAAAAACGGACAGACAAGCACGAGAGTGTCCGTCTGAACGCTAATATAATATTAAAATGTTAACTTGTAGAACACTATTTCTAAAAGATTAAGGGCTTGTTTGGTACGTTAGATAGGGCGACAAGATAGTATAAAATAAACCTATCATGTTTAACTCCTTTGTTTGGGGCGGTAACTGTGTTTTATCTGTGTTTTTTGTTGCTATAAGTTATATTGGGTGAGTGTTGCAGGCAAGTTTGGTGTAACTGGAGTTTTCGACCGGTCCTGCATTTTTGTTCTGAATTTAGAAAACAATTTGCTTCTATTTTTTCATGACTTAATTTTATCATTGTTTTTTTTACACTGATGGTAGAAAAACTCAAACCCGTGAGATCCACCCGAACTCAAACACAAGCCAACGGGCGAACCCGAGTTGGCTGGGTTTGGATTCGGGTGACACCTGAAACTACGGGTGTGGATCAAACTCAAACCCGAAACTCAAGCACCCACCCGAATATATATTAAATTACCTATTTATCCTTATGTATATATATAAGTGTACTTTAATTTCTTGAAAGTTTATGCTGAACTATGTTATTATGTTGAACTATGTAATTTAATTACTAATGTCACCAAACTATGTTAATTACTTATGTTGAACTATGTAATTTAATTACTATGCTACATTTTGCATTTTATCAAAAAGAATTCGGGACAAGAGTTTAATTAATTATGTGTGTTTTTGTTGCGGGTTTGGGTGGAAAAACCCGAACTCAATGAGTGTGGATGTGGGTTTTGATTTACCATCCGAACAACTTTTGGGTTTGGGTTCGGGTAGTAGTTTCGGGTGTCGGTTTGGGTTGTGTAAAACCCGCATCCGTGTGCACCCATTGTCATCCCATATATGAAATTATTTCACAATAATAGTCTTGTTATTACTTATTTTATTCTATTTTATGTTATGTTAATTAAAAATATTCTTTTTTTTATAAAAAAAAGTATTTGTTTTTACAAGATTAATTTTTTTATTTAAATAAATGTGTATCTTATCATGTCAATATCAAGTGTGCACCAAACACATGATATGATAAAATAATGATATTTTTTTTCTTATGTTTTGTGTACCAAACACATGATAGAATATGTGTTTATCTTATCACTATCATATCCTATTCTTATTTAGTTTATTATCCTATCTTGTCTCTGTTCTCTATAAGTGAGTGCCAATATAGAAGAAATTTTTTGCACGAAGTAAGTGATCAAAATATATTATTTAACTCAAATCTAACTAAACTTGAACAATGAAAGGAACTATATACATTGCTTTTCAGAAAGCCAATAATTCTTTGTAAATTTCACTACCCCAAATACAAACAAAAGTAGCATTCACTAATGCATCACACTCAGCTAAACATGTAAAAGTCCAAATATGCTATCAACCAACTTCCATCAGGGGAATTTCTTACTTGATGCTTTGGTGTAAGCATAGAGAAATAAATATAAATCCTCTATAAGTGAGTAGAAATTAGAGATTATTTCTACTATATCCATTATATAAATTGAATTATAGTAAAGATTGGAAACAATATGCTGCGACGGCTGCCAGAAGGACTAAAATTTGCTCTCCTTAAGCCAACTTGACATTATTGTGATTGTCTTTGCGACGCATGAAGTTTACGAGAAAAGAGTCCACGATAATCTACAATGAGTTTTGGGTTAGCATGAGAATGAAATATTAGAAATAATTGTTCAAAAAACAGATAAATAACCTGGATTAGATGTGTTGCGATACAAGGAAGAACCAGTAGCCCAGATTCTCCAAATGCACCACAAAGTGGCTCTATAACTGCTACCATTACTGGTAATGTTTTCTGAAATGTATGAAAACATGTTTTTGGAGATAAGATCAAATGAAGGATAACTATTTCATGATAGATTTTGTCTGAGTTGCGTCTTATCTCACAAGTTGAAACTCATTTCATAGATCTTGAGAAAATAAGAAAATATTGATTGAATTTTCACCTGGCTTGCGACTAGTATGAGTGCGTTGGCATTTTCTTTACGAGAAAAAGTTGATTTTTCACCACCTGAGATAACTGAAAGACTCCGGACAGCAATTGTATTGAATACCAATAAGGTCAGGTGAAGAAGTCTGCAATGCACCATGAAAGTCAATGTTAGTTACTATAACTCCATCTATGTTGGATGTCCTTTAAAACAATGAATTAATAGTGACTAATCCAAATTAAATTGCACATTAGTGCCCCCTCGAATACTTTCTCTAACGAATTATGTTGGTAATCAGAGGGTGCCATGGTTCCACATTATTAGAATTTTGGAGGCCTATACTCAACCACAAAAGCTAGCTTGAGAGTTGACGTTTGCACTACCCTTATAAAGGTGTATGCCATATCTTTAGCCAATGTGGGACTTCTAACACACATCATATGCATGTGAAAGGTAAAGAAGCTCTGGTATGTATGAATAAAATGACAACACTAGTTGCACAGACCATGAAACATTTAAAAATTGATATTGGAATTCATTTTTTTATAAAATATCAGTTGCAGCATGAAATGCATAATCTGGTCAGTTTCTTTTTATTCTAAACTAATATTTCCAAAATAATCAATTAGTAAATTGAAAACTAATGACAACAGATCGCAGTTATCATATGATGTTAACCAAAATGTAAACAAACTCAAGCATGCTGGACGTACGCTCCGAGTCCAATAGCTACAAGAAAAACTTTGGGCTTCACCAATAGCAGCAGTGACCTTGACTTGCTCACTTGTGTCCATGGTACCTATATGATAATATTTTATTAGACCAAAATTTTCCAGTAACACATTGATGATAAAATATCGAACCAAATATAACACCAGCCACCAAAACCTTCTCCCACTACATAGACTTGGCTACATTGATCAAACAGCATAATGATATCCTATTAGAACTCATGTTTAATGACAGACCACTTAAATCCTTTGTTTTTGGTTAAAAGTTTAGTTAAATATAATAATTCATGAGAAGGATGACTTATAGGTCATAAATAAGCACACAAGTTGTCATTAACTCACATCTAACTATGATCAAATCAAATACAAAGGGTGTCTGTTGATCTCTAACTACCTGGTTACCAAAGATGACAAGAATTAAAACAGGGAAGAGTATTCATCACGACAAATGTAAACATATCGTCAAAGGCTATAAACAGTCACAAAAAACTATTTTTAGATGGCTCACTTTGAACAGGGATTTCGTGAATCAATTTCAACAGATGGCTCACTTTCCTCTCTACTTTGTGCCGTTAATACAACTTTTTTTTTTTATATAAAACATTAGCGTGCATTGGCATCACGTGATAACTATGACATCCCAACTATGTTGGCACCCCATAATCATCACCTATCATTTGCAGCACCCTAATAAATTTATTAAAAAGAAAGAAAAAAGAGACAAACTTGGGGGGACTAGGCCAAAACCCGCCACTGCCTCATTAAAAACCTTTCCTGGAAAACCCCAAGGGATAAAACCAAGGATAAGGGAAAAAGAGTGCAGTGGATTTAATGAAATCTAAAAGATGGAAGACCCATTAAATTACTAATATAATCAACAGAAGTGCCATTAATACAACTATTTATATGCATTTCAAAATAAAAATCAACAGATGGAACATACCACTTGGGCAATGACATAATTAATTTAAAGAAACTGAAAATGCATACAAATTAAAGACAACAAAATGAAACTTGGAGAAAGGAAATAAGGAAACACTTCAATGGCATCGGTCATACCAGGCTAAGGAAAAATGCACTGATCCCTGAGAAAAGCTTATGGTTTCCGTCAACAAAGTCAGCAACACCTGTAATGCAAATTTGATCAAGACAAATAGTTTATACACATATCATGTTAATGAAAAAATATTGCATAGAAAAATGGAGAAACAACACCAAAAGAGACCAAGACATTCCTTGAATAAAGAACAAAAAATTAGACTACTAATATATGTCTGCCTATAGCAAATAAAATCAAAGCAAAAACCCATCAGCTGAACACCCAAAAAAAAAAGGCAGATAAACCAGGTTTAGCGCTAACAAGGGCAAAGGCAAATTTTTCCCTGAAGACAAACAATTCTAATTTGGCTAGGAGGAAAACAGAATGTACATGTGAATAAGGCCAAGGGGGAAAAGAGTCGGTGAGTGAGTGAATCAACTCTGATTTTATCTTTTGCAGCATTATAATAGAAACCAACTGGTATAGTAGAAGAATTAAGCGAAGATCCCTATACATAAACGAATTTTGAAAGGAAAAAAAAAACCTTCGAACATAACAATATTCAATTTTACAAGCTTTAGACATTTGGAACCTGCAAATTATCTATCTTTCCGACCAAAAGGGAAACCCTCTCTATCACTCCTCTTCTGCATGTTACTGCAATGCAATTGCCCCTTCAAAGGTGTCCAAATCTCCCTTTGTTTTCCAATTTATCATTTGCGACAAAGCGTGTCATTTACTGTATAATGAAAGGACAATGGCAATGAGGAAAATGCAAAATAAAGAATCACCAAAATAAATAGAGTGGGCTACATTCTTTTTAGGGTTATAAATCAAAAAGGTTGTGTAAAAGCAAAAGTTCCCTGTCTCTTGAAAACGACCATTCACATTCAACCTTCTTCCTCACTTAACCATGTCTCTCCTTCACGATACACTCAAAACAACACACATACTAACATTGCCTCTCGTCATCACTCAACTAATACAATGGTTGAGATGGACCGGAGGATGACTGGTTTAAACCCGGCTCACATATCCAGTCTATGCCGGTTATTGGCCCGAACCACCACCTCCTCCTCCTCTTCCTCTTCTTTTCTAGAACGCAATGGATTGTTCTCATTTTCTTCAGTGGTGGATAAAGTCATAATCCAGCTCCATAAACCAGGCATAGAGGTGCAACCTGTCTCTCCGACGCTGAGTTCACAGGTTTAGAAGCCAAGTTCAGGTTTGCTTTCCCGCCGGACCTTCGAGCAATTCTTGCAGCCATCATGCCCGTCGGACCTCAATTTCCTGACTGGCGATCTGGCGCCGCTCGCCTTCACCAGACATGGTAATGAAAACATGGATGGCGATGTTTGCAGGAGGATTTGAAGGAGCAGTGATGTAAGGGACTTAAACATTTTGCTGGATTCCAGTTCCAAATAGGTCGCAGGTTGAACCTAAGGATGATGAAGACCTCACACGTGTGAGTCCCCTTTATTAGATGAGAACCAATTCAACCAAGATTATAATGAAATTGGGGATTAATATGTGGAATTTAAAACTCAAAATGGTGGTCGGCTAGTTAACAATGGAAAAGCAACATTTTGGGTCTCGTAATCCTTCCATCTCTTTCCTAGAACACAAGAATGGCAGCTAGCGTTGTGATAGGGACTTCTGCATCATGTAGTCCCCAAGTCCCACATTGAGTGGTATGGAAAGCTTGGCAAAGTATTTAAGGGATTTGGTTCTTCCCCCTTAATAGCTAGCTTTTAAGGGAGGTTCCCCAAGTGTTTGGATTGGATACGTATCAACCGGTATCCGAGCTGGTTTTTGGTGGTTTGGAAAGGGCAACTTACGGAGGGTTCCCTCATTAACTAATTGACTACAATAACAAGCCTACTAACCTCTCTTTGAAATTTATCATCAAGCCCTTTTTTATGTTTGAGGAGGCTTCTATTGTCACATAATTTTTAAGATTAGGTGCATTAGCTTTTATACAGTATAATAAAGTACTTAACATGGATTACGTTTCTTATGTATTGAGGGATTATGTTGACCAACTTTCACTTGACAAAATGGTCAAATATGAGGAAATAATTACAAGTGACATGCAAGCAAATAATACTACAGAATTACTTGCCCATAACTATTGTATAGTGCTTTGCAAAAAAAATTCTAGGGAACTGCATTACAATTTCGTTCACACTACTTGTCATTTCTTCATATAATAATGAGAATCATTTTACTTTTCTGTCAAAACAAGTAACAAACAAACTGTTCAAACAAGCATAGAAAATAGGACACACCTTTAAAAGATTCACGTAGAACCTGCCCATTCAAAGCAATGAAAAATATTAAACTGAGTGTAACACAATAATTTGAGTACGACCTCAGACAAAATTCAAATTATTGACAAGACATACACAAATGCATACTACAACCAGGGTTTGCAACATCATATATTTCTGACGAAATGAAATGATAATACAAAACTGATGTGGTCAACAAGTAAAAGATGGAATACACAAAAACTATATCTGCAATCAAGAAATAAGAAAAGTGACAAGATAGGATATTTTGAAGAGTCATTTTGAAAAATATGCCCAATAAATTGGCTCAATTTCAACTTTAATTTGGTAACCTACACAATTTAATATCCATGCCAAATCACATTGCCTATTACTTGCTATATTACCTGTTTCTAAAGAGAATTATATGTTATTTTAGGAGCATTGAATTTTGAAAATGCATAATCAATAAAAATAGTAATGGAGGTGTCAGATAAAAAGTATTCATGTGTTTTTCGGTAATAGCTTAATCTTTTGGGATATTTGACTCATGACATCAAATCAAAATTTGTATGAAAAATATTTCAGACTTTGCTCCTTGTTGGTCCCAGGCCCATCCTTCTAAATAAGTTTGAATTTCATCAAAAGCTTTGGGTGTTATGCTTAAGCTGCTCACACTTTAAGCCCAAAGAGCTCTTGCATAAGTGGGGTGTTAGATTTAAAACCACTCACGCGCTTTCATGAAGCAGCCTAACTTTTGAGATGGCTCGTGATAGTAAAAAAAAACAAGTAATTTCATTATGGAATATCATGTAGTTAGTCAAACTACATCATAGTTGCAAAAATCAGCATTACAACTTTAGAAAGAGAAAAAACCTCAAAAATAAAGAAACCTAGCAGTAAGTTCACGGAAACCTAGCAGTAAGTTCACGGAGAAGGATATATATTTGCGGTCCAAAACCACATCACTTCCAAAGTATTCAAACAATAGCATATTCTGTATCGAAGATATGTGAAAGAGAAAACTCAATTACCTTTCCCAAAATAAGGGGGATTAATATGGTAAGAACAAGACTTTTAAATAACTGCTTGGTGGGTAAAGCCACTCCAACTCCACTAGCTACAAATTTTGTGATGGAAAATGGAACCTAGAAAAAGATAAACTATTGTCATAAAATACAACAGTGAAACCAATAATTAGATTAGATGGAAAAAACAATATTGAGACTAAAAGTTTCACATTGTTTAAAAAGATAGTAAAATAAAAAATAAAAATAAAAGAAGGATAAATAAAATCACAACCAAACCAGTTGAAATGATAGGAACTTGATGACAAACGAGAAAAGAGACAAAATATTACTACTATAAAGATATGACATGAAGTATGCAAGGTTGATGCAAAATGCTGACATAATTTCTTCCCAATTGCTAAACAAAAAAATGGGAAGAATACAAAAAGGAGCGTCTGACACCCCCGCGTCTATATTTTTACCGAAAAATAAAATCAGACAAGAAAGATAGGTTCTTCCAAATAGTAGTATAAAATAACCTAATAAGCACATATATAAATAACTCACTCAAACTCTAATAATGGTTAGTCTAGCTTGAAAAGTAGGAAATTTTACCACAAAGCTGCCAACTATACAGAGGCTTGTCCTAACAGTTTCCCAAGCTGTTAAAAGCTCTAACTTTTTATTTGATCAATCAGAGGAGGGAAATAGAAACATGTTACATCATTACACTCTAAATTCATAAAATTATTGCCAAAATTGTCCATTCCACTTATTATCAGTTTGTAGTTGTTTCCTAGCTTTTTTTACCAGTATAATCCACTTTTAGGTGTTTTCTGAGCTATGCACCAAAAATTTGTCACTCTTCTATTATAAACTTTGGGATAGTAAGCTAGCTAGTTGTGTGCCTGTGAAAAAGTGTCTTAGCCTAAAGAAGTTGTCTCAGAAAAGAATACTTGACCTATGAGCCTGAAGAGGTTGTGGATTACAGAATACTGGATAGTAAGGCCTGAAAAGGATAACGAAATTGTAAAGAGTATATGACATAGTGAAATTCTACTGAATTTAGTGGAAACTGGACGTGACTGTGGTGAACAAGAGCAACCAGTATATGTCATCTGAGTTTGATTTCTCTATCCTTCTATGTTACTGTTATGCTTAGATGTTTCTTTATAAGTTTGAAAATGTTGTTTAGTACATTTGGAAAGAATCCTGTTTTCCATAATCCTAATAGCAATGACTAAGAAACCTGTATTGTATAATCAAGCAAAGAATACTCAAGGTCAGATTCCGTTTTATCATACCAACGGTTGAAAAAAGAAATAACAAGCTAAAGTTCTGCACATACAAAGATCAATTTACAGGTGTCTTCATGAAGAAGAATCCTAATTTCTAACAATTGTTTTTTTTACTTTTGTGATAAACTACAAGCTCTAGAACTTTCGGAGTACTAAGAAAGTGTTAGAGGTTATTTCTGATATTCCTAGAGTCATGTTTCAAGTCCATAAATCCAAATACTAGTTCAACAAGTAAGACACTGAACTAATTAGAAATTAATTCCTTAAAAATGTTTTCATGGTATGTTACAACTCTTTGTTTTCTATATGACAAAGTGTTGTGTTAGTTGCAAAGTGTGGCCGCAAAGATTACGAGAAGATTCCTTTCATATTCATACTCCTAAGATCCTAAGGCAGTCACACTTAAGTTTTTCTGCAGGATCCAATATTTTTTATCAAAATAGATTCTCGCGTTTTTCTCTACATTCAATTCCTAAAATTTCAACACAGCATATGATTATTTTGCAACAGAACTTCACAAAACAGTACAAAACAAAATTAAAATTGAGATGATTGATAAATAAGGGACTGTTCAAAACTCACAATTAATATTCCTAACAAGTTAGATATTACTGTCATTGCAAGAGCCAGTGCAGAATTTGCCCCAGCAAGCTGCAGAATCAAAGTGGCAAAACTCAGATAAAAACCAACTGCACTGCAAGTGCTAGGAACAAGGTATATAAAATTTAGAGGGATAGAAACTAAGAAGAAAAAAAGCAACTGAAGAAAGAAGAGAACATAATCATTACCTGGGTAAGTGCAACACCACTTGATAATGTAGTTGGCATACAGCTAAATATGGCAAGCCCTGTAGAAAGCCAGAAAAGTTGTTATCTTGATATGCATGAAAATTGGCGACCATGAGAGCAATTGTGATCTAATAGTACATAAATTAGAGACCATAATAAGTTGGAAATTTGAAATATATGAGATCAAAATTGAGAGAGGACATATTGTTTTATGTGTTATAAAAGCTCTGAAATTAGCTTCCACCTTTCCAAGAATTGTGAGATAGAATGGTGGTAGCGTAGTAAGTAGCAACTTGTTGGGCAATTTTATGACTACTAGGCGCTAGGCCTACTAGGTGCTACTAGACTCCACAACCAGCAGTCTGTCATAGGCCTACTAGGCGCTACTACTACTAATTTGGATTTCAAATAATTTTGTATTTTGTAAATGGACGGGGAGTACTTCCCCGCTCCCCGCCATCCAAAATGCCCCCCAATCCTTGTCCCCATTCCCCGCTTCAGGAAGATTTAAGCTATCAGCTTCAAGAATCATTTAGAGTTTCAAATTAATATTTAATGCTCCCAAACATGTACTAGCTCTTCGACATAGGAAGTTAAATCTGGATATTTATTCTACAAGGTACCACAAGGAAGTCAAAACTCAAGTATCATTATTCAGTTTTTAAAAAGATCTGAGCTAAGAAATTTTCCAATGAGGGTACACAAGATCAAAGCAATCCAACACCATGACAAAAGTAATATGTAAATGGATAAAATTGACTTATGCTTAGAGTAGAATGTAATTGACTAAACCTGTAATAAATTCTTGGGGTTGGAGTTGAATTTGCAATATTATCCTAGAAAAGTATGGTGTAAGAAATAAAATAGATATCTGCATAAAGAACAAAAGAGATTGTTAGTTTGTTACATTTTCAGACATTTAAAAAAATCAGTTAATGTTTTTAAAACATATGAAAATATAAAAGAACAAATTCTGCTGATTGTTCTTCTCTTAAACTTTCCACATTATAAACAAATAACCCCCTATATATATTTCCTTTTGTTTAAACCCCCAGTTCCTACGGAAGGAAAGGGGCCCTGGTAATCCGGACAGAGTTTGGGCGTGAGGTAAGTAAAGTTTAGTCAAGAAATTGTTCCACCTAAGAATCAAACTCAGGTTTTCCCGAACAGTTTATCCTTTGGTGAAGTTCAATATAGACAAATCACCCCCTACATTTCTACTTCCATAGAATCTATATTTTAGGAAACTGACATATGTCAATTGAGCAACCTAGCAAAACCCACCTAGCACAATAAAGCTTAGTAGTTGCTATTGTATTACAAAAAGATACATACATGCATACAACAGTTGAACCTTATAAGTCAAGAGTTTTATTCTTGACCACAAAAGTAAAGACTCAGAGCCACCATTATGAGAAATTCCTTTATTTCCTTTCACAAGATTGCTGATAATGTTTGACAGGGTGTAAAAAAATGTATCCTATTAGTTATATTCGGTTACTTTAAGGGGGGAAAATTTAAAACATAGGGGTAGCTATAATTTAATCATAAATTTGAAGCAACATCAAGTAACACTGGAGTTATACAACGAGAGTCCGAACACAGTCACATCAATCAAATCTAGGCAGAAAGATTGATCAAATCTAGGAAAGCTTTCCAAGCAAGGCTGTAGTGAACCAGTCTATAATATGTCCACATAAAAAATTAAAGTTCGTACATACTAGCCCAAAGAGTCCAACAGGCCATGCTTCTACAGCTGCACCAATTTCTTCACTTCGCAACACCAACCCTACAAGATAAACCATAAACCATGCAGTAGAACCCATAAGAGAACACTTTAGAGACCCGGTTGTCATAAAATCAGAACAACAAATAGATGCAAAAAAGATTAGCCTCCAACATTAACCTGAGATAACAAAAATTCCAAATGGCCCAATTTTGGACACGTGATATTTGTCAACAGCGCAACCAAGACTAGGATATGTTAATCCTAACGTCACCGCAGAAATCAGAGCTACAAAATGCCTCAAAAGAACAGAAATAGCACTGTTAAGTTACCCCTCAAAACATAATCAAATACAAAATTTGAAAGCATAGGAAGACAAGAGGCACCTAAGGGTAAAACATTGCCCCTGGCAAATCTCAAAATAGGTTCCACCCAAGTCAGTCCTTTTGTCTCTTTGCCTCCACTACCACTACCATCTATCTGAATTTCCAAAATCAAATCAATTGACAAAAAAATAATTCTTAAATGCAGATAACACCATTAAACTCCATTACTTTTATCAAAGAAGAATTAAAGTTAGGAACAACATAGTTATTTTTAAAAGTTACTCTAAAAACATAAAACGCAGATATTGAAACTGAAACTGAAATTTAGCTAAATTCAGATAACAAATATTACATACTCTTAAAAATTTGGGTTAGGTCTAACTCAACCCTACAAAACCAACTTGTAAGGTGAGAACTGTTTCTACTTATAAACTCATGTTTAGGCCATCTCACATCCAAGGTGGAGCTCTTAACATACCCTCTTACGCGTCAGCACTATTGAGCTTGGTGCGTAGATATAAATGGTGATTGACTCGATAGCGGAGGTGGAAGCTGAAACTAATAGTAGTTGGTCCAACCGATCTTAAAAGATGCACTGATATCATCTTAGAATTGAGAGTTGGGTCTAGCTCAACTCTACAAAACCGACCGACTTGTAAGGTGAGATTTGCTTCTATTTATAAACTAATGTTCAGGCCATCTCACATCACATCTAACGTAAGACTCTTAACACATGCCATAATGGTAAATCAAGTATTGCAGGCAAAGTTCAAATTCAACTAACCACTATTCAATTCAATATAAATATGTTAATGAAAAATATAGTTTCAATTCCTGAAATGTAATTTTTGAAGTTTATAATCGTGGCGATGAAGGAGAAAAAGAACCTGATGAGATTGAGCACAGGCTCTGAAGGGAGATGGGACAGAAAAAGCGGGGCGTAGAGTGAGGGATTTAACATCGGAGTGGAAATGACAGCGGCGGGAAGCGAGAAATAGAGGGTTTGGACGAGGGAATGTGGAAGTGGTGGCGGAATGCGCCGTTAGGATAAGTAATTGGGCGGTTCCCGCCATGAAGTCCGCGGAGTGCGGTGGGTGAAGTGGAGTGTAATGTAATGGCAACTAGTGGTAGAAAAAAGTAGCTGCTGACAATGACATGACAGTGCTAAAAATGAATGAATGGTTATAGGACGGTGGTGATTGGGAACAATGAGCAAAAGATTTTGTTGTTGATAATAGCAATGACAAAATTTTGGTTTGTGGTCAAGTGGGAACCAACCAAATTTTAAATTATTTTTTCTTGGTAAGGAATTTTAAATTAATTAAAGGAAAAAACTATTTGTTTTCTTTTTATTTATTTATTTATTGAAAGGAAATTACAAAATATAACTATTTGTTTTAAGTCGTCTAATTGTTTCTTTCAAAAAAAATTCCCTTTAAATTTTTTATTTTTAATTTTAGCTTGTGAACTAAACGAATAGAGGTATGTATAACTTTATTTTAGCTCATTTAAATGATACATTCCATTTCAGCTCATTTAATTAATAAACTTAATTTTCAACTCAAGTTCGGCTCATTTAATTCTTGAACCAAGTTCAACAAATCAATTGTCAAATCAAGTCTTAAACTTTGTTCTAGATAACTCAACTCCTATTGAATCATTATTAACATTTTTTATACTCAAGTAATCTAGTGACAGAAATTCAACATGTGAGGGAGAATAAGTGGAGAATTAGAGTCGAATTTTAATCCTTGCATATAATGTGATGTCTCTACTAAGTAAGATATGTTCACGAGACTTTTTGTGTTACCATGATATATACACGACGTTAATAATAATTAATCCACGCCAAAGAACTTGAAGGACATAAAAAATGAATTCTTTTCTCGAGGAGCAAGTTGCAAATGATAATGTTGATACGTTCATATATGCCAGCCACCATATAATAATTACTTTTATGATTTATTCTTAATATCATTATATCATTATCATTATATATATATAAGTAGTTAAGTCTTCGAGTAATCCTAATTTAACCCTACTTAAACTATAATTTAATTATAAAAAATGTTAAACCTCACCAAGAATTGAACTCATGTCCTCTCACAATTGGTTAGTTCATATACCACTAAACTATTAAAATTCATTTGATATATTTTGGTTACACCAAATAATAACTATGACTTTCAATGCCTAATTTTTCTTTCCTATAAATCAACTTCATTTTTTTTCCAACACACATTCAATCTTTATAATACTATATATATATTTTTCAAATCCAAGATATTTTTTCTTAATAATAATGCCTGATTTTGTTTACATGAAAATCAACCTCATTTATTTTTTTCATCACACATTCAATCTATTTTTTCTAATCCAATTATTTTTATTTGATCTACCTGAAGTAACTTCATTTCTTTTTTTTCATCAAACATTCAAAGAATTTTTTCTAATAAAAATTATTTTTATTTGATCTACCTGAATTTTTTTTAATATTCAATATATATTTTTTCTTAATTAAGGTCTACTATTAATAACATATAAAGATATATATTTCTCCAGCTAACTATAATTAACTCTATTTTAATTCAAATAAATTGTTAAAAAATACATCACCGCGATTCGCTATACACAAATATCTAACACTGTTAATGTTTTATTTTAGGGCGCAGTCATTTTACCAAAAATGTTTGCATCTGATTTTCGTGACAGCATACATCAGTATGCTACACTTATTGATCCAAACGGAAATCAATTTGAAGTTTTAGTTGAAAAAATTAACGACAATATATATTTTATACGTGGATGACCTGCATTGCGTGATTTTTATAATATCCAGTATGGTACTTGGGTGATTTTATTATAATCTTGGATGTGTCAGTTTGAACTGATTTTAAAGGACAAATTTGATTGTGTTATTCATCCTCCTGAGTTCACTCCTCCTATGAAATTTAATTTGGATAAATGTAATGCTCTATCGTATTGTTGTAATGATCTTCCGGAATCAACTGACCTCCTATCATTTTCTCACAATTGCTTCAATTTTGCCTTAAAATTAAAAAAGCAATTGACTAAATATGATGTAAAAACTGAATTTTTGGTGGATGTTTTTATATTTTTTTGCACCATTTATTTTTATTATATATTTATATTTCATAAAGATATGTTACTTAGCATGGAGGTTTTGGTCTAGTCCCCCTCCCTTTTTGGATGTCTCTTGGCCTCTTATTATGTTATATATTTTTGAGGTGTTAGCACTTTGCTACTCCTCTTTCTTTGGTTTAAAAAAAAAAATATAACTTCATTTTTCAATAGTATTC